>CM077116.1:460141575-462641575 GCA_039619475.1 Icerya purchasi | reverse complement strand
TGAGATGTACAAATAGGTAGTCGCCGATGGTCAGAAGCTGAGTATGGCACTATATAGAAAGAAGTTTTCATCTAAGAACCTAAAAAACACAAAATTTAAATTAAATTATAATAATTATGTATTTTAAAAACATGTTTAAATTTCTAAAGAGATTGTTATTTGATTTTCTTTATGAAACAAGGTATTCCTCAAATCTATTGTCTACCACATAAGACGTGTAGTTATAACCCTCCTTTCGCCCCTACCTATGAAAAACTCTGGAATCACCCGCATGCGAATATGATATAGTTATACTTTTATAACTTTTACTTACAAATATATTATCATTTTTGTTATGTCCACATTCATTATTTCTATTATGTCTTGTCAGATTCCATTTGCTAGCAAAACTTCTACTACATCTAGTACACTATAATAGTAAAATATTAATGAAATTTATTCATTTCATAACAAACTTTTATTTACCTATTTTTTAACACGCACCCATATATAATTTTTTATTATTTGTTAAAAAAATGAGCATGTATAATTCCATTTATACTTACAGAATAACACGATTGTTTCACTTTCTTATGAACTGAAGTAATATATAAATTTAAATTCATTTTATTACTAAAATTCTTTAAACACAGATGGCATACCTACATTATTCATAAAATTTATAAAAGCATAAACAAAAGCATTTATATATCTACAATTACTAATAAATATTAAATTTACCGTATAATCACATTATTATTGCTGTTATTATTATTCATTTCGAATTTAAATCCATATACTCTTATCTGGGAACAAAAAATAAAAAATAGAAATACGTACAAAATATAAATTCATACATTCTTATTAGTATCCACTGGATCCAGCAAAAAACGCAAGAAATCTCTCTGTTACATTAATCACTGTTATTATGATATTACGTTCTTTTCGCTATTCTGCTTCTTCCTCATTAGGCTTAACCTTTTCCCGCGATTTGGAAATCTAACGTCCTGTTGTTTCCACAGGTATTGCTATCAGGGCTTGAAAGCCAGCCGAAAGCCAAAAGCTAAAAGCTGAAAGCCAACAATTTTTAGATGTCATAAGCTTAATCAAACAGCCATATTTAAATTTCCATAAGCTAAAAGCCTAAAGCTTAAGCTATATTCAAAATTTAAACAGTCGAAAGACGAAAGCTTAAGCTGTGTTTCTAAAAAAGCTAAATTAGGCTTTATATTCGGCTTAAGCTTTTTTTTTAAATTTCTTGATTTTGCATTTTTGACATAATTATTCGCGCAAGAAATTGTTTTTAAAAACTTTTATTATTGTGCGTAAAAAAAAAGTTGAAGTTTCAATAGTAATGCTAAATAGTTTGATGCATAGTAATTAGTAAATGATTTTAATTAACTTCTATTGAAATTCATTTCGTAAGCCGAAAGCCGAAAGCTTAAGCTGTATTTTTCAAGGACATAAGTCGTATTAAGTTTAAGCCGTATTATTATTCAGCTTTCAAGCCCTGATTGCTATGTCGACAACAAGTTAGGAGAATAACAGGTTCCTACATTAGCTGTTATTTTTATTTACTATCATGTTTGTTCTTTTTAACATTCATTCTATTATTTTAAATTTCACAACTTCACCCATCTATAAATTTTAGTTTCGCTATTTAGTATTTTTCATGGTTTATTGTTATTGTTCTGAAGTTGTTTTTCCCGTTTTTTAAATGAAATGTTTGAAAATGAAGAAATTTTTCGAATCCTAAACAACTTTAGTGAAAATATAAATTCTTTTTCATTCTTTATTGAAGAAGAATGTAATTTTCAAACTTTTAATAACTTTTTATTATCAAAAGGTTTTACATTTTTTATTAGGACTTCACGGAAAAATAAAAGTATGTTGCATTCTAAAAATAGTATTTTCGGTATCATATAATGAAAATGAGATTTTATTAACGATTTCTGTAAATTTAAAAGGTTAGCATGGAGCAATAAGGACATTATTATGTTTGGTGTGCCATTTATAAATCTTACCACAACACTATAATGCAATGTGGGCCACAATATAGTAAGAGAAGATCACAAGAAGCATCTGAATTAGTAAATTTTTTATTTTTAAATTATAAACAAACATTAGTTAAATAATAAAATATAAGTTTGTTACTTATATTTTAAAACATTTTGCAGAATGATCATTTAGTAAGGAAAAAAAGATTTTGATTACAGTTTACAAAAAAAGTTGGTTGTAAAGCTGAAATGATAGTTAAGAAAATTAAGTGCTTTCCTGATTACAGTGTCCAGAATGTTTCAAAAAATATTCGTCATAGGAAAACTGAAGCATGCACAATTATTATGTTTGTTTTGATAATCTTTTAATATGCTATACATAAATTTATTACTATTGGCGCATCCAGGATTTGTCTTTTAGGGGGGGGGGGGGGGGATAAAAGAGTAGCATATAGGAAAATATAAAGGCGGAGGTTGAACATGTTGGGTATATTTATATATCTCCCTCTATTCTCTCCTTTATATATTTATTTTTGTGTAAAATATACTATTTAAAAAAACTTTATATTTTTATCAAATATTAATTTTTACTGTCAAAAATTTTGCCGGTAACAAATTTAGCCATTATTAACAGTGTCCGTTTAATGAAAATATAATAGCTAGGAATTAGTTTAGAATTGGGAATGAATTCTTCATGATTAATTATATAAACTTTATCTCAAATGTATGTTGAAGTATTGTTTTTTCTAGATTTTACTCGGATTTACAAAAGCAGTACATAGCATACAATTCTACTTAGCGAAAGGGCTTAACAATTTATTGGAAACGAAGTGAAATTTCACATTACGATAAAATTACCATAAAATCCGTACATTTTTCAAAACAATATTTTAAGTTTCTAACTTGAGTCTTTAAAATGAGCAATCTTAGATATTACTTTTTTAAATTTAAGTCATTGCAATTAGATAATATAAAAATTTTATTAATAATATTTCAGATATATAAAAGAAACATAATTTGTAATAATATCTTATATAATATAAACAATTGTAATTCAGTTATAATTATTAAGCGATTTGCGGTTACTCTATATTTTGTTTTTAAATATCACCTTGTACTAGATCAAAAGTAACAGATATTATAGGAACCTGTTATTCTCCTAATTCGTTGTCGACATAGCAATGCCCGAACTGTAATGGACTTTACGACTATTACGAAGATTTCCAGATTTTTCCTAATGCATACAATCCATCCATAGCAACGGTGCTAGAAATAAATCTCCGAGCTTCCCAAAAGTTCAGAATTAATAACTACACTATTCATCATAAAGAATTAGATCAAATGGGGCAGCATAATAATTGCAGTGAAAAAATCTGTTTTTTACAAACAAATTTCAGTCAACACACACCTTAAAGCAATGGTTGTTAAAGTTACCCTTCACAAATCCAAAGTATTAACTTTATGTTGTTTACAACTACCATTTAATCTACCTGTTCAAACTCAAAAAACTCAAAATATTATCCACCAGCTTTCATCGCCAGTAATTTTACTCGGAGACCTAAATGCACATAGTCCTTATTGAGGATGTTCAAATGCTAATGCTAAAGAAAAACTGATAGAGGACATTATAGATCAAAAAATTGCTTCGCTATATTCAATATCTCAGATTCCACCAACTACAGTACAACATATAATACATGGTCAACTCTTGACCTTATTGTTGGAACATCACTTCTTTCTGATGACGTTGAAGAGTTTCATCATAACGACTTATCAGGTAGTGATCGCATACCTCAATTCATTTCTTTCACTAGTGCAATAAGTGTAAATACCCTTAAATAGAATTTCAAATTAGCCAATTGGTGAAAATATCAAAAACTTAGCTCTGTACTTTCTTATATTGATTTTACGCAAAATATCGACTATGTAGTTTATGTATTCTGTAACTATTTGCACAAACGCGCGCCTGAATCTATCCGAAAAATCGTAAACCGTCGTCCAAAGTGGTTCCATGGTGGGAAACGACTGTTCCGTCACAATTCCCAACAGGAAAAAAGATTTGAAAATTCTCAAAACAAAGTTCACAACCCTCAATCTTTTAAATTATTGTAGACTTCGAGCAGCTGCTCAAAAAACTATTCCAGAAGCCAAAAGAAAATCCCGGAATGATTTCATTTCAAACACTAACATCAATATATCTAGCGCAAAAATCTGGACTGCTATTCGACAACTGGGATTTAAAGTTCCTACCAGTTACCCTGCAAATATTATTCTCGATAATGAAATAAATAACGACCCTTTCACTATTGCGGATGCACTCGCCGCTCATTTGAATCAAGTTGTTAGTGACGCTATACAAGATCCACAATTTCTCCCTTATAAAAATAACAACGAGAATCATCTCAACTTCGACGGTGCTAATGCGGAGTCTCCTTCAACAACGGCATAACTCTTATCGAAATACAATCAGCTGTTAAAATAGCAAAAAATTCTGCTCCAGGTCTAGGTCAAATTTATGTTCAATTTCTGAAAAATGTTTCTGAAAATGTCGTTGTACAACTTCTTCATATTTTCAGTTATATCTGGAAATAGCATAGTTTTCCAGAAACATGGAGAATTGCGATCATTTTACATTTTCTTAAACAAAATAAAAACCCGTCCCTTATAAATAGCTATCGCCCAATTTCTCTGATCTTGAACCTCTGTAAACTTTTTGAAAGAGTAATCAATAAGCCTATTTTTTGGATTTTTGAAAAAAAAATAGAAAACTTTCACCATATCAGTGTGATTTTCGATCTTTAAAATCCACACGTTAAATCAGCTACTCTATATAAACTCTAGAATAATTCATGTTACGATATTTTCTAATAATTCGTTTTATTTTGTTATATAATTTTAATGCATGTGTAACGCCCGATTTTCGAACCGCCATTTTTTGGTTACCGCCGTTGATCGGCTAAGACAGCCAAGGTCGATACCCCTTGCCTATTCGTTCCGTGCCGTCTCCAGGCATGTGAAACCACGTGTTTGTTTGTTTTGCCGACCATAGTGTTTACTGCTCTACTTTCGGAATTCGTTGTTTTTCGCTTCCGCACGTTGTCGTTGCTCGCCTTGGCTCGTCTCTTGTTTTTTATTATTAAATCGTTCACTTCGCTAATGTTTGTTCAACATCGAGCCACGAATAAAACCTTTAACATCTTAATTTATTAATTTCAAAATAATCGTATTCAATTCCTCAACATGGTCCTCCGGGCCGGATATATTACGCCGGTTTGTTTTTCTCGTTAACATTCGATGTTTGACTGCGTTTAGCTTATAGTTAAATAAATTATTCGTTCGCTCCATTCGTAACGGAACTTCAACTGTTCCATCGTTAACATGTCGGAAAACAAATGGAAACGTGCTACTTTGAAACTCAACCTCGCTAGGTTAAGAGATCAAATGGCTGATCTCAACTCGAAACAACCTCTCGACATCGAAAGTCTGAGTAAATTGGAAGCTATGTTGAACGCTTATCGGGATTTGAAATCCAAATTCGAGATTCAGACTAATGACACCATAGATGCGCTCGACGAAAATGCCGATAACTATATCACCAAAGCTGAAAACTACATGAAGGAAGCTTGTGAAATCAGCGATGTCGCGTTTCATTATGAAGCGGTCATTAAAATTTGTCATCAGAAATTGCTGAAGGAAGATCAACGTCAATCACTTATTTCGTCCAACCCTGAACTCAACGCGTCTTGTCATAACTCATCAACTCAACCGAAGTTGGAAAGAATAGCCGTACCTTCGTTCGATGGCAATATTTTGAACTTTCAGAATTTTAAAGGTTTGTTCGAGAATTTAATTCATAAAAACGATGAACTTTCTAACGTGCAAAAACTTTATTACCTTAAACAAGCATTAATCGGCAATGCTAAGGATTATATTCGTGATTTCAAACTTGATGATAGAGCTTACTCGGAAGCTTGGTCGCATCTACTTTCTCGTTTTGATAATAAACGCGCGGTGGTCAAGGCCCTTTTCCGTAATCTATACAATTTAGAGTCGATTAAAACCTAAAATCAAATTCGTAGTCTCTTAGATAAAGTCGAAATAATAATTCGCGGTCTTAAAGCCTCAGGTGAAATTATCGATGAAACGTTCTCAAAATTTGTAACGTACATTGTGTCCAGTAAACTTGATTCCAAAACTTCTCGGGATTGGGAAAATTCTGCGACTTCGACCGATTCGCACCCAAACTTCGATGAATTGCGGAATTTTTTACAAATTCGGTCTTTTAATGTCGACGATCGTTCGTTAGAAATAACTAATTCGTCGAAACCTAGCAAAGGCTCGAAGCCAGTGTTCGATACGGTTGAAAAAAAATCGTTCGTTGCAAATTCAGGCAAATTAAAATGTGTCGTGTGACAAGAAGGCCATTTTTTGAATCAGTGCAAATTATTCGGGTATAAAAATGTAACTGATCGTTTTCAAATCGTGAAAAAAAATAAATTGTGTATAAAATGTTTTAATTCGTTTCACGTCGTTACGGAGTGCAAACGCTCAAATTGTCGGTACTGCGATGGCAATCATCATTCCATGCTGCATCGGAATAATTCATCGTCAGAGCAAATTACGATTCCGAAACAAGCTTCAAAACCGGAATCTCAACCACCACCTACTAATCCAAACTCGACTGTAGCTAAAACGACGATGTGTGCTGTCGATGCAATTCACAAAATGGTATTCTGTTCAACAGCGGTTGTGAAAACTGCCTCAGGTACTGTACTCGCTCGTTTATTATTTGATCAAGCGTCCGAAACTACGTTAATTCGTCGCGATTTTTGCAAGCGTATTAAACTCCCGCTTGCGAAAAATGAAAATCCAACCGCTCTTGTCGGTATTAACGACAATTCGACCACTCTCGATTATTCAGTAACGCAATTCGTTTTGCAATCTGGTTTTTCGAAATTTTCCCACGCTATCGAAGCGGAAGTAATCGGTAAAATCCCATACGCGGTATCGCGCAGTAACCTTGAGAACGTAATGCGATATTTCCCTAAGTTTAATTTCGCTGAATCGAACGATCTCCCTTATAACGACGTAGATATAGTCCTCGGCGCCGAATATGTCGAATATATTTTAGAGGATCAAAGGCATTATTTCGTCGAGGGTATTTGTTTACGAAGCTCTAAATTTGGTTATGTAATATCAGGCTCACAAAAATCGTCCTTTCTCGTTACCAAGTCATATTGCGGACTCTCGAAGGTAGACATCGACGCTCAACTCAAACGTTTTTTCGAAATCGAGGATGCCGGTGAGGAGTCGTCTTCCAAGAACGCAGAAATTTTATTCGAACACAAAACGATTGAGGAACATTTTGAAACAACTCATGAACGTCTCGAAAACGGTATTTTTCAACTTCGTTTACCAATTAGGTCTAGTATCGTAAATTTAAATGGTTCGTTTTATAAGGCTAAGCAAGGCCGTGTCCACGGGGTGGGTTTTGGGAGTTAAACCCCTCCCATGAGAACTGAAATAATATTTATAAATGCACAAAAATCTGAAAAAAATCAAAAATTTTAAATAAATATTGATGATTTTTTAGGGTGTTCTTACCTTTAAAAGAAAAAAGAAAAAAATTTCTCTATATTTTTAGGTACTTCATTAATATCCTAAGGAAAAATTTTCTATTACGAGTATAATCAATAACATGTGTAATTTTTATTAATGTTCATATACGGGGTAATTCATTTATGTAAATTAATATATACATCTAAATGATGGAAATTATTAATAGTATGCGGATATTAGTGAAAAATGTATTGTTATTTATAAAATATGAGCAGAAAATTTTCAAAACCCCTCCCTTTCCAAAATTCTGGGCACGGGCCTGAGGCTAAGTCGATGTTAGTCAAATCGGAAAGAAAACGGTCGCCTATTATTCGAGCCGCGTATCGTGATTTTATGTTAAAATATGATGAACCGGGTCATATGAGAAAACTTTCGAGCTCTGAAATTGTCGCTAACTCGTACTATATTCCTCACCACATCGTTAGTAAGCTCAGCAGTACAACAACTAAATACCGCGTCGTCTTTAATGCATCAGCTATCGATGAGTCTGGTACTTCATTAAATGATCACCTTTTAACTGGTCCAATGCTACAACCTGAATTGTTCGATGTGATAATCAAATTTCGCTCTCATCGCGTCGCATTTTGTGCAGATATCGAGATGATGTATAGACAAATCTTAATTCACCGAGATGACAGAAAGTACCAACGTATCGTTTAGAGATCTGATCCATCAGAACCCGTTAGCCACTACGAACTTAATACGGTGACATATGGTACTGGTTCCGCGTCGTACCTTGCAACCAAATGTCTTCAAACTATCGCTCGTTCGCTGGAAACTTCGCATCCAATCGCCGCTGATGTGATCAACTCGAACTTCTATATGGATGATCTTATGACCGGAGCTGATTCCGTCGAAGAAGCTCTACAATTGCAACAACTCGTACACGCAGCTTTGCTATCAGCTAATATTCCGCTGAGGAAGTATCAAAGTAACTCGGTAAATTTTTTAAGTCATATTGATCCGTCGCTAATTGAAACATTAACCGCTAGATTATTAGGATCGGAATCCTTTGTTTTTGTATTGGGCTTAATGTGGCGCCCGCAATCCGATGTTTTTAATGTATCTATAAATTTAGCCCCGTTACCTAGTCCAATTACTAAACGCGCAATGTTATCCGATATTTCTCGTATTTTTGATGTTCTCGGCATGTTATCCCCGATCACAATTAGAGCCAAAATTTTAATGCAAGATTTATGGCGTGAAGGACTCGATTGGAATGATCCTATTAGTGGCGAACTCGAACGTGAATTATTGTCTTACCGTAGAAATTTAGGATCGTTATCGAATTATTTTATTCCACGCTGTTACAGTTTTTCAAGTAACGTAATTTCTCGCCAACTAATCGGTTTTTTGCGACGTCTCGCCCAAAGCTTATTGTGCCGTTGTATTTATGCGTGTCGTTGATGACCAGAACAACGTAACAATTTCGTTCGTCTGCGCTAAAACTCGAGTAGCAACAATTAAAGCGTTAACTATTCCTCGTTTAGAACTGCAGTCAGCAGTTGTTTTATCGCAACTTTTAGTTCGTGTGTCACACAACTTAAAAATCGAACCGTGTAATATTTTTGCGTTTTCAGATTCCCAAATTGTACTTAGTTGGCTGAATCATTCGGTAGATCGATTAAAACAGTACGTGCGTAATCGTGTCATTAAAATCATAAAACTGGTTTCAAAGGAACGTTGGTTTTATGTCGAAACTAGTTGTAATCCTGCGGATTTAGCCACACGCGGTTTATCTGTGAAACAATTTATAAATAATAAAGTATGGTCGAATGGCCCAAGGTGGCTCCTAAATAATTTTGATAGTCACATTTCGAGGAATTTTTCCATTTCTATTAACGTACCAGAAATTCGTACAGACAAGGTCAGCTTTAATGTAAAAAGGACTGATATACTCGTATTTCTATCCGTTCTACATAAATATTCATCCCTTAACAAATGTATTAACACATATTCGCTTACGTTTGTCGGTATTTTAATAATCTACGTAAAATTCCTAAAACTTTCGGACTTTTAACTGTTGACGAACGTAATTTCGCAATAAACCAATTAATCCACTTTTCCCAACTCGAATTTTTTAACAATGAATATCACTCTTTATTAAACAAAATTCCATTAAATAATCACAGTAAACTATTGGCCCTTAATGTATTTTTAGACAACAATAATTTAATTCGTGTTGGTGGTCGTATATCCGCTTCGAATTTTTCGTATGATACTAAGTTTCCTATCTTAATGTCACGTAATTCTCGTTTCGTCGAACTTTATATTTCGTATGTTCATAACTTATACTATCACTCTTCGAAATCGTTTCTCGTCAACTTTGTTCGTAGTAGATTTTGGATCATCGGCGGATTGATCCCCTTAGTGAAGAAAATCCTCTTCAAATGCGTACCCTGCACTCGTGCAAACGCTATTACGGTCCAACAATTTATGGGCGATTTGCCCGTTGAACGAACGTCGATCTCTCGTCCGTTTACGATTACTGGTGTCGATTTATCTGGATTCTACCAGATTAAATGCACCAACCAACGATCCACTAAGCACAATAAAGTTTATATCGCCTTATTTGTTTGCTTTGTAACTCGCGCGGTTCATATTGAACTCGTAACCGACCTAACTACAGAATCGTTTCTCATGGCACTCGAACGCTTCGTTAGTCGTCGAGGGTTACCCCACACGATTTATTCGGACAACGCGTCAAATTTCGCTGGAACCAGCAACTTGCTGGAACAATCCAAAATCGTTAACTTTGCAGGTTCGAGATCAATCCGATGGAAATTCATCGCTCCGCGCAGCCCTCATTAAGGTGGACTGTGGGAAGCTGCAGTCAAGTCCGGAAAAGCGTGTCTACGCAAGGCTATTGGAGCTCAGATACTGAATGCCGATGAACTTAGCACAGTCCTAACCAGAGTCGAAGCCATCTTAAATTCGCGGCCAGTTGCGTACCAGAAGACAGACTCCGTGGCAGAACCACTAACGCCAGGTCATTTCTTAGTAGGCAGTTTATTGTTAGAAAATCCAATTAATGATAATATGTCAATAACTATGCTCGCTCGTTATCGATTAATAAAAGCTACCGTCGCCTCATTCTGGCAGTCGTGGCGTAGTTCATATCTGAACCAACTACAAACTCGAAATAAGTGGAAACGGCCTCAACAAAATCTCAAAGTCGATGATGTTGTCTTGATCAGCTCTTCTAACAGTCCGACGATGGAATGGCCGATGGGCGTTGTTGTTGCCACCTATCCAGACTCCAACGGACGAGTTCGCGTAGTGGAGATCAGAACTTCCTCCGGAATATTTCGTCGAGCAGTTCAACAACTCGTGAGGCTTCCAGTCGATTGATATGTTTTTTTTTAGTTTTCCTTTTTTGTTTATATTAATATTCGTTTACAACTTAGTCCTCCTTGTAAAAAATTTCACTCAACTCGTCGTTCTTTCATGAACCCCATTTGTTCATGGGGGGGAGTTTGTTACGATATTTTCTAATAATTCGTTTTATTTTGTTATATAATTTTAATGCATGTGTAACGCCTGATTTTCGAACCGCCATTTTTTGGTTACCGCCGTTGATCGGCTAAGACAGCCAAGGTCGATACCCCTTGCCTATTCGTTCCGTGCCGTCTCCAGGCATGTGAAACCACGTGTTTGTTTGTTTTGCCGACCATAGTGTTTACTGCTCTACTTTCGGAATTCGTTGTTTTTCGCTTCCGCACGTTGTCGTTGCTCGCCTTGGCTCGTCGCTTGTTTTTTATTATTAAATCGTTCACTTCGCTAATGTTTGTTCAACATCGAGCCACGAATAAAATCTTTAACATCTTAATTTATTAATTTCAAAATAATCGTATTCAATTCCTCAACAATTCAATCGTTCCGTACTAAAAACCATCTTCTAGCCGTACTCTTCGATATAAATAAAGCTTTCGACAAGGGTTTGGAAATACAAGATTATAAAAAAAAATAAAAAAAAAATACGCTTTTATTTATGCACTAAAAAGTACAAAATGAACTTTATTAGCGTGTGACAACCAGATACGCATCTTAACATTAAAATCTGAAACTACAAAATATTTTGAAAAATAAAAACAGTCACCATTATGTTGTTCTATTGCTGTGTATCATAATACCACACATATCGAATATTTTTGTAACTGCGGCCCTGCTTTTATTTTTCAGAATATTTTGTAGTTTCAGATTTTAATGCTAAGATGAGTATCTGGCAGTCGTGTGGGGTCCACAAACTCCTTCCTGGTCACACTGATCAAAATCCTCTCCTCCCCCCAACAGGTCTCGGACGAGCCGTGATTCTGTGTCAACTCGTCCGGGCCAATTTTATTCGAGATAATGAGATGGTTCGGTATTGCACGTTTTAACGATGGTCTATTCGATTCGATGTCGCTTCGCCCGCACTTTTATGAAATAAATTTCTTTTGCCGTATACTTTTGTTTTTGGAGTCGACAGAGGTTATGCGACAAAATTGGTGACCCCGACGTGATCGAATTCGGTAACACCTTTCGATTTCCAAAATTTGTGCGAATTTTTTACTTTTACTATGATTTTTTTATGGACGAATGTGTAGACCGTTTTACATATGTCCCCAGCCGCGTACCGACGGGCGCCGAGACGCTGGATTCGTAAACATGCTATAGTCGTTTTACAGTACGTCCACTCGGTGGACGGCGCCACGATGACGAGACACTGTTCGCCGATCAACCGCGTGATCGATCACTGTCGCTAAGATCGTGTAATAAATCGTACAGCGCGTCCTCTAAATTTCTTCGAAACGAACGTACTATCCTTTTGGGGTAGTATACGACCACGATCATTAAAATCGAACTATTATTACGATGTAATTTTGTTTTACTTTCAATTTAATTTTTTGATACCCTTTTTCTTGTTAGCATATTTTAATTTTTTTCATGTTCTTCAACTTTATCGAATATGGCAAATAGTAACGACACTTCTTTGCCTAATCAAACCTTTAATTGTCCAAATCATGCCAACTTACCCAGTTTAATACGATTTCCGCCCTTTTCAAGACGAGATCCTCAATTATGGTTCATTCAAATTGACGCTCAGTTTTCCATCAACAACATAGTTGATGAAAAAATAAAAGCTGATATCTTTATTGCCAATGTAGATAGCGACCTGTTACATAGTATTCGGCACGATATTAAACGTTTGCCTACCCACGACCAGTATTCTTATATCAAATCCATTGTTTTAAAATTGTACGACCAGCCAGACCATACTCGTCTTCGACGACTATGGAGATCGTTTGCCGTCTCATTTGTTGTCAGAAATGTTAGATCTTGCTGGAAATCACTTAGACGAAGCGACTGTGAAAATCATTTGGGAAGAACGATTACTATTTAGTATTCAATCATTGTTGACTACCCTCCCTATAAATACGCCGATCGCTGAATTAGCCGCAACGGCCGATCGCCTTATGTCGCTACATCGTTTTAGGACATCTTCGAATCCATCTCAAAACTATTCTTTCAGCTCTGGTACCGAATATACCAATGCCTTATCCTTATCTCCGAGTTCTTCGATCTCAATCAGTTATCATCCATTTAAAAAACACAATCGTCCACTCAATCAAGCACACTTCCAGCCAAGCTCTACTTCCACTCCCATCCGTCAACAGTCGCCACCATTTTCTTCCGATAAGATACCGCGACTAGATTCCTCGACTTTGTGTTGGTATCACGATACCTACGGAAGAGATGCTCGCCAATGCCGCCCACCTTGTAGTTGGAATGAAAAACCTAGCCGAACAACCATGAAAACGTCAACTACACATGCCTCAATCGAATTATATAGACTCATTATCAAGGACAAAATAACTGGATTTGACTTTCTCATTGATTCAGGTGCGCAATGTTCGGTTCTCGCAAATTAAGTTAGTCACGAATTACAACAAAATGTCTTCAGGCGTTTTAACAGCAGTTAACGGTACCGATTTCAAAATATTAGGTAGCAAAAGATTATCTTTAGAAGTTAACCTTGAACAAAATTTTATCTGAACCTTTAAAGTAGCGGATATCGCTCAGCCAATCATCGACGCTGATTTTTTACAGCATTTTGAATTATTAGTGGACGTCGCGAATAAAAGATTATTAACTCGTAATAATTTGCAATCGAATAAACCTTCTGCGAGCGACGTCACTCCTGTCGCCTAATCTATCGTTACCCTGCTATTAAGCAAGATTCAGTTACGTCCATTGTAAATAATTTCAAAGATTTATTTTCCGGAACTTTTTATAACACCTCTCGATTATCCCCTGTTCAACACCCGATAATTACTAACGGGCACCCCGCTGATTCGAAGCCTCGCCGTCTACCGCCAGAAAAATTTCAATATGCTCGTCGCATATTTAATGAATGGATGGACCTTGGATTTTGTCGTCGATCCGAATCTCCCTGGGCTTCACCTTTTTTTTTTTTTTTTTTTTTTTTTTTTTGTTTGTTTATTTATTTATTAGTGAATAATAACATAAATACATAGTAATTGAAACATAGCCATGAGTATCTCAGTTGAATGAACACCTCATGGATTGGAAACAATAAAAAGAAAATGAAAAAGACAAAATTTAACCGATATAAAAATTAAAATAAAATTATATATTAAATGAAAAATCTTCAAGATCCGAATATTTGGAAGCCATGATAAAATTCGCCGCGTGCAGGAATTTTGATAAATTATCGTTGTTTAATGGAAAACAATTTACGTCTTTAAACAAGAATTTCCATTTGGCGCACTCATTAACGATATGGGTGACAGTTTCAGGAGCATCTCCACAGGAACACAAATCGGTGTCTGCTAGATGGAAACGGTGCAGATAACTTTGAAATCTACCATGTCCAGTGAGAAATTGCGTCACATACGTATTAATATTATTAATTTTGATTGGATTGGTTTTAACCTCGGGGACAAAACTAAATGTTAATCTTCCAGTTGAGCTATTGTTCCAGCTATTTTGCATTTCAATAAATCTATTGTTTAGATCCAACTCCAAATTGAGATTATTTAACCCTTTGAAATACAAGATTTTATGCTGCAATACAGAATGCAGTGGCAATTGTCCTGCTATTGTTCGCAACGCATCACTGGAAGTAGTTCTATGCGCGCGGAGAATAAACAAAAGAAATTTCCTTTGGGATTTAACTAGTACTTCCTGAATGCTTTTACGCTTTAAAGCCACGTGAATAATGGAACAACTAGCATATTATAAATTATTAAACGGTGTTTAGTGCTCATCCCATACGTGCGTCCAGACACGGAGTGCAATTTATTTAGAACCGTTGTAGCTTTACTGGACAAATTTTTGAAATGTTGATTAAAACTGTAGCGACAGTCTAATGTAATACCAAGATATTTCAGTGATTCGACGATATTCATTTTAAAGTTCGGTATAGAGAGATGTAGCGAATTGTAGTAGTCCCTTTTTCGTTTCCTGTGCATGATTAATAAATTAGTCTTGTTTTCGTCCAACTGTAGAAGATGTTTTTCCATATAGGTTAAAATATTGTTGATTGTAATCTTGAAGTATTTACAAATGGAGGGACGATGGTTAGAAGTGACCGCGAATGCTAGATCATCTGCATAGAAATATCTGGTTACTGCCGACGGGAACTCCATCAACGATAAGTCTGAAATATACAAATTCCAAAAAATCGGGCCCAAAATCGATCCTTGCGGGCATCCGCGAGTAACATTTCGAAAATATGTTTGATGTTCGTAAATAAATTGAATAGTTCTGGAATCTAAGTATTGTCTTAAAATTGAGATTATTCTATAATCGAGCCTGAGTGCTCTAATTTTGTGGAATAAGACTGGCCACGAACAGTTATCAAAGGCGCCTTTAATATCCAACGTCAGCAGGCCGATCGCAGTCTTTTTACTTAACGCACGCTCAATTTGCTTAGATAATTCGCCAAAAAGCGTTGCCGTGGAACGGGACTTAGTAAATCCAAATTGCCGGTCATCGTGAGGTAAAACCGGCAGTATACGATTCAACAAAACATATTCAAACACCTTGGCTAAAGCGCTTAACAAGACAATCGGTCTGTACGAAGATAGAAGACTAGGACTACGTCCGGGTTTTAGCACAAAAACTGTCCTTCCTGCTCGCCAGGCTTCCGGGAAGACTCCGAACCTCAACAGAGCGATGAATAAGCTCTGAAGTAAATTAGGATAGTGGAAATTCAAGATCTTCAAACATTTATTCGTCAGCTGGTCTAAGCCAGGAGCTTTATTTTTAGTCCGGCGAAGAATATCCTTAATTTCCGCTTTGGAAATAAATAGTTCGCTGTTAAAACTAAAGCCGCTAAGGTTAAATCTCTGGAATTCTTGCAACTTGTATGGGAAGGTTTCGTCCCCATTTGTGTTTGAGTTTACTTGATAAAAATGATCAAGAAGGGCCTTTATCTTTGAATCCTTATCGAAAATTTTTTGATTATTCTGGTCTAAAAAATACGAAGGAATCTGTAACTGGCGTTTATTTTTGAAAATAGTCTTGTAAGGAAGGCCCCATAGTTTCGAATCGGAACAAAATTTTTTCCAATTTTTGGTTTTCACGTTTCGCATTTCTTTATTAAAAATTTTTCGTATCAAATTCATAACCAGGCGCGCATTGTGATCATTAGCTCCCCGCTTGTGTGAGCGTTGAACCCGTTTGCGCAATTTCCTTAGAATTATTCGTAAAATCTCTAAATTAATATTCCACCACGAATTCCTATTTAATTGAATCGTTGCAGTGCTGCTACTAATAGTATCATGAAGTGTGTTACGGAAATTTTCTAACATTATTTTCAGTTGGTGGGATGGGCTTCACCTTTAACACTCGTCCCAAAAGGCGATGGTTGGCGTGTATGCGGAGATTATCGTCAGGTGAATCACATCACAATCGCTGACCGATATCCTATTCCACACTTACATAACATGAACTCAGATCTGCATGGAACAACAGTAGTCTAAAAAAGCAGGGACTGGACGGTCTGACGTCACAACCCCAAACCGTGTGCAGAGGGCAAAAAGTAACCTAAGTATTTGATTCGGAGGCAAAAATTCCCCCAAGTTTCCCCCATTTCCCCGAGTTTCCCCCATTTTTTTGCAAAATTTTCGCAAATTTTCCCCCAAATTCCTCCGTACAGGTTCCGCGCATTCCCGATAGTTCGAACCGATTAAAAATTAACCCAAGTATATTATTTAATGTCTGAAACTAACCCAAGTCCCCGCCCGCCCCTCCTGCCCACTGCACTACTGCGATTTTTCAAAATTCAAGGCCTAAGTATGAAAATTCCAAATTTAACCCAAGTATACTATTTAAAGCCCAAAATCCAACACTAGTCTCCGCTCGCCCTTCCCACGATCCCGCGCATATATCCAACATAGCGTTAGCCGCCGCAAAAGCATATGTACCGTTCCCGCGCACGCGTCGTCCATTCCCGATACCGAGATATTTTTTTTTTTTTTTAAATATTTCGAAGCCTAAGTACAAAAAAATCCTAAAATTAGCCTAAGTATATTTTTTCATTTTCGCGGTTCCCCTTTTGTACAGGTAAATGTGGAAACACACACGCCGTTCCCGCGCATATATCCATCATAGCGTTAACCACAGTGAAAGTGCACTACCATTCCCACACATCGCACCTTCTACTATCATGTGTATGTATTATACATGCCTTTGCGTGTAATATATGTAGCATACTTTATAATTTTAATTTTTCTAGGTTGGGAGGGGTAAAATTTTGCCGAAGTGATAAAAACGTCTGAATCTCAACACTTAGAACCCAAATTTTAAAGGAATTTTCCGCGACGCGCTCCGTTCCGGCATTTTTTTTTTAATTTTATTTTTAAAGAAAATATTTGAACGTTCCATCAGTCGAATGAGAGCGGGCGAGTGTGCTGCTACGAGATGTATTATGTAAGCGCGACCGCGGCTGTAATGGAAATATTTAAATGTTCCAGCAACTAGTTGAAACTGTTACCAGGTGAGGTGAATTCCAGTCGGTCGTTTTGAAATTAACCAGCCGATCATCTATGCACACTCTCATACGCCACCGATAGAAACCTGTTCACGATCGCTACATGGTCACACACGCACACATACATACCACCACCTGATATATATTTTTCGTCTTTTTCCGCTTCCGACCTTATATTCAATCCGTTGATTTTTTATTTTTTTTTATTTTTCCATATTCTCCGTTCGTTGCAAAAGCACACTGTCATTCCTGCACACATATCAAGCATTGAGTTATCCTCTACAAAGGTACACTGTACTATTCCATACACGCTCCGGTCGCCACCGAAATAAACGCCACGATATCACTCCCACACATACACACACACACACACCACCACCACCACCACCACCACCACCGCCACCACTTCGTACATATTTTATTTTCGAGTCGAAATATTATAGAATTAGCCTAAGTATATTTTTCTTTTACGCTTCTGTTTATTTCTTCCAAATGCTCATAATTTTTATATTTTTTTGTTTCTCCGATTCTAAAAATTAATCTGAAAATGTATTAGCCACTCTCTCACTCGCACAGAATGTTCCCTCGCACTCATCTGCTACCAGTAGTTCTCATTTCGTTCTTATTAATTTTTTTTTCAAATCTAATATTGTACAATCAGCCTAATTATATTTTTTTCGCTTCCAATCATTTCCTCCGTCCGTTGATAATTTTCTTATTTTATTTTTTTCTCAGGTTCTAAAAATGAATCCATTGATATCTTCACTAGTATGATCGCGCACACATCTTCTGCCGGTATTTCTCATATTGTTCATAATAATTTTTTATGTCTATGTATTTTGGAATTAGTCTAAAATATATTTTTTCCCCTCTAAAGACTTTTTCCAAACGTAAGTATTCAAAAATTAATTCGAGTATATTTTTATTTAACGCGGTTTCATAATTTCCTTCTCCCCTATCCACCCTATACAAATTTCAATTCTTTCCTATTATTTTTCATGAATACATCCCCCCATGAAACTACAGTGAAACCACACCAACCATTCCCACACACCCATCTGCTAACAATGATTTTCACATCATTCATAATAATTTTTTTTCGAGTCTGTTAGTTTAAGATTATTTCATTTTTTTCAAACTCTAAATATTTTATTTTTTTTTCAATATCTTTCATATTATATTTTTCCCCCAATATGTCCGCATACGCTCATAGTGCAAAGGTACTCTGCTTATTTCCATGCATGAATGTTGCTATGCCGTTGATTTCAATCATGTGTCAAAGTCATCGAGTCTGCCCGGATCTTCCATGTCATATCTTTTGTAGAAAACCGGTTCATATGTACACACCTACACACAAACACCCATAACCCAAAGAACACCTCTCAACTTCGTTCATCTGCGTATGTAACCAACTATCACCAAAGGAATGTGGTTTTTCTGGTACAACCCGCCCTCTTCAAAGACTTGTAACGAGCTAGAATCTCGAAAGGATTTGTTCAGGCAGTCAGTATTAGTGCTACGTTGAACGTGTAGAATTTGTTGAAAACTGTGTTCTTCACGTGTTATTAAAAAAGTCTCAAGAACGTTAAAAGTAATCATTTTCTATATTTTTTAGTAAAAAGTTAAAAATATTATTCAAACATGAATAACAATACCGATTCGATTGATATTAAAGTCGACGAATTTATTCAGAATTCATTTTCGAGTGATAGTGTCCTGCATACAACTTCATCACCTCCATCACAGTAATCAGATGATGGTTATACAGCAGAAGGATTAAAATCTTCTGTAAATAATAGCATTGGTCCTGTATTATTATCAGATCAAGCAGATATAGCGGAATATTTTGTAGATATCAGCATCCATATAGATTGTGATTATGGTTTTCGAGTAACTGAACTAGCAATGATTGATATGTCTGGTGGAAAGTGTTTGCATACACTGTATAAGCCAAGCAGAGCATGGCATGCATCAAAAATGCTGCATTTACAATGTTCTTCGGTGAGTCATTACTTGAAAAATCCTTCATTATTTCCATGTCGGGAAGAAATATTTATGGCACGCGATATATTCACGATATTATCTCAAAAACCGAGAACTCGCATATATATTTTAACGGTATATGCTAAACTTACACTAATGGAAATTAACGAAAAGTCTGAATTGTTGCGTGATTTAGACTATGAAATCGTTAATATGGATCAAGTCTTTCGGCTACATAGTATTGAGAATCTGCATGAAGAGTATTTTGGTATAAGCAATTTGATAACCTGTAAACATCATAATGAGAATGATAGTTTTCATTGTGCAGCGAAAAACGTTATGGTGATGAAGGCCTGGTACGATCATGTTATCCATCCGCTGAAGCTTATGAATAATCTCAATATAAATGATTTAAGTCAGTTGTTCATTACAGCCACCAAAGAAATGATAATTACATTATTTCCAAGTTGTGTTGGAGACATTTATACATTTCTACCCGATAGATTAAAGCAGGATGATACGATAAAATCACTTCTACCATGTTACGAGCATGAGCATGATGAAGAATATTATGTCGATGATGATACATTGCGACGGAGTACTCGAAATTGTATGAAAGTAAAAGATTGTACCGATTGTCAATGTAAAATTCGCACGGATTAACTATTCATTATTTCGATCGTTTATCAATTTTGTGTATATTTGTATATATTTTTATATATTAATGTATATATTTTTTTCCCTAATCGACAGTCCGTTCGTTTTTTGTGTTTTGTTAATCATTTTGTAAATATATTTTTATACATATTTAAATTTTGTTTGTATATATTTGCATATATTTTTTCTTTTTCCTTCAATATCCCTCCATATCTTTCATTCTATTGTATATATTTTTTCCTAATTAATTTGAATCTTTTTTCGCTCCTTTTCAATTCCGTTTATTTAACTATTTAACTATTTCTCTATTTCTTTTTCCTCCTCTTAACTTAAAGTACTGGTAATGATGAATATTACAAAAATCTGAACCAGTTGTGTAAAGTGTATGTGTAATTATTGTCTAATTTTCGAATATAATCCCGCATAATTTGTTCATATCTTTTTAGACTAAAACATTATATTTTTTATTCTTTCTTTAACGAATCTAACTGTTCAACTTTTTCATGTACAGCACGTACATCAAGTATTTTCCGCAGCTATGTGAGTTTTCATTAATTTGTAAGACACAACCTAAGACCCGGAGAGTTCTCTCTAATTGTTTAAAATCTTTCATAATCACATTTTTTTTTATTTCACATATATTTTTTGAGGTATATATGGGATTGTCTATGAAGTGTGTTGATCAATAGAGCAACAGGTAGAAAACCTAATAACTTACGAGACACAGCATGTTTATAGAAAAAACGTGCTAGCATGAGCAGATCAGAGTTGCAATGTGCGAGTGAGAGACTGTATGCATGTATGTGTGCGAGAACAACAGCTTGATTATAAAAAACGTCGAAGATACATGCATCTATCTGTGAACAATTATCACATCAAACATAAAAAGGCTGACTAAAAGATTATTATTTTCTTTTTTCATTCATTCTCGCCACTATTACCACTCGCGCCCCACTGTCAAGACCTCTGAACATACATTACTAACCTCACCGACACTATAATATTTTTTCTCTGTGTTATTAAATTAACCCAAGTATATTTTTATTCAAATCTTTCGTCATATGTCGTGCACACATTTATAGCCCACAGACACTACTCACTTCATTACCACGAATACATCTCTTTCATTGTTACTTATCATAACATAGTTTTTCTTGAAATTGTTCAAAAATTCTCTTTGCTCCATTCTTCCAAGGTGATTTATTTCTAAATTTCAAATCATGCATAATTATTTTAAAATCAAATTAAGTATATTTTATCATCTCCAAAAAATCAATCATCTCTGTACAAGGCATTAACTCATTTTTACATCAAACATATTATTTTTTTTTTTAATCTATCGTACATATTATTTTTTATCATTTCAATTTTTTTTCTCAATTCACAAATAGCTAACATATAGAAAACATATTGTTGTAAACATACATGAAGAAGTCACTCCTCATAATTACATCATGAATTAATTTTTTCTTCATTTTTTTTTTTTTTTTACCATCATGAAATTGTAGTAGTATTTTTAATTTTTTTATTTTCCATACATGACAAAAGCAATAGAATCACAGCATCTATGAATGTATACACCATACGCTTCCAATAACCTATCATGCATTTTTTTTAAATTAGTCCAAGCATACTACTTTTTTAATAACAAAGCCGATCATACATCATTTTTTCTTCTATATAATCACTAATCTATGAAAACACTTTGTTCGTTTTACTCATACCATAGCAATCACTCCTTTTCCCTCATGCTAACAAACTTCAAAATTTAATAATATAACACAAAATTATTCTAAATATATGTTCATGCTATTAAAATTAATATATCAAATTAATCTTTATATTCCTTTTGTACATTTCTGAAACCTACATCATGTTTTAAAATTAATCAAAGTATACTATTTAATTACCTAAAATCAATTATTCTCTCATACAGTTTTTTCCAATCATACATAATTTTTTTTTCTGTATTGTCATTATTACAAAGTCATACAAAACAACAACATATTTTTATTCATAATGAATCCTTCATTTCATTCCGTTCATGCTATATACCATTATCATTCATTGCAATGTTATGAAATTACTCTAAATGTACATTCATGCTAGCAAAGTTATTATTTCACCCTTTGCATTGTTCCAAGATGATTTATTTTACATTTTTTCTTTAAATTTCCCTCACACTATTATTTTTGAAATGTAGGATGATGACTATGATTAGAATTCATGATTATGAAGAGAGAGACGCATGCTGAAATTGTATTGTCATTGTATATGCGAGATGGTGTGTGATTGTGGGTGAGTATGCGTGCATGTAAAATATATATGTGTGTTAGTAGAAAACATCCGTTCAAGCATGAACACAGGTACAGATACAGTTATAGAATGAGAGAGATAAAAATATATTTTTTGTTATGTTTGATATGTGTATGATAAAGAGGTTAACAAAGAATAATTACATTACCCTCACAACTTAGACATTGAGTTATACCTTTACAATATTTTAGATATAAAAGCAGTGACATTGACATGTAGTAAACGTTTTCATCATTTTTGACTAATTATAACCAATTTTCCAACATTTCTCTTTGTTTTCCTACATTTTAATACTTTTACACCATTTTAGTCAATTTTTGCTATTTAATGCCATTTTTCCAGTGTTTTTACCACCTTTCTCACAATTTTCATCATTCTTTCATCATCTTTGTTAGGTTTTTTCTTACAACTCTTTAACATTTCGATCATTGTTAGTGATATCAATCATTATTTATGCTTTCAATCCTTCCGCTTCATCTATGCACACATACAGCTTAGCAATTGCTGCAGCCGTTGATTGTTGTAGGACCGCAATCGTGATCTCCATTTGATTATTGGGATTTAAAAGTCACATCTTTGAACGCTTGATCTAACATATCAACATGATCTTTGTATTCACCAACCCGCTCTTCAACAGACTATCATACAGTCGTTTAATAAGAGAATCTGTAAGAGCCGAGACATTTACTTAACGTTTTCCCAACACATTCACAGACCTACCCTGTACACTAAGGAAATCTTTAAACATCTCTGTAACCATTCCTTTTAAGCTGACGGGAGCAAGGAACTCCTATAAACGTTTGTCAATCAGCACTTCATTGTTCATCGCCCTGGTTTCACTCACCATTGCACAGACATGTAATAAACATTTTCTTCTTTTACAATTTTCTTATGCTTTAACACTATTACATCATTTTTCCTCATTTCTAACTAATTGTAACCAGTTTTCCACTATTTCTTAGCATGTTCTTATGTTTTAGGACCTGTTTGTGCTATTTTTTCATCAATTTATGTTATTTCACATCGTTTTTTCTAGTGTTTTACTACCTTTCACACAATTTTACTCAATTTTTTGCCATCTTTGAAGATTTTTTTCATTTATCTCATACATTAAATGTCTGAATGTGACGATTAACTATCCTTTTAAGTACATTTTATAATTCGATATAAATAATGAAAGATCTAATTCAATTTTGTTTAAAATTTATTCAATAATTTTTATGACATTCATCATAATCAATAAAAATAATTATTGCTTCAATGCTAAATTATATCACATCATTATTAACTGTTTATAATACACAGCATAAAAAGATTAATTTAACTGATTATATCCTTCTTCTACCAACTTTTCTTCTATCACACAAATTTCAACATCTACATCAGTATTTTCCAGTTGTTTAGATGTGTGTAGTGTCAATAATCATTCAACCGCTTCATTAGGTTCGTCAGAATAAATTGATAAGAGGATCTTCAAGATATACTTTGCGGCAAGTTATGTATGTTAGATTGAAACGGAGAATGTATTTTTTTTTCTGTATTTAAGAAGTGGAGTTCACTTTAATACACTAGTAACACATACATGAGATCCAGTAAATTCCAGTATTTCTTCATATAGTGCTAAATCATTATTTGTATATTTATTCTTAACATTCATTTCCATCTGTAAATGAATCAAACCTTGTGTGTAAGGAAATTTGGTTAGGGTTCCTCCTTTTCCTAAATAAATTTCATCACATTCACGATTCCATAGAAAGTGGTGTTGATCCCATCATATACTCATGAGTATTAGCATTATATGGTATTCAATATACTTGATCATTTATATAGATTCATCACCAGATATTTGAAATAGGTCAATTTCACATATATTAATAGACTTATATCCAGTCTTATTATCACTATTTTCATAATCTTCTTAATTTTCATCATTATTTTCACAACCATCTTTCGTACTGACACTAGAAAGTTTGTGATGTTTTACAATTGCCATATCACTTATTCCATCAGAATCCTTTTTCTTCCTTTTAGATATTTGTATTGTTTTCCAAATATCCAATATATGTGTTGTAACAGGTTCAAGCACATTAGATGAATTGTTTGTAATAGATTTCCAGAACTGTAATGTGTTATATTTTTTTATTATATCACTATACATTCTTTCCCTTTCACTTTTAAGATATGCTTCATTATTTATTCTGTTATTACTAATATTAATCATTACTTTACTCGTTGACACCATTATTACAGATAATTTAAAAATTCATCAAAACTCACATGTAAATCTTCTTTTTATACACACTGCAACATCTATGTTGATCACAGAGATTTCATGATTATTCAGTCTTTTCCCTATAAAATTTGATGTTTTGTCTAAATGTTGATATTTTTACTCCTAAATGGTGTAATTTCTGAGTGATGAGTCTTTTTAGTCTGAGCTATATACTTCTTGATATGGTATTCTATTCATTGTGAAGATTTGTTTGAACGGGTTCAGGTCTGGTTGTGGAAGGTTTACAGAACTTTCCTCCAGCATCGATTATAGTAGAATGGTTGTTATGTGTTAGTTAGATGATGATGTTTGATTGTGAATAATAAAAATGGGTAAGAGGTGGAGTGTGTCCCATCAAGCAGAGAGAGTACTGTTTAGTAATTATCTCTATCATTTGTACACATTGCAAGGCAGATATATTATGTTTAGTCAAAATTAGTTGATGAATATCATTCTGTTTTTTCATTTAATGTTCAGACTGAGAGATGCGATGGGCTAGACAACATCAAGACTCATTCAATCATTACATTATTTTGCACCATTTTCTGATGTTTAACTCCATTTTTTATGTTTGATCGACTCTTTTGCTATTTTTTGATAATTTTCACGGGTACAAACTTCATAAGGTGAAGTAATTTTGGTTATTTCAACAGTATTTTACTCGCAAAATGAAATATAATATCACAAACACACTGAACATGAAAAAATTCTTTACAAATATAAATAAACAATGATTTTTTTTCAATCAATGACCCAAACTAGCAGTTTCAGAAATATATCAGACCTTGACTAAAATCCCCAAATTATTTAATGTGTTTTTTTTTTAACTTTTGCCGCATATATTGGATATTCCGGGAAACAATACAAATATCTAAAAGGAAGAAAATGGATTCTGATGGAATAAGTGATATGGCAATTGTAAAACGTCACAAACTTTCTAGTGTCAGTACGAAAGATGGTTGTGAAAATAATGATGAAAATTAAGAAGATTATGAAAATAGTGATAATAAGACTGGATATAAGTCTATTAATATATGTGAAATTGACCTATTTCAAATATCCGGTGATGAATCTGTATAAATGATCAAGTATATTGAATACCATATAATGCTAATACTCATGAGTATATGATGGGATCAACACCACTTTCTATGGAATCGTGAATGTGATGAAATTTATTTAGGAAAAGGAGGAACCCTAACCAAATTTCCTTACACACAAGGTTTGATTCATTTACAGATGGAAATGAATGTTAAGAATAAATATACAAATAATGATTTAGCACTATATGAAGAAATACTGGAATTTACTGGATCTCATGTATGTGTTACTAGTGTATTAAAGTGAACTCCACTTCTTAAATACAGAAAAAAAAATACATTCTCCGTTTCAATCTAACATACATAACTTGCCGCAAAGTATATCTTGAAGATCCTCTTATCAATTTATTCTGACGAACCTAATGAAGCGGTTGAATGATTATTGACACTACACACATCTAAACAACTGGAAAATACTGATGTAGATGTTGAAATTTGTGTGATAGAAGAAAAGTTGGTAGAAGAAGGATATAATCAGTTAAATTAATCTTTTTATGCTGTGTATTATAAACAGTTAATAATGATGTGATATAATTTAGCATTGAAGCAATAATTATTTTTATTGATTATGATGAATGTCATAAAAATTATTGAATAAATTTTAAACAAAATTGAATTAGATCTTTCATTATTTATATCGAATTATAAAATGTACTTAAAAGGATAGTTAATCGTCACATTCAGACATTTAATGTATGAGATAAATGAAAAAAATCTTCAAAGATGGCAAAAAATTGAGTAAAATTGTGTGAAAGGTAGTAAAACACTAGAAAAAACGATGTGAAATAACATAAATTGATGAAAAAATAGCACAAACAGGTCCTAAAACATAAGAACATGCTAAGAAATAGTGGAAAACTGGTTACAATTAGTTAGAAATGAGGAAAAATGATGTAATAGTGTTAAAGCATAAGAAAATTGTAAAAGAAGAAAATGTTTATTACATGTCTGTGCAATGGTGAGTGAAACCAGGGCGATGAACAATGAAGTGCTGATTGACAAACGTTTATAGGAGTTCCTTGCTCCCGTCAGCTTAAAAGGAATGGTTACAGAGATGTTTAAAGATTTCCTTAGTGTACAGGGTAGGTCTGTGAATGTGTTGGGAAAACGTTAAGTAAATGTCTCGGCTCTTACAGATTCTCTTATTAAACGACTGTATGATAGTCTGTTGAAGAGCGGGTTGGTGAATACAAAGATCATGTTGATATGTTAGATCAAGCGTTCAAAGATGTGACTTTTAAATCCCAATAATCAAATGGAGATCACGATTGCGGTCCTACAACAATCAACGGCTGCAGCAATTGCTAAGCTGTATGTGTGCATAGATGAAGCGGAAGGATTGAAAGCATAAATAATGATTGATATCACTAACAATGATCGAAATGTTAAAGAGTTGTAAGAAAAAACCTAACAAAGATGATGAAAGAATGATGAAAATTGTGAGAAAGGTGGTAAAAACACTGGAAAAATGGCATTAAATAGCAAAAATTGACTAAAATGGTGTAAAAGTATTAAAATGTAGGAAAACAAAGAGAAATGTTGGAAAATTGGTTATAATTAGTCAAAAATGATGAAAACGTTTACTACATGTCAATGTCACTGCTTTTATATCTAAAATATTGTAAAGGTATAACTCAATGTCTAAGTTGTGAGGGTAATGTAATTATTCTTTGTTAACCTCTTTATCATACACATATCAAACATAACAAAAAATATATTTTTATCTCTCTCATTCTATAACTGTATCTGTACCTGTGTTCATGCTTGAACGGATGTTTTCTACTAACACACATATATATTTTACATGCACGCATACTCACCCACAATCACACACCATCTCGCATATACAATGACAATACAATTTCAGCATGCGTCTCTCTCTTCATAATCATGAATTCTAATCATAGTCATCATCCTACATTTCAAAAATAATAGTGTGAGGGAAATTTAAAGAAAAAATGTAAAATAAATCATCTTGGAACAATGCAAAGGGTGAAATAATAACTTTGCTAGCATGAATGTACATTTAGAGTAATTTCATAACATTGCAATGAATGATAATGGTATATAGCATGAACGGAATGAAATGAAGGATTCATTATGAATAAAAATATGTTGTTGTTTTGTATGACTTTGTAATAATGACAATACAGAAAAAAAAATTATGTATGATTGGAAAAAACTGTATGAGAGAATAATTGATTTTAGGTAATTAAATAGTATACTTTGATTAATTTTAAAACATGATGTAGGTTTCAGAAATGTACAAAAGGAATATAAAGATTAATTTGATATATTAATTTTAATAGCATGAACATATATTTAGAATAATTTTGTGTTATATTATTAAATTTTGAAGTTTGTTAGCATGAGGGAAAAGGAGTGATTGCTATGGTATGAGTAAAACGAACAAAGTGTTTTCATAGATTAGTGATTATATAGAAGAAAAAATGATGTATGATCGGCTTTGTTATTAAAAAAGTAGTATGCTTGGACTAATTTAAAAAAAATGCATGATAGGTTATTGGAAGCGTATGGTGTATACATTCATAGATGCTGTGATTCTATTGCTTTTGTCATGTATGGAAAATAAAAAAATTAAAAATACTACTACAATTTCATGATGGTAAAAAAAAAAAAAAAATGAAGAAAAAATTAATTCATGATGTAATTATGAGGAGTGACTTCTTCATGTATGTTTACAACAATATGTTTTCTATATGTTAGCTATTTGTGAATTGAGAAAAAAAATTGAAATGATAAAAAATAATATGTACGATAGATTAAAAAAAAAAATAATATGTTTGATGTAAAAATGAGTTAATGCCTTGTACAGAGATGATTGATTTTTTGGAGATGATAAAATATACTTAATTTGATTTTAAAATAATTATGCATGATTTGAAATTTAGAAATAAATCACCTTGGAAGAATGGAGCAAAGAGAATTTTTGAACAATTTCAAGAAAAACTATGTTATGATAAGTAACAATGAAAGAGATGTATTCGTGGTAATGAAGTGAGTAGTGTCTGTGGGCTATAAATGTGTGCACGACATATGACGAAAGATTTGAATAAAAATATACTTGGGTTAATTTAATAACACAGAGAAAAAATATTATAGTGTCGGTGAGGTTAGTAATGTATGTTCAGAGGTCTTGACAGTGGGGCGCGAGTGGTAATAGTGGCGAGAATGAATGAAAAAAGAAAATAATAATCTTTTAGTCAGCCTTTTTATGTTTGATGTGATAATTGTTCACAGATAGATGCATGTATCTTCGACGTTTTTTATAATCAAGCTGTTGTTCTCGCACACATACATGCATACAGTCTCTCACTCGCACATTGCAACTCTGATCTGCTCATGCTAGCACGTTTTTTCTATAAACATGCTGTGTCTCGTAAGTTATTAGGTTTTCTACCTGTTGCTCTATTGATCAACACACTTCATAGACAATCCCATATATACCTCAAAAAATATATGTGAAATAAAAAAAAATGTGATTATGAAAGATTTTAAACAATTAGAGAGAACTCTCCGGGTCTTAGGTTGTGTCTTACAAATTAATGAAAACTCACATAGCTGCGGAAAATACTTGATGTACGTGCTGTACATGAAAAAGTTGAACAGTTAGATTCGTTAAAGAAAGAATAAAAAATATAATGTTTTAGTCTAAAAAGATATGAACAAATTATGCGGGATTATATTCGAAAATTAGACAATAATTACACATACACTTTACACAACTGGTTCAGATTTTTGTAATATTCATCATTACCAGTACTTTAAGTTAAGAGGAGGAAAAAGAAATAGAGAAATAGTTAAATAGTTAAATAAACGGAATTGAAAAGGAGCGAAAAAAGATTCAAATTAATTAGGAAAAAATATATACAATAGAATGAAAGATATGGAGGGATATTGAAGGAAAAAGAAAAAATATATGCAAATATATACAAACAAAATTTAAATATGTATAAAAATATATTTACAAAATGATTAACAAAACACAAAAAACGAACGGACTGTCGATTAGGGAAAAAAATATATACATTAATATATAAAAATATATACAAATATACACAAAATTGATAAACGATCGAAATAATGAATAGTTAATCCGTGCGAATTTTACATTGACAATCGGTACAATCTTTTACTTTCATACAATTTCGAGTACTCCGTCGCAATGTATCATCATCGACATAATATTCTTCATCATGCTCATGCTCGTAACATGGTAGAAGTGATTTTATCGTATCATCCTGCTTTAATCTATCGGGTAGAAATGTATAAATGTCTCCAACACAACTTGGAAATAATGTAATTATCATTTCTTTGGTGGCTGTAATGAACAACTGACTTAAATCATTTATATTGAGATTATTCATAAGCTTCAGCGGATGGATAACATGATCGTACCAGGCCTTCATCACCATAACGTTTTTCGCTGCACAATGAAAACTATCATTCTCATTATGATGTTTACAGGTTATCAAATTGCTTATACCAAAATACTCTTCATGCAGATTCTCAATACTATGTAGCCGAAAGACTTGATCCATATTAACGATTTCATAGTCTAAATCACGCAACAATTCAGACTTTTCGTTAATTTCCATTAGTGTAAGTTTAGCATATACCGTTAAAATATATATGCGAGTTCTCGGTTTTTGAGATAATATCGTGAATATATCGCGTGCCATAAATATTTCTTCCCGACATGGAAATAATGAAGGATTTTTCAAGTAATGACTCACCGAAGAACATTGTAAATGCAGCATTTTTGATGCATGCCATGCTCTGCTTGGCTTATACAGTGTATGCAAACACTTTCCACCAGACATATCAATCATTGCTAGTTCAGTTACTCGAAAACCATAATCACAATCTATATGGATGCTGATATCTACAAAATATTCCGCTATATCTGCTTGATCTGATAATAATACAGGACCAATGCTATTATTTACAGAAGATTTTAATCCTTCTGCTGTATAACCATCATCTGATTACTGTGATGGAGGTGATGAAGTTGTATGCAGGACACTATCACTCGAAAATGAATTCTGAATAAATTCGTCGACTTTAATATCAATCGAATCGGTATTGTTATTCATGTTTGAATAATATTTTTAACTTTTTACTAAAAAATATAGAAAATGATTACTTTTAACGTTCTTGAGACTTTTTTAATAACACGTGAAGAACACAGTTTTCAACAAATTCTACACGTTCAACGTAGCACTAATACTGACTGCCTGAACAAATCCTTTCGAGATTCTAGCTCGTTACAAGTCTTTGAAGAGGGCGGGTTGTACCAGAAAAACCACATTCCTTTGGTGATAGTTGGTTACATACGCAGATGAACGAAGTTGAGAGGTGTTCTTTGGGTTATGGGTGTTTGTGTGTAGGTGTGTACATATGAACCGGTTTTCTACAAAAGATATGACATGGAAGATCCGGGCAGACTCGATGACTTTGACACATGATTGAAATCAACGGCATAGCAACATTCATGCATGGAAATAAGCAGAGTACCTTTGCACTATGAGCGTATGCGGACATATTGGGGGAAAAATATAATATGAAAGATATTGAAAAAAAAATAAAATATTTAGAGTTTGAAAAAAATGAAATAATCTTAAACTAACAGACTCGAAAAAAAATTATTATGAATGATGTGAAAATCATTGTTAGCAGATGGGTGTGTGGGAATGGTTGGTGTGGTTTCACTGTAGTTTCATGGGGGGATGTATTCATGAAAAATAATAGGAAAGAATTGAAATTTGTATAGGGTGGATAGGGGAGAAGGAAATTATGAAACCGCGTTAAATAAAAATATACTCGAATTAATTTTTGAATACTTACGTTTGGAAAAAGTCTTTAGAGGGGAAAAAATATATTTTAGACTAATTCCAAAATACATAGACATAAAAAATTATTATGAACAATATGAGAAATACCGGCAGAAGATGTGTGCGCGATCATACTAGTGAAGATATCAATGGATTCATTTTTAGAACCTGAGAAAAAAATAAAATAAGAAAATTATCAACGGACGGAGGAAATGATTGGAAGCGAAAAAAATATAATTAGGCTGATTGTACAATATTAGATTTGAAAAAAAAATTAATAAGAACGAAATGAGAACTACTGGTAGCAGATGAGTGCGAGGGAACATTCTGTGCGAGTGAGAGAGTGGCTAATACATTTTCAGATTAATTTTTAGAATCGGAGAAACAAAAAAATATAAAAATTATGAGCATTTGGAAGAAATAAACAGAAGCGTAAAAGAAAAATATACTTAGGCTAATTCTATAATATTTCGACTCGAAAATAAAATATGTACGAAGTGGTGGCGGTGGTGGTGGTGGTGGTGGTGGTGGTGTGTGTGTGTGTGTATGTGTGGGAGTGATATCGTGGCGTTTATTTCGGTGGCGACCGGAGCGTGTATGGAATAGTACAGTGTACCTTTGTAGAGGATAACTCAATGCTTGATATGTGTGCAGGAATGACAGTGTGCTTTTGCAACGAACGGAGAATATGGAAAAATAAAAAAAAATAAAAAATCAACGGATTGAATATAAGGTCGGAAGCGGAAAAAGACGAAAAATATATATCAGGTGGTGGTATGTATGTGTGCGTGTGTGACCATGTAGCGATCGTGAACAGGTTTCTATCGGTGGCGTATGAGAGTGTGCATAGATGATCGGCTGGTTAATTTCAAAACGACCGACTGGAATTCACCTCACCTGGTAACAGTTTCAACTAGTTGCTGGAACATTTAAATATTTCCATTACAGCCGCGGTCGCGCTTACATAATACATCTCGTAGCAGCACACTCGCCCGCTCTCATTCGACTGATGGAACGTTCAAATATTTTCTTTAAAAATAAAATTAAAAAAAAAAATGCCGGAACGGAGCGCGTCGCGGAAAATTCCTTTAAAATTTGGGTTCTAAGTGTTGAGATTCAGACGTTTTTATCACTTCGGCAAAATTTTACCCCTCCCAACCTAGAAAAATTAAAATTATAAAGTATGCTACATATATTACACGCAAAGGCATGTATAATACATACACATGATAGTAGAAGGTGCGATGTGTGGGAATGGTAGTGCACTTTCACTGTGGTTAACGCTATGATGGATATATGTGTGGGAACGGCGTGTGTGTTTCCACATTTACCTGTACAAAAGGGGAACCGCGAAAATGAAAAAATATACTTAGGCTAATTTTAGGATTTTTTTGTACTTAGGCTTCGAAATATTTAAAAAAAAAAAAAAATATCTCGGTATCGGGAATGGACGACGCGTGCGCGGGAACGGTACATATGCTTTTGCGGCGGCTAACGCTATGTTGGATATATGCGCGGGATCGTGGGAAGGGCGAGCGGAGACTAGTGTTGGATTTTGGGCTTTAAATAGTATACTTGGGTTAAATTTGGAATTTTCATACTTAGGCCTTGAATTTTGAAAAATCGCAGTAGTGCAGTGGGCAGGAGGGGCGGGCGGGGACTTGGGTTAGTTTCAGACATTAAATAATATACTTGGGTTAATTTTTAATCGGTTCGAACTATCGGGAATGCGCGGAACCTGTACGGAGGAATTTGGGGGAAAATTTGCGAAAATTTTGCAAAAAAATGGGGGAAACTCGGGGAAATGGGGGAAACTTGGGGGAATTTTTGCCTCCGAATCAAATACTTAGGTTACTTTTTGCCCTCTGCACACGGTTTGGGGTTGTGACGTCAGACCGTCCAGTCCCCGCTTTTTTAGACTACTAACAACCGTGTTTTCAAAGCTTGATCTCGAACGAGCCTACTACCAGATTCCCATGTATCTTCCGGACATCGAAAAAACTGCTGTCACGACGCCGTTTGGGTTATTCGAGTTTCAAGTAATGCCGTTTGGTCTAATAAACGTGGGTGCCACCTACCAAAGAGCCATCGACCACGTATTGAAAGATTTACCATTCGCGCGCGCCTACCTAGATGATGTTTTAATTTTTCCCGCGGATCTAAAACAACATATGTCAGATTTGTATGCCGTGCTCAAACAGTTATCACTTCATAACTTGAAGCTGAGTGAAAATAAATGTATTTTCGCTGTACCCAAAATTACGTTTGTTGGATATGAAATATCTCATGAAGGCTTACGTCCCGACCCGAAACGTGTTGAAACGATAGTAACGCTGCCACGCCCAGTCACTAAAAAGGATTTGAGAAGTTACCTTGGCGTTATAAATTTTTATCATCGCTTCTATAAGCAAGGAGCCGAAGTATTAGCCCCATTGAATTCCCTCCTTTTGGGGAGCAAGAAGAAAGATTTGACGCAGATTGCTTGGACTGAGGAACTCGATAAATACTTTCGATTATCGAAGAATCTTATAGCTGAGGCTGCAATACTGGCGCATCCGTCAGCTGACGCTGATATCGTCATCATGACCGACGCTTCGTCTACCGCGATCGGATCTGTCATCAACCAGAGAGTTAACGATTTATTACAGCCTATTTCGTTCCACTCACGTAAGCTTTCACCGGTGTATACCATTCAGTTCATTGTACCCATTTGACACAACCGCATATTTATTTATGTAATTATCGCATATTAATTATCTTGCATGCTGTATCCCATTTTACCTTCTTTACCTACACTATTTTTATTATTTCGCATAAACGACCTTATTATGTGTTAATTTTTACTACTTTATCTTCTGTTAATACCACATATAATTAATATCCATGTAAAACTTTCATTTTTACTTTCCTTTGTTTTATTCCACAACTTCACCCCACTGGGACTCAGTCTCCAAGAGAGAGAGCCATGTGGGATCCACAAACTCCTTCCTGGTCACACTGATCAAAATCCTCTCCTCCCCCCAACAGGTCTCGGACGAGCCGTGATCCTGTGTCAACTCGTCCGGGCCAATTTTATTCGAGATAATGAGATGGTTCGGTATCGCACGTTTTAACGACGGTCTCTATTCGATTCGATGTCGCTTCATCCGCACTTTTATGAAATAAATTTCTTTTGCCGTGTACTTTTGTTTTTGGAGTCGACAGAGGTTATGTGACAGACGCACACTAATAAAGTTCATTTTGTACTTTTTAGTGCATAAATAAAAGGCTATTTTTAAGAAACTTCTTTTATTTTTTTTATTTTTTAGTCTGGACTTTTTACTACGTATTTCAATAAAAAACAATAAATTTAAAATTGTACTTTATTTTATTCAACATTTTGATTATAGAACATTTACAGAAATTTGTATTACATTTTATTAAATAATGGATCGCATTCTTTCCACTACATTGTCTTTTGTTTTTCGTACAATATCATTCAAACAATCAGATATTTCAAACTCTTCTTTAACGTTAGGCTGTTGAAAATCTATTGGAGCCATAACAAATGTTTGAATCGAGACATTTTCGATTTGATTGCACTGTATTTGATCGTTATCTGAATAATTACTCATGTCTTCTTCTTCTTCATTTATTTAATATGTAGTTAGCCATATTTAAAATGCTACAAATAAATAGCTCTTCATCATTTAAAACGCAATACAAATAAACTGAATTTGGTTCTAATACACGTTCGTTATTTTATCTTTCTTTTTCATTCGTATTTTTAGCACGTCTATTTGATAATATATTTTTTGTAGTTTCTTTTATTATCTATGGTTTTACTTATATGTAGTGATTACGTTCAATTTTCTGGTAAAAAGAAGTCAAACTAATCATATTACTGTATCAAGTATAATATTTTTTTTATTATAGTGTAATAAAACAATCAGATTTGGAGGTTGTGAAATCATTAATGAAGCTTCCTAAGTTTTAAAAAACGTTAAAAAAGAGCAATAGAGTAACCAAAATGTTTAAACACGTAAAAATACACATTCACGGGAATGCTGGGTAAAAAATACATGCGATATTACAAATTTAAATCGAATATTTTGGTTTTGAATTTAGTATTAAGTAAATGTAAATTATAGTTGTCTTTAACTTAACATACGGAATCCTCAGCACATGAAACACAATGTTTTGACTAATAGCGATCTTTCCATTGATATATCACATGACCAAAAAAAAAAATATTTTTTTAAAACTTTCAAGCTTTCGGCGCCTCAAGGGTCCGATTTTGAAGTAGAAAATACTCCAAAGTAATGAAATACACAGGGATGGGCATTTTTTAACCTTGTTCAAAATCTTTAGCTATAATACTTGAGCTATAAGTGGGGGCTACACATACTTTTTCGTGCATTTTTGAACTTTTAGTAAACTTTCAATGTTTCGTTAAGGAAATGAAATACGAGCCAGAAATAGAAAATGAAGCAGGATATGAATTGATAGAATGAGTCATTTAAGAAAAGAAGAGCAATATTATAAGCTGAAAATGTGCCCAAAAATCTGCCACTGAAATAGAAGAACGGTCTAAAGAATCTGTTATCTCATTGTCCTTAATGCCTAAATGACCAGGAATCAGCATAAAGTCGATCTTGATCGAGTGAAAAAGAAAAGGAGCATGGATGAGGAAGCGATTGAAAGGTATTACATAACTGGAAGAAAGAGCTGGAAGAGGAGATGTGATAGCTTACAGAACACTTTAAGAATACGAGATTATACGCACTTTATGAAACTATTGATGAGGAAACAAAGAGAATGCAGAATAGCTACAGATTTCGCATGGAAAATTTAGTAAAAGGAGGAAAGTTTAAAAGATTCAGAATAATTCAAGGTAGGACAAAAAAGGTAGAACCAACTTCATTTGACTCTTTGGACCAGTCATTATAGATAGTGACATGTATAGGAAAAAGAAAATTTAAAGCATTGGAAAATTCAATTCTGGTGACATGTTGAGGAGCAGATCTAGAACAGATCGGTAAAGAAAAACATTTAATAGGATGAAGAAAATTGACAAAACTGAAAGAGAAATAAGGAAGTTTATCATGATTAAAAGAATTAAATAATGTATCAAAATTGTTCCTAAGAGTATTAGCAAATAGTAATGTTCCAGCGGTACAGAAAAAATACACATCAAAAAACTTAATTTTTACAATAAAAAAGAAAGTTTTATAAAATTAAAAATTAAAACAATAATATGGAAAATTTTGCACTATCCTGTTTGTTAAGATTGTGAATCAATAAAAAATAAACGTAATTACAAATTTAGCAAACACGATAAAAATATAGAATAGAAGTACATTTGTTCTATTCCTTTTCTTGTTGTTTATTACGTGCATAATTATGCATGTATTTACGTTTATAGTTTAAAATAATTAAATTTTCTATTTCATAATCGTTGCATTGGGTGAATGATTAAGTACAGTCACCTTTTTACTTTTTAAAGGAAGTATCTTTCTTTATACTTTTTTACACGAATTCATGTTTGCTATAAGTACCATTCCGCGAATTGTCTTCGGTCCTTTTTCTTTCTTCGATATAGTTTCAAGTTCCGAAAGTACTTCACATCTCATTTCGTTTTCTTTTATACAACATTTCTCGTTCGTCCACTGATCTACGAATTATTTCATTTTCGCTTATATTTAATTAATTCTTCCATTGATTTTTTGTCATTCAGCATTTGAAAGTAACGATTCACCAGATTTATTGATTTATTCCTTCGTTTCTATTGGCAGACCCTTAATATATTATCAACAAATGATATTCTTCTTTTTTCTTTAGTTGCCTTTTTGCATTGTGGCTTAATTTCTTATGTCGAAGGTAATGGAGAAATTGATATTAAATAGATTGTAACCATACATATATAATATAATTCCAGAACATCAATTCCGTTTCTTAAAAGAGCATTCCACGATGGATCAGCTGCACAGAGTGGTAAGTGTCACTGAAAAAAGTTTCGAGACAAAAAATGTGTGCATAGCGGCATTTCTCGATGTCCAAAAGGCTTTTGATAAAGTTTGGCATAATGGTCTTTTATATAAATAAAAAATTCTGTTATCAACTAGGTATCTCTTGTTGAGTTCATATCTTCATAACTGATATTTCCAGATGCGCTATAAAGACACGTATTCAGAACTATATTCAGTTCTAGCAGGAGTGCCCCAGGGATCAGTTTTGGGACCCACGTTGTATTTGATATATATAGCAGACTTTCCTGTAACGGAAAATGTACATTTGCTGACGACGCGGTATTACTTGCGTCACATTCAGATCCGAAAATAGTAAGCGACAATCTTCAGAAGGCCCTTATTGAGGCGGAAAGCTGATTTAAAAAGTGGAAAGTTCAGATCAACGGAAATAAATCAATAAACGTTCATTTCACGAATGGAAAAGTCATAACCCCAACTGTCAGGATAAATAGAATGGTGTTGCCTGTGAGAACAACAGTCAAGTACTTGGGTCGCTTAACATGGAAGCAGCACATACAGGCAAGAAAAGAGAAAAAGATATTCATGTTAAAAAAATGTACTGGCTTATAGGAAGAAATAGCGTTTTAAGTATTAATAATAAAAGTTTGATATACACAAGTATCTTGAACCCTATTTGGACCTTGTGATAAATCTACAAATCTGAAGATAATACAGACTATGCAGAACAAAATTCTTAGGCTCGTAATCAAGGTTCTATGGTATGCATCAAATATAACCTTGCATCAGGATTTAGGGATAGAGTATGTGACAGATGTTATTAAAGCTCATGCCCGAAGGCATGCAGGAAAACTTGAAAGTCATCCGAGCAAACTTGCTGCTGGACTGCCACATACTGTTAGTTATAGGAAGCGGCTGAAGCGTAAGAAACCTCATGACTTTCTTTAAGGTAAAGACTATCGAGTGGGTACCGTTGGGTACTTCTCCCTTCATGCTCAAAGTTAAGAATATTGCTAAATGGCCTAGATGGCCAGTTTGTAATACAATAAATAGATAAAAAAAAAATTTACTATTTTTCTTTTTCCTATTTAACAATTGTTTTCCCTTACCTACGGTTTTTTTTTAACTCCTCTTTTCCGCGACACTTCATAATTTCAATTATCTGTTGTCTTCTTTTTTAATCATACTTTGATTCTTTATCGGTTTCTCGATTTGTACTTATTTTTTTGTCTGCTTTTTTGTAACGCTAATCACATTTTATTTCTAAATATCCTTTCCTTATCAACAAGCCGTCTTCTCTTTATGTTATTCTTTGAAGCACTTGTTTCCTTTATAAATAATTTGCGGGCAACTGCGTTTAAAAACTGAAATATATTTGCTTAACCAAAAATGTATTTCATAAACGCAGTTATCTGAAAATTATTTATAATGGTTAATCACTTCGAAAGTTTTAAACGTTTCATTTGTTTCCTTACTCTTCATACAATTTTTATTTTTTCATTTCCTTTTGTTGCTATAATTTTCGTTACAGAGTCGTCTTTATCTGTTTTCCATAAACACTAAGATAAATTAGGTAGATGGCACGCGATATGTTGTTCGGATTAAATTTTAATTAATTAATCGTTTTACCGTAATAGTGAGTTTAATTTTTCATATAGTAAGTGAGTCAATGACTTATGAAAACTGTTTTTTGATTGGGTAGGAAGGTATAATAAGCACAACTATGTCCGTATGTGTGCATATCACTGTGTAAAAATTATTACTCAGACAAGGATTTTTTTTTTGGCATATCGGCTAAGGACGTTTACCTGATTCAAAGGTATAACAGCATTAATGATTATAGAAGGGATAATATTAGAAATGGAGCATATGAATGAAGCTAAAAAAAGAATAACCGACGGAGAAAGAAAAGAAACGATGTTGTGCGCGGCGCTGTAAAGCGTAGGAAGGACGAAACACATAAGACCGGAATATAGTATCGCACGTTCTGAAGAAATGAAGGGACATTCAAGCAAAACGTGATTTACGTCACAAATGAAGTTTGCTTCCGAAGGATCAAACGGGCAAAGAGGAGACTGGGTAATGAAGAAACGGAAGAGCGAAGCAGGAAGCAGGCTGTGATTTAACAGAAGTATAATTATGGAGGAGATAGTTGACTGCCTTATGTTGGGGAAATTACGGAACTAAGGGAAAAGAGGAGGAATGGGCTGTATAGCTAAATAAAAAGAAGCGAGATTAGAAAATTAAGAAGGATGGAGATCACAGACCGACAGTCGTGGTGGGAACGAATAGAGAGAGAGAGGAAAAGACTTTGAGCTGAAAAACGACTAATAGAGTGGCTGCCGGAAGCAGCCGAACGTGCCAACGAGTCAACCAGTTCATTTCCCGAAATTCCACAATGCCTAGGAATCCACAATAAATCAATGCGGACAGAGCGCGAATAAAATAGGTGCGAAATTAAGGAGCGAATGAGAAGCACGATAGGATCAGCGGATGATTTAGGAAAGGAAATAGTAATGGTTTGTAAAACGCCGTTTGAGTCAGAAGATAAAGAGAACCTTGGATATATTGTTAGTAGAAGCTATAAAAAGGATTGCATGTAGGATTGTGATAGATTCGGCTAGGAATATGAAAAATGTTCTAAGAATTCATAAGGTATATGGAGTAAACTTTTTTATCTCCAATTCATACTTCTTTTCCCTCTGTGTCATGTCATTACCCATTCGAAAGTCAAATTTAGTCTCGATGTGCTGTTTTCTTTTCGGACAACATGACTCAATAGATTGAGGGAAAGCTTGATATTAATTTCTTGCTATTCACTTCACTGCATAAGCCTAACTTCGCTTTCTTCTTTTTTAAAATGTCTTGCTGATGCTCCATCAATGAAGTCGAATAAAATTTAAAAATTTTCCTTATACTGCTGACTGCTTTCATCTTCCTTTTGTTTTTCTTAGAAGATTGTATTAACATAATTTTTTTCTCTTTTCCCACTCTCTCCCTCTTTAAGTAAATATTATTTGCATGAAAAGATTTTCAATATTAATATTGCAACAACTTTCGTGCCATTTGTGAGATTAATGTTTTTATCTCCAACATAGATATATAATATTCTTGTTTTAATGCAGCACTTGTTTTTTAATTTGAAATGACTTTTTTTCATCGACACCTTTATAAGCAAACAATTTAGAGATAAAGTTATTTGTTTAAAAAAGGTCGTATTGCACTTATAGGGGAAAAACGTTTACAAGATAATCTTGTATATAGTGTGTTTTATATGAAAAATTTGTGTACCGCACTAAACTTTAGAAAATAGCAGTCTAATAGGGGCGTAAGGGGAAAAAAGAGCATATAGTGTAAAAGGAGTAAGCTGATGAAAGTATAATTATGAATTAAAGCAGTACGAACTGTTAACAGATGGTTTATAAGACAAGAATTTCTGTGAGAGTTACCCCTGAATGGTTAACATAGTTTAGTGTCATTTGTTTAAGAAAAGAAAAGTTCAATAAACTTGCGGTTATCCGGATTCCGTATTATTCGGATCGATTTTCAAAAAAAAAAAATACTAAAGCGCTTTTATAAAATCCACAACTATATGCAGTACGTATCTCAATATTTGTTTGTATTCGCTGCAAATAAAGATGCCGTCAGTGGCCATAATGTACTGTGCTCATAGTGATTGTAATGTGAGGACTGTCAAGCTGCTTTATAATCAGTTGATATGCTTGATGTTATCACTTGGTTATTTGATGGATGGGAAGAGATTAGTTCTATAGCACTATGCGGTCGTGGAAAATATTGTTAAATGATAAAGTCAGCTATAAATGGGATAAAATTGACAAACAATGTGATTTGGACAGTTCAAAAGACAACGAGGAGCTTGTTTCTCTAATAAAAAATATTCCAGGATGTGGAACGGGTAATACGGATGACGTTACAGAATGGAAGGGCTGCGACGAGATCGAAGAAACGGCAGATGAAGATATTGTAGCCATGGTACTCAACGAGGATCCAGTTGAAGAAAATATGTATAAGGAGACTCTTCAAAGTGTTATACTACACGATGAAGGACTGAAGGTGATCGAAGTAGCGCTGGAGTAACTCAACGGGAAGAAGCGTCACCAGCTGATATCATTTGTTTACGCAAATGGCGAGATATATCGGCAAGGAAGAGAATGCAGCGAAAGACACAGACCTTAATCACAGACTTCTTTAAAAATTAGTTCATGTACCGTAAGTTAATTTTCGTGTTTACTTTTTTATAGGATAGGTTAATTTTCATTTTTTCATTTAATTTGCAGTATTTAATCTTGAATTCTTTTCCGGACCGGCTGGCCGCCCAATTAATCCGGATAACCGTGAGTCTACTGTAGCTTAAATTTCATTTTCAGTTCTATTTCAAAAAAATTTTAAAAAAAGTTATGGATTTCTTGTATTAAGAAATTTACTGCTGAACTTTGAATGGTTATGCTTAATTACTTATATCAGTACGGATCAAATTATAAATGTACTTGAAAATATGATATAAGCGCCATCTGTTAGTTTATGTTTGCATTATTCTAGTTACATACGTGATATTACTGCAGATTTATACCAAATTTTTGTGTTACTTTATTTAGTATTTAGCTATCATTGAGGCTATTAACACTTTGGAAATTTAATAAACAATTGTGTGGACATAATAATAATATAATGTACTAATGAAATATTTTCTAATTTGAATTTTTTAACAAAAGAAGGGCAGAAACTAATGTATATAAATGATTCGATGATTAATGATGATAACATATGAACGAGTAGTGTAGGTAAAACATCATGCGTTAACGATTTTGCATGTGCATTGCATGTTAATAATAAATTTATATGGTGTGATAATTTTTTTATTTTAAAATAATGAACACTAGATTTAAATCATTTGTTGGGAAGTACTTTATTGACGTTTTTTTTTTTTAAAACTTACAAATAAAAGCCTTTACAAAATACTGTAATTCTTTGACTTACATTTTATACAGATTTTCTAGGAATATTTTTGACTGAAAATGTTTTCCTAATTATAATTACGGATATTATTTTATTTTAAAAACTTACATTTTTTTTAGTATCTGTTCATGGTTGCGTTTTTAGTTTGTTTTACACTTTTTGTTTCGACTGTTTTAATGTGTAAAAGAGAAAAGGAGCAAGCAAATATTCAATTAACGAAATCCTTTATGTCCGTCAACAGACTGGTTATTAGAAGAAAAAATTTGATACATTTTGACTAGTTTATATATTGATAATTATTTTATTATAATAATGAACGGCTCTTAAATAATGAATAAATGCGTTTTCAATTTTTAAATTGTATCAACAATAACAAGAAAAAATAACAATTTAACAAGAATAAATAAAACACATCAAATGCAGCAGCTGTTGTAAAGTACATCTCACACGGGCTCATGCACACACAAACATAAAAACGTACAGTGTATAATAACACATGTCATTCTATCTGTACAGTAAATATTACATATATATATATATATATATATATATATATATATATATACATACATACATAAATATCTCTCTCTCACACACACACGCGCGCGCGCACACACACACACGTACAATTGATTAATTATCTAAAAATATTAGTGCGGTGGGCTTAGGCTCCATGTTAGACTTCTTAGCTTCTACTACCAAAAATTCAATTGTTGGGCAGTCGCGATTTGCATAAATTTCCGCTATTAATCTGGCTACTTCTTGGTGTTGCATACCTGTGAAATCGGCAAAAGTAAGATATATTGTTCATTTGTAGAGTAAAATCAAATCAAAATTAATTTGCTGTACTTAACATATTTTAAATTCTTTTATTATTTTTCTCTCTTACACTCACCCACACATACATACATACATACATACAGTGAGTAACAAAAATATTCGATTTTTAACACTCTTTTATTACCTTGACCTGTATGTAAATGAGTAATATGTAAGTGTGTAATGGAATTTTACAAATCAATTTTCACTGACTTCCCGACGTCTGAATAATTTGAAAATTTACATAAGTATTCATTTTGGATGACAATTCAATAATTTCATAATTTTGTCCTAATGTCCTGACCAGGATCATCAGAAAAAAAGAGAAAAACAATGTCTCCTTTTATAAGTTACAAACATCATCGGTAAGTGCAGTGTCCTTTGTTTATCAAAAACTTGATATGATTCGAAACTGATTTCATAGATGTCGCTAAGTTATTATCTTTAAGCGTTTTTTATTGTATTAAATTTTACCTTAGGTTACATGTATTACAGTCTAACGCTTCTGTTTTTTTACGAACCACGGTAAAGTAATTAAATAACAGAACTTTAAGCAACGGAAGAAAATTATTCTTAAATCTTACGTCTAACGAGTCAGAAAATGTAAATAGTGTATGTAAAACACAAAATATAATTTGAGAAGAGAAATCCCAAGTCCTATCTGGGTTGTACAAGCCAGTTGTATGCGTTGTTGACTTCATGGGAGGTATGTCGGCACGATGAAAAGAGGGTGTTACTTTGCAATAGGGCAGTGTTAAAAAGAATGGTAAAATTAACGAAAGAAAATAACGGCTTTGGCGACGAATGTTGAAAGAAATTATAAATCGGTCGTAGTGTTCGGGACTAAAAATAATAAAGCCAAAGAATTTTAGGTGGGCCACAAAGATAAAAACCGTTCGGCGGATGAAAGATTTCTACAAGTCGAACATAAAAAGGCTATATATTTGTGTTTGCTTAGGAGAGAATGAAACAGCCGTCAAGTAGCCGGTTGGAAACAATTAGAGATTTTGCGGCATTTTAGTGAGAATAAATTTTAAATAAAATTTATTTTTTCCATAATTCGCCTCCGCTTTAATCACAGTCTGCTTCCTACCTCCCTCTTTCGTTTTAATATTGTTCAGTCTCCCTTGTGTCCCTTCCATCCTCTTATCTTAAATTTGACCCGTGATGTAAATCACCTTCTATTCGAATGCTCATCTATCTCCTCAGAACGCGCAGTCCTTTATTCTAATTTGCTTGGCCTTAGCCTCCCGACCCCTTACTGTGCCCACTACATTCTTGCTCTTCCATCTCCTTCTGTTGTTCCTGTATTGGCTACCTTCATTTTTTCTGTTTCTAATCGCTTCCTGATATAACTTTCAAATCCCTACGTTTTATTATTTGTTAGTCCTTTGTGTTGGGTAAATGTCCTGTGTTGACACGCCCAAAGAAAAAAAAATAAAAATAAATAAATAAAATTATAGTTTAAAAAAACTAAAAAACAGGCTTGTATAGCAATATGAACTAAAAAGTAAAAAATAAAATTATAGTTCAAAAATACTAAAAAAACACGCTTTTATGGTAATGTGAACTAAAAAGTAAAACATAATTTTTACATATAAAGATAATGTTCAACAGTAATGAAAATCTCCCAAGCCAATATATTTTAAATTTTTCTAATAAGCTCAAAATGAGAATAAAGTAATTCACAACAAATTAACTTTAGTATAAAAGAAAGCGCGGGGTGCTTACTACGTTTATGAAATAACTCGACCTACAAATAGTTAAAAAATAAAAGAAAAAGTAAAAACAATTGATATCAAAAGCACCCCCCCCCCCTGCTTTCTTTTACATTAAAGTTAATTTGTTGTGAATTACTTTATTCTCATTTCGAGCTTATTAGAAAAACTTAAAATATACTGGCTTGAGAGATTTTCATCACTGTTGAACATTATATTTATATGTAAAAATTATTTTTTACTTTTTAGTTCACATTACTATAAAATCGTGTTATTATTTAGTATTTTTAAACTATAATTTTATTTTTATTTATAAATGAATAAGCAACGGTTTAATAATAAAAATTTCGTTGTAAGCTTGTATAGTACATTCAGAATGACACAAATGCATCAACGTAATAAGAAAAAATAATACAGCGATTCGACTACAGTAGAAAAAAAAAGGAGAGCACCAAAATTACACGCAATAAAAATATTCGGAAACGATGAAACAATACGTGTGAGGTATACCTGCGTGCGCAACGCAAGTGATAAACACGCTTAATCTACATTTTTTCTATTCTGAAACACAACGTGACAGTTTTTAGTATGTTAGATGTTTAATTAACGGTGTGGGTAATCAAATAGTGACGACTTTTTTGAAAATGGGTAGAAAATCGTGTAATACTTCATTTGAAATGCGCCATTTAGTTATTTTTAATCATTCAAAAGATCTGAACGGACTTGAAATTTCAAAATTATTGATAACATCAAAAAGTATCGTATGCGATATTATTTACCGGTTCAAAAAACAAGATAGAATTGAATCTATTCCGCAGACAGGAAAACCACCGAAACTTTCTATTCAAGATTGGCGGTTCATCGCACGAGCAATAGCAAAATATGCGAAAATAAGGGCGCCAAAAATAGCTATTGAGATAAATACAAGGACTGAGAAAAAAGTTTCACTACCGTTCGTAGAATAATAAAAAAGAATAGGTACAGATCAGTGCCGGATTAACCACGTAGTAAGAGTAGCACTTGCTACGGGATCCGCGCATCCAGTCCCACCTCCGCCTGAGCGTAATTTTTTGAGTGAAACCTATTAAGTAGTGTTATATTGAATTTACTTGATGTCACTAAAACGTGAAACGTTACAACTTTTCCAACCACGACAATCCATTACAGACAATCGGTAACCGATTATTTCGGTGGCGAAAATAAAGCACATAATTTCATAAGGTAAATGCATAAGTTCTACAAAAAAGTCGCTCATATAAGTGTACAGAATTTTAATCGGCCTGATAATTGGCTCTACAAAAAGCTCGACGTGTGCGAGCACTCTTACTCGACACTCATTGTGGATGCGTAATAGAACTGAAATAGCTCAATTCAAAATGTTGAAATTCTCTATTTCTTTGTAAGACTTACAGTTTACATTATTTTTATTATAATTTAGCAATCATATACCAAAAAAAAATATTTTCTAGTAATAAGTCTATGTAAATTATTAAAGTAATGAGAGATTTCCTGCAATTAAATTTCTCATAACCATTTTGTAATCGTAACATATAAGATCGTTATCAATTTCGTTCACAAATAATTTGCGGTGTGCTCGGTGCAAACTTTTAGAAAGGATTGTAACATGTTTCATCATGGTATTAAAATAAGCTAAATATCTTTTTAACTGGGATAAATGTTTTTTTCTTTTCGAACAGAGCTCTCGAAGGACATGTTCTATTTTGGTATTAAAATAAGCTGAATATAGAGACGGATTCGGTCGCTATGACGATATATGATCACGCTGTCTGATTTCCTAAATAATGATAATAATTATGATAAATTCTGAACTACGTTTTTTGACAATTTCTCAGGCAAATCATTTCAATTTTTCAAGCTTCCTCGGGCAGCGTGCAAACGTCGTATTCTCCGGCAAGGACGATAAATCGTCAAACTTTGACAGAGATTATTGGATTGCGGAAGGAAGCAGCGAACTGCAACATATGAACAGTGTGACTTTTTAAGTTCAAAGGAAATGTATGAAAAAGAAATTAGTCCACGATTCTGCCAAAAGTTATTTTTCACTTATAAACATAAACTTACTAATAAAACTCACGTCAGAAATTGGTTGTGCCATTCAGAAATTAAAGAGCGACTTTCCTGTTTTGTTTGCAAAGTTATAGATTCAGATATTAAATCAGTCAGCACGGTTTACGAAAGATGGGTTCGATGACTGGAAGAATGCGAACAATTTGTTGGAAAGGCACGAAGAAAGTACTCCGCATAGAAAAGCTATAGTTTCGCCGTTAAATCGCAAAAACAAGAATGCGTATGTCGATTCTCAACTTGTGAGTCAAATTCAGACTGAGCAAAATTCTTGGAAGATGCTTTTAAAACGAATTATTGCAGTAATAAAGTTTTTAGCAGAACGAAGTCTTGCGTTTCGGGGTAGTGATGAAATTGATGGGAATTACTTAGGTTTATTAGAATTACTTTCCGAATTTGACGTTTTTATGGTCCAACAACGTATGCCCATAAAGGAAAAAGACACACGTCATATTTATCTAAAACAACATGCGAGGAATTTATCAAATTAATTGCATCAAGCATGCTGGATCAAATTATTTGTGAAATTAAGAGATCCAGGTGCTATTCAGTGGCATTCGATTCTACTCCAAATATATCGCATGTAGACCAACTGACCATGATAGTGCGCTACGTTCTACTATCTGGGCCAGTTGAGAAATTTGTTAAGTTCTTAGACATGGAAGGCCATACTGCTGAACAACTTGTCCAAAGTTTACTAGATTTCTTAAGTAAGAATCAAATCAAATCAAATCAAGGTTTATCTTGAAATATATACAAAATGAAATTTGCGAGAATTTTAGATTTCCGAATATTTTTGTTGCCCGTTTTTTCGAACTGATATTTTATTTTTAACAAAGGCTGTGTTAATTTATTTGATTTTTTAATTTGAATATTATTTATGTGTTATGTCAGAAACACTAGATGAGTCTGTAACATTTTTTTTATTAATAAATCATTGCTTGTTCATTCATAAATAACAAATCATTTTTTTCAACGGTTTCCAAATAGTTTTGGAATTCACTGTATATATGTATATATAAACTCGGCCGTTTTGGCCTTGCAAGGGGCTGTGCTTCTGGACCTCTCTTGCTTACATTTTTATCTCTTCCTCTTCTATACTTTGTACAAAATGATCAAAATTTACAACGTAATTCTAAATCGGTCCATACGAATATAATAACATAATCACAAAAATCATATCTTAACATTTAACTTTCATTACATAAAATTAGGACATTTTTTCGTTATTATATATAAAGTCGGTAAAAATTAAAATATAACAAACGTTACATAAAATTGGGACATTTTTTAAAATGGAGAGTAGCCTAAGAATTACGTTGTAATTAATAATTGTATATGTATATGTATCTAAATTAGTCTGTTGTGATCTCTACATAAATTAAATAAAACCCATTAGTACTGTTAACCGTTAAGAAACCGCAATAAGTGTGATATGTATTCAATTTTAAATACTATTATTAATGTCGGTAACCCGTAAGTTAAATTGTGATATAAAAAATTCAACGACATACGTAGCTTTGCATTAATTAATGTTTACTATTTCACTGCTGAATATTAATGGGCATTTTGGAAATGCTCCTACCGTTAAGGAAATTTTTCAGCTAGAGGTTGACGTTAGAATTATACAGTTTTAGTAGGTAATTTGACGTTGCCCAAAAACAATTAGCATCGGTGTAGTATCGAAATAATCAAATTAAAATATAATTTATTTTATTTACTTCACATGAAACAAACTCTAATTACTTGCAGGTTACATTTGAATGTTAACAGAAACTGAATAGAACTAAACTGCACTAAAAAATGAATTTAACTAATTCTTCTAATAATCGATAGTTCCTTACATAGTAAAACGTAAGAACAAACGAATTAACCTGATTATTCTGAAAAAGTTCCAGCGACAGAATTATTATAATAAAATGATATATCGACATGCTTAAAATATAATATCGTATTTTATATTCTAAATCGCGTGTAAATTGGTTTTGTACTTACAGTTCAGTTTATAGTATAAATGTAATTAATAATTAATATATCACAGTTGGGTGGTAGTCACCTTTTTATCTTTGTTTTTTTTTTCTTTTATAAATTTAAATCCCTTTTTGTATAATTAATTAAGCTGTTTTAAAATAAACGTTAAAATTTTGATGGGATTGAGATAATTTAATTTTCTAAATATGATTAAATTAGATAGAAACGTTTTTATCATACGGAGAATCTTAGCACTTTTTCTTGTATGTCTCAATCACTTAGAACATTTAGTTAAAGTATACGCTAATAAACCATTGAATTTATCAGCGGGTTTTAAAGCTTAGTGAAGATATAGACAGCAAATAACGACAATAGTTATAATATATTTTTAGTTTTTATTAAATTATGATAGGCACGAGAAAATAATAGCAGTGTATACCTTCCACTTTTCTTCGATCGACTTCCAAAATAAGTTGCCCTACTTCCAGTCCACCGGCTTCAAAGGCAGCACCGTGTTCCTGAAAAAATAAAAACGATAAATTATTGGTATTTCATGTCGAAAATACCTCGACATAGTAATCGGAGGAAAATGTAAGTTCACTGAAATCATATTAGATAGGTAAGTTTACGACGTGGAAATTGGAAATTGGAAACTGATTTTTGGGAAAATTTCTTGTATTGGGAAAGTGAAACATATTGAAGCTAAATCCGATAAATTCAGTTGAATTTATAATTCTGGTCGCACGTATAAATCCATATTAAGGACAATCACGAAAAAAGAAGTCAAATAATGGAATGCCGCAAATAAAATTACATTCAATCATAGTTGGCTTTTCAAACAATATTTTATTTAAAGTTTTTCGTTTTACTAGTAGAGTAAACTATTTAGCGTTAGTACGATAAGGTATGATCGTTTCAAAGTGGATAATACGCTGGTTGTATTAGATCGGTAGATAGTTTACCGATGTAGAGTAGTTTAGTTAATGTCAATTCATAGATGAAGGTTGTAAAAAAAGTTCAATAGAAGACACGTTTTTCGACCAGAGTTTTGCATCTTCTTGTAACCTTTCTCGGCTTAAAGCCAATTTCTAAAATGCTTGGTTCTTAATTATAAACTGTTTAATTCTGTTTTATTTTTTAATCAGTAATTTCTATCCATTCGGATTTAAACAATTTTATTTTACCACACTGGAAGCTGAAGGAATATAGTTCATTAACATTTCCTCTATGTAAATCAGTTTTTCTTAGATGAGAGGATGAATCCAGTACGGGTTTCGTATGTCTTCCTCCTTTCCGAAAACCTAAAAGTACTCTTCGGAACTTATATTTATTTCCTTGAGATATATTCCGGGTTTAAGTGGTTTTACCGAAATGAAATTAAGATGGCTTTGGCAGATGTTGGGAAAAGCATCCTGAGAATTTAAAAAAGAATCTGAAAAATTAATAGTAATTTATAAATTACAAAAAACTAGTGTTGCAACAGGAAAAGTCAATTACTTAACTATTAATGCATTAATGTTGTTGAAGCATAAAACGAATATAAACTATTTAAGTGGTTTTTTGTACCAATGTTCCGATGAAATAATTTAAAAAACATAAAATACGAACTTTATTTTCGGTTTCGAATATATATATATAAATACATGGGAGTATCCAAACAGGTTTTCAAGGGCGAGGGTCATAAGTTTCATTCTACGGTCGTGCACACGCTCGTGTAAATTTCGCGTGCTTTAATTTTATATATTTAAAAACGGTTATATCGATTCGAACTTATTGACAGTAATAGCATAAATTTATAATACCATTATGGTTTAACAAATACCGTAATGTGTGACTTGGAGGTATGCGAAAAGTATAGAATTAGAATAACAAAAGTCTTTATAAATGCTTAAGTTCGTCCTAAAAGAAGTTGCAAAATAGCTTGATTTGTGAGCAATTACATTTATTATGCTGTTTAGAAGCTGCAATATTTATTCTTTGTCTGCATATTCTCATTAAATAGAAATTTGTGTCTTCAGTTGTCACTGATACGTTTTCATCCTCCGTAATGTAGAAAAAAACAAAACGATCAATGATAATAGGGAGGATATTGCGATTTTTGTGACTACCACAAACGAAGAGTAAAATAACGCATACTCCAGTAAATCAATGAATGATGTAAATTCCTTAACGTTTACAGTTTGGTTACCGGAGGAGTAATTGAATCGCACCAGTTTTTTGTTTCGTATAGGGGATTTTTAGTTTCATGTTTTTCATATCTGTTACAAACTGATCCCTTGATGTAAAATTATTAAATTATTTTGTAAAGATTTGCAATTTATAGAATCTATTAACAAATCGGAATATGGAAAAAAAACCATTACGGAAAAGTATTCTGTTGTTGAAGTCGGACAATTAGTACGATTAGACTGGCGCAAAACAATATTATTGGGGTTCTTAAGTTAACATTCGCTGGGTTGCATAAGTATTTCCTTTATTTGTCAAATTTAGCTTATGCGTTTTCATGACGAAATTGAAATACTGCTATATCCTACCCGTACCATTTCTCAGTAACCAACTTAAGAGGCTGCGAAGTAAATTATTTCTAGTATAGCAGAAAACATGGTTATCAACTCGTATGAGTTATGTCAGTTAGAATTTATTTGAAATTTGTTTAGTATTTCGGTTATTTACATTGATCTGTACATAAGAAAATGTTTCAGTTATTTCGAAAAAAATTTTGGTTTATTATTCGCTTAAAGTTGCAACCAAAATTAATTGTTCGGTCAAAATCGAAAACTGATTTTATTTCGCGCTAAAGTTGAACAACACCATTTAGAACTGTATGTTTTCGAATCATTGCGCTTTTTCTATTTTGAAAAACAGGCTATAATTGCGAATATGACGGTATTGAAATAATACAAAAAATTATATTTTAAATTTCAGCTGTTATAATTACATGTATATTGATGATTCTAGGTAATGGATGTCTGGTGTTAACGCCTCCTTCAATGGCTATTCCTAATAGTGGCTTGGTTTTCTTAACCGTAATTCTAAGATTTCCTTGCGAATCTGTAACGATCTGAAAAAAAAAGACACGATAAACAATTACAGTAAATAATTATGCTCAATAAAATATTGATTTGCTTAAAAGACTCAAAACAGTTATACATTTGTTATGCGATTTCTCCTTTTTTAAAGATCATTTAGACTGACCTAGTTTACTTCTTAATCGAAAATCGTTAGTGAACAAATGTAAAACATGGTATACAAAGAACGACGATGAAATTAAAATTGTAAAAATCTGAAAATGCTAAAAGCTGGGGATTAAAATTAAGGCAGTTGATATTCGTATTATTTTTTTGAAAATAATTTATGGTTTGATTTGACCTTTTTTTTGATTTGATAAACGTGCCTGCGTCTCCATTGTCGTTTATTAGTGAACTGTTCGCGTTGATCGTTTATAAACGTTATGCCGGGTCCACATTGGCTGAGCGAACGCAAGCGAGTAGGGGTAAAAGCGTAATCTTAACGTTTTTTACAAAAAATTACGTGGTATATGTGAGTTTTCGAGAGTACAAACAAGCATTTGTTCGCGTTCTCTGGTATTCAGTGAACTGTTGCGATTTTTATTAAATTTTTTGTTGAGGATTACATTTGGGTCTATAACTAGCTAGGCTTTCACATGAACCCGAAATTTATTAAACTATACTCTTCAGCTCGGAAGATTGATAGGACTTTTAAAAGGTTTTGTAGGGAATTATATTTGGGTCTATAACTAGCTAGACTGTCACATGAACCCTAAATTTATTAAACTATACTCTTCAGATCGGAAGATTGATAGGAATTTTAAAAGGATATCGGTCGTCAGCGATGTTGTCTGTCCGTGACACATAAATCATTCAAACGTGTACTTGGAAATCGTTCCACTCAGTTTAATTTTGAAAGTCCTGTCATACAATATTTAGAAAGAATGCAGTCCGAGAAGGTCAATTGTAATTCCACTGCGATAAATTTGTACCCGAAAATAATTTGACGGTGGAGGGCCGTATATATATAGCAGGGCATTGAACATAATCCGTGTAGTTTGGGATCTAAAGAAACATTACTATTTAGCGTCATTTCTCGTGGAGTTGGGACAAGAGGGGAAATATTTGAACTATCGTTTGTGTTGGGATAATCAGGTAGCAAGACACGGATGGAACGTAAGGAGTAATTCTGCGAGGTTAGGATTTTTATTTTAAATCAGTTTATAGCCAGAATAGAATTGCGTTCATTTCGCCGTTTAAAACAGCAGTGACAAGATTCAGTCGTGTACTTTCGCTGCATTTCCATTTATGAACTTGAAATTATATTCTCCGGATTTATTAGTGTATGCCTTAGAATATGCGCGGTATAATGACATCTAATGTCTTCCTTCCAAGTGACATAGACAGGTGACTAATGTTCGCAAGAGTTGAGGTGACATCCATTTGAAAAGAAGTCCAGGATGGAGGAAGGTATGAGTAAATAATTTTAGGACGTGAATTGAAGTTTATATTGTGCTCGAATTGATTCCTGGCAAAGAGTATCTGGAAAATTCAGACTTTATGATCGTATTATTACAGTTCTTCGCAGACCATGAAACTATATCGCGATAGGTAAAGAATCTTGTATTACATAATATTGATGGGGTATCGGATGAGAAACATAAACTTTTGTATTGGAATGTGCAATTAGCATTGAGGGCAGTATGAAGAAGAGCATTTCGTATTGGATTAAGTAGTTTTAGTAAAAAATTACCTCTGTGGAAGAGTACTACTCTTGATATCCGAACCTAATTTTGTTTAGTGTCAATACTTTGTAGTATACACATTTAGAAGGAATTTTAGAGGAAAATGTTAAATTTAAGATTTGATAGGAATTTAATTACATTTAAGGATTGAAGTGATTTAACTTTTTAAATTTTATTATTATATAAGGTTTTCAAGTCAATCGAACGTCTATAAGGATATTACCGGGGAGATTTGTTATTCTTTTAAACGAGATTGAGTTACCTGCAAGGGCATTAGATTTTGAATTAAGTGATCTTTAACAACATACAGAAATTTCTAGGAGGAGAAATTTAGTTCATTGTTTTCTAATCACTGTTGTAATTTACTGGTTATTTTTTGTAGCATAAGCGAAGAAAGGGATTTGGATGTTAATGATATGTTTGGTTATCTATCTATCTATCTATATATATATATATATAATCAAGTAATTACTGGAGGTTTACTGCAGTCAACTAAGTCATTTTGAGCTACATCATCCTCTATTGTAATTTTGTTAGAAACTGAATCGCTCAATTAATTGCAAATGTATCGCTTTAGCTTACGTTCATGCCGAGCACACTTAACTTCCGAAATAGATGGTGTGCTTCAGTATGCGATGCTTTCGCCAAATCCAGAAACACAGCATTTGTTTTTGAAGATTCAGTAAATTACTAATTATCGACGTCGACCTCCGACCTCCAATTTGCGTGGAAGGTAGGATAGAATTCGGTTCAGGAAATAGAAATCGTCTGTCCGTCATTTTTCCGTAATTTTAAATAAGACAGATAATGGGTTTTTAATTTGAAAAAGATCTTTATTTGTTTGTGGGATAAGAATGATGGCAACAAATTTTTAGGCATCAGATAGGGCTTCCGATATCCATATTTGGTTGTAAATATCCAAAAGAAATTCTTCAGGGTGAAGAGGTAGGATATTTCTTCATGGAAGGATACAACGAATCGCGTTGTCAGGTGTATTTTTCCTAGCGTAATATTTAAGTTAGAAATCTAGTTTGGATGTAGCAAAAGAGGGTGATTATGGGATTAAACAGAATAATATGTTACTTAAAGAGTGATTTTGCTGTTAAAATTGTCTAAGGTGTTTTAGCGCAGAGTGCGAAGGTGTGTGTAAGATCTTTAGTGTTTGATGTATCCTGTTAATTTTTGTCGTTGAAAGTTTAGTTCTACTGTTATTAGTTAGGCGAGCGAAGCGAGACTACCTATAGATCAGAATGAGCATTTCTTGTTTCAATCATTATAAAAAAAACTGCTGAACATATGGACATAAAACTTGAACATAATTATTCATATTCATGTCTAGATGTGCCATCAATCGTTATTTAAAAAAAAAAAAACTTGTATAAATAAAAAATATAATTTTTAATTTTCATACCTATATGACTATAAATCCGAAGATGGTAGAACGTATTCCGTAAATTGCGATGTTGCAATTAGAAAAAATAATTATTTATTAAAAAACCTAATCACCACATTATTGTTGTTGCACCTATATAATTGTAATACAACTCTGCACTGTGCTAACTTTTTGTCACAGCTATTTACATTATACTATTTTTAATAAATAATTATTCTTTCAAATTGCAACATTGCAATTTACGGAATATGTTCTATCACGACTATCACTTTCGGATTTTGAAAAATTACTCCATCTGTGAAATACATTACTTACGTACACTTTTTAATCTTATTATAACGGAGAAAAGGCGTAATAATCGTGATCTACTATCTTTAACAGTTCCAAAGCGAAATATCTTCCGCCATTAATCGGTAACTTTTATTTTTCAATTTTAAAAATATTCATGCAAATAATGAAACTATTTTTATTAAGAGTAAATTAATGGTCTATTAAAATCAATAACCCGACTATTTAAAAATAAAACTATCACTTCCTTTACTAATATATTTTCTATTAGATCGTTGGTAATAAAATCAATTATTTAACGCCTATTTAATCCCTGCTATAATACGTAGTTCTTGTATGTATCATATTTTTCTGTTTTATATTATTTTAGGGGGTTTTAAAGGTATTGTATGTCTGATAGTTGGCATGATTTTTTTTATGTTATTTGAACTAAAGTAATAAATTCACTTATTTTACACATATTAATATTATATAACAATACTAAAATTCTATTTTCTTATGGTTTTAGTATTTTACAAGAGGAGTGCATGTTAAATTTTTACAAAAAAATAGCAGAATTTCTTTAAATAACATATTATACTAATTAAGACAATTGTAAAATATTCTTACTTAAACTATTCTTGTACACTGTGCGTTGGTATATTTCATAATTATTACATAAATGAAGTATGCATAGAGATCATTTATATGGTCATAAAATCGTATATCCCATTTACAATGTTGTGTTTCGGACAAGTCTTTTGTAATATTATTTTTATGCTAAGTTTAGCTCATATTTAGTGAAGTTATCGTTTATATGACAAGAACCTTAATGTCGTAATATAGTTAAAATTATGTTCAAGAATATGTATACATCTGAAATGTTACCTAATTTAATTTTGTTTATAGTCATTATAACTTAAGATGTTATAGTTCAAACTTTATCGGTTGTAATTTCAATAACATTAGTTCAGAATTGATTTATTATGTATTCCTAACTTATTGTTCCAGTTGAAAATATTTCATCTGCAATTTAGTTATTAGATACAATTTTAAGAGTATTACAATATTTAATTTCCGATAAGAAATCTAAAACTTAAATTATCGCCTTAAATGCTATGATGTACTATTTCGCTCTATAAATTATATCTGCACACAAGCATAACGTAATGAATTTTAATTTCATCTTATTTCATTTATTTTTACATTCCTACTTATTGTATTAATTATTAAATATTAAATCATATATGGGCGTGTATGTATATTTGCATATTAATAGTATATATAAAGAAGAAAAGGAACTGACTCCGCCTAGAGTTTCTCTGGACCTTCAGCTCTGTCACTTCTATACTTTGTATAGAACGACGAAAATTGGCAATGTCATTCTTTCCGACTGCGCGGCAAAAAAAAATAAATCTTTATTTACAAGTAAATGTACAAATACTTATATTTCTACATCATTAATGCCTAGATTTCAAGAACAAAGGACGACAGTCGAAGCGTCCGGTCGCTGGACGACGTCGCGCACGTTTGACACAACCTCATATACAGTATGTCACATCTTGGGAAAAATTTTTGCGTCAGAAAAAGTAATCGGGGTAGGGCTACGAATGACGCTGTCATTAATATACATGCATATATACATACATACATATATATATATTAATTACAAATAATTTTTAGGCTACCCTCCATTCGAAAAAATGTCCCAATTTTATGTAACGAAATATGTAACGAAAGATGTAATGAAACAATATCTTAGGATAGGATTTTTGTGATTATGTTTTGTTTTTCTTTTTGTGTTGATGCCAGTAAGAATTACGTTGTAAATTTTGATCATTTTATACAAAGTATAGAAGAGAAAGAGACAGAAATAAATGCAAGAGGAGTCAAGGGACACAGCCCCTTGCGAGGCAAAAATGGCCGAGTTTATATATATATATATATATATATAAGACTCGACTGGGGAATAAGAGTCTTTAATAATTAATATAGTAGAGTCGCTTTTAACTAGGTAATTTTTAGACGTTATAATATGATCAATACAAAAACGTTATATAAAATTTGATGTGATTTTTCATAGTATTCACGGAGTCAAAATGATCGAGTTATTGATATATACTCAACTCTTCGGACCTTGCTATGTAGACACTTTTTAAACCACGTATACTTAATCTGCTATAATTTTGTACGATATTCTATAAATTAGAGATAAATGAAGTAATAGGTTTAAAAACTGTTATTGTTCATGAAAACGAAAATAGAATAAAACATCACAATAAAGAATATTACGAAGTATAAAGCCAATTGGTAAAAGGGGGACATGGTCGATTATAATGTTAATCTGGTGCCTTATTGTTAACATAAAACTGCAATTCCAACAGTCAGCAATGTTCATAATGGTAATTAAAGTAAATTTAATTAGACAAACAAAAAATAATTCTGTTCTTTTTTGTATGAAGTAAAAATTATTTTTTATTTATTTTTTTTGTTGTGAACCATTTGAGTCTGGCTGGAGCACCGTCGTGCCAAGCGTTGCGATTTTGAAAGGTGCAGTCCTAGATTAACAACACTGGGCCTCTCGCCCCCTCTTCTCGAAAGTTGACTTCTATGATGTTAAATTCAACGATTAGTAAACGTATGTATACCCTTTGTGAGTATGACCTGTTAAAAGTCCGTGACATAATGTTTCACATATATGCTTTATAGTAAATTGTGTTTTTTTTTTTTATTAACTGTTTTTGTACCGGCCGCTCCTCCTCACCTTTTTCTCTCGCATCCTTCCATCGCTATCTTATCTATTGTAATGATCAATTTTCTACAATGTTTTCTTCAGATGATCTTTCCTCCATCCTCAGTTGTCTGCTGTAACTTTGGTTTTCTACTTTTTTACATCTATCATTTATCTGTTATTCCCGTTCACGCCACCCTCGCATTTTCGAAATCTGACTGTTATCATTATCACTTTTTACGGATCGCAACGATTATTGGCTATCCCATTGAATGAGTGACACATTTCCTTGAACCCATACACGGTCCCCTGTTTTTCTCATAATTGTATAAATCGGTTCTTCACATAAATCCCGTATCTGATAGTAAACTCTGTATATGTAATTTTTTCGATACGCTTCTGCTGGGTAACTGTTCTGTGTTAGAAAAAACTATTCTATGGGATTATTTATTTATTTTTCTTAAGAAATAAAGCCAAAATTAAGTATAATGAAGTTGAAGTAAAGCTTATATTGGAAACAGAAAAGTATAGGGTGCCTCAGTAAATTGGATTCTAGGTCAAAGTTCCTACGTACTAGTTATCATTATTTTTGGTAGTTCCTTAATTTTTATATTAATTTAGTTTTGGTAATTTTTTTCTTTTTTTAAAAATAAAATTTCGAAAAATACCTTTATATCACTGTTATGTGTTTCAGTTCATTATACAAGTGAAATAATCCATTAAAAAAAATACCTGTCATCTCTTATATCATCGATTGTTGCAAGTACGAAATTGTTTATGAACATTTTCGAAAAATAATATTTAAAGAAAAATCGGTTTAAAAAAAAAGAAAAAAACTGATGAAACATAGTCGTTGAGTTTGCCCTCTTTAGAACATCGTTAGATATGATAAAATGAAACTCAATGATAATGCGTGAAATTCAACAGAATTATTGCTATAATTATTTTCCAATCCGGAACGAAAAGAGGAAAAAGTAAATAACGATCTTTTAAAATTATTACCGAAATTATTTAAGAAAAAGTAATTTAATTTAAATCATATACCCATTTAGGATAAAAATAGATACTTTTTAGCTCGGTGTATGCAATAAATAATGTTTAAATTAAGAAAGAATAAAAGGTTGTGTAATGAAATTAATTCAAATTATATGTACATTAAAAGTGTAATATTTCAATAAGTTAAAAAAAAAAAAGTTGTTCATCAAAGTAAAAATTAGGACTAACAAAAAGTGCCGTTTACATTGAACATTAATTCAAATTGTCCGTGTTTTACTAAATAAACCAAACAAGTCCGGCCTTTGGTTACATTCTAACTTCAGTGAAAACAGGTAATAAATTGCAGCAGATAAAAATAAAAACCTACGGTTAGTTATATAATTTATTGAAGTAATCATGAACTTGGTTATTACCTATAGCGTTTTGTTCACTTCAATTTTAATATTACAAAAATTTACTAAATTCAATTTCATCTGTGCGTTAACGTTCTGCAACTTGCGGGATTATAAGGTTTCTCGAACTGCGCGGAAACGATAGGTACGTATAATTTAATTTAAATTTTGTTTCATTTTTAGGTGAAAAATAAAAAAAAGTTACAAAATTGTAGCTAAGATGATAGTTTAGAATTTGAATACTAAATTACCAGAAAAAATAGAACGACAGTATTTTTATTAGACTTTATTTCTTTTTTATTTTTGTTAGTAATCCGATCCGAATTCTTTGTCCGTGAGCAGGTAAAAAAATATATATATACACTAGCTGACCCGGCGAACTTCGTACCGCCTTAGAAAGTAAATTTTGTGTTAACTTATTAGCTGAATTAAATTCAGTTTTTTATTAAGAAAAAATTAATACTGAAAATGAATTAAGTTCAATAAATGTGCAAAAACCAAAAAGACAAATATTTTGAAATGAATGTAATTTACGCGGCAGCAAGGCATTATTAACTCTAATAACAATAATCAGTATAAATTTATATTAAAAATTTAATGTACTTTGGAAACATGTTTTTTCGGGCTATATCATCAGCTAACAACACAGAGCACACACTCAATTTATATACTTTTTAATAAAGTGTGTACTCTATGCAGTTAGCTGATGAGATGGGCTATACACGAAAAAACGTGTTTCTAATGATCTCTAATTTCTTAAAGTAAATTTATACCGATTTTTAAGATTCCGTACACACTATAAACGACGGAATCCCAATAAGATAGTTCAGGAACGACAAAAAATATTTATTTCTGTTATAGTTCAGAAACGGTTCGACTTATCGCAATTGGATCATAAATTGCAATTAAACTTCTATCTGTGACAATTTACAACTTTAAACTGAGCGATTACCCTGGGCGGTAAAAAAACCTCTAGAATACATAATATGGAATTCAGAACGAATACCCTTAAAAAATTCGTAATTCGTCACCAGATAACTCTTTAAAAGCGAAATTTCAAATATAAAACAAAACACAGGAGCCCTTTATGGAAATTCAAAAATTACGGTTAAAAAATTATTTAAACCCCCCTTTTGGACCAAAAACGGCAAAAAAAAATGAATTTTCTTCATAAATTCGTAAAAACATTTTGTAATGGACCGAATTGTGAATCTAAACCATTCTCAAATCTACTTGAACACACACAAAAAATTTCATTAAAATCTGTCCAGCCGTTTAGGAGGAGTTCAGTCATATACACACGCACAGAAGAAATATATATATTAAGATTTCTCATTAGACTCTTTTCATTTACATTGCAAAATTAAAAATAAATAAAAAAGACAAAAGATCGACGACAGTTGCGTTTTAAACAGAATAAAAAGTAACATTAATAATTTAACTAGAAAACAGTTTTAAATATTAGTTATAATTAAATTGTATAAGTAATATTTATACAAAACTTTTATAGAATAAATTAAGTTTCTCTGTTCTAACAAATTTTTTCACCCAGGTTTTGGTTCTTTTGGGGAGATGAAAAGCTGTCAGGAATATACGATATGGAATTTAAAATTACCTCAAAAATCACTAAAAATTTATATCATTAGATAACGCTTTTAAAGTGAAATTCAAAATATAAATCAAAACGTAGAAGTCCTTTCATAAAATCAAAAAAATTACGGATAAAAAATTATTTATTAAAAATAGCAAAATAAAATGATGTTCACGTGAGTAAAAGCCCGAGTAACAAAGTTGGGGAAATTAAAAGGTGTCTCAAACATATGCATCAAGGACCGCCTTATAGGAACAATATAGCCGAGCTTACAACTTTATATTCAGGCCCTCGGGGCGCTGAAAGTTCGAAAGTTTTGAAAAAAATATTTTTTTTCTCGGACATGTGATATATTGTTGGAAAGGTCGCTATTTGTCAAAAACGAAATCGAATTTCATTTCCTTAACGAAATTTTCAAAGATGATGAAAGTTCAAAAAACCACGAAAAATAACGTGTAGCTCTCCCCTTAACGCCGTCAGTATTATAGTGTAAAATTTTAAACAAGGTTAATAATATGCGATTCCCCGTACATTTCTCTAGTTTGGAACATCCGGCTTTCCAACTTTATATTCAGACCCTCGGGGCGTCAAAAGGTCGCGAAATTTTTGAAAGAAATTTTTTTTTTTCTGGGCATGTGATATATAGTTGGAAAGATCGCTTTCTGCCGGGAGGGAACCCGCATTTCATTTCTTTAACGAAATTTTCAAAGTTAGCGATAATTTCAAAAAATCGCAAAAAAGCATGTGCTTTTCCCTCTTTGCAACGGGTAAATTCAGATTCCTTTTTTTTGATTACTATTATAATACATAAATGTAAATTATAGTTATCGTTAACATGCGGAATCCTCAGCGCATGAAACATCATGCTTGACTGAACTTGTTCATAAATTCAAGTTAATTCTAAAGGAATCTATTGTTACGAATACCGGAGATGATAAAATTACATTGTTCGATTTGGTACAAATATAAAACGTGCAAATTTTTTCTATATTACTTTGAACCGAAAAATATTTGCGAAAATTTGCAGATTAGTCATAAAAACGTTTTTATTCTTTTGCGCAACACTAATCTTTAGCGACTGAAATATTGAAAATTTAAGATTTATATTTGCAAACGCAAGTAAATTTTTAAACAGTAATACATTTAGGGAAATGCATTAGCGACGAAAATAATCAAAATTTTCTTCATAATTTTTAATTGTTGACCGCTTGTTTCATCTTAAAAATTACAACTTACGAAATGTTCGTAATTACGAGTATTTTATTATTATTATTATTATTATTATTATTATTATTATTATTATTTTTTAAAAAAAGAAACAAAACAAAAAACGGCGCTTTCGGCAACTCATCGGGCTATATGCAACCAGAGATTACGAGAGGTATTAGATTAGGTGTAGAAGTTTAAGGTTTTTCAAAAAGAGGAAAAGGTTGTCCAGGTGAGTTAAGTCTTCGGAAAGGGCGGTGTGGGAGATTCTAAGTCGGGTAAGGATGTTTTTTTTCTTTTTAGATTGGAATGAACTGGGACCAGGGACTGAGGCATTAGGTTTAATCGTTAAGAGTTGATTAGATGGTTGAGAGGACCACGATTGTTTACCAGGAATGGTAAATCAGGTACTTCACATAGGATCTGATATCGAAAGAAGTAGACAAAGGGGTAATTTCAGGAAGGTAGGAAGCGTCTCTGACTGCTTGATCAATGATTTCATTGTCAGAGATTCCTACGTGACTAGGGATTCATATGTAATTGATCAGGACATTAGCAAGTCTGAGGGAGTTGATTAGAAGGAAAATGCGTTGTATGATAGGATAAGAAGCATGTGGATTTTATAGTGCTAGAAGACTACCAAGAGAGCCAGAATTTATGAGATATCTGGAGTGAGGATAAGAAGAAGTTAAAAATTCGAGACATTTTAGGATGGCGAAGAGTTCAGCAGTAAATGTAGAACAGTGTTTGGGAAGGCTTAGTTTTAGTATGCAGTTGAGGACTGAGAAAGCACATTCTACACGATCATCAGATTTTCAACCATCAGTGAAACAACAGATAAGATCAGGATATTTTGAAATTTCAAAGGAGTAATTTTGGCGGATGATGTGGGGATACAGATTTGGAATAATCAAGTAAATTGAAATTTATATCTATGGGAGATAGAAGCCACGGAGGGGGATTAGTAAAGACTGTTATAATTAGAGGAGTCAAAAGATTTGAGGAAATTAAGGAAACAAAGAGTCAAGATTGATTTTGAGATGGTTCGTGCGTGGGTAGGGGGTGGAGCAGGAATATTGTTTTGCAATAGGATACTGAAAAGCGGGAGATTAGGAATGCACAGAGTAGAGGCAAGAAAGTTGGATGATAAGACTGGTCTTCTATAGTGGAGAGGAAGGAGACCAGATTCACTATTCAGGCCAACAGCGGGACTAGAATAAAAGCTACCCATGGCGATACGGATCGTAGAGTTTTGGATGATATCAAGGGAGGATTACGCCTGACAGCCATAGTCGAGTTTAAATATAATTATCGATTTGCGAAATTATTTGAATTTTTTCTGTATTTTAATAAACCTGATTACCACGGCCGGTTGGTTAATTTTATTCATCCTTGAAATTTTTTTAATAATTCACATTATCTATTTTAAAATCAGCTCCAATAAATATAAATTTCATTTGTTTTATATTTTAATAATTTAAACATTCCAGTCTCCAGATTCATCATTCTGTAAAAGACAAGACGTTATTCTTATGACGGCGAAAAAATTAAAGAAATCTAGTGTTAAAATTCCATGTAAAGTTAAAAAACTAGTTAAAATTTTTTTTTATCATTTGTAAAATCTTAGTAGTTTTGTGTAACTGAATGTAAAGGATCGTTTTCGGAAGTATCACGTAGCTATCGCATGGTTATTTTTGCAGCTTTCGCTGCATTAACCAAGCAGGCAAAACGAAAATTCTTACTAAAAAGGATCAGAACAGAAAAAGTTAAAAAAATGATAATCGAATTAAATATGAACTAGAAAAATTATAGTATTTCGATGATGGCTTTAAAATGTAAAAAATAGCATAATTATTTTAAATAATCACTGTCAAAGCTTTAAACATTAAATACTAAAATTTTTTTACATGTTTTGTTAAATTTCCGTCTGCTACTTTGGTTTTGATATAATGTTTAAAAACAATGTGTAACAGTAAGTGCCCGATGATAAGAGGTGGGAATGCTTCTGAGACATTAAGTATAATTTGTTCAACATGATGTCAATCAAAAATCTTATTCATTAAGTCAGCAACATATAATTAAGATGGTAGTGTTTTATTTGAAAAATAATATAGTACCATGAAGATGCGCGATATGTTGCAGTGTTGCAAATATTTAGACTCTTTGGGTGAATACATGTTTACACAAACTTAACAGAAAGAGTTTATTTGTTCTTGATAATTACACAAAAGTTGTGGTTCTAGTTATAAATGTTGTGTGTAAAATGTTGGTTAAGCTAATAAAAATTCGGATTAAAAGGATAGCACAATGTGTGGAGTCATAGAAATGAAGGATCGATTTTTCAGCATACAAAAATATTTTAAATAAAGTAATAAGCACTATGAAAGTGGGGTTTCCAGTTCCAAAATATATTTTCTGATTTTTTATAAATGATATTCATAGTTTAACATATTGTTTTTTTAGATTTTAAAAACTTTAAAAAAAACGAGATATATTTTGATTAGATTTTAAGTTGTATACAAACTTTTAGTGGTACATAAGTTTTGTCACTTTTGAAAAATGCGTAGTTTGCATTTGTATTTTTTTTTTGTTTTAGACCAGCTTTGAAGGAGTAACTGAATTTAAATACAATAAATTATGCTCTACTTATTTGTAAGATAACCTGTATAGTTTTTAGCATTAAAATGAGTAGATTGATGGGAAATTCATCAACATGACGGTGTACCTCAATAATTATCCCTAAAAAGCTACCTTGAGTTATCTCTTTATTGTATGTATTATACATGAGCGCTCAGTAGTTATCACCAAACAGAAACCATAAATCGATTAAGTGTAATACACAACTTACTCTAATAACTTTCAGATTAATATTAAGTTGTCTGTTCATGTGTGTACTGTGTTTAATGCGCAATTAACTGGAACTAGCTGGATTGTTAACTTGTGCTGAATTGTTGTATTGACGTACTGTTTGCTGACCTATGCACAATGTATATGCAGATTTTAACTGTTATAACGATCAAACACCATCTACGTTTCAAACTTTATGCTGCAAAAATATGTTAAGGCAGCAACGCTATGTTAACTATTGCAATATGCGGCGTTGATTTATTTCACACTAAATGTATATTACATCCGCATCAACGCATAAGCCAACGTGCATTACACACAAAGCACCGACAAACATATGTATGCCATATCAAATATAAACTATAGTATATCGTCGCACTATTTTTTAGAATAGCTAGTTTTAGAATATTATGCATCAGATTGGACAGATACGTGTAAGCACAGATTAAAGTTTAAAACAGGGTATTATATTACTTTCGATATAAATTTTGTAAGTTCGATGACGTTTGGTTGTCACACAGTCAAAATGTTTGTGACAAATGTTCGATTTTTTAGCAGGTACTTTCAAATCTTTTATTGAATTCAATTTTAAATTTTGGAAGAGCATAAATAAATCCTTTATTATACATATGTAGCTAAGATAAAGGAAATATTATGAACATGGCTCCTAATTATTATGTAAACGAATATAAATCTAATACATTAAATAACCAAAATCTCAAATAATAATAACCCCCTTTTTAATATAAAAATTTAATATTTCCTTTAAATTTTTAAATTGTTTCATATTTGTTCACCTAACGTTTCTGTTTATCTTATGTTGTTCGTATTAAGGTCCGTTTATTTATTTTGTAAACAATCTAAATATTGTAAACATCTCCCCCTCTTTAATGTATACAACTTTTGGTCTTTGATGTAAACAACTTTCTGCCTATACTGAAATTTTTTCATACCGCCATCAATCTGTTAATTTTATTTAAAAGAGTACCTACTTTGATTTCTATATTGATTTTAGTGTGTTTTTAGGGTTTCTTCTGATCACAAACTTTGTAAGATTTTATTTGTATTTTTAACTGACGATGAGCTACGCCCGAAATCGTTATGGTATATATCGTTTATACATTTTAAATTTGTCTGTGATACTTATATTTTATTCAAGATACAATATTTTATTCTATTCCTGTTGAAGTGTTATTCATAATTTTATCCCTATTGTAAGAGTTTTTTTTTTGACCGTTCGAGATAGTGTGTAAAAATTACAATTATATGATTTTTTTTTTTTTTTTTATACCAAGCCGGTCAAAAGTGACCACCATTGACATTGCTGACTCTGAATCAAATCAAGAGTCATAATAAAAATAAAACGAATTAGATATCAAATATTGTCTCTTTTCCAATTGGATCCGAGGCAACAACTAACAAAACACACTTTAAAAAAAAATGCAATAGAAGAAAACGGGTTCGAAGATTTTTTTTTTTTTTTATTTCTTGGGCTCGTCAATCAAGAACCTTCACCCAGAAACAAATAGTAAGGAAAGAAGTCGGTTATATTTTAATCCGATCAGAAATATTTGCTAAAAAGGAACAAATAGCAGGAATAACCAGCGGGGAAGGAAAGGGCAGGATATAGGAAGCACAATAAGGAACAGGAATCCCAAGCCTCAATAAATAGGAATATAAAGCAGAACGCTCCACAAAAAGAGATGAACACTGGAAGAACGCACGATCGGCGTTGCAAATAACTGCATCATCAGGATGGAGAGGAAATCAGGGAAAAACAAAATCTGGAGGAAGGCAGCAAAGAATGGCCAAAACGCATACGACCAACGGAAACAAGATCAAAACGTCGAAGAGAGGGATGCAAAAGAAACCATGAATAGGGAGGAAGAGTAGGCTGAACAGACGGATGAAATGAATAATTATTAGAAAAGGAGGAAGCGTAGGTGTCCGACGAATACCTGACATGAAAGCTTTTATATATTGATAAGAGGTTAGCGGATGGAATTAAAAAAAAAAAAAAAAACTAGAAGAAGTAGCAGCCCGGGCCAAGAAATCAGCCGTTTTATTACCAAATGTGCCCGAGTGGCTGAGTACCCACAGTAAATCAATATCAATTGAATGGAGAGAGGAAAGATTATAAATGAGTGAACGTATACGAAGGATAACAAAGTCACATGAATGATCAGGAAGGGGAGAGGATATGGCCTGAAGGGCGCTCAAGGAGTCAGATGTAATTAAGAAATTGGAGGAAAGGTGATTCGAGGAAATGAAAATAATAGAACGTAGGGTAGTCAATAATTCGTTTATGAATATGGAATAGAAATAAGGAAAACGAAAGGATTCTGATAGGGTAAAATCAGGAAGGATGACGGAAGCATTAACACCACCAGGTCCCCTCGAACCATTCGTGTAAATGGTAACATGAGAGGGAAATAGGGAATTGATGATGTTGTAGAATACCTGTTTAATTGCGGCTTGGGGGAGGTTTTTAAAAAATAAGGGAAGAATAAATACCGTAGGAGGATGACAGAGACCGGTGAAGTTAAATGAAAAATAAGGAAGATTATTAAAGGAGATAGTGTATGGCCAAAATGAACTAAGACGATGTGAAATAAATGCCAGAATAGGGATTTTGCTAGGAGTAAATTATAAATCGAAAAGAAAGACTGAACAAGAGTAGAGGACGCGAGTGGGAGACGTTTAACAAGGAAACGATAGCCTAAATAGGATCTATGAATGGACAGGGGTGACGAATTAGATTCAGCACAAAATAGTAAGTATTGGAGAGGATTTAAGTGCGCCAAAACGAAGACGAAGACAAGAGTTTTGAATCACATCTAGTTTAGAGGGACGGATCTTGGACGCACAATCATAAATAAAAGAACAATAATCGAATTTGGAACGTATAATAGATTTGTAAAGAGAAATAAGAATGTAAGGACCGCCACCCAATTTAGTTGGCGAAAGAGCTTTCAGCAAGTTTAACTTTTTGATAGCAGAATCAGAAAGATATTTGATATGTTTAGAGAAGGATAAACGACTATCAAGAAAGATACCGAGATAACAGAAGCAATTAACGCGAGAAAGAGATATTTTGTTTAAGGATAAATTAGCCGAAGCAAGGTTATAGGGTCAAAGGGTAAAAATAGTATAAGAAGACTTAGAGGGAGAAATCGAAAGATTAACTAAGGAAAGAATGAGTGCTTCATTGGCTGCTAAAACAATTTTAGATCAGAAAAAAAGGAGGATGTCGTCCGCAAAAAATAAAGAAAAGGAACTTAAACGAAGAGAAGCCATACTGATAGTATAATGTTAAAAAGAGTAGGACTAAGGGTGGAACCCTGAGGAAGGCTTCGGAAAACCTTTCTGGGAGCGTCGAGAGATGGAGAGGTGATATGGATAGAACGATTCGACATGAGATTGATAATAAGAGAAGAATTGCCATCATTTTATCTCTTAAAGTGAGAAGATGAACATTATCAAAAGCAGAGGAGACATCAATAAAGGAAGCTAAGGTGCAATGTTTTTGGATAAAAGACTTCTATAAGTGAGAAATGAAAAGACTAACACAATCAGAAGGGCCAATACCAGGCCGAAAGCCGATCATATTATTAGGAAATATATTATTATGCTCCAGTCACCAAACAAGACGCTTGTTCAGCATACCCTCAAAAAGATTTTTAATGCAGGATGCCAGGGAAATAGGACGTAAGGAAGAATTTTTTTTAGGAATGGGAACGACGGTAAAAGAATTCCAGAAGGAAGGAGTTATACCCTTCGAAAGAAAGGAATTGAAAAGACTAAGAAGAAAACTAAGGGATTGTGTAGAAAGGTTTTTAAGGGCGAGATAGGGCATACTGTGAAGTCCTATAGTAGGGCTGAACGATTTGGAAAGAACAGACTTTAATTAATTAAAATTGAAAACCGAAGTTAGGAAGTGGGGAGGAGAGTTTTTCGAAAATGAAGAGTACAATTAATCAAAAGAAGAAACATAAACTGGAGTGATGGAATCAACAAAAGGAAAAGCTATCGTCGCGAATACTGAAGTTGGAAGGGCAAAGGAGAGGATGGGAATTTGAAGGATCTGGACATTTTCCAAATCTGCGCAAGAGGAGAACAGAACTCAGCACAGAAATTTTCACAAGAGGTCTTCTTTGCCGATTTCAGTATAAACCTAGCTCTCGCGTTAACCTGTTTGTGAGCCAGAAAATTTTCAGTCTTAGGATTAGAACGGAAGGTTCTAAATGTGGCGCGATTATAATTAAAAGCGGTGTCACATTCCTCATTCCACCGAAGTGATGAGGCCTTACTGCGGTGAATAGATGATGACGGATGGCAGGAAAGAGAAGGTAAAGAAAGAGCAGTAATTAAGGAATGTAGAAAGGAATTATAGAGAGGCATCGGATCATAATCCGGATGAATGAGAAGAAGACGAGATGAGTCGACCAGTGATCGGAATAGAGGTTAGCTAGTTCTGGAAAGATTCCAACCAGGAGAATCAGTATGCTCGGAATTAGATGGAGGAGGAAAACTGATATGAGTTATCAGAATAGGAACATAGCAACTACCGTAAGAACCCATAAGGGTCTTCCAATTATAATTAAGACTAATAGACGAAGAGGAGAAGGTCAGATCGAGGGAACTAAAAATAAAGGCATTCCTCAAATATGTAAGAGAAAAATCGCTGAGTAGTACTAGGTTATCAGAAAGGATGGCATTCTCAAGTATGGAACCGTTAGGATTATAGGATTCACAGCCCCATAAAGGGGAATGCGCATTCCAGTCACCGCCGATGATAAGAGGATGCGGAATAGAATTAAAAAACGATGAAAGTGGGAAGCAACGAAGGTCGAAAATAGGCGGAACATGGATGGAAACAATGTTAATAGGACGTGCAGAGGAAGACTGAATGGATATGTGGACAATGTTAGGTAGATTAGGACCAGGAGGAAGATTAAGGGAGACATCATAAGCGTAGAATAGAATGTAATTTATAACCAAGATTTCAGAACCACCATAACCGTCATTACGATTACATCTAACTGCCCTGAAGCCTCTAAAATTAAAATTTATGCCCGACCGGAGCCACGTTTCGAAGAGAACTCTGACATTATGAAGATCCAATAACTCCTCTAATGAATTTTTACTGGCTCTTAGACTGCGGCAATTCTACTGTAGAATATTTAGCGTGGCCATCTTAATAAAATAGAAAAATAATAAGGAATGAATGAGGTGGGGAGAAGGAGGGGAAAAGACGATAAGAGGAGCCAACAGTTGGCACAAAATGGAGGACATTTGTGTAGGAAGAACTAAGATGAGTGGATAACGAAGAAAAGTAAAATAAACAGTAGCAATTAAAAAACAATAAGAAGTAAGTCAGAGCTGTTAAGTTAAAAGGGAAAACAAAAAGCAAAAGAAGGGGGACGCTAGGACACGTTTGTGTATAATACAAGAGGAGATATAGAATAATTTTTTGATAAATGGAAAAAAAGTAAGCAATATTCGTGCAGAACCGAAGCAGCCAGTTGAATTAAGTTATAATTTATATGTAAGCGTGATTTTTTTTTTTTTTTTTTTTTTTGTCCCGGACCAAATTACAACGTCCTTCTGGCCAATAATTTCCCACAATCAACAACACCCGAATAACATATAATGAAAACCTGAAAAAATTATATAATAACCAGTAAATGGATAAAAAATAGAATAAAATAAAACTAGCTCCTTACATAAAAAAAATAAACTAATGAATAAGGAAAGAAAAAAAAAATAAATAGCACAAAAATTAAATAACAATCCTGTTTCCCTCAATAAACTTAAAAAGAAAAAAGAAAATCTTATTACTAGAACAAAGAAGATAAAAAATACACAATGGAGGATAAATACTGCAGGACATGAGGTCTTTAGAAAATACAAGTCTCTTGTTGTCAAACCGGGCGCTATTAAATAACAGGTGGTCAATGTCTTCTCTAAAATTTTGTCGACAATAGGTATTACAACCTGTGCAGTGCCCCGTGTTTGAAAAGTTTAAACCCAATCGGCAATGACCGGAGCGGAGCCTACACACAATGGTTACAAACCTACGGGTCAAACTAACTGGGACACAAATACGGTAAAACCAAGGTGTGGACAGCAGAGATGGTTGGACCATATGAAAATATTTACCGGGCCCTTGTTCACTGCAAATAAGACTCACCCAACCAGCATGATTATCTCTTTTAGCTTTGTTTCGGAGATCGAAGGATGAAATGAATGGAAACTTAATACTTGATCTAATACCCTCTTTTGCAATTGAATCAACTCGGTCACCAAGTAATACCCACAGTGACCTGAAATCCAGCAAAATTTAATGACTCCTCCCAGTTCTGAAATATTAAAATATCTTTCCTTAATTCCATAAATAAGCGGATGACAATTATATTTAAAGTTACTGCTCTGAAGCAACAAGAGAGAACTAAGGCTGTCCGAAAATACCACAAACTCCCCCTTGGACTGTAACACATTTTCCACAAACTCTAATGCTTTTTTAATTGCAAGAAGCTCGGCCGTAAAAATCGTAGCCTCAGGAGGTAATTTAAATTTCTGCTCAGTGATATCTTCTATAATAAATCCTGCTCTTACGCCTTCATTCAATCCACGGAATTTGGCACCATCGGTAAAGATCAACCGATAACCGGGGTATAATTCTTTCACGATACCTGGAAAAACGGAGTTCACGATGTTATCAGGCAGTAGATGCAAATTCTGGCTTTTAAAGGTGTTAATATTAATGTTTAATTTGATAAGATTAAGGTCATATCTTAAATTAAAATAGTTGGAGGGAGAAGACGGGCTAGTGCCTTGTGGGACCCGCAAATTATTAAAAAAAAAAAAGATGGCACAAGAGCTGGACTGTAACTGAGATACATTCTAGTTCTTTTAAGCAAGAGCGGCATTTTCTGTGGAACAAATCTCCAATCACTACTTAACTGCATTATCTGAACTGCGGATATTTATAATTACAATACTTAAGTACGAATTTATCGGTTAAACAATTTCTTCTAATGTGCAGAGGAGAAATTTTGGTCTCCATCTGGAGACCGATGGTAAGGGACGACCTGACGTTTCTCGTGATTAATCTTAAGCCAAGATTTTGTAATGAATCTAACTTCCTGAGTTGGGACTTTGAGACTGCTCCATAAAAAATCGCTCCATAATCCAATTTCGATCTAATGAAGCTTTTGTATAGCTGGTTTAAGATGACCGGATCACCTCCCCACCATGAATTACTTATAGCCTTTAAGGGGCTATACGATTTAATTACAAGTTCGACTAGTTTCTGAATGTGAAAAGTCCATGTTAGTTTAGGATCTAAGAACAAATCTAAATACCTAACATGCCTAGTTAACTTAATGCGTTGGTTTTGAATTAGAACACGTATTTGTTGGTAGTCACATGGTCTGAGTGTAAATACGGATACCGAGGATTTAGTATGAGATACTTCAAAATGTATTCTCCCAAAGGAATTAAAACAAATATCAATAGATGTTTGATTTGCCTGAAGACATTTAGTGAGGCAGTTATGTTTAGAATATATTAAGAACTCGTCCGCGTATGACAAAATTCGTGAGAAATTTGGTAGCTGAGTATTAAAGAGAGGTAATATATATAAATTAAAAAGAAGCGGACTCAAAACGAAACCTTGTGTAAGACCTTTATAAGTTGTACGAACTTTAATCTGTTTGGATACGGAGTTAAGAATATGAAGTGATCTACATAAAAATAAACTGCACAAAATTTTAGCCATGGGAAAAGAAATATTAACTGTCATTAATTGATTGAAAAGGATTGGGATGGAAACATTATCGAATGCCCCCTGAATATCAAAGAATGTTGCCACCAAAAAACCTTTGTCTTGAAAAGTAGAATAAACATCCTCTAAGAACGATGCTAAACAATCTTGAGTACCCAACCGTGGGTGAAATCCAAACATTCCTTTCGGAAGTATCCTATGTTTCTCAAACCACCACATCAGCCTGTTCTTCATTACAGTCTTAAAAACTTTCCTGAAGCTGGAGGCTAAGGAAATCGGTCGAAATGATGACGCCTGGTTGAGGGATTTACTGGGTTTGGGAATCGGAATGACTAGAAAACGCGTCCAGTCAGAGGGGATTAAATCCGAGGCCAATAAATTGTTATATATATCTAATAGTGTATTTTTAGCTATAGCCAACGCTATACAACCCCGGCAATTTCACCGCTGTATATATAAAACATCAGAAGTGAGAATGAAAAGTAATAAGAATGCAACTAAGTTCGGAGGTTGAGTGAATCATCTCAACGTGAGCCCATTCAAGAAAAAAAAGAATACAATAAATACACCAATGCCTATTAGTGGTTGAAGCCACTTCAACATCAATATATTCAAAAAAAGAACGAAAAAGGTGGCATAGAAGGAAAAAAGTTACTATAATAAAATCGATATTTTCAAACGCCATAATACGTTTATCGAAATTCTTCAAAACACCGTAAATCGTTTATTTCATAGCTAGTATTAAAAACGGATTTTATTTTTTATCATCAAGGTCTTCAATAATATACTTCTATCGTGTTTATCAATTTACTCACTATTTAAATTAGCAATAAGTCTCTATATTATCTAGTTGTGAAATCTTAGACCTATATTTCGATTTTAAACTCGGGTGGACAAACAATATAAAATATCTTACGTAAATCTGTCTAAAATGATCAAACATCAGATTAGGTCGCTCCTTTCTTATAACAATATTTTACATTTCAGTAAGGTCAGAGTTGAAATATGAAGTCAGTTCAGCTAATAGAGAAAGATCGGTACATACCACAGTCTTATCCGAGGGATGAGCTCATTAGACAACGAAGAAGAAGATAACGTAAGAGTATTAATAATTAAGTTTAGGAAAGAGTTGCACCGAAGGGTACGATCAGAATCACGTTTAGAAGTAGAATACATGGAGTTCAGCATAGAACGGAAAAGAGTCCATTTTGTTTTGGAAAAATTCTATTATGAAGAATGAACGGATCTGAGGTGAATAGAGGAAAATAATTACAATAGATATGTTATCTTTATCGTAAGAACCCATAAGGGTTGTTAAATTGTAATTAAAACCGTTATTAGGTGATTAACAGGTTGGATCAATGGAGCTAGAGATAAATGTCCTATTATAGAGTGTGGGAGAGGAATCATTGAGAAGGTATATTTTAAAAGAAATTATGGGATTTTCGAGAACTAATTCAAGAAACTTCATGAAACAGATTGCGCATTTTAGTCACAGTGACGATAATTGTTTTAGAGGTAAAGTTAAATAAGAAAGCGGGGGGAAAGTGGCGATTATTCCAATTAGGAGGGACACAGATAAAAATTATGTTTAAAGGACAAACAAAATTAGGAGTAAAAGTGTAAACAATATTGGAGGTTAATTAGAACTAGAAGAATTGTTGAAAAGATCATCGTGAGATAGATTTCTAAGGTGGTTTGCAGAATTATCAATAATGCTATCGCGAATACATTTTATAAGTTCATATCCTCTAATATTGAAGTCTATATTCTATCGTAGCTGTGTTTCTGAAATAAGAGAGTCATTGATATTATGGATAGACAGTAAATACTCTAATGAATTTTTATTGGTTTTCAGATTGCCACACAGTTTCACTGCAGGTTACTGAAGACGGCAGGCATAATAGATTATGAAATAAGAAGGAAAAAAGTGGAGGAGGTATATAGAAAAAGGCAAATGATAAGCACAAAAAATTTAGTTAAAATTGGGGTAATTAACAGTCTATTGGTCGTGGACAATTTTAGTTAAACTGGAACTAATGAAGGAAAGGTCGTAAGTGAAAGAAAAGAATTCTAGAGATATCAGAGTTACTATTTTATTGTCCATAATGGTACACGAAATGACAAATTATATAAATATTAAAAAATACGGCCGGTCATCTCATCAGTGTGAGGGCATTAAATATGTGACTACAACGTAAAGCAGTATCAATGTGTCTCGGTTTAACATTGACGAGAGTGCATTTAAGATTTAACGCAAATATATATGATGCGATAGTAGTTTTTGCCATATCAGCTAACATCAATTGCTGTAATTGCCCTTTTCGGAATATAATATAGAAAAATAAAATAACCATATTGGTGGATATTGGTGGGAAGAAGAGATAGAGATCCATAATAAAAAAAAGGAAAAAAGACAAGTTCAGTCAAGCTGAGGATTCCATATGTTAAGTTAATGATAACTATAATTTATATTTACATAAAACTAAATTCAAAAAAGGGAATCTGAATTTTTTCGCAGTAAAGAGGGGGAGACAAATATTTTTTTGCGACTTTTTGAAATTATTGCCAACTCTGAAAGTTTCATTAAAAAAATAAAATACGGCTTCCTTCCTGGCAAAAAGCGATCTTTCCAACTATATATCACATGCCCAGAAAAAAAAAAATTTCTTTCAAAAATTTCGCGACCTTTTGACGCCCCGAGGGTCTGAATATAAAGTTGGAAAGCCGGATGTTCCAAACTAGAGAAATGTACGGGGAATCGCATATTATTAACCTTGTTTAAAATTTTACACTATAATACTGACGGCGTTAAGGGGAGAGCTACACGTTATTTTTCGTGGTTTTTTGAACTTTCATCATCTTTGAAAATTTCGTTAAGGAAATGAAATTCGATTTCGTTTTTGACAAATAGCGACCTTTCCAACAATATATCACATGTCCGAGAAAAAAAATATTTTTTTCAAAACTTTCGAACTTTCAGCGCCCCGAGGGCCTGAATATAAAGTTGTAAGCTCGGCTATATTGTTCCTATAAGGCGGTCCTTGATGCATATGTTTGAGACACCTTTTAATTTCCCCAACTTTGTTACTCGGGCTTTTACTCACGTGAACATCATTTTATTTTGCTATTTTTAATAAATAATTTTTTATCCGTAATTTTTTTGATTTTATGAAAGGACTTCTACGTTTTGATTTATATTTTGAATTTCACTTTAAAAGCGTTATCTAATGATATAAATTTTTAGTGATTTTTGAGGTAATTTTAAATTCCATATCGTATATTCCTGACAGCTTTTCATCTCCCCAAAAGAACCAAAACCTGGGTGAAAAAATTTGTTAGAACAGAGAAACTTAATTTATTCTATAAAAGTTTTGTATAAATATTACTTATACAATTTAATTATAACTAATATTTAAAACCGTTTTCTAGTTAAATTATTAATGTTACTTTTTATTCTATTTAAAACGCAACTGTCGTCGATCTTTTGTCTTTTTTATTTATTTTTAATTTTGCAATGTAAATGAAAAGAGTCTAATGAGAAATATATATGTATATTTTTTTACCTGCTCACGGACAAAGAATTCGGATCGGATTACTAACAAAAATAAAAAAGAAATAAAGTCTAATAAAAATACTGTCGTTCTATTTTTTCTGGTAATTTAGTATTCAAATTCTAAACTATCATCTTAGCTACAATTTTGTAACTTTTTTTTATTTTTCACCTAAAAATGAAACAAAATTTAAATTAAATTGTAATAATTATGTATTTTTAAAACGTTTTTAAATTTCTAGAGAGATCGCTATTTGATTTTCTTTATGAAAGAAGATTTTTCTCAAATCTACTGCTTACCGTATAAGATATTACGTAACTATATAATTTTCCTCCTTAAAAGTTTTCTATAATATGTACGCATACTCTTGATCATGAAGTTCCACCGAAGGATTTATATTATCCATTTCAATTTTTAAAAAAATTTCATAATGCAAAAATAATATTATGTTGTACAAACGATTAATCAACAATAATATATGCGAATTATGAGATCTGGTTATTCATTTTTTTTTTTTCTTAAAAAACTCATTTGAAAAACAAGGCTTAATTTTTATTGGATGACTCAATTCTAATCGTTTCGCGTTAATACAAAATTAATTCAATTACTAATCCGACTAATTCGTTTGTTACAAAGGAAAATAATTAATTCATTGAAATTTGTATTTTGTGGCTCAGGTTAAATTTGATATTACCTGATTTTTTTCTCCAGGCAGATTGTATCTGCCTTAAAGTAGTAGAAAAAGATTATAAAAGTAATAAGAATGATAACTTTATTCCTAAAGTACCTGTTAGAATTTACTTTACGAATGTTGAAAAAAATTATCGTTACACATATAAAATTAAGAAAAGATAACGGAATAAGTATAAGAGAAAAATTTAACAAAGTACTGAATAATAATAAAGCGGAATAGAGAAAATCGTATAATGACGTGTTATCTAATCATATTTTCGACCTACAATTTTTGAAACATTTCACTGAATTCTTTAATGACACTTCTTAGAGCATTTTCCGAAAAATATTCGGATTTTTCAATGAACCGATTAAATGTAACTCTTATTTTTAATCCCATAGGATTTTCCTTCACGTCTTCATTTTGATGTGCGTTATATGTTTTATGTGGTACAAAAATTACGGAGTGGAAGGATTTTTTAAACGTCGATGAATGTTTAAAAATAAGATTTAATGATTAATTAATGATGATAATTATTAGTTGAAAATATCATTTCTCGTCGAAACCTTTATCGATATTTTGACCTTGCTTGTCTTTTAAGGTGATGGGGCCTTCATTTTATTATTAAATTATAAAATGGTAAAATATGAATAAATGTTTTTATAGATCATATGATTTTAAATTGAATGATGTTCAGTAAACAAATTTTATGTGCTCTATGGGCGTAATTCTACAGTTTTATTTATCGCAAGAACGGTCTTTTTTCACGACGTCAAGAAAGCAAGAAATATTTTTCATTAATAGTATTTTTAGTTTAATCCAGTCTTTGTAGAAGTATATTGCTCTCAAAAAAATGTTGCATCTTTACGAACTAGGCGCCTTGAACTTGTACACTGCTGCAGTAAGTTAAAGCTTTCGGCACGCTATTTTTTTAGTTTATTTGAGTAAAATTTTTGATTTAATTAATAAAAAACTACGATTACGTGTGGTTACTTTTAGATTTATAATATGCAATACGAAAATATAAAAAAAATTCTATTTATATAAAAAACACGAAGAAATAGATGTCTCTTAATTTGGGTTTACCATTCCTACGAAACTAAAAAAAGCGCTCAATAATATTACCAAGGTCATCAACTTAATCGAGTCACCAGGTCCGTGCCCAGAATTCTTGAAAGGGGGAGGGTTTGAAAATTTTCTTTACATGTTTATTTTATAAATAACAATACATTTTTCACTAATATTTGTACTATTAATAATTTCCATCATTTTGATTTATATGTACTAATAATTTACATAAATGAATTACCCCGTATAAACATTAATAAAAATTACATATGTTATTAATTATACTCGTAATAAAAAAAATTGTATAAAATATTAATGAAGTACCTAAAAATATGGAACATATTTTTCCTTTTTTCTTTTAAACGTAGGTAAAAACAGCCTGAAAAATCGTCAATATTTATTTTAAATTTTTGATTTTTTTCAGATTTTTGTGTATTTATAATAACTATTTCAGTTCTCATGGGGGGGGGGGGGTTAACCCCCAAAACCCACCCCGTGGACATGGCCTTGCGAGTCACATTCGTTTATATTGTTTACATTTACTGTATTTGGTTAAAATTTATTTCTTAATTAATTTATTTCTTTCGTAATGCTTCATAAATGTAGATCAGTCACTTGTTTTATAAATATTTGTTAATCTTTCATTTTATTCGTATTATTATTAAGATTATTTTTAAAAATTACTTTACCCACTAATTAAATAATGCATATATTGTGTAGTGCGAAGATCCTTTTTTTCATAATACTCTGGGAATAATTTATAAAAAATTAAAGTAATTTTATTTCCCAGAAATTTTTTTGCTGCTGTTTGTCATAAAGTATGAACGATTTATTTATGTACTGCTAGCTGTTGTAATAGGCATTTGGTACATTACGGTTATGATTTCTGTAATTTATTTTTTCTGTTTGCACTTTTTATATTAGTACTCTTCAAAACTCTTGCTATACTTCATACCATTTTTTTTTTTTTAAACTCATAACAGAAACTAGTTTTATTAAACACTATCAAAAATGTAAATAATAAAATTTAATGGTTAGTTTATTACAACACATAGTTTACTGTTTTTTGTTTTTTTTTGGCGGTAACTGCTCACTATACACATTTTATGTACATATATACAGGGTGTGATAATAATTAAAGTTCAAGTTTCAAAACGCTATAAAAGAAGAACCATTGATCAGAATGACGTAAAATTTGAACAGAATATTATTGAAGAAGGGGGAAAGCTGATGGCATAAAAAAAAGAAATAGTTCAAATTTTTTTTTGCCCCGCATCTAATTTTAGCAACAGATTGTGCTGCTACCAGTACCGCTTCATTCTGCAAAGGTTACTGTGTAGTGCGGATTTACAGCATCATTTTTCATACGGCCATATTTTTTTCAGGAGACGACGGGTGCTTTTTCGGTCTTGTTACCTGTACCGTCATTGGTAAGCGTTATGTGTCTTTTACGCAACCACATCATTCCAGCTCTTCAACAGCGTGGATGTGTGGTTGGAATCATTTTTATGCAAAATGGCGCTCTTTCGTACATTGAAAATCCAGTGAAGCAGCATTTCAGAAATTCAGCCGTCATTTCTCTACAGCCTGGCCGTCCCGATCACTTGATCTTAATCCATGTGAATTCTGGCTGCGAGGCTATCTGTTGTGTTCAGTATTCCAATTGCAAACTTAGCTGAATTGAAAGCACGCATTGCGCAACACATTCTGGGCGTAATCCCGGAGACACTTCGATCAGTTGTGGAACATGCTGTTTTTCGATTTCAACTTGTTGCAGAAAACAGTGGACAGCATTGAACATGTTTTGAACCAGTCTGACGAAGTTTAAAAATCGATTTGATGGATTCCCTTTATGCGGTTTTTGGCCTCAAGGCAATTAAAACCCAATTTGATTGATGTTTTTTGTGCGGTTTTTGGCTGCAGCATAATTAAAAACCGATATCTTGCATAAAAATGATCCCATCTACACATCCACGCTGTTGAAGTGCTGGAATGACGTGGTTGCATAAAAGATACATAGCGGTTACCAGTGACGGTACAGGTAACAAGACCGAGAAAGCACCTGTCTCCTGGAAAAAATATGGCCGTGTGATAAATAATACTGTAAACCCGCATTACACAGTAACCTTTGTAGAATGAAGCGGTACTATTAGCGCAATCTGTTACTAAAATTAGATACGGGGCAAAAAAAAAAGAAGAAAAAAAATTGGAACTATTTCTTTTTTTTATGCCATCCGCTTTTCCTCTTCCTCAATAATATTCCGTTCAAATTTGACATCATTTTGATCAGTGGTTCTTTTTTTATAGCGTTTTGAAATTTGAACTTTAATTATAATCACCTTGTATATAAATATAAATATAAATATAAATATATATTGTGTCTAATCACACCTATGGTTTTTACTTAATATTGGCTGGAAGCATACAATGCATATATAAGCATCTACGCAGAAACAAGCCGCGGAAAACAACCAGCTAATGAAGGCAATTGCGAGTGGGGTTAGTTCATCTTAAATCAAACATTGAACTCCTGTTTTTTTTTTTTTTATTTTGTGCTAGTTTCAGTTTGAGTAAGATTGAACTATTTAATCTAACATATCTATTAAACAATAATTTTCATAAGTTTAATTAAAGAGGCGAACATTTTGTTTTGGCCGGTTTTAAGTATGAGATTCAGTTAAATGTCTGGTATCTAATACTTAAAGACTTTTTTTGCATTTTAACTTTGCATAGTTCATATATAAGCTCGTATTTCATTTTTTCATGTTAAAATTAATGTAAGCGGTTTATTGTGTCAAAAACTGAAATTTGATAATTTTAACTCTAGTTCGTTTATACTCATCGTAAAAGTATTGAATCTGTTCTAATCTACCATGAGATCCAAGGATACAATTAGTTATCTGAGAATAATGCATAGATAAGAGGAGGAGAAATATATATATATATATATATATATATATATATATATAAGGATAGAACACTGCAAACACTTCCTTGAGGCATTATTAATGTTATTACTGCATGGATAACGCATTTTTTATTCTAAATGTTGTAGTTGGATAGAGAAAAAAAGTTTATACTTTAGGCAAATTTGGTAAACAAATACCGGTATTAATTTTTCTTGTAATTTTATTTTTAATTTTAAATGTCAAAAGAAATACACAAGAACGGATAATTAAATTCCCGACTAATTCATAATGCATACTTACATGAGCATTTTTTTCGGAAGAACTGGAATCGCCTTTCTTATTTTGCTGCTGCCGATTTCCGGTTTGCTGATCCTTATTATTAGTATCATTAATATCACAGCCTTGTCCCAATTTTCGTGCGAGCTGCTGTCCAAAAACGAATTGCAGAAAAAAATTACACAATTAAATACGGAGTCGCCGGATGCACGAAGCGCAGATAAGAATTATTAATTTCTTTTTTTAAATTTTCCATTTGCTATTTTTAATAAGTATATAATTATAAAGAATATAATTTTTTTTGATTTATTTGCACTTTTTTTGGAATTTAAATTGTTGATTGAAAAGAAAAAAAAAAATACTCATACATAGTAATAATATACAATTATCGTTATTTATGCGTTAATTTGCGGTGCGTTGAAATATACATTATTTTTCGGCGCTCTATATGTCTACAAAGCAATTAAGCTCCGTAACAGATGTAATTACTGGATGAAACGACTTCCAAAAAGAAATACTGTTTAATTAAAAGAAAAAGAAAAAAAAAAAAGGAAAGAACAATGCGAAATTTTGCTTATAAATTACACAAATTCGTCTCAGTTAAAGCCATGCTCACGAACCATTTAGTGAAGGTAAAATGTCTCTATTTGAGTTACAAATTCTTAAAGTGGTGCTTTGTAAAAAAGTTTAAATGTTAATTGAGAAAAATGGTTCTACAGCGACAAACATATTATAACTAATGAGATTTTTCTTTAATTTTGTCGTAAATTTTTCTACTAAAATTTTCACTTGACATATTTTTTAGGAATATATTACAGTCAGATTATTTATGAATCTCTTAATCAGCGTTTACTATAACGTTTAATGCTCTCGCAAAAGAATTCGGTACTAAAATAAATCAATTTTATCCTACCAAAAAGATTATAATATAAATTATCGCTTAATAGGATATAAAAATGCGGATGAAAATTTTATTCTGTTGTTTAACTTAAATTTTCAGAAAGAAAACAATTATGAGGAATTATTTTGTAATTTGTACATTAGTATTGACAATTATGAATGGATAAAGGAAGCCGATTTTGTAACATAATAGTTAAACTAAATAATTGTCAATACTAATGTACAAATTACAAAATGATTCCTCATAATTGTTTTCTTTCTGAAAATTTAAGTTAAACAACAGAATAAAATTTAAACGTTTCCGATGTAGAAATTCTAGTTGACTTTAAATTCTTGACAATAGTGCAAATAAATTGCTTCCTCCATTTCCTTTTCTTATACTCGTTACTAAAACACCGGATATTTGCTTAAGATCTGGTTGCAATTTTTCTAATAAATATTTGGCGTTCTCGGTTTTTTTTTTTTTTTTTTTTTTTTTTTAACCAGCCTAAATTATTTAAATATTAAAACTTTATTTTTAATTGTTTAATTCGAATTAAATGCTATGAACACGTTCGGACGCAGTGAAATATTTGACAAACAACACAGACGAATTTAAAATAGAACGACTTGTTTTATTTTATAAAAAAAACAATTGTCAAATTTTACACACTGCAGAAGTAAACGGAATGAAAGCAAAAATGTAGCTTTAAATTTTAAATCCTGAGAGGATAAAAGATTAACCTGAACATTTTGTAAAAATCTACCCCCGCTCCCAATAATACAGGGTTGATAATCTTAAAACGCCTTGTTATTTTCTATTCTCGCTTCTTCAGAGTCCTTCATTTTGCTGCGAAGTTTATGGTAGATTATTTGGAGAATTTGAAAAGGTCTGGTAATTTTACGTGCGAGTTTACAGTTTTTCTCAACAACGACGGGGACTGGCAGAACGATTTAAACAATTAACGGAAGAAGAACTTTTGGGCTTTGTCCGGTTCGTTTAAGACATCTGACAATTTAACGGGAAGAATTTGTTATCGGAGCACCATTTTGCAGGTATACAACAAGAGAGGGAAAGTGTTCAATTTACGTTCGAGAGAGTGACGACATTATTGAGAGTAACTAACCAATTCATTGCTGGATGTCTGAATCTTTTGCGATCCGCGAAACTACATTATTAATATTATTTATTACTTTTTTTTCTTTAATATTTTTTCTGTCAGCGCGGGTTCTGTTGCTGTACATTGGGGATTGTTGTTAATCTTTTAACAAATTCGAGCACAAAAAGGAATTTTAATTGGATTTGCAGGTGATGGAATTTAAATCAATAAAAATTTGCGTAACGAAATAAATGGATAAGAATGCAGTACACAATATAACACAGCATTTTGAATATAGCGGTTTGTATGACTTCTGCTTGTTTTCGTCTGAAAGTAAAAGCCAGCATGCGATATACCGGGACCGCTCATTTTGACGCCGTTCAACCCATTTTGCATACTTTGTTGTTAATTCAAATCGTTATCAGTACGTTTGGTCGTCAACCGGGGAAACCAGTTACTATATCGAAAACCTTTTTAGACTACCGGCTGCGTACTGTTTTAAACTATAAACGTGATTGCTATATGTGAGTGTGAGAAATAGGTATATTAATTCTTAATCTTCCTTCTAAATCAGTTTCTATTAACTACAATTTTATTTGAGATTTTTTAGTGTCTTATCGTAATTTACGTACATAGACGAGAGTACCAATTACCTGAAGTTTATTTTCGTCTAATCCTTTCATATTACAATGCTTTAAAATTATTAAATTAAATATAGATATTGTCGTTTTGTCGTTTATATTTATTTATTTCCATTTCTTCATTGTAAAATTACTTGTGAAGCGTTAATGGGTAAAATGTTCTTGAAAAAAGTTCAAGAATCAATATTTTCCGTTAACATTTAATAATACAGCTGGAATTTCTATAAAGACTTTCGGTATGGTTGGTTTCCGGGCCGTAACTAGACATGCTAGAAATTAAATCAGAGACACAATTTGGCGCAGCGGGACTCGTGTGACAAGCTCAACGGCGACAAACTGAGCGGTAGCGAAATGAAGGGAATCGAATTTAATTTTTCACAATGATAACACAAACGAGTAAGTTTTTCCGCAGACAATTGCATTTTAGAACAATATGTAGTATGCTAAGAGTTAAACAACAAAAATGTAAAAGTTAAATTGCAGCGTTTTTTTAATTGAATGTTGTAATTTCGCATATAATACGAATTTTAAGGATAATTAAAAAGAAATAATGATACATGCAAGAATTTTCGTTGACTAAAAATTATTTACGCAAAAAAATCAGAATAATCATAAGCATTATTACTCGCTGTAATTATGAACAAATTTTTTTTTGTATTTTCTTTTTGGCGCAATATCAAAGATCCTATGCCCAGAAGCAATACAGAAGGGAAAGAATCAACAGTTAAATAGCAATTCAGTCAGAGATGGATAATGTAAAAGCACTAAGTAGAGGAGTGACGGACAAAGAAGGGAATGACGCAAGATATATGAAGCACAGTGAGGAACAGGGACGTCAAGTGCTAAGAGTTGAGAGTAAAAAATGGATAGTTCATTTGTGAGGGACGGACAGTCAAAAAGATTGTGGTTGAAATCGCAGAAAGGCTCATCGTTCGGGTGAAGAGGGCAACACGGAGAAAATGTTAAGGAAAACTCGTAAACGAGAAGGTAACAGTGAATGGTTAAGACGTAGGCGAATAACGGAAATAATGATAGAACTCCGAAGTAAGTGAGTGGTTGATTACTATTGTATGGCTCTTTTCGTTTTAGTTCGAATTCCAATGTGTAATTATTCGTCGCAAGTTCTTTACATCGTAACAAATTAGCCATATTTAATTCCGCTTCTTTATTGTAACGGTTCCATATTGTATCCGGTGTTTCTCGATTCGTTCTACCAGGTTTATTCATTTGTATTTTGCCTTACACTATTTTTGTTAGTATTTTACATGCAATATTGGCCGCAGCAAATACATACGCTGTTCTGTATTCATGGGCGCCGCTAAAGGGGAGCAGGGGAGGGCCCCTTCTGGAGCCTCGAAACTTTAGTATTCATAGGCACGTAATCATGGACAATTTGGAAGATTTTTATAATAAAGCAGTAGAACAATTTGTCAGAAGCCCACGAAAATTATGTTTTAATTAAGATTTTATTTTTGTTTAATAAAATATTAAGCCTTAACTACATTTTGTTTTTCCTATAACTCGTATACTCTTCCTATCACCCCCCCCCCCGATTTATCGGCTGGCGACATCCTTTTCCGTATTTTTCTTCATTTATTTCTCCCGATATCTTATTCGTATTTCTAGACCTTTAGTGTTGGAATTTTTTTCTCTTTTTCAATCAGAGGGTTATTTTGGAAATAGGTTTAAATTTCATTAGGAAGGTGCGCAACACAGGTGATACTTGATAATACACAAGGTTTTAGTTCTATCCACGAAGTGATGGAGGAGTCTGTGTCTGTTTGAAAATATCACTAAAATTAACCGAAATTTTTGAGTTTGCAATATTTTCGTCTTGGGTTCTATATGCGTATTTTACCGCCGAAAAATACTTTGTTCTAATTTTTCGTAAACATTTAAATTCCGAAAATCGCTTTTGCTGCTAGTTGAAAATTTTCAAGTCTTATAACTTTTGTCAGTCACTTTTTTTAACATTTAATTTTTCGATTTTTAAAAGTATTTGTTATTATTAGTTATCCTTTATGCTGACGAATCAGCTTAAAATAAATACCAAAAAAAAAAAAAGAAAAAAAAAAGAATATAAATTGAAATTCGAAATTTTTTTTATTACCGATGGTTCTCTAAATATTTCGATTATTGCAAGTATGAACATTTTCCGGATATGTGAGATAACAATGCAGGGATGAATTGAAATTTTACTCTATTGAAACGCTATTATACGTTTTGTTATCTTTTTCGAAATTTGAATGTAATTTTTTCGTAATATTTAAGAAGTTTGAATTTCAACGAAAAATTTTTGGAAAAACAAACGATTTTTATAATTACAAATAAGATGATCCTTTTTTTTCTTAATGCATACACTTTGTGAGATAGATGATTCAAAAAACAAAAATAATAATAAAAAGCAAAAATGTTTTTTCATTCAATGATAATAGTCGAGAGAATATTGTATGTATTTATTATGTGATATAATTTTTTTTAATTTTTCAAACTTGTTTTTAGTTTAGCCAGTTGAGATCATTGTTATTTCTATAAATGAACTTCTGCAGAGTATTATTTGCCTATTATTTCTGATGCAGAATCCGTTTCCTTTTTTTTTTTTTTTGTTAAATATCTTCTTCTAGTCGTCTATAGTATTCGCAAAAGTACTTTTGCATTTCCCAGAAAGCGTTGTCATTTAACATTTTATTTTAATTTAATACACACATTTACAAAATGTACTAATACATAGCCGATTAAGGACCACTATATGGATGTTTATACATGTCACTATATAGTACAAAGAATGCAACGCACAATATAATGCAGGTTTAATGCGAGTGTACAAGAATAAACAATTATTTACTATAATCACTTCGATTGAACATAAAATTTAATTCGTTTTATTAGTAAATAAACAAAAGGTAAAAAATTTTAAAATGGTATAATTTTACTGTAACGACGTCTATTTTCATTTATATGTTTCTGGATTAGGGCATTGTAAATAAAACATCGTTCTATATTCATCTGTAAAGGTGTTAAAATAGTAAAAAAATAAATTTTCGGTAAACGTTAAAGAATGAAAATAATAAAATCCATTCCAAAAAAAGAAAATTCGACTCGTATTATCAAAATTTTAATATAAATTTCAGTTTCCAATCGTTCAGTCGAGTAAGAGGGATACAGTTACGAGTGCAAGAGATTATATTTATACAAATAGTCGGTTGGTTTACGAGTCGTTGAAGAAAAGCTCATCTGTGATAAATTACAGTTTTTCGATAAGATTTGAAACAAACAAAAAATTCGGTTTAATTTTCATTCGATTGGAAAAAGAGCAAAAAAGTAATGCTAATTCAAAAAGAAATTAGCGTAACTGACAGGTTTTTTTTTACGTTGGATCTATAGAACAAGATTTGTGACTTTTTTAAACTTTTAAGTTGTCAGAATGAATGAAGTTACATTTCTTGGAGTAAATACAGATAAATATATTTTCCGTTATTACTATTATCATTATTGATATTATTATTACTATTATACATACATACATATATATTTTTTTTTCTTCTTCTTTTGGAGGAATTTTAGAGTAATACAAATTTAGTTTCTTCATTGTTGATATACCTAATTTATTTACCTTCTTATAGAGACGCCAGTAATGTCGGTATAAAATAATACCACATTTTCGGATTGCCAAAAGAAATAAAATTACAGGCTTTTTTCCTTTGATTCACGTATTTATATGTATTTTTCTCTTGTAGAGATTAAAAAAAATTATCGAATAACATCATTTGATCTCTGTCGTACACCCGGTTTATCTACTTCACCATAGAGACCGTTAATACATGTATAAAAAATATATGACATACGTGTATCATTTTTTTCTTCAAATTATTAATTATTAACCAATATGTACACCGCCGAATTAAATTTAGACAAAAAACGGGAATGAGAAAACAAAAAACAGCACCAGTTATAGTCCATGTGACTTCCATAAATTCACAAAATACAACTAAAAATAATTTAATATTCAAGTAAAAGGAAAATAAACATGCAACTAAAGCTTGAATATACGGAAGTCAAGACACGCGTACCGAAGTATTAATAAAAATAAAACATAATATATTTAAAAAAGTAATTATTTTAAACTTTAAATATTATTTAAAAATCCCCTTCTCCTGTTTGTCAATGTATAAATTATAATTAACAAAATATGTAAAAACTTATTTAATAAGATAAATATCGTAATGAAACAAGCGTCTATTTCAGGAAAATCACACCGTAAATTTAATGAACAAAAGAAGGGAAGGTGAATTGTGAGCAGTGAGTAAAGGAGAATGAGTACGGATTTGTGGATGATGGAATCAGTAGGCCGATAATGGAATTATACAAAAAGTTAGATTCTAATGAGCCTACAAATGCGGCAGATCTGCGAAGGAACTTAGCTGATTTTTTGTTAAACATTAGGTAATCATAGAAGTTTGAACAAGTTCTCGCAAACAAATGTGTAGACTTTAGTGATTGTACGTCCAATACGTTTTATTGTTAATACCTGCTGACTATGGTATAGAGGTATATTAATTCGAATTTTACGCTAAATGGAATTTTCTCTGATTTTACCATTTTAATTCGAAATTGTAAGAACACCCTTATTTCCTAACATTACAATAAATTATACGTACGATGTAAAGAACTTTCTTGCTTTCCATTGCGATCTTTACGATGTGTTGACGTAATTACGGAAATTATCTAAATTTCATACTTCCCTTAATTTTTTATTCATTTCATTCGCAATCGGTGGTGACTAGAGCATTCTATCCGTTAAGACTATCTCAGACACAATAAGAACGACTCTATTCTCGAGGGTATCATCCATCATCACAATCACATGTTTCTTATTGATCTTTCTCCTTTATCTCGCCTAATCTTATCCTTAAATGTTCCCGGAGAACACTCGACAGGGGACTTGTTAAAGCGACCATGTTTCTATTCCTATATCCATCCACCCATGATATTATACCTACTTCGAGTTTCTTCATGCTCTTTGGTAGCAGCTTTCCAAGACCGATTGGTTTAAATTTTGTACCTATGTTGATTCCTATCTTCTGATCATTTAGACTAACCTCTATCCCTGATTCCTGTATTTTTTTTTTTTACTGGATCTTTATATTCTGCGCCATGTTTAACTTCCGTATTACACCTCAACTATCTCGTTTCAGAACCTCTGATGTTTTTGTGGACCGTAAATAAGACGGGACTCACACGACAAGATCAATAGCGACAATCTGAGTTGCAGCGAAATAAAAGCGATTATAAATCAGGAATCGAAGTCAAATTCTTTCATTTTTCCTCTTCCATGTCTAACTTACTATCTCGCAAGAAAATGTAGAAGTACGTTTCATCCCAAAAATTGTCAAAAAACTCGTGGAAATAGTTGTGCTCTTCTTTTTTTAGAATTACCCTTATTTTCCAAATTTGGAAAATGGCCAAGGCATTTAGCTATATCTCATCGTCTTTCAGTCGCTGTCCTTTATCAACTCAACTTACCTCTCTTTTATTGATTCTATCGTTCCCGTTTATGTTCGCCGTGTTGAAAAATCGATTCCCCCATATCTCTCTTCTAAACCATTTCCCATTTCTTGACTGCCTCTTTTAAATTCCCGGAACTACATACTACCCTTAATGAATTCTCTAATTCCACTGCACAATTAAATGGTTATTCTTTATTCTCAAAAATCTGTTTACTTTTTTCCCCTAAAACTCTTCTTGGTACTTTTAATGTTTTTCTTCTTGCCGCGTTTACGATATTAAAACACTTTTATGATCATTCCTGGTCTCAAAAAATATTTGCCTCTCTTCCATCCTATTTCCCTTATTTCATGCCTAAGAGTATTTTCTGGAGGCGCGATAATTGTCTTGTCTGGTGACCCGAACACAACTTAATCCTTCTCAATATGTTCGTTTTTCGTCCTGACATCGACCCAGTCGACTGCATCGTTTTATTATATGTTTCAGATGTTTCAAAATAATTTATCACGAAAAAGAAAAACCCACTGCCATCACTTTCGTTGATGTGCTCACGAGCCGAGGACGTTCATCTTCCTATGCGTAGGACTAAACTTCTTTCTCTTATTGTATGTATTTTCCCCACCTTCATCACTTGTATGCGTAACCTCTTCTGAAATAGATTTATATTTCTTTTTTCTTCACAATTAATATATATTCCTCGGATATAACTCCTCTCTTTATTACCTCTTCCTCCCTATTATTTGCCCTTATACACTCTACTTCCAATAATCTCGTCACTGCAACTCAGCAGTTGAATAATTCCCTATAACTATTTTTCAAACATCCATCCTTTCTCCATCGAAGTCTTCTGATGTCGTAATTGTTCTTCATTTTAGATTTCATTATATAATTAATCCTATTAACGAATTCTCAGCTACCTGAATGTCTTTTTTGTCAGTCGCTTCTCCTTTCGTAATTGCATCAGTTATCTTTACAGTTATTCCTTAAAACATCTTAACCTCCTACAAGCCCTCTCATTACGTGGCTGTTCTATTTAACTAATCTTTTATAGGTCTATTACCTGATCCAAACTTGACTATTGTTTCTTTATTTATGGTAATTTTTCCAAGCCTTTCCGAGCTGAATAAGATCCCAAATTGCTGTCTCCACTTCTGTTTTTTTCATGTTTATCTGAAGCCAATATTCATCTTCTCTACGTTCGCACATCCCGCTTTGGTTGTCATTTCCAATTAAACGCCTCCCTGCTATCTCCTGGCCATCTTTTCATCAAAGATCATCTTTGTTCTTTATAAAATCTTAAAGAAATTGTTGATTTTTTAATTATCACACAAAAATCTTTTAATACGTAATAATTTTCTTTATTTTTGCCATGATTTCAGTAACATTTGCTTCCCTATTAATTTCCCTTTTTTTCAGTATCATGCCAAGTTTTTCTTACATAAAGTTTCTATCTAAAGTGAATTCTATCATATGATAATCTCTTCGATCTATTTTCACATGCAAGTATGAATGCGCTTTCACTTGCCTCTCTCTTCATTATTTTAAATTTTTCAAATTTTCCTCCTATTGGTCCATATTCACAGCCGAGTTGATCATTTATTTTATGCGCTACTCTTTCGTTTCCTCTTCAAATGGGATTTGCCAAGTCCACCTAGTTTTTCCACAGCGTAATTTAGAATCAATCATTCTTTCCTCTCCTCGGCAATTCCCCTTGTTACGATACTGTCTGATGATGATCATGTTGTTTTTGAATATTCGGCTCTTCCAGCTAAACGGTTTCCATCATTAATTTCTAGCTCTAGGTCTTCTCGTTTCCCTTATAAAGCTTCGTGTTTTTCCATCTCTATCAGTAATTATTTTATTAGATTCCTTTATCTCTTCTCTATTTTCAATCGGGTGAAAAAGAAAAAGATGTAACTCTTTCTTTGTTGCTGGGTCAGTACTATCTATGAAACAAAATAAATCCACGAATCAAATAATAACCTAAACAAGAAACGTGGCAGATAAAACTGTTACTTATAAATATTTCACCCGATAACCCCCCACCAAAAAAAAAACCAAAACAGTAATAAAGTCCGGTCCAATCGCAAACTTCTCGCAATTATATGCTGATTAGAATCTGTTACACAAAACTGAGGAAGAGATGTACGATAGCTTTCCGTTTTTGCTATACGCCTCTCGCTACTGTTTACTTTTTTGTATTTATTTGTATTTAGCTGATGATAGTTTATTCCGAAAAATGTTACAAATGCCGTAGTTTCATTACGAAATTTTGTAGTTCATCACAAGTTAGTTACCACAGTGCATTTAATTAATGAGTGAAATTTAGGTACGCATTCGCTACTATGCACTGAAAATGTTACAATTTTGAGATTGGCGCTGGATAAATGTTTCCAAAAGTCGACGATACCCCCTCCCAAAAAATCTCATTAAAAGTATAAGTTTTTATATATTTTATTTATCATAGTTCAGAACTTTGCCATCCTAAAATAGAGGTGCTATTTGAAAATCGAAATTTGTCATATTGTTTTCCTCGACATTCTTTCTAATATATTTAAAATATATTTCCGAAATTTGTTTTAATAACTTAAAATTTTCTGAATAGAATATCTAAGGTATTTTGGAGAAAAAAACTAGATGGCCTATTTCAAAAAAAAAAAAAAAAACACCAATGAAATCATTAATTTAGATGTTTATGTAAGTAAGATGCTGTCTTCGTAGAAAGCACTTCTTGATCGTTTTTTTTTTTTTTTTGTTTTAATACCTTCGCTGCTGACTTTTTCTTTCGTGTTCACTTTAGCTCACGTTTTATGTTCCATTCGGACTTAATAATAGCTTCTTCATAACCAGTTTTAAGCACAGATTGTCATCGGCAACGTAAAAGTTATAAACAATTTTCTTCTCTTTGTGTTATAAATTTTAGTTCGTTTTTTTAAATGTTTTTCCAAATAAATTTTTAATTTTAGTAATATACACTATTATTTACATGAAAATTTTAATGGAATTTACTAACGTAAGGCATTTCTTCTTTTTCTATATTACTACGTCTTTTTTTCCCCTTTTGTTCACAGTTTCGCTAATCAGTTCTCACATTTAGTTCAGGGTCATATTTGAAACAGTTCTACCCGTAACTTTGTGACCTAGTATCTAAACGCTATCAGTGCATAAAATTTATGTCGCACCCGAACGATAAGTGCAGAATAAGAGCACAGCGTTATCGGAAATAATGTTAAGCACGATTTCAGCGCCATCGGTTGACAGTTCAGTTTTGTTCATCGAGTACTAAAATAGTTTCAGTTTTCGTTCGTGTGTGTTTTCTTGTTTCTGTTCGTTTATTTCTTTCGTATTTTTAATTTACTTTTTTCCAGGTTCCTCGTTTGTTATTAATCTTTGAATAGTCCTTTTGAGAGCTTATGCCGTTACGCAAGGGCGTCGCCAGCCGATGGGCCGGGGGTGGGGGGAAAGATGAGTTGCCAGCTGTCAGGGGGGGGCAAGATGATAGAAAAAGGATATCCCCCCGCCCATGCTGGCGACGGCCATGCCGTTACGTTTATTAATATTTTATTTTTTGCTTTTTTGCCTCAAAGAACACAAGAGGTTGATTATTTTTCTCGGTTAAATTTTGTTTTAATTGCTTACTCCCTTCACTAACGACATCTCAAAACTAAATAAAATATCTCCGGTCAAATACTGTGACATCATTAAGGTCTAGCAGCAAAGAAATCGTATTATGCCGCCTACGCAATGGCTACTCAAAGATATCATTTCCATTTCTTATGCATTAGATAAAACAGACCGTCTGTGCCAGATGTTCCTTTCAATGCTTCCTTTATCCTTTCCTTCCCATCTCTAGCCGTTATTCCCCTCCTTCTTTCCTTTATACTCTCTATCTCCGATCGCCTCAGAATCTGAGTAGGTGATCTAAGCTCATGTAATTGGGTCAGTGTTGACACTGAGCCCATTTAAAAAAAAAAAAAAATGTTCCGTTGTCTTATCCACACATTACCTTCTGTTGTATTGCTTAAAGTTTAGCCTGTTCCGGTTTCAGTTATGTCTTTCTAGTTTCCTTCCCTAAATTCTCGGAGACAATAAACAAAAAGGTTTTTTTTCTTTTCTCTCTTTTTTTTTTTTTTTTTTTTTTTGGCAATTGTGTAGAATAGTTAGTTATGTTAGGAAAAATTTACAAATCGAGGAAATATGGCAGCTAAAACAAAGGAAAAAAAAGGGTTCAGTCGCTGCGTAGATTCTAAAAACTGTCGAATATCGTAAATAGCACTTAAATTCGGCTTATTCGTCAGTGTTGTAGTGTATAGCACATTAGTAAATAAACTTCGTCACTTTTTCGTTTTCCCTCGTCTCTTCTCCGCGCTGCCCTTTTCACCCAGAGGATTCCTTTTTTCTGTGTGATATCAATCACGTCTTCTTCGAATGTTCCTCACTCTCTTCAGAACGTTCTCTCTTTTATTCTCGGCTTTTGGATCTTCGTCTTCCTACTCCGTACAATGACTCTTATGTTCTCTCATTTCCTTCCTTGTCAGTTGTTCCTATTCTAGCTTCTTTCATTCATTCCATCTCGCACTAGATCGAAATCTAATATGTTATTTTCCTTTTGAGCTATTACTTAGATTCCTTGGCTGATTGGACTGTTGCTCTTCGTTGGCGTATCTATAAAAAAAAAAAAAGTAATAATCTTTGTAAAGTAACTGTGTTGTTTTTTTCCGGTTTTTTTTTGGGGGGGGGGCTTTTAACTTTTTTATGTTATTTACCTAATATTTAATTATGAACAAAATTTGATAAATAACAATTTTTGTTTCTAAATTAGAAATAATTTATCAGTAAGGTTTTTGTATTTGCAAGTGAACCGAAAATGTATACTTAATAATAGTTGGATTAATTTCACCTTGAGCTGTGCAATGCAAATGTAGTCAAAAACCGAATATTTTACGTTGCGATCATAGTGTGGTTAGACCGCAAACGACACTTCAAGTAGAATTGAAGAGGACGCATGGAATAAGAAAATCGAGATTTCAGATTAATAGGTCTCGGCGCGAAAGATAGAAGAAATTAGTAACCAGGATGATGATTACGTATGAAGCTAACAAGATCCAGACAATTCAAGATATTGACAAAACTCAGAGTCCAACTGAGAATATAAGGTGAAACACGCTTGTTGTCAAAAGAAAAAGGTTGAACCAAGGCTTTCTAACAAACCAAAATGAAATGAAGACAAAAAAATCAGAAATAACTGCAGAAACGATAAAAACGCTTATTACGAAGTCATATGTAAAGAAATCTCAGGGCATGCGAGATGAAAACAACTAAAAGACTTATATAAGAAACTCAGATTGACTGTAAGAGATTTTGAAATGTGGAGCTATCGAAGACGAGAAAGGAAGCGTTAAGACAAATAAAAACGAAATAGTTGAGTACTAGAGACAATATTGTCAAGGAATTATATGAAAGTACGAAAGAAAAATCCGTGCTGATACTTAATCCATAGAACTGTCTGCTTTAAATTAAAAAGAAGCAGTGTGGTAGAATCCCTGCGGAAGCGATTAAATGGATAGGAAAGGGTGGTGTCGAAAAACTATTAAAAATATCTGATGGAATATGGAGGACTGCAAAATGGCCAGAGGATTGGTGTAAATTAGTGTATACATAGCTTTTTAAAAAAGACCGAACGAAAAATCGCGGGAATTAAAGAACCAAATCTAGTCGTATATGGTAGTAAAGAGTGATGTTAAAAATTCTAAACAACCGACTAGAGTAGCATTTATGAGAAGCTAAATAGTTGAAAAATAAGTGGGGTTTGTTAAAGATCGAGGAACCCGTACACAAATCCTTAACATCAAAAACAGCTATCAGAAAAGTTTGTGAATTTAATACGATTTTGTAATATGTAAATAATGGCTTTTGATGGTGTTATATGTAAAAAGCGGTGGTCCGCTTCAGTTAAAATAGGCGTTCCGAAGCATTTGATATATTTAATTAAGACCCTGTGTGATCAGAAAAAAATAAAAGCCCATCGTCGGAAACATCGAATCAAATGATTTTAAGACAAAAAAAGGGGCAAGTAAAGCCTTGCTCTACACTTTAGTTTGGATAATGAATATATTATGCGACAAGTCTTAAAGGATTGGAATTGTAGAGTCGCTATTAGAGTCACAACAACGTAATCTGTAGTTTGTTGATGACGCCGTCCTTATAACCAGCGGCCTTTGCTAGCTTCTTTCGTTTTTGGAATTTTTAAACGTTTCTCGATATAACTGTTGACCTTTTTGGTTCTTTGCATGGGCTGAACGTCTAACGACGGCATGCTCCCTCCCAATATATGTATAACCAGCGGCACAGAAGAAATGAAAATCTTTTTACAAAGATTAGAGACGAAATAAGTGAAAATTTTTTTGGTACTGAAACTCAATAAAAACTAAACTAAATTGATCATCACTGATAGAGGAAATTTCATGACAGGATACGAAACTGTAATGAAATAAGTTATTGATGCGTTCTCTGTTGGTAGTTTTGCGATGTGGGTGTAGAAAAGAATATTAAGAATACTGCTGAAAACAGTTAAAAAAAGCAACTGTACCAACATATTAAATAGAGACCAGAAATAAAGCAGAGATCGTCTATTGAAATCATGGCTCGAATACTAAAGTACTTTAGAGATATTATGCAAAGGCAACCGAAGTGTCATGGAATAGATGGAAGACGCCGCCTCTATAAAAATTGCGAACTAAATAGATACAGACGCGGTTCAAGAAGTAAGTGAAATCGTTTTATTGCGAGTCTCGGTAGAACTGAGAATAGTTGCTGGAGTAAAATAACACTTAAGGGATGTGCAGTCGCGACGCTTATTGAGGAGGTAAACGACTAATAAATAGAAAGAGATGTTTTGATCGTATAATTTTTATAAAATAGTAGGCTGCAGACGCAGAAAATTGATATAAATAATTATTTTAGTGTATAGCATAATTTCAGTCTGGTCGTAATTAGAAACTGCTGCGGTTCGCGAAAAAATAAAAATTCGTTTGTGGTGTTACGAATCTAAATCAAATTTTAGGTACTCCTGAAGAATGATCTTAACGACACACTTGACCAGTTAACCTGTCGTGGGAAATAGTTCATTACAATTCCCTATAATGTGAATTCCCGGAATCGCGTTTGCAAATTGATCGACGTATACCCTGTACTTGTAAGAGTCTAAATAGTATAAAAAAGAAAACTAAATATTCAGGCGCAGGTATTGCGGAAAAATATATAATAGCAAAATGGAGATAAATAAGATAATTAGATTTGTCAATTTATCGAAATAAATTTTTTTCAGACACGGAAAAAACGGAAAATCCGATATCGATAAAAATATAACGAAAAGAAAGTTGAAACCTGAAAGATTTGTGGAAATGGAAGGAACCGAAAAGAGTATGAGATAGTGGTAGTGAGTCTGAAGGAGAATGCGAAAAGGGTAGTGTGCTAGAAGGCGAAAGAAAAGTAACTACTATCGAAAAATAATATACTAGATTGTAGATTTAAGTGACATTTTTAATTATTGTCCAGAAAAATAATGGGTTAGGAAAATAGTTACAAATATATAAAATTGTGTTAACACTTACTTTAAACGCTGTATTTGGATTTTTTTTTCTTGTAATATATATTATTACATGGGCGATAGAATCTCATGTGTTTTAATTACTTCCTTGTATGTAGTAGAGGAAGTAGTATTGTAATCATGAAAAATGTTGAACGCCACATTTCAACAGACATATCCATTTTGACCATCCCTGATTACTTCCTTATACCGATAAAAGGAAGTACTGCATTCGTGGAGTATTTTGAATCTTACATTTCAACGGAACTATATCCATTCTGACCACTCCTGCATCCATTTTTAAGAACTGTCGTTTTCCGTGACGCATGTATGTTATCTATATATGGTATCATGCATAACTCAAAAACGGCTAGTCGCAGAAAGTTGAAATTTCGAATTTAGGACTTTTTTAACATCTCGTCGTTGTACAGCGACTTTTTTGGTTACAATCGGTTGAGCCAAACGGGCGCTTCTCTTGGAGGGTTTCGTGGAATTTTTTTCATAATTCAAAAACAACTAGCCGTAGAAAGTCTAAATTTTGGGCTGCTCGGGGTTTGTTATAACATTTATTTATTACTCACTCGTTTTAATATTTTATAGTTATACAAGGAAGTCATGTGTTGCCCACATCTGATTTTTTTGTTACAAATTAGCGCGACAGGTTGACAATATGTTGAATGGAAATAATTTAAAGAAGGGTTTTGTAATAATACGTGTGTGCGCATTAATGTAAAAAAAATAAAAAAGATTATGATTAAAGTAGTGGCAAAAAGACTTTGGGAGATAACGATATACAGTTTTTTTTGTTTTTTTTTTTAAGGGAATTAGCTGCGGACATTAACCCAGCACGAGTGCAACTATCGAAAGTTTCAAAGTGAAGTAGCGGTATTCGAACCAAGTCCAACCTGAACAAAATACCACTGGCGGACCAACTACGCCGCGGTAGTTAGCTATAACGGTATACATATTTTTCTATGCGAAAGTGTTGCTGTCGATTATACACGATGGAAAAAGATAAAAAAAACAGTTCGGTTTTTATGTTTTTGTTTTCTGTGTCTAGTGTAGCTTTTTCGTTCGAAAGAATCTCTATTGTTTATTGATTTATTGTTCTTTATATGTTTTATTTCATATGTATATGATACCGCGTATGTATGGTATCATTAATAAAGTAAAATATTGCTTTCTTGTTGAACATTACTGCATAGCGTAGTAGAGTAAAGTAAGTTCCGTACCCTCTTGACAGGGTGTCGGGGTTGTGAAGTTAAGGTTCATCATAGTGTAGCTCTATTATTTCGAGCGATCGACAGTCATTCTTAGCGAATTACGCTTCCAGAGGCAACGTGAAAGTATACTGAAATAGCAATATTTGTCAATATTTAATGCCGGTTATTAAACGAAAAATGATTTCTTATTTAGGCTTTAGCAATACATCTTGCATTTTATTCAAATTATTTATTGTTCATTTTATCAAATGATTATTTAATTATAAAATGAATAAATTTCTTAATAATAAACGATAGATAAAAGTATAAATTTATATTTTAATAAAATCAAATTAAAGTACCTCAATTTAAGAAAAAAAGTTTTCTGCCATAGTCCATCATCAACTAACAACATAGATTACACTTAATTAAAACTAAAAATTAATTAAGCTTAATCTGTATTGTTAGCTGATGATATAGCACGAAAACGTTTCATTAAATTGAGGTATTTTAATTTGAATTTGTTAAAATATAAATTTATATTTATTTATTGTTTGATATTAATGAATTTATTTATTTCATATTTATATACCTTTTTAACAAACATGTTATGGATTTATCTACATTTGATTATTTAATTTGTGAGCGAAAAGAGCACATTCAAAAAATAGGCATTGCGAATAATACATAAGCGTAAGGTCGTGTTAAATTATTGATCGAGCAAGTGCCAAAACAGATTCGCCGCTCGTCATTCGGGTCGTCGTCATGTATGTAGTTAAAAAAGTTTTGCACGATTTGCTGAATTTTATGCCAAATTTATGAATGCGAACGTATGCAGAAATATTTACGTGAAAAAAAGCTACATAGATTTTTTCAGTCCCTCGCTCGAGATTTTGGATTCTTCCATATTTCTACTTTTTTATGATTTTTTTTTTTTTTTTATCAATATATACACAAGTTTTTCAAAATGTTAAAGTCCGAAGGCTTACGTAATTAAATATAAAATGAAAAAGATCCTTTGTTAAAAGTGTTTACAAAAATTGTTACTTTTAAATTTTACTTTCCGATTAAAACATTAAGATTTAAATATTCCAAACGGTGTATGAAAAAAAATTGTTTTTCTAATTTTTTTCTTCCTCATTTCGAGTTTCCTAATACAAAAACAAATTACATGTGGATGATAAGTTTGATAAAAATGTTTGAAACTTGCTGCGCACAAAGGAGAAATGGTTAAAGACGAGAAAGAATATTAGAGATACTAAAAACTTTCAAAAACCAAAGAAAAGTATAGTTTTTTTTTTTAAACGAAATAACTATTTTACCTTAAAAATCGAAAATATAATTATGCTTAAAAAGTACGGTGATAAAAAAAGTTATTTAATTGGAACGATTGATAAGAAAATGACGGAACAAAGCTCATTGCAACAAGGCTTAAGAATAAAGAAATAAAAGTGAAAGCGTTTATTATAAACTAAAAAGTATTCGAATACAAAATATGACCGCGGTATTGTAGGCCAGGTCTTCCGGATGATGAGAGGAAAACAAAACGGCGAAGAAGTTTAAAACGAAATAGAAGAGTTATTGGAAGCAGATTATGATGAAAAAATGACGAAGTGGCACATAAGGAATAGGTAATAGAGCGGCGAAAATTTGGAAGGTCCTTCATTGAGAAAGAAGATTTGATTAAACAGACAAGTAAACGGGAATTATTATTGAGGATTAGAAAAGAAGAAAAGAATCGTGCAATAGCTTAAAATCGAAACGTTTGAATAGAAAATTAATATCAAAAGAGAGAATTTTAAAAGGAACTAAAACTAGCCTGCTTTTGTTATCTTCAATACAGGAATGATAGGAATCTACAAAAAATCAATTACAGCGACCGGTAAGATAGTCTATAGATAGACGATTTCAACAAAAAGTATTGCTTAAGTAGGTGTTAAATGAAACGAAAGAAGTAATAGAATGTAAAACAGTTTTTTAAAATAGCCTGGAATTAATAGAATTTGTTAATATCGTTAGTAGAAGAAACATAGAGTAGAGCATGAACAGAATAGACTTGTATTCTACGGTGAAAACAGAGTGGAGGGATATTTGATGAAGTATTTAAAAAAGTTATCAAACCGGAGAGTACAGGGTGTTTTTTTAGAGGGGTAAATATGGGTGTAGAGACATCTTCGAATTCATTTTACGAATCCGGGTCTTCCGTCTGACTAGTTAAGGTTATTCGAGAGCTTGAAAGTCGGACTAAAAAAAAGATAACAAACGTGTATACGTACTGTACGTAGAGATAGAATCAGAAATTGGATTATTCATCTTTAATAGACCTTTAATACCGGGTGCGGCAGCATAACTTCCTTTTTTAAAATGCGCCACTTCGTTTTTCTACTAAATTTTGTTAAAGGGAAATAATAATAAAGCAAAAAATCGAAATAACGGATACTCTAGATCCCCCAATTGGAGGGCAATATGTATGCTTCTTGCCTTCTCGCAGTTTTATTTTGATTTTCTGCTTTATTATTTCTCTTTAACAAAATTTAGTAGAAAAAAAGTGGCCCATTTTAAAAAAGGAAGTTATGCTGCCGCACCCTGTATAATATACACCTGTATAAGAGCTATCATTTTTTGTGGTTTTCTCTTTTTCTAGCTCCTATTTTCTGAACACTTCAAAAGTTATATTTTCATCCCCCCCCCCCCCTATGAAGCGCTTGCGTCTCTATTTTACAGCTCTTCAAAAGTTATATAATAGTACGTTTGGTGGAAATATTGCAAAAATAAATTATACATAATGGTTTCCACATGGGTAGCCATTTTTGAAGTACTTTATATTTCGGTTTGTCTTTGTTTTTTGTAATTCATGCTGACAGATTTATTCTATTTCGCAGTTTTTGCAGCTACCATTCGAAATTATGTTAATTTCGGTCTGCTGAAGTCTGACAAATCGAGGTATGAACAACATTATTTGAAACCAGACTATGATTTATAATGTATTTTAGTATTTAAATGTACTCGTATCCGATGATTTCGTGTTTTTACCCCACAAAAGAATTTGATTAATCCGGTTCAAAAGCGCGGGATAGTCAGGGAGTTTTCATCATTTCGTAATTTCTCTACAACTTATTATTATTCGTTTTTCCTCTGGATCAGCATTTAGGACTGCTTCTTCATCACTGCATGTCTGTCCAGTTAATCGGTCGTTTGAAATTTCTCACCCCATTTCGATTTGGTTGAAATTTAGAGGATTTAAATTGACCGTTTTTACTTTATCGATTCCGGCATTCCGATCCATTATTAATGTCGCAGAATACACTACAGCGTAATTCGCGTTTCTGTGGATTCTTTGAAACATTTTTCGTTCTAATTCCTGTTTTATATACTACTTTCTTGTCACTTAAGTGGTTCACTTTTTAGCAGGCCAGTTTGCTCGTTCCTTTTTTCCGCTCCGTGATTTAATTAATTTTACAGCGCAGTTCCCTAATAACTCCTTCCAGTATTTTGAGACATCATCAAAGCTTGCAGCAATATTATAGATTTGTACTTGCGGAGTTTATGGAAAGTATGTAATCGTTTCGTTATTTTATTTTTAATACAATTAAAGCAGCCTCAGTATCTCCGGAAGTAATCCCATGGAAAACTACGCAAACAACTCTACAGTGAATGAAAATTTTGGAAGTTCTCCGGATAGATTCCGGTTTGAATAATAAAATACCGAGGTCAATTTGTATTATGTCGGAATACAACGCTATTTAATAATCTCTGTTAAAAATACTTCTGGATACGTTCGTGCAAATTAGTTTTTCAGCTCTTCAAGTTGATCGTCGTTGGAAATCGTGATATTACAACTTTTAATTATAGGGAAGTGTACACAATTCTTAGAGGTTTATTTTTTATTTACAATAAAAATTTATTAGTTGCAATTTTAAACTGTCCACTAAACGCGGCGACGCTGTTTGCACTCTCGCCAAAAATAATTTTGTAGGTAAATACATACATACATATATGTGTATGAAGTTAAAAAAATATTATATATGTATTTTATACATATATACACTGTGTGTATATATATATATATATATGTGTGTGTGTGTGTATGTATCTCTATGTTCTGAATACAGAGGTATATTCATACACGTTTAAGATAAAAAAGTAAAAACCGAAAAATAAGAAAATTATATCAATCGTTAACGAAATTTAAAAAAAGAAAAAAAAAAAACGAAAAATGAAAATTATACGATGCTCAAAAAGTGACGTACCATAGATACTAAACTACTACAAAGAAAAAATAACCAAATACTAAAAAAAATGTATATACATATAGATAATATTATAACGGAAAATTTAGTAATTTTTCTACTAGGCGTGACTCTATAACTGTATACTACATTCTACTGAAACATAGAAAAAATGTGGAGCATGCTTCGGAAATAATGTGCGCGTTTGTATATGGTAAAAATGTAGTATTATATAGGACTGGATATGTGTACACATTAAAAATAGTATCTTCTTAAATGTTCACTCTAACTTACAAGAGAATTGCCTCCCCAATACCAATCTTTTAATTTCTGCGTCCAGCCACCTAGTTGGGAGCGTAGTCCTTCCAAATATCCGCACTGAAACGTATTTCGAACATTTTAAGGCACTCGACAATATATACATACCGATATATACTTATCGTTGTCGCTACTGTTCATAACGAATACATTGTTAAATATGTAGTAAACACAAATGGTTTATAATTTTATTAATAATTATATATTCCGGAAACGATCAAAATTTTTCGATAAACATTGAACAGAGCGTGACACAAACAGGGCCTGCTGCTGATCTGTCTGGATGTCTTTTTTTCCACTTAGCTGTTCGCAATTTCCGAGTTATAGTTAATGATGGCCGAATAAGGAAAAACATTCACCTGTGTTATCTATCTTTCACTGAACTAATAGTAAGGAGTTGGGACACCGAAGGAAAACATCGATGTATTGTGATGTATCGTTTTTCAAAGAAATCGGAACAAAAAACCTCATTCTATGCACTGAGTACATTAAAACAGCCTACTATTATTTTTCAACTGATCGCTAGTAGCTAAAACGTTAACATGACGTCCTACGATATTAACGAAACATGTCCTATACACGTCAATCTATACGCGGATACATACGCCTAGCTTTCTGCGTTAAATTACGTTCCTTATCTGCACAGATACTGCTTTATTTTCACATCATCAACCTCGGACGCAGTCGAGATCGTTTGCTTAGACTACTGCTGAATGACTGCATCGTTTATATATATATATATATATATATATATGTATGTATCTAATGGTCTAGCGGAACCCAGCCTTAAAAAAAACTTCTCTTTCATTACCACAGTAAGACGTGAAATAAATTTTTACCTGGTTCTTCACGTACCTACGCTCTAAAATAATAAAATCGCATTTGTTATCGCGTCTATAAATTTCTCGGGAAATCGATGCTCGGCATTTCTTAACTTAACACTTTTTCGACTTTGGGTGCAACCAGAATCCTGCTCAGATAGTGGTCGAATTATATTTTTACCATTCTGAACTGAGGGGAATAAATTTAAAAAATACTAATTTCTTCGAGGGGTTCTCGATTTTGATAATAAAATAGAAAACAAATTAAGCATTTTGTTTGTAAATATTCAGAGAACATTTATGCGAAATAAATTAGAAATCTGTAATATCAATCGCTTAGGATTTTTCAAAAACTTTATGTCTCTCTTTGAAACAAGTTTTTCGGAATCCATTTAAGCGAGTGCTCGTATCTTTCTTCTCGATATACTAAATAGCTCGGAATTTAAGAAATAAAAAAAAGGGATTCACTCCTCTAATCGCTTGAACTGTTGTCAGATTTCCCGATATTTGTCTTCAGTTGCGCGCTATAAATTGAAAAAATACTTTTCTAAATTCTAACCACGATAGAGGAGCGTCGCTTATTACGCAATCAGAATTTTCGGCGAAAAATTATCACTCTTTAAACTTTATACACTTTTCAAATGAAACAAAACATTCCATAACCGAAACAAAGCTTGTTTACATGTTTTGATGGAAAATGTAATTTGCAATATTAATTTTATTCGCAATATTATACATATACATATATTAGAGCAGGAAAAAGATTTTCCTTGCGTTAGCTACGTCCATGTTTTCAAAAACATGGAACTTGGATAGTCTTACGAATCATCAAATTTAGGTTATTACTCTGAGGTATAAAGAAGCAACTGATGAAATGCCGTTATTTTTACCGGCAAAGTTTGTAATGGTACCGTCCTGTCCAACTTTCGATGTAGCAAGTTCGTGTAGAGCCAGACGATTGAAATTTGCAAACAGTAATAAAGGTACCTACTTTTCTAATCCTCTCTACCATTTCCGTTACGCAGAACGTTCAACGTGCCACTTTCAACCAATTGCGAGTATATAAGAAAGACGTTGTTATACATGCATTTTCATTTATCATCATACTACCGCAATTTAGAGTATGTTTTAAGACTGTTACAGCGGATGCTCGTAAAAATTCGAAGAAATATATTTTTTCTATTTTGCTGACTAAACTTCGGAGGTTAACAAATACTCTGAACACGATCGTAGAAGTAAGAGAAAATACGTTTGCGAAACATTTTTGCATACAGCTAAACTCGGTCTTCGGTTAACGCAAACATCGATATTTTCGGATGTCCCAACTCCGAGTTAATCACGAAGCTACTAGTTTGTTGCTACGCTATATAGTTTCATAATTTTTCAAAACAAAATTCGATCACGATAAACGTCAAACACTATATCAAAATTTCGTTGACAAGGAGAAAGCGTTTAACATGTGTCACATGTTAAATACCGTTTTCTCGCCAAGTCACAGAAATTTCGACTCTACTACCGGATATTGAATTTATTTTAAACTCTATTTAACAAAATAACATAGCGAATTTTCTATTATTATCTATTTTTTTACATTTTACCTATAAATCGCTATCTTTGTTACACGTAACTATTAATTCTACAGTAGTAATGTCTATTCAAAATGAAAACTAACCTTCTTAATAAAAATAATTTAAAGGTTCTACATCTAAATATACATGTAAAACACAGACGATTACAGTTTGTGTGTATCTGCTAAAAAGTTGGTACAGAACTGCTCTACACAATTTCGACAACACCGGGATTACCATTAGTGTGTAAATACTATCGTTACAACGATTTTTATCTTCTTTACAAGTAAAAAAGGAAAATTAAAAACAAAATTGCGAAACCGGTAAAGGCTACACGAATTTTTGTAGTTTTTACGAAATAAAACTAGATACCTTGTTTTCGCCGCTTCTTTAAATTATTTAAAAACCCCCTTGTGAATTTACTGGTAAACTAACGGCCATGACTGCACACACCGACTTTCACGTGCTTTTATATACACGCGTGCCCGTATAAAAGCACACTTTATTTTTAAAAAGTTTTTTTATTTATTTATTTTTTTTTTTTTTTTAATTTCCGTCCCCGAAAACACGAGCGTATAGTAAAATTTCCGATTTCACAGGGTTCATGATTGGGAATTGCGGAAAAATATAATACCGATAATAAAAAATATAAGTAACTAACAGAGAACGAAATGATTAAAATTATAAATTGCCGGTAAATATTACCTACATTTTTTCACCGAACGACATTAAGACGATAATCAAAATCTGAGAAAGGAATATGATAACTCATCTTTTTTTTTAAACCTTGTATCGTCTCTGCCTATTGCTTCATCATATTTTGAATTTGGTATTATGTACTTCTCGTGTTAAGTCGCGCACATATTGTGTGGCATTATACACTCAACTTCGTAATAGATACATATATTTGTATAAAAAATGTTTTATTTTTTTTCACATTCCTCGCACTTGAAAACGTCTATATATTTTTTAAAAAACTGTCGATTTCGATTTAGTGATTAAAATAACCAGAGCCGTTTCTGGACCAAACTTTCGGGTGGAGTTACGAAAATATTTTTATAAATATATATATGTGTGTGCGGGTGTGTTTGTTATCATGAAATATATTTATTTATAAATAGTACACTGAAGTCACACGTAGTCAATTATTGTATATTATGCAATATGTAAACACTACAATAAAAACAAAAACAAAAAACAGTCCGTTTCCATAGAATTCATAAAAATGTCAATTTTCTTTTCTTATGTCAAAAATTGAAACTGAATTTCGGCCAATTTAATTCAAGCAGTTATTATTTCGCAGATATTTCGGGGCGGGGGGGGGGCTCTGAAAACCCCCCTCAGATACGGCCCTGAAAATAATTCTCGCTTTCGTGAAGTTAACAAAGGAGAAAAGTTAATTCTCATTATTCGCGAAATATTTTCCGATACTAAACTAACTTTTACAAAGACGAAATTTAAAATATCATTTTTATTTCGGCAAAAGTAAAAAATATCGAAATATAATGAGATGTAAAGTTTTCAACATACGATTTAGTTGCGAAATATTAATCAGGCCGATGCTTTTCATATGACACACCGAACTGTTTTAGTACAAAGTAAAGAAATCAGTTTGTCTTATTCGATATTAATCAGAATATTTTTACTTTTGCGCTTACTTGATAACTTACAATTAAAAATAAAACGCTAAACGGAATTGCGATTTTATAATTCTTTTCTGTTTTACGTTTTGTCGGTATTTCAATTAAAATTGTCCTTCTCATAAGCGAGCTTTTCTTGTTTATTCATTTGAATGACAGAACAAATGAAGAAACACCTAAATCATCAGGAAAACAAATAAAAATGAAATCTCAAACGAAAAAACCGTCAACTGCTTCTTATATATATTTAACGAAATGTCATGTAGCTATTCTGACAGAAAAGGTGTACAGTACTCCCACAATCACCTCTATAAAACAGCAGATATTTAAAGTAACCAGTATATATCCTTATTCATTCATTTAAATCTCGAAAAGGTACGTAGGAGTAAAAATAAATTTATCTCTAAACTACTTGCATCCTACTCCATTAACGTGTGGCGATGGATGAAATTTTCGATGCCCTGCACGAAAAAAAAAAAAAAAAAAACTAATTTATATACACCTACAATTTAGAAACGTTTAGTTCATGTACGTTGTATTATCTTTGATTTTTAAGAATGTCAATGCTTATTATATTAGCAAAGTAATAAAAACTGAAACAAAAAGAAAAAAAAATATCTCATTGGCACTCAAATGATAGGCATGATGGGGTAATCATCGTAAATTTAAGTTTCAAGATCGATCACTGATAAAGAGTAGTACTGATTATCTAAAAATCAATAAAACGGAACATTTTTTAAAATCCATTATTTGAATCTGGAGAAAAACGTCAAAACGTTATAATAAGCAAAGCATCTTTAATTGCTGTCCTTTCCTTCCCCACTAATTATTCCTGCTATTTGTTCCTTTTTGGATAAAATTTCTGATCGGATCAAAATATAACCGACTTCATTCCTTACCGTTTGTTTCTGGGTAAAGGTTCTTGGTGGACGAGCTCAAAAAAAAAAAAAATTGCCCCTTCCCTTCTAATACATAATCCCTTCTTTGAAATCAGTGCTTAAGCTAATAAATAATTATTTTTAAGTGAAGATCAGTAATTATGATGCACATTTCTGTATTCACTGATATATAAAATGTAAGCAGTGCGTAAAAACAGAAATTTTTAAGGTTTATAAAATATAATTTCTGTTTTGAGCGTTTTTTACATTTCATAAAATAATTCTTTATTAAATCATTCTTATTCATCCTCTCTTTTTCGCGGTTCGCAGTCAAACTATTTCACATGATCTGTGTATGCTTTAATGAAAGAAAGTAAATAGAGACTGATCATTTATAAGCTGAACATTTCTTAAGAAGCGATAGTATCGATTTAAATTATAAGTGTACGCGGAAATATATGAGTAAAGTAGTTTCATGGATTCCTAATGTGTATTGAATGTGTCTAGTGGGGATCTGAGGAAATATATTTATTGGGTTAATTCCTTTTTCTTTACTTTCATCCAGACGACTTCTTAGACTGGCCAGCTTGAGAGTAACTTACACACTTGGAACGACCATCTCCGGATAGCCCAGAGCAGCTTTATTAAGCTGTTACACTGAAAAAGTATACGATATTGTAATTTTGAAATTTAAAATGTTTCGTCTCCGTAGATTTCTCGAAAAAAAACAAAAAAACAACTACAGTTACTTATTTTAACGCGTAGTCTATCGTATTTACTTAAAAACTGTACCCCGCCCCCCATAAAATTTCCATTTCCTAATAATAGTTTATCGAAAATAATATATTTACAGAATAACTGATAAATCTGCATTCTGAATGGTGGTATTAATCGATTTTCGACAAATACATAAATCAATCAATCATTGAATTTCCTCCATTCTATTCTGTTTTCATTCATCTTTTTTTGGTATCCCGTATCTTTAGTAATCTGTTTCATGCACTTATTCCTTGGTCTTCCTGTTCTTCTCTTCTTCTCGACTTTTCCTCCTTCTCTGATCAGTTTTTCATCTTGTCGCAGTATAGGCAAAAAATAGGCAACCAGAAATATTATGAACTAAGCCGATTTTTTATCTTAACCTACACATAATCGTTAAGTGATTCTCTGTAATAATTTATTGTTTAATTTTCGTCGCTTTAATAAACGGATCCTAAGGCCGGTTATATTTAAACGACCCCTAGAAACATTTTATTAGACAAACTTTTCTATTTACTGTTTCGCGGTTTTTTTTTTTTTTAAAATTACGTCTATTTTAAATTTTTAATACGCTACAGTGACAGAATGCGATCGATATGCGTCATAATTTATCGTTTTAATTTAAGGCGCGTTAAAATGAACGATCGTTAGACGAATTATCATACAAGACCCTTTCCGTAAAGTCGTTCAGGAGAGTTTTCAAATAGCGACCGTTTAGAAGGCTATGCGAAATATATCGGAAAATACAAAGGTCCCCCCGCAAGGATCCTCCTCCTCCTAAAGACGTTTAAAAGTAATTTGAAAATTAAAATCACTTCCGCTTCGGACTGATGACGTTAATCAACTAGCACATAAAACCGATCTAGTTTTTCAGTTTTTTTTTTCTGTTTTCGTTGTTGGTTAGCTTTTTTGGATTGACGACGAGGACATTAGCCTGAGAACTAGGGAATGTAAGCAAAGTGTAATCAGATCTTTACAGAGAGCAGACAAAAAAGGTACAAGAATCGATATAATAAAAGGTACAAGAACCGATATAATAGAAGGTACAAGAACCGATATAATAGAAGGTACAAGAACCGATATAATAGGAGAGGAAAAGGAACGAATGAAGAACGTGCTGTAAGGAATACGGGTGGTCTATATTGGTAAAGGTGGCGAGTAGAAAGAGGAACATTCAGATTGACAAAAAAGTATAATCAGCGTGTCATATATAAAATAATAAGTAGAAGGGTGGAGAGGGCAAAACGGGGAAGATATAAGCGAGAATAAAGAGCGATGTAGGAAACAAATGATGTCCAAAGCGTGGACAACAGATTGTAGAGATTTGCCATTCAAAAATTATCGCGGTTCATATGTTCCTGAAATCGGCGAATAAAAATTGTTCGATGAATCGTCAACCTACGAAGCCTTCGCAAGGCGCAAACCAAAAAAAAAAAACAACTTATTACCGGCTGCTGTACTTAATAGCATACTGCTACCTCCCCTTCTTCCTGATATTATAGATCAGTTAAAAAGTTATCCAACTTGATCTATTTCCAATAATCTCTCCTTTAACTAGCTCCCCATACAAGTCATCATGACCAGCGTCTCGAAAAAATTTTCTATGACCTAGTTCGTCTAGTGTGAAAATATTTTTATAAAAGGTACAAAGACGTACGCGATGAAATCGTATTTTGTTTTTCTTCCTTTTGTAATTTAATAGTGATATTTATCGCTTTTACACGATGACTATTGAAATTAAGAAATAAACCATAAATACAAAAATATTTCATTGTTAATCAGATATAAATGTAATTTTTCAATAGTTAATTAATTCGCCGTCGAAAATATCGCTCAGGTTGTTAGTCTGAAGTCATTTTAACGAATTAAATTTTTTTTAAAATTTTACACACAGTTTTACCAAAAAATAGTTCAGACTTATCAGTGTGCCAAGTCTAACTTACCATCGACAGCTATGGCCTCAGAGGAGTGTTCGAAGATTATGAAACTCCAAATCAACGTTTAAAATACGATTCATTTGGTAACGTTTCTTTTATTTTTTGAGGTAAAGTTTAAAAGTTTATTATTTTTTTGGTTGTATTTTAATAGAGAAGAAAAGCAAAAAAACGTATTTTTTCATTAAAACTGCTTACTACGAAATTTTGCATGAAAAAGGGACCATTCTTTAATAATCGCGGAATCCATTATCAAAGAAAATCGAATTCATAGAATCCAGTTCCGGTTTTAAATAGTCGCCATAGGCACTATATTGTAATATGTATTCCGAAATGATGTCAGTATTATCCGACAACGGTGATACGTTCTAATAATCACGAAATCTTGTAGATAGAATAAGTGATAAAACGCAATGATTAAAACGATCACTAAGAAGGGAAAACAGTGCAAAACAAAAAAAAACCTATATTGCAAATATATATATATATATATATATATATATAGATAGATAGATATATATAGATATATATAATAATGCAATAATGTATTGTACCTATAATAATGTTGTGTATATATTATAAAAAAAAAAAGTGAAAAAAACTACAAAAGTTGGGAAGAAAGAAACAGAAGTAGTTCACAGCTGACAAAGAAACAATTATCCAGGCTTAGCGTACGAGAAATAATACTAGAAATGGATATGATGAGAAAATAATAACAAGGCAAGCCCAACGAAACAGTCGCGTAATTCTTCGTTCGTTCGAGATCGGATCGTTTGCAGATGACTGTGAATGCTGTTACCTTTTCTTGTTCTCTCTGTTCAATTGTAAATCGGAACGACAGGTTGTACCTATTTTTCAGGTTTATACTACAGGCGAGGAAGACAGACACTCATAATACTCATTCAGTGAGCGGTTCGGTTTTCTTTCAACAAAACTCCGCGACAGTGGCATTCAGTAGTTTGTTGTTGAATTTACGTTGATGTTTGTTTCACAAACGTTTGTTTACATGCCTGAAGGTATCATTTAACAAAACGTTTTCATTTACGTTTTGTGTAGCTGATTTCGTTTTTGTAAGTAAATTTGGTAATTTTAAAGTAATACATTATCGTTTAAGAATATATATATATATATATATATATACATATATCCCCCCTCCCCACTAAGTGATGTATTTATTCGTCAATAATGAAAACAAATAACAATAAGATCTGATAAAATGTGCCTTTACATTTATAAAGAGATAAAGTCTGTATGTAATCTTAAAGACTACTGCTAAGAGACGGGACTTAATTGAATTTATGAATTTTATTCTTCTTACAGGTTATACTTGACTTATTAACGTAAACTAAATGTGTTTTTTATTACGCTATTTTCATTGGTTAAACACATACCGTTAGAGGAGTACACTCTATCTAGATTCGATCAATGTGTGTAGTGTGAGGGAGGAAAATTAGCCGTCTTATACGGTATTTACACGATATAAATAATATTAACCGTCTATAGTTATATAAATTATATTTTTTGTGTTGTAATATAGTAAGAAAATGTTAACAATAATATTGTTGTTTTTTATGGAGATATTTAAAAAAATCTTATTGGTATGATTCTGGACCCTTCCTAAGCGGAAAAGATTACCAAATACTAAATTTACTTAAAATTTTTCGTTTAGTATTGTTCAGAAAGAGAGATTAATTATTTATCAAATGTTATTACATACGTCCAAGAAGAAAAAAAAACCCAACAAAACTCGTGTTCTTTTCTTAATTTAACTAAAGTGAGAGATTAACTTGAAAATGGTGGATATTAAACATTGATCGGCAATATTCATTTAAAATTTGTCTCGCATTACTTTTTTTTTCTTTTTTTATTTTACCAAGAGAGCATTTCAATTATCGGAATAAAATTTTAAGGAAAAAACACACGTAATAAAGTGGGGAAAAATTACAGAATAATTGTAACGTTCGCCGTATATTAACTGAACGATTATAAATTATTCCCCGCGATTGTGCATGCATTTTGTGTATTTCGACAAAAATTTTTATTATATTCCATCCTTCATGCACACGTGTAAAATTGTAGAATTATTAATTTCCTTTTTCGGTTTTGCGTTACAAATTAATTTTGAGAATGACTGCGCAGATTTATGTTCATTTATTAGTTTTTGACTGATTTTTCGGTTAGAGACATTTATTTTTAGTTTAATTTTTAATATATGTAAATAAAATTAATAATAAGAAATTCCAAGCGGGAAATAAATAAAAAAGTATAATTAATGAAATATTAACATCGCGGTTTTTTCCGGTAGCTAATTATTTTTAACGCTAAACAAAGAGCAAATAAAAAAGGTGGACCAAAAACGAAAATCACTTTATTCGTACGAGAGTTTTCTTTCGCTCTTTTTTTACAGGTACAACGTGCCAATCTGTAGTCACCGGTGTTTTTCCCCTGATTATTTAACATGATTTTTCCTAAATTAGAGTATTTTCCAAACAAAATTTAAATAAAACACATAAAAAAGTGGCGTTGTATTAAATAAAAAATTTTAACTAATTTATCAGTTTGGAACTTTTTATAAACAAAAAAAAAAAAAAAAAAAAAAAAAAAAAGATATTACTTGCGCGTGTGCGATATTAATCCTATCCTAATATTTTCATTACTTAAAATAGATTTCTCGTTTTATGTATATATCATATAAATAAATATACACACTACAAACACACATATTCTAACGAAATAACCATGTTCTAAATATAAAATGACTAAGCGGAATGTATCTCGTAATTTTTATATTGTTTCGTACGGGGTTTACCGATCATATTTATTTAAAGCTAAAAAAAATAAAATAAATAAATGAACGAAAATGTTTAATACGTAAACGAAAAAAAATCCGAAAGTATCCACAATGGCCGGTTACGTTATACGCTATGCGCGTTATCCATTGTCAATGAGATAGATTAGTAGAGGGAATTTTTATCTTATACATTTGGCTATTATGCCTTTCGTAATATTTCAGTTAAGGCAGTATTCCGTTTATGGATAATTTTAAGTTCTTTCTCATAAAAAATATAGAATACTGTGATTCATTTTTTTAAAATAAAAGTAACAACGTTACATTTTTTTTTGTTAAAATTGTATTAAAATTTTTTCTATTTTCTTCAATTAGCCGGTATAATAAATTCTCAAAAGTATATTATATCTAAAGTTACCTCTGGTTAAAAATTCTTCGCTCTTAAAAACGAAATAAATTTTTAGCGTCATTATTGAAACGAGCAGAATGTGCTAAAATTACTGACAGAGCAAAATCATTAAGAAAGCCTTTGTGACAGATACAGCCAATGATATTTCAGCTACGACTGTAGATGAGCAGACTGTATTCGGATTTCAGTGTATTTTTTACAGCGTACACGACGGCCTGTTTAATTACCTCAATTGTTTCCGGAGATTTTCGTATGATTTTGCAAGACGCCGTAAACCGGATAATTCAAATTTCATTCGAACTGCCGTCTGTATAATTATTATTTTCGGTTAGCGTTTCAAATAAAAAGAAAAGTGGCGCAGATACTATCTTGAAAATGATGGATTATACTGTAAAGCGAACGCTCTGTTATTTCTTTCGAGGTTTTATTTTCGGGCATTATTAATATTTCTAATCGTTCGTAATAAAATATTTCGATCTCCGAGTTACACAGTCCGTTTCTGTGTATTGGTACTGAACAGAAATACAAAAGAAGCCGAAAGAGACAGAAATATATTAATTTTCGAAAGTAAAAAAGGGTTAAATCGACTCATTCCAGAGTTACTTATTTCATCACTCTGAAATATGTCGATTTTGTTTTGCAAATTAATATATTTCCGTCTTTTTCAGCTTATTTGGTATTTGTGTTTATTATCAATATACAAAAATGGGAAGACCTGTATGAATAAAGTGATTAAAAATATTAATCATCCGTGAATGACGCGTGGTGAAGAATAACCTCTTCGTCGTGGCTTTCTATTCTGTCATGTCTTTCGCAGTATTCCATCGTATTCCAGATGAATACATCGCAGTCCTGAGATGCCGCTAAACGCTGATCGAATAATTAACCAGACAGAGACGCTCTCATGAAATCATACATGTCCTTGCGCGCTGTAAAAATTGCCCTGGAATTTCCATTTTTTCGTAATTTTTTTTTTTCTTTTCATTATGCTTAAAATATGCTTTTTGTGTTTTCCAAGCATATCGGTCTATAGCAATTCAAACATTGCTTCAGCGTCTAAATATAGTATATCACCTATTATATTGTAACGTTTTTATCGCGGTGTTGTTTGGTTCATACTTTCCTCGGGAAAAGAAAGTTATACAAATATTAACCTAATTTGCCCTCGGGGGGGGGGGGGGGGGCTCCACGGAATCCGTAATGATTTTGTTAGGTTTTCTATTACTTAGTCAAATACTTTAATTTTGTTATTATCATCACCACTATTAATATTACTATTATTATTTTTAATAATTTTTTTTTATTTTTTATAAATAATGAATTTATATATTTTTTTTCATTATATCATAATTTGTATTAATTACATTTCTTACAAATATCCTAGCGTGACGACCAGTAAAACCAGAATTAATTAAACTTATACAAAAATACGAAAATAAACGATGACTAGTAAAAGTATATTAAAATTGTACGTTTCGCCATTGCACGAATGGCTGCTGACCCCGCGAGTCCGATGACTTCGACGAATTCGCGGGTTGGAGATTTCAATGAAATTCCGATAAGTCGCTTAGCTCGACGTCTATCGTTTGCTTTTCAGACTCAACGATCGCGAACTTTATAATCGACCAGTAACTTATTAATCTACTTTCTTCGACCGGATGAGAGTTTCGTCCGTTTTTTTTCGGTTTGTCATCACTTTCTCTCTCTCTCTTTCTCTCATAAAAACCAACTAAAAACTGCCAATTTTCGGCCCACACCCTGCTCTTATTTCATGCTTTCGTTTTCTAACGTCGCGTCCTTGATGCCTAGATCTCTCGGGATGCGAAACTCGATTTCGGACGGTCCAATTACCCCAAGCCGACAATAGGATCTCATTTACACGACCATTTTTCGCTGTTCTACATTTATTTTTTATTATTGCACATTTCGATTTTTAAATTATTTCAAGTGTGTTTTACTAATTCATTGAATTATTTACTTCGACATTGTCTGCAATATATTACAATATGTACGGGCATATTTTACCTTATCATTCTCTTATACGAGGTAATGTCCTACTGCACACCACTACTTTTATTTTTTCTCGAACGGGAGCATTAACCAACTGACTAGATTGCGCTGGTTGCGAATTGACAATCTCCCGACGAAATAGAAATAAAAATTAAGAGGAATAATCTCGGAAATTACGCCTATCAAACTATGTGCACTTAGATAACAATGAACGTTTCACCTCTGCACATGTTCGCGTTCCGCGTAAAATTTTCTCTCTAGCACTACCGGACTGCGCGTTGGCGTGTACGACAAGAAGTCACGACGTCCCATTGAAGGGTTTACAACATATCTTTTCATCCTTAATAACTGTGTAACCCCACACATATGTATAAAAAAAAAAAAAAAATTGGAAAAAAATTTCCCCATCCGGACACGCGAAACATTGTTTGATTACAAATGTTTAAACAGGTTAATTGACCGAGATTGTATGGATTTTATTTGAGAGTTACGAGAGTCGTTCAGTTCAATACGCAGAAATTGTTTATACACTTATCAACACGACAGTTGTGTTGTTAGCAGTCGATTTAAAAGAGAAATAATTCAAATTTTGATTGAATTTCGATTTAATTTCACTGGAATATAATGCGTGTATGTGTGTATAAAACCTAATATTCTAAATGATCGATATAATAGTTTACATTAAATCATTTATTAATAACTGATAGCTATCGTAGTTACAAAATGTACACTTGGCCGAAATAATGACTAGCATTAGTCGCGCATAAGGCGAGAACGCACGTGTTTTAACATGTGTCAACGGGGGAACAGCGAGCACGATCATAACGGTAAATTTTTTATGCATTTCCGCTATACCGTTTGCTCGGAGCGTAATTATTGTGTTTAACTGGAGCTGTAATCTGATTTAAACGTGCCGGATGAAAGGAAAAATTACTTTATGTCGTTTTCTTTTTTTTATGCCGCCGGTTATTGATCTTACAATTACACGCACCAGATCTATGCTGAACACCTTGCGTTAGTTTTCTTAAACACCGCTACCGTTAGATCGTTTCTTAACTTTTGACCAAGTCACGTTTACCTACCACCATTCCGCCGGCTTCTCTCCGATTTCGATAGAAAAATAATTACCAGCCAAAGGGATTCGAAGGTTTGTAGAACAGGGCAGAGTGATTAGAGTCGGACAAAACGAGCATTCCACCTCTGGAATTGCAGTGAGCTATCCTTTACGTTAATCCGATAAGAATATAGCTTTTACGTATGACTGACTTACAGAACATATGTGTCGTTAAATTAATGTGTTCCAGCTCGACTGATATCTTTACATTACCGAACATAATCTTCGCCGCCGAGATGATGATATCGCGACAACATTTTCGGAATAATTATAAAATTTAAATAATTAATAAGAATTGTTTTTAGTTTTAAATTCATTAAACATACGCTTTTCAAACGTTGTAAACTCTCAATATTGGATTCGTAGCTATTTTTTCTTCAATATAACGTTGTTACCTAGTTACAGTTTATAATGACGCTGTTGTGCTACGGTATATCCCGACGGGTAGGTGGGGGTGGGGATAGCGTTAACGAGCGGGAATGGAATAATTTCAACAGTTACACACGCTGAGTGAGTGAAGGGTCGGCAGAATACAAGTTCCACAAAAAACTTCAATGCGTTATCCACCCAGATAGGAGTTTAAAAATATGTTGTATATAATTGCAGAGAGAAGTAAAAAAGGAAAGCGATAACGACACATCCTGGTCCAACGTGCAGTTTTCGACTTAATCGCTGATTTTAACAGAATTTTATACTGAACGTCGAAGTGATGCCGGAAAGTAAACGATGTTGCAGATTTGAAAATGTGGTATTTTATGAATACGCTAGTCCTTGGGATAATTTCACTTCATCAAGGTCTCGAGTGCTTTCTCGTTAAATCTATGGGATTTCGTCGACATGCTGAAAGTTTGACCTGACTCGACTTTGCGGGTCTAGAAAGCAGCCTTAATTACTGTCTGGAATAAAACGGTTTAGCATATTTCATTTTCGGAAGATAGTACAGTCGAAAATTTTGTTGAGGATTGGAAAACTTTTCGACTGTTTATTTATAGGCACGGCACATGGGTAAGAAGTGAAATGGTTTTATTAGATTTGGCGAGTTCAAGTCATTGCCATTTTTTTTTTTCTTTATTATTATTTCTCGGACTACGGGAAAACGAATTAACCGGTGACAAGGTGAATCTAATAAAAGATTCAATTGTAAGCTAATAGTGCAACATAAAATATATACGTGTATAAACATGTTGATTTTCGACGAATGTAACAGCGAACATACCGTACACATAATGCTGAGTAATTATCCCGGTAAAAGCACAAAGTCCGTGTAAGATTATTTTGCGGCATCGCATACTTCCAACGGCTAATAAATACGTGTAATCAGCATCTTCAGGAATGTTGACATCATCGGAATGCGAACATATCTCTCATCTGAGAAGCCAACTCTGAGAGGAGGTGATAGGCGATTAAGTGGCAGCCTCGTAATAATAGTAATCATTTTGATCGAAAGTTGAACATTACCCCACGCCTTTCGTTGATTTACGGATATGTAAAAGACATTGACTTCACTTACACAGATGAAGAGTCGTTCAATCCGAGTATACTATTCAGATGGTGTACCAATTGGGGGGGGGGGGGGGGACGTTATTCCGTATTTCGCTTTAGGATAGGGGAAATAGATATTTAATTCGCTTTAATGTTCCGTCCTAATGACAATGTATAATGTTTTCGTAATAACCGGGAAAATAATTTTTAATTTTTCATTGTTCTGTGTATTTTTTTATTTTTTCCTTTAAACTCATAAGTAAAGTGTTACGCTTTTTCTCCGTGATCTTAAACAGTCACTTGCCTTTAGCGCGGAATGACTTTTACCGCGCAATATCGGAAAGTTCATATAATTTTAATGATACGTTAAACATTTTAACCCGGACTTGTTTTTATAATTTTAATCGATTTTATAACCTCTTAATTTTTTATAAACATCGTAAGAATACAATAAAAAAAAATAAATAAATAAACGAAAATCTATAAAATACCAGTAAAATCAGCAAGGCCGTCACACAAAAATCACAACGTCAATAAAAACTGAACATGCAAATGATGTCCGGTACTAGTAATCAGCAGTTGCATTTGGCGGAAAAAATAGGTGGTCCGGTTTATTCTAATTCTCAAAGATGGCTTTGCGTTTGTTTTTATTGATATTTTTCTTCTTCTTTTTCAGACCGTATATGCTACATTAATCTCTACTAATACTTATTTTCTCCTTTCTAACGGACGATTCGACATTCCTCCGAAAAGACGTTTCCAGCATATTTTAAATATTCTTTCTTAAGAAGTCTCGTGTATTTATCTTTATAATTTTATTCATTAATTTATTACGAAAAAATGAGTAAAATTAAAGACTGCTCGGATAACAGGACTTTGACGCCAAACCGTGATGACCGTCTTTTGTATGCGAAGGTGATTGCCACGTTTTACTGATTACGCAAGAAGCGTCCTCGGGCATTACAATATTCCTTGGCTGGTGCCCCTTATTTATCGATTGCGTTCTATTGTTAGTTTTACGTGTACGGCACAGCATTCGTCTTATTCACCTGCTTCGACAGTTCGACCAGAGTGGGTCAGTATGATGATGTTTTTCTTAACAAGCAATATTTTTAATGTGACCTCCGTGCTTTTCAAGGTCTTCGTGTCACATATTCGACATATGAGTACTTCAGTACTTAACCGAGGAGAATAATCATGCCAGCGTGTTTACCTAATTTTTTGGACTACTTCTATGGAAATTACTAATTTTTCGTGACAGTTTGATTTTTAGATTACACGTAAAACGTAATAATAAATCGCGAAAAATAACTTAAAAAATCGAATAATTTTTTATCGTGACATCATGATAACATAGTACGTTACGGCTAAATGATAATTTTTCTGTCGAATAATTCGATGTACTTCATATATCTGATATTTGAAGTTTCCTCTTTTTTATTTTCGTCATTTTCCTATTATTATTTCAATCGCGTATGATCTCTTGAATTTTACGATATTACAAAAAAAAAACAAGAAAATAAAAAAACTTAATACGCTAGGAATTTGCCCGGCCAGATGACCAATAATAAAAATACGATCAAAAGATCGCACCGCTTTTTAAAAAATTACAACTGGAAAGGTTTTAATTTTTTTTGTTTGTTTACTATTCGACCAATAATTATATTAATGTTTAAATTAATTTTCAAAATACAAAAAAAAAAAAAAAATTAAAAAATAATTGTTTCTTCGACATTTTAAATTAGCTTATGATTTCACGCAGATTACACATTCATATACCTAATAACTGCGTTGTTACAATATCGGAGAGTACTCCGATTACTTTCCTTCTCTGTTACTCACTCGCAGGCAAGCAGCATGCGGAATTGTCAATTTGAAACAGATCAGCCATCAACCTAATGACACAAATAAGATATATATACAATTATCCATTGCTATTGTATTCCTTGTTAGGTCAAAGTCTTCATCCATGCCATTTCTCTTCAACATGATATTTCCATATATGTTTACACATACTCGCATACACACGCGCATATATACATATATATGTGTGCGTTCGTATATATATATATATATATACACGCATAGCTGTATGTATAACACTGTTTTTTTCGTTCTGACAGACTCGATGGACCGATTCTATTGACCTATACACCGTGCGCGATTCTTTATTATTTTTTATTTGTATTCTTGTTTTCGCCGTCCGTTACATAGTCGTCAGAAGAATTGTCATTGTTCCGATAAAAATGCCTCTTATCAGTATTTACGATAACTGTTAATTACAATTCAGTTCAGGTTTTTTACGCGTTGCACTATTATCACTTCCTCTGTTCATAAGACTAGTTTAAAAAAAAACCATGGATAACATAAAAAAAAAAGTAATAATAATTTTAAAAGCACTCTATCCGAGCAGCATTTTCTAAAGATATTTCAAAAGCACCTATCACGTTTAGTGTTGCAGCCTCGGGGGGGGGGGATTTGAACCGATCCTTAAAATTTCCGAATTAGTATTTAACTGGAGACAGAAGTTTAATGCATCTAACCGAATGTAATGAAAAGGCTTCTTTATCTAATCCAGTCGTTTATTCTATATTATAAAATATTCCGTTTTATTTACAGTACGTCATCGATATTTAGCTGCGCATCAAATTGCGCAGTCTGACTGAAAAATTAAACAGTACGGAATGGTAAGGAACAAGTCTTGGTACGTTAATTATTGAGAGCGCAATAAACGGAGATTAATGTAGTATAAAGGGAATCCACGTAATGTCTCTGTTTCCCTACAAGGAGATAAAAGGAGAGAAAAAAAACAAGGAAATTTTAAAACACAATATTTCCATGGTTAATAATCAAACTCAATACTATTTGATTCGTTTGATTAACTGCACTGACACAACTATCTCAAAATGTGAAATTCAAAAGAGGGGATTAAACGTTTTCTCGCAGTCTATGAAACATGCTCTATTATTTTTCCTTTTCCGTCAAGTACTCGTTTTACTACAGCTTTTAGTAAGACTCTTGTAGCCCTATTTGCGACAAATTTATACTGTGCCTCCTTAAGCTGCGTGTTCAGTCTTCGTTTTGCTCTTGCCTTTATTATTGAACGAAGTATATCCTCAGTATGTGGCTCATTACCACAATTATTCGATATTCCGCACACATTTATGATGTAGGTTTTTTAGGGATTGGTATAAATGCCAGAGTATTTGAAATTCTCAGGTATTTCTTTTTTATGAATAATTGCTTCTTTGTATTCGATGTTAAGCACTTACATCTGCTGATATCTCATGTTCATTTTAAAATTCACAGCTAATAAACATATACTAAATTACGCGTACACTTATTACAATAATAAACTTAAGAATAATCTAATTAAATATAATCAAGTCCTAAATAGCGATCATTTATTTAATTAATGCATCGTTAGAATCGCTACTAATCAATTATTTCAATTGATATTTGTATATCTGTACAGTTTTTTACCGTTATTCATAAATAACCATGAATATGGAGTAAATAACTAAGAAACATGTTGATTTTTTAATTTTGCGAAATTTATCATATTTCTGGGTTTTTTTTTTCTTTTTTTGTATTTATTTATTTATCCTTTTTAGGGGGCTCAATTCGGATAAAACGACAGAGCAAATTTATTGAAATACTACTTTTATATATATATATATATATATATATATATATATATATATATATATATATATATATATATATAATACAAATGTGTAAATACCAAATTGTATTAATTTATTTAACTTATTTAGGTTCTTCGTTCAGTGTTTAGCAATAAATTTCCTTGTAATCCGTTATATTATTTTTTCGCTTTTTAATGAATTTTTGTAAGTTTTTGGAAATGTTCTTTTTCCGTATATGAGATTTTTCATTAAAAATTTACATCGATGTCGAGGTTTCTCTTTAATATTTTCGAATTTTTTAGATACCTACAATGTATGGTCAGGGATATATTCTGGTTCCGTACATTTCCTGCAGAGGCTACTCTGTTCCTGAGTTAAAAAGTAGTTGGATTTTAAGTTTTTATTTTTTAATCTAGTTTCAATATCGCATATGAACGCCTTCGTGCGTCGGCTGTAGTATCTTTTTATATTGTTCTTGCCAGATTTCGTTGTTTTCCTTTCCACTTGTTTAATTATTTTTTTTCGGTGATTTATTATTTCCGCTATCTATCTTGAGTTTCTTAATTTTTGATTAACTTGTTTTATCTGAAGAATGATCTTGACTGACATCTGTTTTTTCAATTTTTTCAAGTAGGTTAAAAATCCGTATTCTTTGACTGATCGGAAAAAAACATCATAACATAGTATTATTCTTTTTTTTTTTTTTGCGTTATATACAAATTTATTGTAGTACATCGATCTCAATTTATTGTAATGTTTTATGATCTTAAATGCGTTGTACATGCTTGATTATTATTCCGAGATGTTTAATTTTTGTACTGAAAGTTATATTTTCTCGGTTTAGTTTTTTTTTTTTTTTTTTTTTTTTTTTTTATTATTATTATTATTTTTATACTGGGTGTTTTTAATTGCTATGATTATTACACCCAGTGTCAGGTAGGTATTTTAAATGCTGGTTGTTAAGTTTAGTTTTCTAATCAGGGTAAGAATTTTTTAAATTTCGTCTTGGTTGTCAGGGATGGTTGTATTATTTAAAGGGATTTTTAGTTCTAGACGCATTTGATTAATGTTAGGGCATTCGTAAAGAAGGTGTTTCACTGTGATGGGGGTGGAGTTGCAGAACTGACAAGAGGGTTTATCGACTTTTTGGAAGAGGTAATTATGAGTGAGTTTCGTATGTCCAATTCTAAGCTTGGTGATTATTAATTCTTCTTGACGATTTAGTTGGGAGAGGTTTTTCCAAGGTTGTACGGATTTTTTGTGTTGGAATAATTTGTTATGGGATTTTGTGTTCCATGATGTTTGCCAATTAGATATTTCGGTTTGATTTAGTAAATGTTTGATGGCCACGGCTGTGGTGGAGGTTACAGGAGAGGGTGTAGAGGCGGTTTTGGCCAGGTTATCTACTATTCCGTTTCCCTGGATTCCGATATGACTGGGTATATACATTAATTTGATATTAATATTTCGAGATTTTAGCTTGTTTAGTTGTTGGTGAATATCTTGGACAAATTTGTCTGTTGAAAAAATGTTCAGGATAGATGTTAGTGAGCTTACTGAGTCGCTTTGGATTAGATAATTTTTGCTTTTTTCTTTCGTTTTTATGCTTTTCAAACAGTGAAAAATTGCTATTAATTCTGCTGTATAGTTGGAAGAGCATTTATGAAGTTTGAAGTTTTTAACCTCTCCATTGATAGAAAAAGCATATCCAGTATATTGATTTCCGATTTTTGACCCATCTGTAAAGCATGGCACATAATTTTTTTCTTTCCTCCTCTATTTTATTTTATACGTATTCTTGGAGTAAATAACTTTCATCAGGATTTAAACTCAAACCTAGCTTATTTAGTTTTCGAATTTATTCCTGTTTTTCTTTTTACTATCGCAACGTTGCTTACCTCGTTTACGCTGGCTTTCACTATGAGATCATTGAGATAACTAATTAATTTGAGTCTTCGGTCTCTTTATGTATACAGCTGACGTGACAATGTTAAACAGCGTCGGTCGTGATACTGACGACCACTGCTGTACTCCTGCTGAGAGGTTATAGTCGAAGATTATGGATTTTCTCTGAAGTGCTTAATTATTTGCAGAGTGTTTAATTTTTTTTATTTTTCACGACGTTAAGTAGGTCTCCTGACTTTTTATACCGAAATTTATATTGCTTTTACGCTCTTTTCCGTTTTAGTAAGTTTATGTGCAAAGACCAATGTAATACCGTGTGTATTACGGTTCTGTTTATAAAATAAAAAGCAAAACACGGCGTTAAAAATATTTTTTTTCTTTTTAGTTAAATTTAACGCGCGAACTCAATATTTAAAATGATTTTACTGCGATTTTTCTCAGAAAAGAACAGCGACAGTCTGCACTGTTTATTTTCCTACCTCGGGCCACTGTTGTTACTCTCATGCATCTTTCGACTTATGGGGTAGCTTTGTTCGCCTTCATAACACGCCGCTGTCAGCTTCATAACCGCGTACTTACTACCGGCTGATCTGCTTTAGTACGCGACTAGGCTGCGTTTAAATGATCGCCGTAGAAGGGGCGACAAGCTTCTCGAGGAAACACCGGTACGTCTTTTCTTGTCTCGCAATTAGTATGCGTATATGGTCGAGCGGAATGACCTGAATCTTCCTCAGCTACCACTAACCGATTAACCGCCGGAACATCTTACAGAACTTCAGTTAGATGTTCCGCCATGAATTGCCGGAGCAGATAGACTGCGTCCAAGCTAAATCTGACAGCTTAAAAAAAAAAAACAGCTGTTTTTTAAGATTTTTTCTCCTCATCGCTCCGTAGATATAATCGCATTAACTATTGTTAAGAAATGAGATAAACAAACAACTTATTAAACATCTGGCTTCAACTATGCATGAACAGTTAAATAAACGATTAAGGAAATCAATGGATTTTTAGAAAGTATTAATGTAATTAATTTTTCTTTTTAAATTCGGCAAAAATCGTTAACGCAGTTCATAAGTACATTTCAATACGGATAAAGTCATTCCTTCTAGTAGAAAGAAGCATGTTTTTAGAGCGCTCATACAAATAAAATTTCGTATTATTTAGAAATAGAATTTCGAAATAGCCATTAAAACAAAAAAAAACAAAGAGAAAAATCAACCGTTTGAAATAATAATTTAATTATTAAATGGAATAAATCCTTCATTTTTAATATTAATTGCTTAAAATTAAATTGATTTTGCGTTACAAATGTTTTTTAAAGAAATTAACTGTTTCACGTGCTTTAACGAATGACTATTGTTTCTTCATTCAAAAGTTGTTGGAGAAAAATCTTTAGGCGATCTTCCGTTTGTTTTAATTCCGGTAGTGTGTAATATAGCGTTTAAGATGTTTTTCTCGTATTAATTTTTATGCACGTGCTGCGCTATTTTGTAAGACGCATACGGACTGAAGTTGATCAAAAATTTATCGCAATATGTTTAAATTGTTGAAAGTTCGAAAGATTTTAGGTGTCGAATTCCGTGGCAACGAGCACATCTCAAGTGAAAGCAAAACGTTTCTATTGAAGGCACCGACGGTGGGATGGCCGAGATGATTATAGGAGTCGATCTGGAAAGAGCCGCGAAAACTGAACTACGAATAATTGTACCTTAATGGCAATATTCGTGCGGCAAACACCGTCGTACGGCGTTGAACAGTAAGCTCCTAAACGCTGATGGGTAAAACAGAAAGGTGCGAGGTGCATGTAATTTTTGTAGCACGTATATGGAAGAGGAACTTGAAAATTAAAATGTGTTTGTATTGTCTTGTACAAACAAGCCAAATCGTGGGAAATAAAGATGTAGTTGTAGGTAAAACGACGATGGGAATGATGTACCGCTTTCGGACTGCTACGTCACTAATAATGTGCAAATGTACGAGTGAAAAAAACCGGTTGGTTTAGGAATACTATACCGACACTTCCAACATCTGTGTAGTTTTGTGTATACAGTTTTCAAGCTTTAAATTAATCTGGTCGTAAAAGATTGGCAGATCAACGAATAGAATCCGTTGAACAGGAAGTACTTTTTTTTTTTTTAGTTGCCGCAATGTAATTTACGAGTTATCAAGTTGGAAGAATAAAGTACTGAATAGATTTTCCCCTTCACTCTTCTGTTCTTGTTAACATTGTGTATTTTTCTATATATACATATATATATATATATTTGAGAATGTAATGGTACTTGAAATAGACTAGAAATTGATCGAAGAAATTTGGATTTGTACTTGTACATGTGTATTTAAATTCCTACGAATAATTTTTATACCTAGTTCTGTGAACATTATTTGATTAGTATAAACACAAAAGAAAAATAATATTCAAATAAATGTGCGTATAAAAATATTCATCAGGTTAATTTACCAGAATTCTTAAAACTGTACGGGGTAGTTTCTTTAACTTTCACATTTATTGGATATTCTTATGTGTAGAAAAGAACATTCAATGTTCAAAGCGATTATTATTATGATTATTATGATCATTATTATTATTAAAATACCTTTAATGTAAGTAATATTTTAATTTTTCGGATTTTAATACCAGTTTAATAATTTTTGTTTTCTATATGTTTAAACAGACGAAATAATATACGATGCTGTTTATAAGCGCTCTTTTAATATAGTTAACTATTTTATCTGATGTCTACCGAAGATTATTAATTGTTTTCACACAATTGCTGCGGTAAAAATTATTATAGACACACGATATCACAGTATTCACTTTCCAGTGTCTTCTAATTTCAACCGCCAGTTCCGTATGCGGTGAAAATCAGTTAAATTGAAGGGGGTAAATCATTTGGTCGTTATAACCGGTTGTTCGTCGTTATATCCTATTATAATCTTTAATGCGCAAGATTTATTCTTGCGTAACTTTCTTTGACAAATACAAAAAAAGCAAATTCTAATTTTTTTTTTTAAACATGAAAGTACACGTGGATGAAAAAATTAAACTTAAATCAATGTAAGAATAGCAAAGAGAAACAACTTATGTAAAAACGGCGAGGGTTCAATTTATTCTTACTTTTGAAGAAATTTCTAATTTTTCATTATAATGAGAGAGTTAAAATAAAAAATAAGAAGCAGAAGAAAAAAAAAACATGGATAACGGATGAAATTTTAGATTTAATGGAGAAACGCAGACTGAGAAAAGACACAACAGAGTACAAAAAAAAAAAAAAGTGCATAAAGAAATAAAGGAAATAAGGAAAGTTAAGGAAGCCTGGATGCATGAGAATGTGAAGAATTAAAGAGAATACAGAAGAATCACGATACGCTGAACATTCATAGGAAAATAAAAGAAATATCGGGAATGTATAGAAGAAAGATGCCTGCCAAGCTAATTCACAGGTAATGGAAATTAGTGTTATGAAAAATTAAAATGCTGTAGAGATCTAGTGGAAAAATTGCACACTGAACAAAGAGAAGAGATCGATAGTCTACTTCACGAGAATGATAAGCTACCTATTTTGATGTCAGATCTGAAATATGCTATGAAAGCAACGAAACGAAGAATTTCTATTGGGCCTGACGATGGTATACTAGGCGAAGTAATCAAAATGATCAATGACGAAAACATAAATAGTCTTCTCGATATATATATTTAATGAAATTTATGAAAATGACCGTATACCGAAGAAGTGGTTATACTCCACTTTTGTAATCCTGCCTCAGACAAAGTCGGCGAACAAGTGCCATGAATACCGAACAATAAGTTTAATGAGTCATCTCTTAAAAGTTTTTTCTGAAAATGATCCATGGACATATTAGAGGAAAATGTGAAAAGGAACTAAACGAATTTCAGTTTTTTGGCTTCAGACCCGGGTGCAGGACTCGAAAAGCACTAACAGCAGTAAACGTATTACTGCAAAAATGTAGAGATCAGCAAATAGATGTCTTCATTTGCTTTCTGGACTATGAAAAGGCCTTCGACAGAGTGCAACATACGGAACTCCGAGAAATTCTCAAGGCGAAGAAGATTAACGAATATAACCGCAGAATCATTAAAAATCTTGAGAACAGAAGGCAAGAATATTAGTGGATGGAAAGCAGATAGAAAGCATTGAAATTCAGCGAGAGGTCAGGCAAAGATGCATCTTATCAGCGCTACTGTTCAACATATATGCGGCGAAATATTTGGTGAGGCTTTGGAAGACGCAAAATTAAGAATCAGAGAGAACAGAAGGTACCTAAACAATGTGAGATACGCAAATTATTCAATTTTCTTTGTCGCAGATTTAATGGAAGATCTGCAGGAATTGGTAAGGTTAGTAAACAAAGTTGGATCAAGAGATATGGGCTTAATATTAACATAAAGAAAATTAAACTGTTAGCGATCAGCAAGAATGCTATACAGGATACACGGTACATCAATGGGCAAAAATCGAAAGAACGCGAGAATACGAATATTTAGGATGTTACATCACCGAATCTCCTGACCCCGAAAGTGGAGATTAAGAGATGGATCCGTCAAGACTGCTTTCCTGAAAATAAAAAATTTCTTTACAAGCCGCTCGCTAAATTTGAAAGCACATCAGAGAATGATAACATGTTACACGTACAGTATTCTATTATATGGAATGGAAGCAGCAACGGTGACAGCAAAGACGTAAAAAAAACTGGAATCGTGCGAAATATGGCTGCATAGAAGATCGCTGAGAATTCCTTGGACACCGAAGATCACCGACGAAAAAGTATTGGAGCTGGCCGATGTTAACGGATACTTGACGCAGACAATCAGAAAAAAAGGAATATCAAATATTTCCGGCATTTAATCAGAGATCAAAGATACGAGCCAACTATATTGATAATTGAAGGAAAAATTTGACGGAGGTCGAGGAAGGGGAAAAATGAGAACTTCTTGGCTGAAGAACGTGCGAGGGAATGGACAGGACTAAACGCTGTTGGTGACCTTGTGCGAGCAGCGTAAGGGCGAAAAATTTAAAGTTTGTTAATCTAACGCCATTGGGATCGTTAACGCGCAATTTTATGCGTATGACAATCGGAGAAGAAGAAGGATGTGATGAATCGTACTGTATTTTTTTCCCATTTAGCAGGTTAAATAACAACATAAGCAAAGCAAAGAACAATAGTATATTTGTTCCGTTTCTACGAACGGAAAAGATTAAAGGCCTGCTTTTTTTCTGTTGAATTCAATAGTTAAAAACCATCAAAATAAAATTTTGTGTCATCAGTCATCATAAGTGATAATTATTTATCTTTGTATCGTAATAATCGATTTGAAATCGATATAGAGATTTACGTATAGTTTTACAGGATCATTCTGGTTCAGGCAATATTCACCTTTATATACGTCGCCATAATCGGTGTCGTTGTAATCGATTTTTGCTGTACTTCTTTTTGTATCGTTTCTGCTTCGAATATTATTTATATCATTCACGATTACCGCAGTTAGCAGTAGAAGCGCTTTTTCATTCTTCTTGTTTACCATTATTTTTTTCTAGTCTATTTGCAATTGTTTTTGGTTTTTTTTATCAGTAATCACTCGAGTATTTCGATACATTTTATAAAATTCACATTCTCACCTATTTCTAGCAGATTATATTTGTAGTAGGTTTCTCGTTGTTATTTTTAATTCTTGAACATTTTAAGCTTTCGAGGCGCCATTATATTTTCTACACTTTTATCTACTATTCTGTTGATATATATATATATATATATATATATATATATATATATATATATATATATTCGCATCTCCAGTAATTCATCTTGAATGGAAATTACGAAATCTCCTCTTTGGTTTCACAATTTTTCCTCCTTCAAACAATTATTTATTTCGGTTACATCAATTTCATCTGAACTAATCGACGCGGAATATTTTTCATAAATAACTTATTATTATTACTATTTATAACTGTAATTATCATTATCGTCATTATTATTTGTATGATAAATTAACTTCTATACGTTGCGTTTGACCGCAAGGCTATTACGACATAAGGAAGATAAGAAGTATTCAGAATTGACGATAGCAGACGGGCTGCTTTCACAAAAACAAAAACAGCTGCAGCTGCTCCCGGTAAAATGACGGTGCTTCCCGCAATGGACCCCTGATGTTACGAGTTAGATGTAATTTCTGAAGTTCGTTGTAATTCAGCTATGTTGTGTTGGTGGATCATAAAATAGTTAGTTCACGAGGGGGGGGGCTGATTGCTATAGACGCATTTGTGAGCTACATCAATGATCCGCTACAGATCGAAAAGAAGTCCCCATGTGTCGTGTTTTGGCCAATTATTAATTAAATTATTATTTATTATTTCAGTAAATAAAACGTTTACTATTAATTTTAATATAACATACGGTAAATTAATTGTTCTTACTAATTTCCGCTTTATTTCAACACAGAGTTTTATTTGTTCCGCTGTACCTCCCTTTTTAAATTAGTTTTATTTGCAAACGTTAAGATTTATTTGATTTCGGAATATTTACGATACTGCTTCATCGGAATATTTTGCATAATATTTACTTTTTTTAAAATGTAGTCATTATTTAATGATAAAAGCGAGTGTTGTCGTTTAGACGACAGTACCTGTCTATCTGCACAATATATATATATATATATATATACATATATATATATATATATATATATATATACATATATATATATATATATATATATATATATATATATATATATATATACATATATATATATGTAAATAAACGTATGTAGTCGTGATAGCCTCAGTTTGATTCCTGGCTATAGCAAAAATAAAAATAAATTAAATTAAAAATCATATTGTAGAAGTATTTACGGATTAGTTAGTAGGGCAGTCTAACGTTGAAAGATATAGCGCACACACATAAAAAAACAAACAAACAAACAAAAAAACAACAAAACACAAGTGACATTTCTTAACATCTGCGAGTTGGTATTTATTAGCTTCGTTAGAGCGCTTATTAAAATTCTTGTTCTTAAATATGATGCAACCGATTTTTTATTACGTGTGCTCAGAAAACATCATTGCATCTAGTCACTAGTATTTCGCGCTAAGTTTACGACACACACAGCTGTGTGATCAGCTGTTCGATCTTTTGTTTTTTTTCTACATATATATGGAAGTGCTAGGATTTGTTATAGAATGCCTTCGTAGAGCGAAAAAGGATGAAATAAAATCATTTAGCAGCAAAAAGCCTATGAACTAATTGAAAACGGAAGGTCAGCTTTCAATTCTCTAGAAAATATTAAAATATAAAAATCGTAATATAGGCGGAAATACCGTTTTCACAAAACGAATGAGGTAAACTGTTGATTTTAATAAAAAATCGATTATTTAACTCCAAAATTTTTTACGGCTGTACTCTTGTTTGCACTGCGACATTGAATTATTCCGGAAGAAATGATAGAAAACGTAGAAGTTTTTATAAAAACTTTGTAACATTTGCTTTTAAAAGGAAATCATTTTCATCCCCGCTGCTGGAGGTGTTCATTTTTATGCAGAACTCTGTGTATACATATACTTAACTTTTTTTTAGTAAGGAGATCGAGTAAGTATTTTTGATCCGAAGAAAATAACAAGTATACAATTTTAGGAATTCTTTTAACAAAGATAAAACACTGTAGCTTTTATAAGCGGAGGCGACAGGAGAGGAAATACCACACTAACATGCATACGATTAATGGAGCACCGTATAAATTGATTTACGCTAGTCAAAGATATTCAGTAGCTCTAGAAAAAGACAGACCGCACGATGTCTTGTATGAAAACTCGAGCAGTCGTTGAACTTACTATTCGACCGGTTGTAACATTTTGTCGCTTTCCAAAAAAATCCTGGTTTTATCATTTAGGATAATGATGTTTTCTTGACAATTTCCGATATTTTTGAAAACAAAATCACTCTTAGCAACATAACGGTTCGAAAAAATTGTCGGAAGTCTTTCTATTTTATTTCTCCGTTTCTACGAACACAAAATGGAAGAAAAAAAGCGTATTTTTAAAATTTATCGACAAAACACGCTATCAAAAAATCAGTTTCCCCCGCAGAATCGGTTGATTTTTTTCCATTAAAAATCGGTTTAAATAGTAAAATTTTCAACGGTATTTTACATCTTTTTTAACACGATTTTTAATAATAACATATCGAATTAATAAATTATGAGGAATGCCGATGTAAAAGAATAAATTGCAAATGATATTATGCGCGAAATCTTTATTTCCCTTTAAAAAAAAAGAAAAAAAAAAAAAAAATATACATATACATATATCGTATAAATGGGACCGAGCCGAAATTAGCAATAAACCGGGATGGTCTCTGATGATCTCACTTTTTCTTACGTTTGGCAAGAATGGTACTTTACGATATATAAAAATTGGATTTATCACGAAACCCCGATCGAACAGAATTTATGCGGGCTCTCCATTTGTTCATGGCCGGATTTTTAATCTCCGTGGCGTTGTCCATCACAACACTGAAAGGAACTGGTCCATAAGACATATGGAAAATAAAAAAATAGAACAGGGCATGTCAATGACTCTAAATACTTATCGAAAAACAATATAACAGCCTACATCAAATTGTTCAATAATTTTTTTATATTCTAAGCAAACACGTTACTTACTTCAGATGCGGTTTCGGCACATTCGATTTCTTGCTCTAAGCGAATTTACTTCGGCGCTTAGACCACCACGTTTCAGATCTTTAGAATATCCAACATTCTGAGCCTCATTCAAAGAACACTCGCAATCAATATCATACGCACAACATACATACTATATACACACACACATATATATATATACATATACACACATATATATATATACACATATACACATATATATATATATATATATACACATATACACACACACATATATATATATATATATATATATATATACATATACATATATGTATATATATATATTACATAGATTGCAGCTCACTGCACTCGTCAACCCATCTTGTCATTCGTTTTTTTTGCTATCGCTATAAGACTTGTAGGTTAAAACTTTTTTTTATAAACAATTTATAAAATCCTACTTAAATTAAATTAAAAAATTAGATCATTACAGTACCTTCACAAAATTCCAATTGTTCGAATATTTGATAATTTTCGGTTTCTGTGATTCTTTATACTAAGTTTGTTTTTTTCCCCTTTGTTCCAAACGTTCTTTTTCCGACAATATAACAACTCTGTCCGTGGTATAAAAATTGAAGGTTGAAAATATTTTCTCGGTGACGGTTTGTACTAGAGTACATTGCATAGATTGGCACGCTGTTTCGCGCTTTTCTGTATTTACAATGCTACTTGTGATCTATTTAGGCCTGAGAGAACAAGTGTACAGCGGAAGTCCCTCAAGGAAGTGTTCTAGGACCATACCTGTTTATTCTGTACTTAAATGATATACCACAGTAACAACCAATGTAGACCTACAACTTTATGCAGATAATACCGCGTTAATGATATCGTCGTGCAGAATGGACACCACCAGAAACAGACTAGGCAGAGCTGCCGAAAAATTGACTGAATACTTTCAAAAGTGGAAAATAAAAATAAACGAAAGCAAGACTAAAGCGATCTTAAGGACCTCAGTTAAAAAATTAAGATTTTGAACAGCCATTTAGAATGGAACCACCACAGCCTGCATGATCTAGGAATAACCCTGGATAATTGGCTAGCGTTTTATATCCTACTTACAGCAATCTATTGCAAAAACAGATCAAAAAATCAGCTCAATATTTTTGATATTCAACAAAAAGTCTGCACTAAGCATAAAAAACAAATTCTTAATATACAGAAGCGTTATTTTGCCCAAATTACTTTATGGCACCCCGGTGTGATTATATATTAGCAAAAACAATATATCCATAGCTGCAAAGGGGCAAAACCAATGTTTCCGAATAATCTTAAATAAACCGAGATTCACAAGCTCTAAATGGATGCACGAAAGACTAAAATTTCCTTACGTCGAGGAGATCATCAAAGAAAGAACAAAGAAGTTTTTCGAAAATTGCAGCTTATCAGCAATTCCAATAGTAAATGAAACGAGGGAATGTATAAATATTAATAAATATATATATTTTCAAAAAAAAAAAAAAATAGGTAACTGTGACTACCAAAAACTAAGAATCCAATATAAAAACTATAAGCATAAACGAATGAAACATATATATTCTTGACATATAGGGTACACTAAACTGATTATAGGCAGCACGGATCACGTGAACATGTCTGAACCTACTAACTAGATAAATGTAAACAATAAATATAAAAAAGTATACCTACGTTCTCTTTTTTTTTGTTTATGGTAAACGAGGGTTTTTTTTTTTTTTTTTTTGTATTTTTTCCTAGTAGATATAGAGTCATAAGGATTTTACGTATGATATCACCGTTATAAAATATCAAATTATGAATGTATATATATATCCGGTTAGAAGTAGTCGTTTTCAGTACGGATTAGTAATATCAACCGTACTTGTAAATTTCTTTATATGTTTATTGTAAATTTGTAAATATACATTTCTTGTTCTTATTCTTATTCTTATTTTTATTCTTATTCTTATTTTTATTCTTATTCTTATTTTTATGCTTATTTTTATTCTTATTCTTATTTTTATTCTTATTCTTATTTTTATTCTTATTCTTATTTTTATTCTTATTCTTATTTTTTTTCTTATTCTTATTTTTATTTTTATTCTTATTCTTATTCTTATTTTTATTCTTATTTTTATTTTTATTCTTATTTTTATTCTTATTTTTATTCTTATTCTTATTCTCATTTTATTTGGCCTCGTCCGTTTTTATTTCTACTTCTATAGATGGGGGGATATATCTCTCGCGTGCCAGATAAAAATTGACCATATCATTTTTGTGCAAAATTGCGTTTTTTTTGTTTTTTTTTTGTTTGTTTTTTATTAAAATTAAAATAATTTTTGTACTCGATAAAACTGATTTACGGTTTTCGCGTAGAAATATCCAACTTCAATAACGCAAAAATGTCTCATAATTTCTGAATAACGCAGAAACGTAATCGAATTTTTTGTTGTTTCCAGCGTAACAATGACATAGAGATATTAGTTAGACCATTCCCCGTAGTAGATGGAGAGTTGACTTGTTCTTTTTAATCGATATATTTTCCTCATAAAGTTACAGAAAAAATTCAAAATCGTTAAGAAAATTTAAATTTAAGGGTCCAAATTTTAAAATAGATGCGTATCAAACTGCAAGATAAAGAATTTGCTAAAATTTCGCAGTAACTAGAAGGGTAACTTTTTTTTTTTTTTTTTTTTTTTTTTTTTTTCTATCAATCTATTTTTGCCACATACGTACAGAAAAAATTCGGTATCTTCGAAAAATTTTACATTTCCAGAACCAAATCGGGCGAGAGATGTGATGTCACTTGAGTGTAGTACCTCTTACCGAAAACTAGCATGTCTGTTTTGTGAAATTTTTTTTCTTCTCTTAATTAATGGAACATTTTTAAATAATTTCAGTTTCGTTTGTTTCCGGCACTTCTTTCGTGTTCCCAGAGTTTTTCAGTTATTCGTATTTAAACGTGAAGAATTTTCGATAGTTTTTATTTATGTTCGCGGTTGTTTTACTTGGTATAACTGATGCAATTAATCGGTGTCGGCGTAAAAACTATTCTACTTTAATTTTTGCGTTTAATGAATTTGAATTTCTTTTTATTAACTTCGTTTAAAGATTGGAGCAAGGCCGTGTCTGCCCACATTAGAACTGAAATAGTTATTATAAATACACAAAAATCGGAATTTAATGATTTTTTAGAGTGTTTTTACATTTAAAAAAAAAAAAGAAGATAAAGTGCGCTCCATATTTTTAGGTACTTCATTAACATTTATGCAAAATTTTTTATTACAAGTATAATCAATAACACATATGTGTAATTTTTATTAATGTTCATATACGGGGTAATTCATTTGTGTAAATTATTAATACATATAAATCAAAATGATGGAAATTATTAATAGCATGAGTATTAGTGAAAAACGTATTGTTGTTTATAAAGTAAAAATGCGAAGAAAATTTTCAAAACCCCCCCTTTTCAAAATTATGGGCACGGCCTTGGATGGGGGGATGTTGTCACTCTTGCTATCTGTATTCATCACGTATGAATGAATAGTGTATTGTAAATTTTCATTAAAATTATGAGCCTGCTAATTACGATATTATGATTAATTATTGGTAAATTTTCATTTTATTCTGCGGAAGGGAACAAATTAAATATACTATCAGCAGTGCCGCAGCCAGAATTTTCTTTTTTTTTTTTTTTTTTTTTGGAAGGAGTCCCGTCTATGTGCACTGCAGATAAGATCAGTATTACCAATACATAAAATAGGGTGGTGTTTCTAAAGGTAGGTCTCTTCTTCCGAAATAATTTCGAGATTTCCGATATATCAAACGTAAAAACAAATAAAAGTTGGGAGAATTATAAAGAACATCGAATTTTCAACGTGTAAATACGTAAATAACAGTAGTGTCGTAAAATACTATCTTCTATTGAACGATATTGCGGTGCACCACGAGGATATTCGCCGCTACGTAAATTCTTTCGAAAAAAACATGAGACACGAAAATGATCGCGCTACAAACTGCCGAACAGCGCACCAGAAGTATGTCATTGTCGTACTTTTTTTTCTTTCTTTCTTATAAACATTTCAGAGATCGCATAAAAAATAGAGCGCCAAACATACCGCAATAGAAAAGCGAGACTTCTGCGAAGAAACAGACAGCGCACACATCTTGGTTTATAGTAATAAGGGAGACGATAAGTCAAAATAAAAATAATACTGGTCGTCTGCAAAAAATAGCCAAGGGCAGAACTATTAATCGATTGCATGGGATTTCGACTATAATAATATCGTGTGTATACCGTTAATTTTGTCGTAATTCAATAAAGTACCTATTATTTTATTTTGCATAAGGACAGGAGTCCCGCCGACACCTCGGCTAAGCCATTGATGATCAGTGTTGGTTGCCGTTGAAACATGAATTTAAAAAAGAAAAAAATAAGGATTACCTTAAATTAAAAGAGCATTAAATTGCTTAACATTACCGGTAGCGGGTTAAAATGAAACAATTTAATTAATACAAATGAAATTAAAGTGTACAGGAAAAATACCAGACAATGTAACTTTCATAAATGTTTAACTGGTCAAAATTTATATCATGGTGAGATGGCTGGGTGGAGGTAGATTGAGAAATTTCGAGAGACACGTTTTAATGGTTTCAATCGATTTTAGAATAACCGGCACGTTCAAAAATTGGGTGGAGGGACTGAAATATCGGAGACGAACAATTTAACTTATATACTCATAAAGCGAAGGGGAAAACGAGTTTCGATCAGTTTGAGAATTTTCTTACACAGTTAAGTTTCTCTGATTACTCAGACTCGGGAAAACCGTGTAGAAATCAATAGGCGCAAAGCGTCGATCGGTTCATCGGACGCGCGATCGATAATATTTTTTCCCGTTCCGATACGAAAAATTTCGCGCACTTAGATACCATTAAAAAAGAGGAAAAAAAGAAAGAAAGAAAAAAAATCGATTAATAAATAATCCGTACGAGACTGGATGGTGAAAGCGGTGTGATGAATAAAACCAGTATGATGACGCAGTCGATCACTATGAAAGCGATATTATGTTTTTGTCGCTGCTTTGTCATACACCGTTATCCGGGCAACATGTAGCTTCACTGGCTCTGCATATGTGTGTAGAGACTGGTTTATGTCGGTGAATTATCGTGCCAGTAGAGAAATTTAATGATTAATTCCAGAAGAAGAACATATATGCCCGGCTAATTGTTTTTCTGCTAAAAAGCGAAAGGTTGCCGCCGCTGCCTTTTTATTTTTATTCCACTGCGCGCACTTATCATCACGCTTCGCATTCCCTCGAACATTTTACTATTGTTTATCACCTTTTAATTACATCATCTACATAAAGGATTAAATTCGCCTCGACCCGTTTGTGTTTACTCGATATACAAAAGAAACTGAAAGTGAGATATGAAATACGAAAACGATATCGAGAAATGTGTAAATTTAATATGCACAGCCGTAGCACATTCCGGAGAAAACACATTCTATTTCGAATAATTGAACAACCCTGAAACTTGTACGCATTATCCGAATCGCGGATAGTTTTCACGAACCTAGAGTCCCTTACAACATGTTGTTGTTCGGCAGTAACCGACATTCTGGCCGAATCAAATTTCAACCAAATTTAAAGAATGGGGAGACCTTGTAAAGAGACCGATGCTTTTCCTCCGTTATCATATCTCAATATAACACACACCCACACATTCTCAATCTCAAAGGTTTTTAACCTTAAAGGATTACACTGCGAATAATATTTTAACTATTTAAAAGTTTCTTTCGAAAAAGAAAAAAATAGCAAAATTAACCGAGTTTTCATGTCTGAGATTTTGTAAAAATTCGGGGTAAGATTTTTGCAACACCACGCTTTTTTTTCTTTTCTCTCTACATCAAATTAAACATTTTTAGAAAACCTTGTGTTTCTCCGAATTCCGACCCGGAATAAGAAATTCTTCGAGATTCGTTATACTTAAACGAGAAACTCTTTGCTACGTCCTCGCAGTTTTGTGGACGACAGACATGAACAGAGAAAGCGGTACACCGGAAATGATATTACGACACTGGCGAAGATTTATCCGGTTACCTTTGATCAATTTCAGACGACCGTGTTGTCCGCAATTATAGAACTATTATTGGAAGAAATTATTGGGTTTTTTTTTTTTTTTTTTGAATTTTTATTTTACTTTTTATTTATTTGTTTTTCTTCGACGCGTCTAAATTAATAAGCTTAAATTTACGTTATTTTTTCAATCTTTATTCTTCGTTTAATACTTCGGCGCATCGCCGCTTTAAAATATCTAGTCTAAGGATACAACCGTTATTTATAGAAGTACTGAATTTTTATATACGATCTCATAGTTCTCCTTATGTGATAATGTATCTGCTGATCCGGGAAAAAGCTAACAACGGATTTATGAACATTCATAGTTGTAAAAGTGCAAGTAACCTTTTTCCCTACCGCTTTTTTTTTTTTTTTTTTTTTTTAATCTATAAATTCATACATGCCGCTTCGAATTGGAAACAAAAAATTAAGAAAGTTGCCATGAAATAATTATGTTCAAGTTAATGCTAAAACGTTTTCCGATTCACTTGTACATTTTCTTTAACTCCTAAATTGCTCACTTTCCATTCCAAGAACAACTTTATTTTACACCGCGATACAAATCTGTTTTTATATATTCATTAAACCAATTTCGAATATTACCGCTACGAACACACAGGTCGCAGTCGGAATAGAATAATTAATTATCGTGAATAAAATGCATTTATGGGTTTGTGCGTATTTTTGTTTTTAAAATCGGAACCGTATGTAGCCTATTATCGGTTTTTTTCCTAGAAAATTTAGTGAAGCTATTAACCACACTTTTGTGTTTCGTTTGTGTTCGTAGGCGTGCAGACTCTCTATCGGACTTGGTTAATTTTACAGGGACTGTGTCTCGCGAAAAATTTTAAACGTAATAAGTAAAATTTAGATAAAAATAAAAGAAAAAAATCCGTATCGCAGACGGAAAACTATATACACTGACAAGAAAGACACACATTTAGACACAATTCAGCTAGCGAAGACGTTATTACATTTCCTTTCAAACCGGCAAATGAGTTTAACGAACATCAATTTTTTATTGGAACATTTACACCTTTACAGAACGCACTATAAACTGATTTTCGTAAAAAAGGTTGGTAATTTCTTTTTAAACGTGGAAAAATTGTTTAAAATACAAATAGCCTTTATGAGTACTTGGTGGATTTAACGAGATGTCATCGAAAATTAGTTTATTATCGCAATAAGTTACTAATGTTGAAAATAGCAACAAGAAAAAGGGACACTCATAAAACATCAGGAATTACGATAAAATTTGCTATTTACGTTCAAGAGGCAATACGATAGACACACAATGAGAAAGAAGAAGTGTCGATAAAATTATCGCAAAGTAGAAATTTAAGAAGGAGGAAATTTAAATAGACGGAAGAGCAAAGTAAAGATATGGATAATCGCGTGGTCTAACGAATAATAATAATAATTAATAATATTAGTGATGAGGATAAATTTCTGATCCTTTCTTTGTTGCATCGATCTTGCTTGTGATTATGTGATTCCATTTTGCTTGTTTTTCACACGTCTGTGAATAGGTTGAACTTCTTTAATGTAATGATTTAACTTGAGATTTAGAAGGTTGCTGTGAAAATGACTGTTTCTAGTAGGTAAATATATCAATAACGTTTTATAATTTACACTCATAAGTCTTAAATTGTATTGTATTAGATATAGAAACAAAGATTAAGCTGATGTAATTTTGTTACGAATAAATCATATAATTATTTTGGGAATCCACTGACGGGCTTCTACTTTATGGGACCCGAAAATTATTTTAAAAATAATAATAATAATAATAATAAAAAAAGAAGAATTGTCGGAGTTTTAGTTTTGTTTTTTTTTACCCCCCTTGGGTTTGCCACCAGAGAGCATTATGTCGGAGTTATTTTATCAAGGTGTAGGCATTAATGAGAAGAAGTAATAGAATCAATATTAACAATTAAAATTACGTTATTTTCATACTTTTTTTTATTTTTGATTTCGCTCATCCGACCAATATTTGTTTCAACTCGATCCTCATGGTTGCGTGAAATTACAGATAGAAAGAAGAAATATATTCGATGAGGTCACTTTTGACACCTCACATCGACTATAATTGTGCGCAATGTTTCGGAAACGTTTATGGGGAGGAACTTATCTATAGGAGCGGCAATAAACATTATAAATCAAAGAGCTGAATGCTGGCCAATTGAAAAAAAAAAAAAAAAAGAAAAATGCCGTAGGCAGATTACAGTGTTTGTAAAACCATCATTTAAATTCTTCGATTTTGCGATTTTTATTTAATTCGACCGGTGGTATGTAGGAGGTCTCTACGTTCGATAGATATGTAATTATCCATTTCCTATTTCAAATCTTTTCCAGTTCCGATTCTTTGTAGCCGGAACGATACAATTTTCAAAAAAAAAACAACAAAAGAAAAAAACTCGTGCCTTAATGATTAACTGATGCTAATTAATTCGCGTCTTGCAGAGTCTAACACACCGCCTCTGTGATCTTACTTAGGTTATCGTTTCCTCACCAAACGACTTCCACTCACGTCCTGTACTCTTATTCATTCCTATCTTTCAATTTATAAGAACTGGCGTTCTACGCCCAGGAAAATTCCTGTTTTAGCTTTCATTTCTTTTCGTCTTAGTTCATTTGGGCCTTACACAATCTGAAGTAATAGGCTCCCTTTTTTTCCCTTTAACTTTGCCGATTTCTTTTTTTTTTTTTTTTTTTTTTTTTTTTATAGGAAACTTGATTAGAAAAAAAAAAAGGTGCCTACAAATGTTTAAAAAAAAATACTGCATGTAAACCGGAATAAACAGAAACAGTGTCCATAGTATGAAATTTCTTTCATAGCTTTCTCCTTCTTCCTGCAAGTTAATTGAATTTCCTCATTTTAAGTAAACTATTTAATTTCTGGAATCGTCTCAGCTTCAATCATATTGGACTATTTTCGATTTTGTTTTGCGTCGCTGTTCTTACTCTGTTACCAATATCGTTCCCAGTGAAACGCTCTACCATTTACATAAACTAAACTGTGGTTACGACGCTTTTAATCCGGGAAAAAGCCGGAAAGATCGCATACGAAAGGTTATAATTGAAGGATTTAAAAAAATTTTTAAACGGAAAAGATTTCGCTGTTGAAAATGTCCAACGTTCGAAATTTTACTCAATTTCTGGAAACGTACCTGTTGTACTAAAAACATATTTGCGCATAATAATTAGATAATAACGCGTAAATAAGAAAATACGTATTACGAAAAGAAAAAAAAATAAAATAAATAATGAATGGGGACGGATTATTACAAAATAAATCAGTGTACCGAACCGCTACATGAACTTCAAGTGACTTTCACTGGACCATTACGTAAGATTTGTTAGAGGATTTAAAATATGAATGGTAATCTACGGTTGTACAAATTAGCGGTATTGTGTGTGGTCGACCGCGATTGACACTCGTCGTATTATTCTTTTATATCGCTTTTTATAGAGTTTTCCCTTTTCTGCAGGTATTTTTTTCGAAGTAATTATTCGCTTTTGTATTAAAAATAATATTTATTATCTAATTAGGCAAACTCGTCGTCCGATCTCGTTTTTAAAAGGACCTGTATGAATTATGCAACGAAAAAGTGTAATTAGATAATTTAAGTGGAACGGATTTTTTTTTCTTCAATTTTTCTCAGTAAACACGTCAAATGTACGTCTGCACAGGAATGCTTTTTTTTTTATATTTTCGGAAAAGTGAATCCGGCTATTAGATCTCATTTGTGCACACTAGACATCTCGGAAAATAGCTCAATGTATACCGTAAAAAAAAATGAAATAAACATTTCTTTTAACATTTAACTTTACAGAGATATGGATTCGTGGTTATTAAACGTGAAGAAGGTCCGTATTCCGAGGCCTAAATTTCAAAGCGGAAGTTGTAGACATCCAACTGAACCGCCGAAAGATTATATGGCCGCTAATGAAATGGAGCAAAAAGTGAAACAGGATATTTCTAAAGCAACTGAGGATTTAAGAAGAGCTATCGAACAAAAATTATGATGGACTTTCCGTGTATTTTCCTAAATCAAAAGCGTTTAAAATTATTACTTTTTGTACATATTCAAAACCACACGTCGTTAGAGTATGGAAATGAAAAATCGTGAAACTGCGCATTGCAAATGTTTGTATACATAACCGTTTAGTCATTTTAAAATGCCGATAATTTTAAGACGCATGCCGGATCATTAATAAAGTTTCAATTATACAAGAAAGAAGAAAAATGTTTAGATAAAGAAAATGTTAAATTTTTATAGAAAAGACAATGAAACTTCGAATAATTTTAAATTAGGCTTTTCTCTCCTTATTATTATTATTATTATTATACGAATAGTTTAAATTAAGATAATTTTGAGATTTAATAATATTATTTATTATTATTGTTATTTTTGTATTATCTAATTCTATGTAAGAATATGTAAGTTTGTTGTAATATCTTATACTTATTAATCACTTTATGCCTATTAGAATTTGATGAATAAGTGTTACGTATATATATATATATATATATATATATATAATGCACGTTAACTTTGTTTTAAAAATATCGAATAAAAACTTGTTTATTACATGTAAAATTGTATTTCTTTAAAAGATTAATTATATATCTTTAGCGTTTCTGTAAACGACGGCATTCTCTGTAGGTACGCGCCTTTGTAAACGTAAATTAAAATTAATTTTTGATGAAAATAAAAGGCAGTTGGTTGTTAAAGAAATCGACAAAGGTTTTTCGTACACAGCGCTTCAGAAATAAGCGGCCAAAATCAAACTACTTCTTTTCATCCTGTTTAAAGCGACGATTTCCACCATCACCGGATGGCGTCCTTCAGTACTTGTTATTGTATCAACTTTGTATACACTGTAAAACATTTTAATCAGCTGCGAACCCGAAAGTTATCGGGAAGCACTTAAAACAGCTTTTAAATAAGCGCAATAACAGTGTGCAAAAAACTCGACTACAACATGTGAGTAACCAAATAAAAAATTCGCTTCAGTTCTAACTTTATTCAAACACGTAACTCAAACTAGGTAAACAAAAATTGAATGTAATGTGTAATCACGCCGCTCAAAGCAAGCTCTAGTCTGTAATTTAGTTATCACTAGCATTATGTAATGTGTTTTAAAATTTTCTTTAAATATTAACGACAAAAAACTATTTCTTAAAAAAATTAATTAAACAACTCGATGGTTAGAAGCCAATTTATCAGTGAAAACAAAAGTTTCATGAAAGTTTAAAATGCTTCGAAGGAATAAAGACTCGTTATTTCGGTACCAGTTCCGGAAGAAAATTATTTATGTCTTCAGTTTGTGTCATATGAAGTATTGCATATTAGCGTAACATTAACAATACCATTTCCTCCGTACTCTAGTTGCGCAGCAGTATTCTGTACCGGATTTCAGAAACGGCAAATAAGTATTTTAAAACAATAAACGTTGTATACACATCGTGCATCAATGTTACATGTATTTCGCCGCGAAAATTTCCAATGAATCCAATATCTCCGCACAGGAGTGATGCAAAGTAAATAAAATTTAAAATTTAAATAATAAATTTACAAATATTTAATGCATTAAATTATAACTGGTTAAATTTTACTTTAAGCTACTTCATGGGCAAACGAATACCAAATAAAATAAAATTAAAATGATTCGAGGTTTCTAATTTAACTTACCGACATTGTTAATAAAAAATATATAATCATAATTATGCCAATGAATATTTTAATTCTTTGGATTTTTTTAATGTATGTGTGTAAATTAACATGGTTGAAATAATGTTCGGTGCCGTTTTTTGCAAAATGTTTCCCGAGGCCCGTGAAAATTCATTCTCTTTTATTAGCTCATAGTAATTTATAATCGTTTGTTTACTCCTTTCCTCAACAATTTAAAATCCGCAATCTTCGGAAAAAATATCCTTTATTTTTTTTTATTTATAATTACTCTATTGATACATTATATTTGTATACATTTTGAACGAAAATATCTAACCCATTCTGTAGGAGACGTTTTATTTGAATGCAAAACATACCAAAACAATTGATCAAATGGATAAAATTAAAAACTAGACAAAATCAAAATCAATAAATTCAAAGGAACGGTTTAATTAAAAACGAGTTACATGTTTTCATTTCTAGCACACTGAGTAAAAACTAATTCCTTTATTTTAAAATATATTGTAATAAAAAAAAATATATATCAGGGGAATTGCGTGAAGTATTAAATAACCATTAAAACGAGATTACGCCGCTTGACAAAGGTGTTAAAAATAATAATAAATTTAATCTTTGAAATCACCACGGCTTTAGCTGAGAAAGTTTTTTACCAAATATTAAAATAAAAAAAATTGTCTAGGATGTATTTATCCAGTCATATAAACTTTTTAAACGACAATGAAAACTAGAATTTAGATAAAGGTTCCAAGAAAAATGGCATTTCAAAAAAAAAAAGTCAACAATTACAGTCACTGGTTATGAAAAATAAATAAATACGCGTACACACACACACACACACACATATATATATATATATATATATATATATATATATATATATATATACATTAAATCTTTATTACTGTCAACCTTCTTGGCTTTCGATATTTTCCATAATGAGTTGAAGTTCAACAGAGTAACAGATCTGATCCGGCTCGTTTGGCAATGAAAGCCGCGCAATTTTATGTTAGAACTAATTGTCAAAAACTTGGAATAGATAAATATAATACCTCGGGATGTTGAAGAAAAATCTTGAGGTTCATTGTAGTATATTTGTATCAGAGTTAAAGTAACTTCTTTAAAATAATAAAAATTTTAGCTTGATATAAGAATCAGGAGAACTTATAAAATTACTAAAACAATCTGTAAATTACTTTAGCCTTCAGAGACAAAGTGAGCTGATTAATTCTATGAAGAAAATAATAAATGAAATTAAAGAAAAATTAAGAAAAGCTCCTGTTTTTGTAATTTTTGTTCTACTTAAGATATAGTAAAAATGGATTATCTTGGAAAAAATTTTCACCTTTTTAATAATCAAAGTGGCGGTGACAAGAAAGAAAAATTAATCGTATTAGAAATAAGGGAGACATTTAGAAAAATTTATTGAAGTAAAAAGAATCCAGAATTTGACAAAAACTAATCTAAGGGTCAGTGATGAATTCGCTGAAATTTGAAAAATACTATGTCAAGAATTTAACAAGATCATCAATATAATGGTATTCATTCGGGTTTTCCAGCAAAAATTAAAAATAAAACAGTGTTCACGAAGTGTGTGTACTATTGTACTAATGTACCTACTCAACTCAGTTAATAAATGTTCTTTATCAAATATATCCGTGATTGATATTTTTTTTTTTTTTTATCATAATATTTAGAATCTATATGTATTTTAACAGTTTCAAGATGAGTTAATCATTTTGGAGGAAAAGTCCGAAAAAAGTATGTTCTATGGTTGATAGAAACCAAATATTTGATGTACCTACCTACAAGAGCAGTTATGAAACTTCTCTATGTATATTTTTCTTAATACTCAAATTTTTATACTTAAAAACTAAATTTTGATCAATTTTTGGAGAACATAGCTTTCATTTTTATTATTTTTATAATATCTTTCAACTACTTTGAAATAAATATTACCTAGATGGTCCAAAAAATCAAAAAAGATCAAATTTCACTGGACCCTAAAAATTATTTTTCTTTGTAACAAGACTAAAACGAATTATGCAAACTTTGTGTTACATGCAAAGAAATTAGAATCTGGTTGTTCACAACAACTAAGCTGTTCTCTGAAATATGAGTTTTTTTAAGGAAGAAAATTATTAGGTCCTCTTATAATTGTTTTTTTTTTCTCACTGTACCAGCAAGAACCATAAATAGTGCTCGTGACCTCTCTTCCTTATATTTATTAACCATGTAATAGCCAATCCATCCTTATAATGAAGGATTAAATCGAAGATAATAATAGAATTGTAATAGGAATAAGCATGTTTTATAAAACCAGCGGGATAACATGGCAACCTGTGCAGTGAAGTATGGTCCATAGAGTCCTGTCAGTAGTATAGAAAGAATTTGAGAATATTAATAATTTATGAAACGCCAGCTGCATGTGTCTTTTAGAGTAATAATGTATAACTTCATAAAATGAATATTACATATATATATATATATATATATATATATATATGAATTATTCATTTAGTAGTAATTGTACTTATGTCATTGATAAGGCGTGTTTCACAGAATCAGTAGGATAACATGGCAACCTATATAGTGAAGTATGACCCATGAAATCCTACCATTACTGTAAAGAAGATATTGACAGTATTTTAACGCCCGCTATAATACTGGCATATAGCGTTATAAGATGAATATTATATACATTAATTATATGTTCCGTATTAATTGTATTTGTTATGTTATTGGAAGAGCGTCACGGCACTATTTTCTTCTTTTTAAACTCCTTTTAGGGTTGCCCAACAGTGTTTTAGTATATATTTTATGTTTATAAGGATTCAAATTTAATTTTAATTTTTCAAAAAATTTGTCATATTGTGTGGTATGGACTTCACTAACAAAGGGGATATTTAAATCAGTGTGGAAGGTCCTATTAGAGACGTATTTAGGGGCAGCTGCGATTGTCGGAGAATTTTGGACTGCTGGCTTTGGATTTTTGATAAATTACTTGCACAAGTGTATCCATATATCTTCAGTCCATACCTCCATATTGGCGCTATGATGGTTATATAGATGGCTCTTTTTAAGCTTAGACAGAGTAGAAGATCTGTCTAATAAAGGGTATAGTATCCTAGCTCGAGTGGTAATTTTTTGACAGGTCAGAGTAACATGATATTTCCAGGTGAGTCTGCGATCGAGATACATTCCTAAGTATCTCACAGAATCTGATTATTTGATTTCCCTATTATTTATTTTTATTCTGGGACACGTACCTAATCAATCTATTTGTAAATACGACCTGCTGACATTTCTCTTCATTGAATTTAATTCTTCATTTATCTGCTTAATCTTTTGCAAAACAATATTGTTTTTGCAATATGAAAGTTACCTTCAAATTAAAATGGAGGTCAGTACGCAGCAGACACACACGGGACTGCACTTATAGCGCAATAACAAGCGATTACAATCAGTTCCGGGTGTTGTCTTGTGTGGTTCACTCGCGTTGCGTATAGAATTGCCTAGTACACTACCTATATCTGTACAGCTGAGATGTACGAATAGGTAGTCGCCGACGCGCAGAAGCTGAGTATGGCACCATAAAGAACATAGTGAATTGCTAGTGTCGATGAGGAAGGAAACTGATTATCAACTGGAGATGGATGCGGTAAGTTCAAGTTTGTTCCAGGATGCTTAAACTTTGTCACTAGTAGCCACAACATGAATTTTATGTTTTGATAAGGTTTGCTGGATGTAATCTAGTTGTAACTGGTTTATTACTTAATGAACGAATTCAATTTTACGTTTAACATTTATAATGAATGGATGCAGCTGGGGGTTAAACGCCTTAGTCCTTCTAAATCTTGAAAGACATCTTTTTTACAAATAATTCAATTTGTAAATTAATTTTTCAACTTATTCTTTTTTTTTTTTTTTTTTCGTTTTTATCAGTTTAAAATTTATCTCTGCTTAAAGAATCTATTTGATCAAATTTCTATTACTAGTAAACCATACTTTTTCTCGAACAAAAAATCGAATTTACCAACTTCTACCTTTTCTTCCCCATCATAAAGTTCTGACTACATCTATATTTATGGGAAAACATTATTTTAAAAATCAAAGTTATAAGACGGATACATTTTTGAACAATCGGTTAAAAGAAAAAAAGTAAATTCAATAAAAATATATATGTAATGAAAATAGATATTAAGTCTAAAAATGTAAGAACTTTTACTAAGATGATGAAGTAGAAAAAGAACTTAATATTAATATGATTGTAATCCATACTACTGTAATATTATTTTCTTTTTATATAAATAAAATCAAGAACTTCCATAAAAACAATCTATATTTCAAAATACTTCTTCAATATTGTTTTTTTTTTATAATTAACAAAGTTAATTACTCGATTTTCAAAATAAAATTACTTAAGAATTTTGAAACCAACAAAGTCTATCTAAAAATAGCGTTGTTTTCAAAAACGCATCTTCATTGTAAGAACTGCATCGCGTACATTATCATTTTTTAAAAATTACAGTTTATCTAAAATATTTCTGAACATTAGCATCATATATAAAAGCTTCATTTACGAAGCTGTTTATGTTCATAGAAAATTATTTGTATAAAAAGTTAATTTTCTTTTATCTATTTTTTGCGTGTAGCACAGCATAATAGAATAGTAAACTATTAAAATATATGCATAACTACGAATATAGCAAACAGCTAAAAATTGTGTACAACAATATTCTATCTGTAGTAACTTTTTTGGTTCCAGTCCATTTTCAACTAAGAGTAAAACTTGGACCCGAAAACGTTACTACAGATAAGTATATTGTTATTTACAATTTACAATTGTTTGCTATATTCGCAATTATACATATCTTAACCGTTTATATTTCAGCAAGTTGAGTGATAAATTTCTGGATAAATAATGAAGTTGTATTCCAATTTTTGAAATTTTTCAATTTTTATAGCCCGACTAAATTAATGAAACTTTTACGTTTCTTTGATAAATACAAATAAATTAAAATTTTTGTCTTCTTCAAGGTTTAAAAATTCAGCGTTCGGATGTAGTGCGCATGAGTATGAATTTATAACTTAAAAATAAATAATGCTCCTAGTAGATATATTAAAGAACAGAAAAACGAGTATTTAAAACAGCGTTGATGGATGAAAATTATGTCTGCGGTGCTGAATACAATTAAATGTAAATTAATCGATAAAAAATTATATATTGCTAAACCAATAACTTAATAATGACTGAAAGGTTTTTATTTATTTATTTGAAATAATTACGAAGTTACTTAATTTTTTTTCAAAGATATCACTTTTTTCATACACTACGCTATAATTATTTACCAATTAATTTCACGATATATGTAGGTTAAGCCCAAAAAAATTCGGTTATAATTTTTTTTTCGAAGAAAACGTTTGTAAAGTTTTAATGTGAAAATATTAAATAAATTGGTTTATTCTGTTTTCTACAATAATATACGTAGTTAAAATTATGTAACAACGGAAAAGTTTATAAAAAGTATATTGTAAAAAATAACCAGAGAACTTTTAACCATTTGTAGATATAACTTCCAGTTTGCGAGTTTAATTATTGAGTTTTATAATATTGATAATATTTCTAACAATACCTTTAAGTAGGAAATTAAGGGTGAGCCGAATGTTCAATGAAGTTCGAAAGAAATATTATAATTTCAGTTTCTAATAACTAAAAAGGAATTCAAAATTTTACATCTTATTTATTGCCTTACCCTTCTATCTGACAAAGTGAACTAAAATAAAGATACACAAATAACAACTAGATACTATTAAAAACTGAAAAGATAACATAAACACACACATAGAATAATAATTCCGTTTTTTTTAAATTAAACGATTCCGTTTTTTTTTGACTTCTTTGTTTAAGAGCATTTATAATTATTTTGTAGCGTAAATGAATAAGATTTTAAACTTAAGAATATGTCATATAATTTAAAAGTATAACCAATTTGCGTTTTAAAAAATGCTAATAATTAAGCATTTCTTACAGAAGCAATTAAAATGAAAATGTTAACTCACCATATTGGCATCCTCACAAGTAGGATTCATATCATTAGATCTTTGTATACATTCGGAAACACTAGATCTCCGTTTTGTTCTAGGAACTGGTTCATCTTCACTATAATCCTAATCAGAACATTTTAATTATAAATAAAATTTAACTCATTACTTTTATATTGAAACTAACATATACTAAAACATGCGCTTTTAAATAAGCTGAATGAGGGTATATAGAACATTACATTTAATAGTATTTTTAAATATAATTTATTGATAGCATAAAGTTTTTGTGAATTAAAATTATTTTGTAATTTACAATTATTAATACTAATATGGTACTGCAACATTGTTTTAAATTTATTTAGTGACGGAACTGAAACTCCGAAATAGGAAAAGGTGGAATAATAAATATTAATCGTATTACGGTTTATGATTTTTTCGTCCAAATTCTTAATTATTTGATTAAAGCAAGGCATATTCATGGTGCTAATTTCTTTATCGGCAAAACCTAGAAAATGTCTAAGAGGAACTAGTGTTTTTTCTTTATTTTTTGTTTACAATTATAGTTATTTAGTATGTTCACATTTTATAACAAGAAGTTATTAAGCGAAGTAAAATTAATTTATTAGTACTTAAATGCATACTTTAATTTTTTTATTTCTAAAATTAATCTCAAAAAGACTTTCATTGGTGTATTTAACCTCTAAAGCTAATGTCTAACTACTCTCCTAAATTGAGGTTTATTGTTAAAAGAAAGATATCCTTAATATTGCAATATTTTTACATAATTCTAGTGTTTTAATTAGTTCGTAATTTTCTTGAAAATTTGTTTTATTTTATTTAATAGTATGTTCCGAGAAGAAGGTTTCTGCAGACCTAGTTCTTTACAAGATCCGTCAGTGTACGTAATAAATATAAATTAAAATCTTCCTGATTCAAAGCAGTCCTTAAATTAAATAAATAAATTTTAATCGATTTTAAACACATAAAAAATTTGAGATATTTTAAATTTAGTTTTTTTTGTTCTTTAGATTGAAGTGCATTTTTATAAAAATATTCATTTTATAATATAATGTTTTATTAAAATTTAAAATGCAACAGAAATATTATTTTGGTTTTTGAAAAATGAATATGTATATTTAAAAAAATATTATATATACTTAATTATAATTAAACGTTTTGAAGTTAATATTAATCGAAATAAATTAGAAAAAGTTACGGCACTGTAAAATTTTTCTACAAATGTATTATTAGAAATAGCGGGAATTTTATAATTGAGCAGAATTGTGATATATATTTTATTGAAGGAATAATTGTATAAATGAAGGTTATCAGAATTAAACGGTGAGTACGTCTAATTTTTTATTTAATAAATTATTTTACTTGTTATTTTTTATAAGTGTATTTTCCCAAATTAATTATATTTTAGTCTGTTTTAACTTGTGTTTTGTCTGATGTATTTAATATTTCGGTAGACTTTACTGTGTAAGTATTTTTATGTGTATCTGGGTTGGGTTTGGTATACCTGATGATAGTAGCCTAAATCTTCTTCAATAGATACTTGTGATTGGAATTCACTATCATGGCGTAACTGTTTTTGATCGGAATATATGCCAGATTCATTGCGGAAATTTCTTGTACTGTTTAAAGAAAAAATCCATGAACCACGAATTAAGTAATCAGTCAAGTACTTTGGTATATATATAAAATTAACGTTGTTTTATTACAATAATAATGCGGCAACAACCTATAAATGTATACTAACTCCTCACCTAACATTTCGTCCATTCCCCATTTCAGGCGGTCCAAGACCCAACCCAGAGTCTTCACTCGGAGATCGTAAACCATCAGTTTCCTGCGTGCATGTAACGTAGTTGTCTTCCGTGGAGAATTTGTTAATTTTACTGCGTGTTTGCTAAAACGAGATTTAAAGCTACATATTATATCTTCGTTTATCGTTTTTAACAGATACTTAAATAATGGAATATTAATAACGCGACAGATTGTGTTTTATTTTTGATTAATTGAATAATGATGCAGGATTATCAACTTTTGAATATCCACAATTCTCTTATCGTTACTTGATCTTTTTGTAATCGCATGATCATTTTCTACGTGCTCAAAATAACGTTAAATTTTATTTAGCGATCCTTTAAGTGCTTCATGTTTTGACGTTTAGTAATTTATAATTTATAACTTCTTAAGTGTTGCCGCAGTACTTCGCGATTTTATTCGAAATTGTGGTAAGTGTTGTAATTGAATTGATTAAGCGAAATATATAATGAATACATTTAGTTACATATATGGCTAAATAATTTACGTTTGAATTATTTTTATTTTATGTTTTACGGCAGCTGCTATTATTTACAGATTTGAGAATACATGAATTATCGGAAATGATTACGGAAGAGCAAAAATTGTGTAAAATGTAACTTATTTTAAAATTTTTGTTTGGTAATGGATATCCGTATTTATTGTTGAAACTAAAATGTAGTATATAATGTTTTTAGTTACAAATCAATTAAATGGAAAAATACTCAAATGATTGATAATATGACTATTATTTATAATTCTACAATTTTTTTCTACTTCATCTTACGTATTTATTCTTGTATTGTTTTAGCAGAGTTTCATTCTTTAAGTTACTTCGAAAATTAATTTTTATAGGACTTTTTGAAAGGCTGTTTTTATTCAGTTATTAAATCTGAGTAAGTATTGTATTACTAATATTTTAAAATGCTTGTTAAGTTATTGGCTGTAAAAAATACGTAGAGGGATGTTAATTCATAAACTTTCCGTTTTAAAGATTTTTGAGTTGAATTTAAAGTCAGATATCTAGATGATGTCGGATCAGTTTAGCGTAAATCGAAATATACATTTGGGCCACATATGCAGCTTACGTGTTCATTATTTAATCCAATATGTACCATCATGTTGGATTAAATGTTACGGTGAAATTTATTTCTTGTAAAATGCTTCAGTCTAATTGCTCCCGAAGCTTTCGTCCCGAAATGTTGAACAAACAGGGTTATTGTACTGATAGAATTTATTTTTCCAATAATAACAAATTTAGATTTATCATTAAAGGAGGAAACAATGAAGGATTGTTTAAAACCATGATTACTTCAAGAACTGTGATTTTAGTGTACATACAATTAAATTTGTTAATTATTTTAATATTTAAGTGACTTAATACTATTTTACATTTACGAATATTAAAGACTAGGTTATGCAAGATTATAATATAGGAATTTTGGATAATTTAAATTTTTATTTATTCGTTTTAAAATTAAAATAAGTTATATTACAAGTTAATTATAATAGTGGTAAGAGATATATTATTTCAGCATTGTCTGCGAGTAAGCCTTCTTAATATGAATTATATATATATGTGTGTATATATTTAAAGCATCTATAGAATACGTTTTTATTTTAACTAACTACATATTTTAGTGTACAGCGAGTGCTTGATTCTGTTTGTTGCTGTCGCGTGCTCAGCGCGGATCGAAAACCAAGTGACTACTATTAAATATAATTAAAATGTATATAACTTCTTACGAATTAAGTGCGTATGCAGTGTGTTGCGTTTACTTCTGTTAAAAACTTTTTCAAGCGTTAATTATAACTCGATCATATTAATTAATTTTTAGTGTTTTCGACTGTGTGCAGCTTAAAATTAAACTCTCTTAATGAAAATTAAAAATGAACCGTGGTACTTACCTGTGATGGTATATTTTGTATATGAGGAGAAGTTCGGCCGTATGTGTGCTCGGCGTTTTTCAGCTGAAAAAACGAGCTGTTAAGTAGAAGTTGACACGTTATTTAAATAATTAAATATATTTATTTTTTTTTTAATATTTTTATTTGGAAATTTTCATATTTTTCTTGTCCTTGGTATTCTACATACAGAATCTTGAAGTTTTCACGAATATCCCAGTTCCATTTTTCAATTTAAAGCAGTCCCGTGCAGCATTTTAAGCTAATGGGCAGTTTTTAATTTTTTAAAAACTTTAACGGACCTCACCAATAACGAATTAAAAAAATGCTTTGCATTTCAAATTAAAATGAAAAAATATACCATTATAAAATCTCCAATGCTGAACTCATATCTTCTTTTAATCTTTTTTACTTTTCAATTTTCTGTCTTCAGCTAATTTTATTTATGAATTATTAATATTCTGTACTGTTCCCTTTACGGTTTTAACCGCTTATATATATAGTAGCTCGGGCAAAAACAATTTCCGATGGGAGCGGGTTATAAATTGTGCTGGTAAAATTTATATGATAGGGAAAACATTAATAGTATAGTTATTAAAAAATAGTGCTGTATATATGTATATAGGGTCGTATCTGGGGGGTTCACCCCCCCCCCTCCCACCAAATGTCTGCGAAATAATAACTGCTTGAATTAAATGGACCGAAATTTGCAATAAATTTATTTCTTTTTAATTTTTAACAAAAGAAAAGAAAATTAAAATTTATATGAATTCTACGGAAACGACTGTTTTTCATTTGTTTTTATTGTAGTGTTCAAATGTTTCATATACAATAATTGACTATAAGGCTTTAGTGTACCATTTATAAATAAATATATTTCGTAATAACACACACATACATACATATATATATATATATATGTATAACTGTATAAATATTTTCGTCCTCCCTCACGAAATTTTGGTCTAGATACGGCCCTGTAATATATATATATATATATATGTGTGTGTGTGTGTTTCACATAGCAAACCGAACGTTGCATAAGCCTGATCTAAAGCTATCAGTTAGTTTACAATGGTCACTGACCCCATACATTTTGAAGATTCACAGCAGGTAATAGACCAGAATATATTTTTTTGAAATAAAAACGTTATCGGAACTATTAAACTGTTTCAAAAGAAAGAAAACAATTATTCAAACAACAGCGTAGTATATGTATTTTTACTATCGCCGAGAATCCGTGGTCAACCTATTTCGTTTTCCATTAAATCTAAGTATAAAGAATTTTATAGAAATAAATAATTTGAAAACTTGTACTAAAATATAAAAGTGACTAGGAAGATTTTTTTTTAGTTCACTGTATTAATTTTTATTTTATTTATATTCTTAAATAACATCTTAATGTATAATACGCAAAGTGTTTAGACGGTTTTGGTAATGAAACTGGTTTACTCTTATTATTCGAGATTTTGCTAGATTATCATTTTTATATTGGACGTTTCTTTTTTCTTGAAAAATAAATAAAATGATTAAAATGTTACAATAATAAAGTTGATGTCAATCTATAAAGAGATATGTAAAAATTAAAAAGTGAATTCTTGCTTTAAAAAAAAATGGTTTTATAAAACTATTATTTGATAATTTAAAAAATTATTAATTAGTCATTTGCGAAAGAACCTCCATATTTTCGCTAGTCATTTTCCACGCAAGTTAATTTAGCATCAAATAAACCGTATAAAATATTTTTTAATACGTATTTTGAAGCAGATGCATTCGGAAAGTTTTAACGAAAAAAAAAAATATCGAAACGACTAGGCCACTTCATACGGGTTTTTAAGTAATACTATGTTCAACAGTTAATTCTTGTGTTAGAAACATAGTCTTTCAATTTTTTCTAAAAGTAAGTTTTCAGTTTGTTCACTTGTTTTCTCATGACTAGTCAATTTCCCTTAAGTTTATCAGGATAGGGATTATGACTGTTTTATAAAAACCATTTGGTATGGGCTTGGTTCGGGAACATGCATTTTGGTAATATTTTATAAGCCATTGTGGCTTAACATATTTCGCGAAGTATTTTTTCATTAGGCAATATATTGTTGTTTAAAAAACTGTTTAGATTTTTAAAATTTGTAGATGATTTGAAACAAACTGAAACGTAACAGTTGCTAAGGTACTAATTGAATATTTAAAAATCCCAGTTTTGCTACAGTTGATTTTTAATCCAAATTATTTACAGGTATTTTGAAATATCTAGAAATTTTTGCAAATATGTGGCATTTTTTTCGTAAGATTTTACAGCCATTAGTTTATTGAAAATTATGTGCAAAAATGTTTTTGTTTTTTATAGCGTTGAAAATTTTTTTAGGTTGAATGTGTCGCCATCAAGTCTTTGACCCTTTTTGACTATTTTATGTTATGAACAACATAATCATGTAGAAATTAAATTTAATTAGCAACCTTCGCGCAATGGGGTATATTAAAAAGCTACAAAGAAATACAGTAATAATAATTTGAATAACATATTTGATGTTATACGTACGAAAGCTATCCATTTATGCCGTACAAAGAGTATTTTAAGAAATTAAATATTATTATTAATCGAATTAAGAGCTACATACGTTACATATCACATTCTGAACGAAAGATGTTGCGATTTAATTTTCAGTGATTTCTTTACAAAAAATGCTGTTCGTCTTTTTCATTTTATTTTTAGCGTTTTTATATTATTTAAACACTTGTTTATTGCTAAAATTATAAAATTTGCCAAAAAAAAAAAGGAAAATTTTTGGGCACCCATAAATCAGATTATATTGTAAAAGCATGTCAAGCCAATATCAATATATATTTTTAAAAATTAACAATTAATTTATAATAACACGAAGCAAGAAATTATTCACTAAATTCTGCAATATATTTAGTGATTTATTATATTTTTAGTTTCATGTTGTTCTGTATTAATTTATACTGATAGGCAGAGAAAATAGACAATTTTAATATTAATATTAATTTGAAAACGTATATTAATAAATAATTTTTTGTCTTGCAAAACACGAAAGAAAATTCTTCGTGTATTTAAAGAATGATTGTGGTAGCAATAGAAATAACGTACTAACTTACTCTTGTTTTTGAGTTATAATTTTTTTGCGTTTCCGATGAATGCTTTTGATAAACAATTTCATCGAATTTCGGTTTGTCTTCTGTAGTAAAAACTTCTCTTAATTCAGTCATTAGTGTATACTGAAAAATTAAATAATTACAAATAATCTTTAAATATTTTTTGGATATTATCAACACATAAATTATTAGTAGATTTCAATTTGGATAGTAAAAAAAGTAGAAAACTTATAGTGATAATTTTAGAATATAAAACTTAACTTGAATAACTCATAAAGATTACACAATTAGTGGAAAACTAATTGTGAAAAAATAACTTTTGAAATGTTCCTTAATTTCCTCTTTCTTTTTTTGGTTTTTTAAACATTTTGTTTCCTGAAATCTGTTGTGATCTTAGAAAATCCAACAAATGGAGTTTTGTCCAACATTGTTCTTTACTTTTAAATTTTAGGATAAAAATCAAACGTTGAACATTATTTCTTACCATTAAATTTAGTCTTATCAACTAAATTTATTAATTCAGCCGCATAGGTGTTTTCATTTAAGATCTATAAAATGCTACAATGGGTCTTGAACTTGGTGTAAAAAAGGCTTTTGTCTTACTGATTATACTACGATAGCTTACATGAAACGCAAATATACTAAAATTGTTACCTTTTCTGGAGTGTCCAATAAGTCCATTAGCACTGTTATGAAAGTATCAAATGTAATTTTTTTCGAGCAATATTCTTCGAGATAATAGGAAAAGTTTTCAAAATCGTTTTTTTCTAATACTATGCTTGCTTTTTCTTCGATCATTTGAATGGTTTGTGATCTGGGTATTTTTCGCAATGTAGTTCTACATAAACAGAAAACTTATTCTTCATCACTGCTGGTTGATTACTTTTTTATTGTTTAAACTTTTTAATTAAAATATTTTTTTTTCTTTTTTTTGTTAAAAAGGACCGTTAATAACAAAAATTTCGAAGATATCTTAATTTAAAAGTTTAAAATATAACACGTTACTAGTGTGTACGTACATGTTTAAATGAATTACTTTTGATAATTTACATTTTTACATTTTGTATAATATATTTTTATAAATCACTTCCTGGTTGATCAAAGGCTAAACATTTTTTATAGAACTGATGTTATAGCTGCTCCAAAATCCTTTTAGAAACATGTATAATTCGTTAAACTAGTAGTGGTTAAGAATAATAAATAGAAGTAACATTTGTATGACAATTATTGACATATAAGAAGAGAGTGGCAAACCATTGCACCTAACTTCACTGTTTGCTGCCGACTTTGTAAATTTGAGATGTTTGTTATTTTATATCATTTAAAGTAAAAAATAAAAGTTTAATATTTCACTTAGCAATAAATTTGTAAAACCCTTTTCATTTGTTTAAAATTCGCTCTTGATCAAACATTATCAATAGTGACAAAAACAATTATTAGTTTTTTATAACTTGTCCGATTTTTCTGCTAAACTACTTTTTCTATGATGGTTCTCTTTTTACGTCGAGTTATGAACATTTATGTTTATTGCCGGTGCATAGGTGATATGTGTTAAAAAAGGTCAAATTTAGCAGAGTTTAATTCTTTTTCATCACCAACGCAAACAAATTCTAAATTTTACGTGGATACATTTATACGATCATGAAAAACAATTTACAATTTTTCCCTACAACATATTATACAGTTTTCGTTTCTTCTTTTTCTTTTTTTCCATAGTACTACTAATGTAACCTTTTGTTTTGTAGGTGGGTGACTGTAGCAGTTTATTTTTGTGAGTTAGTATGTTTTTTTTAAAAGATGCCTTCGATCTTTGTGTAAATGTTTATTTTTCTTTCGTAGAATATATTTTTCATGAAAGAACCAAGTGAAGCTAGACTTAACTTTTAATACATAGAATTGCAAATATCACGTGAATTCGTCCTTTCATACCAGTCAAAAATGAACGGTTTTATTTTTATTTAATCCGTATATATATATATATATATATATATATATATATGTACACATATAAAACCACTTTTTATACAAAGCAATGAGTGTTCGATTTAAACCATGCTTGTTTTTTACGAATATAAAAAAATGCACTGTAAAGTTAAGTAAAATTTCTTGATTTGGAAGTTATAAATATGTAATAATTAAAATTATAACACAGGTAATTTTTGTACTCCGTATTTCATTTAATTGGAACAGCTGAGCCGTTTCAATAAAACATTTTTTATGGGGAAAAACTTGTGTTATTAAGCTTTATGAATAATCTCTATTGTCTCTTATTTGTATAATATTTTACGTAGTATTTATTTAAAATTTTAAAATTAAAACTATAAGTAGAAGAATTAGATTTGAGCCCCAACGTGCATATCCTCAAGACTTCTATTCTACAGACTTAACCACTACACTGCAAGTTCATTTGAGAAACACTTCTTAGAATATTTTTTTATAGTATTGAATATACAAATAGTTCAATCGTTTCACAGCACAAATGTCTTTTTTGGGTATCACCGATATAGTCCAGCAAATCCAAATGCTAGATTTCAGTTAAATTTTGTAATATAGAACTGTTTTAATCGGAAAGTGTCATAAACTTTTTTAACTTCTGTGAGAAGTAAGCACTTTGCTTAAATTAGTCAGTATTTAAAATATGAATAAAATAACTTCAAATAAATTAAAAATTTAATTTATAATTTTTTTATTTCTGCTGATATATTATTTTTCTTCACTTTTGGTTTTTTGGTTTTGTCACTACATAAGTGGAACATGGTTTGTGTTAGCTCTTGCACAATTCCTTTGACTGAGAAATTCGAAATTTTTGGACTACAAAAATTAAGAATGAACCGGGAATTTAAAAATTATATTTGGGTGGTCACCACGTTTTTTAAAATTTAATTGATAATTCTATTAAAATATAAATTTTATTAACAGAACATTACTTTTAATGTAGAAAAATCGATGATCTTATTTGGGTTTGTTATTAAGGAATTTATTTGTTGTATATTTATTTATTTTTAATTATTTAATTTTCTATATTTTTCTAATAAAATGTACTATGTTTTACCTCGGATGGGTAGACGAATCTGTATCGTACGTGGTAAATGAATGAGGTATTTTCCCTACGTCGCGAATCGTAATCGTCATCCGATTGTATTGTTTTAGATAACTCACTGCGTCATCATGAGTAATATCTAAGAAACTAGTTCCATTTACATCTAAAATTTGATCACCTATCTATAAAGAAAAATAATTATTATTCTTTTCAGTTAATTAAGTAATAATTAATAATTATGGAACTTAATAGTATTCAAAAATTACACATGCAAGTTAAAAGTATATTTGGGATAGATGAAAATTGTTCACTGTTGTATTTTTCGATTAAACATAATATTAAAATGATTGTTTAGCTGTTATTTTTCAGTCATTAAAATATTTTCGTACATAAATATTCGCTTATATTCAAATGTAAGCTGGTATGCAGTGGAATTTATTCAATAATTTCCGATAATAGCTACATAAATGTAGTCATAAATACAGTTATTGTACAGTACATACTACTGACCCAATTTTGCTCATCTTGGTGCTATGTTATTACTGGTTCATGCTATGCGATATAATAAATTTTTTAATATAAAATGTGCGAAGTTACTGGAAAGCGAACTTTATCATTATTATCTCTAAAGAAAAGATACATTGATTTTTAATGGAACAGTGGGACTTCTGTGATATTTGATGGTTTTAGAATTAATATTTTAATCTTCATGATAAATTAATATAAGGATAGTAGTATTAATAGCTGTAACCACGGGGGGAGGAGGCAAAGGGGGCGTTGCCCCTCTGGAGCTTTGGATTTTTAATCAACTGGCCATGATGAGTATTCATAGGCGCGTAATCATGGATAATTTGACTTCTATAATAAAGTAGTAGAGCAATTTGCCAGAAACCCACGAAAATTATGTTTTAATTAAGATTTTATTCTTGTTTAATAAAATATTAAGCCTTTACAAATTATAAATTTTATTTTTTCTATAACTAATCCTTTTTCTATCATCTCCCCCCCCCGCCCCCCTGTTCGTCAGCTGGCGACGCCCTTGGTTGTCACGTATACAGTTCAATTTTTTTTGTAATTTTATAAATATAACTTAGTTGATATTATATGTTCGTAATGAAATAAAACAGCTGTCTCAGTACAGACATTTCGCATATTGTTTTAAATTAAAAGTTAAAAATATTAATATGTATATTTTGGAGTTTTAAACGACGTAATTATTAAAGATTTCTATGCGCTTTGTAAAACATGTTATGAAATTATATTTTTACAGACTTTTCATTTTAAAAAGTTATACGCCCTTGTATATAGAAAAAAATTAGAATTACAAATATGAGTTGGGAAGAAGGTGCAGCTTGTAAGTGTTTGCTACATAATAAATATTTTTACGAACCCGTAATTTCAGTTTATGGACGGATAGTAAGATGATATGTATGTAAGTCGTGAATACATAGATTTAATAAAAAATGAAATTGCGAGCAATGGATAGTCAGAGAAATATATTTTTTTTAAATTGTTAAGTAAAATAGATATTCATTGACTTGCTGTTAATGTTTTTTGCCCTGATCGCTGTAATTTTTTCAATTTGTTTATTTTAGTAAGTTACACGAATTACAGATAAATTTCATTTTTCCGATAAAAGTAAGTATAAATTTAGTTTTATTTAATCTTTTATGTAATTAAATAATTAATTCAATTTTATCATCAGTTCAGTGTGATTGTAGTTGTTAATATAACGGTATACTTTTCAGGTATGCGAGAAAGATTACGTCCTTTTTTAACAAGAATAGGGTATATTTTTTGCATATTTAATTTAATTTTATAATTTTTAAACAATGTAACAGAATTTTTATTACATTTTTTTTTGTACATATATGTGTATATATACATAGTTCACTGAAATCATTTTTGAAAGTAAAAAATATAATTTGAATTATAAGCCTAAAGTGTTTGGTTCGGCTTATTTTCTGTTCGATGTTACATGTTTTTTAAAATTATGAACGATTAAAGAAATGTAATTGTGTGACAATATAGATTAAAACAATCACTACATTGTTAGAATAAGTTTAAAAGAATGCATTTAAAATTGTCTTAAACTTTTAATTTGAATATACTCTTTTTATTTTTTTATTTTTATTTTACTTTATAAGTTAAATTTAAATATTTAAAAAAAAAATTATTTTAAGAATTTTTTACATTAAAAATGATAACACTTGTTTGGATGATAAGAACTTTATTTTCAGTGATTTAAGTTGTGTTAATAAATATAAATTAAAGCTCGGAATAGAATAGAACAGATTCTGAGTATTTAAAGTAGGTTTTAAATGTTCTGGCAAATTTTCGAAAACCTTTTTAGGAAGTGATTAGAGTGTACTCAAATAAAACGTTAAATAAAAAGTTTTGGGACATGAACGTTTTCATTGTTTGTAATTATAGTTGTAAACTACTTACATTGTTCCTTCTGTGTTGGTAATATTGATAAGTGAATTTCTTGTAGAATGATTATTTTATAATGTATTAATTTATTTGTCCAAACCGTCGCATATGATTATTCTCTTACATATTAGTGGATGGTGTACTAAAAATTTTTACGAGTTTACGAATTATTTGTAATTTAATAATGCATGAAAATCTGTGAAATAGTTTTGTGTACAAGTTATATTATTATATTTGTTAATATTAAAAAATTAACAAGCAAGTTCTCGTAATTCCGTGAACTTATTATACTAATTTTATGTAAAATTATCAACATTTAAACCCAATGAATTATAACATAATTTTTATCAAATAGTTTAATAATGTAGTAAGTATTGTAAAAATTAGTCAACCTGTAATCCAGCTTTGTCAGCAACTGAATTTTTATCAACTCCAGTTATGAAAATCCCCAAACCATATTCGATTCCGCCTCTGATTACTAGTCCTAATGTTTGACCGCTGTCTATAGTCAGTTCTGCCTGAAAATTGATGACAATAAAAATAAAAAAATTATAATGAATTCAAATTTTTATATTTGCATACATTATATGTATTGGTGTGTGTACGTAAGTACTTGGTAATTTAACAAAGGAATTTATTGTTGATCTGTTTAACTACATATTCATTATATATAATTTTGTATCCGTATTCGTACGTATATGTTCGTTTGCACGATATATATTGATGTTTTTACTAATCTTTCGAATATAATTAAAAAGGTACTGTTCTTGCATTACATGAATTAACGCAAGATGTGGATTGAGAGAGATCAGAAATAGCTACATTGCTGCAGGGAAACTGATAGTTGATGTACCTATACATTACATCATTACTTAGTATGATTTTTATTAATGGAAATTTTGTACACTTCATGCGGTTGTTTGAATGTTTTAACTAGAATTGATACAAAAACCGATACTGCTAGAAACGAGTGTTTTAAATTTTCTTATATATGTATGTTGTTAAAAAAAAAGGTCTGCAAAAAGTATTATTAAGGACAAGGGTAATTTCTTCTACTTATCTAAAAATATGTATTTATGAAAATAAAAATACAAAAAGGCAATAAACATACACTTCAAACTAAGTAACTTTTAATAAAAAAAAAATGAGATTTTTTACGAAATGTGAATTAAAAAGTTTCTCTGATACCGCTCTTCGGTTCTTTTTAAATTTATTCAATTCATTTCTTTCGTCTGGTTCTACTCCATCTGCTTGGAATACTTTCATTGTTGTCCCGATCCCAAAACCTAACTCCTCCTCTCTTCGTCCAATCTGTCTTGCTCCCTGTGCCAGAAAGCTGTTTAAAAGTATAATTAATAGACGGCTAGTTTGGTGGCTTGAGCACAATAAGGTATTGCCCAATAATATGTTTGGTTTTCGCCCTGGACGCGGCCCTCCCGATTGTATCAGTATTTTTTTGTCAGATGTGTATTTATTTTTTATCAACAAAAAATTCCTCATTGCTTCCTTCGTCGATGTCACTGCTGCCTTCGATAATGTCCACTTTCCCACCCTATTCGATTCTATGCTCTCCTTGAATATTCCACCCTTCTTCACTGCTCTTATTATTAGTCTCTTCCAATCCAGGACCGTCATTCTCTCTTTTCCGCTTGAACCTACTTCTTCTAGACTTTAACATTTACTTATTAAAACTGCTTCTCTGTTAACAAACTCTTCTTCCCTATTTTTTGCTGACGACATCCTCTTTTACTCCACCCATCATAGTATCTCCAATGCTAATTCCCAGCTGCAACACTACTTAACAATTTTGGAAAGCGCTTTATCCAATATTCATCTTTCTATTTCGCCAACCAAATCCTCTACTGTTGTTTTTATTTTTAGTTAGTCTTTCCTTAAATAGTAGTCCGATCCCCCTTGATAACCATTTCCGTTACTTGGGAGTATTTTTGGATAGTCGTCTTTCGTTCCGCAAGCATATTAACCATATATAAGTGTCATCACTAAAATGGCTCAACCTTATTAAGTCCCTTTCACATACGAACTGAGGATGTGATCCGTGCATTTTGCTCACGTTCTACAAATCCTGTATCCGCTCCATTTTGGATTATTGCTGTTTTATTTATGGTAACTCTTCCAGGTCTTTGCTCTCCAAACTCGATCGTGTCCAAAATACTTGCCTCTGCCTCTGTCTTGGAGTTCGGAAATCTTCTCCTATCCCTGCTACTCAAGCTGAAACCCACATTCCTCCACTCTTTATTCGGCGTTCCTATTTAAGTTATCGCTTCCTCATTAAACGTTTGTCTATTTCCTCTTTCTCACTTATTCATTCTTATTCCCTGATTCCACAGGATCGGCGATTTAATGCCTATAAAACACCAATTCTGTCTCTTATTTCTATTCGACTTCTTCAATTTTTACCATACATTCGCACTCACGATAAGCTCTCATATTTTTCTTTCAACTTTTCCTCTTTCCTTCATTCAATTAATTGCCTTTATTCTCCTGTTCCCCCTAAACCCGTTCTGCACCATGCCGTTAGATCGGAATTTTTACAAACTTTAAACTCTCGCTTTTCTAATCACGTTATAATCTACACGGACGGTTCCAAGAGCCCAAGTGGAGTTGGCATAGTCTTTCTTTGTCCTTTAAATCACTCTGAGTCCTTTAAACTTCCCTCCTTCTGTTCAACTTTCTGCGCCGAGTCAATTGCTATCCTCCATGCACTTTTCTTCATCAGATCTTTAAAGGTCTCTCGTAATATCCTTATTCTATCAGACTCTCAAAGCGTGCTACAGGCTGTTGCATCTTTTCTGGCTTCCCATTCTACTAATTACGTAATTCTTTTTATACGTTCTTTGATCCATGACCTCTTCCTTTTTTGTGCAATCCAGATTGATTTCCTTTGGATCCCTAGTCACTCCGGAATAGAAGGAAATGAGTTAGTTGACTCATTAGTCCTGCGAGCTTTTTCTTCCGGCAGGTTCCTTACTACATTTCAATCCATCAATATTAAGTTTTTGCTCTCTGCGGCGCATTACCAATTATGGTTCAACTCCTACTACTCCTCATTCTCTAACCCGGATTCTTTTTACTTGTCCATTCAGCCTTGTCTTCCTCTCTGCCCCTGGTTTCTTGACTTCCCTTTTATGCGTCGTTCCAGCATCTCGGCTATATGCCGCCTCCGCTTTGGGCACAGCTTGCTTCCTTCGTCGCTTTTCCGATTCTCTCTCGCGCTATTTCCATATTGTCCTTTAGATTCTCCTAACAGTCACTTTGTATGTGATCCTGAACACGTAATGTTCGAATGCTCATCACTTTCATCTGAACAATCTTCCTTGTACTCTTCTCTCTTATCAAGCAATGTTTCTACTCCCTATTGCGCTGCATTTGTTCTTTCCTTTCCTTCTCCTTCTGTCGTCCAGGCGCTTGACACATTCTTATTGAATGTTTCACGCCGCATAAATTTTCTTTACTCCCATTTCTTAGGCTAATGTCCTTGCTGACGAACCCAAATAATATTAAAAAAAAAAAAATCTGTCAAAACTTATCCGTTCTATATATATTTTTTTTAATAGTTCGGTTGTATTAATAAAACTAATAAAGCGGATTTTCGTGGATTTGATTGTTTTTTTTCTGATTATCTTTCGTGTTTTTTTTTGTAAATTATAAATGTTATTTTAAAATTTCGGCCGACAACATGCGTTCTTTAATAAACTCTTACCTAAAATTATAAGCACATTATTATACCGCTTGTTTACGTAAAAATGATTACAGTTTTATTTGGCTTGTATGTAAAATTATTACGAGTGTTTTGTTTGCATTAAGGTAACGTTGTTTCGTTTAAAGTATTTTTTGCTTATTTAAATATTTGTATATTTCTGTTTGGGTATATATTTTAAACACGATTACAATATTATTTGTTTCTAATTGTTGTTTCTTGTAGTAGTCGGTTCGTACGGTTTTAGGCGTGGTATAAGAGTTATCTACAGTAACATTTCTCGAAGAAATTATTTATTGTAGTAATTTTTATGTTTCATTACTAAAGTGAGTAGTACGATCGAAATAATATTTCGTGTAGCAGCAGTAATTATTTTCTTTATAGACCGCGGATTTAATTTTATCGTAAGGAGAAAGGGAGAAAATAAATAGGATTGGTGTTCACATTTTTGTAATATTTTAAGCGCTCCAACTGTTCGATCGCCGTTCCGTCTGGGTGACATAAATACTAGAGTTTTTATATTTCATTGTTAAAAAGAATATTTAGTATTCAAAAATCCGGCTAATGCATAAAATTTATTACGGTCAGTTTTAACAATGGTTAAGAAATTTTGAACAATGAGGTAATAAATGTATAGAAGCAATGCGAGATAAGTGGGTGCAAACGCGAAGAAAATTTTTTCTCAAGTAGAACGCTTTTGTGGAAAACTTTTAAGGACCTGATTTAAAATGATCGCCTTTTTGTAACGGAGGAGAAGGATTTCGCGGAAGTGAAAGTTCTGTATTAAATGCTGTAAACGCTGAGGAGGCCAACTTTTGTAAAACTGCTCCTTTTTATTTTTTAATTTTTTTGTGCAGAATTTACACAATAAAAGCGGTATTTTAGGAATTCATTAAATTTATAGATTTTTACGCGTAATTAATTTTTTTAATCCATTTCTCATTGCCCGTGCATGGTAAGATATAATGTAGTAGTTTTTTCATTGACACTGGCTCGACACTTTTTTTTTTTTTTTTTAATTCTACATTACAATTATTTATTTCACTTTAATCCTTTTGTTGTTTCATGCGATTTTATGTTACAATTTTTTTTTCATAATTTTTATTTCGATAGTTTCAATAGCTATTTAAAAAAGAAAACTAAGAAATCTGAGTTTCAAAATAAAAATGTAACCTCTTAGTTTTTTGTTTTTTTTTCGATTTTTAGATAATTTTAAAATTATGAATATGTATTTCTTTACTAGTCACTGCAGGACACGGCTCACAGTTGAACAAAAAAAAGAAAAAACGTTATAGAATTATATTTTTATTACGCTGACTGATATATTTCCCACCGAACGAAAACTCGAAGCAGAGGGATTTCTAGATCTACCGCTGATAATAATACGAATATTTGGAATTGGGCTGCTAGCTGGTGCGTTGTAAAAAAGTGTAAGGATCATAACTATATCGCGTTAATAGATTTCTGTTCGACTGTTTTGTTATTTGCAATTACAAATGATCAACTTTAATTTAAAAAAGGGTGTTGCTTTGCAGAGGACAAAGTCCTAGTTTAAAACAAAAGTGACCTCTGTAATATAATATACTAGCTGAAAAATCGCTATTTGTAAAACACATTATGCAGATGATGTATTACCTCGGTACGAAACATCAACGTTGTCGGTTTCAGATTATTTCATTGTTAATACTAAGAAACCAAGAAAAATTCATCTTCGAAATGTATATTTTTGTACATTTTATCTTACACTGAATGAGCATAGGCGCATTCGAAATTTTGTTTAGGGGGAAGTCGAAGTAGAGTTGTTATTCTTTAAAAATATGCTGTTGCACGTTGTATTTTTTTTTTTTTTTTTGGTTGTTACCGGTGCGTTTATTTTATTGTACTTGATTGTATAATTATCTATTCTGATTGATAGAATTCAATATGACGGGGGAACCGCCGCCAATAAATAGTATGGTTTCACTAGAGCAACTGTAGCAATAAATAGCGTATATTTTTTAATAGGTATCTATGATTTTTCATTTAATGATAACAAAGAGTTCAAGCAGGTTTACCACGCTGCAACCCGGCAAAGAAATTATCACATCGCTTCTTTTCCCTTGGCAAGCAATATGGTAAATACCCGCCAATTACGATCTTCCATCGCAGCAAATTAATTGGCATTAAGGCATTAATTATTAGCTTAAATGCGCTCCTCGTTAAAGCTGACTTTAATGTTAAAAACTTTCCGAGAAAGAATTTTAATATTCGTCAATAGCTCTGAAAATTTCAATGCTGTTATTAATTATTTCACACCTTAAAATGCTCGTTTTTTCACACACTTACCTCGTGATCGTAGACTGTTAGAAATGGTTTTAAAAGGGTTGCCTCCCTTATTCAGTCAAGCTAATGTCGAATCAGTCGAACCGTTATTTCTGTATAACGTAATTTACAAAAAAACTAAACGAGACGGAAACAGTCTGCCTATTTTTCTCGTTTCTTTTGTACCTGCAATAAACGCTAACGAAATTTTAAAAATAAAAAGTTTAGCTCCTTGTTTAATTAAATGAGGAAAATATTTTCGTAAAAATATTTTAATTCAATGTTACAAATGTCAGATGTTCTGTTACGTGCCCCACACCTGAAACTTACCTGAAAGTTGCGTTAGGTCGGCCTTGGCTACTCGAATGGTCCCTACAATAATTCTGACACATTAGAGTGCGCTAACTGTGATAGGAACTATTCCGCAAACTGAAATGATTGCACTTTATTTCAATGCATATTAAGATCTACATAGGTTGGTCCATAAATTTTGGCCACACCCCTCGCATTGCATGGAAAAATATGTCAGCGAAAACTAAATTACATACGCTTATAGCGTGGAATGTTTTAAATTAATTCTGAAAATTTCAGCTTGATAGCTTCAAATAGATACCTGCAGGGCCGTATCTGGTGGGTGGGATATGATGGGGAGGGTTCACCCCCTTCAAATGGCTGCGAAATTGTAACTGCTTGAATTAAATGGACCGAAATTCAGAATAAATTTATTCGTTTTCAATTTTTGACAAAAGAAAAGAAAATCAAAATTTTTATGAATTCTATGAAAACGACTATTTTTTGTTTTTATTGTAGTGTTCAAATATTCCATATACAATAATTGACTACAAGGCTTTAGTGTACCATTTATAAATAAATATATTTCATGATAACATACACACACACACACACATATATATGTAGTATAATTATAAAAATATTTTCATAACTCCTTCCCCGAAATTTTGGTCTAGATACGGCCCTGGATACCTGTACGGGCCATCCGCACGAAGTCGTATCCGAATCCGCCTACGAAGTCATAATCGGGCGTAAATTCGTGGTGGCTCGGGCGCCAATACTGCTTTGAATAAAAGGACAACAAGGTTGGAAAGTAGAGTTTGAGCTGTTGGAGAAAGAAAAACAGTAAAACATTTTCTGCGTGTGCATGTATACTGTTTTAACGAAGTGATTTTCATATGAGATTTTTGATACCGGTCACCATGAAAATGCCAAGCCGCTTACGTCGAAACCTTCGACTGAATTAATACGAAAACATGATATTGAGGTGTTGACACATCCTTCGTATAGTCCTGGCGTCGCATCCTGTGCTTTTTGGCTCATTCCAGTATTCAAAAAGCCTTACGTGGCGCGTAAGCAGCACGTGCTTATGAGAACTTCTTTAAACGCGTTCCTCAGACTAAATTTGAGAAAATTTTAAAGGTGAAATGGGTAGAAAACAAACGTATGAAACATAAGTGACGGGGTATTTTGGGAAAGATAAAAATGTAAACGACGGCTGAAATGTACATATATTAAAATTTTGTAACAAAGTGGCGTTTTTTTTTAACACGAAATCCCGTAGGCGGAATTCGAGACCACTTTGCGGGAGTATGAGCGCCCATATGAAGCTATTGAGCTGAAATTTTCAAAGTTAATCTAAAACATTCCACGCTGCAAGCGTATGCCATTTAATTTTCACCGATTTATTTTTCCGCGCAATGTGAGGAATGTGGCCAAAATTTATGGACAAACCTATGTAAAAGTAACCAAAAATCCGTGAGTTATGCCACGTATTCTTCGTTAGTGCACAATACTACTCCATTATATGCATTCAGGAAGCGATATAATATGCACGAGCAGTCCGCTCGGCTACTACTTCCTCGCAGCCCTCAAGAAACTAAGGCATTAATGCTGATAGTTCGGATTTTGCTTTTATCTTAAATTTTATCGCGGATTTCAATTTAGGTGAAATTAACAATACCGTTAAAGTAATTATTCATAAGATTAGGTAAAATAATAATTTGGACTTAAGTTCAACAATATAATGATTACACTAGAAACTATTTTAAATTTATACTTATGGACGATCTAAATAATATTAATTTTGGTTGCTTGGAACTAATTCTATATATGCTACAGCGGTATGAAATATATATTTTTATTCATGATTATTAATTAACGAGGTAGTGATAGTAGCTTCATCAGACACATCAGAAACTGGATTGGACGGTGGGCGCAAGGTGAACTCCCATGGTGGTTTCTACAGGTACGATGTATCTTGTTGCAGCGGAGGTGTCGCCTTGCTGATTAATAATCGGGTTAAATATTCTGTTCTTTCTTAGCCGCGTTTGTAGTGTGTTCAAGCTACTGGAATTTCGTAATGTAATACTAATTCACCTAATTCTAGACAAGTAAATATCAATGCCATTTATTTATACGCAATAATATAAACCACCAAACAGTAATAGTGGCTTCTCAAAAGATGTCACGCCTCTCACGAATAATAGCAGAAAAGTTATTTTGCTAGAAGTTTAATGCAAAAAACAAAATATGGAATTATTTTAATAACATAACTATGCCGGTAACACACCTTATAATTCATCAATACAGAATAATTGACGTATTATAGCTTCCCGCGTTCTCAACTATTTTCCAACAATTTCAAGCGATAAACATAATGGATTTCACAGCGGTTAGGAATGTATAAAATATTATTTCTCCTATTTTTGTTAGTTACCTTCTGATTACAATACAGCATTTTGTTCTCTTACGGTTAATGATGTTACACTTTCAAAACGCGCATATTACAGTTACAAACAAACCAACTGGGGATTCTTTAAGCATTACATATCTGAAAATTTAGATTAAAATAGGACAGCATTAAACAACATCTCAGAAAAATAGATGTTCGATTAACCAATGTAGCTAAAATAAGTAACACCGCTATTGAAATTTCAGTTCGAAAATGAAAATTTTCTTTCTTTTAAATTCTGTACCATCTTATGTAATTCAAAGAATTATGTTAGAAGACGGTATATTATTCATCGATTTACAGCGTACGGCCAGTTATTAAAAAACATTCTTAAAATTTCGTACCAAAGCTGTACGTCTGGTTAAAAATAAAAATTATGTTTCTAACCATGTTAAAGACAAAAAATCTCTGAACAGTTTATAAGAGTTTTAATAATCAAGTTTCTTCAATTCTACCGCTTCTTGCGCTCCAGAACAATTGCTAGAATTGGGGAATCTGTAACAACGTTAATTGTAATAAACAGACAGGCGTGATAAGTAGCCGAATCATTTGAAACCTTTTGGCATGATGGAATAATTTACTAGATAATTAAGACAAAATTTCCGAATTATCTAATTGAACTAGTGAAGAACTATTTAATCAATGGAACACTTCGAATTCGCATCTCCGATACCTCGTCACCATTCAAAACATGCTTAGCTGGTTTCCTGCAGGGCTGTGTGTTGGGGCTAATTCTATTCAATGTATTATTTTTACGATTCTCTTGTATCATTAACACAGCACTTTTTGTCGACCACGCTTCGCTGTACTTGTAGTTAACATAGACCGAACGCGTTTGCTAACAAGTTTAGTCCGTGGTTGACCATGCTCTCTGTTTTTCCTTTGAAGAATGACACATTTCTGAAATCCTGCTAAATCAGAGACTATTTTATTCTCTCGCGGATATCCTTTGATTCATAAGATAGTGTGTATACAAGACACTATTTCTTATCTGATCAAGTTCGTTACCTCGATGTGGCACGAGATAAACGGTGAATTTTAATAAACATATTATTCCGACTATTGTTAAAGCGAATCGTGCTATTTGCACTATTTATCCAACGATCCATAGTACATCGTTTTTAAATATTCATAATAAATTAGTTCTATACAAAGTACTTATCAGACCAATCTTAAAATACGGATCGCATGCGCGGTCTTCAATATCTAGTGTACACCTCATACAAAACAGATGCCCTAGGTTCATATTAAACATATCATTAGGATTTCTATGATGCACAATTCCCTTAAACTGCCGTCCTTTCGTAATTATGTAATGTCTTTAGCCAAGAAATTTTTTGAAAATTGCTTAACTCTAATACTAATCTTTTTATTAACGATATTGGGATATAAGCACGTTTGTTTACAACGTGTAATCTCTTATAATCTTTGTAGACTATATTTTTTATTGTTTCCCACTTGTTTCTGATCGTAGTCATCCTTTTCATTTTGTGATCACATTTATTTCTAAACTGATTACATGTATTCAAAGTATTTTTTTTTTTTCTTCCTACAGCTCACATTACGTTTGCTAAGTTACAATCTGTAACGATTAAAACTGTATTTGTTATGCTGAATCGTGCGGAAAGGCGATTTGTCGATACGCTGGTACTAACAATACAGTGCTAATGTTACGACGTTGTAATTTGTACAAATATATTCTCTGTATCTTTGTATTCTTGTTACTTTTGAAAATAAACAAACAACGAAAGAAGAGATCCGAAATTTAATAGAAAAGAAAGCTCTTTTAAAAAGTATTAGTTTCATAATGATTTAAGAAGCACATTATTAATATGTAATAAGAAAAAAAATCTCCGCATTTTGCACTTCTTCAGTGGACATCTCCTTCGATGCAGTCATCCATTACATTACACGGTATATTATTAAAACATCTCTCAGATTCTCAGATGCAGTTGGATTTACTCTTTATAATTGCAGACGCCTCGACGATGCGAAATTCGATGCACATTTGATTGCGTGATTTCTGAGCTATATACAAGGATTGATCGGTTTATCCACTATTGCGAAATAAAGAAACTGACTATACGCGATTTTTTTTAACAGTTTGGTATAATGTTTATTAATATACTACTCTTCGCACAATCTAATTCGGTTTAATCAATTATTAGTGTAACTCATTTAGTCCGCGCTTTGTCTTGCTCACACAACTCTGTACATAGCGCAGCAGTGATTTTCGAGAACGGACTGAAGGTTTTTATTGGAGCGTATCGCATCTGAACCGTAGATTGAGGAGCTCACCCAAATCTGATCTTCAGTACGTTGTAAAATATCGAATGACTTTCTGGTGCCCAATATATATTCAGTTAACTATTCTGATTCGTTTCTCCAAATAATTTCATACTTGCGAACCTTTTTTTTCTTAAAAATTCCTTTCTGTTCTATACATGGTGCGGAGCCTGTTTTTTGTGTCGTCTCTTTTCTTTATCGGTAAGAGAACTTAAATTACGCACGGTGATCAAAATTGTAGATGCTCGATCATCCTTTTTTTTTCTTTTTTTTTTTTTTTAATGTAGCCTGCACACGGCTCAAAGAAGTAATTTGTACGATTCAATAAATTGCTTTCAGGTTCTTCTATCATGTAGTGTTAATTCTCCCTTGGTCCCTGCTAATGTTGCAATATGAAAATTATTATTTAATCATATAGTTAAGTGCAATGTTACTGTGTAAGGTAGTCTAAGGTTTTGTTTAGATATTTATAAGACGCTGTCTATAAGTGAAAGTTTCGATGTCAAAAAAAACTTATAGGTTCACGATTTCAAATACAACTACATGTTCGCAATCAGTGTTTTTAACATAGTTTGGAAAGATATTTCAGATAGCGTAAATCGTATTCAGCATAGACAAAAAATTAGGTAACAACGAGAATATTGTAATAGGTCACATAACTTCTTGGTTGTATATTATCTCTTTACTTATTCTAAGTTTCCTCTGCTATTTGGGAGCGAAATTTTCAATTTTATAAATGAATAATAATGTTGCAAAAGAATGTATTTATTTATGCACTCAGATTATCGGACGTGTAAAATATATGCAGAGGAGAAGAGAGAAATGCGGAACTCTATTCTGTTTTTAAGTGCAACAATTCAGTCTCGCATTTAATTTACAAAGTTTAAAATTCATTTTTTCGTGAGATTCATAATGAATGAAAAGTTTTAATTATTATTTTAATTATTATAATGTAATTTAATGCAGAAATTAAAAATTTTGGTTTCAAAAATCAGTATTATAAATTACCAAAAGTTCACAATTTATTTCAGTTTCCTAGTTAAAAAAACATGATAATTTTATTATTTATATTTATTGTGTAATGCGTGTTACGTATAAAACATGATTATTTACCTAAGTCACAAATATACATTCCGCAATCATTATCTACACACCTCTCGTTTGTCTACATTTAACACTGAACATACCGTGTCCAAATTTACCTTTTCGAATTTATCGAAAAAGTAGAATATACACACTGAGCGTCTCTGTTTATATCCAAGTTGCATTAGATTAAAATTGAACAATGGTATGTTGACGCGGAACAGGCCTTCAAAGAAGCCCTTGATGACAGAAAAGAAGGTGTTAAAATCGGTGGTGAAAATATCAATAACATCAGATATGCGGACGACACAGTTTTGATGGCTGAAAGTGAAGAAGACCTAACTATATTAACAAAAGCGGCATGGGCGTCGTCAGCAGGAAGCGGGGGGGGGGGGGGGGGGGGGGCAGCTCCCCCCTCCCGGAGTCTTGAAACTTTTTAATCAACTGGCCATGATAAGTATTCATAGGCGCGTAATCATGAACAATTTGTCAGAAACCCACGAAAATGATGTTTTAATTAAGATTTTATTCTTGTTTAATAAAATATTAAGCCTTTACAACTTATAAATTTTATTTTTCCTATAACTCATATACTTTTTCTATCATCTTGACCCCCTCCCTGGCGGCTGGCAACTCATCTTGCCCCTCCCCTGGCCTATCGGTTGGCGACGCCCTTGAAAAATGGTGGACAAAAAAAAAGAAATAAATATGGACTGATAATTAACGTGAAGAAAACGAAGGTAATGGCTATCTCGAACGACCCACACCCTATCGACATAGTGATAAATAATGGCAGACCAGAACACGTCGATAAATGGATTAATAAGTATGGTGACCCAGACGGAGAAATTAGATGTCGCATTGAGCAAGCGCGTTCTGCCTTTATGAAAATGAAGAAGACACTCACAGCTCATGACTTGGACCTTCATTTAAGATTCAGAACTCTGAAATGTTATATCTGGTCGGTATTACTATATGGTGTCGAAACGTAGACATTGACGTCCAGAACGCTCCACCGATTACAAGTTTTCGAGTTTTGGTGTTATAGACGCTTACTCAGGATCCGGTAGACCAAAAAGAAGACAAAAACTGAGGTACTACAGACGATGAGAAAAGAAAAGGAGCTGATCGACACTGTCAAAAGAAGAAAAATGGAATACTTCGGTCATGTGATGCGTGGGCCGAAGTACACATTACTGCAGAATACGAGTATATTGATGAGAAAGGTGGAAGGAAAAAGAAGAGTTGAACAAACAAGATTATCTTGGTTCAAGAACCTGCAGACATGGACAGGTTGCAGTGTTGAAGAACTGTTCCACACAGCTAAGGATAGGGGTGCCTACAAAGAATTAATCAAGCTTGCCATCAGACGAGCCTAAGATCGAGAATGGTCATGGCACCGAAAGAAGAAGAAGATGTTGCTTATGGTACTTATATTACGATGTTCTGAAAATACTAAAAAGCCAAACAGTTTCTTATGCACTTTTTAGACTTGAAATTTATTTTTGTTTTCCGCACTGCGCAACTCCGGATTAAACAAATCGCACTTAATTATTTTTGGAAAAATAGTTTTTCTCCCTCTGAAGTTGTTGACATTTGTTAAATATTTTCCGGATTCCAAATTTTATGTAGATCTAGCGACTAAAATCGAATTACTCTTGATACACGCAATCTAATATAAAAACCATACTATTTTTCTACTATTTTTTAATAAATCAGAAATTATTTTCAGCTGTAAATAAAACTAAAACAAGATTCTAAAAATTATTTTAAAGTAAAGAAATACAAAACACGTTATAGCGACAAATTTCGTTTACACAGCTTTAATTAACGAATTGTTTTGTTGTGCGTCATGATTGTGATGTAGCAGGGTGTAGTGCGCTAAAAATCGCGAGTTTCTATATTAAGTGCAGGTTCCAATAATATTTTCTATTCCTCTTACGTAAACGAGAAAAAAAGTTTTCGAACTGAAAATTGGTTTTCTAATAGAAAAGTTAAATTCGTCTTATCATATTTTTTACGAATTTTCATCGAATCTTTTTGTCATCATTCGTTTGTTTTTATTTATCTTATGTAGCAGATTTATATGTTACAATATTAAAACAGCGTTACTAAGTACTTCTGCAAATTCATAAATGTCGATAAATATTTTTTTACACGAGGAAAAATATCGGTAAAATAGAAAATCAAATGCGCAGAAACAAATTTACATAGATTTCTGTATTTTTGCGCTGTTTACATCTTAAGTGACATTTTTTAACTAAAAAAAAAAAAACACTTTACCTATACAATTTGCTTTTGTAGCATTTTAGGCTTGGTGGAAATTAAAAGTGACTCTGGTAAGCAAAAATTATTTACTTTTCTAATCTTTTCTTTAGATATTTTGGAAGACGTCCATTTGTTCGATGTATTCGTTTTAACGTAATCTGGCGGCGGCGACACTGTACGTCCCATTCGATCTATCCACGTATAAGAATGCTGCAGTATCCACGAATTATTTTTGTTCAGATTAAGTCTTTGCGATAGTGGAGTAGTTTTTACAGTCATCGTAATCTGTTGTTTTGATTTCAGTATCTAAAACAATATAAAGTCATAAAACATTTTAATTTAGAAATTAATATTATTCCTAGAAAATGTAAATTTTACATTTATATGTTCCATATACTTTGATGTTTTTCTAACTTTCAACTTTTTCTTTTTATATGTTATTTATTTAGACTGATTTGAAAAAAACAAAAATATGCCCAAGTTTTCTGTATATTAGTGGGTCGTGTTATGTGCGAAAGAATTTTTTCAAGTTATTATGATGGTTTCAATATATAATTGATTAATCAGTAAAACCTGTGGTGTTTTTTGGTTTAGCTTGCTATCAGAAAATTGAACTCTCATGACCATAGATTTTCGATCGTGATTGTCAAGTTAAGATTCGCAATGTACTACGTCCAACGGAACTGATGAGAGCAGGGGGCTAGTTCCTTCCTATACATACAAGTATATATATTTATATATATTAATTACAGCGTAATTTTTAGGCTGGCCCCCTTCGATTTTTTATGTAAGAAAAAATGTTCCAAAATATTTCCCAATTTTATGTAACGAAAGTTAAATGTTAGGATAGGATTTTTGTGATTATGTTATTTTTTGGGGAGGGGGTCGATGTCGGTAAGAATGACGTTGTAAATTCGATTTTATACAAAATATAGACGAGAAAGAGATAGAAATGTATGCAAGAGGAGTCCAGGGGCAAAGCTCCTTGCTAGGTCAAAGTGGCCAGGTTTTATGTATACTAATGTTCGTCCCATTGGTCGAAATTCGATCATAATTATTATTAAAAATTTGAAGAAAACATATATGAATTTGCATATTTCCAAAAAACTTTTTTTCTACTCTTATACATTCATTCATTGTATATCCGAGAACATACACTTTTATTTTTACCTACAATACAAAACAGTTCAGTACCATTATAATTTAATAAAAAATAAATTCAATAAAATAAGAGTAAATCACAATTTAAAAACCTTCATTTATTGATATTAAATGACACCCCTTGAAGATTTAGTAGATTGTAAAAAGGCCAATAATGATGATTACTAAAAAAAGTGAAAACATTTTAATAAGAACAGATTTTTTTGGCGGGGGGGGGCTCGCTGACAAAGAGCACTGACTTAATAAGAACAGATTTACTATTGGCTTTAGCGATTTCTTTTTTCATTTTTTTTATTATTTTTTTATTTAAACAAGAAAAAGAAATTGTTTTTAAAATTTTTATATTGATAACGCTAACGATCGTCAATAGCTACTAAACAAAAAATAAAAATAAAATCGGTTAATAAACGGAGGAGAAATAAGGTACTGAACTGTTTTGTCTTTGCCTATTTATATGTGTATATGTATATGTGTATATACATATATATGCATATATATATATATATATATATATACTAGGGGGCTTTCCCCCTGGCCGCTTCGCGGCCCAACCCCCCCGGACCGCCCCCACATCCCCGTTTTGTGAGAGTTTCGTCGTGACCAAGGCTCAAAATGCATATATTTTTCGAAGTTCTCACTCGACTCAAGGCAACATACAATTGCCCATGAGTGAAGACATTATCCCTCAAATCAACAGCGGCGAAATCCAATGTTTCACCCGGAGTTTTGTTAATGGTCATGGCATAGGCTAACTTGATAGGAAACTGCCTTCTTAAAATCTAAATGCCAGTGTCGCCAGCTATAAATTTGAAACTGATCCTAGGAATTAGAAACGTCTTACATTCATTTTCCGGACGAAATACTTCGATTATGAAACCTTTAACAGATTTAATGACGACTTTTCTTCCATTCACCAGGCCTTCTTCGAAATTCAAATTTCTGATGAGGATACAAATCGCTCCAATTTTTATAGTAATTTTGTGATTTGGAACTCCTGGGTCTGACATTTTGTTTAAAATTTCAGTACATAAATGTGTGGAATCTCCTTTTTTTTTTTTTTTTTCATTAATCAGAGTTGTATCAGCACTATATATATTTATTTCATCTCCAGAAATTTTTTTCCCTATTATCAATCTGTTTATTTGATTTATGTTTTTATTCGTTGGTGATAAAATACATCTTTTGGACATTTTAGAAAAATTTGATAGAACATCATCGAGATAAATGTGATCAATCATTTCATCAAGTGAAGTAAACATTTCTAAATCGGGGAAATTTAATAGGATTCCATTTTCTTCGCCATACAAAGTCTCTGGCATTTTTCTTTCACCAATTTCTAATAAAAATTTTGAGTAACTCGGACCGCTTTCGAAAAACACATACTCCTCGAACCCTTTTTATAAAACGATTGCGACCAGTCTCTATATTTCTCTTTCCACTATCACGATACTGTTCGTAGAATTGCAAATACGTTAGTTTGCTCATTTCTTCAGTTTGTGCCTATCACAACTTCAAAATTACAACGCCGTTTTTCAAATTTAAAAATACACCAATAATACACCATAGAGGAAACAAAAGAAGAATCGTTAACAAAAGATGTTTCGTCTTTGTCCACTATGAGTAATACACGATGAACGAAAAGCCAGTATCGGTTTACGGTGGGTGGAAGCGCGGTACTGCGTAGGTGATCTTATTAAATTAGCGCTGATCTATTCCCTTTTTGTTTTGAGCCCCAAGGTATGAAAATTTTGGACATCTTATAATTTTCTTAAAAGCCACTGACCTGCAGCTGTCGATTAAAAAAAAAATCAGCTTTCTAAGTGCCATAGAACGGTCGCAGGACTTTTTTTTGATTTTTCATCTAATAATACGAAAATTGAAATTATTTTGTTAAAAGTTTGAAATAAAATAGCTCCTCAAAAAGTTCAATCGCTAGAAGGGTAGTGTAAGCGAGGGAAATACTCTAAATTCAATTCTCTTTAAAATGAGACCTAGAGCAGTTCAGTAGAATAATTAGTTTTTGATAAACGATTAAAAAATTGAAAAACGGCAAAAAAATGTGATTTATTGCTTTGATTTATTGCTCGTTTTGAACCCTAAGGTATGAAAATTTTGAGCATTTTATATTTTTTCTACATGCTGCTGATGTAGAGCTGTCGATTTACAAAAAAAAATAGCTTTCCAAGTGCCATAGAACGGTCTCAGAACTTCTTTTTTTGACTTTTTGTCTATTTTTTGATTTTTTGCTTGTTTTGAGCCCTAAGGTATTAAAATTTTGAGCATTTTATATTTTTCCTAAATGCTACCGACCTGGAGCTGTCGATTAAAAAAAAAAAAGAACTTCCTAAATGCCATAGAACGGGCTAAGGATTTTTTTTTCATTTTTGGTCTTTTGTCTTATTTTCGTCTATGGTGGAAGTAAAATTTGATTCATTGCTCATTTTGAACCCCAAGGTATGAAAATTTTGAACATTCTATAATTTTCCTAAAAGCCACTGATCTGGAGCTGTCGATTAAAAAAAAAATTAGCTTTCTAAGTGCCATAGAACGGTCTCAGGACTTTTTTTTGATTTTTCGTTTATTTTTTTCCGATTTTTCGTCTACTTACTTCCTTAGCGCTTTATTATACAGATATAAAAATTTAAAAAAAAAAACGAAAAAAACAGGAGAAAAAAACTTAGGTCGTTAATAAAACTGTATTCTGGTAGATTTTGCAACTGATCCAAAAGAAAAATTGTAAAGAACAAATTATTTAATTTTGGTGTCAACATCAATGGTGTCGATGTATTGAATTAATATTATGGTTATAATGTGTGATAAAATGTTCACGGGTAAATTAAATTGCAAAGTATTTTTTGGATCTTATTGTGGTGACGTTTTTATTAGGATTCTGTTATCTTAAGATTATATTTCTAAAAAAATATTTTAATTTATCCAAAAAAAAAAAAAAAGGAAAAAAAAAATGGTTATTCGTAATATATTTTATTTTTTGTTTCACGAAAAATTAGATTTCTTGAAGTCGTTACATCATCGACCCGTTTCTGAATTGTTTTTTTTTGTATATATATATATACGTGGGGCGTTCAATAAATAACGTGACGGGGTTTCGAAAATAACCTTCCCGGCATTCAAAAATTATGAAAAACATACCAAAGAAACTAGAAGAAATACTTTATTTTTTGACATAATTTCCGAAAACATCAGGCATTTATCGTACCGGGTCACGAGTTTATGGATGCCGTCATCGTAAAACTGGGCGGTGCATTTAGCGAAAAATTTTGTTACTACCCCCGTGACTTCGTCGTCTATTACGAAACGTGTCCCACGCATTTCAAATGGGGAAAACGTGAAATCCCACATGTGCGCCACATCAGGTGAGTACGGTGGATTTTTCAATTCATGTGCGAACGAGAATAGACGTGTGCGGTCACGCATTATCGTGCAAAAGCACTACTCTCCAGACCTCCATGTCTCTTCCGATTAATCGCTCGATGAAGTGCTACATGGGTGTTACGGTAAGTGTACTCCGTTATCATATCCTTCTGTGTACGAAATTGCAACAGTAGTGCCGGTTCCAAAAAAGATGGTTGCGAGAACCTTGCGGCAGAGTATTCAGTTTTGGCCTTCGGCAGACTTGGTTGACCTTTCATTATTCACACTTTACTCGCTTCCTTCAACTCTGAGACACACGCGTTACAACATTGTTTGCACGTATATTGTGCACAGTCTGCAATCAATTTTTGCACCTACAACTTCTTCTTCACCTGTCAGAAATTTGGTGACCGCGCGTGTCTTGTAACTCACCGGCTTGTTAACGTTCACCGACATGTTTCATACGTGCGTACAGAAGTTCTACCGATCAGATTAGAACACGGAAAACGGCGTTCTGTTCGTATTTTCCTCCTCTGCCTCCCATATAAATTTCACACAGTTTCTCTAAACAGCAGGCGTGAAATAAGCCGTGTCACGTTACTTATTGAACGCCCCACGTATATTGTATACACTCATTTATACATACATGTATTGCGCGATTGTTAAAAAATTTACAGCAAATTGCGAGACCCGCGTAAGCAGAATGTTCAAAAAGATTCAAGTGTAGTTTGTGATCACACCAGCTGAATTACTTTACACAATCAGATCGAGAAGTTTGTGTTGATGTCATCGTCGATCCTAAACGAATGAACATGTCGAAAATACTGCCTATTCGGTATTATGTCATAGTCTTGTTTTTCTTCATTTAAATTTAATTTATCGTTGTTCAGCGCATGTAAGTAATATTTTTTCGCCGAAGTATTTTAATTTCTATTTTTAATCCCTTCCCAATTCGTGTTTATAGAGAATGTCCCGATTATGATATTGTTTGTAATGTTAAAGCTTCAAACAGCAGGACTACTATTGCAATGTACAAAATTAATTAATTTGTCCTCCGTTATTTCGATATTAATCAAAAATAAAAAAAAAATGAAAGAAAATTGAATTAGTATTAACCATTAGGTACACATTGTGTTCAACGCAGTTTCGATAAATAGCGCAATTTGTTATCCTAGTTATGTGTTAAGGAGACACTATTTGTATGTAACAGCCTTTCTCTTAATCACAGTGAAAACCAATTTCTTACATGGATATTGATCGCGAGTATAATCTTTATGTAAACCGTGTTCGTGAGATGATCGGTGCATCTTTGTGTTCACGCTCTTGTCAAACTATATTGTTTTTGCTTCAGACAAATCTGATTACGATACATCAGTTCCGACCGTCTGCTGAACGGAACATGTCTTTAACCTATGTATAAGGGAGTATTGTTAAATCTGTGTTTATTTTTTTATAGTCGGATTTTTAACATGTCATGTTTTTGCGGTGGCCTACAATTTGATAAAATGCGTTATACAAGATGCAGCATATGAAATATGTAACATATATATGTATGTATTGTATGTATGTATGTTTTCTCTGTATATTATCAGTTACTGAAAAGTAGCAATTAATAAAAAAGAAAAAAAAAAACATGTTACTAAAGTATTATATAATGCAATCTTCAAATTATGTTTATTGGTAGCATACAAAAAAAATCCGTTCTTGATTATTTTTTTTTAATATTTAACATAATAATTTTTATTACGGAACAATAAAATCACTTCGGAATAATAAACCCTTCTCATATTCACACTAAAAAGCAAACCTTGTACGTAAGTAAAACATGAGTAAATAAAATAAGCATGTAAAATGCTCCAAACGTCCAAGAGACTTATTTTATCACATGTATTTTCTGACATATATGAAATGAAAGCGTGAAAGAGGCTCTAGATTTTCTAGGTATAGAAATGACGTCCGACATAGAAATTCTTAAGATATTAATCCAAGAAGAAAATAAAGATTACAACGTGTACACTTTCCGTCGACAAGTATACATACAAGTAGATACAAAAAATATTCCATCCACCATTCAAATAAATATTGATGATGAACTTTATCGGATTTTTTTGACATTAGATAAAAAATTACCTGCTTGATTTGAAAAAAACCAGGGTATATATTTTCAAAGTGCAAAAATACACTTGTAACGAACACAGGAAACCTCACTGAGGTGGTTCCAAAGACATCTATGACAATGAAGATGTCATGATTGTTGATATCAACGACGGTAACAGTACCATGAAATACAAAACCTTGCTCACCATCAAAGATGATGCACCAAAAACAACCGAAATTTTAATCGACGAGAACCTTAAAATAAAGCAACTTAAATTGTAAGAAACAAATGGGTACGCGAGCTTTTCACAGCATCCCCAACCTCGAGCCCGAATAGTCAAAAAACAGTAACCAAAATCACAGCAACAACTACACCAAAAACATCCGAAAATTAAACAAAAAATCAGAAAAAGACCAACCAGCACCGTTTACTGCCACATTAAAATGCATGGAAAACATATTCCAAGAAGGTGATGGAATAAAATACAAGCAACTTACTGACTTTCTAGAAACCACCAGAAAATCTACTAAACCTGTCAAAGCAGTCCGAGAACAGAACTAAAATCATAGTCGAACTCATCAGCTAATCTTCATTCTTCGCTCTAAGGTAAATCACTAAAATAGCTAACGTTCTAAGCAGTGGCAACGAGAATAAGATAAATCGTTTAGCCGATTGGTCTACTCGTTTTTCTGAAAATTTTGCAAATTAAAAACAAATAATATTTTAAACACCATTTCTCAAGAATATTAATGATTTCAAATGCTATCCTAAATTAGAACTGCAATGAACTTTATGCCCGTTACGAAGATTTCCAATTGTTTCTAAAAATTTATAACCCTATCATAATCATACTTTAAGAAACCAATACCTCAAATTTTATGAATTTGAAAAATTTCACAATTTACTGTAAAGAAATAGGCGACGCAATTCGTACATACGATGGTATGGTATTAGCTATAAAAAAAAAAAAAAAAAAAAAAAAAAACCATCTTCGGCATAACTGTTAGCCTAAATATCCACATGCAAGCTTTAGTAATTTCTTGGGACTTTGGCTCTGATTAAACATTTTTTCTTTTATTTACCGCCCAATTTTTCTATAACAAAGCAAGACATATATGCTATAATACATGTATATTAATTGCTTACAGCTTTTATTGTCATAAAGGACCTAAACAACCATAATCCTACGTGGGGGGCTCGTATTCAAACACAGAAGGAAAAATAATGAAGAATGTTCTGAATGATAATAACCTTTCTATCGTCAACCCCAAAGGACGTACACACATCAGTTACTCTCACAACTCTTGGTTAATTATCCGGCACACATCAAGCCTAAACCATCTCATTCGTATGTTCTATCACTTTGAAATGTCAAGAAGTGATCATGTCCCTCCTCTAATTAACCTTAAAATAAAATCGTAAAGCGAGGATATTTACCCTACAGATAAAACTTCAAACATGCCAACTGGAATCGTTTTTAAGAGCTTTAAACATAAATATCTGGACTCGACCTCAGTCAAAACATCGACAACTTCGTATCGCTACTCACCACTCACATTTTTCTTTACGCCTTTCAATCTATACCAAAATGTGATACTTCTGCAAACTGTGGTGGTCCAAAAACTGCAGTATTGTAATTCGCAATCGCAGAAGAACCTTAAAAGTTCTAAAAAAAATTCGAATTCACTTCAACTGACTTAATTATCAAAAACTGAGCCGCTAAATGCACCGCTAAATAAGCAAAACTATATTGTCGTTTCCAGATTTTCACTTACAGATATGCATTTCTTAGACGAAACGTCAACTTTGCTCCACTCTTTTGATATAGTGTAATCAAATTTATATAGCAACCTAAAACAGAGCACTCCCGTTTTGTACAGAACTTCTTATCCGATTTGACTTAACCTTACCAAAAATGGGAAACGATTGCCCCAATGATAATTTAGTTCGTACTTTTCAGGAACTTCTTTTAACGTATCCAGATCATAAAATTATATTCACTGGCGCATCCAAAGTAGAAAATCGAACCGGTTGTGTAATAGTATTAGATCATTTCGATACAATTCAGTGATCGTTACCTTCACTCTACTCCATTTTGTCTGTCGAGCTTTATGCTATTTTCATGGTCATTCTTAGTGTTTCTTCGGATAAAAATTTAATTTGCACCGATTCTTTAACAGCATTACAAAGCTTGTTCAACTTTTATAAAAAACCCCCCTCCCGGTGTAGCAAAGGAAATTGTTTCTGTACTACAAAATATACTTTGTTAAATAATTTTCGTATGGATTCCGAACCATAGTGGTGGCCTAGGCAACAAATTATTGGACCAAACTGCTAAAGAAACAACATACTTCAACCTCGTATATTATGTTCATTGCAATGGCCCATTTTCAACGGTCAGCACTTCCTCATTGACTACTCGGAGTACAAAATGATCCGCTCAAAATTTTCGCTCCCTTTATCATTTGCTGAGTTTCATCGGTGATTATGAAAGAATAATCTCACAACTTTTGGAATCTTTCAAAAAGAGAAATTAACTTTATGGCGATAAAACTCTTTGCTGTGCTTCTAGCCTAGTCGCTGCATATGACACGTTAAATATAAAAAATAAAAAAATGCCAGTTCTTATTCAAAATTATAAGAAGCTGAACATATTAAATCAATATAAAGTATAAAAAATCTGGATTATATTCACATTTGTATTACTGTTGGTGACGCATGTTTTTCACTTTACAAAGACTCAACCCTGCGAGAAGACGTATTAATTAAACAGAAGCAATGAAAATATTAAAAAAATTCGAAACTAATTTCCAACTTTTACCAATAAAGTATGTAGTTTCAGGTCGATGGATGACATTAAATCCTCCCCCTCGACAAGAAAAAAGTAGTTTCAGTTGCGTTATAAATTTTCTTTCGCTTTCGATTTAAATTTTCCATTACTTGTAATAGATTGACAATGCCTAACAATAAGCAAAGTACGAAATCTTTCTTTCGGCGAATTAAATAGCTCGTTCTTGTGAGGAACTTCTTTACTTCTGAGGAACTGTTATTTTCCGTAGCGGGAGTCACTTGAAAAGAACCGGACTTTCGACAAAAATGAAAATAATAAAAAAAGTACGGGCGCCAGTGGCATATAACACGAATAACTCAACGGTATTTTAGGCTTTATCACTTACGAATAAATAAGAAAAAAAGCCGACATAAGACGCCGAATTTAAAATTTATTCGACCCTGCGGACCCAACTCTGTCTACAGGAGCCGCCTTTCTCCACTGAAAGATGTCACTGCGGAAATTCACCACGTATTCAAATAATGGGCGATGGCCGAAAAATGGGTATATTTATGAAAAACTAGCACAAAACTCTCGATTAAACGATCGACTAGACGCGTACGTACGGCAGGAATAACAAATAAAAAAACAAATAGCGCAACAAATTTTGATAAAAACGATCTAAATTCGCGACATGGCGCTCATATACTAAGCAAAACGATAGCTATACGACTAGATAAGCGTTACAACGACAACTAGAAACGGAAAACGATTCGACGATTAATGATAACAAACCGAGCAGCGATGGTAAAAACTAAACAATCAGCCGATATTATCAACTAACTGTTCTTCTCTGCTAACTGCGCTACTCACACTCTTATTTATATCAGTCGGCAGATAGATAATATATGAATCGCGGAGCCACTGATATCGCATCGTTCTCAATAAAAATGAGTAGAACACGCACTTACAATTAGCAGATTGCAATCTAGAAAGTTCTTCCCTCTACTTCTTCGCTGTCGGGAGACAATTAACATATGTATAATATTTTTTAAAGTTATGACCCCAAGTGTTTTTAAAAATTTACTGAACTTATCAAAAAAAAAAAAGGAAAAATGACCGATAATGCTATAAGTACGCCATTACTCGAGTTATAATTTTGTATGTGCAGAAAATTTTTTAATTAATCATCGGTTGAGTGAATTTGACACAAACGGGGTTTTTTTTTAGAAACATTTCTATTTTTGACAACGATGTAAAATTTTTTGATTGGGATAACAATTTCGTTCCCTCCCCCCTCGATTTCTGTCCTTAGTGAAAAGAAAAAATTACGGGCCAGTTTTTCGAACAATACTGTTCGGCCGCTTGAGGAACTTTTGTACGTACACGTATTGTGTAATGGGTTCGTATATTTTCATTGAAAAGCGGTGAGGTGGTAAGTTTTCTTTTCTTTTTCAGTTTGATTTATTCTGCCATTGACAGCTTCCTGTGACGTTGTTGCAGATATTTTTCAGTCCTTGACGAGTGTTTCTGAATTGAAAAAATATTATATTTTCGTCGTTGCTGTAACTGTGTTTTCCCGAGCAACCCGTTTTACACATGCGTTAGAAGACATGTTAGGTGCACCGATAGACTGTGCTTTTAAACCAGCTCACTAACGTGGGTTCTTTATTTTACGAAATAAATACTGAAACTTTGAGTGCTAATGCGAATATTTTTTCAATTTTAATCACTTCTTGACTAAATAGTGTTTGGATTTTTAAAGGATAACTCGGAAAAAATTTTGGGAAGAAACATTTAAAATTCGGCAAATTTGAAAAACCCGCGACGTATATCTGTTTCGAAACTTCGCAATCGTTATTTTTTCCCTTATAACAGGTAGAATCGGTCATTACGAGTGTGCTTTGCAAGCGCGTAATTTTTACTCATTTCCCTCATCGAATGTTCAACAATATTAGTGCGACACACCCAATAGTGTAAAATTCGATTACGTTAATGTGCGGTAAAATGGTCACTCTTCTCTACGAATGTACTCTATTCGTATTTGACCGGTTAACGAATAATCTGCGGAAGGAAAGTGATATATGGTCGTGCAGTATACAGGTAAGGGAATATTGGACGGTAGAAATGGCTACGTACCTACTACCAGGCAGGTGGTAAAAGACCGAAGAAAAGAGATACATTCCATTAAAGAAGGAAGTGAATATTCTAGATGTATATGCTGGGGACGCGTTTATCGGAAAGATGAAGATGAGAAGAACTCTTGATTTGGATTATGGTTATCACTTAATGAAGCGCCGCTGTTTCCGAGGAAACTTGTAGACAGATGCTATTTTTAGACGATTGGAAAGACTGGAGGCTATAGAGATATGGACAATATTAGGAGTATGCAGATTAATGGGGAAGATTGTGCAAAGTATATTGAATATTGCTTTTGATGTAATTAATGCGACGCCGCCATATCCGTCGTCTCGATCGGATCTGATTACGTGATAACCTCTACAGTTAATATCGGAGTTTTGTTTAAGTCATGTTTCCAAGGGACCACGGAAATTGTTGTGTTGTACTAGTAAAGGACGCCTTATTAGCCCTGAGACTACGATAGTTCCATTGTACCATATTGAAATTACCAATCATTTTTAACAATTAGCACTGCGCTCGAAAGTGATGCTGACCACCCAGCGATAGCCCCTTAATGTCTATGATTGTATAGACTGGGTTAGGAAAGTTGCAGGAAGGATAATAATCGACGGAGCGTTGGCATGTCGTGGAATAAAGAACAGGAAGAAGACGCAGAGTGAATGACCGTTGGGGCTTTAACTATTCCATTGCACGGTTCTTGTTGTGATCCTTGGAAAAGATAGAAACAAGTGAAGACGAGAGTAGATACGCAGGACGGAAAGGGAGATGCTAATTGTCCTGGTTAACCGAAATAGGATAACCATAGAGTAGTTGGAGTAATGTAAAAGCTAAAATTTGGAACTCGAGATTTTCACGAAGGTAAGGGGAAATTTCTTGGAAGTTTAGAGTGAAATCCATCCTTTCTGCTGCTTCTGCGCTGAGTTAGAAGCATCTGGTTTAGATTCGGAGGAATTAAGGTTACTGGCAAGCCGGATACTGACGTGGAAGCGAGAATATTATTTGGGGAGAAAACTCCGTTGCGGTGGTTTCAATTATTGGAGTAAAGAGGGTGAAAATTAGTTTCCAAGAGGAAGTATCCTTTAAGTCGATGAATTGGCGTCCGCTTATAGAAAGTGTGAGAATTAGTAGTAGGAATAGAGAAGGTCGAAGTGGTACGGTTTTCCTTTTTCATTAACCGAGTTTCGCTAAAGGAAGCCTTTTTTGAATGCCGCAATTTTCTTTAATTGAAGTTGCCCTTGGGGTATTTCGGGCATAGACGAGATTGATAGTTTTACAATTTCCTTCACAGTTTAAACATTTTACCCTAGTTTGTGCGGCAACGCATTCGTTTGGCCTGCGGGGGGCGGGTGGCCGTATTTATCGCAGCGGAGCTAACTGCGGTAGATTCTTTCAGTATGGTCAAAGCGAAAGCAAGCATAGCATTCTAGACTGTGCAGCGCAGATAAAAGAAATAAACGTGCTGAGGAATTTTCGGAGACGAAATTTGATTTAAATTATGGGGATCGGTCGAATTACCTTGCCTTTTTTTTTTTGAGGCGTCGTATGGAAATAACAGGAATTTCAGTTGATATGTCGTTGAGAAGATCACTTTTGGGAATGTTTATAGGCACATCCCGAACTGCATCAAAGGAAAATAGGAGGGTGACTGAGATAAAGTTTTTGAGATGGTTTTTTTCCAAAAAGGCAGTGTTTGACAAAAATTGATTGGCAGAACGAGTATCCCGGAAAACTAGTCGAAGTGAATTTTTGCCTACACACACGACTTCCCCGATTGTTATCCTTCTGCGAAATAGAAATTTAGAGGTTGCAAACGGATGTAACTTGCCGATATTATTATTATCAACAGATTTTCAAGTAATTTGAATAGAGCCGGAATAGTTGATGGGAAAGAGGTCAACCTTATATGTCGTATGAGTTGAAATGGTATTGTTGATTACATTACCTTGATTGAAATTATCGTCATTGTTATTGTTGATGTAAGTATTGTTATTATTAATGATATTACGGTCGTTCTTATTATTATTCACGTTATTATTATTTTAATCATTATTTACGTTTATAGCATTGTACGATTCAGTTTGTGTACCATTTAAATTATTTTTATCGACATTCTTAATATTAAAGTTAGTAATGATTTTGGTTATATCTACGAAACTTTCAGAGAACTGAAGATCGGTTTGCAAGAACCGAAGCTCGTTAGCGGTAGGTCTAATTTTGGTGATATTGGGCTGCGACGCTTATCGGAAGAGTAAACCTTCAACCAGTTAAAAGATAAGTCGGGTTTGGGCCTCCTTTAGGCGAATTCAACCGCGTAACAGCAGAAACAAGTGTTAATTGAAGTTTCCCACGCTGAAATTACATAAATACGCACGTACAAATAATAACAGAGATCGAAATAATACAATTAGAACGATAAAATTAATTACTATATAAAACGGAGCAATCTTACCGAGAGCGGTAACACGACTGATGCAACCGGATTATAGATAACACAAACAGACGACTTATCGCGACACTTTATATCAATTTAATGGATGAAAAATTAATGTTGAACTCGAAGGTGAAGCTTATTGAACGGTCATAATAAATTTAGCTTCTTCATGCCGCGTTAGAAAAAAACGCAGTGTTCCGCTGATTAAGAACGTTACTGTTAAAATTTAATTTAACGCATGTGTTTTTGTATGTGTCTCTGCCTTTGTATCGGTGCCTTGAACTCCTCTCCTATTGCAGCCATTTTGGCAGAAACTGGTTCCTGTCCTTTATTCATCCGAAGACTTTATCTAGGTGGACGATTTCTGATCAAACGTTTTTATATTTCCAATTCCTACTTACTTAATTCCTACTGGTTTATATTCAACAACTGGCGTTTCTCTCTTCGTGAAACAAGAAAACAAAAATAAAAACGATTTTATTATTCCGGCACTGTAAATATAACTGGATCTAGGTGGTCCGTCTGATATAGCGGGTTTTGCAACGATCGCAATAGCAATATGTATTACATGTCACAAAATTTTTATGTTTTTTAGCGCTTAGAATTGAAGTGCAAATCATCGTATCCTGCGGCGTGTTGCGTTGTCGATGACAGCGATGATTGAACAAGATGAAAAAAAGACTGACCCAAAAAGTTTTTACACGTAGGAACTTCTTCACTTGTTCGGCAAGAATTGTGAATGGAATTTTAAAGCAGTGCAGATCTCGATGGTAGACTTTTTATGTATTCTGAGCAACAATTTAGACGTTGTGCCTGAAAGGATTAAAGTAAAAGCGGTCAGCAATTTAATTTCGTCTCGCTCTAGTAGCGTGGAAAGGGTTCTTGGCTATGCCGTTAAAAGGGTGACGGCGGTAGCTCTAAACATCTGCTGTGGAATTTTAATGAAGTCCAAATTTTTGACATAATATCGCTCCTCATAACTTTCTTTTCCGTATGATTAAATATAGTGTTTTGCCCCGATGAACCGAACTGTTTTAGGCCATTTCCTTTACCGTTCCAATTTTACCGTGTCCTTATTTTTTCTAACAACTATTACCTTCTTCCCCACATTATAACGTAAAATCGTGTGCTGGAAAAATGATTTCTATCAGCGGGAGCAGCCTAGCGGATAATGGCATGTTCACGATTTCTATGTAGTATTTGCCGTATAGTTTACATTGAACAAGTAACCAAATGGTGAAACGTAAAAGCCGACCTTTCTGGCCAGAATTTACTTACTCGCCGAAAGAAAAAAAATATATACACATACATACGAGCATATATTATAAAACTCCGTCCTTCGTCGTGCCTCGGCAATCTTTTTCTTATAAAATTCTTGTACAAAATCGTTTTCAATTGACTACGTCATTTTTACCCATTTTTTATTTTAAAAAAAATCTTAGCAATTGTACAACACACCATTCAACATTTGTTATTTTATATAAAGTGTAACCGAATATAATCATGGGACAGAAAACATACTATACCCCGGGCTAAGAATGACCTAGTCATTAATACATCTATTTATAAAATAAATTTATATCCTAATTTTGCTTAGTTTTGTATTTTACTTATTAACTGCTGTTGTCCGGGTTTGTGTAAATATTTTACGTATTATTTTGAATTAAAAAGATTAAGATCATACAGGCACGAGTTGTTAAATAGATGAAAATGTAGTCGTCGGAATGATAATTACAGATTATTTTGAAAGCAATATTACAGATTATTCAAAATTACAGTCAGATACGTAGAGACGGAGCAAATTATCCTAAATGTGGCGAGGATTTTCTTTATTGTGCCAATTTTATTTTTCGAATTTATTTATTTATTTTTGTTTCTAAATCTCTCATTTACCCGCTTTACTTCTGCCTCTTTACCAAAAATATAACAGTTATTCGAACGCGATGTAATGTAATTACCCACGTCGCTTAATAAAAGAAAATGAAAGCAGACAAGTAGATTTGTTTACTTTTGCGTTACTTTAATTTTTTTCTGTTAAATGCACCATATTTCAGAGAAGTGTAAAAAATCAGCAAAAACCCTATGATTTATCGTTAATATTTTTAAAATTTTACAGTATAAAAGAAATAAATTAGGCAGTGTGTTTTCTTACATATAATTTTAGAAATGTAAATTATCATAACATTGAATGACAAAAAGTTGTGATAAAAACAGAAAATAATTTCTACTCTCATATTACCGTTTTCATTTTTTAAATTTAACTTTCAGTAAGCTGACAGGTATCGTTTATTTTCACTATAATATATATATATATATATATATATATATTCCATAGAAATATGATAATTTTTTCAAAAAATTTAAATTCTTAAAAGTCCATATTTTTGCTACTGGTAATGATAATTTTGTACTCTTTAACTGTGGTTACTGCATGATATTCATATTTAAATTTTTCAAAAAAAAAAAAAAAAAAACAAAACAAAAAACAACAAACAGAAAATAGCCTGCTTGTACACGTGCCAATTTGAGCAATATATGTGTATAAATGCACGTATGTGTGTGTAAAAATATAGTCATTTATTTTGTAGATATGCAAGTGCGTGGTAGGTAGGGCGAGAAGAGAACGTTAACAGTAAAAAGCAAATATTAGCGATGGGCTTAAATCTATCATCCTTTTATTATTAAATTTCGACGAGGCTTTTTGTAGGTCGCTTCGTGCTATTATGCCAGTCAAATAACTAGCACAAAGTTTCTTCATCGTCACTATGGGCTGAAATTAAGGCAATGAACAACGTACTTTTTACTTTAATTTTATTTGTCGTGGAATTTGTTAATGACAACCTTGTTCAAATTTTCCCACTGTTTAATAAGAGAGAATACAGACAGTAGTAAAAATTTCTTCGGCGCAAAAATGCCATTCATTACGACCGAAGCATTTTATCGATAAACTACCGGAAAATTGTTAATGAGATTTTCTCCCAGTTGAAATTGCATGCCCTTTTACTATGCGGTGTTCAACAGTATGCGTACAGTTCTTCTTTCTTTTTGACCACATCAGTTTGCTGGCACATCAGCCCAGAAACGATAAAAAGAATAGTCGTCAGTTAAATTTTCATTCGGTTAGATGCTGACAATATGAAGGAGTTCCCCCGTTGGCAAAGATGATTGATTGGGGAAGAAAAACGGGGACATAAGAGCGCAATAAGTAGCAGAAAGTTTATGCTTCCTTAAGGAGAATACAGAATAGAACGTTTAACTTAATAATATGGAAATGGAGCATGGATGAAAGAAGGAAAATGAAACGGTAGAAATGAGCGGGGAAAATAGAAATTCTAAAGGATACTCGCGGAATCACAAATAATCAAATAATTGAAAAAAAATAAAAATAATGAAATCTATAATCGGACTGGCTGCCCAGTTAACAGCGGAGTAGAATAAAAGATCCTGATTAAATCTGGAAAAATGAAAGAAGCTCTGATACCACACAGAGTTCCTTTCAAAAATACGAGTAATAACAAGACGGGGAAATAAGGAATTCTTCCGTTTAGTTATGGCGTAGAAAACGAATTTGAAAGGTGAAAATAGAAAAAGTGTAATATATCGATAGTAATACGGACATTATACATGCCGATTTTAACGTTTTTCATTTCATCGACTTTGGTTTTATTTCGTGAGCTTGGCGTTATTTTGTCGCATATTGTGTACTATAAATGTTCCGTAATTATAGTAACGTACGCGCATGCATGCGCATTAATGTGTCTTACAATTTAGAAAAATCGATATTTCCCTTTGTTTAGAATATCCTAAATTTCGTTACTTTTCTAGTTTTTTGAATTAATCATATCAACCATTCCAACTGGAACACAACACCAGGTTTTCTAGTAGATTGTGTCTGTTTAGTTGTTACGTAAGTTGGAAATTGCTCAATTTCGGAAATCGAGCAAGAATCAGTGTATTCAACTTAAACTGATCAGTGACAATTTTCGCGAAGTTTTTCACATCATATTGTTCAATTTGATCATACAGTAACTTTATTCGGATATGTTTGCATGGACATTTGTCAAGCTTTCATCACGATCGCGATTGGTTCACAGGGATGCATTATTCAGTAAACACCAAAAATATGTGTATTTTATTAAAATTTTTGACAAAAAAATGATTTCCAGTTCGTGTTATTCTATGTATAATGCGTGAAAATCGTTACCATTAAATTTCGGGAATTTAAGAAAATTCCGGGAAAAAGAAATCCAGTTATTTCGTAAAAAGCTAATCACGAAATGGAGTTAAATAATGGATCTTGACATAGACTCTATACACGGCCTTCTGCTACACCATAGGCAGCATCACCATTGCTTGAACTCGGAAGAAGAAAATAAATCAGACAAATTTATTAAATAATTCTCCGTAATATTATAATCATTAAACAAATAAAAGGTGGTAAAATAGCACATCTAATAAACAATTTTTCGACACATCAATCCTACAGATAAGATTGACTTAAAAAACAGGCTAAAAAATCCAAATGATATCGAGTTAATTGTAAATAATTTTATCGGACAAATTCAGGGAACAGCAATAATGCAAGATTACAGTGATAATAAATGATTAAGCGATCTTCACATCCTTAAAAATTTGTCTACTACTTCTCCCAAAACTCTTCTTAGTGTTTTTTTTTGTTTTTTTTTTCTGGGTACGTTTACTCCTCATTCTTAGAACACTTTCATAATAATTTCTATTCTTTTTAATATTTAGGTTAAAATTATTTCCTTCCATTTCTGTATTAACACTTTATTGAACTATATAATATAAAATCTTTATTAATAGAAACTTATTTTTAAATTAAAAATTAAATGTGCCGACATGTTTCGGAGTCACTTGCTCCATATTCATGGCGTTCATGAATATGGAGCAAGTGACTCCGAAACATGTCGGCACGTTTAATTTTTAATTTAAAAATAAGTTTCTGTTAATAAAGAATTTATATAATTTCTATTCTTGAAAAAGACTCGGTTACTTTCCGCTCTATTTCCCTTGCTTCGTGCTTAAAAATACTTTTTGAAGGTTCATGATAAAAATAATTGTCTTATATAATGAATCGAGGCAGCGTGGTAGCCTAGTGATTAAGGTGCTTGGCTACCGAATCAGAAGTGACATAGGTTATCGAGACGTGTCTCATTCCGGAACCAAGTCGCTTCCAAATCTACCCAGCCTGAAATAAATGGGTAGCGAGAAATCTGGGAAAGCAAAGGCGGTCAAGAGAAAGGAACTATCCCCGATATTCTCTTTAGGTCCATTAGACTTAATACATTGTGAACTTTAACTTCTCAATCCATGATACCATATCAAGGGTATTTGCTTTACTGGATTTTTTAATGATGGATCGAAGACAACAACTTAATCCCTCGCAATATGTTCGGTTTTCGCTCTTCTATTGGCGATTGCATCAGTTTATTTTTCTCGAATATTTTTAAATTCTTCATCGTGAAAAAATTCGCCGTCACCACTTCCGTTGACGTCTGTATCGCTGTCGATAACGTTCACCTTCCTATGCTTAGGACTAAACTTTTTTCTCTTAATATTCCCCAAATCTTCACCACAATCGTATACTTAACCTCTTCTAGAATAGATGCATATTTCTTTCCACTCTTTCTCTTGTCACTTCAATATGCACTTAACCGACAGTTAAGGATCTTTTTCAGTTTTATTCGTTTTAAGTTTTATTTCATAGCTTCTCTCTGCTACTCCCCTTGCTTTTTGGAGACCTATCCTTATATACTCTACTTCTAATAATTTCGCCACTGTCACTCAGGAAAGTTGAATAATTTCCTTCCTATTTCAAGTAACTCTCTTTCAAACACATTTGTCTCTTTATTGAAGTCTTCCGGTATTGCTTTCTCCCTTCGCCCATTCAATTGGTCTTCATTTTAGATTTCATTATATAACTAATCTATTCATTTTTCTGAACTCCTCAGTTACTCGGGTGTCTTTCTCGACAGCCGTCTTTCCTTCCGCGACCATATCAACTACTATCGTTACAATTCACCCGCTAAAGCGTTTTAACCTCTTAAAAGTCCTCTCACCCTTTAACCTCGCGGGATTGTAACTTACATTTTTCTAATCTTCTGTAAGTATATTATTTGTGATCTAAACACTATTTTTTTACTTACGGAAATTCTTCCAAATCCCCCTGGCGAACTTGATAGAATTTTAAATTACTTCCTCCGTTTTTTTGCTTGGGCTCTGAAATCTTTCTCCGTTCACGTTGCTTTCTGTCCGAAGCCGATATGTCATCTTCTCTACATCCGCAGATCTCATTTTAGCTATCGTTTTTTAATTAAGCGTTGCCTACCTCGAAAATTTGTCTCCTGCAACTTTTTCATTAACGATCGCTGCTGGCATTTTGTCTTTCGAAAAATCTTTATCTTACCCTACGTAGTTGCTTGGCTTTCTGAATTCTCGCCTCGTATTTTTTCACATAATAATTTTTTTTATTTCTCCTATGATTTTAGTAACTTTTACTTCGCTATTAATTTCTTTTTTCTTCCGAATTTTGCAACTTTTTCCTACATGATGTGAAACAAATTTTATCATATGATAAACTATTGTCATTCTATTCTCACTATTTAATCTTTACTGATGACTTAAGATTAAGGATTTGAGGCTTTCATTCTCTCCTTTTTTCGCCGTTCTAAATACTTTCCCATTTTTGATGTCTACATTCATAGCTTTGAGTCGGTCACTATTTTACGCGCTATTTCTTTCATTTCTTTTACAAATGAGAATTTGCAAATTTTTTATAATTTCCGTTTCTAAAAGTGTGCTACAAGCTATTTTATCTCTTTTATATTTTCCAACAGGTATATTCTTCAAATTTATTCTATTATCGTCAAAGTATTTTCTTCTCGTTCTATCGTTACTGACTTATTCTATGGATTTCCAGTCATTCCAATTTGAGGATAATGACGATTGCGAACTCTCTTATCCGTGTTCTGGTGCTTTCGGCGATTAACTTCTAGATAAATTCCCTGTCCAGAACTTAAAACTCTTTTCTTTAACCTTTGGTACTTACCCTTTCTTATTCTCTAATCGCTCCTTCTCGCATTACTTCTTAATTCAACCTCTTCCTAGTCTACAACCTTGGTTTTAAGTATTTCGTTTTTTGCAACGTTCTATTATTCCCTAGATTCGATCACTTTCTATCCTTATTTCTCTATTACCCTTTGCATATCTAGCCATGTTCTCTTTGAATACTTGGCTTTATCAGTTGATCGATCTCTTTTTTATCATCAATTTTCAGCCGTGATCTTCCTATTCCCTGTATTGGAAATTCTTTTATTAGATAATAATATAGCTTCCTATTATTTACTCTTTGTCGGCGTGTTCGAAATAAAAAAAGGAAAATATCACGGCGCATAAACCGGGTGCTTTAAATGAATATGTTTGGTCTGTTTAGATTAATGCTTGAGTATTCGTTGGAGTGGTCAGCATTATTTGTTAACATTGACTCAGAAGGGGCTTATGAGACAATGCAACGATATTAATGCGCGGACATTGTTTGAGTACATATGCTTGACCGTCGGCGGAACGGCCGCAAATAAAAGCGGTATGCAGGTGAAGAGGGAACACGTTACAAAATCACGGACATGGAGGAATGCCCAATTCAGAGTTTATTTAGGACTGAAAATGTTCTGCGTGTCATTTCAAATAGTGCCCACTAGCGAGCTTCTGTTAAGTTTCAATATCGATTTTCGAAGTCCTATTGTCAATGTTTACTGCAGTAGTTTCCTTCAAGTATACGTCATTCAACTCACATTTTTTTCTCTCAAAAGCTTGCTCAATTGTATCGATTGAAAACAATTGCGAAACAGTTACTTTAAAATGGAAATTAGATGCAATTACATTCTTTAATGGTCAGCTTTTTTTTTTGAAAGTTTTAGATATAACTGCAAATCATGAAATCAAGCGATGTACTGGTGAGAACCCGAAAAATTTGCCAAACCTTATAATCATTGTAATTAATCCGAATGTTAAATGGTACGAATTTCGGACGCAAAACTAAAGTAGCTCCTGAATCATTCTGAATGTATAATACGATTGTATTTAGAAGCTCTTTTTACTAGATTTGACGATCGAATATAATCATTATTCCGCTAGTAGAAAAAAGTGACTACTAGTCTTGTGTTGAATGCTCGTCGTTGTGTAATATTATTATTCACTGTAAATAAATGTTTCATTTTAAATATTTAACAAACAATTCGGTTTTTTTTTTTTTTTGTCGTTTCCAGCTAAAAAACCCGTGTGTTGTTATCCTTAATAAAGTTTATAACTGTAGCTTTTTTAACGTTAAGGTGATTTTCTAAAACGAATAATCTCGGTTGTTATCGTAAAATGATACGTTTTTCACCAATTTCGCCTCTGCAACTTTCTTTTTTAATTTTAGTAATTGATAGTTAACATGGTAGAGAATACACTTTTTTTCATTAAACTTTTATTTCCTGAATTTGGTCAGTTTTCCTTTTTTAAATATAAAAACTAATCATTTCTATCTGAATGTCAGTCAGCTACTGTGGCGTAGTCAGTTAGGCAAGGATGTTTCGTTCGGGTAGAACCCCCGGTTTGAATCCTGACACTGCACATTGAAAATATATGAAAATTTCATCTGCGCTGGGTTGATATCTAAAGTTGACGCCTTCCAAAAAAATCTGAAAGTCAGTAGTGTGTTAGCTCTTTTGTCGAAATACGTATTGATAATACGAATATCGTAGCATCTAACTACTTATCCTGAACGGTTATTAATCGAGAGATCTCTGATATTAATATGTTCACTGTTGCCTTTTCCGATGAAGCTTTATTAAAAATTAGCTGAATAAATTTTTTCGATTTAATATTATGTTCTCTGATAATATATTTGTGTAAACATTTTCATTTTAACCGTTACCATTTTGCAATTTTAACTTATTCTGTGCCTAGTGATTCTTATTTTCTCGTGTTTGATGATATAATTTAAAGAATAAAAGTCACTAAGGAGAATTATAGTACTTTGGTGATCTTGCATAGGCTAAAATTTAAAGGAGTTGATTTTCAGTTATTATACTCTATACTAGTTTTTTTCATTGTTTTTGGTAAAATGTTCGCTTATCAGCACTAAATTAATAATAATTTTTAGAAAGACTTTGGTTTTTTTTTTTTTTTTTTTCTTTTTTGTAAGGCTATAAAATTTTTTTTTTTTTTTTTTTTATATTTATACACTATTACGAGCTGTCCATCAAGGACATTTAGTAATACGTGTGAATGAACTTAAACATGAAGGGAGGAGTACCCAATGGCACCTACCCGATTACCCCTACCTTAAACAAGGTCCTGCGGTTTCTGGCGTTTCAGTCTTCTTACATTATCGGTAATATCGAGCAATTCTCTAGCAAGAGTGTTCGGATGAGAATCGAGTCTGTCTGCGTGTCTTTTAGCGTGAACTTTGATGACATCAGCCACATAATCTATACACAAATCTCGATGTAAGGTTAGATTAGTAACATACCAGGGTGCCTTGGTTATCAACCGAAGGATCTTATTCTGGGAAGTCTGTATTACCTTCAGGTTTGACGGTTTAGCGCAACCCCAAAGTTGAACCCCGTATGTCCAGATGGGTTTCAAAATAGTTGTGTATATTAGACGTTTGTTGTCCGTTGTCAGTACACTGTTTCTCCCTATCAGCCAGTACATTTTTTTAACCCGGATATCTAATTCTTTCTTTTTAACCTGTATATGGTGTTTCCATGTCAATCGGCTGTCTAAGTGCAAACCTAAATACCTGACCGTTGCTCGTACAGGAAGATCTATGTTATTGATCTTAACGGGTGGGACTTCAACTTTTCGGTTAGTAAAATGGATATTCACCGATTTGCTTTCGTTTATCCCGATTTTCCATTTTTTAAACCATGTTTCAGCCTTCGTAAGAGCATTTTGTAGATTGTTGCTAGCTTTCTTCGGATCTTCATGTGATGACAGTAGTGCCGTGTCGTCCGCAAATGTAGCCATCTGCACATTCTCTGTCGCAGGAAAATCTGCTGTGTATAACAAGTACAGCGTGGGGCCCAACACTGAACCCTGAGGAACGCCTGCTAAAACTGGATGTATTTCTGAGTAGGTATGTTCGTAACGTACTTGAAAATGACGATCTTCGAGGTATGATTTTAGCAACAGGTAAAGGTTACTCGGGAACAAACATTTTAATTTGTATAATAAACCATCGTGCCAGACTTTATCAAAAGCCTGTTGAACGTCGAGAAATACCGCAGTACATACTTTTTTAGTTTCTAAACTATTTTCAATTACACTAACCACCCTATGCAATTGATCAATCGTGGAATGATGTTTTAAAAAGCCAAACTGATGTTGCGGAATTACATCAGTTGACTGTATATAAGGCTGTAACCTTTTTAATATTAATTTTTCCATTACCTTCGATAAAACAGGCAACAAGGAAATCGGACGATAAGACGTTACAGAGTAGGGATCTTTACCAGGTTTCGGAATCATTACGATTTGCGCAAACTTCCATTGTACCGGAAAGTATTGTATGCGAAATACTGCGTTACATATAGAAGTGAGCAGTACTATAGCTTTCCGCGGAAGTTTATTTAATAATTCAGCGCTTATTAAGTCGAAACCTGGGCTTTTCTTCTTTTTCAGCGTTTTAAGCAGACACCCAACCTCGTGAGGAGAGGCTGATTTTATTGCTAAAGATGGTCCACATGGACTGGTTATAAATTCATGTATTTCCCTGTCCGTGTTTGTCTGTATGTTTGGCTTAAACACGGTTGCCAAGTACTCGGCGAATAAATTCGACTTCTGTTTATGATCTTTCGCCCATGACCCGTCACCATGTTTCATCGGAGGAACATGTTTATTCGGTTGCCTAATATTTTTGGTACACTTCCACAAGGAATAATCATCAATTGCTAAGGGTGATAGTTTAGTTAAATAATTATTGAGCGTTTTATTTTTGATTTCTTCCAAAAGTTTTTTTAATTCTTTTATTTTGTTATTAAACAACTTTTTATCCGAAGGGTTTCCCGATTGGAACCACCTTCTTCTAAGCTTTCTCTTTTCTAAGACAAGTTTCCGGACTGATATTGGATAATTTTTATTACTTTTTTTACATTTAAGAACAGGAGTGCTTAAGGTAGCTGCTATTTGTATTTCGTTTGTTAGGTACCGTACGGCATTCTCGACGTCAGTTGGGCTTTTTAAAGGAATTTTTAAGTTTAACTTTGTATCCAAATGATCTCTAAATGATTCCCAGTCTGTTTTGTGGTTATATAAATGTATTTGCTCCTCTCTGCATATAACCGAATCACCGAAGGTTAAAATAATAGAAGAGTGATCTGAAAAGAGATCGAAGGAAGAATTTATATTTGTATAATAACTAGCGGTTCCTTTTGTAATGAAGAAATCTAAAAGATCCGGTATCTTACGATTATCGGTTGGCCAATAAGTTGGTTCCCCTGTTGATATATAGTTGACATTGTGACTTTCAAGTGCTTGTTTGAACACACGTCCTCTTGTCGTAGTTATCCTGCATCCCCACGCTGTATGCTTAGCGTTCCAATCTGCTCCTGACACAAATCTGCTCCCTAAATTTTTTATATATTTACAGAATTCCATCAATGTTATTTTATGTCGTGGCGGACAATAAGCAGCTGATAATACAAGTTGGCCACCCATCGTCTGTATGCTAATGTTAGTTCTCTGCAGATACTCCTCCCTAAAATGATTTAGTTCGTGCTGTACAATGTTATTTTTTATTAATATTGCTGAACCGCCGTGAGATTTTCCTGAGGGGTGTGTGCAAGAATACGTGTTGTAATTATTTATTTTGAAACAGTCTTTATCATTTAGGTGGGTTTCGGAAACTAAAATTACATCCACAGAATTGGAAGTTAAGAACAATTCAATTTCGGCTTTATGATTTTTTAAGCCATTCGCGTTCCATTGAGCTATCCTCAGGTAGGCGGGCATTATTTGGATAATTTCTGAATTAACATGGTAAGCATGGATAGAACCATGCTGTTTTGCTCGGCTAATTGACGGAACATGGATTTAAATTCATTCAGGAATTCGAACAGGTTCACAAAAGGAATATTCTGTATATCATCCCTTAAATTATTTGGTGATTGGGCGTTAATGGGGATTTGACCGGAATTCCTTATATGAGTTGCATTTGCTGTTATATTGTCCGCCTGACTAGGAGTGTCAGACTTAGTAATTTGTGAATAAGTTACGGTTGGTCGTCGATAGTTTTGTTTAATAGGTTGATTTGCTGCAACCCCCGAATTCGTTTTATTTTGTACTAACTTTTGATAAATCTCACAACCTCTATAATTTGCGGGATGAGATCCGCCACACAGTCCGCATGTAGCCGGAAATTTCGGGTCTTTTTTACATTCGTAAGTCTTATGGCCACCTCCACATTTAACACAAACCGGCGTTCTTGTACAGTAAGCTTTGGTGTGTCCCCATTGCTGACAGTTCTGACATTGCGGGATTGATGCTTTCTTGTTGGGCGATTCTACTTTAATTATAGTATTGCACAATGATTTTAAATTATGTATTTCTCGGCAATTTGCTGTGGGCTCGAGATCCACGAAGAATAATGGCAGCGGTTTTTTTGTCTGATATTGTTTCACATTATGAACATTACGAACTTCAAAACCATGTGATTCTAATTCTTCTTTTATAACCAGCGGATCGATTGAAAAGTGTAAATGTCTGATCACCACCTTATAAGCTCTGTCCTGTTTCATTTGATAAGTGTGAAAAATAATATTTTCCTCCCTAAAAACCCGCGTTAGCTTACGGTATTGTTCCGGAGAAAGTACGCTTATTTTAACCACGCGATCTGTCAGTGCCTTCGCGTAGTAATCGGACTTGTTTATAACGAGCTCTATTCTCTCCTGCATTTTTCTGAAATTTTGCACTCCATGTACGAAAATGGGTGGTGGCTTGGGAATGGACGGTGTGGAATTATTCATTGAACTTTTTTCGGCTGAACCTACTTGACTTTCTTCATCAGAGTCATTTCCGTCGTTCATTGAGAGGGCCTCAAATCGATTGCGAGTCATTTTAACGTGTTTCTTATTATTATTATCGTTGGCAATAGCAGATTGCCGCTTTTTTCCCTTTCTCACCTTAACTTGCTGCCAATCATTTTCCTGGCTGTTTTCATTCTCATGCATATCGACTTCTTCGCCACTACAACTCTGATTCGTTCGTTGCGCATTGTTTTGCGGTAAGGGAGGGAAGTGTTGATTATTGATGACATTTTGATTTTGTACGTAATTAATATTTGACTGTAAATATTCGAAATTTTCGGGAGTCGGCGCATAAACAAGTACGGGCTGCGCAGTGGAGATACCTGTTGATGAGACTGCCACATTATATGTCGTCGTGAAAGACGGAGTAAACCGAGCCGGCTGTACGATTTCGCTAGAACAATTACGTAGCATATCGTCAGGTTGCGCTTGTGTACCGGTCAAGGTATAGAGCGGTTCGTGTGTATAAGTTGCCGGTTGGATAACGGTTGATGTTGTTGCATGTTGACGTACGTTTTGCGTTTGTGTGTGTGTGTGTGTGTAAAGCGATTGCGTTGTGTGTAACGGTGTATCTGCTGTCGTCGCCATTACAGCGACGACAATACACGCGTGGTAGGTATGTGCTGGTGTGTGCTAATGTACGAGTTGTTCCGAGAAATGAAGAATATGTACGAAAATGAAAAGATTAAATGATAAATAATACAGAATAGATAAGAAAAATGGTTCAATCTCACCGATCTGAAGTGACGAAGTAACTGATAAATAGCGGTAATATATATTCGAATAATTTGGACGATAACGCGACTATTTTACTGAAACGATATATAAATTAAACGCAAGACACAACACGAGTTGAGCGAAACATTTTGTTAGATCATCAGGCTATAAAATATAGCAGAATTTCTTCTGTTTCATCATTTTTGTCAAAGACAAAATTCATTTACTTTGAAATATGAACTGTTTTTTTTTTCAAATTTTTTTTTTTTTAATTTTTGTTTTTATTGATTTTATTTAAGTGTATCGTGTATATGTGCGTTTTAAAACGGCTGAAAAATATTTTGATACTATATACCTACTTCCCATGAACATTCTTTGTACGTTAAAATTAATAATCGTTCTATTTTCCAATGTTTACAAAACTTAAATGACGAAATTTCAATATAGAACTTTTTTCTAATTTATTTTTCGAGAAGATGATGATATCGTCTACCTTGCATTTCGTACAGCAGCACACAGATGAAGTACAGAAAGAATTTAAGTTAATTGCAATTTCAATCTAAATTTTGCGAACAACTTGTTGCTTTTATGTTTTTAAGTTTTTTTATTTTAATAATTTACGCTTCGTCAACTTGTATTTTCCAATTTTCATCGGCTTAAAAATAATTAACTCAGGCCGGTTATTGTTATCTTTTTTTTTTTTTTTTCTGGCCGCTTCATATTGTTATCTTTCTTGCTGAATAGAATACTCCTTCAATTTGTCCATATATGTATATACAGCAGATTTATTACTACAGTCTCATTCATTGTACTCACTTCATTACACAAGCTCTTCTTTTCTATTAGTATTATATATGTGTTTTTTTACACATGTATCGTTTTGTTTTTATTTCCACATAAAGTTTTAACAGTGACGCATTTTATTTATTTTTTTTGTTTTTATATATTCTTTCGAAATTATTCTTTCCGCTTTAATAATGCAGCTGGTTGTGGTCTCAATCTTATTTTCTTGAAATGATTTTCTCCCTCTATTGAACCATCTGTTCGCTATTCAGATTTGTCAAAGCTGGAACGTTCTACAACATCGTATTATGCTTCTTATATGGTGTTCTTTCCTTCTCTGTCCGTTATTTCTGGAAATTCTTATGCGTAAGCTCTATAACGATAATAATAATAGGGGAAAAAAAGAATTGAAAAAATCATCTAGCTCCGACGTTGCGTGAAATTAATGAAAAAATTTATTTATAAAAGCGAAAAATGTAGTCGTAATTTTCGACTGATCCAACAGTGTAAATAGCAGCCATTTTCTTTGTTTTCGTAACATTTAATATCTTAATAGTTCAATGAAATTATTGAATATATTAAAATATATTACGAACGTTTTAGGGGGTCAAAGGGTACTGATGCGCAATATATGAGACGCTTGCGTCTCACTTAGCCTCTCAGTATCAACGTCTATCCTTACCGGCTCGTGGTGACCCCTGCATACTTTGACCTGAAAGAACGGTTGGGTAACCAACCCCAGCGTAGTAAATTGGGGATTGTAACAAACAAGGAAGACGGGAAGGGGAAACATATTATCCCACCCCCCTTCTACCATAGACCATTTCAACTTATCCATATACAACTGCAATATAAATACTTAGATTCTCGCACAGAATAAAATTAACATTGAACAATCACAGGGAAGAAATAGAAGAAAACGTGTATAAAGAAATAATACAAAAACCAAACCTGGCAGATAGGGATAAAATGCATCTTCCAACACGACTGGTCATCGTGGAAGATTAGACCACCCCCCCTCCTACACATGAAGAGATCGCGAAAAGAAGGCCGTAACCGCCAAGGCCAAAATGGGCAAACCGAAAAAAACGATATAAAAATAACAAAAAAAGTAAAAAATAAAAAACCCCAAAAAAACAATCTGTTTGTAGCAACGTACAACTGTCGTACATTACAAGGAGAACAAAGGATCATCGAAATAGAACAGGAACTAGAAAACATAAAATGGGATATAATCGGACTTAGCGAGACAAAAAGAAAAGGCGAAGAAGAGATCGCATTAAAAAGCGGCAATATACTATATTCCTATAGCCCCGAAAACCTTCAAAGAAGCATAGGAGTTGGATTCCTAATTAATCAAAGAATAAAACATCAAATCGAAGAGATTAAAGCAATAACAGAAAGACTGATTACGCTAACATTGAGGGTAAATCAACGTCATAAAATGAAGATAATACAGGTATACATGCCGACCTCACAGGCAGATGACGACGAAGTCGAGCTAATATACGAACAGATAGAGAGAGAAATAAAACAAGGAAATGAACATTATAAATTACTAATTGGAGATTTCAATGCGAAGATAGGTAAACGACAGCCGATGGAGAAATCCATAGGACAATTTGGTACTGGAACAAGAAACGAAAGAGGCCAAATGCTCGTCAATTTTACAACGGGAAATGAACAATACATCATGAACACCTTCTTTAGAAAGAATGAGACGAGAAGATGGACCTGGCGGAGTCCAAATTGGAAAGTCAAAAATGAAATTGACTTCATAATGGGAAATAAGAAGGAAATCTTTGAAAATATAACCGTATTAAACAAATTTGATCTAGGAAGCGACCATCGAATGGTGCGAGCAAAAATATATATAGATGGAAAACTAGAAAGATTAAAAATGATAAAAAAGGTGCAAATAAATAGGGAAAAATTACAAAATGATGAAGATTTTCAAAGAAGAATAAGAGATAAAATAATAAGCAACTTGAACGACTTAGAAACCACTACACAAGAGCAGAACATAGAATCGCTGAATGAAGACATAACTCGATCGCTAACAACAAATATAAATAATAATACAATTGCGACAAAGGTAAACAAACTTTCACAAGAAACGATAAACCTCATGGCCAAAAGACGTAGCCTCAAAATACACTCCCAGCGAGACCAAACTGAATACGTTGAAATATGCAAAACAATACGGAAAAAAATGAGACAGGATATTAGGAAATACAATACAAAGAAAATAAATGAAACAATCGAGAAAAACAGAAGCATGAAAATACTATGGAATAAATTAAGAGTGGGAAAATATGAATTTATAGGGATAAAAGACGATAGCGGCGTCAGCACCAAAAACAAAAAACAAATGGTAAAAATAATATCAGACTTTTATAATAAACTGTATGATGACGCGACCGAAACAGAACAACAAGAACTACGAGTATCTCCCGATAATTCGATCCCGCCAATCACAGTACACGAAATAGAAATGGTCATAAAGACCCAAAAGAACAACAAAGCCCCAGGAGAAGATGGAGTCTTAATAGAAATTATTAAATTAGGTGGGGAAAAAATAAATAAATATCTGGCTACGCTGTTTAATAGATGTTTAAATGAGGGAAAAATACCGGAAAAATGGAACAATGCGGAAATTGTACTGATATATAAAAAGGGTGATAGAGAAAATATACAAAATTACCGTCCAATTAGCCTCCTATCGACTATGTGTAAGCTATTTACAAAAATAATCACGATAAGATTAACCGAAAAACTTGATTTGAGCCAATCGGACGAACAGGCAGGGTTCAGAAAAGGAAGAAGTACGATAGACCACATACACGCGGTCCGACAACTAATCGAAAAAACAAGGGAGTACAGAACACCAATGTGCATGGCATTCATAGACTTTGAGAAGGCGTTCGACTGCCTGAAAACTAAAGCGATAATACGAGCATTGGAAAAAATAAAAATCAATAGTACATATGTAAGAATAATTAAACATATATATAAAAAAGCAACAGCTACAATCACGATTAATGAAGAAAGAGAAAAGATTCAATTGAAAAAAGGTATAAGACAGGGAGACGCGTTATCTCCAAAATTATTTACAGCTGCACTCCGAGATAATATGGAGGAAATTAACTGGAAAAACTCAGGTATTTTAATTGGAAATAAAAGGCTAACACATCTATTATATGCGGACGACATTATACTAGTTGGAAACAGCTTAAAAGAACTACAAGAAATGATACAAACCGTCAGCGATAAATGCTCAGAAATAGGACTTAGAATAAACATAAATAAAACTAAGTTCATGAGTAACGAACTGGTAACGGACAAAAACGGTAGTATACTTATAAACACACAAGAAATAGAAAAAGTAGATAAGTTCATTTACCTAGGACAATTACTGAAAGTAAATAATGACTGGGAAGAGGAGATAACTAGAAGAATACAACTAACTTGGATGGCATTCTCGAAGCTACGAAATATACTTAAAGATACTAATACACCCTTAAATCTGAAAAAAAGAGTTTTTGACCAATGTGTTCTGCCAGTTCTAACATATGCCAGCGAAACATGGGTATTAACGAAAAAACTACAACAAAAGATAAGTACAAATCAACGCAGAATGGAACGGTCTATGTTAGGTATTACCCTGAAAGACAAATGGACAAAACAACGTATCCGACAAACCACAAAAATAAATGACGCAATAAGTATCATTAAAGCCAATAAATGGAGATGGTGCGGTCATGTGGTCAGAGCCGAGCACCGATGGATCAATCTATTGACATTCTGGAAACCTGATGGGAAACGAGCTTTGGGACGACCGAAGGGACGCTGGATGGATGAAATACGAAAATTTAGGTCGAACTGGCGGGAAGAGGCAAAGGATCGCGACGGCTGGAAGGAATTAGGGGAGGCCTTCGTCCAGCAGTGGACTGATAATGGCTAAAGAAGAAGAAGACGAACGTTTTGTAATATATGAAAATTATGAAAATTATTTATAATTAATTAGAAAGATTAGTCTGATAGTATCGTGATCTCGTAAGTGTAATTGTAATCTCTTTTTCGCTTAGAAATTTTAAAGCGAGATTTTGGTTTGTAAAATTAAAAAGATTCTGGAAGATGCTGAAGGTACAATTAAATTAATAAAAATATAAATCGAAAAAAATTTAATGTATGTAAAAAGAAAAAAAAAGAAAAAAAAGAAAAAAAGCTTGTAACAAATAAATATTTTTTATTTAAAGATTTTGTTTGACCGGGACAGCCTAACAATCGAATAAAGCAAACGATGATGATGACGAAAAATATCACCTTGAATAAGACTTTTACGGCTCGATATGACAAATAAATAGGCTATCGCCGATAGCGTAATTTCCTCGTTCGGTTGAAAATGTAACGAATTATTTTCTAGTTCAACTGTTATACAACGAACATAGCATGCAATCTTAGTCCCCCGTGTTGCTGTTCGTGAAGAACAAATTTAAACTAGCTACGATATTTTTGAATAGTTCTCGTTTAAAATAAGACAGTGCGAAAATGTGTGTACTATGGTCTTTTTTCGGATTAGTTTTCAAGAATCGGAAATTGGAATGAACGTAAAACATTTTTCTTATATGCGCAGTCGTACTTTATTCTTTTATTTTTTTCAAAATTTATTTTCTTAATATATATTATTGTAACAAAATGAATATGATCGGCTATTTAAGTTTATTGCGTAATATTTATTTCGTTTTATAATAAAATATTAATGAATATATTAATTAAAATTTCTTTCTTTTTAAATTTTCTTTGGTACTTTACTGAATGACTGAAAGGACCAAAGCAAATTGGAAAAGAAAGAAATCTGTCAATACTTTTTTAACGGTTTTAGCTTGCTAGTATAGAAGTTTGAAAATTGATTATTTGAGTATGCAAAGAAAAATGCTTAATGTGTAAGACGTCAGTATCGAGTAATAGTTGAATTTCGATCTGATGAACTGTTCGCTTTTTGCGTTTTGTTCGCTAGCGCTGTGAGTACTTCTCTGACATTTGCGTGTCACTAAGAAATGTGCCACCTGCAATGTCCCAATATCAATCGCATATATAATCACCGAATACTCGAAATTTTACAGTCAGAGAAATTTTCATATCCCAAATGAAACTCTTGAATGCGTACTATCCGACAGTTACAGTCAAAACCTCAAGCTATTTTCATACCTCAAAGCTGCTAAACTTTATAACCTGATTTAACGATCACAGTTCTTACGCCTATAGCCAAAAGGCTGTACAGGGCGCTATAAATAAAATCAAGTAAAATAAAGAGAAGCTTAAAAAACATTCAACAACAGGGCAAACAGCCAATCAGATCGAATGTTTGGCGAACCAACTTGTGTTCTTTTGCAGAGCGACCAGTGCCATTTTTCACTGTGAAACTGTGACTACCTACCGTTATTTTATCAAAGCGAAATGACGTTCACACGTTTGATTTTTATAAAGGCGCTTGGCAAAACAGAGTTAACACAAAACAGCTGACAAATGAAAAGCGTTTTGGAAGCGGTAGTATAGCGAACTAGTGACCTTGTTAATGTGAGCAGACGTATTCACTTTTAAATAGATTTCTTAATGTAATTTTAATTCTGTTCCAAATAAGATATTTCAGTTTTTCTTTTATTACAAAATGAACGCGCTTATAAATTTCACTTCATAGTTTTAAAGTTATGTTATTTATTAATCTCTTTTATTTATTTACTTTTTTATTCTTTAAATTCATTTTGCATTATTCACTTTTGTGTTGATGTAAATTATTTATAGTTTATCTGTTAATTACCTGTTTTCTCTCTTATATAAATTCAATTTTTATTTTTTAAGGTTTAAAAAAAAAGTGGCTTCCTAATTTGTTTTTGTTTGTGTTACAGTGTGCGCAATTGTATATCGAGTTCATTTCATTTTAACATTTTTTTGTCTTAAAGAAGTACAGGGGAAGAATTTAAGATTATCCACTGATGTACATATACGTATATACACAAATAGAATAAAAGTTTATAACTGCGAATTAATCATTTTTGAAACTATTACAGATTCAAGTTTATTATTTAAAAACCCGAGAAATACTCTTTTTAGAGTGCGAAATCGTTTTGGTGATAAGCTGTTTTTATTTGAACCCTTTTACAAAACACCTGCGGCATTATTCAAACTTCATTAGATAAACATTATTTGAGATAATGAGTGTAATGTTTGATAAATAATGAAATAATTTTTTATTTAATTTATTATTTAACTATGTAATACGTACAATATAATCATAATCAATATTGCATCATTTTTTTCATACTCAAAATTAAACAAAATCCCATCTCTTTTAATCAACGTGGTTTTATTATCAAAGCTAAAATTATGTGTGTACTTAATGTAGAAAGATATACAATACTGTAGTGACAAGCACGAGTTACCAAAATTATTTCTGTATCATCGTAAAGCGTCCGTTCAGGGCTTTCAGTAACCCGTATGAAAAAATCGATTTATTTTTTTCGTGTGTATACGGCCTCCTTATTCTCATTATCATTATTGGGCTTTGTAAATTGTAAACCTTAACTTCATAATCCTCGACACTCTGTCAAGGGTATTGGACTTGAAGAATTGTTTAAATGGGAAGTTATATACATACATATATTGGTAAAATATCGAACTGATTTAGGGAAGTATATTTAATTTTATAATTTACGACCCCTAGGTTACTTAATTCAGTTTTATTATCAAAAGTTGCCTTACTTATGTAAAAATAATATGTATGACGTAAATGTTGTCGTTTAAAATGTGGGGCTGCAGACGTTTTTTTTTGTACAAACATCCTGATGGCGATGTACGATTAATGGCGATGTACGATTAATGGCGATCTAAAGATAATTTTGATAAGCCCTGTTTCTCACCAACTTAAATGGGCGCGTTTAGCTAATGAAGTTTGAAAGATGTAGGTAATTTATAATTTTGGCTTTACAACCTCTCCTTTAATAAATGTCCCTATCTTTCCTTCAACTGCACTGATCTTTGTCATCCCCCTAAGGTATTTATTCTTTCTTCATTTTCTAAAAACCTCCCACTTGGCCTCCTACTCCTTATTGTGCCTCTTATATCCTGTCTTTCCCTTCTCCACTAATCATTACAGCTATTTGTTTCTTTTTATCAAAGATTTCTGATCGGATTAAAATATAACCGACTTTTTTCCTCTCTATTTGTTATGGGTAAAGGATAACACCCCCCCCCCCCCCCGTAAAAAATTGTAAAATTTGGTGTTGAAGCAATTTGGCGTCAAAAGAATAGCGGCAAGAAGGGACTCTAAAAGCTGTATAAGCTGTTAATTTTGCGGATAAATAATAAATCGAATGACAAGAATTATTTTGTTTAATTTTTTTTTTTTAATATCAGTTAAAATTTTGGTTCATCCGGTGGTGCGCAACATTTAATCAACCCATGTAAACATTATCTTATCATTATTATTGCATCTCCCATTCGGGAGTTTGCACGTCACGAACATTATAAATCCCTGCATCTGGCTAATTTTGTTAGTAGGAAGAAGTCTTTAATTCCTGTGTTCGTATTCATCATTTCCATTCTCCTTCTTCCTCTTGGAGCTTGCGGGGCATAGGTTGTTGTAATTAGAGTCACTTTCTCTAGTAAGTAGTCACGCGATTGTCATATAGTGCTAGCCCCACTGACGGAGAAACGAAACAGTACGTCCACGTCGTGCAGGGTGGTAATTTTCTATTTCGGTGGGCTTAGCGCTGATTAGGAAAGCTAAATTAGAATTTACAGTACATCGCTGATAGGAAAACGGAGGGAGATGTACTTGCCGAAGGTACTCTTACCAATAAATTTCGTTAAGCATTCTACTGCATTTATAACAGTAGACTATCAGCAACTCGCTCGTGACGTATGCGCCTCATTGATGAATATCAATTCCGAGCGAGTAGGCGACGATTCAGCGCCTTCAAACTGGGTCCCTTCGGCTAAGGGAGTAAACCCTGACAGAAAATCCGGTGGAAAGCAACGGGAAACCACCACTGTACACTTCTTTCTCGATATTATGACGTGTCAAGAAAACCCGGTCTTCTGTAGAAATACAGGAAGACTTGTATCCTGACACTCTACAGGTGAGAGGCGACGACCCAGCGCCTTCAAACTGGGTCTCTTCGGCTAAGGGAGTAAACCCTGACAGATAATCCGGTGGAAAGCAACGGGAAACCACCACTGTACACTTCTTTCTCGATATTATGACGTGTCAAGAAAACCCGGTCTCCTGTAGAAATACCGGAAGACTTGTATCCTGACACTCTACAGGTGAGGACAAACACGTTGAAGAATCGAGAGGACAATCCCTAGTATCGTCATAAACATTACCGTAGCCAGAATTCTTTTTTGGAGGGAACCCTGTTTATGTATTGAAAATAAGATCAATAGTGAAAACATAAATATAAAGTAGAATAGTAATTTTAAAGGTAGGTCTGGTGTTGTGTATTATTGTGTTTCGTTTATGAACATGTATGACGTCATGTAACCTTTCTAAATCAAGTTAATAATAAAATCGGGAAGAAGACCAGTTTTTCCTTTGCTTACTATGGGAGAACTTTTATAAGTAAGGGGAGAGAATGCTTCGAAAAATTAGAATAGTACATTCGTTTACTTTTGAGTAATTGATACAGCTTCGTACCGAATAAGAATATATTAAACTAAATTTAATGTTAATCTAAAAATTTAAAAAGTTAGTTTAAATAAGTAAATTAATAAAAGTAAAACCAATTGAAAGATGCGTCAGCAGAGTTCAAATCAAGTTCTACCCGAATGAAACGCACCGACACCACCTAACCAATAACATTTTATCTTTAAAAAGATCTTAACATTCTGCTGCTGCAGGAACAATACCTTAAAAAAATAGAGATGATCGAAAAACTTGATTATACTTCAAGTCAAGCTTAAGTACGTTTCAGTATTAAAAATTGTCAAAAGGATCAAGCGAGACCGAGAAAAGAAAGGAAGAAAGAAGTCATTGAATTAAAGTGATTTGAGGTTGGCATTGGGAATATGTATAATTTATAACCACCCGGTTTAAAATAAAATTTGTAATATAATTAAGGCAGTGGCGATTCGCGACAATTATAACTAGGAGATTTTTCTAGGAGTAAGATTCGGGAAATAGAAAAAAAAATCTTTTGTAAACTTATTTTTCTTTTGCGTTCGTATTTTTAATAATATGTATCTCCCCTTCCTTTATGCACAAACAGATATACACGCAAAAATATATATGAATTATACGAACTGAAAAAAAAATATAGAAATATATAAAAACAAAATAAACACCATAAGTTTTAATAATTAAAAATTTGACAAAATAGAGATTTAAATAAAATTTCCAATGATTTTTCATCAGATTTTCGATTCCTAAGATATTATTTATAGAAGTCATCTTTAAAGCATTAAATCGTTCTTCACTTCCTGAATTTTTTAAAAATGATTTCATCTACTTGAGAGCATTGTTCCGTTAAACCTTTTTTTTATTTTTTTTATTATAGGATCTTTGCCCAGAAAGAATTAGAAAGGAAATAATAATAATAGTATTAATAATAACATAGATTGTTTACTTTAATTATTAGCTGGATGTGAAACAACATTATGCACAATGACGAACAAATAATAAGAGCAATTGTACTTAAAATAATAAAATCGAAACGGTAAACTGAAGGAATAACGAACGAAAAAACCCCCAAAAAAAAGAAAAATCAGTTATATTTACAAATGTCCTGCAACGATACATTTAAACAGTCGCCACAGATCATATCGATATGAAGTGTAACTTATCGAGAAACGAAATTTTCGATATATTGAAAATAAATAAATATTATTTATGAATAAACGAGTTTTATCCAAACATAGATAATGTGACTTTTTTCTCCGATCACTCGGGACCTTTTACGGTCTTTGTCGAACGGTACTCACCCGATAAAAATATAGAGGTAACTTGCATCCATTGACACCTACGAAATGAATAAATTCTGTTTCTTCTTCCTCCTCCAGCTTTCTTCCCTTGAGGCTAGAGTTGAGTTTTCCTCCAATTTCCTTCTGTTTCATCTGTCAGTGCCTTTCTAGCTCGTTATATTTTTTTTTTCATTCCACGATATCAGTATGTGCATCCCTAACAGTGTTTTATACGTGTCACTTCTGGGATTTACCCCTCTTTTTACGGAGAATGGCATTTCGAATAGAATCGAGTCGTCGATTCCAATAGCTTATATTCGTCAAATATATTGTTCGTCCGAAAGTGTGTTAAAATCCATATTAGATCTGTGGATCTTAAATCTCATAATATTGCCCTTTCCGATTTGTCCAGAATGAATGAGTCAAAAATATTTTAAACGCATAATGGCCTTTGAAAACATCTCTTTCCACGAGGCTTCTCAAAGTTCATTAATTATTTTCCATTTATTAGCATGTAATGCTGGAAGATTAAAGTCTATGACAGCTATTGTACCACCTTTGATGGCTTTTTCTAATTTTGTAAACCTTTGCAACATATAAAAAGTGGAATTATACCTGGTTGCGACATCCTGAATTAGTTTTAACGCTTCACAACCTTCATTCTCTTGATATTTTAGTTATGTTGTATTTGATACGGGGCTGCGTTTGAAGTGTGATACAATATTCCACATTTTTTCTAATATTGGACCAATTTCAGTAGCTGAATTTAAGCTGCTTCTTGCTATTAAATTTATACCAAAATGTTTCCATCTCAGCTGTTCTATAATTGCATTTACCATGTTGGGAGCATTATTATCTGTAACTGTCACTATTATCATATCTGTAACTTTGCAGTCATTATTTGCTTCTTTAATTTTATTATCAAGATTTATTACTGTATGACGATCTTTAAAAACTGTACGAATTCAGATAATGTGCTGTTATTCCAATATGACTTTCACGATCAGTTGTTAAACGCATTTTTTTGCATTTTCTAACAATTGTTTAAATTTATTAACAGCTTCTTCATACTTTGCAGTGATATAAAGTTTTGTGCGGCAATTTATATGAAAGGTTCAATGATTTCACAAAGTCTTTAAGACCTTCATCTTCTATAATACTAAATGATTGCAGGTCAATATAAAATAATTTTAACAGATTATTATCGATTTTTTTCTATTGAGGGTTTTTTTTTTTTTTTTTTTTTTTTGGTAAAAATGATGTTGAACTACTTTGTACTTTTGGAGAGATTAAACATGTAGGATCATGAATTTCATTTTCATTTTTTTTCTTATCATCTTTATATCTTTCAGATCCAATTGAAACTGTTGAGTGCACAGATGTTACACGCTTTCTTAAATTGGAATTAGTTTTTTTTTTTTTTTCTTTTGTGGGCGCGCTAGCGGCATTGACCCAACAACAGGAAAACTAAGCTAAAAAACTAAATAACTATGCGGTCCGAAATGGACGCAACAAAGGACAGCAGTGTGGACACGACAGAAGATGAAGGAAAGAAGAGGATAAAGGAAGAGTTATAGGGAGTAGGGAGACCTAATGACAAGAGCTGACTGTATAAAAGGGAGCGTTCGTTACGAAGAGCACGACACTCGAAGAAAATGTGATCAGTATCACATGTACGAGGAGAATCATAATCGTGAAGAGAACAATAAGGAGAAGGCGACAGAGCAAATCGAAAGCGAGAGGAGGGGAGGAGAGAATGATTGATCTGGAAACGAATTAGGGAGACAAAAGAAAAGCGACGACCGAAAGGAATAGAATGGAACTAAGACAGGGAACGAGGAATCGGCTGAATAAAACGGTAATGCGAATGACGATTAGAAAATAGGGAATTGGAATTAGTTGATTTATAATTGTTTTTTTGCACATGTTATATCTGGGAATAAATTGTTTCTCCGCTGGTGTGAAATAGGACTACACCACTTCTTTCAAGTCTTTTACACGATTGTTTCATAATAAGCACTGAGACGGATTCGGCAGCTGTAGCATTTTAATTACGTTTTATACGATTTCTGATAATGTTGTCCGAGGTAGAAATTATTATTTCGATTTTAATTCATTTTATATTTCGGGTTTTTCTCGGGCAGCAGAGATGACGGTGAATTGCGATCGGAGAAGATATTTCGGCCGAGGAGCCTGGTTATTTCGGACGCAGCCGTTCTGTCGGCTGTGTCGCGAGGGGTGAACTGGTTGCGCGGGGGAAATCGCGGTCGCGTTTACCGTCGAAACGTATAAGTACGGAGCGTGTAGCTACGAGAGTCGCGAGAGAATTGGGGAAATCCCGGAAAGACAGGGTAGCAGCCGATTTAAAATACATATTAATATAAGAACGTTCTAGAAAAATCGGCGTGCGTGTTAATTGATAAGGTACGGGGTAATTTTCAGCGATTGACTATATCGTTTGGAATAGCCCATCGTGTACCGAAAAATCTTCGTTCGTGCTAGAAACGGTAAATCGATAATCAGTGTTTAATTCAGTTGTTAACGAGAGTCAGTTTTAATTCGGTGGCCAACGCGGTTTAGTTTTAGGTTGGTTGTTAACGAGAGCAACTCGGAAGATCACGCCGTCGCGTGTATCGATCTTAACCCTAGTCATAGTTAATGTCCGCTCCGTAATTTTGACAAGTATTTCGTTATTTTTTTTTGTAATTGTAATATTCAAAAAATTTGTTTCATTTGTGTTTTTTTTTTCTTTATTCAAATACACGCGTTTCATGGAAATAGGTTTCGTTATTGGACACGTGGTTACCCCGTGATATCTCCACCGGGAGAGATACCGCCATCGAACGGCGGATTTCGCGAGTCGGTTTTTTTTTATATACATATTTTTTTTTGATTAAAAGCCTAAAGCTCTGCTAGGCCGAGCTTCCGGTAGTAGCAAGCCGGTATTTTTGCTACTGGCGCCCACAAAATAGTTTTCGGACATATATTTTTTTTTTGTATTTTTTTTTTTTGTTATTATTTCGCTTGATCAACTGGCTCCCAAAACAGGAACAATATCGATTTACATCAACTGGCGGCCCGAACGAACAGGGACACCGAATAGTCAGAAGGACGTTACCTGGAAGGAGCAGAGGACGAAGGGGAAACTGCCAAGCAAACAGATAAGTGTTTATTTTTAACATCTCCCCTCGGCCTGCTTTATATTTTATATTTTTTTTATCATTTGCATATTTTGTACGACATTAAAGTCGGTTAAAATTTTCTCGGTATATTTTATTATTATTATATTTTTTTTTTGGTAGATAGGCCCGTCAACAAACGCTTGGCTCGTTACCCTGCCTATAAATGGAGAGCGGGGACTTAAATAGAGTGAGAACGACGAGAGGGAATTATCAGGAGGTGGAACCCATTCCCGATAATTTAAGCGAGGAGGATAAGCTGGATGAGATCCAGGACCGTCTCTCGGAGACGGGACCGGAGGGATATACCTTGCCTAGCCCCACGCGTCGAGCTTTTGAGGAACCCGGACCGTCTTTCGCGCAGGCGCCTTTGGACGAGTTGAGGAAACTAATAATTAGCCTAGCAGAACAAAGTAGTAAAAAACTAGATGAAACTAACAAAGAACTAAAAGAAAACAACAAAAGCCTAAAAGAAGAACTAAAAGAGGAACTAAATCAATATAATAAAAAGATCGAAGAAAATAATAAAACCTTAAATGAAAAACTAGACTACAACATAAAATATATACATAATAAATTAGAGGAAAATAACGCAACATTGAATCAAAAATTAGATTCAATGGACAACAAATTAAACGAAAAATTTGACAAACATAAACTCAGTCTAAAAAAAGAGCTGAACCAGACTCTAGACGAAAAACTCGTCAAAGTCGAGAAACGGATGACCAACGAATTAAAGAACATAGAGGATGGTATCGGGTCCTCGGTAAAGCAGATGCAGGGTCGAGTGGAGGCGAATGAGGAACAGGTCGAGAGAATGAGCACCACCATAAAAGCGTCGGTGGAAGAGATACGCGAAGAAATGCAGCAGAGCAGCGAAAAAATCAAAGAGAAAGTCGAATCGAATGCCCAACAACTAAGAGAACGCGTGAGAATTGTCGAGGAGCAGTGCGCAAGCGTGAGTACTCGTGCCAACCACGGACCTATAGCAACGAGAATCCCTGGTCTAGATATCGAGGTAAGAGGATTCGGGGGAAAGCATCCGCCTATCAGCGTAGTGGAATTTCTAGAGAACGTAGAGAATAGAATTAGGATGTATGGTATGGTAGGAGTGAAAGAGAAGTTGGAGTTGTTGCTGAGTAGGATGGATGGCGGACCCGCCGAATGGGCGCGTGTATTTTTAAAAGAATGTAGTTCGTGGGAACAGGTTAAACATGAGATGGTGGAGAATTTCTGGAGTGAAAGGGACCAGTTAGAGGTAAGGCGGAAACTGTATTCCCCGGAAGATAAGTGCAGAGGAGAGCAGAACGCCGAGGTATATCTGATTCACTGGATGAATCGCGTGAAATACCTCGATCCACCGATAGGAGATGCGGAATTCATCCAGTTGATGATCCGGAAATACTTCAGAGAAATGCAGAAATTGCTATTAGTAATGAAGAGCGCTACGGCCAGGGAGCTCTATGAGAACATACGTACGATTTCTCGTCAGGGTTGCTTAGCAGGCGATGTTTCGAATGATAATGCGAATAGTGGTTGGCACAAACAAGTGAACAATATGCGTGTTGCTCCCTCGTATACTCGGACGCAAGACACCGGAAGAGCACCGGGAAATTATTCTCGTCAAAATGGGGGCACCAACCGGGATAGTTTCAATCCACACGCGCCAATGGTAGAAGGGCATCAGTGCATCGGAGAGGGACCGTTGTTCCAACTAGCATTACACCGAGAGGAGAGAGAGACGAGAGGACCGGGACGGCAGTACATTGGGTACTGCTATCGATATCGAACCATCGGACAGATTTACCGGGACCTAGTGAGATCGACAACGAAATTGAAGCCGAGGGTTGTGTTGATGGTCGGTATGACCGATTTAAAGTGGCGAACCTCTATTGAGCAAATGTGCGGAGAATACGAACAGTTATTGGAGTTGCTGATGAGGAGAGGAGCTGAGAAAGTAGTTGTAGTCCCGGCGTTACCGATCAAAGAACGTCAGGTCCTGTCCGGACATTGGAGTGACGTTAAGACGTTTAATCTGAAATTGAGATCGATGTGTAGCGAGCGGGTGGAATTTTTTGATATTTTTAATGAATTTGTTGTGCCACCCGTCGCAGTGAATAGAGATGGTTCAGAAGAGTTGCTGCCTCGGTGTAATAACCGGTTGTACGACGAGGGAAGAGTCTTTTACTGTTGTTTGAGTCGCGCTGGAGTCCAGAGGCTGGACGAGTTAATAAGAACGTTTTTTCGTCGAGACTGAATCGGTATGCCGTCCAACCGAGTCAGTCGAAAGTTGTTTTGCCGGCGGACACAATTAAGAATATCAATTTTTGTCATCGTTCGTCGAGTAGCGATGAGGTTTTTGGAAAGAGGGAAAAAGAGAAATTGTCACGAGTAAAGCCGAGCGTAATTCCGCATATTTTTATTTCCGTAGGCGGAAGGGATTTCAAGGCGATTGTAGACACTGGCTCAGAGATTTCTGCTTTGAGTGCGGAAACCTGGAGTGAAATGGAGTGCGAGAGAGGTAAAGACTCTTTTCCGATGCTGCCCGCCAGCCAAATGAGGATTTTGGGTGCGTGTGGTAAGGCCAAAAAAGCAGTGCGTTTGCAAGTATGCCTGACTCTGTATATTATGAATGTGGAATATGTGTGCAATTTTATTGTAGTGAATGGTTTGAATGTTTCGGTGATCATTGGTGTCGACTTTTTGGAAAAATACCGGGCGTCTCTCGATTTCGATCGTTTATTTCTCACGTTGGTTTCGATGTATGGTAGTCAGGAAGTCCGTTTTGTTGATGTCTCGGAAGGGTGGAGTAGTCTAGAGGTATGCGACGATGATTCGGATGAAGAAATTGGTCCTGTGTTTGTCGTTCGAAATTTTTTTCTATCGAATTCGGTTTCTGTTGATTATTTTTCGGGTTGTGTTGCCAATTCCGATTTTTCGGACGTTTTAAAGATAAATTAGGTACTTGTCTTCGCGAGATTTCGGGCGTATTTTCTGATGCTCCGGGATTGTGCAACCGGTACGTGTATAAAATTGCCGTCCGGGAACACGATATTTACCGGCGAATGCGTAACTACCCAATACCGTTTTCCCGTAGAGAGGCCGTCGGTCGAAAGGTCGAGCGTATGATGAAGCTTGGTCTCATTAGCCACTCTTCTTCACCGTACGTCTCGCCTCTGGTGCCGGTCTTCAAAAAGGATGGTAGTGTTCGGTTGTGTTTGGATGCCCGAGACATCAACAAAATTATCGTAGCGGAAAATAATTTGCCTCCTCCGATTGACGATCTTTTATATAAATATTCCGATTTCAAATGTCTCTCGAGTCTCGATCTTGTCGCGAGTTTTATGCAGGTCCCGCTTCACGCGGACTCTCGCAAGTATACCGCTTTTGTTTTCGATGGTCGCTGTTTCGAATTCAATGTCGTTCCTTTCGGATTAAAGATTAGTACGAGCGCGTTTGTGCGTGCTTTGGATTTTGTTTTGTTGCCGGCGTGTTCCGAGTTTGTGTTAGCGTACGTTGATGATTTGGTGATTTTGTCTCGCTCGGAGGAGGAGCATTTAGGGCATTTGTCGATTGTTTTGGGTTCGTTGAGAGACGCCGGTATGACGGTGAATCTGAAGAAATCGGTTTTCGGGAAGAAAGAGGTTGATTTTGTTGGTTATCGACTCTCGGCGTCGGGCATTTCTATGCAGCCAGAGAAGGTCGAGAAGATTCGTAATTTTCCGCGGCCGGTGAATCGTGAGCAAGTGATGTCGTTCCTGGGCCTCTGTAATTTTTACCGTAAGTTTATTCGATCATACGCGGATATCATCCAGCCGGTTTCGGATTTGGTTGCGCGTCGATCACCGTTTGTTTGGAGGAATGAGCATGAGACGGCTTTCGTCCGGTTTAAAGACGCCTTTGCGGCGCATGTCCGGCTCCAGGTCCCGGATTATAGTAAGGAGTTTGTCGTTTGTTCGGATGCTTCCGATAGGGCGATAGGGGGATCCTTGTCTCAATTCGATGACGAGGGGAACCTGAAACCCGTGATGTTTGTCAGTCGTGTCTTAACCGGGGCCGAGCGGAATTATTTTACGACGGAGAAGGAATTATTGGGTGTAGTGTTTTGTTTAAAGAAGATGCGGATTATTGTGGAAGGCTTTCCTGTTGTCATTTTGACCGATCACATAAGTCTGAAATTTTTGTATGACTCCAAGTGGAGAAACGATAGGTTGACTAGGTGGATGTTATTCCTGCAGAATTTTGATTTACGCGTGCGGCATCTGCCGGGAAAAGAGAACGTCGTGGCCGATATGTTGACGAGAAATTTAGGGCCGGCAGACGAGTGGAGGAAGAATTGTGCGATGATCGTATTCGTCAGTAGCAAGTCGTCGGAAGGTTTTCGAGAACTCTTTTGTAATTTGGCTAACGACCAAAAAGAAGACGAGACATGGTGTCATGTTTTCCGCGAGTGGGACTCGTCGGAAAAGTTAAGAAAATTTTATGTTATTTTTCGAAATTTGTTGTTTTTCCGCAGAGGTCCAGGAGAGAGATGGAGAGTGTGTGTGCCAAGTATATGTGTGGAAGAGGTGGTATGGATGTTCCATACGAGATTTGGACATCCGGGCCAGTGGCGAACGCACTTGCTAATTTCGCGAAACTGCTATTTCCCGCGTATGCGACGGTCGATTAATGAGGTGATTCGTCGATGCGAATTATGTAAGACGTCGAAGCCTTTTACGCAATCTTCGGTTGGTGCTCTAATGTCGTATTCCCCGAAGGGTCCCCTTGATGTTGTTACCGTTGATGCTTTCGGCCCTTTGCCGATTATAAAAGGGATGAGCCAAATTTTTGTAATGTATGACGTCTTCTCAAAATATGTGCGGTTATATCCGATGAGGAAGTTGTGCGCGCGGAATTTGTTACAAAAGGTAAGCGATTTTATCAGGACTGTTGGGAAAATGAAAGCAATAGTTTCGGACAATGCGACTGTTTTTAGGAGTCATAGGTGGAGCGCGTATTTCGACGAGCTCGGAGTTGAGGTGCGGCACATAGCCGCGTATTGTCCGAAAAACAATCCGACGGAGCGTGTTAACTTAGAGCTCGGGAAAATGATCAGAGGCTTATGCCATCGACGTCATACTGATTGGCTAGGACACATTAAGGGGATCGAGGCCTGTATGAATAGCCTACCGAGTCCGGTAACTGGTCGCGTGCCGAGTGAAGTGATTTTCGGTGGTGTCGCACGCGATCCGGTATCGGACGTGGTATCCTTTCCGGTGTCGAACGACGGTGAGACTCATGAAGAAATCATTGAATCGGTGAAAAAACGTATAGAAGAGTACAATTTTCGGCGGCGCGCTAGACACAACGAGGCGGCAAATTTACGCGAGTACCAGGTCGGCGAAAGGGTTTACGTCCGAAACCACGTTCTGTCGTGTAAATCGAAGAAGCGGATGAAGAAGTTGGAGCTTCTGTATATAGGCCCGTATGAAATAGTTGAGCGGCGCCATGAAAACGCATACACGCTGAAGAATGTTTCCGATGATGGCGATGTCATATTGCGTAATGTCATCGATCTACGGCCGGCGTAAGCGAAGTGGCGAAGTTGTTATTACGACGATTTGCGGTTTTTCGCCGGACGGATACGACCGTCCGGGAAGCTATGTTGGTACCGGTGGACCGGACACCGGGCGGCCGAGAATCATGTAAACACGGAGAAGAATTTTTTTTCTTCCGCGTGTTTTCTGGTTACGAGATTTTATTTGATTGATTATTTATTTGAATTTTTTTATCTTGTTTTGTTGTTGCCGACCTGGTATAGAGCGCGGTGAGCGCGTGTATTGAGATTTGTGTCGTGTGTTAGCGAGGTTGCTGCCGAGTACCCGAGATGATTTATTTATGTTTACCTTTGGAACATTTTAGGCAGTAGGCATCCGATTCGCGAGAAGTGAGCTCGATCTGTTCTAATTTCGACCTGATGGGCATGCTCATTTACCCCCTCGCTTCAAAATTTATTTTTTTTTTTTATTAAAATTCAAAATTGAGAATGGTTTTTTTGTATTTTTTTTCTCCTCTGGGCATGCGTGCTTCGGAGTTCGTTTTTTTTTTTTGCGGTTTTTTTTTTTTCGGAAAAAAAAACTTGTTTTTTCGCGTGAACATCTTTGAGACTTTTCCAACCCTTGTTCTTGTCACTCTAGTCCCCAGCTCTCGTGTTTACGTGAGGCGTGGATGAGTATAGGAGTAGTGATGAAATTATAAATAGAATGTATAACCGGCGTAATAAATATATGTATTGTCGTTGCGATGTGGCTTGTTTCAGCTTTGTAGCGGTTTTCCGCAGGGATGCGGCCATTCACTGGACGATAACAGGTTTAAATCTAAGCACATCTATGTGTTAAATATTAAATTTTTGTATAGAATTTGTTATGTAAAATGTGTAATTGTTTTGCTATTTAGTTTATATTAATTTGTATATTAATCATGTAGCCTTGTAGAAATTGCGCGTCGGCGCTTATAGTTGAATTTTCCTTTTTTTTAAACGTCTTTCGGAAACCTTATCTTTTTCGATTTATAATTTTTCGAACCCTGTGGGGTCATCTCGATTGTTAGTGACGCATCTGTTTTGTTATCAACTATTTTTTTCTCGTAATGAATTGTATTATTTCCATAATTTAATTGCCAATCTGGTGGGCGTCGCGATACTTTGATTTCGGAGTCACTTAACTATTTCGTTCCTTTTTCTCCCATTCTCTTTTCAGTTCCTTTGTGGTTTAACTTGCTCTTTCCTCATACTTCACCTCCTGCCAATGTGGTCGGATGTTCTAGTTGTCGGTCTGCGTTGTTAACAGTATGGAGATTGCTGTGATAAAATTATTTATGTATGGCAATGTTCTTCTCATTGATTTTTTTGATCTATTCGAAATGTTCTTTATCGTTTTTTTTGAGCTTCCTTTCATTCCTTCTCTCCCAAATATATTTTTTTTCTCTTTCTTTGCTCTCTGTTTTCCATTCACGGCGTCGTTAGACGGATCGGGAGGGATTTCTGGTCGACCCCTCAGGCTCTGTGGGCGCTACTAAGGCAAGCGCGGCCATATTGTTCGGTGGGGAGAGAGAGTGGATACCTGGTACTCCGGCCGGGCTCTATATTTTTCTATTATGTTTTTTTCCGTTGTACGAGCTTTCGGTGTAGTGGGCAACGTTGAACGTGTGCGGCCACGGCATTGGGCGTAAGTCTCGGCGAGAAATACGGAAAATAACAACTTGATCGCTAAATAGCGAATTGAGTCGGTCGGATTTATTATGGTCACCGAATATTTCAGGCGAGTGGGGTCGATTGACGCCCGATACCGGCAATTGCCGAAGAACTCGACCTAGTGGCACATTAATGCCTAATAAGCCGTATGAGCTTTCCCGACACGGGGTACCGGGGAAAAAGGAAATATGATAGTGATTCTCGGCTGGGATTTCTCCGCGGTTGGGATCTAGTGGCGAATTTTGCTTTATTCCCGGAATGCGATCGATATTTTTCATCGAAAGATGTATTTATTTCTTTTGTATTTTTTTTGTGTGTGTTTCTTACAATCCTCCTTTCCTGTATTTTTCTTTGTACTCCATTTTTTTCTTTTCCTCGAAATGAATGAAGAGAATATGGCGCAGGACGAAGACGCAGAGCTCCGTTCTCAGATTGATAGTGACCTCATCTCCTCTCCTTCTACTTTGATAGTTTCTTTTCCACTACGGAGTCAGGTAGCGATAGCATCCCGTAAGCCCCACCATTAAAAGAGGCAGTTAACCGTTTATTATTTTATTTTTTTTATATACATTAGATTATTTTCAGTACTTTAGTTCGGGTCAAGATCCCGTTTTAGAGTTCCTATTATCCCGTGTTTTATTTTGTCAGTTAGGCGTTTGGTCGATCTATTTTGTAATTTAGTTCACTTGTATATATACTTTTATTTGTTCGTTCGCTTATATTGTCACTGGGACAATGTGTGAGTGTGAGTGCGCGACCTCGGATGCAATTGTATATATCGTTTGCGGTATCCGGAGGTCGGAGTGCATCTGATTTTTTTTTGTTTTTGTACACCAGGTCCCCATTAGAGAATATTATCAGTAATTTAAATTAATTTTTTTTACCTTTTCGCGAGTTTCGAGGTGCTGTCGTCAAATCTTGATGTGTTTCTTCCCAATTAAATTTATTAGTGTTCCTGTTTCTTTTTCTTCTTTTTCCACCCTAATGGGTGGTGTGCGCCCTGGGAAGGCACACAAGGTAGCTCCGGCGCCTACGGAAGGCCGAGGACTGGCAAGATGTCCAGTTGACCACGATGGATTCCTCTGCGGAGAAGATGGAAGGGATGGTCGGTCAGTTTAGATGGTAGGGGGCCCCACCGTTTTTTTTATTTTTTTTTATATTTGGAGGTGCCACTAGGTAGGCCAAGTTGAGGTCTCTCGCGCGGTACGGTCGTTTTGTCGTGTTTATGAAGTTTGTTAGTTTTGGTGGTTCGTACCGTCGCGGGGACAGGTTTTGCGCCCCATGAAATAAGATGGTGGTCGCTCTCAGGGGTTGTCTATAGGAGGGCCCCAGTCGTATTCGCCATTAGTTAGGATAAGCCAGGTAGGAGGGAAGTTGTTCGCGTGGGACATGACTGAGGTGCGCGGCCGCGTTTATTGTTGGGTCGGTGTCAGGTGGCCCAGTGCATGTGCTCGCGCCATGTGTCAGGGGAAGTCAAGAGGAGGGATTAAATGTCCACTTAATTTGGGGATGTTATTTTTTTATTTTTTTTACTTTTGGGGATCCAAAGGGGCACGGTCTTGTCTGCCGCGTCTCTCTTTGATAGGAAAACAAAATTTTTTTTTTAACCGTTGATCCTTAAGTGTTCCAATATCTATATCTCAGTGCAACGAACTCGCGAGAGCAGGTCACTTTTAACAGCATTTCATAATTTTTCAATATTTTTTTTTATTTACGTAATGATGTTTTTTCTAATTTGATATACTGTTTTGTTGTTTTTAATCTAGTCCCTGTTCCGGCAGTAAGCCGAGGTTAATTTTGCCCATTCCGATATTTTGTTTAGTTGTTGTTGTCTCTGTCGGGTGCGTCCCGTATTGGTTTTGACGGGGTGCGTCCCGCGTCGTTCGGAATGGGTAACAACGTTTATGAAATTAATGTCTAATTCGAGTTATTGCTTTTCAGCTGTTAGAATTTTGTTTTTAATTTTTTTTGTAGATTGTTCAGAGCCTTGAGCTCTTGGAGCGTCAATTCTAGTTATGACCTGGTGTGGTCCCAGTGGTGTGCGAGTATAGTACGTGTGAGTAATTTTAAGGTACAGTGTGTGGCGTACTTGTGCGGGATAGAATGGCGGAGATATGTTCAGGACTCCGTAGCTTTGCGACGGCTAGTCCGAATCCTCTCGTATTTTGGCACCTGAATTATGATCCAAAACTTCTGTTTTGGATGAAAATAAGGGTGGGGCAGTGAGACGGATTCGGCAGCTGTAGCATTTTAATTACGTTTTATACGATTTCTGATAATGCTGTCCGAGGTAGAAATTATTATTTCGATTTTAATTCATTTTATATTTCGGGTTTTTCTCGGGCAGCAGAGATGACGGTGAATTGCGATCGGAGAAGATATTTCGGCCGAGGAGCCTGGTTATTTCGGACGCAGCCGTTCTGTCGGCTGTGTCGCGAGGGGTGAACTGGTTGCGCGGGGGAAATCGCGGTCGCGTTTACCGTCGAAACGTATAAGTACGGAGCGTGTAGCTACGAGAGTCGCGAGAGAATTGGGGAAATCCCGGAAAGACAGGGTAGCAGCCGATTTAAAATACATATTAATATAAGAACGTTCTAGAAAAATCGGCGTGCGTGTTAATTGATAAGGTACGGGGTAATTTTCAGCGATCGACTATATCGTTTGGAATAGCCCATCGTGTACCGAAAAATCTTCGTTCGTGCTAGAAACGGTAAATCGATAATCAGTGTTTAATTCAGTTGTTAACGAGAGTCAGTTTTAATTCGGTGGCCAACGCGGTTTAGTTTTAGGTTGGTTGTTAACGAGAGCAACTCGGAAGATCACGCCGTCGCGTGTATCGATCTTAACCCTAGTCATAGTTAATGTCCGCTCCGTAATTTTGACAAGTATTTCGTTATTTTTTTTTGTAATTGTAATATTCAAAAAATTTGTTTCATTTGTGTTTTTTTTTTCTTTATTCAAATACACGCGTTTCATGGAAATAGGTTTCGTTATTGGACACGTGGTTACCCCGTGATATCTCCACCGGGAGAGATACCGCCATCGAACGGCGGATTTCGCGAGTCGGTTTTTTTTTATATACATATTTTTTTTTGATTAAAAGCCTAAAGCTCTTCTAGGCCGAGCTTCCGGTAGTAGCAAGCCGGTATTTTTGCTACTGGCGCCCACAAAATAGTTTTCGGACATATATTTTTTTTTTGTATTTTTTTTTTTTGTTATTATTTCGCTTGATCAACTGGCTCCCAAAACAGGAGCAATATCGATTTACATCAGCACCTATCATGAAAAAGTACATGAAAACTATATTTTGTCCATTAAACCTATTGTATGTATGTAACAGTCGTATTGCTCGAATTCGAGCGTCGTGACTACCTATTCGTACATTCTAGTTGTACAGAATAGGCAGCGCTCATAGCAATTGTTATATGCAACTCAGGTGTACACATGCAAGAAGACTACATTCGGAACTGATAGTAGCCGCTTGTTATCGCGCCACTAGTGCAGTCCCGTGTGTGTCTGCTGTGTACTGACCTAGCGCGCATATGATGTTGAACGTGGTGGTTTGCCATTGCCTGCCACGTGATTACCGATTATTTATTTAATTCTTGTAATAAGTTTGTCGTCGCTCGGGATCGAACCCGTGACCGCCATATCGGAAGTCAAGCGCTCTAGCAACTAGGCTATCGCGACGAAGGAGTAGGTAATACTATAAATATATCCAAACATTATGCCCTTTAATTAAAAAAATTATGTTTTTAACAATTGGATGAAAAAATTTTTGGATTGTTAAAAATTGATCACAAACAATTTTTATTGTAATAGTACAAAATACAACAATCATACCTAATAGTGAAAATTATATCAAAAATCAATTTAAAATATTTAGAACAACTAAGTTAAAATAGATTCAATTATAAATTATTCCATAATGTTTTCTTTTATTATACTTTTTAACAAAGTTAACAATTTTAATGTATTTCCAATCAAGCAACATTTTATTTAAAATTAGATTTTGATTTAAAACTTACATTAAAATCATAATCTTAGGTAGTGGCGGATCGACGGGGGCGGGGAGAAATAGGAGACATTTCCTTCCCAAAAGAACCAAAACCTCGATGGAAAAATTTGTTACAACAGGAAAACTTAATTTATACTATAAAAGATTTGTATAAATGTTACCTATGGATTTAATTATATAACTAATATTTAATAATCTTTTTTTTTTTTTAATTTCTCAAACCTTGGTCGTGTATAATATCTAGACTATTATGGCCCGAGAGTCTCCGGTTACAGGAGTGCCCCTAATCCACTGTCCCTGACGAACTGGAAGACTGCACTTTGGTTCGCTTCTGAGTTTGAGAGAACATGGTTGAGGTTATCAAATCCGTGTCTCGTTCTGGAGGATTGGAATGTAGGGCAACTTATGAGAATGTGCTCAACCGCCGGTGGCTCTTGTGCGCGACAGAAAGGACACGTGGTTGGAGGGTGAGCGTCTTCCAACAGGTAGTCGTGGGATAGTCGCGTGTGGACCAGGCGTAAACGGTTGAGCGCGCGATAATAGACTCGTAAGGTCCCCTGGGGGGGGGCTACCATGGCTCTACGGATTTCTTTATATTCTGGAAGTGGGACGGGGTGGAGATGTGTTCTCGTTTCCACTGTTCCATTATTTGTCTTTTTACTGCTTCTGATATGTGAGGGGGCCCAAGTATGCTTTGCGGACTGGGAGCTGTAATAGTTGAGTGAGCTGCTGTGTTCACCCTTTCATTTCCTGGGATTCCCGCGCGACTTGGGACCCACAACATTATTAGATTATATCCCTTCGATTGTAGCTTCATGATGAGTGCCAGGACGTGGTTTGTTAACCCTCTCCCCGGAGCTCCCTCCCCACATCTTAGCCGCCACTAATGAGTCTGTTATCAATAGGATGTCATGGATTGGCTCTGTGGACGCCAGGATAATTTCCAGACATAAGCGTATTGCACATAATTCGGCATCTAGGATTGAGCAGTAATTGTTCAGACGGATGGTTGTTATTGCTCCCTTCACTTCGAAGGCGCACGCAGTTGGTGACATCCCCTCGACGGGTGCTGCTTTTGCTCCATCTGTATAAAATTGGATAGCGTTGCCGTACTGTCTTATTGTTTCACACGAGTCTTGGGTAAGTTGCTCTGACATGCCGTAGGACTTATACTTTTGCAGAACCGATAGGTTAACTGCTACAGGCTCAAGTTGCCACAGATGTAACGAGCTGGTGGCTGCTACCTGGAATTCTGTGGAGTCGTTGACATTGACATTCTGAAGTAGCTTGGTGAGAATTGGTAGTGGGTCGTTATTGAACGCTGTGAGTAAGGAGGTTTCGGGATGGATATAAGGCGGCTTTAGGAATGGAATATTGCACCGCAGGGTATGCAGGGAGCGATAGATTTTCAGTGGGGGAGTGCCCGTTAGTGCACAGATACTCCTACACGGTGTTGTATGGTGGGCTCCAGCGATGATTCGTAGTGCAGAGTAGTGAATTGCGTCCAGTTTTTTTAGGTTACTTAGAGATAATGAGGAGTACACCTGGCATCCATAATTTATTTAACTTAGGATCAAGGCTTTGTAAACATTAGAGATTAATTTGGGATGAATATTGAGTTGGGGATTGGAGAGGTATCGGATTATTGACAGTAACTTTATACATTCAGATTTTAGCTTATTAATGTGTAGGCTCCAAATTAATCTGCTATCAAACTCCAGGCCTAGGAACCTGGCTAAAATACAGTTCGGAATTATGGTGTTGTTTATTTGGAAAGGAATCCTGTTGGTCACAGGCCGTCCCCTATAGAAATCGACCCATACCGTCTTTGCGGAGGAAAAGTTTAGATCATTGACTTCTGACCATTTCTGGAGTTTGGAGATAGTTTTCTGAAGGATTGTGTGAGATATTTGTGGATCACGAGACGCTAGGGAAATGCTAAGGTCGTCAATGAAGAGCCATGTTTTCTAGTGAAACTATTAATGTTGCGTTTTTATTCTATTTCAAACGCAACCGTCATTTTATTTAATTTTAATTTTGCAATTTTAATTAAAAATAGTCTAATGAGAAATATATATATATTTGCTTTACTTGCTTACGGACAAAGAATTCGGATCGGATTACTAACAAAAATAAAATAGAAGTAAAGTCGAATAAAAATACTATCTTTCTATTCTTTCCAGTAATTTACTATTCAAATTCTAAATTACCATTTTTTAGGCATAATTTTATAATTTTTTTATTTTTCACCATTAAAAAAAACAGAAGTTAAATTAAAAATTGTAATAATTATGTATTTTTAAAACATTTTTGAATTTTTAAAGAGGTCGCTATTTGATTTTCTTTACAAAACAAGGTAAATATTTCTCAAATCTACTGTCTACCATATAAGATATTAAGTAATTATATAATCCCCCCCCCCCCCCCCCCCAATGTTTCTCTGGATCTGCCCTTGTCTCAGGGAGTAAATCAGTTTATACATAAAAGCACATTTTTTTCCGATTTAATAACTTAAAATTTACCTTAACAAATACAATTTGTTAAAAATAATAAATTATAAATATAAAAAACAGTTCGGTACAATACAACTTAATTACTAACAATTTCTAATTATAACACAGCAGTTGTTAATATTTCAAATACCACTGAAATACTAAATTAGACTAACCAAAATAATCAGAATAACCGAAACAAACCAGTAACTAGTTCAGCTGTTAGTGAAATCGATAGTGACTGGTTATTTTGTAGTAACTAGTTATTTTTAATCGTTATCAAAATATCGTGTATCACTAGTTTCAACCATAACCAGAGAAGAACTTTTATGGATTCTTGCGGTAGTGATTATGTTCCTATTAGTATTTCAATAACTCCTTTGAATCTTCATTCTGTTCCACGGAATCTGCCTAAAACGAATTGGATTCTGTTCCGTTATTTTATAAATTCTTCGCTTTCTACATGTTCAACCTAGTTCTAATTCCATACGTATCTGTAACTCCTTCCGGCAATCTGCCATGTCTTCCTTTAGCACTTCCGTTCTATTTCGCTACTGTTTATCCCCTATTTGTTGTGGTAGATTTTTTTTCTTCTTCTTTTGGTAGAATGAAAAGTGTAAGGTTGAACTCAATGACCAAAAATTCTCTTGTTCATAAACGGACAAACGCAAGATAAGTCTCAAATGTGTAAAGCCGAAGTGGTTCAGGAGTAATGTTTAAATTTTATCGGTGATGAACCTATAAATCACGCTTCGAGGTTTCAAATTACTTTCATTCGAATTTAAATTTCCTTGGGAAACCGACGGTATTATTAATAACTGCCCCCATTTAATTTTAAAATTTCGATTGTTCGTATTTTATGTTTATTTTGATGATAATTTAGTGGCTAATGCTTATCTGGTTATATTAACCAAAGAAAGTATATCTCTGTGGAGAGACATTTTTTTTAACGTTTATTTTAATCACTATTGAGTAATTTATCGATTCTTACCGATGATATACTTATATCAGATATCAATATCACTACACAAACCTTAAAATAATGTAAATAACCTCATCCGAGGTGATAGCCCCCTCGCTGGCAATATGTACCTCGTAAATAATAAAATAAAATAAAAAACTACTGTTGTCGGCCGAAATTTTAAAATAACTATTTATAATTTACAAAGAAAAACACAAAAGATGATTAAAAAAAAACAAACAAGTCTGCCGAATTCCCCTTTATTAATTTTATCACTACACCTAAATTATTAAAAACATATATATATATATATATATATATGTAACGGAAAGAAGTCTCGACGAATAATTTTACGTAAAAGCTAATGTAACACAGCTTTAACGAAAAAACAAAATATACATGAAACAATAAACACGCTTTATATTTTCGTACACTTTGAAAAGAAACATGTTTCTCCTGCAAAAAAAAAAATCACACCATGGCCCACGCCAATCCGATACATACAACGTTTCTAAACTACCTGTTGCAGACCGCGACAGCCTTGTTGTCCTTAAATAAAAACCAACGCTATCCTTACAATGTGACGACCTTTTAAGTTAACGAAATAAAAATATATAAATATTACAGGCGGACGAAAAAAAGATAGAAATAATTATTAAATACAAACGAACCTCGATAAGCAAAATTAAAATACAGCGAATAATTCAATGTAGAGGAAAATAAGAAAAGTTATATAAAAAAAAGTAAATAAACAGTCACAGGGGAGCGAAAGCGGAAAGAGATAGCTACGACGGAAATAAGGAGAAAAAAATTGACTGGCCGGTAAAATTTCTAACTAACGAAGGGTATAATTTGAATCATCCCACATGGTCAAAAGTTACACGCAGCAATGTAAAGACGAGTAATATTCCGTCAGTGATGAGCTTGTTAACGGCGTTTTGGGGGGTCTCAACTATTATCTTTATTCAAATGTAAAAGTGGTAATTAACATTGATAATATTTTAATTGTCTTACTAAAATTTAGTTTTTTTAAATGACGTTTCCAAGATAATTTAGTAATATTTTAAGTCAATTATTTGTTATTTTATTACAAACTTAAAAGGGATCACATTTTTCCGTGCTATTCGAAGACTATTGAGTATCTGTGTTCACCGATAATAACAGGTATACATTCGTATGGTACCATTGCCGACTGATACACTTTCGAATGAATAAACAATCATTAAAATCAGTCCACATGGGTACTACAAGTTATGGATGAATAAATGTAAAAAAAAAAGACGTACATAACAAACATATAATAACTTCCCTCTATTTGTACTCAATTAAGACTGACTCATCTTTAAAAATTATAGAACACTCTGTCAATCTATAGGTTGTCTCTGTGATGAAGTTTGAGTAATCGAATTTTACACGCTTAAAGTCGATTATTACAGACGCATCTGCGCGCGTACTCGGTTTCGAACTTCCGAGGACGATTTAGACAGCATTGAATGGCCGATGCAACCACTTAATGCATAAGTGAAGCCTAACCCCCACAGACTGTTGTGAATGTGGCGAGGTGCAATCAATGGACCACCTATTCCAATGTTCCCAATATGGTGGACACTTCACACTGGAAACAATCCATCAAGCCGGAAAAGAAGTCGTGGAATGGATTGAAAGTTTTCCTAATGCACTATAGATTTTATATCATAGATTTACTCAGTTACATCATTATCACTTATCTCTTTGTAATGTTGCTATTTAATTTTTTAAATTTATATAATACAGTTTCCGTACTCGAACGAAAAATAAATAAATAAAAACACATGCACACACATAAGCGTGGCGCGTGGTACATTCGTTATTATTTATATCAATAGAACCGCCGCAAAGTATATGCGTATTTTGCAAGTCTGCAATGTAATTAAATAGATCCGGTGGTGCTGGGTAAAAAAAATAAAAATAAAATCGAATATAGTATAATACTAAAATGGCTACTTTGAATTAACCATCACAGTTAATTTGATATTAACTGTTTCTGGTGCGACTGCTGTTGAATTTCCGCTTCGAGCACGTTAATTGTAGGTAAATTGTTAGTCGAGTGACAATCAAAGTTCGAGAGGGATCTGTTGCTGTTTTCAATTAAAGGCGCCTTTTAAGGTAAGCAAAGTTGCAGGTTGTTTGTATTCGTTTCTGCGTTATTTGTTTGTGTTTCTGAGTATGTACTTAACTCGTCGGCAAATAGGACGCTGATAAACGTTAATTGATTAAGAATAAGGGAAGCTGTTTAAATTGGAGAAGGCAGAAAACAATCCGGCTCAAAATTAGATTTGCAGTGCCATTAATTTGTTTAATAGCGGAATCAGCAAACGTGGCTACCCATAACTTTCCGATTATGTAGTACACTTATTCCATGTTTATCTATTGTTTTTTCATAGAATGCACAGTCTTCTTTTACCCTTGCATTTCCGAACGCTTAGCAACTGTTTTTAAAACATCTCATGTCTGATTAGTTTTTCTTTTTCGCAAGTCACTGTGAGCATTCTTCTGCAAATTTGGAACAACTAAATTGATTACTAAACACATACGGGGACACAGTGATGTAGTTTACGGTACTTATCTTATTTATATATTAGCTGACATTATAAAGTCTCGCATCGGTGTAAAATTAATTCGCAATTCCGGTCACGATTTCGCGATTATATACACCACCCGGCTCTAGTTCAAGTCAGGTAAACAGCCGAGGTACGAGCGGCACGAGAATTTCTTTTGTAGTTTGAGAAACACTCAAAAACGTTGCTCGCATTTCTTAATTTAATTTCTTTGTTTGTTTATTATTTCTCGCTATACTTGGAAATTTTTCTTTCTACGGAATAATCCTACCTACGTTTTTGGTGGTGGATTAGATAAATTTTCCCGCTACGACATGCTCCAACACGGCTTCGTTGAATTATACCGCTCGGATATAAATAAAATTCGTCCTTGCGTACACATTTCCACACGTACTGAGCCCGACAACTTATGTGTAATCCAATCATGGCGATTTAGTGCTAATAAGTAATTTAAAATTGTATTGTTCAATCTTTTTCTTTTCTTTCTTCCCTTTCGTTTGTCATGTACGACGTGCAGCGACTACCGTGTACTAATTTTAGTTCGCCTCTAAACGTCTTCTTTCTCTATGATAGTGTAACTTTCCTTTTCAATTGCTACATAATAGTGCCGAAAGTACTCCAGGCAACATGTTTGAGAGCGGTGCTGAGCACTTATGTAACTTTTTAAAATATGAACACAATTTTATTGAAAGAGAGTAAAAGTTAATAAGTATAAAAAACAAGATTTAAAATATATATACATATATATATATATATGATCGACTGTAAAGGTTCAGCAAGATTGCAACATTAGAAAAGTAGGAAATAACTGTTGAATCAACGCTAAAATTTACAGACGTAATTTTCGTCACTCGCAGTTTGGAAATAGAAACATATGTAGAAAAAATATTGAAAGTGTAAAAAACAAATTCAGTAGTTTACTTATAGGGGAAGATTATGTAATACAACAAATAATACAGTCTTATCTGAAATATCAAAATTTAAATAGTTTTACTCAATCATCTGAATCAAAGATTTGGCTTGTCAATGATGAAATGAACGAAAATATTTCATGTTTCTTATTTACTGAATTAACATTTTTTTTTTTTTTTTAATATGTAGATTTCAGTGCGATCTTATTAGAGTGAAAAAAATTAGTACTACTTTTGAAACGGTGTTACAACTTCACCTAAATTGATTATGATCTTAATCACTTTTCTCTCTCTTGATTTTTTAGTTCTCTCCCACAATCTTTTATCGTTGGCGGCGACTGGAACGCACGCTCTCCCTTATAGGGCTGCTCATCTTATAATTCTAATGGTGTAATTCTTGAAAATTTTATTCTTTCCGATAATTTAGTTCTTAATTCTTCGCTTACCTATATTAAGAATACATCTATCTTTAGCTCCCTTGATCTAACCTTTTCTTCCCCCAATGCCGGCCTCAACTATAACTGAAGGACTTTTGCGGGTACCTTTGGTAGCGGTCACGTTCCTATTTTATTAACTACTCCCAATCTTCCTTCTCCAACTTCTTACAGGTCTCTCTATTCTCCCCGATGGAATCTTTCTAAAACAAAATGGACTCTGTTTCGTTCTATTGTTGATTCTTTGTTTCCTGATTATTATCCTTTCTCTCACCCCATATCATCCTATAATTATTTTCTTCACTCTATTACGTTTGCTCTTTCTTTGTCCTCTCCTTCTTGTTCTCCGCTACCCACCACGCGTGGTGCTGTAGAATCTTCACTCTGGTGAAATGAAGAATGCAATGCAGCTTTTAGTCTCAGCCGAGCCATTTTTAGAAACTTTCGCTCCAGTTCTACTATCGAGAATTTCCTTGCTCATAAACGAGCTAATGCAAGAGCTAGGTATGTACTTAAAGTCGCGAAGAAGTCCTCTTGGGTAAATTTTTATTCTTTCTTCATCCAGAGCGTCCCAAATATTTGGAAATTGGCTAAAGCTTTCAAATTCCCATTCTCTGAACGTTTTTCTAACCTCAATCTTTTCCCTGATAGTCTTTCATCTTTTGCCGAATCTATCGCCTCCGATTTCGTCCCTAACTTTGACGAGCTTTATTCTTTCTCTTCTGCACAAAATTCTTCTCCTCGCCTTCTTATTTCCACTTCCAATATTAATGAATATAGGTCTGCTCTTCTAAACTCTATCAGTCCTACACCGGGTCTAGACGGTATTTCATATATTGTGTCCTTAAAAATTTGCCTGAGCAGTCCCTTGTGTTCTTTCTTGAGCTTTTTAATTCCTTTTTGTCCGGAGGTATCACTCCTCTTTCCTGGAACTCTTTTATCATCATTCCTGTCTCTAAGAAGAATCCCTCTTTACGTCCTATCTCCTTGACATCATGTTTTAGGAAACTTTTTGAAGATATTGAGGAAAACTAATTAAAGCTTACAAAACAATAAATTATACAAATGCACTGGTAATAGCTGAAATACCACCGTTAAACTTGGAAATAGAAAAACATACCGAAATTTTCTCAATCAAAAATAAATTAAGGGAAGAACAAACATTCGATAATATCATTTGAAAGCATATGGTTAAATCATGATGGAATAACTAAAAAACGATTCAATAACACATGCTATGCACCAAACTTCTACAATGGAAATTTTAAAATCTACCTCAAAGGGTTTAATATAGCGGAGATGGAAAATTGTATTAGTTGCAATGAGCAGGGTAACATACGATATATGTTAAATGGATGTAGCGTATTAAATACAGGAGTAAAGGAAAATTTCAAAGAACTGGTACGTGAAAAAATGAGTACGTTCAATGAATTTCTCAAGAAGGAATTGAAATATCGGAAAACTAATATTAACTTATAAAGAATCTTTTAACATCCTGTTTATTAAATATAGAATATAGTAAGTTATAGCAAATACAAATATAACAAACAAATTTAAGAATAAAATGATCGCTTACTTCCAAACGTTTTCGGGTATAATCCATTATCAGCTAAAAACATAACTCAATATATGTGATCAGAAACAAATTCTAAATCACACTCTTAGAATTTATTTCTGATCACATATATTAAGTTATGTTTTTAGCTGATCATGGGTTATACCCGAAAACGTTTGGAAGTAAGCGATCATTTTATTCTTAAATTTTTTTGTTATATTTGTATTTGTTATAACTTACTATATTTTAATATTAACTTATATTAAAAATTAATTAGATTAACATAAATATTAAAGATTGTAAAATGTGGAGGAGAGGAATCCAAAACTTAATTGATTAGTTTTCACGCCTGGATCACATTAAATGTTTATATATACTTAAATAAATAAATGATCCTATCCGTGGAATATGGGATTAGGGAAAAAGAAAGAGTTGGAAAATTATTAGAGAAGATGCGTCAGCATGAAGGTCCAAAATTACATAAGGCATATTTTATTAAATTGGGGATCCTACATAATTAATGACGGTACTGGTATTAGCGGTCAACTGGAAAAGATTATCGGATGTGAAAAGTCTAATCGGGGGAAAATCTTGCGCGTTGCGATTGATGCGATTCTTTGACACGTAATTGGAACTTTTTTAATCTTGTGAATGAACGGTGTGGTTCGTTGTAGTGCGCTCTCTTTTCTTGCTTTTGTTTATATTACATGCGCTAACAACCTATATTTAAACCATAGTGTATAACGTTCGTGGTGGTGTTCCGGTATGGCTCCCTCCTCGGCCCGTGCCGCTACATCACAATCATTCACCTCTACGACTTTTCGTAAAAAGGCTAGTCAAAACACGAATTCATTATCTTTGTCTACTGATCCTAAATCAGAAAACATTCCAGCTGCAACAGCATCATCAGCAATACTAAAACTGTCAACGACTACAACAGGAGATGTGCTGGATGAACTCAAGCCCGAGCAATCAGCTAGTGATGGTAATACGCAGGCTAATATACACACACATATCGGTTATCAGGTAGCCTTTATCATTTAACGGTAATAATAAAGATTCAAGTAGCTCGTCGGAATACGTCGCTCCGATAGTTTTATCTTATGTTGATGATCAATGGAACATTGTTTCTTCCAAAAGGCGAAGATCATACTATTCTTCAGTCTCTTCCGATTCATCGCCGAAATGAAATAAACGTAATAATTTCGAATTTTCAACTGTCGTAGATGACGATAATAGTGAAAATAATAATTTCATGCAAATATAATACGAGTAGATAATAATAATGTCACAGTGGAACAAAACTCTTCAAAATAATACTGATCAATACCAGTAATTCTGAATAATCAAATCCGAATCAGTCATACGCACAGTCAAAAAATAACAAATATATGCTAACGTAGTACAAACGCATGCTTAAAAAAAAACTACTACTAATACTACATTTGAAAATCGAAAAACAAAAATCACGAATAATGATATCACTAAAATATTAAATTAATTTTTAACTGAATTTAAATCGGTAATAAATCTGTTAATTGCGATTATCGACAGAATTTTACAGTAAACATGATACTAAAAAAAGTAATATAGTTACTCGAAACTCCTTAGTGATAATGTTATGGAATGCTAACGGAATCGTTTAAAAAAAAAAAAAAAATGAACTGGGAATATTTTAAAATCAAAACGTAGTTGATGTTGCGATAAAAACTGAAACGCACTTAACCTGTGCTAAAAGTTTTAGAATACCCGGTTATAAAATATATTCCACTCAACATCCAGATGAAACTGCTCATAGAGGCACAATGATTATGATAAAAAACTCCTATCGGCAACATGAACATCTGTCATACGATACAAACGCTTTTCAAATAATTTCAGCTAATATTAATGTCAATGTAGGCTATTTAACTGTTGCTGCAATTTACTGTCATCCAAGATTTATAATACCTTCCATAGAATACGATAATATTTTTTCTAACTTAAGTAATAGATTCATCTGCGGGGGTGATTTTAACTCTAAAAGTGTATTATGGAGTTCAAGAATAACAAAGAACCCCGGTAAAAAACCTACAGGTGCAATTAATCGTAATTCGTTGACGATATTATCGCCAATGACTCCAACTTACTGGCCAGAACATTTGAACAAGCTGCCAGATGTATTCGATTTTTATATCACACGTGGTCTTCATAATTATAATAAAATCTTTGAGAAAAAAATAAATTTATCCTCAGATCATGTGCCAGTTATAGCTATACTGGATGTAAATCCCATACAAAGCTATAAACAAAATTATTTACATAATAAAACTACTAACTGGCTCAAGTTTTCTCATATTACAAACCATGATATCAAATTGAATATAAAATTAAAAAATAACGATGACATAGATAGTGCTCTTACGGACTTCACAAAACTTATTCAATCTGCTTGTAGTATTCTACAATATATAAACAAAATCACGAGAACACCAAAAAATATGTTCCGATAGAAATAAGAAAATTGATAAAACAGACTAGAGCTGCTAGAAGACGATGGCAGATAAACCGCTACCCATCGTTGAAAACCATGTATAATAGACTTCAGACAAAGCTAAAAGAAGCAATAAAAATATACAAAAATAAATCGTTTGAATAATAATTTAAACTCGTTAAATATAAAGGACAATTCATTATGTTTTTCTACAGAAAAATTACTTAATCAAAGAAAAAAACAGTACAATATCAAACGAGATAATAATAAATGGGTAAAAACCGATGAACAAAAGGCAGAAACTTTTGCTGATTACTTGGAAAAGATATTTACTCCACATGATGATTTAAATATTGCGCACATCAAATATGTGAAAAGTTTCCTAGAAAGTTCGTTGCAAATGCAGCTTCCTACGAAGTCGTTCTCGCCCAGAGAAGTAGCAAACTGTCAAAAATCAACTACTCGTAATAAAGTTCCAGGAGCGCATAAATTAACTAACGAAATATTGGTTAGATTACTTCCGAAAATGGCTATGTTACTCTGCTATATATTCAACTCTATGCTGCGAAATGGATACTACCCGAAGCAATGGAAACAATCAATAATACTAATGGTCTTAAAACCTGGAAAAGCTCAAACCTCTTTATGTTCTTATCGGCCAATAAGCTTACTTAGTATGTTATCCAAGGTCTTTTTTTTTTTTTTTTTTTTTTTATCCAAGGTCTTTGAAAAATTATTAATAAAACTGGTTTGTTTTATAGTACAAAATCAAAGGGTTATTCCTAATCATCAGCTTGGCTTCCGATCTCAACATTTTACAATTCAGCAATGTCACGGACTTGTAGATGTAGTGGCAACGGTTCTTGAAAAAAAAAGGAAGTATATTCAGCGATCTTCTGGGATGTGGAACAAGCTTTTGATCGTGTCCGGCATACCGGATTAAAATTTAAATTAAAACAGATAATTCCACCGGATCTTTATCTACTGCTGGTATCGTATCTAACAACTAGAACATTCTTAGTCAATATTAATTAGATCATTTCAGAAGAAAGAAAAATATGTGCTTTGGTTCCACAAGGAAGACTGTTGATTTGAAAGAAAGAAAGAAAGAAAGAAAGAATATATTTATGCAAATTACGATACAACATAACGTTAGCAGTGCAAGTTGAACTAGCGTATCGACGAATTGTCTTACCGCACGATGCAACATATAAAAAACGATTATAGGTTATTACAATTAAAAATTTAGCAATAGTGTCATTGTAGGAAAAAATTAAAAAAAACCTACGCGCAGATATGATGAGTAGTTGGGAATAAAGTCTGCTTAAGGAATAAGGATTCAGATACAACAAGTGAGGAACAGGACTGTGAGTGAGAAAATAAAGAAATGGTATAATATATATTGGTAAAAGATTATAGAAGATTATGCTTTAGACGTCTGTGCTCAAGGCTGTGTCCACGGGGGGGGGGGGGGGGGGGGGGGGTTAACCCCCCCCATGAGAACTGAAATAGTTATTATAAATACAAAAAAACCTGAAAAAAATCACAAATTTAAAATAAATATTGATGATTTTTTAGGGTATTTTTACCTACTTTTAAAAGAAAAAAGAAAAAATATGCTCAATATTTTTAGGTACTTCATTAATATTTTATGCAAAAAAATTTTTATTATGAGTATAATTAATAACATATGTAATTTTTATTAATGTTCATATACGGGGTAATTCATTTACGTAAATTATTAATATATAAATCAAAATGATGGAAATTATTAATAGTACAAATATTAGTGAAAAATGTATTATGAAATAAATAGGCAAAGAAAATTTTCACCCCCCCCCCCGTTTCCAAAATTCTGGGCACGGGCCTGCCTATGCTTATATTTTGAATACATAAATTGGAGTTGCCTGGAATCGTAATTCTCGATGTGGTTAATAAGTGGATTACTGCGGGTCGAGCAATTTTCAAAAAAATTTATTGCCGAAGAAAGTACATAATTACGAAGATATGATAGTTTGAGGACATTATGCATCATTCGAATTCTGGTATAGCGGGATGCGTTTAGTACGCACCTGAGACATCTATTTTGTATGAGCTGTAATTGTTTAAAGCGGGCGTTAGAAACTGAGGACCACACAGGCGATGCGTAGGTTAAGACTGGTCTAATAAGTGCCTTGTATAGAATTAATTTGTTGTGAATGTTTAGAAACGATCTGCGATGGAACATTGGATAAATAGCGTAGATAACGCGATTAGTTTTGGCGACTACATGATTGAGATGTTTATTAAAGTTTAACCTTTTGTTTAATATCACGCCGAGGTATCGAGCTTGATCGGACCAAGGAATATCGGTACCTGGTATATGCAGTTTCTTAGGGGTCAATGGGTACCTACGAGAAAATAGAATTGCCTCAGATTTTGCCGGATTAATAGAGATACGCCATTTTTTAAAAAAACGAAGGACGCGGTTAACCTCATGTTGTATCTTGTTGGCTATTGCATTCGGTCTGTATGAGCTGCAATACAGCGCAGCATCATCGACAAAGAGCGCCGTGTTAATGTGGGACGATACAGAGAAATCATAAAGGAATATGTTAAATAAAATTGGCCCCAACACACTGCCCTGTGGGACACCAGCTAAGTATGTTTTAAAAATGACGAGGAGGTATTAGAGATGTGAACAGCGAATGTTCTGTTCCTTAAATAGCTTTTAACTAGTTTAATAAGATAGGCCGGGAAATTGGTCTTGATTATTTTAAAGATTATGCCATCATGCCAAGTAGTGTCGAATGCTTTGGCCACGTCTAGTTGAAGAACTTTGGATGAAATATGCGTACTATGGTATGTTGAATAGTACTAACTGTGTTCATGCGGGTTTGCTGTAGGTACAGGCGTCATTTTGGATTAGCGTAACCACTCTGTCAGAGGCAATAAGGCCTGACGTGTAATCGCTTCTGTACATCTTGTAGTTTTTTAATGTAGCGTGTTTTTGCTTCGGCAAAAGGCGAGTTTCTTGCAGGCAGATTATAGACGAAGATAGCTTGTTTGTAAGTAGTTTTAATTCCTCAAGATTACTGTAAAAACCATTAATGTTCCCCATTGAAGGATCGTCATCTTGCAGGACTATTTTGTTCATTAATTTGGTGATGTGTATTTTCGTGCTTCTGTCTTGTATATTTTCGTAAATGTGTCTAAGCTGTATTTGTAGCGTGTCGGTGTTTGTTAACGCTATCTTCGTTATCTGGGCGATGGCTTCTTTTGTGCTAGAACTTTTGCTAGCGCTTAGAAGCTGCGCAATTTCGTTTTGTGTGAAGGCATCGGGTAATGTTTTGTGTTGCTGCTTTATTGTTTCACTAAAGGGAGTTAGCAACTTGTTTATAGCAGCGGTATCAGTTTCGTTACCAGTACTTTTGCATTTTTTTGATTGCTTTTTATCTTTCGGATCAGTACCGGTATTCGTATCGGTGGCGGGTGGTGAAACAGACAGGTCCCGTTTTGTCGGCTGCGAGTTAGGTACATTTGCATGTGTATTAGTGTGCTCGTTGTCATTACTTTCTGGTAGAAATGTAATATCTTGAATCGGTAGAGTGGTAGGACGGTGTGATGTAGCATTTTGTAATACATCGTCTAACCTATCATCGTTAGCGGGTTTTGGCAGAATTGGGTATTTTTTTCTCTTTTCTGCTGTGCATTTGGGGGACGAGTGTTCACGAGATTTACAATGAGTGCAGAATACGGTATCATCAGTGAGGAAAATACGAAAAGACTCACCTTCGTATTCTACGGTAATTGACTCCGGTATTTTGAAGTTGGTTTCGGGTTCGACCGCACAATACACTTGACGTTTGAAACTGCAGATATGGCTGTACTCTCCATTTGATACGTTATATTTGATCGGCGATATAGGTGAGGTTAATTTGAGATTTAAACTGATGAGCATCTCTTCAAGTACCGAATGGGGAATATGTGGTGACACATTGGACATAACTACCCGCTTTGCCGGTGCAATTAGTTTCCGTAGTTTGACTTTTTGATTGTTGATCATAATATCTGCGTGGCTTTCGACAAGGTTGTTTGCTATTTTGGATGACGTGAGGTAGATGCATATGTGGTTATGCGAGATTCTTGAAGCGGAGTGGATATTTTTCGGTTGAGTAATGTTTCCTATGGCGTATAGGTATTCTTCGATTTTGGTGTTTTCCAAGGAAGCTAGTATGATAGCTTGTTCGCGTGTAGGGAAGTTTGAAGGCTTTGACATATCGGCGTAGGATGGTTTATCAGCATGTGTTAAATTTTTGAGAGCGACATGGCTAAAAGCCTTGTCTGACACTGTTTGGCGACAATTTGTATACCGGTATTTTGTTATCGCATACACGCAATTAAAAATGAACGCGCAAGAATAAACTGATAAGAGGTAATAAAAAAGTGATATCACTCCTAAGATAGGATTGATTAAACACGATAAGCAATTATAAAAATGAACGCACAGAACATACGTCTATTTTCAATCAAAGTTAAAGCTTCATTGCAGTTATTCTTTAATTTATTCTGTTTATAATAACTTATAAAATGTAATTATAAAATTATTTCAATATAATAATAAATAGAAGAAATCTTATTACGTTCGAAAAAATAAAAATACATAAGAACTGATATGTTAAAAGCTTTTTTTTTTTAAGAAAAAAGAAATATCTAAATTTTTGAATAGATCATTTTTTCTAGAGAAGAGGCGGTAGCTCGCCTCGCGATAGTCTTTAATTCGTTGTGATTAATAAATTCGAAATGTTCTATATTACATTTCGCATATTAATTACTTTCAAATGCTTCATTAGTATTATTATTATTCTATATAATAGCTAAAGTTGAATTTCAGCAGAATGTGTCTATATACATGCATAACATTAAATAATGCGATTGGCTAAACAGTTTATTTGCTTGTATCTAGTTCGTGTCGCCATTCTCATTTAGTTCGTTCTTTTCTTGTCACTAACTGAAATAGGAAGCAAAATTTCCAAATAAATAATTTTAAATAAAATCTGAGATTGCGCTAGCGTTTTAGGTTTAACACGCAATCTTCTGTTACCGCCACGTCAATTTCCCCTCTATTATTTAATGCACAAACTTTAAACTTTCGCAAAAACCTTTCCATTATGTGTCTTTGTTTTCCTTGTTTCCGTCTGTTCCATTTGAAATCCCCCTTTCCAAAGGAATCTCTTTTGCGCTATATAAAGAGAAATTTTTAATCTAAAATTTGGCATGTACACATGCTTATAATACAGTTTATACCAAGGCATCGGAAGCTGCTAATATCGCCAAACTCTGTCTTAAAAATTTCGAAAACGTTAGCCTAAGTTAATTTAAAGATTCAGAAATGGGGGCATTTCACCCATTTCAACGGAGAGTACCGTTCATTGTCAAACTTTGAATGAAAAACCATGTGCAAAAGTTTTCAGTCGGTCTTCGCATATGTAAATAAATTTAATTAATTAATTAATACCATAATAATATTTACATACTTGTATTGTTATATACCGTCTTATGTTTTTTTTTATACTATAGCCCATGTACCATCTGCAACTGCAAGGCTATTTCTGCGCATGTACCATCTAGTTTATATGCAACATTCTAAAATATTTTTGTATGCTGATGATGCAAAATTGTTTAAAGAAATAAAATGTGTGGAGGATATGCATATATTACAGTTAGATATTAATAATTTCATCAGGTGAAATGTGACCAATAAGTTGTTAGTAAATAAGGATAAATCTTTTTTTATACTACGTTTACTCGTAAGTATGTCCCCTTTAGTAGTACATATCAGATGGATGATGTTGAATTGAAGAAAGGATTAATTGTTAGAGATTTAGCAGTTATTTTAGATGTTAAATTAATGGTTAAGCCACATACCGCTCAAGCTGTCAGTAGAGCTAGGAAAATGCTTCGTTATATAATGAGATCCAGCAGAAATTTTGTTCATAGTGAAACTCACTTATGCTTATATGTTGCATTAATCCGTTCTCATTTAAAATTTTCTTCTATTATTTAGGACCCTGAGTCGGTCGAAATGACTGATATAGTTGAAAGGGTACAGAAGATGTTTCTGAGATATATGCATTACAAATTTGCTAATTTCTACGGGGATGCTTTTCCACATAACGGGGTGCTGGGGAGTTTACAACTCGGAAGCCTGCTTGGTCGTAGGAAGGAAGTGTGTCTCTTATTCTTATATGGGTTAATACATGGTAAGTTGTCCTGCTCGTTACATTTAGAGAAAATAAGTTGTACCGCTCGTAATGTTCGTCGGTCTAAAATTTTTGAGGTCAGTTTTGCTAAAATGAAACATTTTTCGTCCTTCCGTTTACTTTTAACTTTGTATAACAACGTACACAAAGAAAATAAAAATAGTGACATTTTTGATAGCAATCATTTTGATGAATTTATCAAAATTGTTAGGAATATCTTCAAATGAGGTGTGGTGGCTGTCCTTTAGGCGTGTGTGTGTGTGTGTGTGTGTGTGTGTGTACATTGCTGTGTAGTCTGAGTATGTCAGTTGTCGGTGTGTCTTTGTCTCTAGTTATACACTTTTTTGTGTTATACAGTAATTGGCCTTCGAGATGTTGTATTGGCGAATCGATTTAATCAAATTAAATAAATAAATATGAACTTGCCTGGTTTGTTTATTTGAATGAATTTGAGTGTTCGATGTAGTTAGACAGAGTCATACATTGCTTTAACGGGGCCATTAGATAGGGCAGCAATGTATATGCGTGAACAGTGTCCAAGTATATGATTGACGTCTAGTGGAACGGGCTGAAAGCAAAAAGGGAATGCTACAAAAGGAGAGGCACCTTCAAAGAGGCAATCGTGTGAAACGGAAGTACGTTTGATTCTCAGCCTGCTCAGAATCAAAAATTCTCTGCGTATCATTTCGAATGGAGACTATCACGGCTCTGTGTTTGGTTTGATAATATTTAGCCATGTTGTATGTGACAGCTAAGGATTTTCCCACTTGTTTGAATAATATATATGCAGGAATTTGGATATAATGCACGAAGAGTCAGTATTTATGTTCATAGGGGTGGATAGCATTATTCTAGCAGTCGAATCTGCCCGTTCATTCCCCGGTACCCCAACATGTGTAGGGACCCACAAGAACACCACCTCACAGCCCAATTGTGAGAGCTATCTTATTGTGTAATTTATTTTTACACATAGAACACTTATATTTTTGGAGACGTGAGGAGGGAATTGGTTGCCAATAACGAGTCTGTAATCACAAAAGCATTTTGAAGTGGTGCTTTTCTAGGTAACAGGGATTCAAGGCATAAACGGATGCTATACATTTCAGCCTCTAGAGTCGTACATAAATCGTCAAGACAAACTGCATGGACTCTATTATCGCTTACGTAGGCGCTTAAAGTTGGAGAGGTCCAGTCTTTGGGCTAACTTTTGTGTGTAGATGGGGGTGAAGTTGTATATTTCTATTGTAATTATTGCTCTTTGAGGAAACTGGCCACATTTGCTGCTTGTTGATGTGATTCAACTAGAGAGAAGTCGGCTGATACAAGCTGTATTCCCAGTGAACTAGGATATGGCGAATGTGTCTCCTGTGGACTTAAATTAATACCACAACTTTTAAGGAGGGTTATTACTTTTGGTAATAGATCATTAGGATAGTATGGACGAGGGTACGGATACAAAATAGTAAGAGAGTGGTGGCTAATGGCCGAAGGAAAAAGATTGCGGTAAGTATGAAATTCATACATGTAGGAACAAAAAAAACCTGCTAAGGCACAGATGTTGAGCGAGGGAGATGTCTGATGTACTCCGAGAATGATGCGTAAAGTTGAGTAGAGGACAGGGTCTAAGCATTTCAAAAGCGCTTGGCATTTGTATGTTAGCTTACTAAGCATTAACGTGTTATAAATTGCTAATAATAATTTAGGATGAATATGGTATTTCCGATTGGATAAACATTTTAATATAGAAAGGGTTTTTTAGACATTTTATTTTGAGATTGGATACGTGCGGGACCTAAAACAATTTGAAATTAAAAATAAGATTAAGAATTTAACCAAAGAACGGAAATGTGGAGAAGTATTGAGCAAAAGAGTAATATTAGTTCTGGGATTTTCCCCATAGGACTTTTGTGGAATTTAACGCAGACAGATTTTGTTACGGACAACTTCAGACCAATGTCATCAGCCTACGTATTTAATCTGTTTATTATAGATTGTAGGATGGATTGAGCATTGGATGGGAAATTAGAGGAGAGGGATATATGTAGATCATCTACGAATAGATGGGCTGAAACAAGCGACCGTATGCGGTCCAAAATCTCGTTAATATAAAGAATGAAAAATGTTACAACCGCCTTATGATTAAAATGTCATAAACAAGGGTATTTATGAATACCGCAAACAAATATGATCTGAAAAAATTTCGTAAATTCTTTAACATGTAAAAATATTTCTGTTACGGAACAGTTTCGATTTTTTCTTAAAACAGCATTTTCCCTTGTAATACACTCATTTGTAATTTTATTACCGTATCGAATATATCATAATGTATTGGATAACTTTCAATCTTGGGGAAGTTCTTAAACAAATCTAAAAGGGAAAACTTCTGCGAGACATCATTATAAATTATAACCTCAACCTTCTTTCCTCCAATCAAGCAGCACACTATAATTTTTTTCATTTGTAGTCTATACCGGATTTACTTTTAACAATTCCAGCAGAAATCTCTGAATATATACAACTACGACGACTTGATCAGAAGTGATCATTGGATTCCCCAATACTTCTACAAAATTTCACAACAATACAAATAGAATTTAAGACCGATTGTGACTGGTAATTTTCATCTTTTCCACTTATTCTTGAAATTTCATCAGATGTTGTAAGTTCAACTATTTACGGAACTGATTATTGATCATGTACAATATCCCTTATGCCGAAAATAAAAACGAAAATGAAATAAAAATTTTTGTCTTTCGGTTGTCGGTGGAATGCTTTACGGCCCGTTTCGGAATCGAAGAAAAGTTTAAAAAAAATTAAAAACTCACTCAGTTGTAGATAATCGCATCAACTTACCTTAAATTTGGGTCTCACGCTAAATTTATGCTGGAACAAGCTAAAAAGAGAAGTTAATCGATTTTGTTAATTTAATAAATATTACTTCTTCCACCATAGTCTGGAAGAAAATAGGAACATCGAATGAAAAAACATTTTTTCTGGTTTCCCATCGGCCTCCCTAGGGGCAACAGAATCAGCACAGACTTACCTGAAACAGCTGCATCATTCGCTAAATTGTTGTCACATAAATCGGGCGATGATAACCTTCTCCTCTCTCTTTTATATAACGAAAAATTGTATAAATCAGAATTAAACCTGGATTTTTCATTTAAAATATTCGTAACTACTTGATTACTACTGGAATATCGCAAAATGCGATTTATCAGATGAAACTAGTAGCAGCCGATCCAGACTAAATTAAATTTATTTTGCGGCAAATTATCTTACTACTTCTGCCGACATCCTATGAAATCTGCACGACACCATCGTTTCCGGAATGTTGCGCGGAAGAAATATCAGTCCAACAACCGAATACAAATCCTCTGTATATCGATAGCTATTGTTCGATTTACAACTGTTTCGTGCAGACTCGTGGAAAAAATTATAAATGCAAGACCATTGTGAATCTTTAGAATCCGATCATCTTATAACAGGTGCCCTATTTAGAGCAGGTCGCTTTGCACTGAATAAGCTATTGTACTCGCGAAACACAGTTCAATTCGCCTTAAACACCTAGCTGTTATTTTTTTTTTTTTTTATTATTATTATTTTTGGACAGCCATTAATCTAACACGAAGTGTTCAATTATGAAAACCCTTTAAAAATGGAATATTCATTACTTGATCGGATATACTCGTATTCAAAAATTTCTGCCTGATCGTAAATTTTTTGTTTGACTAGTGCAATTTAAATCCGATGTACACTAATTAGAAAATGGAGTTCAAATTTTGAGCCCTACCCTTTTCAACATTGCTGCCAATAATATTTTCGATCAAATTTAGGCTTCGCTATTTTTCATTGACGATTTTGCTATTTTTGTCTTCTGTTAAAAAGCGGACCTAGGTCAAGAAATCTCGCAAAGCACATCCATCAAATTGGACTCGACAATTTCGATTTCAGTTTTCTATGGCTACGACTATCGCGCTTATTTTCTACAGGAAAAATGACAACATCTGATTAAAGTCACGCTGAACGGTCGGTTATCAAGAACTCGGACATTGTCACATGACTCGGTCTAATATTCGACGAGAGACTAAATTGAATATTTCACATTAATTAAATAAAATCCAACTGCATTGAAAAACTAAACGTTATTAAAATCTTGTTGAATACACGAGGTAGGGATCCGATAGATATTCGCTATTACGAGTTTACCACGCTTTCATTGGATCTAATTTAGATTATGGCCCTACAGTCTAATTTAATACTGTTCATCACACTGCTACTAGATTCTAGTTACCGGCGTCTTTCTGACGTCACCTTCTAATAGTGTTCTGCGCGAATCGGGAATTCCGTCCCTAGCACGACTGTGAGACCACGAAATATTCTCAACGTTCGGTATCATTTTCAATCAAATTCGAATTTACCAATATCAGATTTTATTCCTATTAAATCTCCTCACTCTCGATCGATTTAAGCGCTCCACCAACAAGTTCGTAATACTGAAAAATTCTATGCATCTTTCATTTATAAAACCTTATCAATTCACCCTGTGGCACTAGCACTACCTCGATTTGATCTAAAAGTTTCCGTCGATCGTTAACTTACGAAACATTACAAAAAAGAAACATCCCCCCCCCCCTTATACTGACAGAGTACCGCCATCGATAGCTCGCTCACTTTAACTTGCTACGGACGGATCGAAATCTTCAACAGAGAAGGCTGCGGCATCGCTTCTTCCGAAACTATCATCCTCAGCCTTTTTCTCTCTCTCTCTCTCTCTCTCTCAGTATTTTACAATTCCATCTACAACAAACTTTGTGCAATATAGTTTTTTCTATAGATAATATGTTAACATCGAAATGTCAACTTCCTCATCTTATCTGTTCAGATGGGTTAAATGCTTTTCTTTTTATTAAAATATATCGTGAAATTCCTCACGTCCAAATAGCAAAAGGCGATATTCGCGCAAATTTTTTTGTCTAATTTTCATGTACCGTTTGTTTGGATTTCATCACGTAAACATTATGGAGTAACGTATTGACAGACATTAGCAGACAGTACAGTTAAAGAAGCATCCACCTTGTACCATACCTTAATGCTGCAGCTTCTGTTAAAGATCTTAAATCTACAAGAAACGAAGATTTATAGATCAACAGAAATCTCGACGAATCTAACTTTCACCAACAAATAAACCGCGGTCAATCCAAAATTTTTATCCGACCATAGATTATTTCGATACTAAACAATATAAAGGAACAAAACAGTAGTCACAAGACTTTATCGAGGCTACATTACATTAATTCATTACCATCTCTTCAAGAATCAACCGCATACCATTTGCTGTAAATACTCTTTTTATAGATCAACATTTTCTTTTAGATTACGTCCTATCTATATTCGCATTGTATCTCCACCACTATTCGCAATCCTTTCTAACAGCCCATAAGAAATTAGCCCTCTTCTCCTTTTCCTCAAAATCAAGAAGTCTGTTCTTTCAAGTTTAATCCGGCATTATTGTGGTGGAAAATAATCACAGCAGTACTGTGGTGGGGTACCTGATACCCCAACAGATTTCTTTGATGTAGCACTGTGATTCTTTCTAGAATACATCTTTTGGCAACTACAATTCAGTGAATGATTATCTAGAAGTGAAATAAAACACACTCGATAAGAAAAAGAGGTATTACCAATCTGATTTTAATTTATTCAGAAAAAACAAGTTTTTTCACAACACCAAAAATACAGTTCCTCTTGTTTGCTATTTTTTTTCTTCTGTCACATGGCCAAACGAGTTTAAAATTAAAAGCTCATTCAGATGAATAAATTGTTATAATAAAAGAAAAAAGAAATTATGAATCTTTAATTTTGGCACAATTTTCACATAATAAATTTGCATGTCGGCGAACTGCAGTTCGAACAACAATAGAACGTCTTGCGATCTTTATTTCTTGGACAAGCGGAACATCTTCTACTTGTCTTTTGTATTTTAGAAGAATTTGGAACAATGCCTGAGGACGCAATTCACGTGGTAGTCTCGGATTTGGCAATCTTTCATTTTTGAATTCAGCTATTAGCTCAATTTCAAGTTGCTTCAAATATAGTCGTCGTTTTAGGTTATACTAGTTTGTATTTTCTTTGTAAATCACCCGCGAGTTCACACTTGCAGTATTTAAAAAAGAAAAAAACAGTGTAAGGGGCCAGCGACGACAGTTTCTAGCCACAGAATAATTAGCAGATAACTCGTCCAATACATTGACTCCGTCTTTGGTTGCATTATAAAAATTGATGATTTACGGTAGCTTTTTTTCTCCAGCTTTCAACAATGTTATCGTCAGATTCATCCTCATTTTAACTATCTTCTTCTTGGTTGCCAGCTTCATCTTCTGCTCTCACGTTTTCTTCTTCACCGTGTTCACTCTCATTTGAATCATCGTTGTCTTCAAGATTTGTACATGACTTTCTGTCTGATTCAACTTCTTCCCATAATTTCGCCAGGCGTCCTTGTTTTTCTTCATACCACATTTTAATATACTTTATCTGTAAATTAACCACCTAAATAAAAATATAATTTGCTAGAAAGACATAAGAATAACTTTTACTTACCCCTGAATAAGAATACACAAAAAGTCACACGATTGCTTTGGTGGGGTATAACATACCCAGTCCGACTTTCACCAACCCTGACGTAACACTGATGAACGGTAGCAGTTGGACATTTAGTTGTCGTAACCGCCAAGGTATAAACTTAAGCTACTAGCCACTAGATGCCACTAGTAGCAATATTAAGGAAATGCACTAGTCTTATATGTTGACCGGGGTATGTCATACCCCACCACACTAACGCCGGGTCAAATCGTACAACTTTCTGAGTCCTTGATAATACACGGTACATATAAATCTAGTTGTAAGGAAGTAATTTGCGATTTCTTATTCCGATATTAATTGACATTTCTTTCTTTCAGACAGTATTTTCTAAATTTTTTATTAATGGCCGTATTTTTGTTATTACACACTTGCTTCAAATTATTCTTAAAAAAAAAAAAAAAAAAAAAAAAAAGGAAGAAGGAAGTATCTTTTTTTTTTTTTTTTTTTTTTTTTTTTTTTTTTTTTTTATGGCCTGGCGGCTAAGTAGCTTACCATTTGGCCACTTCCATATCAAAATAAGTTTAAATTATTCCACTTCTCTTCTCTTCTCCTCTTCTTTTTCTCTCTTTTTTTTTTCTTTTCTTTTCTTTTTTTTTTTCTCTTTTTCTTTTCTTTTTTTCCCTTTTTTTTTTTTTTTTTTTTATATGAATAAAGAAAAACGTATTGGAAAAATGAGCAAATGAAAATCTAATGACAAGGACAATTCACCAGCCATCTATCCGGACCAACTGAGCAAGATAAATATATTTTTTTTTTGAATTTCCGGACAACTATGGCCGTAAATGAATTAACATTACCCACAGCCTGTCTGCCTGGAATCATTTATCAATAACCTGACTGTTCTGGTCAGTACCCGGGAACTTGAAATTCCAGACTCAACTGAACAGCCATAATATTTTGCTCGTTAGATTAAGATGGTACAAATTGCACCATATCTTCGTGGTCGGCGATGATCATATCTTCTGGTTGAATTCAATTAATATAGGACGCACTTGACAGAACTATTATTATAAATACTTGTGAATAGTAAGGATAAACAAACTCCGGGAGCGAAGGAAAAAATAAATAAATAAATAAAAAAAAAAATAGTCCTCCATACAAATAAGTTAAATAACAATCTTGTTTTGAAAAATAAACTTAAAAATCAAAAATTGAGCCTTCTCTCCGCATCCTAGCAAATGATGCAAGGAATACGGTGGATACCTTCCGAGGGATATCAATTTATTAAAAAAAGTATGTCTACTGCCTTCAAATTTCTCGCAATTAAATAAAAGATGATTTATGTCCTCCAAAAAGTTAACAGACGAATGGTTATTGCATTGTCGCTGGTTATCAGCATGCATAAAATTATGTGACACACGAGAATGCCCCATACGCAGTCTACACAATATAGTAACATATCTGCGGAGGAGATGAGGAGGCATTGAAATTGACACGTGGAGATACCATGGGTGTGTCGGAATAAAAGGTTGAACGATATTAAAGTATGAACCCTTCCTGGTCAATCGCCAATGCTTATTCCAGGATGTATAATGATTGCGGTTAATTACAGAATTTAAATCACCAGCTGGAATAAAAGGAAATTCAATGCCCATTGAAGGCGCATCCTTGGCGGCCCTATCGGCCACCTCATTTAGTTCTATCCCCGCATGACTTGGAACCCAACAAAACTCCACAACACCGCCCTGTAAAATGATAATCGAACATTTCTCTCTTATCTCCCAAACAGTGGGATGATAGTTGGGTTTAAAGAGGCAATTTTGTAGCGCTAAAAGGGAGCTAAGGCTGTCGCTGCATATAACATATGTGCCCCTGCTACCAAGTACATTAAGTATATAGTCGCAGGCCTTGGCAATTGCCAACAGCTCGGCTGAGAAGATAGATGCCAAAGGTGGGAGTTTGAATTTTTGTACAGTAACTTCGTCAACAACAAAGGCAGCACCAACAGGATCGGAATTCCGACCGGATTTGGAGCCATCAGTGAAGATTTTGGAATATCCAGAAAATGCTGTCTCTAATGCGGTAGTAAGATCTGCTTCCCGACCGAGAAGAGTATTCTGATTATGTCTAATATTGTCAAATAATGTTGTATTAATGTTTAAGTTAATAAGGTTAATTTCGTATGGAATTCTGAAATATTTAGATGGATATTTAGGAATTAGGGCCGGACAATATTTATAGTATTGAGGAATTCTGGCTGATAATAACGGTAGTTTAGAGGAAAGAAATCTCCAGTTATTACTAATACTATAAGTAATATTAAGCAGATGCGGATAACTATAATTACAGTACTTTAATAAAAATCTATCCGCCAACATATTTCTTCTTAACTGTAGTGGGGCAATCTTCGTCTCCGCTTCAAGACCCGCTACTGGAGCGGATCGAATATTTCCTGTTATAAGTCTAAGTCCGATATTCTGTAGAGTATCTAGTTTCCTAAGGTTCGATTTAGAGGCTGAGCCATAAAATATCGAGCCGTAATCAATTCTGGAAAGTATCAGTGATTTATATAACAAGGCTATAATTACAGGGTCGGATCCCCATGAAGCGTTTCCAATAGCCTTCAGGGGGTTCAGTGTTTTCAAGATTTGACTTTGAAGTATTTGGATGTGACGAGCCCAAGTAAGCCTTGAATCCAAATACAATCCCAAGTACTTCACATAAGATTTATGCGCGATATTAATCCCATTTATTTTTATCTTAATACATTCTGCGTTGTAGGGTCTTAATGTGAATATCACAACAGTGGACTTAGCAGGGGAAATTTCCAGTTTAATTTCCTGAAAGAATTTGCCACATAAGTAGACTGACTGATTGCTCTCTACTGTACATTCCTTTATCTCTTTATTTCTATTCAGTATGATAAAATCATCATCATAGGAGAAAATTTGTGAGTTATGTGGCAACCGTATGCTGAAGACTGAATGTACATAGATATTAAACAAAACCGGGCTTAAAATTGATCCCTGTGCCAAACCCGTGTAAGCAACTCTACCAACCATTTCCTTGGTGACCGGGTTCAAAAATTTAAGTTTTCTGTTGAGAAACAAGTTGCTGATGTACTTAGCCAAAACTGTTGGAACTCCTATACTTACTAGCTGCTGATGTAATGTCAGAATACTAACATTATCAAATGCCCCCTTGATATCCAGAAAAATGGCCGAAAGGAATTCCTTTCTCAAAAAAGAAGCATAGATTTCGTTCACTAAATGAGCAGTGCAATCTAACGTTCCAAGGCCCGGTCTAAATCCGAACATTCCGGCTGGGAAGATTTTTTTATTCTCTATCCACCAAACAAGCCTATTATTAATGACTATTTCGAATGTTTTTCTAACACAAGAAGCCAGTGAGATCGGTCTGTAAGACGTAGCTTCTAACGGAGATTTACCGGATTTTAAAATAGGAATTATTATGAATTGTGTCCATTCAAGAGGAGTGACTGAGTTGAATAACAATTCATTAAATATGTGTACCAGAACGCTTTTCGCCTTGTTCCCTAAATTTTTCAGAATCGAATAAGTAATACCGTCTATCCCCGGCGAAGAATCTTTACCTTTATTCTTTAATGCCAATCCTAGTTCCTCGACTGATATGGGATTGGACAGAATATGAGATTGTTGATAATTGTTTTCAAGCTCGATTCCATATACTTCCGAGATGCAAGGAACATAACACGGGGCTACAGAGCAAGTAAATTGGTCGAACCAACAATCACTTTTTAGAGATGTGGAGTGGAAATTCTTATTCTTGAATCGTTTAGCTAAAGACCAGATAACTTTGAGCGGAGTGTTTCGATTAAACGATGAGCAAAATCTCCTCCAAGAGGCTCTTTTGGTGCTTTTGAGAAGTCTACGTGTTTCCGCATTAATCCTTTTATATTCAAGGTAAGCTTGCATCGTACCACTTCTTCGAAAAACGTTTAGTGCCTGATTCCGTTCTTTGATCTTTTCCCCGCATTCCCTGTTCCACCAGGGAGAAGCCGGTTTGTTACCTAGATATGGAGATGGTTTCGGAAAAGATTGATCCAAGGCAGAGCTTAACATTTTTAGAAAAAGATTATACTGTCCCAATGGGGTAGTTTCCATCTGGATTTTACCTACCTCCTGTTCCATAATATTTCTAAATTTTCCCCAATCACCATCTAAGAGTTTCCAGCGCTTCCTTTGGTCGACTTCCTTGATTTCCGGGAATGATGACGGATTTCTGTGTGTGTTATTGATTTCAAATAATATGGGAAGATGGTCGCTACCAAGAGAATCGGGAAATACTGACCATGAACAATCGAGATAAATATCGGGCGACACCATCGTCAAATCAACCGGATTCGTAGACCGAGATGGATGAGGAATTTTAGTCGGTGTACCGTCATTTAGAAGGCACAGATTAGATTCAGAGAGAATTTCTATGACTGCTGCTCCCTTACTATCATTGCAATTGCAGCCCCACATCCTATTCAAAGCATTAAAATCTCCACTGAAAATTATAGGCCACGAACTTAAACTGGCAAGAGTAGCTGAAACAGATGTTGGATTGATAAGATGTCCCGGGGGAGAATAATATGATATAAAATAAAATGAAGAATTACAAACATTTACCCTGATGGAAACTGCATTAGATTCCGAATTGTTACTAAATGATTTTAAATTAGTTTGAATCAGATCATGATCAATGTCATTTCTCACTAGTATGGCGACGCCGCCGTACCCGTCGGCTCTGTCATCACGATAACAGCTGTAATTTCTTAAGTGGAACTGTTTATCGGGGGATAACCAAGTTTCACATAATAATATTATATCAAAGTTATTATTAAATACAAAAACCTCAAACTCGCACAAATTACACAAGATGCTACGGGCATTCCATTGAACTACCCTAAGCAATGTGGAATAAGGAAGAATAAAAATAGAATAGAATTAAAAAAGGTTAGGTTCGAGGCTGATTAGTGTATACAATTACCATAAGTAGCTATTTTACTAAACTTAAATGAATATCCCAGTTATTTTATCTTGTAGGAAAAAATCTATTTAAATAATGCTAATTAATTATGGTATAATACTGTGAATGAACGGAATTTAAAATTATTATGATTTAAAATTAGTTGTATTGTCACGATAATTATGAATGTTTATTATATAACTAATGGAAAAATAGAAAATAAAATAAAATTCCCATTATACAATATTAACGGTATATAATATTTACTTTTTATTAGAGATCATAGGATTTTTCCGAATACTCTGTTTATTACCCTTCGGGTCTACGATATTGCTTTTAATCGAACTAGTTTTAGATCCAGACGGACCTGGTTTGATCGTTTTATCTAGATCAGATTTCTCCATTATTTTAACAGTTTGGCTTTTCGGAATTGTTACCCTTGCCGTATTCGTTCTTTTCGTTGCTTTCCCGTCTTCATCAGAAGAGAAGAATGAAACAGACCGTTTTAAATTTGAGTCTACTAATTGATTGGAATCGTGAAATCCTGTGCGTTTAGAAATCGGTTTTGGCTTAAAGACAGGGACGCCTGCTGGATGATCCTGTGTAGGCTGATCATGAACAAGAGCGGGGAAGCTGTCATCATGCGGCAGCAATGAAAATCTATTATAACTTAATTTATTAGAATAAAGATGTTGCTGTTTATACGTTTGGGGTATTTCAATAGCTGCTTCATGATAACCTAGATTGTGATTGGCCATTAATTCGTTAATTAAAGATTGTCGCTTTTTTTCGGGGCAATTATTATCCGACGATTTGTGACTACTTCTGCAATGAACGCATGATACAAATTCATTTTTGCACGTATCTGCCGTATGATCATTCTCACCGCATTTATCACATCTGGCACTTCCTTTACATTGATTTGCCACGTGACCATATCGTAGACAACGGAAACATTGCCGAATTCTTCTGACGAAAGGGTCACACTGAAATCTAACGTGCCAAAGAAACACATAAGAAGGAAGGTTTTGTCCTTCGAAGGAAACAAGTACAGAGGTACTGGGGACATAACTTATCTCACCTTTAGAGAAGCATTTTCTATTTAAACGTTTGATATTATTAACAATGAACGGATCGCAATTTATCATTTCGATCAGCTGGTCTTCAGAATAATCTAAATCTACACCCTTAATAACGCCCACCCGTGAGATGAGATACGAGGGGATATATGCCTTGTATCCATTATTTATAAAGAGAGAGCTATTCACCATTTCATTAGCTGTGATATAAGAAGAGAGTTGTACTATTACTCTATTACGGCTTACTTTTTTTATTTCGATTATGTTTTTATAAAAAGGCTGTTTTCTTATTAATTCAGCTATTTTTAATGCACTAATCGATGTTCTGACATTACTATCCGAATTTATTTTTTCTATAAAAACTTTATAATTGTCATTACTGAAATTGCTCGGGGAATAATTATTTTTATTTTCTGAGAAAACTGCTGCTCTTGTTTCAGCGTTAGAATTATCATTAACGTTATTTTTGTCTTTATCGGGATTGCTAGAGTTAGAACTATCACAGCTGTTAGAATTGTTACCTGTTTCGAAAATTGAATTAGCAATAGAAACATCTTTGTTTGTTATATCAGGCTTATCAGTATAATTACGATTACTCGAGATAACAGAGAAACTTGAATTATCATCTATGACCATTATATCATCCGGCGGCCGGTCTGTACCGGCCCCCTCCTCAGACATCGTTAAGATAAAATAAACAATATATCGGTGTTATACCAGGCACCGGGATTAAATTTGAAAGTTGAGTGTGTGTGTATGCGTGTGAAGATGCGTGTAAATGTAAATGTAGTTCCGTATGTGTAGGCTTAAGTTAAATACTTTAGGAATTATTCGAAGACAACGAACAACGCACTAAACGAACGCGACCAAACACCTCCGAATTACTCACGTTATTCACAAGTGAAGTATCTATTTATCTACGTATCATTTAAATTTCACACAATGTTCAATTGAAAATGACGTGAGTTTGTGAGGTGGACCTCGCTGACCTCACGGGCAAACGATTAAATAAAACGGCGTTACAGATGTGGAAAATACGACAATTTTTTACATTTTCACATTAATTTCAAACGTATTTAATTGTCTTTTGCCCGTGATTGTTGTCAAATCCTCCTATCCCGAGTATATACCGACTTTCTCCCCATTATGATAACAGTTTCCGCTCATAAATATGTTGCGCACCGTTGAAGGGTTTATTTTACGGTTCCCGGAGCGTGGTGGAGGGAAAATTTTAATTTCACAGAGCGATTGTCGTCGAAAATTAAATTTATTTAGCTCGCGGCTCTAATATAGCGTCCAAAAAGTATGCGTGTGTGGTGCCTGTTCGATAAATTTTCCCTGTCGCTCGGGCGGATGCAGTTGTACATGAAGCAGTTATACAAGAGCGTATTGTAAGTTTTTTTAATTTCAACTGCCTCATCATCTTCAGCGACTAAAAGCAGCGAGCGAGACATGTAAGCAGCGAAGATGACAATGCGGTTGAAATTACAAACATACAACGGTCTACTGAGAAGTAATTTGTCGTTAAGCCGAAATTTATTATTTCGGCGTGTAGGCGTGTGATTAAAATTTTGTTCACTGACCAAGTTATTTCTGGGAAATTAAATGGCTGTTAGCATCAGTGTAAGGTGTGATACTTGACAATGGCGGCTGTGCAGTGCAAAAAGCGATACTATTAAAGGTGACCCGAAGATAAGCAAGACCTTTCGAATAATGGTAAACGTGTCAACATGTCTTCTGGTATACGAACTAGCACATTAATTTTAAACTACCTACGTGTATAAAAATTCGCGCCCATGCCCAAAGTCTCTAATGGCAGCTACAATAACACCAAGACGAGAAAAAAATTTAAAAGAAGACATATTTATTTCGCAAATATTGTAAGAATTGCTATTACGTATTTTAAAGAGGAATAAACAATATTTACAGAATTCTCAGTTTTATGGAAGATTTTGTTCTTAACTGAAACGTCTTACTTGATGATTTTCTTCTTTTCAATTATTGTTCGTATTTTAAGATGAGTTTTTAGGTTAGTCTATAGTTAGTAAAATGCGTTTAAGGTAGAAAAATCCGTCGCACAAATAGATGTATATAGACTAGCTGTCAGCTTCACCGGCGTATTTATTATTTGTTCGAATACATATTGCTACCGTCTTTTAACTTGCCCTTCAGAGCATTCCACCAATCCCATACTATTTATTTATTCAATAAATTCCATTTATTCATTCAATTATTGGCCTTGAAATGTAAACGATTATTATTTTTCTGTTTTTTATTAAAATTATATATAAACAAAACTGCATTAAAATGTACGTTAAGAAACCTTTTCCTTAAAAATTTTTATTTGCATTTGTAAGTTCTTTGTTTTATTTCTTTTTATTTTTTTCATTGTCACGTTAATATTTAAATTAAATAAATTTCGAAATTAATTTAGATATATAGCATGTCTAAAGTTCAAGAGTATTTGATATATCTGTTAAATACTCTGTTTCATTTTTATATTGTTTTCCATTAAGCTGTATGGCTAAAATCTGTTCCTGTTTTTACAAACATATTGTACGATGTTAGTTAATACATTTAAATTAAACATGATAAAGTATGTTAAATAGTTCAAAATAAAAAAAAAAAAAAGGAAATAAATAACGGTAAACAACGGTTTTACATTATTCACATCAGTTCATTTTTGCTGTTACTCATAGTGTGTGAATTAAAATAGGAAAATGATCGATTTAAAATTACGACCAAAAGTAAATATAGCGCGAAAAAAAGCGAAATAATGTAAACAGCTTATTGGAAAAATAACATCTGAAAATACCGCAGAAAAAAAGAAAATTTTAAAAATAACGTCAAAATAATGTATAAAATGCAGTCATTTTAAAATAGATGCGTTATCGAATAGACTAAATTGAGATACCCTCTTCACATAAACAAATGTAAATCGGCTACCCTGCCGTTTTGTCCGCTTAGTTTGATTAATTCTCTCAAATCGGTAAATATTTCCATCAATTTCAACGAGTTGTTACATATATCAATAGATCAAATCCGCGGGTCAAGACGTTAATAACATTAAAAAATCAAAAATGATTTCGTATCTGATTACTAACCAGAATTTCGTCTCGTTTTCTCAGACGAATCAAAACATAGGGGAGGAGTCGCTTTCTTTATCTGACACATCCTAACATCATTCAAAAATGTTCGCTCTCGTGCTTCCTTTTGATCTTAAGCGCAGAATGTATTGTCATCCCTTTTTATTATCGAACCTATCTGCTACCGAAATAATCTTACTGATTCTAAAAGCTGCCTTGAGGCTCTTAACAACTTCTATTCAATTATTCTTCACATATCCTTGTTTATGAATTAAAACGCATACGGAGTTTCTTTTTGGTTGAATTTTGTATGGATCCCCTCCCATGTAGGAATAGTCGGTAATAGCATCATTGATACGGCCACTAAGTTGACGAGACAAGAAAGAGTTTTGTTCCCAAGTTTCCTCGTAGTGATCTTTTACATTTTATTGAGTATGCTTACAAGGCATATTCGAAAGCCACCTGGGCTAATCCGGACTTGGCGTCTTACTATAAATCTATACAGACGAACATCCCAAATATACCTTTGGTATACATTTTTAAACCTCAGCGATATTATCTCTCGTAAATTTACTAGGGCCCAATAAACTTCCGTTTCCACTCAACCAGCGTAACCTGGTGTGTCGTCTCCTTTTTGTCAACATGTTTCTGATGTAAATAGGGTTGCTGACGCGGATCATGTCTTTTTCCAATATACTCCTTTTACCCTCAGTACCGACAGAAACTATGTACAGCTTTAATGACCCTTCAGGTAACGCGTTCTCCATCAATATTAGAAGTCTCCTCGCCACTCGAAATTTGATAATACATAAGTTACTATATAATTTTATCGTGGAAGCAAACAGAGCAATATAACAAAACGAAGCCGATGAGCTCAAAAAAAAAAAAAAAATGAAAGAAGAAGAAAAAAAAAGTTGAATACATTTCTATGACGGTGTTAAAAAATTCATGGATTAGCTGGAGATGTGGCACTCGTTGCATAACGTAAAACTATGCGATATAGTAGGGGAAGAAATCTTCCCTAATACCTTATCTCAGAATTTTACTCTGCGCTTTCCGCTATAAACGTTCATATTGGTGTGAACTCTACTAACCGGATTAGCATATGCAACTGAGGTATATAAAGCAAGCCATATCGAGTTAATGGCCATTCTACGTTCCATAATTTATATTTCCTTTCATCGTTTTTCTTCTGAATATTTAATTATCTCCGATTCCACGTGTGCTCTTAAAGCTATTTCCTCACACTTCCCTTCGCACTCCCCTGACCTTTTTATCCTCCGTATTCGCTCCCTCATTCACACTCTTTTCTCTTTTCATGCTATCCGAATTGATATGCTTTGGGTACCCAGTCATATGGGGATAGAGGGTAACGAAATGTCAGATTCCTTGGCTCAGATTGCTGTATCCTCCCGATTTTTTTTCTCTAGAATTTCCGTTTCTAATTTACTCCCATTGTGTAAAAAGTTTCACGTTAGATTTTGGTCAGATTTTTACGTTTCTTCCTTTTCTAATCGGCCTTCCTTTTTTATTTTTCCATCCAACCTAATCTTAACACGCGGCCTTGGTTTTACGATTTTCCTTCGCTGCGTTATTGTCCCTATTATCCGTTTACGTCTGAATCATACTCTTCTTCCTTCTTCACGTTATCGTTTTCATCTCGTTTTATCCCTTTGTTGCCCTCTTCATTTTGACGACAAAGCCGTCTGTGATCCTGACCATATCTTCTTTGAATGCCCATCCCTCGTGAGTGAACGCACTTCTTTGTATTCCAATCTGTTATCACTCAAACTCCCTACTCCTTATTGTGCCTCGTATATCTTACCGTTTCCGTCGATTTCCGTTGTTCCTATCCTCAATTCTTTTATCTTATCAATAACTGACCGAATCTGCATTTAACTGATCCTTCTCCTTCGTGTCGTTTTTGGGCAAAGATCCTTTGTTGGCATGCCCGGGGGGGGGGGTTAAAAAATACTTTGTAAAAAAAAAAAACAAACTTGAAAGTGGGCAATAAACTTGAGAAAAAAGATAAAGTAAAAAAGAATCTGTAAAAATGAATTTAACCCGAAATATGAAAGAACACACAATGTCTAACATAAAATTGTACAATCTTTTCTTTTGTAAATCGTATCAAATCGAAATATGAGAATTTACACAGCATGCGGCAAAATTTGATTTCAGTGGGTATGACTTAAACAGATCAAAATAGAAAGAACAAAAAAGCACAAAACTTGTGAAACTGGAAAAGAAGTTACTTGAGTAAATAAACCAATGAAGCAGGTTATACTGGTCTTGTGGTGTAAATGAGTGGATAATGGTTACAAGTGGCCAGTAAATCACAGCATATACCGTATCGGCGTGGAGTAGAAGTAATGGACTTGTAAGCACATTTTTTTTGAAATTTATAATTAAAGTTTAGATTAAATGAACACTTTTTTCAACAATTATTTAATGTTTAATTACCCGACGCGTTTCGAAGTATTAAATAATTGTTTATAGTAGTGTGTTTTAATTTTACTTATTATACGATAAACTTAAACAATATGGGTCGTTAACATATATAACAATGAATACTTTTTTATTAACAAAGAATTTTGTAAATATCTTTAAAATAGCAATTTAAATTTTTAGATTAAAAAAAAATATATATATAAATTTGTCACTCAATGTAAAATAATTTAATCACAACTTTTTTTAGAACTGAAAGTAAAGAAATATGCCGATTATGTTAAAATTGTACTTTCATTTAAAAGTTCAATTAAAAATGTTACAGTTACTTTTTAAAAATATATTTGCACAAGGATAGTGTGAAATTTTTTAAAATTCTACATTATTTTGCTTACTAAATTGTTTAGTTTAAATTTGAAATATTTTAAGATACAAAAAGTACAAATGTTGTATTTTAATTTATATAAGATAAATTTATCGATAGTTATTCATCGAATGACTAAACTAGAGACTAACTATAAAGTATCGACTCCTACACATCAATATGAACTGTAAAGGAGCGGCAATCCTTCGCGTTACAAATAGAAATCACTAGAAGTTCTACGTCACTAACACTCGACTGCGTGCTTAATCGAATGATCATCATCCTGTTTACTAAGCCATCAGTTTTTTCCGACTGATATCATTTCTTTTTGCTTTATTATTGTGTTGTAAAATGTTTATGCGCGAGTTTCGTTTTAAGCAATATTCTAAAAAAAAACAATTTAAGGCGACGTTGTCATAACCGTCATAGTGAATTACTGATTTGCACGGAATATATATATATATATATATATATATATATATATATGTAATGAGTACGGGGAAACTCTTAGTTATAAAAAATTTATTACACCTCAAATGAAGAAATTACATAGTATTTAAAAATTCAATTTGAAGTTTTACTGATAATAATGATAATACCAATAAAATATTTTGCGTTTTAACAACAATGACGTCAATAGTTATGTATGACTTTTATTGGTTCTATTCGTAACACGAAGGATACGTTAAAGGAGCAGAATGAACTGGCGTGAGTAAGTAAAAATATGCAAAAACAAAATAAAAAGTTAATAAAAACATTTTTAGCGAGCGCGGTAATTAAAGTGCAACAGTTTTACATAGGCAATTTACACCGATTATGCAAAAGTTTTTAATTATTACTTTTTCGCGATACGACATAAACTGACAGAGATATATGTATTTGTCGTCTTATGTCGCTAGTACGGTTTGACAGAGATGTCATTGTCTCTCTCTCTCTCTACCACTGGTAACTGGCTATTTGAATTTTAGACTGTTGCAGTTTCCAAACTACTTGTGGTACCAATGCGAAACAGAGCTCAATGTGTAACATACATATAATATATTTCGTCATAAGTACCAGTCTTTCTGGCTGTAACGTGATTTAAATTTTGGTCGGATATATAGCCTTCCTTCTTTACCAATAAAATCGTTCTTTCTACCACTCAATTTAAAAATGATGGTATATATGTTTTCGCAATATCGGAAATTTATGCTAAGTTGAAAAAAAATGCGGTTTCGAGGTAAGTACCGCAATTTCTGACGTAGCTGAGATGTGGGCGAATAAAGTAAACGCCCGGTAATAGAAGAGAAATGAGGAAAAATTACAGCGTAGCTTTAAGTGGAAGAGAAAGTCCGGAGAAGAAATTTAATATTTATCGACATGGAAAAGAGGAAAGAACGAAAATTATTTCGTTCAACTATGAGGTATTACGCTAAAAAAGTATGTACCGACACGTGGTTTGAGTAAGCGATATCGAAACGTGCTAATGGTAGTAGAAAAAATGTAGTTACCTTTAGAGCTTCTTCGTGCGATATGTTATTGAATGGTATGCCGTTCACCTCTAAGATGGAATCTCCTGGTCTGAGTCCAGCTTTCTCGGCAACGCCGCCTTCTTCTACCCGAGATATATACACGCCAACATTATCTGCATTACACATGATCCATTAATTTTCTTCGTCATCTTGTTATAATAATAGTAGTAATAATACTAGTAATAATAATAATAAAGCAGTGTTTTTTTTTTTGTTTTAGAAATGGCGTATCGAGAAATTTATAAATTTAGTTTTTAGGAATTTTTAAGTATTTAAAATAATTCAATCACTAATTCTAAAACAGCACGTACAAGCAAAAATAAAAATAAGAGTGGGAAACGAAAGACAAGTATTTAAGATTTTCCGACTGCTTACGACCAACCCATCACCGGAGTAAAGTATCACCAGCCAGCCCACAAAACCGGCGAGCTCTCGATCGGAAAAGTTATGTATCGTTCAATATTTTTCCTTATTTTTATCACAACGTGAATTAAGCGATTTTGTAGTTGCCTTAAACGGTTGATCGTGTTGGCCAGATTGTCGATTAATCTTGAATCTATGGAAGCTATGGGGTGATTTTTTTTAGATCGATGGCGAAAAAATGCAGACTAGCCAATTAGAAATCCTCAACAATGTCCTTATTACGATATGGGAAAAATTGGTTTCTTACTTCTTTGAAATGGCGAATTTTTGCGTCACACTTATGGTGACCATCTTTCTTTCAAGTTCACACTATCAGATCATGGGACGGTTTTGTTTTTTGTTTTTTTTTTATTTACCCATTTCCGCATTTCAAAATGTCAAAAGTGACACGGAGTTTATACACTAAAATTTGTTTATGGATTTCGTCGTACGATAAAGAATTTTAAATTTTTTTGTAATTTATTGCAATGTTTGCTGTTATAGCATCGGTTGCAATGGACGATCACAATTAGAATTTTTTTTTTTGCTAACCTATACCTAGACTCCCATTAGGCTATTACTAGATTCTGTTGTATACTCTAAACACTTGAACGATCCCCGCCCACTGACGTAGGACCCAAACCTAATTTAAGCACTCAAGTCTAATAGCTTCTTCCCGCGCAGCCGACGTGTCTCCGTCGAATTATTCAGTAACGCTACCGCTAGTACGTTCGTATAAATTTGAAGTCTTCCGATGTGTTTTACGGCTAATTTAGCAATAACCTCCCTTATAAAGATCTTGGTAGAGAGTTTTATTACTCACGTAGCACGGAGCATTAATTATTCCCAACATCTTATTTTGATATCGCTCTATTATATTCGAATCTGTGCGGCATTCCCGAAATTCACAACCATACCTCCCTCCATATTGGAGCAAGAATTTGTCTTTTTTATTATCTACAGAGAGTGGCGAATTTTTGCCCAGTAACCAATACATCTTCCTTGTTCTAATATTTAATTTGTTTGCTTTTGTCACGATATGCTTGCGCCATGTCAGTCTGCAATCAAGGTGCATGCCCAGATGCTTTACTACCTGTTTTACCGGTATTATATTATTGTTCATTTTAATAGGCTGATGATCTGTATGCCTATTAGTGAATAATATGTGGACCGGATTATCTTCGTTGATCTTAATTCTCCATCGCCTACAGCACTCCGAGATTTTATCAATTGACGCTTGTAGCGTGGTATTAGCTTTATGCGTTCATTTATTAGAGCACAGATTTTGACACAACTAGGTGTATACGTTAGTGCGTGTAAGTTTTAGCATTTTTTAAAAGAAGCCCTTTTTTTAGAGTTAAAATTATTTTTATTATAAAAACAGGTATATTGGGAAAAAGAAGGCAATAGGAACAACCAGTGCTTTTATAAATATTTAAATACAATGAAATTTAAAATGCTAAAAAATGATTTAACCAATATTAATATTAATTTAAAATTTATTTATTTTAGCTGTTCATATGAGCTCTTGGTTTTAAAAGTAAATAAGAAAAAGGAAAAACTATATACATTAATGTCTTGTAATGCAACGAAAAAAAATCATTTAAACTATTTAATAATTTTTTAGAGAAATACGCTCAAAACATAGTACCGTCTGAAAGTTCATTAAGAAAAATCCATGCAATAGTTTGTATGAATATTTTTGAAAAAAATTAGGCAAACTATAAAAACGTAAATATGTATACATGTGTGTAGATTAAATTACAGAATCGCGAGGATTGTATGTAACAAATTTATTAATTGGCCGATGAGAAAGAGACTGCTCCTCCCAAAACTTTTTTAATAGTCTGTAAGCAATTACAAAAAAAAAAAAAATTGTTTAACGATTGATCGATTTGTTAATGAGGATTTAAGGAGACTTTTTGAAAACGAATTATTTGACGAAAGAATTTTACTTTTAATAACAGATGCTTCCCCATACATGATTAAAGCTGGAAAATTTTACTTTACGACGAGGCATACTATACATGTGTAAATAAACTAGTACCGTGTGGGGAAAAAATGTTTCTGAACCCCCCTATGCGAGTAGAAGTTCATAAACGGATAATGGAAGGGAAACCAGTACCACCAAAACTACTAGTAATAACACGCCGGGATATATAGCTATCAGTTGCTAAATAATCTTCGAAAAATTTAAAGAAGTTGTAGCTGCTTTTGAGGATGATGCAAAATCTGTAAGAAAGCTAAACGAAATCGGTGTTTATTTTTAAAACAGTTTCTGATTATATTTTTAATTATTCACTTTTAAGCTAAAATTCTCATTACAAAAGGAAAAGTTCAATGTGACACCAAGCTTTTATATTGGCACATTAATTGTTCCTACCAGAAAGCATCGAAAAAATAATAACTAGAAAAAAACCCTTGGATATCAGTTATAAAACCATCGATGAAGTGGTAGAAAAAATCCAGGCTATTGCGAGAGATTTTTTTTTTTTTGTTATTTTTTTTGTGAAAGCAATATTCTGTACCGTGTTTAACTACTGTGGCTATTACAGTACGAAGATGCGCAGTTTGTTCTTATAAATATCTGCTTATTCCGCTAGTTCTGATAAATTGTGCTACAGATAAAATTGCATCGGGGGAATTCTCAAGAATGTTGGTGATTGTTTTGTTATTATTAGAAGGGGGCCGGTGGGGTGAGAGTGCTGGATAGTCGCACAGTATGTGGGAAGTTGAAGGAGCAACACCTTGACTACAGAAAGGACAATTCATAGGAGGTGGGATTCTTTGTAAAATAAAATTATGCGACATGGCTGTGTGGCCTGTGCGCAAGCGGCTAAGTGTACAGAAATCTCTACAGGAAATGTTTTTTTCTGGCCACCATGGTTCGGCTGAGGGTTTAATTAACCTTGAGAAAGTCTGACACGAGGACCAATGGGCTTTCCATGAGGACGTGAGATTATTGAAGATTATGTTCGATGGATAAGGTGGAGGAGGGCTATTACTTGGCAAGGGGAAATATATTGCTGCTCGGGCGGATTTATCGACGTGTTCGTTTCCAGGAATCCCAGCATGGCTAGGCACCCACAGAAAGGATACGGGTCTCTTAATAAGTTCGTATAATACTTGCTGGGTTCGAATTGCTGCAGGATGTTTAGTAAGGGGATTAGAGATTGTCAATAAAGCCGCGGATGAATCAGATACCAGCAGGGCTTTCTGTGATGTATGCGCTGTAGAAAGGAAATATTCCAAACAGAAAAATACTGCGTATATCGAGCAATTGTTTCGAATCACGTCGCAGATTTCAAAGAAACAGGCGGTTGTGGATGAAGTAGCCTCTGGGGTAGCCTAGGCAGCATCCGTGAAGAAAATGAGGTGATCAGGGTATTTTTGTATTGTTGCTGCTGTCAACTGAACGATATTTGGGTGCAGGGGTTTATAATACTTCGTCAGGGGAAAATTAACTTCGATATTTAAAGGGGCCCACGGCGAGATCACGGTGTTAGGAGTTAGGTCAGGGGAGGGGATTACGCTCACATTGTGCTGCGATAGGAGGGCCAGGATTTCTGGGAGAGGGTCATTAGGGATCTCTGGGGTATTGGGGGGGTCATTTATATGAATAGACAAGGAACGTTTACTAGAGAAAAGAGCGAGGGTCTCACGGTGGTAATAAAAGGTTCGGAAATACTTTAGTGGGAGAGCGCCTAACAAGGCATATAAACTTACAGACGGGGAACTTCTATGTGCGCCAAGTATCGTGCGGAGCGCCGTGTGGTGTACTGAATCAAGGGATTTAAGTAAAGAAGGACTGGCTGACGAATACGCCTGGGACCCGTAGTTTATTCTGGAAATGACTAAGGATTTGTATATGGAGAGGAGAGTTTTCGGAGGTACATTATACTTTGTGTTTGATACATATTTAAGAATAGATAGGAATTTATAACATTTAACTTTAAGATTGCATATGTAAGGCCGTCCGAGAGATAAAATCTTGGATTTACATAAGAAATTGGGAAACGTATTAGGTAACTTATTATTATCAAATATAAGTAAAAAAAAAATCAAGAAAAAAAAATCAAATATAAATAGAATTAATTTATTTTTGAACTTTTTTATTCATAAAAAAATAGGAAAAATGAAATTATTACTTAAAATCCACATAAATTATATTACAAAACTCATTTTATTTAAGTATATTTAAAGGAAAAAATCTGATTTTGAAGTTTTTCTAGAATGCAAAAAAATGAAAAGATATTAATCTTAGCACATTTCCAATTTAGCCATACATTTCAGTGGAGGTTGAACGATAATTTTCAGTATATAAGAACAGATACGTTACTAAAATTAACAATGTATACAGTAATGAAGTGGTCCAGAACTTCGGGGTGCCGCAAGGAACCATTTTGGGCCCTTTCCTATTTTCGATTTATGTAAATGAATTATGCAATCCGAATGTCCCAGGTAAATTAATAATATATGGCGATGATACAGTTTTATTAATTAATTCTCGTTATCCAGATATCCTGCAAAATCTTGTTTAATCGGGAATTGATTCTGTAATTGATTGGTTAGACTGTAATAGATTAATTGTAAATTTATCAAAAACTAAATATATGTTGTATAGCTCTCATAATTACTGGTCCAGTGAAAGTATAAATCTCAAAATTGCAAGCAATGTGGCAATTGATAGAGTGCTGAATATTAAATATTTAGGTATAAAATTTGACAGTAAGTTAAGTTGGTTTTTGCACCCGTCATTTATCGCTGGTAAAATAAGGAAGTTAAATTTTTTATTCTATTATTTATCGCAATATTTCCCGCCCTGTAATTTACGTAGAATTTACTTTGCGTTATATCAACCGGTCATTTCATACGGTGTTATTTCATATGGTATCATTTTGGGGGGGGCTGCTATATGTTATTTAAAACCCTACAAAACTCCCTACAGGAGGCGGTTCTAAAAATTATAAATCGCGGTATGAAAAATACTTTACTTATTCCGTTACTGAAGTTAAATGATATATATATATATATAGAAATTACAATTACTTATGTACGTGATTGCAAAGAGGAGTAAATTTAAGATTACTTTTAAATCTTGTTCAACTAGGTTTGAGAAGATTATTATGCCCAGATTCCCAGATATTATAAATTTCAAACAAGAATTCAAATACAGTATGCTGGAGCTGTTATGTATATCAGGTGTACAAGTATGAAATGCGGATTCTTTTTCAAAAAAAAACACGTTAAATTTGGAAGAATGATAAAAAGTGGTTTACTCAAAGTATGTATGCTCCATCGCCAGTTATACATTTTTCCCATCTTCCGGATAATTTGTGGATACCACACCAGGAAAAATCTTCCCCTTTTGCCGCGAACCGTTCATCGAGCCATTTTTTCACATTTTCGTATGAACCAAAGCACTGCTCAGCAAGTGCGTGACCTATTGATGCAAAAAAGTGGTAATCGGAAGGAGCCAAGTCTGGTGAGTAAGCCGCATGGACTAGCACTCCCCAGCTGAGTGTTTCCAACGAGTCGCAAACCGGTTTTGACATATGTGATGGAGCATTGTCATGGAGAAAAATGACCTTGTGTTGCCTTTATCGATATTCTGGTCGTTTTTTGAGCAGCGGATGGTTCAAATCGATAAATTGTTGTTGGTAGCGTTTGGTATTAACCGTTTCACCAGGATTTAACAGCTCATAATAATATTATAATTACTCCTGTGAACATGAAGTGTTTACTTCGAAACGCGTCGGGAATTTAAAAATTATATATATATATATATATAATTGTTAAAAAAGTGTTGAAATTTATTTTTATCATAATTATAATGTTAACAATGTGTATAAACAACAAATACAGACCACACCCTTCTGGTCTCACCAAACATAGAGCATCGTTTCCTCTCAAAGTGATTTGGTCTTGCGGTCAATTTGGATCGTGCGCCTCGATCTACCCACGATCTTTTGCGCTTGGGATTCTCAAAATAAATCCACTTTTCATCCCCAGTAACGATATGATGCAAAAACAACTTTCTTTTGTATCGTTCGAGCAAAATTTCACATGTGTTTTTGCGTCTCTCCATCTGCTTCTCGTTCAACTCATGTGATGCCCGTCTGCCGACCTTTTAAATCTTTCCCATTCCTCGTAGGCGATTAGAAACAGCTTGTTGACTAACGCTTAATTTCTCTACGAGTTATTTTTGTGTTTGTGCATCGTCTTCATCCAACAATGCTAGCAATTCTGCATCTTCGTATCATTTTAGCGCTTTTCAGTGTTCTTCATTAGCAACACAGAAATTATCACTTTTGAAACGTCGAAACCATCGTTCATACGCATCTTGCGATGGAGCATGTTCACCATAAGCTTTTTGAAGCAATCGGTGTGATTCAGCAGCAGTTTTCTTCAAACGAAAACAAAAATTAATGCTGTCCGCGAATCCTCTTTATTTGGCACAAATGTCGACATACTGAACACAGCAAAACAATACTACGTAAACAGTTTTTCAATTTATCACTGATCGACACGTGTTGATGGCGCAACAAAATTCTATATGCGTCAAATCTTTATAATACATATTGCATTGGTAAACATTTGGTTTTTCAAATCCGCATTTCATACTTGTACACCTGGTAACTCTTCACCGGCAGATGTAAAAACTTTACTAAGTAATCCCAAGCACAGGCGTAAATTATTGACCTTATACTTATTTTCTAGTACTTTATAAATAAATAAATAAATTGAAATACAAATAAATGGATTTATAAATGGGAAAAAAAAATAAATAAAAATGGGAAAATTAACTGTTCCAATATTTCAAATTGTTGCAGTATGTAAGGATTTATGTGTGGGCTTAAAATACTTTCGCGGCTTTTGGTATGAATGTACTATGATGGGATATTATTGTGGCTGAATGTATGTATGAAATGTAAAATGTCGGGATTCAATGAATGATATGTGGCTGTGCATACTTATTTACAGTTATTTTTAAATTTATTTTCATTTGTTTATATATAATCTGTTTCCTTTCAATTTGATCGGTTTATTTGATTTAAATGTACTAATAGAATATTATAATTTTAAGTTTAAAAGTTTATGTAAAACCTTCTTGTTATAATATTCTCTTCTCGTACACATCTATTGTACTTCACTGCTCGCGCTTTTTTGCGCACGTGTGGAATTTTATAATAAAAATATTTGATTTGATTATTGTTATGGTTATTGCTATAATTAGTACTAAGTTCTGAAAGCTTAGTCAAGAATATATATATACTACTATTAATCATATTATTGTTACTACAGATATTACTATTACTGCTAGTATTAATGACTTTAAGCTACTAGAATTATTTTCTGATAAATCAGTTAGCGAAAGCCGCGACCGTAACTGTGTAACCGAAAGTATTAATTTTAAAAATTAACATCTATTCAAATGTAGTCACGTATAAACTAAAAAAATGATTAGGAGCGGTTTTTAATTGCAATTAAAATGTATTAAAAACTAGAGTCGTTTTCAGATGGAATACAGAATTTCGCCGAATTACTTTTTCGCGCATATTTTAGTGCCCGGTTTTCGTTATTTATTTGAGTTATTTTTCCATTAATACTGTTTTTAAGTTTAAATGACTTAATCCGTCGCTCCATAGTGAAACTAAATAATGAAGCATGCTCTTTTTTTTTTTTTTTTTTGGGCTTGTCGACCAAGGACCTTTACCCAGAAACAAAAGGTAAGGAAAGAAGTCGATTATATTTTGATCCGATCAGAAATTTCATCTAGAAAGGAACAAATAGCAGGAATAATTAGTGGGGAAGGAAAGGACAGGATATAGGAAGCACAATAAGGGGTAGGAAGTCCAAGCTTCAGCAAATAAGAATACAAGGCAGAACGCTCCACGGAGAGAGATGAACACTGGAAGAACACATGATCGCCGTCGCAAATAACTGCATCATCCGGATGGAGAGAACAGTGTGGAGAAGAAATCAAGGAAAAAACGAAATTTAGATAATGGCAGCAAAGAATAGCCAAAGCGCATACGAACAATGGAAACAACATCAGAATATCGAAGAAGAGAGGGATGCGAAAGAAATCATGAATACGCAGGAAGAGTAGGTTGAACTGACAAATGGAATAATGAATAATTATTAGAAAAGGAGGAAGCGTAAATATCCGATGCCATGATCTGATATGGAAGCGTTTACAAATTGATAGGAGGTTATCGGATGGAATTTTTTTTTTTTTGCTAATTTACAACTAGCACTATGGGCTATTTTGTAAATTTAATATTTTAGTAAAAATGGCTTGCTGAAGAGCCCTGTCCAGTGACAGGGCCTCACTTAACATATATACCAGATACAGTTTATATTAGGTCCATCACTATTGTTCTCTTCAGTCTGCGAGTATCAGCAGAATTATTTAACAATGCGGTTGCCATAGCATTGGGGTGCGACCCCAGTCTTCCAGCGTACTGTTTTGCTGCTCGTACGATTTCGTCCTTCACGTAATTTATTTTTAGGTCCTTATGTAGAGCTTCATTGGTTATGTACCATGGTGCGTTTACCATTATTCTTAGGAGTTTGTTTTGCAGCCTTCGGATGATTGCTACGTTACTCTTCTTCGAACAGCCCCACAGTTGACAACCGTATTGCCAGACTGGTTTAATAACTTGGTTGTACAGCAGTAGTTTGTTTTCCAGTGCTAGTTCCGACTTCTTCCCTAAGAGCCATAACATCTGCCTGGCTTTAATGCGTATTGCGTTACGCTTTACTATTATATGTTTTTTCCACGTTAACCGTTTATCCAAGTATAAACCCAGATATTTGGCTTCATCTTTGAGTGGTATTATTCTGCCGTTCATTGATACGTTAAGTTCGTTTACTCTCCGATTTGTGAAGGTTACGTGCGTCGATTTACTTTCATTTACCTTGATACGCCATTCCATAAACCAGTTAGACAGCCTATCGATCGACCGTTGTAGAGACTCATTTGCCTTTACTGGGCACTCCTCTGAGCACAAAATAGCCGTATCGTCAGCAAAGGTAGCAACTTCGACGTCTGTCAGGGTAGGAATATCAGCAGTGTATATGAGGTACAGCAACGGCCCCAGTATACTGCCCTGAGGCACTCCTGCTTCTATCGGATATATTTGCGATTCTTCATCACCGTATTTGACCGAAAAGAATCTTTCACTAAGATAAGATTCGAGGATATTGAATACCTGAAGAGGAAATTGGCATTTTATTTTGTAAAGTAGTCCATCGTGCCAAACTTTATCGAATGCCTGGCTAACATCCAAGAATATGGCGTCACAGACTTTTTTCTGCTCTAGAGATGTTACTATCTTGTCAGTAATGCGGTGCACTTGTTCGATGGTTCCGTGTTTAGCTCTAAAACCAAATTGGTGGTCTGGTATTATTTTTTTCCCTTCAACTATAGGCATTAGTCGCTTGAGAATTATTTTTTCGAATATCTTAGAGAGTATCGGTAACAAGGAGATTGGTCTGTACGACGTCAGTTCGGTTGGCGGTTTGGATGGTTTCTTGACAATTATAATTTGCGAGAATTTTAACTGAATGGGAACATATTGAAGTCGTATTATGGCATTAATAATGTAGGTTAATAATACCGATCCTTTTTTTGGCAGTTCTTTTAATACTTTCGCTGAGATTAAATCATAGCCAGGAGATTTGCGAGAATTCATCAAGTTTATGACCTTTTTGATTTCTGTAGGGGATGTTAGCCTGATTGGTTGAGACATATCAGTATTGTCTGTCCTAGGAGGGGAACTCATATTGCCGCAGTTCGGTTTGAAAGTATTGGCTAAGTGTTTACCAAATTCTTCAGCTTTCTCAAGGTCAGATCGAGCCCAGCTTCCGTTTGGTTTTCTAATTGGATGTGCTGTTTCTTTAGGTTTTTTCAAATTGCGTACTGCTTTCCATAGAGAATAGTCATTATGCGGTAAGGGAGACAGAGTAGATAAGTGCTCTTTAAAGGATTTATTTTTTAAGTTTTGCAATAACTTTTTAACTCTTTTTGTTTGGTAGTTCAGTGTTGCTTTGTCAGAAGGAAATCGATATCTTTGCCATCTTTTTCTTAGCTGTCTCTTGAGATTTACTTCACGTTTTATTTCTGCAGGATAGTAAACAGATGGTTTGTATACATTTTTATCTTTATTTGGTGTAGCCAGCCAAGCCGCCTGTTGCACGAGATTATTGAAGTATTCAATAGAGCTTTCAATATGCTTCTTGAATTTTAACGGTATTTTTAAATTGATTTTTTCCTCCAGTTGGTTACGAAATAAATCCCAATTTGTATGCTTTGTAAAGATCTTTGGTCTACAGGGTTTCCTAATAATGTTACTGCTTAGTGTTAGTCGCACTGGTGAGTGATCGGAAGATAAGTCATTGTCTGATTTTATATCAATGAAGTTTCCTGGTAGTCCTCTGGTTATGAAGAAGTCCAGCAAGTCTGGTACTTTTATTGGATCAGTTGGCCAATAAGTTGGAGTGCCAGGAGATATAACCGTGCTGTTATTACCATCTATTGCCAGTTTTAATTGCTTACCTCTTGGCAAAGTAAGCTTAGATCCCCAATATGTGTTCTTGGCATTGAAATCGCCACCAGCTATATAGGTAGGCTCGAGGGTGCTTAAAAAAGCACTGAACTGGCTTTGCGTTATGCAATGCTTTGGTGGACAATAAACTGCTGATACGACGAAAGGTTTATTTAGTATACAATTTAGCGCCACACTAGTTGCTTGTAGATGGTTTCGTGCGTATTTCTCTAATTCGTGATGTTTTATACTTCTTTTTATGATGACTCCAGTTCCTCCATGGGCCGTGCCATCAGGATGATTGGTGTAGTACGACTCGTAGCCTACGAATGGAGCCTGTTTTGTGTGAACACGATGCGTTTCAAATATCAGAAGTATATCAATATCGTTTTGTATAAGATACATTTGTAATTCTGGAATATGTGGTTTAGTATGCCATTAGCGTTCCACGTTACAATTTTTAAGCAAATCATTTCTTATTAATTAAAGCTGACATGATAGTGTTTAACAGATTATTTAATAATTGACTTTGTTGCTGCATCATATCTTTAAATAATGTCTTTATTTCAGCTAGGAATGTCTGAAGTGTAATAGCAATATTATCATTATTTATGTTATAGACTTGAGAATTGCTTTGCGAACATTGACGCTGGTTACTTAATATTTGCGAGTAAGTGGGTCTCAGCAGATTTGAGTCTGTTGTAGTGCCAGGGGGCAACTGCTGTTGGATACCTGCAGCAGGAGCCATTGGTGTTTGAGTTTTCCCATTGTAGTTCAACCTCACTTTGGTAGCTGTCCGTAGAGATTGTAATTTTTTATAGACTGCGCAACCTTTATAGTTGGAGGGGTGATTTCCCTCGCAATTTGCACATTTCGGCGGTTCATTAGATTTCTTATTACAATTTAAGGAATTATGGCTTCCACCGCACTTTACACAGACGAATGCACGGTTACAGTAGGATTTTGTGTGGCCATATGTTTGACATCGGAAACATTGTGGGATTGTATCTTTTTTATGTGGGGCTTCCACTTTTATTTTAGTGTATAAAAGTGTTTCTAATTTATACACGTCTGCATTATTCGCTCGTGGCTCTAAATCAATGAAAAAGAGAGGTAGTGGTTGCTTGTTTACTCTATGCTTGACGTTAGTTATATGCCTTATTGTATGGCCATGTTCTTCAAGTGCTGACTTAATGTCCTCTTTACTGACGGAGTAATGTAAATGCCTGATTGCAATTCGAAAACACCTTTCTGTTTTAATTTGATAAGTACATATGATGCTCAATATCTTCTCTGTTTAAATACTTTACTAGAGCACGGTAATTATTAACCTCATCTATTTTAACTTGTACTCTTTTGTCGCCTAGACATCGACAGTGGATACTATTAGAAGGAATAATATTTGAAGGATCCTTAATCATTTTATTATAATCGTTGACACCGTAAATTGTTATTTGTGGTGGTTTTGGTTCTCTCCTTACTTCCTGCACGTTGGCGTCTTCTTGTCCTGCACTGTCTTCAACTGCTAGTGCAGCAAATCTGTTACTACTCTTTTTGCTTACATTAGGATCAGAACTGTCAGTCGAGATACTTTTCACGAAAGCCCTAGGTCTTTTTCTGGTTTGCACAACTTGCCAGCTGTGATCATTTTCGTATGTATGATTAGTCTCTTCAAGATGAGGTGAGTAGGTCTCATGTATAGGAATAGGAGACATAATAGGTGCATAGGCATGCTGAGTGCTATGTGTGGTTGGTATTAATTGTATATCGTTAGCGGTGTTGATAGCACGAAAATCGGTATTATTGTTGTTAGCGTTACAAAATGATATTGGAACGAACTCACCGAGATTAGACGTATTGCTGATAAGCGGCGGTATATCGTTGCTTAACTGGTTTCGAGATAAGGCCTCAGCGGCAGCTGCATGCGGCTGACGAGACGGAGGAGCAGGTGTGGCCGGCGGAGACCGTTGCAGTGGCATATTTACCGTTAGGTAAATACCGCACACGAGCAATAATATTTATTAGAGAAAAGTAGATAATATGACGCGCGCGATCAAGATAATGAAATATTATCACAAAATACGAACACAGCAAGTAACAACTTTACACTATTTCGACACACTTGTAACCCGATGGAATTAAAAAAAAAAAAAAAATACGAGAGGAAGCAGCAGCAGCCCGAGTACCAAAGAATATCAGCCGCTTCATTACCAAATACGCCCGAGTGGCTAGGTGCCCACAGCAAATCAATATTGATTGAATGGAGATAGGAAAGATTTCGAATGAGTGAACGTATACGGAGGATAACAAAGTCACACGAATGATCAGGAAGGGGAGAGGATATGGTCTGAAGGGCGCTCAAAGAGTCAGAGATAATTAAAAATTTTGAGGAAAGTGATTCGAGGAAATGAAAATAATAGAGCGAAAGATAAGTCAATAATTCGTTTATGAATATAGGGAACAGAAATAAGGAAGGCGAAAAGATTCTGAGAGGTTAAAATCAGGAAGGATGAAGGAAGCATCAACACCACCAGGCCCCCCCGAACCATCCGTGTAAATGGGGTAACATGGTAATGCTGTAGAATACCTGTTTAATTACGGTTTTGGCGGAGATCGGTATAATTAAATTACGAACACGCAGAAACATACAAAATAAAAATAATTACATTTACAAATGCCGACCACCAGTTTCGGATATCTTGATCCATATCCCCGTGGCAATGGATATTTTTAAAAATTACTTACTTGGTTCCCTTGAGCCTCCTTTGACGCAGATGCCGAAGCCTTGACTAGTGCCGGGGGTATTGTCGCGAATCATGGTAATAGTCTTAACTGGTAACTCATCTAAATTAGGCGCTTGATTAGGCAGTTTACGACTGAACGATTGAGCTTGAGGATTCGAAGAGCCGGAAGGTGACTTCAGATTGTTGGTAACGTTATTAGCTACCGTCGTTTTGTTGTGTTGTCTGGAAGATAGCATTTTGATAACTTGCTCCGGAGATATCGGTCTCTTATTGTTCGCGCCGGTGGCATTTCTTTGCTGATAAAAGTGCTGAGCGGAACTTAAAGGCTGTTGCTGTTTCCCGACGGCCATGCTGTTATTACTCGTTCTGGGATGAAGTCTCAGCTGCGTCTGATGGTGGACCGAATTTCGGCCGCTCGAACCGGCGATTGTATTCAAAGATGACGTTCCCGGAGGCGAATAGTACAACGACCACTTATTGTTATTTGTACCGGTATAATTAGCAGACTTATAACTATTATAGTGACCCATGACGTCTTCCGCTTCGGCTGCGCGACTGTAATAAGTGGCGCCACCGCCGCTTCCGACGCCGCAGCTGTTAATTGTCGAAATGGGTCTACGCGAGTACAGCCGATTCGTCTGCTGCTGGTGTTCGGATGTGGCACAGCTGAAAGTAGTACCGCCTCTGCCGCAATTCGTTGATGCCCAATGAGCATTACTTCGATCGAACTGTGAGAGTTGAATGTCGCCCAGTTCAGCGAATTCTTCGTCAGCCATATAGCGCTTGTCACGATTTTATCTAAACAAAAATAATGACAATAAACTCGGATTTTTCAAAATCAAATCGCATCTCATTAATATTATTTATTATTATTAATTATATAACCGTGCGATTACATAAGAGTGTTTATGCGGAATTTTTTTTTATGCTACAGCCGGGAAAATAATAGTTTTCGCTCAGCCCTGGACGTTAGTGGTAATGATGGGAATGATGAAATTTAGCGGCTAATTGTACGGCTTCGCACCGATATCCGCTCTATTGACACATTTGATTATTCTAATAACAAATGTAACCCATTCAGAACTTAAGCCATTAGAACTGGAGATAATCCGATCCGTTGAATCACTCTTAGCAATGATGCTATCACGGTGTTCAGGGCGAATAAGTTGTGCTCCAGTGGGTAGCGATTCTCGCCTGACAAAAAAGGAACCTTCTGTTTGCATTGCCTGTTTATTCTATTCTTTTCTTCATTGCATATTACCTCTACATTCTTCTTTTTCAGAAATCTTTAAAACCCCATCAACGCAAACTATTAATCCTCCGTTTCCCAGCCAACTTATTGCACAGCTCCTACATCCTATTTTGCGCGTTTATAGTTGAAATTTAACATTTCATTAATGACTCTAGATCATCAACTCTATTTAATTGTCTTCAGTTCCAAAATCTTTTAAATATCATACGATAATTCAAGTATATGCTGTTGCTATTACATATATAATTCTCTTAAAACAAAGTGTACCTATTATTAAATTACAAACGGCGTCGTATTTAAAAGTTTTGTTTAGTATTCCACGCTTTCCTTTATAAAACTGTTGGTTGCTTTGTTTCATTTATTTTAAACATGCAGGATTATAATGTTGGCTGCAATTTAAGCTATGAAAGGCTGTAGATGTACTCTCTTCTAGATGTACACATTAAAATATATATATATATATATATATATATATATATATATATTAAAAATGCTCAAACACTGATGTATCGCGGTACATGCATTCTGTAAAAATCCATATTGATTTAAACTAAAAATATTATTATTTCCTTCCAAGAAACTTACGACAACTTTCTTAATACACCTTTTAAAAGTTTTTGAAACTGTGCAGGTAATTCTATGATTAGACATTTCTTTTTTGCTTCCGTTTTTCTATACTCGTTTAAATAACTTTTACTACTCTTTGGAATATATCCGAAAAAATTTCTACCTTCGCGTATTTATTAAATAAATAGTATAAGGGTTTAATAAAATAATTCATATCGATTTCAGTGATATTCCATCGAAACCAAAAGACGATTTATTCGCTGATGACAATATCGCCCAATTTTTAACATCGAATTGAATGAACTCAACGAACACGAATGAACTTAGTTGCATTTTTGAAATTCTATCAGTTGATTGTAGTTCGTTTTGATTACAACTGTTTGAACGGTAAAGCTAATGTGCTTTAATGTGAGACGTTTCCGGTGATTATTGTCATACTTGAGTACAAGCCAACAAAGTTTGACAATAACGTTAGCATGGGTTTACCGGGCGCTGTCTTGGGCAGTCGGTGGCATGCACTGACGTCGTTCTTCGTCAGTTCTGTGCCCGTTGTGATCACTATCTCAAACGCAATATCATATCCATCTCCATTCTTAGATGACGGCATGTTGCTGATTGTAAGATTATCTTTCTGCGAGTATTGTTCTATTATCTTCTTTTAGTTGGCCATCTTCGGCAATTCGACTATCTGACAAAACTGACTACTCTTGGTATGCAGCTGATCGATGGCCGACTAAATGTGCTGCAGCCTTAAGTGTGATGCCGTCAGCTCGTCTTTAATTACTTGCACTAGCTAATTGCTGCCATGTCTTTCGTATCCGTTTCAAGCTCATTTCGAATCCTCTCTTTTCCGCTTGTCACCTATCGGCTGATGTCTTTTAGTTTTGAAATTATTTCGAATATTTAGGATAGAAGTGTAATGCAAAATCGTTAGCAGTTTGTTTGCAAAATTAATTTTCTACTTTTGTTTGTAGTTAAATTTGTAACAGCGTTACGGATACCATTTATTGATTTAGGCTAACTTTACGTATTACAATAATTTATGGGCTAGGTTATCGAAACAACGAATGTTTACCAAGCTTATTGTTTTGTTTTCATTTTTTTCATTACTAAATATGGGATATTTTTCTTATTTTTTTTTTTTTTTCTTTTTCGAAATCAATTATTTATGCGTCTCAGTTATATTACATTTTCTGAGTTCGTTCCTTCGTACTATAGGATTTCCAATTCATTCGCAACAGAACCCGACACTTATATTTTCTTAGGAAATTTTTAGAAATCATCGCGATGGCTTTATATATCAATAAAGGTACCGAAAGTTGAGTGGGAGCCTCTTATTTTTGACGTGTAAGTCGCTCGATATACCTTATGGCACTGAAATCACGGTAATCAGCATTTGTCGTGTCTATTTAGCTGTATTTTGAAATTTATCATTAGGTAGGTCATCCGACATGGATACATGAAATTTTGGAGTTAGTATGCTAGAGGGAAAAAAAAGAAAAAGAATCTAATGTCGAAAAGATGCGTTATAATGTGTGAAGCCAAAAAATGTTTTTGTATATATTCGGTGGAGTAATGATTGTTGAATATTATCGACTCATTCTCATTTTCCAATGATGATCTCTATAACGGGGAACGGACATACTGAGATCGTGCAGTAATAGATTGTAATATAAACGGATATCATAATTTGCCAAGAGAGTGAAGTAGAATTTTTACGGATACATAATTATTATTGGTTGGTAAATAACGGTTGCGTAACACGATTTCAGAATGGGAATGAATCTCACAATATTGCTACTGTTTAAAAAGAAGACGATATTGTTACAAAAGATGTGTGCATCAATGTTGTTGGTATTTTACTAAAGTGTGATCATGTCGAAAAATGTAGTCTTTAATTAAGATTATCTGATAGTTTTAAGCGAGTTTCTTGTTATCTAAGGTATTTTAATTACTGGTACGATTACTTCGGTAGCTAGAAATTTTTTTGCGTTGTTTGTATTTATTTAAAATTTTGCGCGTTCCACTATAAATATAATTAATAAGTTTGCTTAGTTTCAGTCAGGTGACGTTCATTTGGCTCCCTTAACGTATCGGGGTGCCTGGTAATGAGTCTCGCCAGTGTCAGAGGACACGGGGACTTACCATTCTCGATGATGCATGAATGGGCAGCTACCATAATGTTCCTAAAAAAAATGAAGCCTACAGTCGAATCATGGTGTCCAACGGAGGGAATATCGCGGCATGATTTTAACATTTTTAACCGGCTTCGAATCGGCCACGTCACTGTTCCTCACAGGCATATAATTAGCAAATCTTCGCCCCAGACTATGTGCCTCTTTTACGGCCAGGCTGGTATACCGACAGTTCCAAACATACTCCTTACTTGTTCAAATATCGAGTAACCTACAGGACTGTCGGGTAAATGCTAAAATTAACGTCACAGGGGGATTATAGCCTCCGTTAGAACGGTTTGGTCCAGCATATATAAGCTACCTCCGTATATATGTCCTGTACTACGCCGTACACATGAAAAAGGTGAGGAGGAGAAAAGAAAAAATAAAAATTAATAAATTTGCTTACTTGATTTTAACCGAATCGTGTACACACTTAAAAAAAAAAAAACAAAAAAAGGAGGGATCTAATGAAATTCTGGAAATTTTATTAAACCTCGATAGAAACATATATGCACGAGAATCAATGAATTTTAAACTTCAGTTTATTTTAAGTGTGCTATGTGACAAATGCGTGCCTATAAGGTTAAAGTTAAAAATTTATCGGACTGTCATCCGTCCAGTGGCCCTGTACAGCGTTAGGAATGATGGGCTACTTGTAAGCGGGAGGAGGCCAGTGATGGAAATGCGGATGCTAAAGTGGTCATTTTACTGGGTGTCCGATTATCGAATCATATTAAGAATGACGTTATCCGGAAAACAATAAGAGTCGTGTCAACCAACACAGACAAACTGTGCGAGAGCAGGCTGATATGTTATGGGCACATACAACGTGCTCGAGAAATCAGAAGCCAATCGCTGCTGACACTGGAAGACAGAGTATACAGGTCAATGGCAAGCGGCCGGTAAGCAGGCCGGAAAGAAGATGGATGATGCCGTCGCGGCTGGTGTCAGCAGAGTTGGAGTAGACCCATTCCCTAGTATTTGACCGTTCTGGCCGAAAGAAGCCGCCCCAGCGGAAAAATTTTGAAGAAATAGAAGAGAAGAAGTTTATTTAAAAAAAAACTTTTAGTCGACGCTTCAATAGCCCCGATGCTTGCGAATAGACATTTTATGAGTTGATAAGCTTATTAGAATAAATTTCGAAAAGCTGAATTTCGAATGACAGCAAGGACGATTATACGAAATATAGCCTAATTGATTCGGTGGTTTTTTTTTATAATTGACCAGGTATTCTCCGAAAATTTATTTCCCCGGTAAGGATTCCAAGATGTTCCGGCAAAATAATGAATGTCCCGATTCGGTCTTGGTCACGTAAAATCCTGCGCACAGCGACTAGAGGTGTCGCAAGTTTAATTAAATTAAAGCGGTACAAAGTTGTAACTAATTAAATGTCTACATTGGAAGAATTTTGCGGCAATGCATACTGATTATGTAGTTCGCTTAGTCTGAAGTTTTAACTGATGAAAATTAAGTAGACACGGTTTAACGTCACAATATTTCGCGTTTCCACGGCTTCATCGAATTCTAGTAAGCTTACGGTAGAGCGCGATATATATATTTTAAGTTCAAAGACTCTGCTCGGAATCGGCTTAAATTAACTTCGCCAATAAGTTATTTTTATCTTTTGCTCGTTTAGTAGAACAACCGGTAATTCTACAATTTTCTGTACACTTAAAAGTAAATCAAAATGATGCATTAGTGAAAATCAGAAAACTCGGAGCTTTAATATATGTCTGATTAAGGGAACTAAATCAAAATGATACTTTTAGAAATATCTAAAGAAGTTGTACACACATACAGATTAACAAAGTTGCGTTTAAATTCACTAAAAGCAGATCAAAATTTAGAATTTATACCCATTGATAATTTGAGACCATTAACTTAAAAATAAAGAAAAAACAATTTTTTTTTCTTTTTTTTTTCCGATTTAAAACTTTATTAATTTATTTTAATTTAATTAATTATTATTTTTTTTTTGAAAAGTTTAAAATTTCAAATCGCATGTATTATTAATTAAGCTGCGACGTTTAAAAGCATCTAGAAGCCATTTAGCCGAGCTTAAAATTTTCAATTTTGCGTTTTTTAGAAAACACACTTGCTTAATAATTCTATAAGACATATTACTTTTCTTTTCCGAATAATAATTTTTTATCGCAAATTATGTTACGGAACATACAGTTTGTTAATGTGGAAATACTGATGGACACAAAATGTACAATAAAAGCTCGCTTACAAATTTATATTAAATTAAATTAATCGCGAATATGGAACTACAGTTCGGTGTCGTAATAAAAATACAGCGATTTAATAAATATTTACACTAACGTCGTACAACGAAACACCCACTTTTCAAAAATTATCAGTAAATATAGAAATGAGAAAAATAAATTGCCCGTCTCATATTTCACATAAAGATATCGAACCGGTTCCATTTTGAATAACTTATTAATTGCGAGAAACTTATCCTATTCGATTATCTTTAATAAAAGAAATATATCTGTCTAATATTTATATTTATATGTATATCGTATATATTGAAACGATACCGTTTGATAATTTGGACCCTCAAGGATGCCAATCACGAGTTGTTTTCGGACTGGTGGATTTTATTTTATTTATTTATTATTTATGAATTTAAAGCTGAAATATAAAAATTATTTGTTTTTATTTTCCAGTTACAGTTTTTGCTGGCTACATTGAAAGGATCGATTCGAAAAATGTGATATCAGTTAATTTCGGTATCATAAACCGGTGACAGTACCGGTACTTCTAACGACCCATGTAGAACAAACAGAAAAATAAAACACGATTATCCGCACTTTTTGTATTTCTTCATTCGTAATTTCCCAACAGACTAACAACGGTCAGTTACAAATTCGGCATTCAGCAAATCAGGATAAAGCACGCTCGTTTATGATAACTAAAATAACTGATATCACATTTTTCGAATCGATCCGTTTAATTTTAACGAGCGGAGACTGTATCAATGCACGATCCATCACGAGTAGTCGATAGAGCGAGATTTGTTTTTGGCTGCAGTCCGAACGTTCCTCCCATAAACTGAACCAATCGATGATTTTCAGGTTTCTTCAGATCCAGGTTTATATCGTCAGACAAAATTATGGATATATTATGGTATTTTTCCATAACTTTGAAAATCTCTGCTCCCTTAAGTGTGTGTAAGCCTTTAAATTCAATTCAAAGAAATCTTCAATATCGTCAATGTCGGTGCCAGGTGAAATGTAAACCGTTACAAGCAATGCCCGCTGACGGTCATTGCGCATATATCGCCGCACACTTCGCATACTGCCACGCTTCTGTCGAGTTCTAACGAGTTTTTGTGAAATTTCATCAGGTTGTGCCGAGTCGAAAATAATATGAAATTGTTTTTTTTTTTCGTACATGGCGACTCCCCCCCCCCCCAGCTTGTACTTTTTCGCGTTTGAACTGAGTAACGCATCGGTGCCCCTCAGTGAATCTTCGTCGTCGTCGTTGTTCAGCCAAGTTTCGGTAACTCCATGATCTTGGTTTCCGGCGACTAAATCAAACGTATAATATGTGCACTGACTCACTATAAACCGGGTTTGTCCTACTATAGTATAGTAGTCCCCTTAAACGGTTTATCGAATATTCCATGAAGTAATTTGTTGAAGCTGTGAACTGAGAATTTCCAATAGCTCTGCTCCAACGATGCTCTAGCCTCGTCTATGAATAATGCGTTGACTCATTATAAACCCGTTTGTCCTACTACAGTGGTATTCTTATTATAAGCACGCTACTTTCGTCTCCCTTCCAGTGCACATTTCGTCTCCCTTTCGGCGTAACGTTTTCGGGCGGTTAGGTCCCGCTAAAGCATGTTCCATGCTAAAAGTAAAATTACAAAAATATTAGACGTGGAATAGTAGAATGAAATTTATAATAAGAAATCATTGAGAACAACAGGAAGTAATAAAAAAAATAAATGAATCAGTAAATAAATAAATAATTTAATCACTTTTCTAATAAAGGAACTGATTATAAATATTTATATCAAAAAAAAAAAAAAAAAAAAAAAAAAAAAAGGAAAAAGGAAAAAAAATATACACGCACAGCTAGATTTGAATTCGTGTTTCAAGGGTGTACACGCCACGAACGTTAGCACATAGGCCACGGTAATTTCAAGCGAAATGTTTCATAACTTATATATATATACATATATATATAACCTATACATAAAATGCAGAGAAATTTTAAATCCGTTGTTATCGATTATATTTAAAAATTACACTTAAATATTTTACACATAGTATACTACCATTATACCAAAAATCATTGAAATTCGTTTCTGCAAGGCCGTAGGGTCTTCTCATGAGAAAGAACCCCGGCGTTGTAGTCTATGAGGGAATTTTTATTAAAGTAGATATTTCAGAATGGGCGTCGTTGGTTGCACCGGTTGTAAAGAAAAATAATAAAATTCGTTTGTGCGGAGATTACAGCAATATGCGAATCGTCAGCTACAGGCAACTTACCGTCTACTGCCAGGATAGGATGATGTCTTTACTAAATTAAAGCAGAAAAATACTACACAGCGTTGTTAGCCGTTTGCACGGCATTTCATCATTTACTAAGTTGATGAAGAGACATCAAACCCCAGTGACGGTAATTACTACCGAATGTTTATTTCGGCCAACACGACTGATGTGTGGTATTATTGCCGCTGCCGTCTCAGCAATTTCGCAACAATACTATATAAGGAAAATACAAACTTTATTTGACACACCACAATGGCAGGAGGTTTTTGAAAAAATTAAATGAGAGATTACATCAGATCGAGTTTTAAACCATTATTCACCCAACATGAAATTTATTGATGCTAGTCCATTTGGATCAATTTTGTCTCTAATATTAAATCGGCTTGATTTGTTAATAGCTTTTAAAAAAGGAAATGTTTTAAGTTCCACAAACAAATCCTATTTAGGGTAGATAACCTTCTATCAATTTGTAAACGCTTCCATATCAGATCATGGCATCGGATATTTACGCTTCCTCCTTTTCTAATAATTATTCATTATTTCATTTGTCAGTTCAACCTACTCTTCCTGCATATTCATGATTTCTTTCGCATCCCTCTCTTCTTCGATATTCTGATGTTGTTTCCATTGTTCGTATGCGCTTTGGCTATTCTTTGCTGTCATTATCTAAATTTCGTTTTTCCTTGATTTCTTCTCCACACTGTCCTCTCCATCATCCGGTGATGCAGTTATTTGCGACACCGATCATCTGTTCTTCCACAGTGTTTATCTTTTTCTGTGGAGCGTTCTGACTTTTATTCTTATTTGCTGAAGCTTGGACTTCCTACCCCTTATTGTGCTTCCCATATCCTGTCCTTTCCTTCCCCACTAATTATTCCTGCTATTTGTTCCTTTCTAGATAAAATTTCTGATCGGATCAAAATATAATCGACTTCTTTCCTTACCTTTTGTTTCTGGGTGAAGGTCCTTGGTTGAGGAGTCCAAAAAAAAAAAAAAAAAAAAAAGGGTAGCGAAGATCATGGCTCGTACAACTGTTTACTGGCCTAAAATTGATCCTGATATCGAAAGCCTGATATCTCACATAAAAAAAAAGAAATGCAAGGAAAATTCAAATAGACTATCGGGGTTATTTCATGACTCCATGACAGTGAATACACGTGGATTTTAACCATTTGAAAGTCACTATTTTTCGTTGCTGGTAAATGCTGATTCAAAATGAGTTGAGATTTCTGTAAGTCAGCATTTACTTTATGTGTTGCAGAAATGTTAAGTGGTAATTTTTTAAGTGACGGCGACAATGGTACTGCGCATTTGTAAGCGGAAAATTTCAACAGTTCATTAAAATGAATGATATTATCATACAGCCCGTAATGAAGAAATCCATAAAGCAGAGTTTACGTTCTTTAGGTTCATGCGACGGATTAATAAAAGAGAAGTTACGGCAGTATTTATCGTGGAAAATAGGCGAGCTTCCAATGCGACTAGCAGATAATCTCTTACTAAACTGTTTCTTGAAAGAGAAACTCTAGTCATCCTTAGATCCGTATCGGTCTCATTTAATAGAGAACACTTACAAGCAGTTCGAGTTTTGATGATATTTCGTTTGATATCGGAGAATGACTGTTAGTAATTATAATACTAGAAACGAATGTTGGGAAATCGGTATAAGTAGGAGCAGCTTAGCTGTTTAATACGGCAATAGCAGACACTCAATCACCTCATCCGCACTGGCACGATTCGAAAAACTTCTCAGCAATTAAATTTAGTTAAAAACATAGTTGGGACAATAGAGAAATTTACGGTGTCGAATTATTGATATGTGATAAAAGTTCAATAGAGTAGTTAATTCATTAGATACGTTAGTTGTCGGGAAAGAAATATATGTGTATATCGACCGTGTGGTTTTATTTAGAATTGTTATTATAAACAAAAGCAATTATATATTCATTGTAATAACACCTATTATACAGTTTGGAATGAATAATCTAACTATGCTATAAATAGAATATTACATCGGTATCCGTTATTTTAAAACCTGCGTATAAACGCAACCTTGATTTCAAATTTGTCCGCTCTGTTGTTATTCTGATCACAGTAGGGCTTCATTTTACATTTGTTCAATTAAAATACATTTTTTTAAAAATTTCTATTCTCTTTTCCTTTCGTATGAAAAACGTTCGTAACAGTTTAGGATCTTTCGTTGACAGGTGAAGAGAGTTTCGCTTTCAGAGCGACTAGGTTGATATTCCGCGAAGTAACGGAAATATAAAAAATATCCCGGTTCATTTCGAATATCTCGTGTCGCTTATGTAATAGTTTATTATTTTCACTTTCACACATCTTTTTTGAAAGCGATACAATTTTTTCACTTTAATCTCTTAACGTTGAATTTTACAGCCTTTTATAGCTACGAAGCAGAATTTCGCCTACTTAAAAGGAGAACAAAAGTTACTTTTTCTAATTACATTTAAGGCTCTGGGGTTACACAAAGTGGACATCCTCTGACGTGTTTATCAGAATATTCAATGCAGTTGATTGTTCTGACGAATACGTCTGGTCGTCGTAGTTCGCGTCCACTATAACCGTAGTCTCATTTAATTTTTTGGTGCTACAGGGGTAATTCAAATATAAACGAGACTTTTTTTTTTTTTTTTTACAGCTTTATTTTTCAATCAAAAAATTTATGGTTTTTCTAGGTAGTCCTCCTCACAACTTACGCAATTTTTTCCACCTTTCTGGAAGTTTTTTAATACCGTTTTTGTAGAATTTCCGCGGACGTGTTTGGAGCCAATTGCGCACGAACTCTTCTACCTGGTCGTCGTTCTCAAATCGGTGACCTCCCAACGCTTCTTTAAGGGGGTCCAAACATGTGAAAATTGCAAGATGATAAATCAGGACTGTAGGACGGATGTTCTAGTGTCTCCCGGTCCAATTCATCCAGCGTTTCGAGCGTTAACCATGCGGTGTGAAGGCGCGCGTTGTCCCGGAGAAGAATCGTGTTTCGCGCTGCAATGTCTCGTCTTTCCGAACGATATGCCGGCTTCACGTGTGTTTTAAGCAGGTTACAATAGTATGCGGGATTGATGGTACGCTATGTGCGAAGGAAGCCGACGTAGATCACTCCCCGCATGCCCCAGAACAACGTACATATAACCTTCCCTGCAGACCGCGTAGTCTTCGCCTTAACCGGTGCGCGCTCATCTTTCTTCCCCATCGACACGATCTGGTTCTCGGGCGTGTAGTAGTGTACCCAGGGAGTATTTTTGTTTACTTTGATGCGTTTGAAGTATTTAAAGTGAGTGAATTAGCGGCCCGAAGTCTGTGAAGATTTCATGAAAATTAGAAAAATGATATTTACGTTGCTGTTCACATCTTAAGCAGTGGCGATAGCCCGGTTGCTAGAGCGCTTGACTTCCATTTCGGAAGTCCCGGGTTCGATCCCTGGGACGACAGAAATTATTACGAAAAAAATTAAATTAAATACACTCGCTAATAGATTCATATAGAAGGCAATGTGAAACATGCATTCCATCACACACGGGACTGCATTTGTATATCAATAAATTAATCACAATAATAATTCCGAGTGTAGTCTTACGTGTGTACACACATTCGTACTGCATATAAACAATTGCCTAGAACACTCTATACCTATATCAGTACAGCTGAGATGTACAAATCGTTAGTCACCGACGCGCTCAGAAGCTCAGTATGGCACTCTATGACGAAGATTAATGTTCACATCTTAACTCGCATTTCAGCTAAATGAAGTCTTGAAGAGTGCCTAAAAAAAAACCAAAAGAAAAACATTTAGCCGCTTACAGTTGCACTTGTTTTCCTTCGCGGATTGAAATACTTCAATCGTAGTAATATGGCCTAGTCACTTCTTTTCCGTTAGGCAAATGATCAATCAATGAGGACTTCAGCTGGTGCAGTTGCGTCTCCGATTGAATAGGATGTACTGAACTGCATTTGTACCAGTTTATTCTTGCCGAGAGGTAAATTTCTATCTTTTCTATTTGGTGAAACCATTGAACGCATTCGATCGAAATGTCGTGAAATCGCAAGAAAGTGTGTAATTCTCCGTCTTTAAAAATTTCCCTTGGCAGCCACATAATTATTTCTCTCTCTACACTGATTCTAAAAAAAAAAAACAAAAAAACACCGCCACCTAATGTCGAAAGGATAAACAAATGATAGAGTATTTCTCCGAAAAATAGTTTACAGCAATACTAGAATGTTTAATGAAATCACCGAAGCGGTACACGAAAATAAAACAAAGACGAACTATAGGGTACGATGCAGAAACTAAGGATGACTATAAAAATGGTTAAAGGTAAACTCGCAAAAAATTAAAAAATCGAGATATCGATGATAAAATAAAATTCAGAAGTAAATCGATTTATACACGTAGGTAATAACGAGGAGAAAAGAATACAAATTCAAATTTTGAGATATCGATCAGCTGGTTTACTTATCACGGAGTAAAACACACGCCCAAAAGCTAAATTATTTAATTAGTGCGTGATGTTACTAATGGGCACATACGCCGCAGAAGTAACGAAGATGTAATTGAAAAATTGAGATAAAAGAAAATCGGAAAGTTCTTTATTAGATATTGAGCTGTGAGACAAAATGAAACCAGAAGCGGTAGAAAACAGAGTTTGAAGATATCGGTGAAACAGTAATGATAAACAAACGGGTACGGCGGAACATGATGGACGACAGTGGAATAGATGATGAACGACAGTGGAATAGATGATGAACAAAGAAACTACTGGTAGTATGGCTACTATATGTTAGAAAACGAAACCAAGAAGACCAAACAGGAGATGGTGGTAATTCCCCTATACTAGTTTTTTAGTCAGTGATCTTTCAAATAATCGCTAAAATTTAGCACATATTTGTATTTTAAATTACGGAAATGAATATTAATCGTAAATATTGAAGTACCAAAATACTAAACCAAAGTATTAAATTAAAAAAAGTTTTAAAAACGGAAACTTGAAGATGAATTTTTAGGCAAAATAGCACATGTCTGAATATACACAATTGGTCAGTGTTCGGATTTGTCTTCTATAGTTCTTATAAAAATGAATGTTTAGGAAAAAAAATTGCATGCGCAGTAGTAATGAGTTCGGCATGTTGTTCAGACTCGTTTGAATATTCCTAGTACATTATATTCAATGTATCTACAAGGATTTATACAATAATAGATTCTGTTTATCTAATTTGTACCTTATATTTATATACATACACGCATATATATATATATATATATATATATATATATATATATATATATATATACATATATAACTCGGCCATTTTGGCCTCGAAAGGGGCTGTGCCCCTTGACTCCCCTTGCTTACATTTCTGTCTCTTTCTCTTCTATACTTTGTATAAAATGATCAAAATTTACAACGTAATTCTTAGGCCGGCTCCAATTAGATTATATAATGAAAAAATGTTCCAACTTTATATAATACATAATAAATAAATTTTATTAAACTACCGAAACAACTTAACATAATACAACACATATAAATTTTCCGTGGTATTATTAAATTAGCAATATAGTATTTACATACTTCTCTTTATGATGTGCCAACCTACACACAAATAAGAAGTGTATTCATTATGTTTCTAAAAACGAAAACCACTATGGAATGCAAACGTGAATTTCGGACAAAGAAGCAGTAAAATCGGTCTATGTATATGAGTTATACGCGAACAATCATAAAAAAAACAAAAAAAACAAAAAAAAACAAACATACGCGATGAACATATAATCTCCTTTTTTTGGTAGTCGGTAAAAATTAAAATATAACAAACGTTACATAAAATTGGGACATTATTCTAATGAGGGCCGGCCTAAGAATTACGTTGTAATTATTATATACATTTGATTATTATGATTATCGATTGTTTATTTTATTTTTATTTAAGTATCCGAGTTCTTTTTTAAAACCGATTTAAAAATTAGTTAAAACAGAATAATTTCTTAATGTCTTGATTTTAAACATCTATAGCCGTTCATACATATTTCAGTGGATGAGATAAAAACGTTAAACAGGTATTTCCAAAATTGCACGTATAATTTATAGCTGAATAGATTTGTGGCTGTGAAATCGGCGATGCATTTCACACCGTTTTCCGTATGTTTCGTTTAGTACGGTAACTTTATGGATTGAAGTAGATAATGACGGCGGAAAAATTTTTGAAAAATTAAAAAACGAAAACATTCGTTATCTTCTTCTCGGTTGAACAGTTCACGTAATCTAGCAACGATTGGCAATCAAACAGTGTTTATTGGAAAAGTTTGAAAACTTACGACAATGTTTTAAAAAAAAATTATTGATTGATACGGCGCTTTTAAACCGGATAGAATATAGAACTTATAAATTACTTTAAAAAGAATGTGTGTATACAGTACTTGTTGGTTACATTTTTAAAAAATAGAATCGACCTTGTTTAAAATACTACCAACTATTACCGGATAGACCGCATGATGATATTGTCAAAACAGCAGGAAAACAATAACTTCGGAAAACGCAAGATAGAAAAGACGGCCTAAGGCGATGGATAAAAAACTGATTCTAAGTTTTCTCATTAAATTCCTCTCGCACATTTAACAAATTCGTAAACATTTAGTCTTCTAAAGTTTCGGTTAATGTTTTTTTTTTATAATTATTGATCTACGTATTTATTTTCGAAGAAACGCTTCTCTTTGATACCATTAACAGTACATCATTTCTTTTATATTAATAATGCTCATTATTTTCATTTTCGATTTTCGGGGGATGAATACTACAAACAGAAAAAATGGAACAATGCAATTATTAAACAAGTTTCTCCGCGAATTCAATTACTGCCATTAATTGTATAGAAGGTGCACAAAAAGACTAGTTCAGGAAACATAATTCAGCGACGTAATGTTATATTATTAGTCCCGGAGTTGTACAAAAAACCATCAGAATTCGAAAACACTTTCAAATTTATTGGCCAAAGTAAATAATGGCGCATATTATATATTATATATATATATACATATATATTAGTGACTTTATGCTGTTCCTTACCGTCGTTTCCGATTACGTGAAATGGCTGCACAGGGAATTCAAAGGCCGGCCCTTTTGGGTAGCAAATGTCACACTCCAAGTCAGCCTTACAATAAAAATATTTATTCGCCCACTATGCGACCAGTACAAAGTCAATACATTTCTAGTAAACTGAAATTTTATGGCCTACATTAAAATCGATAACGACTTGTAATTATACCGCTATGGTCGTTACTGTTTTTTTTATTAACCTATTTTTTTCGGTTAATCTTTGTTGTTGTGCATTTCGGTTGTAAGAAAATATAAAAGTAGGGATTAAAGAAAAAAAATCTATATGTTCGTTTATTAGGGAAAAAAATATTATTATTATTGTTTTTGTTGTTATTATTACTATTATTATTATTATTATTATCGTTATTATTGCTATTATTGTTATTATTATTATTATTGTTATTATTATTATATAACATACAAATTATTATGTCGCGTGTTATTTACGTGCTTTTGATGAAAGGTACATAATATTTTTATTACTACTCTGAGAGAGAAAAAGAATTTCTAGTAGAAATTTGATTTGCGAGCCAGCTTTTCAAACACGTCTTTACTACTTGATTTTTTTGTAACTTAACCGTGTCGTATACAAGCAATAACGTTTAATCCCTTTGCCGGAAAAAAAAAAAAAAAAAGTTATCGCGGGGAAAAAAATTGAGTAATTTCGATATTAATATTTTTTATGTCATTTTTACTAAATACTCTAATATATATATATATATATATATATATATATATATATATATATATGTATACACACTTTTTTTGCCGAAAAAAGAGACCCGATTGGCAGTAATACAAGAAAACATTGTGGCAATACCGTTAAAGAATAGGATAAAGGGGCAACGAAGAAAGACATTCAGTGGTCAATGCAGTGGAGGAATATTGTACAGAACCGTAAAAAAAAGAGTTGGAGAAGTGGAAATGTAGAAAAGTGATTAAGCTACTGTTTGAAGGGGGATATTTTGAGTAGGAAACTTTTAGAGAAAATAACCATTACGGGTCGTTGAAAAGTAATGGAAATTGCTATTTTTTGAATAGCGAAATTTTTAAATGTACTATTGCTGTTTATAAATGTGCAGAATTTTCGAAGTACGTGTCGAAAGTTAGTTATAAATTCCATCACCTCAAACCCCCGTTCATGTTTTGTGATCCCTACACTACAAGCATATAATTTGCAACTTTTTTCTAGATGATACTCCATTGATGAAATTTATAACGAGGTTAAAATTCGCACTACGCTATTGAAAAAAACCGACAAATGGTCTTTTCCGTTGGGTCGCTTTACATTCTTAGAATTCTTTTCAGCCTGTTCGATTTTGTTTTGCTCCTCGGTAAATAACAGTTGTTAGGAACGATTTGAATCGAAAACTATTGTGCTCTATGCGAGATCCGAAAAATACGAGTTAGAGTAGATTATATATTTTAATTCCTTTTTCCATCCATCACATGATCTTTATGTAATCGTGTATATGATACATTTTCATTAGAAATTTTGAAATACTCGTTCCTCAATAAACGCTAGAGAACCATGTCGTGTTTGTCCAACAGTTAATGACTACGTGTAACAACGGATAATTTGGGAATTGCTGCTGAAAGCCTGTAGTGGCCCATGTATGGACGTTCCATTCAGCACCATGTTCTTTCGTTGAAATGTACGATATTGCGGAGAAACACGAGAAAAAAGCCGTAATTAAAATCGCGTGCTCTCATCCAATGAAGTGCAAATGCATTCTAAATATGTATTATTTCAAAATTGAAGTAACCGTTTCCTTCCCTTGTTTTTTATTTGTTTTTGAAATTAACATCCTCAGTTCTCAAAAATTCATCGGTAACGCTTCATCATCGCTTTCAAGAATATTGATTGACCATATCGAATACGTATTAGTTGTACTGCTTTTTTAGATTTTCGATTTTACCTTTAGAATTCGCTAAGAAAAAAAAAAAAAAAATTCCGGTCAAACTTCGATCCATGAATATTACGATGTTTGAAGCTGAACGATGATAGTTTATGAACAATTGTAAAAACTCGAATCGTTTTTGATGCCGCAGCGAATAATCAGATGAAGCAGCATAAATTATCAAATGGGTTAGAAGGATACTTCGTTTCTAATACCGAAATAATAATCTGAGAGGAAATTTTCAATAAACAAGGATAACCGACCACGAAAGCCCCGTGTATGTAAGTCTTTCAGCATTGTATATATTTAGGTGTAGCATCGAAAACTTTTACATGGTTAAAAAACACACTTATGATTAGTTACCATAGCTTGAGCAAAAGATTTGTGTAGGTATATAGGGCTCGATTTTGATGCGGAACTGCGAAAACCACATTGAAACTGAAATAGGAGCTTCCAGCTATCCCTGACTGTAGTCTGTTATTTATCATCTCAAAAACTTTGCAAATAGCTGAAGTGAAAGATATGGGTCTAAAATTGTTTTTTCGTGATCAGGAATTAGTCCGAGCATATTTTTGAATTTACAGGTTTTTGTATTTACGAAGCGGTCTGGCAATTAAGTAATGAGAATGATTTTATTTCCGCGTGTATAGTAACACTGCGCAGCTGAATGTTCTGGAGGACGAAGTGGTATTCTTCCTCTATCGATAGACGTGTTTGCGACCGTTAAAAGATCATTCGTTTTCCAGTTGCGTCACGTTATTCAAGTGCGTGTCAGTGGTGCTCGAGACCTTTTGGATGTCCTCGATAGACTCGAAATACGTTCCTTTCATGACTTATTTCACACCTTGGGGAACAGAAAAACGTCGCACGGTGATATATTCGATGAATAAGGGGGTTAGGGAAACACTGGAGTACTTTTGGAGTTCAAAAACTGAGACACACTTAAGGCGCGATGATACGGCGCACATGGTGAAGAATCCATGTTTTCGTGATCTCTGGACGAACCCGTAGGATCTTTCTAATGGTTTGTTTGTTGATGATCAGTTAGTCCGCTATTATTCGAATAATTAGCCGTCGATCTTGGCGGATTAGGGTGCGCGCATGCTGAGAATTCGCGTCTTTTCGGATTTCAATCAGCCTCTCACTTCGCGACTGGTGCTCGATGCTTTCACAGCTGTTTTTAAATTTCCTATGCCAACGAAATATCTCGGCCCGACTTAAGGCTTTATCATCAAACACTTGAAGCACTTTATCATGCGTGACACGCAGTTGCCAAGTTTCATGCAAAACTTTATTCATCGCGCACCGTTGTTCAGAATTACGTCGCTCTATTTCTGTGACGGGCACCACACTGACACGCAGTTGTATATATAACGCAACATAATTGGAGAAGGAATGATTGTATAATGGTCGCAAACATATCTATCCATAGAGAAATGATACTACTTCACCCTCCAGAAGTTTCAGCAACGCAGTGTTACCACACGCGCGACAATAAAATCAGTCTCATTACTTAATTACTGGATGGCATGCGTTTGTTTCCCCGTTGGCTTGCTTCTCTATTGTCAAATCGAAGTGGGTTAAAGTTTTTGATTGTAAAGTTTAACAATTTAAAACTTAACTTTTAATTGAGACGAATTAATTTAAAAAATCGAAAATTTATTGATTAAAAAGTTATTTCGATTAAAAATTAAAATCAAAATTCTTAATTGAACGCATTCGGATTCAAAAAAAAAAAAAAAACAAAAAAAGGAAGTAATAATAACTTTTAATCGAAACGAATTCGATTTAAAATTCAACACGTGATTTCTAGCCGGAATATTCTTTGTTAAGTAAGGTTGGTTTAGCGACTGTAAAATTTGAATCCTTTAACGAAGTTTTTAATTCAATTTCGATAAATTTTTAATAAATATAATATTAAACCATCAAGCCGTTTAAACAGTGCGTCTAGGTATATGTAAGAAAAGTGATGGAGTACCACATTTCTTTACGTCACGTGATAAAAAAGCGCGACGAAGGCTTTGCCTGCCATCGAGAAAATATATTCCACATGCTGATTGCGATGCAGCATACGCGCCAAATGTAGCTCTCCTTACAAAGACATTTTCACCGGAAGGATTTTTGAACTGCCTAAGATAAATACTTCGAATCAAGCTCCAGCAGTGATAAATTAGCTGTCGAAATTCGGTGGAGGCTAGTTCAGGCAACTGCTACATTTCTCTTACATATTCAACGCTATTTTACGAAATGGATATTATCTGAAAGAGTGGCAAAATTCGGACAAATAGATTTAAAACTTGAAAAAGCTCAAACTTCATTATAATCTTATCGGCGGATTAGTTTATGCTTTTTGAAAAGTTTCCGAAAATTGTTAAAAATAATTTATTTAATGTTAGAAAATGAAATGGTAATGCGCTAAATCATCCGTTTAATTTCGACTTCAACTCGCCACGATTCGACAGTGCCACAGACTCGTAGATGCTAGAGAAAAAGCAAGGCTGTTCGGTGGTCCTTCTAGACGTGGAGCTAGCTTTTGACCGGATCTGGTCTCTAGTACTATTATGTAAGCTAAAGCAGACACTTTCGCCTGGATCTGCATCTATTGTTTGTATTGCATTTAACAGATAGAGAACATTTATAGTGAAAATTAATGAGGTGCTCTCTGAAGATAGGAAAATATGTCTCAGTTTTTGTTCCGCAGGGAAGCTTTTCAAGTCCAATATTTCATTCAACGTACACTACACACCTGATCAAACAATCCTGGCTCTATCTGCGGATGATGTAGCATTGCTGACTTCAAACGGGAATCCCGAATTTGCGAATACAGCACAGTTCGAGGTTAACGGAATAAATTTTAATAATAAAAAAATGACATCGTATATTTTTCATATGTCGAAGATTAGTACTGTGAAGTGTCTAACATATACGGATTGAAGACTTACGTAGCACTTCCATATTGAATAAATTTGTGGAGCAGTCAAGATTTAACCTGCCCAGCGCTCACATGAAGAAATCAGTTTCTGGTAAACAATATTCTTTGTTTTTTTTTTTCTCCTCACTATCATCATCCGCTTCGTTAAAATTCAAAAAGCACAGCTTTCAATAGTATTATCCCAACACCTGGATAACGTTGAGTATTCTGTTAACAATACCAGTGTGACCGTTGCAAGTGATGAACGCAGTTTTTCCAAACTAAAATTAATAAAAACGTACTTGCGGTCCACAATGTCTCTCAAACAAGATTAACCAGTTTGGCCTTGCTATCCATTGAAAATCAAGTTTCAGAAAACATAGATTTTGCCAGTCTTATTGGAGAGTTTGCTGACAAAAAAGCTAGAAAAATTATGTTTTAGTTGTTTAATTTTTGATTTTCGTTAAATGTTTAGTGACCAAGTGACAGACAATGTACATTGCATAAAGAACGAATCGGTAAAAAGTATTAATAATAATAATAATAATAATAATAATAATAATAATAATAATAATAATAATAATAATAATAAATAGATTTTTCTGTTTTGTATTATATTAAATTCAATAAAAAATATGGTACCAAATCCGAAATAATTTTTTTAAAATTATAATATAAAATAATAAAGGGCGCCAAATGAATGACTTGCCCGGGGCGCCTAGATGGTTAAGACCGGCCCTGCTTACATAATGCATGTAATAAATAATGGAATTGCGTCAGTAGTATGAATTTCATTAAAGAAAATCAAGTTAATATTACTATCGTATTATTAATTGCAGTTACGATTTTTTTCATTCCTGTATAATTGATATTTGTTAATCACCGCTATACGCAATTTTTCTGTGAAATTTTGTCAATTACCAAAGCATTCGTTCGCGCTTAAATAAAAACATAAGTGAACCTTATTCGATACGGTAATTGGCTACTATTTCTGCTAAATTTTCACTTAAAAAAACCGTTGCTTGTAATTTTATTAAAGATTCATTTGTACATGCTCGTTTATTCGCGATCCGTTCCGAAAGCGAGCTAATCTAATCGGATTCTATGATGTTTACATCTGGCCAGAATACACATCGGAATGTTATCGTCTCATAACTAGCACCGAATTCTAGAAATAGTCCGATGCTTCCTTTCCACGTAGGCCGATGATTTCCGGATATAGTCCGCAGTAAAACACGGAATTGCTAATACGTTTCTTCAGCCTAAAAGGCGGACGATTATCCGCGTTCGGCAGTGGTCGATGCTTGAATAGCGTTGCCGAAGTTACACGCGGCGGTCAAATTCATTAGACGGTTTTATGGCGCGAATAAATTTAACCGAGCGACGCATTTACGAAATTGTTTCGTATTGTTTGATTCGACTGTCTCCGTGACCTGTCTCGAGAGATACATGGCAAGCAAAATTATGATACTTTGGAAATGATCGGAAAATATACGCAGATTTATTGTAGCCATCAGAAAGTAGGTCACCGCCACTTTATAATCTTCCAAAATCATAGAAAAAATATTGAGCGCGGTTCGATTTCGTTCAAATGATGTACCCCGTATTCCTGCCTGCTGGTAATATTATCAGTTACGTTAAGGGTGCGTTTCACCTCCCACCAATTTTTTTTTCGACTTTATTTATATCACAATTTTTAGAAATAATTTTAGACAAAGTTTATAAAATACAACGGTAACTTACGAGTAATTAAATAGTAACCATTTTCAACACAAAAAAAGATATCTTAATACAAATAATTTACAACACGTTTTACTCTATCGATTAGTTTCAGATTCATAATCATGGCGCTATCTATAATATAATAGCATAAAACTTTTTATTTTTGTTTCCTTGCAGAGTTCGCAGTTTTAGCCGTATTTAAAGGTTTATTTTATCTTCGCTCACAAAAAAAAAAAAAAAAAAAAAAAAAAAATAAAAAAAAACCTTATACAAATTTGCATTTATTATCAAACTCCCTGAATGCATAATAAAAATGTAAAAACCGCGTGAAATCGTTAATTTTCAATCATCCTTTTACGGGCAATGCTTAATTTGTCGTCCCTAAATATTTCTTATTACACCTTCGCCACAGAATTTCACCGGAGAGATTCGGCCCACTTCATGTGGCCTGGTTTTGCTATTGTTTTCTTCTGATACCAGTGCAGCAGAATAAAGAAAAAGGTCGTTACGTTAGACACTCTTAAGTTTATTTCAAAGTTTAGCGTTTTCGGCCTCTCTGAAACTGGAAAGTCCGTCGTCTGCGCTTGGTAACGTTCCCGCTGTGACGTCGATGAAAAAGAGAATCTCACTGTTGAACGTTTTTATTTAAAAATCTTACACAGAATGATTAAGATCTGACATTATCTCCAGCGTGACATGGATTTTAACAATATACAATTGATTTTCACTGTAAAATAATATCTCTTATCATCCTTTCTGAGTGTTAATAATTTTCTTGTAACAACTTCATATAATCTTTACCGACTTCAAAAAAAGGAGGTTATATATATATATATATGTATATATTTTTTTTTTTCATTTGGTTCTTAATAATTCTCTGCGATTGTCTACCGGCCATGTAGATGATTATGTATCGAGGAGTCGTTAAAATAAAAGGGCGTCTCTTTGGGGAAATTTTTATTAACATTGACCCTTCAGATATCATCGTAAATTAGAAAGAACATTAATTTTTAACATCATCATCAACGTTATCAGTTGTTTGATCCGAATATCGCGAAATTATGGACCTTACTTTTGCGCAATTTTTCCTTAGCCAGATAAAAAAATTAAAATGTTAATCACCACACATTGCGCTGTTTACAAGCTTACTCCACTGTCAAGGCCGCTGGCGCGCCCAGGGTAGGCAAAAAGAAAATACTTCGTTGACGGAAATATTACGTACTCCTGCATAGCTATGTATATCCTTTAAACGTATGGAGCGATATTCGAATGGGGATTCACCCTTTGTTAGTAATTCGACCGGTTAGTTATGTAAATTGATGATTATCATTATATATTGTGTAGTCTTTAAAGTAATAAACGTTAAGCGTTAAAAAGAGTAATGCTTTCTTTGCCTAACATAGTGTTTTGGAAGAAAATTAATCAAAAAATTTGGAATATAGGAAAAATAAGACCTCAGGAATTTTAAAATTAAAGCGACGAAGAACGTTTTTTTTCCCATGGAAATGTAGATTCGAATTAAGATACTGAATTTGAAACCGTCAGAAACATTCCAATACCCCACTCTTTATAGAGCACATTTAGATTGGTTTATTATCATCCGAAAATATAGTTCTATTAAAAATTATGGAATAATTAAAAAAAAAAATATGTAAAAATTGTCTTCAAGTATTTCCTTCAAGAATTTAAGAAAAACACGCTGAAGAGTAAAAAGTAATTGTCCGGTGAAAGATAATATATGTGTGTTGCAATAAATTATGCATAAGAATATTTTTAAAAACAGTGGCAGATCCACGGAGAGAGGGGTACGGGGCATTTTCCCTCCAAAGAACCAAAGCCTCTATGAAAAAATTCGTTATAACGGAGAAACTTAATTTATGCTATAAAATATTTGTATGAATTTTACCTACGAATTTAATTATAACTAATATTTAATACTATTGTCTAGTAAAACTATTATTGTTCCTTTTTTATTCTATTTTAAATACAACTGTCGTCGATCTTTTGCCATTTTTATTTATTTTTAATTTTTATTTTGCAATTTTAATTAAAAATAGTTCAATGAGAAATATATATGTATTTAAACTTGCTCACGAATAAAGAATTCGGATCGGATTACTAAAAAAAATAAAAGAGAAGTAAAGTCTAATAAGAATACTATCTTTCTTATTATTTCTAAACTACCATTTTAGCTGGAATTTTATAATTTCGTTTTATTTTTTACCCCCAAATATAAGACAAAAGTTAAATTAAAAATTGTAATAATTATGTATTTTTAAAACACATTTTTATGAATTTCTAAAGAGGTCGCTATTTGATTTTCTTTATGAAACAAGGTACTTCTTAAATCTACTGCCTACTGTGAAAAGATTTTACGTAATTATATATCCCCCCCCGCTCAATGCCCTTCTTATAATTTCCCCCTTCAAAATGTCCTTCTGGATCCGTCCCTGTTAAAAATAAACAAAGTATAGTGTAGGTCGTAATTCTTAAATTAGATTAATGCATATTGGAGTTGACACTAAATATTGCAACAATAATTAAAAATCGCTTTAGATATTCGTACTTTTTCAGCGCATGGTATATAGAAAACCATTTAATATAGTTTCTAGGTATTGTAATTTGAATTTAGTGTACCAAGACTAATTAAGTTATAAACGTTGTTTAAGAATTATTCCAGTATTATTTCAAAGTTTTATTTTTATCGAATAATTTTTTTTTACTTTTTAGCGCATTATTATTAAATTTTTATTATATATATATATATATATATATATATATATATAGTTTTTAATTATTTTTGAACTATTTTTTTTTTCATATAAACTCAAATGCAATGAACATACATGAATATGTATGTACATCTCTATTGCTTGCAAGGGTTCCGTCTCTTGACCCCGCCTGGGGAGATTACCGGATCCTCAGCTCTATCACTTCTGTTATTTCGTATAAAACGAGGGAAATTGACAACGTAATTCTTTCTGACTGCGCGACAAAAAAAAATAAATCTTTATTTAACATCACATTTGAAGACTAATTTTTGCGACAAAAAAAGTAGTAGGGGTCGAGCTAAGAATGACGTCAATTATATATGTATATAAACTCGGCCACTTTGATCTCGTAAAGAGCTCTGCCCCTTGACCCCTCTTGCTTACATTTCTATCTCTTTCTCTTTTATACTTTGTATGAAATGACCAAAATGTACAACGTCATTTTTATCGACATCGACACAAAAAAAAATAACATAATCACAAAAATCCTATCTTAGCTTTTAACCTTCGTTACATAAAATTGGGATATTTTTTTGTTATAGAATCTAATGGGGGCCGGCCTAAGAATAACGATGTAATTTATATATATGAAAGAGACGGATTTCAATTTACCATTATATTCTTCGCAAAATATTCTTTTTTTTTATTGTAATCAAAAAAGAATTCCAAACTAATAAATTTAATTTACGGTTTGCTTATTCGCATAGAAATGTCTGTCATTACTTCTATAACGTAAGAACGTAGCAGAATTTCTTTTTAACTCCAACGTAAGAATAACATAATTAACCTGAACAGCAGTCTATTTTGTCGATACTTTGTCTTTTTACATATGCAATGTAGACAAAAAAAGAGAAAAAGATGGGGCTCTGGCTAAGAATGACATCATTAATATATATATGTTATATATACGTATGTAGTATATAAATTAGCTGCAGTTTTTGGAATAAAAATGCTTTTCAACTAAACACTTACTGTTGTTTGTCAGTTTTTTTTCCTCTTTTTTTTTTTTTTTAGTTTTAGTATTTTCGGTCACGCTATTTTTTAAAATTTCTTAGCGACACTGAAAAGTCATTTCAAAAATCATTTCTAAGCAAAATATCTAAAATTATATTACTAAAAAAACTATTACATTTAGCCTTGGATCATACCATATATACGTTTTGTTTATTATCCGATAGTAAAAGAACTGAATCGAGTAAGACATTCATGGTTTGAGGCATATTTTTCTTAAAAACGATTTTTGCATAGCCGCCTTTTTTAAAAAATTATTTCGTATCTAATTACAGTCGGGAACGATACGAGAAGGCTTACGAGAATGAGTCACACGAACTTGTATGCCTAAACAATCCATTGTAACTTTGTATAATTACTAAAACTCTCATAACTAATGACCTAGGCAATGGCCAAAATCAATCAAGAACGCGATTCTTTTTTATTTTTGTTTTCATTTTTTTTTAGTTTAATTTTTTTTCATTTTTATTATTAACACAGTATTTGTATATGCCCCCGGACAGTAGTTCAATAATAAATGAAGAGTGAAAAAAAAAAAAATCTAACCAAATGTTCAATCGTCATTGGTGTCGTCAGAAACGTGGAATGACGAATTGTTTTCGCTTTAGGAACGAAAATTTAACTCTTTTACAAACAGATATTCTATTATTCCGGCGAATGCTGAAAATTTGGTACCGAAATTGCTGCGCGCAAGTAACATGTTTATAGAGTAGCTCTATTTACGAATACTTTGCTAATTCGTGGAAAGCTGCGGAAGAAGTGTATACGAAGTGGGTTTGTGGAGAGGGTAATTTTACTTACAGTTGATAGTTTCGAGTTACCGTGCGAAGAGTTGATTAAAGGCGACAAAATCTTTAGCGGATAGCTAAAATATCGATAGATGCTGGGAGAACGAAAAGAAAAGTTAAAGAAAGTGGTCGCTCTTGGAGATTCTGCGGACGATGCATCAGCGATGGTGGAAGAAAGAACCTGGCCAAGGGCGATGATATTGCGAAATTGGTAGTGCGGGAATGGTTTTTTTTTTTGAAAAAATTTTTGCGATCGATTTTAAATGTACTCAACTGTGTATCAAACGTACGCCAAGACTCCTCTCGACTTGCGAGAAGAATTTAAGATGCACGGAAAATAAATTTCCACTGCAAAAGCCCCCGTTAAACCCGTTCCTTCACTTTAAGCTCTTTAATTACGGCCCTGCTACGGTCATCTTTGTCTTCCGTTTGAAATGTTACGAGAGACTAACATCGACAGAACGTTTTTCTCACTATTCCATCAATAACCGTCTTTTCAGAAAAAGTCACTTGATTGTTGGTATCTTCTTGGAATTTCTAGCGAATTTTGACGAGAAAAGTGAATTATCTTCATCAAGCCGATCACGTCCTCAAGAGAATGGATCCTAATAATGATAACAAAAGTGCTGATTACAGCGTTTTTACGGTTGAAAATTTTCCATTCTAAACCAGTACTACCTTTTGTACAGAAGTATATTATCCTTTGTCTTCTGGATGGCGCTAACGAAACGACTATTAAAAATATTAACTCGAACTCTTGATCACAAATGAATAAAATGTATACTGCAAATATAAATAAGAGAAACACTTTCGCATTGCACATTTTTACGCTAAAACGATTGCTAGCCGTAAGACGTATCCATGACAAAATAAATAAATAAATAAATACATAAGTAAGTAAATAAATAAATACATAAGTAAATAAATAAATAAATAAATAAATAAATAAATAAATAAATAAATAAACAAATAAATAAATAAATAAAAATATCCGTTTATGGTATTATTAGTTGCAGTTTTATTTAGTACGTTAACTAACATCAGCGTATTAATACTTGCATGAAGACTTTAGATTTTTTTTTACACCATACATCGATATCTTATACTTGATCTTGAAAAGTTAATAATTAATACGAGAAAAATTAATTTGTAATTGTTCTTCCAGTTTTAACAAGTCGCTTTGAATCTTTTTTTTCACGTATCAAAAATTTATTTATTCATTTACCTATATTACATGAAACAGCCGGTAAGACCAGTTACTATAGCATAAACGTTGCAACGGAATAGGGTACTATCGAATAAAACAAATTCTAGATGGTTTTGCACCATTGGGTCATTTGAAAAAAAAAAAGAAAAGAGTTATATGTATAAATTGGAAAAGTTATTCGAAAACACGATCATCAAAAAGTCGTGCCGGAAACGAAATAAGCCGACACTCCATTCTGAGCAAGTTTAATGTGCGGAGTTGCTAAAATTTAAAATTATTAATCAAGATAAGCGGCTACTACTAGTTACTACTATTCGAGAATTACGAGTTTATTAGAGGCAGTGCGTAAAATACTTCGGCTAAAAGTATACGCTAATCCGCTTATTAAAGTTGAAAGTTTATTATTCGCGTACTTCCGCAATCAGGTAACTCCACAGGGTGTACTTCTAAACGGATTCGTCGAAGGCAGATTCCTCCGATTGTGTTGGCGGGACTTCTTCGCCGGTCTTTATAAATACTACAAGTTTTAATTGCGCGGTTGTCGCGCCGCCTCGTATTACACTCTCTACCATCTCTAACGTAGAAGAGGGGAAATTTCATTCATTTGTTTTCCTTGCTAGTCGGAATTTGTCGCTTTTTTAAGCCGACTAGCGCAGTCAACGAATGCCATTTCGGATATTGCAACGTTAGTGCGTGCCTCTAAATGCTATACTGAACATTTTCAAAGTTGATTCGAGCAACATAATGCCAGCTTATTAGCAGATTACACCTCGAAGTGCTTCTCTATTAATATTCTCAGATTGAATAATGCGGCCGCTAGGGAAGTCGTGATTTTTACAAAATCCGATCATTTCTAACGAACAATCATTTTGCCAGTTTAGTTTGAATTTTTGCCCTGTCCGGACGAATATGTTCCGTCGTCAGAGTTCTCGGAATTGTAGACAGTGCCGATAATTATTGCGAATCCCCCCCCCCCCTTATTGGGACGGTTAAATTAACTCGTTCACTAGGGCGTTAAATAGTTGCAGGCCACATCAAAATAAAACGAACGTATTTATATATTCCATCCTATTCGAAAATCCGGCGAATCATTTTTTAAACCGGAGGAAGTTTACACTAAACCTTTTATTTTTTATTAATCTTTTTTTAGATGTACCGTATCCTACAACTTTGGTCAGAGGCCGCGAAGATGTTGTAACTATATGAACAGATGTGTACACACATTAGTCGCTTGCAGAAATTGAATAGTTTTTTTAAGTTCATCTAGATATAACACCGGAAAATGGTCTATGGATCGAAATATTGCGATCGGGTATTTCCGAAGTTGTGTACTACAGGTTGTTGCGTTCGACCGTTAAAGGCTCCGCAGTATTTGCATCGTTTTCTCTCTAGCAGGTGATTAATACGTTGTGGTCAATTCTGAGTCGAGTTATTATAAGATGATGATATATCACGTTACGGTGCGATAATTGTCTTTCATGGAGCTATCGAGTTTGTTGGAAGGAGGAGTGCGCCTCCAGTGTAAATCGCATAAACATTATACTGAATAAACTTTTTTAAAGTTGTATATTTAATCAGGTGTTACGATAGGAACATTTTCGTTGCTCCTTTTTCCGAGATGTCAGCTTCTTCCTTTTATCTTTATGTTTGAATGTCGCGGTATTTAATGTATAGTGGATTCTTGTAGATGTTGGTTTGCCGATAGGTGAATATCCTGGACCAAAATATGGTTAGTTTTCGTGCGGTCAAGGTTAATAACGGCACAGAGACTGGTAAAAATAACTCTCTATTCGCTGTAAGCTTCTTAGATCTCTGGCTAAATCGACGACGACCAGGTTTTAGTTCTGTAGTCAACATTAAGAAAACGATTGGCAGAACACGTACTATATACTACTTTATGACGGTGTCTCGCTGTATAACGGAACAGCCGGTACTTCCGCTTGTTTTCGATCGATCGATATCAAATTTTTTATACGAATCAAGTAATGCCATTCATCTATTACTATAAGTTCCTTACTTCGACGCGGCTGATATTCTTTGGTACTCGGGCTGCTGCTGCTTCCTCTCGTCTTTTTTTCAAAAAAAATTCCATCCGATAACCTCCTATCAATTTGTAAAAGCTTTCATATCAGCTATTGGTATCGGATATTTACGCTTCCTCCTTTTCTAATAATTATTCATTATTTCATCTGTCAGTTCAACCTACTCTTCCTGCATATTCATGATTTCTTTCGCATCCATCTCTTCTTCGATATTCTGATGTTGTTTCCATTGTTCGTATGCGCTTTGGCTATTCTTTGCTGTCATTATCTAAATTTCGTTTTTCCTTGATTTCTTCTCCACACTGTCCTCTCCATCATCCGGTGATGCAGTTATTTGCGACGCCGATCATCTGTTCTTCCACAGTGTTTATCTTTTTCTGTGGAGCGTTCTGACTTTTATTCTTATTTGCTTAAGCTTGGACTTCCTACCCCTTATTGTGCTTCCTATATCCTGTCCTTTTCCTTTTTAGATAAAATTTTTGATCGGATCAAAATATAACCGACTTCTTTCCTTACCTTTTGTTTCTGGGTAAAGGTCCTTGGTTGACGAGCCCAAAAAAAAAAAAAAAAAAAAAGAAAAAAAGACGCTGTATGTAATATTGTATTGTGCGATGCCAGCGAATAAGGGTTTTTTTTTTTTTTTTTTTTTTTTTATGGCCTGGCGGCTAAGTAAATATTATGTTTGTTGTGTTGTTTGGCGGTGTAGATGATACTGATGATAAATTTGTCCCCTGGAATGTTCATTATGTAGCTGATATTTGCAACGTGATTTCTGTTGCGTTTCTAAATAGAAACTGGTTGACAAAAAATTTCGCCGGATTATTATTGTAAAATTGCTACTTATCGTAGTGGGTTAGAAGCCGAAATTAAAATAAATCAATACCTTTTAATTATTCGTATTCAAAAGCAAGAAAAAAAGCTCTCAACCGCTATTTCTACTTTGAATTGACTGCGCGTAAAATTAAAATCATTTTTTCTTTCGAAACTCTAATTAAATCGATGAAAATGCATCGTTAAAAATGTTGAATTACCGTTTCCTCTTCATTCGTTTTCTTCTACTACTCTGTACTCTGACAGTTTAACTGCAACCTTGTTTTCGTTGCAAGAATGTTGTGTCAAATTTTCTTCAATTTGTCCCCCGAAGCAACTGTGCTGTATATTTAGTGAAGTCTGATACGAAAAGGACTGGTGCGGAAAAACTAACCATTGTTCTTTTTTTTACCAGCCGTCGCTATTTCGTTTTAAGCAATGCTTCTATAAAATAACGTTGAAAAGTAATTTCGGAGCGTACGAGACTGAAACGGTGCTTTTAGCAATGTGACCTGTCGCGAAAATACTGAAGAAGCGTGAAATCGACGTGAAAGAATTCGTGCAGCTCTTGTAATTTGGCTGTAATTAATTACAACGTACAAATTATTATTCGATAAAACTAAGCAAGTGGTAAAGAATGTAACGGGATCGACTGTCCAGCCGTCAGTAATGATTTTCGTTTGGTGCCTTTGTAAAAGTTAATCATATGAACTGTTCATTATGTCGGAGAAATGCACATTCGCCGACTTTCGATAAAAACAGGAGAAAGATAATTTTTTTGTTTTTTTTTTCCCGGAGAGAAAGGCATGGTTAACTGGTCAGTTACCTATCGACGTATGTGCATTAAGGACTTAAGCCGTAATGAGAGAAATGTTAATAATAGTTGATAGTGTAAACGAAAAATACCTTGAACTCAATTTAATATTTAAGTTGTATATTCAAATGGGAAAATCAAGAATCCGATTTATCGATGCGATGAGAGTAAAGTTATGTGCAGACGAAAAATGTCGATCTAGTGAGCGAGCGTTAATTACATGCTACTCAGCAACCCCACGCTTGAGGATAAATGGCGATGATCGAAAATAATAGTGATGAGATTTTTCGAATATGACACGCCTATGTTGCGTGGCGAAAGATATTAGATAATTCCGAAAATTTTATACCGAGCAAGCTGATAGTAGTCGGAGAAGTACAGAAAGTTCCAGTAGCTAATTCGATGGAGTAGCACTCGTTTTATTTAGAATATATTTATTTTAGCTGAGGCGTAGATTTCAATTTCATAACCACATTAGGTTGAGGAAGAGATGATCTGTCGGATTTCCATGAGAGAAATGTAATAACGTTTGCTTTTGTTTCTTTCAAGGAGTTCAATTTATTTTAGTAAGATCCTGAGATTTTACTTTCATGACCATTTGTAAAGTCTGCTTATTGTGTTCCGCAGAATTTGCTGTATCTTTTTATAATATGAGAATACGCTATGAGGACAGTAAAATCATTAGTAAAAGTATCCGACTGCATGGTGTACATTATTCTCCCGCGATTACTCTCTCTTCACAGTGGTTACACTCCTTGACCGCTAGATGATAGTTTCTATAGTAACACTCTTTTTCATGGTAATTAAAAAAATTTTTAAAACTAATAAATTTAACTGACAATTTTGCGTAGGAATTTCTATTATAACTTCCATAATCTACTTCCATAATGCAACTTTATAGCCCAAAAGCGTTATAGTTTCTAAATAAAAACGTAACTAAATCTCTTAATTTTCTCAAACCAGTCATCTAATATACACCTTGCGGTACGCAACTTGTAAGTGTTCGAGAATCCTCGATCAGCGACTTCCTGTTTTGACTTTGAAATAGCAATTGACTGCGGAGTTGCACATAAAATTAGGTAGGCCATCGCGAAAGCCAAATTTACAAAGAATAAAATCTAGAAAATTGTAGTACGGTAAAAAAAAAATGGATTACAAAGAAATCAATCATTATGTTTTGTAGAATTCAAGGCCGATCTAAAATAATTGACCATGGTATGTATATATTATATATATTTATGGAAGGTCGATTAAATCGGTTACATTTGCGCAGAATGAATTTTGTTTTAGATCTTTGTTTCCTTTTAATTTATTTTTGTTAACAACATTCTGAAAAAAATTAAAGTAAAATGATTATCCGAGTTATTGACAGATTAGAATATAATCTTCCGCAAGGCAATTGCAATTGATGTACGAAATTATTGCTCAAAAAGAGCTGGAATTAACCGTTTTTATTTAATTGCCCTACGCGGTAGTAACTTGTTTTAAATTATTATAAAACTTTTGTAACTTTTGCCCAAAATCTGCCCAAAGAGGTGATAAGTGTAATGAGGATAAAATACGTAATAAAGAAGAGGAAGAGAAGAATGGTAAGAAAACCAGAAAATAATTCGGATCACCGCTGCTTATGGGAGCAATGAATCAAGCCTGTGTAGGCAGTGGTATTATGGTGATGTAATCGAATTTAATTGTATCTTTCGATGCGTACAAGCCGGACATTATGGCTGCTGGCAGATTAGACATATTTTTCACTTGAGTTTTTGATTGTTAACTTTTTTTTGTCCGGCGGTATATTTGAATCGTTATATATACCACATCGTGCCATACATAACAAAGCAGCGGTATTACGGATTGTCGAATTACTTGCAGTTCCTCGCCTCAATTCCATACGTCCATATTGGTTTCCATATTGGTTTCCATATTGGTTTCCATATTGGTTTCCATATTGGTTTCCATATTGGTTTCCATATTGGTTTCCATATTGTTTTGCAGAGTGAAACTTATTTTTTAACAAAAGTTTCGAGTATTTTTCCATACATACATCGAAAATTAAACTTTAATAAGTGGTCTTTACATGTTAGCGGTCGTTGGTTCAAGTCTAGATGTTTCACTTTTCGCTAAGTCGGAATTATGTGTCCGATGATTGACAACGAAGATATACAGGCTATCCAAAATTTGTATCAACAACAGAAAGCAAATATCATTATTGGAGGAGGTCAGCAAACGGAAAGAACGTGCGAAATAAAAAAGGGCGTGAGGAAGAAGAAGACTCACAATGCTGGATCGAATCACAGAATAGTACTTACTATGTATTATATTGTATATTATAAATTAAGTATGTGGCCTTAGAGTGGAAATAAGATGTATATATTGTCGATTGCAACCTCCCGCAAGGGAGACGCATACAAAATACAGTTTAGTTTTCATTTTATGTTTTTTAAACAGCGGACATGTGTCAATTTTGATTAATCAGCTTTGATTTTGTACAACCTGAATCAATTTTCTAAACAAATTATACGAGATCTTGTATTTGTTTGGTTATACTAGGTCACGATGAGAGTTAATAATGCAGCTGTATCGTGTCGGTAGACGCAGGGCCGTATTGGTATTATTATTAACTGGAGAAGGTCCGACGTATCTAAAACATCGGATATATAATTCTGGAATAAATACAATTCACCCGCTATACTTCGGAGCGTATAGTGCGCATGCGGAGATACGGTTTACGTTTACTTGGAAGTATCGATCTGTTCGGTACGTTTTTTAAATAGTGCATAGCATTGATAAGGCGGTTCACAACTTCTTACAATAAACCTGCTCCTCCTATATAGTAATAATAATTCGAATCGTTTTTTCGATATTAATAAACACGGCGGAATTCATGAATTCTTTTCTTTGAAACGAAATTTATATCTTTGTCTATCGACAACTTTGTTTTCGAGTGCTCATCTAGAATTATCATTATTCTTTTCGATGAAAGTTTTTCGAATAGTTTCGAGATAATTTATAAGAAACTAGCAGGTGGCCAGTTATACCGATTGCTCTAGCATAATGATGGTAGTGAATTTATTTTCGTTGAACCAGAAAATTGAATTAAATTAAATTAAATATCACGTTATTGAAGTTGCTGCTTTTTTTTTGTTTTTTTTTTAAATGCATATAGTTTTCACAGTTATTAGATCATAACTCGGCGCTTGTTTTATTTTTAAGTGCTTTTCGTATGTTCGTACATTATTCTTTATGAAAGAAACGGATTTTATTAGGATAGACAGCTTAAATAATGTCCACAAGTGACAGTTTACTCGTTCTTCGCCGTTATTTATTACACTGCTCTTATGTTCTTGAAATATTCTGCCGAAGTATTCGACAAATAAATCGACTTTTTTTGTACTAATACTACGTGCCCACATCTTGCTATCTGTTCTTACTGCGGAACGGTGGGTGCTGTTATTTTTCTTTACGCTTTTCGTAGATTGACACAAGTCCTAATCAATAGTTCTGACAAGGTATTTTCAACACGTAGGTGCGAAATGGTTTTCTATTGCTAAGGTTTTATTATTAACTGTTCGTCGGTTAAAATTAGTTTTTCAATTCTGATATCACATTCGTAATAGTTGTTTTTTCGAAATTATATTCTTTTTATTTTCGGAATGATTAGAAAATGTACTTTTTTTTTCCGGAGTGGCCAAGTACGCAGACTCCTGAAGACATTTCGTGGACTTTTCTACGGTGTAGTCACTTTTTATTATCTGTTTTTTAAAGTTACTTTCAAGTTTATCCTACTTCCGATCGGTGTCGGAATTTTTTTAGGAGATTTATCGAATTTTTAGGTTAAGATTATTTTTGTAGGCCGAGTGGGGGTTATAACAGACAGTATTGGTTTGCCAATATGGAGGAGATGGATAAGACAGATGTTTTCATTTTATTGGATATGCTAATGAAAACTTCTAGGAATAACCGGAAGAATAGGTAGAAAAGGAATATAGAAGACGTTGATCGGAACGGGATGATTGAGAAGAGTTGAAAATAAAATAAATCGCACTCAGTGAATAATATACAAGAATAGCTGAAAAAGCTAAAAAAGTTTAAAAAAAGGTATGTGATTTGCGCACAAACATAATAATAGGAATTATAAAGAAGAGATGCAGTTAAGGGTGAATGGTTTAGGGAAGAAGGTCGAACAGATTGTAAGAGAAAAGAAAGCGAGATAAATTAAAGAATATCGATGCTGACGAGGGAAGTTGCAGCAGACGAGATGTAGGTACAGGGTTGAGAAGGAAGTAAAAGAAATGGAATCAGAACAAAAACCGGTGAATCATAAACGGAGTGCCGCAGTTTCAGATGGCAGGAGCTGGTCGGCGGCAAACGAATGTTGTGTGACGGTATCTTGGGCTAATAGGACGTCCATTAATGGGTTCCCAATCTAACAAGAAGGATGTTTCCGAAGAAAGACAAATCATATTGAAACGGATATCACGGAGCAGAAAAAGTTGAAGAGCTTTTAATGTTGATTATTTTTAATAACCAAACCAGTCTAATAAATTACTTCGCTCTCGGCGGCTGTAATCGCGTCTAATATCTGCATGAGGATAACTTTTTGTTTTTTCTAACTTCTCGTTTCTTCGACGTTGCATATTGTATCTTCGAAGGCTTACTAATTGAATAAAACCGTTTTGCTGTCATTTCGTTGCTATTCTCAGACTATCGAGTTCTTCCAGCGGCTTTTCAGTGAAATATTATTCTAAACGACTCTTCTGAGTGTGCATTAATCTTTCCGCATTCTAGTCGAAAGCAGTGCGCTGAATTTTTACAAGGTTGCAGAATTAAATCAGTAAGACATCTTGTAGCTGAAACTGTTTGTCAGAATTTTTATGTTAATATTTTAACGGCGTGTTTTCACACAATAGCATCATCGGTTTTAGACAAATAAGGAACCAGCGGGCAAATTTACTGTTCGGATAAAACTTTAAAACGTTTTTATCAACGAGAAAAGCTTCTTGCAAAAATCTTTCAGAAAACACGGATTTCTAAAAGTAATTCAAAGAATAAATTTGAGCAAGCTTGTTCTTTCGTATTGCCTTTTTTTTCCCTGCTAAATTGGATTCGATTATCCTGTTTATCATTTATATTAGAATAAATTTTCCCGCAAGAAGATTGAATCCTGGCTTAATAGTAAACGTGTGCTTTGAAAGTTTTAACTGAAATTTTTTTAATATCCATCGCACACTTCGTGTAAAAGACGGAAGTAGCCTTTATTCAATTCGATATTTAAACAGACAACGAAGATAAACGAACATTGTCACTTTCAGTAGAGTTTACAACGTCGAAACGCAAAAAAAAAATTGAAAAAAACAAGGTGAAATAAAATGAAGTAAAATAAAAATAAATATATAAGTAAAAAAATCTAACGAAAATACAATACTGCGTATTATTACTATTATTATTATTATTATTATTATTATTACTATTATTACTATTATTACTATTGTTATTATTATTATTATTATTACTGTTGTACATTGGTTCGTTTCGTATATCTTATTAAAAAGTTTACTTTTTGTATTATTTTTCGAATTTACATTTTATAAGTTTGAAATTTGCATGAAGAGCAATAGCACGAGCGGTAATTAATGGGAGCTGCCTGAAGAATTTGTTGTCACGAAGAAATGGAATTGCAAATAAGGCGTTACGGAGTATGCCATCGTTCTTTTTGTTGTCACCGTTTCTACTTCGAATTTTATTTACAAACCGGATCGTTCTTATTCAGGGTGCTCTTATCGTTTATTCATCCGGTACCGGAGTGATTAATTAAATTTTTACCGCTCCCCCGAGTTATTTACACTGAAATGTTTAAATCAATTTTTGGACAAACTATTTTGTTCCAGAAAAATTAAATTGCCTCTCCTGTGAACAAAAAAAAAAAAAAAAAATAGAAAATAAAAAAAACAAAACTGCCATGCTGTGTAAGGTCTACAGTGTGTGTTAAGGGGTTTTTAGGATTCTAATTTTTCCTTCTTTCTTTTTTTTTCTCATAATTTCCGGATCGGCATGCTTTATTGAAACTTTTTCTGCCCCTTCTTTTGAAAATAAATTTAAAAAACCGGTTTCATAACAAACTTTCCTCTTAAAAGTTCAAAACAGGGGAACTAAATATTTGCGTAGTCGATGCCGACAGCTGAAATAGTGTTTGCATTTGATATATTAGAATTATGTATTTTCTTCCGGAACAGAAATGACTTTTTATTAATTAAACACGTATAAAATTCACGTATAAAAGAAAATATAATTATTTAAAAAATACATAAATCACCGACAAGTTTCGGAGTTACATATCGCATAATCGTGGCAATATATAGAATGCACAACCGTAGTCGGAGGAAAACGTACAGAATTATTTAGTCTACCAACCGGATAGACTTCAGTAAAATACTCGTAGTTAGTCATTTCATCCCATCACTGGTTGTTACTATAATATATATGTACCTTACATTAATATACATATACATACGTATGAAATAAAATTTAAAAAAAGTAAATAAATAAAAGTTTTAAATAAAATTAAAGCTTGGTCAGAGACTGTGTGAGTACTTGAGAATTTGTTATCGTTTTTTTTTTTTTTTTTTTTTTTTTACTTTTTTATTGGGCTTGTCAGCTACAGACGATTACCCATCAAGAAGGAAGAACGTAGGACAAAAGGAAACTGAGGACACTAAGAAAGTTATTCGGGGAAGATGGAGACGGCCAGAACTACTATGGAGAGATAGCAAGGAAGTCAAAAAATATTGGTACTAGAACTCGTGCAATTAGCAGTCCGAAGGGAAATAAATATGTAGACGAAAAAATATAAAGCATGCCTTAAAGGAAAGGAAAGCTCTCATGTCTTGTTAGCCGTTATGCCTGATTATAATATGTTATATTGATGCCTCGTCATGCATCGAAGCTGTGAGGGATGTGCAGATCCGGGTTAAAAATAGTTATTTGTCAATCTCGATCAAGGGGGTAGATGAAGAAACAGACGAAAAATGGTATAGCCGAGTATGCGATGGCTGCAAAAAAGTCAGTTACTGTCGATTTCTAGAGTTAGTCAGTATTAACTCCTTCAGTCAGCGATCAGATCGCGAATGGCAAACGTTCGGTCCGTAAATAGAATGCTAAGGAAAAAAAGTAGAAGGAATATTTTTCAGTAGAGGGCATAGAAAAATAATGATACAAATGAGTTTAGGAGAAATTAATTTACCGAAGTTGTAAAGTAGCAACAAGAATTTAAAATAATCGAGTGCTCCTAGGGACGATGCAATTCTTAATATTAGCTCGGAAACGGACCGTGTTAATTAAAAAATTGTAGCAGCACAATAATCTCTCTGATTCTCAGTTATAATTTCGCTTACTCCGTGTTAAAATAAGAATTTCAGGTCTATCGCTACGGTTCTATTACATTAAGGTTTTTTTATTACTTTTTTTTTATTTTTTATTTTTCAAACGGCGAATGATTATCATTAACGTTCAATTTAAATTTTAAATTAGGCGTGGAGGAGTAATTTCAGACTATCGCTACCGGGCTTTATCGAATTACCAAAGTGTTACAAAAGAACGTGTCTTCTTTTCTCATCGTTATTAGTATTATTATCATCACCAATATTATTATTATTGTCCCGAAAAATTTTAAGTTTCCAGTAACATTGATAAAACCAACTTTTTTGTAGTGCCATACTTAGTTTCTAAGCGTATGCGACACTTGTACATTCTAGCTTAGTGTACCAGGCAATTATTGTATGCAATGTGAGTATACACGCGAAACTATACTTAAAATTGATATTGTGATTGTTTAATTCATATCGTTATACAAATGCAGTTCTATTTATGTCTGCCTACTGCACATCAATTAGTGTGCATGTGGTGGTATGCATGTTTTCCGTTGCTTTCTGTATGATTCTATTAGCGGTTAATTTTAATTATTTATTTTATAATTTCTGTAATAGTTTCTGTCGTCGCCTGGGATCAAACTCAAGTCTTCTGCAACGGAAGCTCAGTGCTCTAGCAACTGGGCTATCACGACGACTTAACAACTAATAAAAGAATAATCCAGTGCTATTAACAGATATATATATGCTTTTTTATAAAATAAAAATATATATTTAAAATTAAATACTGACGCATTTCGAAGCTGATAGCTTCATGATCGCGGTAACTATACCCGGAGATTAATTTTAAATATATTATTATTATTATTATTATTATTATTATTATTATTATTATTTTATAAAAGTATATATGTCTGTTGATATTAATTTAATAAGTAATAGAAATAATATGTTTATCAAATTTTAATATTGATCCAGTGGTATGTTGCACGCCTGAGTACCAGGTTTGAGGTAGCACGACTTCGGTGCGAACATGATCATCGAAATTTCGCCAAAAGTCTCGTTTCGCCGCCAACGTTGGAACAAGTGCATGTTTGCTTTTAAAGTCGAAGAAATATATTTCGATTTAGACTTTATTAGACACTGGAATATTTATTATTCGATTAGTGTTTGGAATTTAAATTATAAAAACAAATTTCGATCAAAATCATCGCTAAAGCCCGGTGATGAGGTTGCAAATGCGTTTTTTCTAATTCAATTTCTTTTTCGGCCTTGTAGAAATTCGATGGTCCGCTAATTACTGTTGAGTATACTGTTGCATTCATTAAAACGCATTAACGAAGTATCATTTTTAGTTACACCTTTGTTTCGATGAATATTGCTGGGCGTAGTATATTTTCCTTAATGTATTTTGCGTTGGGTTTCTTTATTCCTGAATAATACGCTGCAGCCAAAATAATTAATATATCCGTTTACGTTATTGTTCTATTACTCAATCGGGACGACGAACCGTGATCGTTGATGTAACGTTGTGCCGGTAGCGAAATGTGACGAAACGTTGGACCCCTCAGATTTCCCGAAATAGATATATTTTAATGATAAAGCGTTAATTTTATAAGCAAGGGAAATATTATTCGGAAAACTGGTTGACTGAGTTTTAGAATGTAACTCTTTCCTATTGATGTGTTTTTGTATAATTGGTCGATGATTATTTCGTAATCAATGTAAAGTTTTGCAAACGCGGATTATTCGAAGAATTTGAAATGTTTTTACACTGCGACGATTTAAAAGTTTTTAGTTTTCTATTTCACGATAATTGAGAAAGCTTTGTTCTCCGGCATTATTGGACAATCACTTATGGTCCGGCTAACAAACTTTGCTGGTTTATTTGATGATCAGGACAAGCAAGAGGAAATGTTTTAGTCCTAGCTTCAGGGTTTGCTTATCTACGTTAATAAGAAGTTTTCGGTGGTTTTGTAGAAGCGATCGCATTAATGTTCAAACTTATCAGCTCTTTTTTTCGCTGCAACATCAAAGTGAGTTAGACTCGCCGAACGTTTAGTAAGAACTTTGAATTAGTTTTTAAACGCGGAAGGCCTAATCAAAGGTACAGGTTGGAAAATGATCGTATTCTAGATCCAAATCGCTCCAGCATTACCTAGAATCGAATTGTATACCAGAGAGATCTGCGACAGTAAAGCCGGATACCACGACAAAGGGACTGGCCCTAGTATTCTCTTCAGATCCATTAATATTGTGAACCTTAACTAATCCGTGATATCTTATTGAGGATATGCGGGACTTACTTAACTTTTGGAAGTTATGTATGTCTGTACGCGAAATAAAACGTCTTATAATTGTGAAGGGCTATCGAAGTTAGTTAGATGGAAAATCGCGAATTTGGGTACCATGATAGTATTAATACATTAAAAGTATGAGTGTTTGGCGTGGTAAAAGAAGTCACGGATATGTCTTCGTTATATATATATATATATATATATATATATATTATGGAACGCTGTAAATCAATAACGGTTTTCCCTCCGAAAGCAGGTACAACACAACAGGGCACAATCTTTAAGATAATCCTTTTGCTTTTGTTAACTAATTTTCTCTGTTCCATTTGTGAAATTCTCGAGATTAATCTTTAATTTTTAACTGCCATTAAATATCTGGAAAATCTCAGATTCATTATTGATCTCGCGTAATTCTATCCTATTCTGAATATCAATGTCAGAATAATGATGGAAAGTGGAAAATTGAAAATCATAACATTTGAAATGAAAAGACTAAACATAGGATTATTCGATATTTGCGAAACAAGATGGACAGGAATAGGAAAATTTAGGAGTGACAATTATACCGTCTGTTACCCCGGCGTTGCAGAAGGAATTCACCGAAATGGCACAGCCATAATAGTTCGCAAAGCCATAGTCGCTGCGATCAAGAATACCGTATTTATACCAGATAGAATAATAATGATACAATTCGATGGTAAACCAGCTCCTACAGATGTAATATAGAAGTATATGCTCCTACAGCAGAGAGCACGGAAGAAGATTTTGGCAAGTTCTAAGCAGACCTGGAAAATGTGCTCAATGCAACGAAAAGTTTTGAAGTCACGATTGTTATGAACAATTTTAACGCCAAAGTAGGAGATCTAGCTGAATAAGTCACAGATGGATATGGTCTTGGATATCGTAACGACAGAGGTGAAAAACCAATTCAGTTCTGTCAAACGAAGGATCTCATCATTGGGAATACGTACTTCAAGCTCTTATTTAAAACGAACAATCGTAATATCATTGTAGAGTTCAATAAAAAAAACTACCGTAAATGACTGTTTGGAAATCTCGGAAGATGAAATAAAGAAAACAATAGTTCAGTCAAAAGTGCATAAAGCTGCTGGATCGGATGAGGTTGCCGCAGAGTTGATAAAAGCGTTCGGTGATTATGGGATTTGTATCCGTACAAAGTTGTTTAATAAGATTTATGCCACTGGTCAGTTACCCAAGGAATGGTTAACATCAAGATTTATAATGATACCAAAAAACCCGCATCCAAAATCATGCTCTGAGTACAGATTGATTAGCTTAATGAGTTATACTTTGAAAATGTTTTTTAGGATAATATATAATAGGATACGAATTAAATGCGAAGAATACATTGAGAGAGAACAGTTTGGCTTCCGGAGTGGCCTGGAAACTCAAGAGGCATTACTCTGTATGAACATCTTGATTCAGAAAATGAAAAAGTTTCAACGTCCAGACTTTGAAAATGATTTTGATCAAGTAACTCATGATAAATTGTTCCAAATACTTGACACTATTGGCCTAGACGAAGCGGATAAGCGCATAATCACAAATCTTTACTTACACCAAAATGCAGTAATCTCATTAGAGAATAACAAAATATCAGATCCAGTTAGTATTGAACAGGGAGTAAGGCAAGGTTGTATACTGTCTCCTCTGCTGTTTAAGACAGAGAAAAAACTGTTCAAATCGGCGGTGAAAATATCAATAACATCAGATATGCGGACGACGCACTTTTAATGGCTGAAAGTGTAGAAGACCTAACTATATTAACAGAAGCGGTGGAGAAAGCATGCAATAAATATGGATTGATAATTAATGTGAAGAAAAGTAATGCCCATCTCAAACGACCCACACCCTATCGACATAGTGATAAACAATGGCAGACCAGAACAAGTCGATAAATACAGATACCTCGGTGCCTGGATTAATAAATATGGTGACCCGGGTGGAGAAATTAGATGTCGTATTGAGCAAGTGCGTTCTGCCTTCATGAAAATGAAAAAGACAGTCACAGCTCCTGACTTGGACCTTGATTTAAGATTCAGAATTCTGAAATGCTATGCCTGGTCACTATTACTGTATGATGTAGAAACGTACACATTGCCGTCCAGAACACTTCACAGATTAGAAGCCTTCGAGTTTTGGTTTTATAGACACTTACTCAGGATCCCACGGATTAAAAAGAAGACAAACACTGAGGTACGACAGACGACGAGAAAGGAAAAAGAGCCGGCCGACATTGTCAAAGGAAGAAAAATGGAATGCGTGGGCCGAAATACAAATTACTACAGAATATATTGATGGGAAAGGTGGAAGAAAAAAGAAGAGTTGGACGAACAAGATTATATTGGTTCAAGAACCTACAGACGTGGACAAGTTGCAATGTTGAAGAACTGTTCCACACAGCAAAGGTTAGGGGTGCCTATGAAGAATTAATGAAGCTTGCTATTAAATGAGCCTAAGATTGAGAACGGTCATGGCGCTGAAAGAAGAAGAAGAATTCTATTCTGAATCCGAAGCAGATTTTTGACTTTCGAATAAAAATATCTAACAAAAAAAAAAAAAAATCAGCGTAATTCATTACTCCTGTTTCACTGTTTGTAATGTAAGGTAGGTTTTTCAGGAAAAAAAAGGCCTGAGAACCCTCTTATAAAGAGAAAAAGTTTCCTTTCATCATCTTCAAATCTTCATGGTTCTGATTTTATGTCGAAAGTTTTCCTTTGATCATTTTAGATGTCTTGGATCACTCTATTTATTATGCAATAATCCCTAAAAAAAAAAAAACCATTATGAACTGAAAAAATGACCGAATAAATTCGCGAAAACTGTCACAGGAATAATTTTGTTCATTCTCGAATTTTTCAGCTATAAAACTCGTAAAACTAGACGCAAGTAGCGATGAAAATTGCAAATGTTTCCTAATGTTCTGATGTCTTTTGGTCAGATAATAAATATATATTCGATATTTCGTACGTACAGTTAGAATACTAATTAATATATAAACAAATAAAATATCTAATTATCAGAAATGTATATTATTATAAAATTACAAATCATGTTTAACATAGTCCCATACATCGGCGCACCCAGGATTTGTCCCAGGGGAGGGCTAAAAGAGTAGCATATGGCAAAATGTAAAGGTGGAGGTCGAACATGTTTGGTATATCTCTCTCTCTTCCCTCATTTATATATTTATTTTTGTGTAAAATGTGTTATTTAAAAACACTTTATATTTTTATCAAATATTAATTTTTACTGTCAAAAATTTTGCCCTTATTATCAGTGTCTGTTTATTCTCTCTGGCGGGAGCTGCAGCCCCGTAGCATCCCCCTTGGGTGCGCCAATGGTCCTTTAATCCTGTCCATTTGCAAGAAATAACCATACAATTTTTACACGATTAAATCGCACTAGAAACTCGAAATAACTGTTCAAACCACGAAAAGTTCGAAACAGTGACCTGTTACGTTCGGCTAAAACAACGATTAATTCCGTCAAGTTGCCCCCCCCCCCCCCAATTGAAACTACACAAAAGATTCCGAGATTATTCGCCAATATCATATCGTCCGACGAGACAAAAATTATACTGACAATGTAAATTTGTAAAATTAAAAACCATTTGACGCACGACAAAGTACGGAGGTGTGAATTATCGGGATAAGTGTATATTTAAAATTGGAATTTAACCGAAAAAAGTCAGAAAATAAGAAGTACGAAAAAAATAAAATGGTAACGAAAGAACCACTTTCACTCCAGAGCGACTCGAGTAACTTTTACGAGAACCAAAAAAAAAACCCAAAAAAAAACTCAAAAAAAAAACTTGTAACGTAAATAATTATTCAGCGCGGTTAGTTATTTTATTTGGCGGCGAAGTGGAATAATTTTATAGCGTAATAATGGACGTCAGTGAGAAAAACTAACAACGGTAAAGTGCAAATAATTATTTAGGTCAAGGTCATTAGCATCTTAGATGAAATTTTCATCTGAGGTATGAAACGTCATTGTTTTTGTTGTCGAAGTAGGTGCGCTGGTAGAGCTGTCGTTGCGGGGTTGCTAAATTCAAAATATAGTCCTCGACACAACGTTATAGGCAGAATAACGTCATTTTATTTTCAGGGTCTTTTTGCTTGCTTTGCCGACATACCACCGATATGTGCAGATACGCAGAACTCAGAACTGTGGTACCATTCCATTTTTCATTGTCGCGCGTAGACTGGCGACCGAATTAATAAACATCCGTGCGAGGGCAGCGGTAACATATCGCTAGGCGGGTTGTTACTAATAAAGTCGAGCGTAATAATCTTTTTTCGTACTGACTGATCTGGCACAACCGTAGCGACCGAAGCGTTTAGAAGCGTTAAATTTTTATGTTCGTTGCTCGGTTCAAGAGCTTGGCGTCGGTGTTCTCCTCGTGTTGTCAGCTAACTACGTAGCAAAATGATTGCCGATACTTCTGAGAAAGATTGGAAAGTTCTTCATCTTGGCCGGCTTCAGTTGCATCATCTACTTTTTCCTTTTCTGTTTTTGTCGGTCATTAAGCTCTTATGACGTAATCCGGAGGAACATCCCGTCTTTACCACTGCTTCGCGCTGATCCGCGTTTGCGTCACTTTTGTCTGTCCCTCCGTTTGACCCGGCGAATTTGAATTTAGTGGCGTTTTTCACTGTTTTCTCGAACAGACTGCTTTTCGAATCCGATCGAGTTGGTTCCCGTAATAAATTGGAATTACTACATTAGCTGGTCGAATTGGTTACCGGGTTAAATCAGTCTTCAATTTAAAGCGGTCGAATTGGTCCCCATTGTTACTAGAACGATTGATGAATCAGTTGGTTTATGTACTTTATTAAAACGTAATATTTGATGAAAAAGAAATACATTTTTGATAGTAGTGGTGAATTTCGCATAAGAAATGACGTTAAGTAAAATTAATTTACCCCTGATTGCATTTGACTTTTTTTCTTGAGCATACGGACCTGAAATATAATCGTGAATAAGTACGCAGGAGTTGAGCTGTGTGAACATTCATTCATTGGGTAAAGTATTATAAAAGTGCTAAATGTAGTTTGCAATTATTTATTTTCCATTTACAGTTCAGATGTTTTTAAAACAGATAACAATAATGCATAAATTGAAGACAGCTTGCAACATGGATGTGTGATATTGCTTGCAAAGTAACGAGAGATAAGTGTTTTAAATATATCCATAGTTAAAAGTAATAAAAAAATTATAAATAATACACAATGTATATATATCGATGGAAAACGATTATAAATGATACAAAAATTAAACGAAAATGTACATTCAATATCTTTCAGAATCTGAAATTACGGCGAAAGTTCATGTAACAGGCATGAACCTAAACTGTAAAGCTTACTTTTTTTTAAAAATTCAACTCTTGTTATCTGTCCTATCTGATATTCCGTCATAGCTTTAGTTACAAATTGACCCGCTTTTTTTCTTTTGTTTATTCTCAGGTTTCCCTATATATATATATATATCATGTATATATTAATTACAACGTAATTCTTAGGCTTCCCCCCATTAGAAAAAAGTGTCCCAAAAAAATGTCCCAATTTTATGTAACGTTTGTTATATTTTATAAGATTTTTGTTATTGTCATTTAAAAAGTGTCACAATTTAATGTAACGAAATTGTAACGAAAAATGTAACGAAAAATGTAACGAAAAATGTAACGAAAAAATGTCTTAATTTTATATAATGAAAGTTAAATGTTAGGATAGGATTTTTGTGATTATGTTATTTTTTTCGTGTTGATGCCGGTAAGAATTACGTTGTAAATTTTGATAATTTGATATAAAGTACAGAAGGGAAAGAGACAGAAATGAAAGCAAGAGGGGTCAAGGGCACAGCCCCTTGCGAGGCCAAAACGGCCAAGTTTATATATATATATATATATATACACCTATATATATGCTGCGGAGCTTTATATACGTTTTACATCGAATGTCTTTTAGTACTTTCATAAAAAAAAATATTGCGACGAGTGCTGTTAAATGATTGATTTAGTTTGGCATGAAACCATTCGCAGCAGTTTGTAGTTCTATCGCAGGCACCGGAAACATTGGCCCACATATCTGGTGGAAAATTACAGCTGGGCGCTATTAAAAAATCATTATGGAAAACGAATTTTTCACTGGTATTTGCTTTTAATTTATACTTGTTGACGGAATCGTGTCGTTCAGCTAGACTTTTTGGTAACATAGGCATTTCTCTTTGTTTAGCTGCACGCAGATTTCTCCGTAACCTATCCAAATCATGCGCATTCAGCGACTCACCATTGCCGTTGGAAACAATTTCGCTACGAATAATTTCCGATTTCTTTTCACACTAAGAAGTTTTCAATATCCATATTTTCCTTTTTAGTGAATTACTCAGTCTGACGCGTTAAAGTATCATTTTCTATTCCATAATTTTGATACTAGAAACTTTTTCAGTGATAATATTTTGTTCGTGTAGTTTTACGAAAGTTTTGCATCATCGTTTGGTACAAATCCGCCTTTCTAACCCATCTACCAATTTTTTTTGGTAACCGAATTTATAATCGCGCATCACAAGTAGTTTTCTCTAAACGTAAATTCCATTATAAATCGGAGTAAATAAGAAAAGTAATATTTTGATAACTAACATAACACACAAACAGTACAACAACTTATTTCATCAAAAGACCGAATACTAACTAAAATAAAATTGGAAAACAATCTCACCCGCATACAAATGAGAAACAATCGTTCTATTGGTCATATGTGTAGAATAAGAACGGTAGTAATAACATCAACCAGGCCCGTGCCCAGAATTTTTTTTGGGGGGGGGGGGGTGAAAATTTTCTTCGCATATTTATTTTATAAATAAAAATACATTTTTCACTAATATTCATGCTATTAATAATTTTCATAATTTTGATTTATATATTAATAATTTAAATAAACGAATTACTGTATAAACATTAATAAAAATTACATATGTTATTGATTATACTCGTAACAAAAAATTTTGCATAAAATATTAATGAAGTACCTAAGCTATTTCAGTTCTCATGGGGGGGGGTAAACCCCCAAAACCCACCCCGTGGACACGGCCTTGACATCAACAACAAACATCAGTAACAACAGCGATAAAAGACTTGGTCAGTTTCATCTTAGGTAAAAAAGAACCTTTTCAATAGAACCGGAACAATTTGATAAGCTAACTTGAAAATCAAGTTTATCTACGGATCCAATTCGACCAGCAAAATCTTATCCGGGAACCAATTCGACATCTGCTCTGCTTTTCATCGAACGGTTCCAAATCGTGCATCTGGCGTACTTTTTTTACGATTTATCGAATTCTGGATTACTTCATTTTGCGCTCTAAGTCTTTTTAATGGCTACGCATTTTCCGGTGCATAGTGAAATTTCAGTTTTTCTACTGGAACGCACGCTGCAATGAAAATGTGGCTGTACAACGATCATGACGAACGGCTTACTGCTCGCGACTTGTGACGAAGGGGAACTATGATTCTGATCAATCTGTAAAATTTAACGACTAGAACGTGAAATAAATTGTCCCTTCTGATTTGAGAGATTTTTATTATTATTATTAATACAGATTTTATTTTATATAACTTCGTTTTGCTTTCCTTTATTTCCAATCCAGATTTGACTTTATTTCTACGTTTATACTGTTATTATTCTTATTTTTTATATTGTATTTACTTTTAATTTTATTCATTTTACACATATTTTTCTTTAGTTCTATGCTTTGCCTCCGGCACTCGCGTTTAATATGCAGATTTTGTTTTATGTTTTTGTATTTCTAGGTTAAGTAATTATGTATTTTATACAAATTTTTTGTTTCCGCTGCGCATTTGTGGATTTTTTCCGCAATAATAATAACAACAATAATAATAATAATAATAATAATAATAATAATAATAGTAATAATAATAAATGGGTTTGATTTAAATATAGTTACTATTTGTTAATATTAAAGATATTTCGATTTTATTTCTGTCGAATTTTAAATCTAGGAAATTTTATTTTTTTTGCACTAACAAAATTAACTTTGTTGACGGAACAGCGTTATTACGATTGTTTATTTCGCGTGTTTTTCAAAGAATTTCCGATTTTTATTTTGTCGCCAAATGTGGAATGTGAAGTGACCGTATAAGCAATGGTGGGTAAGCATGCGTTGCGTGTGTACTAAATGTATAAAATCCTCATAAAGATGCCACTGATACGTGCAGCGATTCCAAATTAAAGCGCTAGAACGCAGTTTAGACTGCTCTGAAATTAAGGTTCAATTATTGTCGTAATAATTTTTTTCACTATTATTATTATTATTATTATTATTTTTTGTTTAAATGAAAATGCAGAAATAGAAAGAGTATTTGGAATCAAATATCTGGGTTTAAATTTTTATTCTAGATTAGTGTGAAATAAGCATACCGATTGTTTAGCCTCTAAACTCAGAAAGTTAAACTATATATTTTACTACCTGAATGAATTTTTTGATGAATATCACCTGCATCAGCTATATCAATCACTATACAAACCTGTCTTGGTGTATGGTTTGATATATTAGGGTAATACCGCTAAAAACACTTCACAGATTGATTTTTTAAATGAAAGAATATAGTCAAGTTAATCACTAGAAATAAGAGAACTACAGTTGATTATAAATTATTTAATGTAAACACATTATATAAAACTGAATTGCTGTTGTTTATGCTAAATAGAAAGAAAGAATTTCATTTTCAAATTAAAGATAGTATTACTAGAAGCCGTGGAAATGAATTATCTGTTGTACCTAAATTGATGAAATTTCACTCAAGAATCTAAGCACTCTATATGGCGCCTCTTATATACAACCCTTTATCACAATTTTTAAAAGACGATTTAAGGAGTTCCAAAAAAATAAGTAAATGTTTATTGAATTATTTCCATTCCAATAATCATTTTGAGGAACCTTGTAAATAATTGGTTCAGTGATATACAGATAGAGTATTATGGTTGGAATAAAATATATACTTTTTTATTTTATTTTATTTGTGTAAGTTTAGGTACTAAATAAATTTATACTACACATTCGGCTATTCTGTACGGTTTACTTTTATTGCTTTATTTCCATGTTTTATTTGTAATTTTAAGGGTTTTTGTATTTTTCGAAGAAATTTATATTGTTTTAATACCTATCGCTCGCGCAAATATGCACATAGATGGATTATGTTTGTAATAATAATAATTAACGTTTATTTGAATTTGAATTATTATTATTATTATCATTATCATCATCATCATCATTATTATTATTATTATTGTTATTAGAATAAACAAACGTATACAGTATTTTTTTTTTTTGTGGGCGCGTTAACGGCATTGACCCAACAACAAGAAAACTAAGCTAAGAAATTAAATAACTAAGCGGTCCAAAATGGACGCAACAAAGGACAGCAGTGCGGACGCCACAGAAGATGAAGGAAAGGAGAGGATAAAGGAAGAGTTATAGGGAGTAGGGAGACCTAATGACAGGAGCTGACTGTATAAAAGGGAGCGTTCGTTACGAAGAGCAGGACGCTCAAAGAAAATGTGATTAGCATCACATGTACGAGGTGGATCACAATTGTGAAGAGAACAATCAGGAGAAGGCGATAGAGCAAATCAAAAGCGAGAGAAGGGGAGGAGAATGATTGATCCGGAGACGAATTAGGGAGACAATAGAAGAGCGACGACTGAAAGGAATAGAATGGAACCAAGACAGGGAACGAGGAATTGGCTGAATGAAACGGTAATGAGAATGACGATTAGAAAATAGGGAGGGATAAATATCCTGCCAAAGTCTGGCGTGATTGGAAGTGGATGTACGTTACTCAAAATTTTGGGGAGCCACAGGGAAGTATTTTGGGTCCACTTCGATTTTTAATATATTTAAATGATTTATGTGATTTTAACGTACCGGGCGGCCAAATATTGACTTATGCTGATGATACATTATGAGTTTACGTTATATCCACATTTTGCAACAACAGGTACAAATTGAGGTAAATGGATTACTCAACTGGTTCAATAACAATAGGCTTATAGTTAATTTAAAGAAAACAAAGTTCAAGATTTATAATAACTCATTCCAGTATCAGTGGGATAATATAAAGATTACAATAAATAACAATATGTATATAGATAGAGCCTACGATATTAAATATTGAGGCTTAATACTCGATTGCAGGTTGGCGATACTTGTTTTTTTGGGAAAAGAAATTAAGAAATGTAATATAACATTTTTAATTACCCGTGAGAATTTTTTTGAGAGCAAATCACTTACATCGACTATATCAATCTTTGTATTTGTATACCTTGTATTTTGATTTTGTAAAGTATTGTTCAAATTTCTTTCATTTTTTTTCCACCGCTCGCGCTGTTTTGCGTATTTGTGGAATTTGTGATAATAATAATAATAATAAAATTTATTTGATATTTGATATTTGCTTAATATTATTATTACGATGGAGTCTTTTAATTTTAACCCCTTCTGGAATTAATGCAGTTTTCGGTAATAATACAATTTGAAATTGAATGTTTCATCAGGAGACTTAGAAGTTTCGTTAAACTGTATTAGGAGAGCGGTAAGAAATTTATCGAGTGCCCGATTTCATCTTCGGAAACATTATCGCGCGGTTGAACATTATATTGAAAAATAAAAAGTATTAGAGTCGGTATAATTGAAATTTTCATTTTATTTTTTATTTAACATCACAATTTGCTCAACAAGGTCATTCAGCGATATTTTTAGATATGCTCAGAGATTGAGTAACCTAGTTTGAGTTGCTTTAAAGTAATAGTTACAAATGGAGCGATCGTTAGTTAGGTTACAGCGCACTTCTTATCATCGTCAGTATTTTGTTCTGGACTGTTTGTATAATTTGAAATTTTTTAGTTTTACGCTATAGCTGCAGTACACAGTCCAGACTACCTAAACGCGTTAGTATGTGACAAGCATACAGTGCCAGCGCGTTGCTTTTGCCTATAAGAGCTAGTTTATTGATCATTGAATTCTTATTTCTTTTTACCAATACGATGCCTCCGTTTTCTATCAAAGTTCATACTTAGATATTTGACCCTTGTATCGGATTCGCATGAACATATTGGCCTTAACAAGCGGGACTATAATTTTCGGACGTTAATCGATGTATTTTCGTTTACACATATACACTTCCCCTTTTTAACGCATTTTCCAGTTACTTCTGACAGTAAGTAAGACCGTATTATTAAAGAATAAAGCCAGAAACTGGTGGTATATAGTAAATATAACGTGAGTCCTAACATAGAATTCTGGGCTGCCCCCTTGGCTGAGAAGAAGAAACGCACCTTTATAAAAGAATTCCCTCAATTAAGAACGAGGAAATAACATTTACATATCTAAGCTGCCGCTAGGTATTTATCATGCAAATCTGTTCGCATCTGGAGTAAGATTGCGATTCGTAATCATCAAGTATTGGCCTAGAATAGGTAATCTCTATCCATGTCAATAGTTTTTCTCTCTTCGAGTCGTTTAATCGCGACTGCTTGATTTTTATGATATTTTTGGTCGCGTCCCTTCGAATCTTTTTCCCTTTGTTTTCCTTGTGACTAATCACCATTATTTTTTACTAATGGGGTGGCCACTTTTCCAGTGACCGCGTGACGATGTATCCTCGATCGACAAACAGGATTTCAAGCACGCACACACTTTAAATTTTATAATTGTAATGTTTTCATTTTTACATTTATTTTTATTGTACACATTACAATATTATGCAGTTTTTTTCTTATTTGTCATCTCTGCTGTTAGGTCCTTTTCTCGATGCTTCTTTATTTCAAACTTCCTTATTCATTTCATTTTAGTAAAGCCAGTAGAATTATTTTTTTTTTGTGGGTAGGGGGCTCATTGACAGTGGACGTTTAACCTAGCACAAGAATAATTCTTCTATATATATATATATATATATATATAATTTATTTATTTAAAATCGCTTGGCAGCCGGGACCATTTGCGACGCCGAGAAGTTACATCTTACAAGTAATAGACTAATAAATGAAAAGTACGAAGGAGGAAATTAAAATAAACAAAAGAAAGAGAAAAAAGAAAAGAAAGGAAACGAATGCTGATATACATCAAAACTATATAAAAGGGTAAAGTCTGGTAAGCTTCAAAAATTTAAAAATGTTTCCACACGCCGTTTCATTGTCCGCCAGAAGTTCTGCCAAATCAACATTCTCCTCGAAACACAAGGCTCTCTCTGAGCGAAATTTGCGCCACGAGGCGAGGAGGCTCCAGTGTAGCCGCCGCTCTACAAATTTCACATATAGGTTTAGATTGTTTTTTGAAACAGATGGCTATGTGTGTAGATGCCGTGACCTATGCGCAGGCGAGCTAATATTGTTTCCTCATGACGGCCCTGTTTGTGTGAAGTGCTCCATCACCGAAGGTTTTCCTTGACTTTGTACAGCTTCTGCGGGAGACAATTTTGCTCCCATTCGTGTTGTCGACGGAATATACATGTTTTTTTTAGTTGGGTATTCAGATTTTGGCTGTTTTTCCTAATCTAGACTTTAACTTTTGATAACTGCTGCATACTGACGTTCCACGGTGGGGCTTCAACCGTATGTAGATGGGCCGTCGCTGTCCATTGAAGACTGGTAAGAGCATTCCGCGACACACCCGATTCCCAGGGGCTTTGGGCTTTATGGATTTTTTCCGTATAATTGTATCTAATTCGGAGCAAACGTCTTTTGATGCGAGGAGCTAGATGGATTTAAGGACAGATTGAAGTAATATTTCAGAGACCGAAATAACCTTCTGTATTTGAGTCGCAGGGCATTACTTTCTGCATGAAGACTGTCAATAGAACTGCAGTGCAATACGCCTGAGATTAGTCTTAAGGCTGAATTTTAAACAGTGTTTAACCTGTTCAGCACATTAGGTTTAGCAGATCTATATATGGTCGAGCCGTAATCCATTTTAGACAGCGTAAAAGCGGAGAAGAGGTTTTGCAGGCATTTCCCAGCTCCGCCGCATTGTGTATGAGCCGTCATATTGAGATCGTTCGAGAGATTTTTGACATTTCGCTCTAAGTTCATCGATGTTCCTGGACCAAGATAGCTTCCTGCCGAATACCAATCCAAAGATTTTGCCAGTTTGGGCTGATCTAATGAGGTTGTTACCCAGAGTTATTTTGCAGTCGGGAGGGGATTTCTGTTTATTGCTGAAAATAATGCTAGTTGTTTTTTCCGCTGAGAAGACTAAACCTTGGTTTGCAGACCACTCTTGTAATTTATCGGTCGTGTTTTGAAGACGAACTCTTAAACTTTCCAGATTTACAGATATCATGTATATTGTGAGGTCGTCAGATTTTAAGAGCGGCTCAATGATTTTGGTCAGGTCGGAAATGCCTACTATGAATAATCGAGCCTTGAGGCGTGCCGTTTTCTTGATTTCTAGGAGACGACAAGATATCTTCTATCCGAACCTAAAACGTGCGGTCTGCCAAGAATGCCTTCACGGAATTAAGCATGTTCCCTGTGACGTCTCAGTAGTTTACCAGGGTTCGAATGATTTTATGTCGCTAAATACGATCAAAAGCCTTTTTCAGGTTAAAGCTTATGAGCATTGTGAACTGATTCGAAACAAAGCCGACACAAATTTACTGCCGGAGTTTTACTAGAAGGTCCATCGGGCATCTCTGCGATCCGACTCCGAATTGCATCGGATCAAGAAGTTTGGTTGGTTCCAGAATCCATTTAAGACAAGCGTTTATCATTTTCTCCAGACATTTTCATAAAGAATTGATCAGGGAAATGGGACGGTAACTGCCAGGGAAGTGGGATTTTTTTCCGGGCTTTAAAACTGGAATTACGTGAGCTATTTTTCAAGCATTCGGAATTTTCTGCGATGTCCAAATTAGATTGTTGAATTGGAGAATCGTGCTAAGAGATTCCGCAGGTAGCTTTTTCATCATATCGATATGTATGCCATTCGGCCCGGTAGCTGTGAATCTCATATAATTCAAAGCATCTATTAATTCATCATTGATAAAAGGAAGATTGAACTCTTGTATAGATGAGGTGGAGGGACGCGCGCTTCTTGTTATTCGCAGTTCCTTTTGATAATTTTTGAATAATTTTTCTATATTTACAAAATCGAAATATTAGGTTTTAGCCGAACGAAACATCACTGCTTAAAATCTAATGCTACCGTAAAGCTGGCTCGTTAGTTGATCCGAACTTTGCTTACCGAAACAATTTCAGTTATTTGATATGGTCGCCATAGTTGTTTATTTTGTTCTAAACCGGTCAGTTTCTATTATTTCGCACCTGTTTCCGCGGATATAAATTATTCATCTCGTTGTGGTAATTCCATCGTGAATTATAGGCCCAGCCTACAGTTCGTTGTATTTAATTTATCGAGCTGTGGTGAAATTTCGTTTTTTCTGATTTTTTTTTTTATTTTGGGAAATTATTGCATACGTTGCAGCACATATTCTACTGGAATGCACGCATACGATGATACGAAGCGTACCTACAACGCGATATTTCTAAATTTAAAATTCTCATTTCAGATAACGAATTCTCGCGTTATCCTTTGGCTAGATGTGGTACACATCTATAATATCGCTTTCATCCGTGCGTTATCACATTGTACATCTGTGTGTATATAGACATATTTAACGGCACAGTATTATACATCATCGCGTATGCGCTTTGTCTCGGACACAAACGTGCTGTCAGTGATCGGTAAATTTATCTGTAGTTCGATGTTTTGGGGAACAAAATTTATACAAATTATATAGGTATATCTCTACACTTTGTGCTTCAGCTATGACCAATTAAGCCGGAATGTTTTGAGCAGGCTGGTATGTATACTCTCCTCTATTCGATATTGTGGTATAATTGAGGAATTCCTGCAGTTTCCCATGAAATTAGCCATCTATTTTAATACTTTTGCTGATTTCATTAACAGTCTAGTATCTTGAGAGGCGCATTTTTTCGTTCCGTTAAATTTTATGTTGCACGTGTTGGTATAATTTCTGGTCGACTCGTGCCAAAAATTACTGTCTAGCGGTTGTATGAATATGAAATTACTTTTTTAAACTTTTTTTCCTAGTCTAACGAATTTTAGCGAGTTGTAATGAAACGTTTTTTGTGTACCGTATGCAACATATATGCTACATGTTGCACTTCACTACGGCACGTGACAAAATTCGCTGCAGAACGATGATTAAAAATTTTTGTTATACTCCGTGTTCATAAACGAAAAAAAAGAAAAAAGAACTAATAATCCAAAAAAGGCGAATAAAAGAGACAATTTTAATCGTTACCCAACAACTTTCTACAATTCATTACAAACAACACAGACATTTTTATATACATATTTATTGTAACGGTTTAAAGGAATCACACTCAATTTCCTCTCAATCGAGTCCGACGTAACATTTTACGCCTTTCGACTTTTATCGCTGTTCGCAGGTGCCGATGCTACGCTTTTCGTTTATTCCGATCTGCATCTAAATATTCGGGTTTTGCTTTATGAAGATAATTTGAACGACTTTTATGTCTATTTTCTTTCACTCTGCGAACGTCTCGATGTTCGTTTGAAAAGGGAAACAATTACGGAACAATAAAAAAATGCACACCTTTTACGCCCCCAGAATATTAAAATAATTACTAATTGTTAAAAATCGGATCCTTTAAAAAAAGAGAAGTTCTATCGCTTTTGATTACAACGACGACAATCGGACATTTATAAATAACACGCATTAATAATGATTTTATAAAGACGGACTACCATAGCCAATCGACTGATTACTGTACAGAACCGCGACTTTATGTATAATCGATTGCATTAAAAGTCCCATTTTAATTGATGGTAACCGAACCACTTTGAAACTACACCGGATTCACGTGTATTTCTCGCTATTCAAAACTACGGGACACGTGTAATGGGGCCCAGCTATTTCGGGCACGATCGTTTAGGCGCGATCTTTCAGGCGTGAATCTTTCGGACGTAGCGAACACAGACCTTTTTACGGTCTATCTGCGGTGATTTTCAGGTATCACCCATTAAACGTTATCGTTTGTGTTAGTGGGAAACACGAGTTACCAAATTTATTTCTACATTACCCATTCACTGCTATCAGAAATTCCGAACACAAAAAATACCGCTATTCGTTAACGATTTAGTTTTTCCACGTGTATATCGTGTTATAAATATATGCATATATATATATATATATATAATCCCAAAACACATATTTTACATGATTTTTTTGGGTTATTCATTTTTTTTAAATGTTTTTTTTTTTTTTTTTTCGAAATAACGGCTTCGGTGTGAAATACAGATAAACAGACTTTTGCGATGTAAATTTAAGAGTTCCGTTATCATTAGTAATACGAAACGGATGAAGATGATTAATAATAACAGTAATCGGTCAAATGCAATATCGGTTCTTTTCATTTATTTTTCTTTGTTAATGTATAGTCCAGCCGTATTTAAACAATTACAAACCATCAACTCTACGTCATTTAAAGTGTGTAACATAACTGGATTGAATTTGCTTCTAATATATGTGTATATTCGTTATATTTTCTTTTTCATTCGTATTTAGCAAGTTTATTTGGAGGGATACTGAAGTTTCTTCTGTCATCTACAATTTTAATTATATATTTAATTCCTTGACGAAGCTACCTAGGTTTTAAAAAAGTATCGGAAAAGACGGATAAAGGCGCAACAATTTTTAAACACATAAATAAACACATTTTGTTAATGATGGGCGAGAAATATATAAGATATTTCAAATTAAGAGTAAATACACGTTCACTACCGCCCGAAAGAATCTGCGCCCGAAAGTGGGCAACCCCGTGTAATAGTCGACAACCACTTACCACGGATACAAGTTGACGCTTATATCATCAACCTCACACATAACGACATAGCCTGCATCCTGGTATACGGATCTTAATATAGGAATTCCGCTATTAATTACAAGTATCCATTGGGAAAAAATACAAAAAAAATGCGAAAGATCGAAATTTAATGAAACATTCCCGCGAACTAATTTATAATTCGGACTAGCTTTTACCCGCGACATTGTCCGCGGAGAATTATTCTTTCAACTAAGCTGTTTCGACGTCAATACAAATATAAATTCAAGAGGTTTTATTATTAAATCATAACTATAGGTTTATTATTATTATTATTATTATTATTATTTTTTATTATGTATTGAAAAAAATAATAATAATAATAAAACGGTATTTACTTCTATTTTTTTTTCTTTTATTACTTACTTTTATGTAATTATTTTTGTTTATTTACATTTATAGTAGTAACATTTTCATTCAAAATATTTTTTTAAACAACGTTTTTCAGACGTGGTCCTGCCAGTGTATATTCATTTACTATTCGATATATTTATTTCAAATGGATGGCCCCTGTATATTACAACGAAAAATCGATAAAGCTTTATCGTAAAATACGTAAAAATGAAACATACTAATATTTACATTTTTTTAATTATTGTTATTTTTATTATAACAGATTTACGATAAATTATAGAACATTTTTTTATTACTAATTAACGCGAACGAATAATATAATTTACGCGCCGCCATATAACCGAACTAACTTTAAATATATCAAATTAATACTAACATTTAGCGTAACGCAATTTCATAATCTAGAGCAAGCAACATATAGTTGACCATACGAAAAACCTGGATTTCCTAAGCGACTGCCCTTGAGCTTTGTTGATTGTTATCAGAAATGCAAGACGCACAGGAAACTGTAATTTTCTGAATGCGAAAGGCAAATCAGTGGGTATTATTGGAATGCGCGGAATCAGCACATCTCCTTCTTTATATTTTTCGTTAATTATTGTCTCTTAAATTACATTCGGCATAATATTTTTCAAGTAAATTCCGGTTCCATGACACAACTTTGGCGTGTTAAGATTCCGAAGGAGCATTATTGATGAGGCAAATTTCAATGTCAGTTTGTGCGGTGTCATTTCAAAATTCGACTGGATAATTAACAGCTTGATTTTCTTCTGTAAATGTATCAATAGATTTTTACTCTGTAATCGCACAAAAAATTTTCAATTGAATCTTATTATTGATTGGATAGACGTTATCATTCTTTCGAGCTAAGATGGCACGTTCGCAAAGCCAATCGTGATTCCTGAAGTTGTTGCCGATATTTAGGAAAACCTTATTTTCAAGATCTTCAATTGATGACTGAATTTGACGGAAGTTCGGTGGGAATGATATCTCCCGTGTTGCAGGATCTACCAGAAGTTTGTTTTCGCCCATATCCAAAAGTTGCTTAGCGAATGTTTGTGTAGAATCAACACGCGCATATTGGTTACCTCATTTGCCCTCTACTTTATCCATGGAAAATTAGTATTTAAAGTAGGCTGTTTCTTTGTATGTATATATTTTTTGACGATTTACTTTTATGTAATTATTTTCGTTTATTTACATTTACGGTAGTATTTATTTATTTAAATTTACAGTAGTATTTATTTATTTACATTTATAGTAGTAATGTCTTGCATTTCTGATAAAAATCAACAAAGCTCAAGGGCAGTCGCTTAGAAAATCCAGGTTTTTCATATGGTCAACTATTATATGTTGCTTGCTCTAGATTATGAAATTGCGTTACGCTAAATGTTAGTATTAATTTGATATATTTAAAGTTAGTTCGGTTATATGGCGGCGCGTAAATTATATTATTCGTTCGCGTTAATTAGTAATAAAAAAATGTTGTATAATTTATCGTAAATCAGTTATAATAAAAATAACAATAATTAAAAAAATGTAAATATTAGTATGTTTCATTTTTACGTATTTTACGATAAAGCTTTATCGATTTTTCGTTGTAATATACAGGGGCCATCCATTTGAAATAAATATATCGAATAGTAAATGAATGTACACTGGCAGGACTACGTCTGAAAAACGTTGCTTAAAAAAATATTTTGAATGAAAATTTTACTACTATAAATGTAAATAAACAAAAATAATTACATAAAAGTAATCAGTAATGTTATACTTCCATACAAACTTTCACCCCCATATGGGGTTATTTCTAGAATAAAAACTATTCTATGTACTTTCCCTGACCTCAAACTATCTCCATACCAAATTTCATCTAAATCGGTTCAGCGGTTTAAGCGTGCAAAGGTAACAGACAGACAGACAGACAGAGTTACTTTCGCATTTATAATATTATGTAATATAGTAAGGATATCGTCGCTAAATGGCATCTAAACCTCCCGAACCCACGTCGGTAATCGATTCTCGGTTTTCATGTTTCCGTGCGAACCTTCATGTTGTTGGTGTATATTTTCATTGGAGTTCGTTTTAAAATTTAGTAATTTTATTAATGAAAAGAGGCAGTACCGGTTTCGGTTATTTCAGAAAATCTCGCCAGCTTCAATAAAGTTTGTCGCTCGACGAGCGTATTTAATAATTTACTGTAAGTTAAGAATTTCGGAAAATACGAATTTTAATTGTAATATTTATATTCACCAGGATCGCGGAATATTCAAACTATTATTCGCTGTCATTCGAACATTCGGCAATATTTGAATGTAGCGGTGGCTTGATCGTGTTTTATCGGAAGGCCTAATATTTGATATCGGCGGAAACCGTTTTCGTATACCTGTGCGTCATCTGCGCACTAATAGCGTACAGCGTGTATACTGGTAGTACTGGAGTTCTTTTACGATGCTTCGACGACGACCAGCGTTTGTAATTTCCACATATTTTGCAACTGCTGTTTGCGAACGGGGACGTGTCCCGTTGTTTACCTTTACGGAACGAACAAACGAACCAGCCGCAAAAACAGATAATTTTTCCGACGAAATCGGAAAAATTTTTCATCTCAAATTTTCCGATCAACGATGCAACAAACGCGCGCTGGAATTAATATATTTTTCGAATGTCGAATATTCTCGATGGTGTAATTTCAGTGCGATCGATAAAAGTTCCGATACGGTCAAAACATTTTTACGACAAACGGTTGAATCTTTATGTAAACGCCGGCCTAGCTATCCGTCACGTATTCAAATTTAACCGCGAAATAAATTAAATAAGTCTTATCGAAAATTACATGGCACCTTTTTTTCGTATTAAAATAAGTCCCGATTGGCCCAGATATCTGATCACTTCTGTTCTAGTACATTAGCCACCTCGTTTTGCCGGATGTCTGTTTGTCCGGAAATCCTTTTGAAACATACTATAGCATTTTGAGTATGTGTTTAATTTATGTACTAACGTTTCTGCCCCATTTCGTATCGAGCATAGCTAGCAAAGAAATTGAGTAAAATTTTTAACAGTTTGTCCCCGGATATGGCTGAGTTTTCTTTAATTGTGACTCTCGGCTAACTGAAGTCGACTTTCTATGAGAATTACAAAAAACACTATTCTGCAGAGGGCCCCGTTTGCTGGCATGGTCTGAAAGATCGAGCTTTTTTTTTTTTTTTTATATACACATCTATTAGTATAATTTAGACGGGTTACCAACCACCGATGTCTAATTTTCCAGATGAGTAATGCAGGTGATCTCTTTTCGCTGTTAAAACAACGGTTTTTTTAGTTATTTCCTTTTTTTCTATTTAAAAAAAAAAAAAAAAAAAAAAACGATTCCGTTAAGCTTGCAAATAATCTAATTGATGACGCACCGTGCACACCTGAAACCGGTCGGGAAATATTTTATCGCGCAAAATTTTTTCGATATTTCGAACGAAACTCGTTGAAAGAACCGAATTGGCATCAGAAATTAGTCGACGTGTTTGATTTTTTGATAAATATTCGATAATTATCGACAAAAAAAAAAAACAAAAAAAAGCTGGTAAGAAACGAAACTAAATTCGTTTGTTTTACATATTTTTAAAAATTTCTATGACCCGAATATTAAAAACTGCGACAACGGCTAAGCGATTATCGGAAGTTATTAAGATTGCGAATTTTCATCCGGTAAGGTAACGTTTACACAGTAGTCACAATCAGGAACTGATTTAGTCTAGCGATTATAACTGTAATTTTGCGAATAATTTCCACCTCCGATTACAGCGAACATTGAAAAAATCTGCAAATTTCTCCTAGAACATTCGGAGATAATTGAAATGAAAAAAAGTAATAAACTTTTATTACTTAAACAGTAAATCACCGTTAATAAATGCGTTGAATGTTTATTGCGAGCGAAATGTTTTAGCATCATTGGAATTTCCGGTCGAATAAAGTTTGCTTCAAAGTTCCCCGTTCTTAATCATCCTTCATCGGTAAATGATATAATGATACTCGTTGAAGACCTTAAAAAATTTCTCGTAATTTTGAAATTTGTCTATAGAATAATTCCTGATCTTTCAGCGCTGTTCCATCATCCTTTCGCAGCAGCTTTTTCATTGTATTGCCGTCACCTCACCGCGGACTACGAGTTAATGTGAACTAGTTTCGGATTTACTTCAGTCGCGAAACGAATAAATGCCTGACGCGATACATTTCACTTAAAAAACTGTTTAAAAAAACACCCTATTGTCAATTCACATCTAACTAATTCGGTTTTCTTTTCACTGAATCTATACTCTTCTTATACTACATCGAATTGAGAAATGAGCTTATTATTTCTTTTCTGCGGTTCCTTACAACCCGAATTAAACCGAAAACAGTGGTTTTCACGGTATCAGCGATGAGAGTTTGAAAATGCGGAACTATCGGAAAAAAACAAAAGCCGTTTCTTAAAAAACCGTTATTTATAATTTCGCGGCGAATCAGAGTATTTTCTATTTGAAAAATTCTCTTCTTACTCGGAACGGTAAACTAATTAAACATACGGCCGGAGGAAAATAACGGTAAATAATTATGCTTTTTTTTAACTTAACTAAATTTATAATATTTAAATTAACCCAATTTTGATAATAATTCAAACATGTTTAGGCGCGTTAAAAAATAAAACAAATTTTTTAAAACCCTAATTATGTGAATTTTATTTTTCTAGTAGTTTCCATCGCGTTCACTGTTTTTTAAAAAAACTGCGTATAACTGTTTTTTTATTTGTTTTTTTTTTTCACGTAGTTGTATTTCATAAAATAATAAATTTACAATATTATGCGGAACATAATGTAATGGAATTATCATAAAAAATTATACAAAAAACATACAAACCATACTTCAAAAATTTTACAATAAAATCGACTAGTAATAAGATCTCGTTGTTTTTGCTTCGTACTAAGAATATAGTCGGATTTTTTCTATCATCGATTTCTCGGGGCTATTGAATATAGACAACGATGATCGCTAGACAGCATTTATCTCCATTGCCGATGAATACCGATAATCTTCTCGAATTTTATGTAAATGTACATCGCTAAGAAAGAGCTTGGCGCGTTCAAATCAAATCCTTTCTTCGCTAGTTTGTACTTTTTTCCCCTTTATTTTTAATTGATTCGGGCTCGTCAACTACAAACATTAACCCAACTCGATCGTACGAACTAACCATCGCTGCTTACGTACTTTTTAAATTCTGATAATTATTTGGGAAATTTTTTAACTTCGTTCCGTTTAATTTTCGCGATTTTCACCAGAGAAGAGTTATAAAATTACAATAGCGCGACACAACAAGGTCGCTAGTGTAGGATAGAGGAATAATTTAAATATCGGAGCCCTTGTTTAATATCGTTAACGGTGGGTGGCGTGAAATAAAAGCTTTATTTCAAATCGATGATTAAACTTTCAGAGGTCGAAGCTGAGAAAATCTTCGTCCGCGTTATTCATCGTTTCGAATATTAAAACCTTTACATCGGTAAACTATGCACCGCCGGTGACGCACGTATCGTAAGCTGTTGGCGGTACGCACGCACCTTTTGCGGACAATAATTCGATCGACAAACATGAGATATAGAGATAAAACTCGGGCCGCCAGGAACAAAAAAGGATCATACGAAATTCGAAAAAGGCTCTTTCCAAGGTCATCGAAATAAAGATTCGAGTCTTTTAAGTTTAACCGAATCTAATTATTTTCAAAAAATTCGGTCGCATCGCACTAAGCCTTTAAAACGGGAAAAAAGTGGCAAATTCCGAGGACAAAAGGATAACGGTAAAGTATTCTCGTAGAATAGCATCACAAAAATTGGTTTCTTATTTATTTATTTATTTTTTTTTTTGGGTCATAAAAGGTCAGATATATTTATTATTTTATAGCAACTATAAAAATTTGCACACCTATTCCTGCACACCGGAAACTATCCGTAAAATTGAATAATCTTAAATAGCGCGGAAGCTTTAACTAATAAAAATTTTTTTTTCTTTTCAATATATCGGAATTAAACAACAACAAATGAAAAAAAAAAAAAAACTAAAAGAGTGGAAGACATAATATTTTATACATATTGCTGAGACCTCTTTGCTTTCTTTTTTAAATTTAGTTTTATTTGGAATAGTTATGTCGAAAATGTGTGATCGGTAAAATGCGTTTTATTCCGAAATAATTATATAGTAGTTGGTCCTGTTTTTGTTTTTTCGCTATACTGATAGCGGAAAATATTAGAAAAAACTTCTCGTAAAGCCGGGAAATAGTTTTTAATCGAGTGTATTTTTTTCGCAGTTTTAGCGGGAAAAATCGATAAAACCGCAATTCACCCAGCCCGCTCAAAAACGCAGAAAAACATGTTCTATTCTAGCGCTGTTTTGGTGGCACAGGCCGGAAATTAATCGTCAGTTGTCGCCGAAATACCACACGATGCCGTCGAAAGTATTTAATCGTAATTCGAAGAAATTTTTAAAAGCGACGCACCATCACCTGGTAAAGAGAATTTTTTATAGGAAATAATTCTGGAGAAAATGATGGATTTCCTTCGGAAAAATCAGATTAAATAATCGCCTTCCGCGTCATTTACGGAATACAAATACTATTCTATTATTTTCAATAAATTACGTTCTTGTTTTTTTTTTGTGTATTTTTGATAAAAAAACAAACGAAACACATGTCTAAATTATTACATTGCAAATTTTCTTTTGTTACATTCTCAACGTCATCTTTAAGTCGCTCTTTAATTTAAGGACCCGTTTTCTTTTTTCTTTTTTCTTTTAGTAGCTCGCCTCTTTCGACCATTTTTAATGTTGTGAAACGATCTTTGCACTTGAATTGGAAAATTATCGAGTTCTTTAATCATTTTTATTCGTATGGTATTTTTGTTTTCAGTGTAGTGTTTTGTGGTAAATATGAATTCTCGGTTAATATATTATAAAATTAATCACGAGCTCTGTTAAATTTAAAACGCCTCTTACGATATTCGTAAGGGAGGATTTTTTAAATTATATATTAAACCGCGCAAACAATGGCGCAACTGTAAAATGTTAGTAGCTAATCTACCGGCGATTGTGTAAATATTTTGCATTATCACATTTATATAGAACGAAAAATTTTACCAACAAATATAATAAAGAAAAAAGAGAGAAAAAAAAAATCTCAGTAGAAATAATTTCTGTTATTCGATTTATTACTTATCGGAAGTTTATAGAACTGTTGAAATACGTTTCGGAGCTATTTTTAACTTGAGACTGTCTTTGTAATGACCCGTGCGATAATTGGCTACTTAGCTGTTGCCTTTAAACTAAATAAAGAATAAAGAATATAAATCAACGTCTGCCTTTAAACTCACACACATGTCTATATGCTCGCGTCTTACTCGAACATCGTTTACCGTTCTCAGATTTTACAGCTCTTAGGACGCTGAAAGGGCTAATAAAGCGTATTGGAATTAAACATAAAAAGTGAACGTTTTCCGGCTCTCGTGGGGAAACACCGCAATGTTTGTTTACACGTCAGAAGGCAAAACAAATAAGATTGCATATATAGTTGAAGCCGAAGAAGTGCAGGTGTAGCCCTTAAATCTTGATAATGATATCGTATTATAAACTCCTAGTACCGAGCGGGCAAGTCATGATAATTGATCATTCTTACAATAATTCTAAATAAATGTTAAGCCAAACTTAAAAACAAGCGTTGCTGAATTAGAAATCAGACACCTTAAAAGATCCCCTGAAAACGGTTAATTAAAGTAATAATATTTTCTCCGCTATTTAAAAAGTCATCTCTCTTAATGATGTCTTTTTTCTCATTTAGATGAAAAAAAAATACCGGAAATTTTATGAAAATTCTCGAGGCTAACCTCTTTCGTAATTCTATATTTTGTAAGTTCATAAATGAACTTTTTTGTCTTTTTTATTTTAACCGATTTAAAAGTTACCATTTCATCGCGGAGAATTCTTTAACTTCCGAGCAAAGAGTTTGTACTCTTCTTTCCCTATTTTGCTGGTCAGCATAAGTCAGCGAGATGAAAACTCTAATCAGGCTTCTTTCCAAGTAAAATCCTAACTACGTTTACTATTGCACATCCAAATTTATAATAATAACGCGACATTTGTTATTGTTGCTAGCTGTCCAATTTACAATGAATATTATAAATTTATATATTTTTTTTTATTTATTTCTTTTTATTGGCATAGTCGTCGCAATAGCCTAATTGCTAGAGCGCTTGGCTTCCCTTACGGAAGTCTCGATCCCGGCCGACGACAGAAATTATTGCGAAAAATTAAATTAAATACCCTCGCTAATAGAATCATATGGAGGGCAACGGGAAACATGCTTACCATCATATGCGCCCCAGTTAGTACACAACAGACACACACGTGGGACTCTACATTTGTATATCGATAAATCAATCACATTGTCAGTTCCGAATGTAGTCTTGCGTGTGTACACATTTGTACTGCATATAAACAATTGCTATAAACACTATGCCTATGTGTCTGTACAGCTAAAATGTTGTACGATAGGTTGTCAGAAGTTGAGTATCAAAAAAGAAGACACGCACGCCACCGGATATTCGCCGGTTTTAAAGTTCCGCGTGGTTCTTGCCGTTTCCTTTACGAATTTCGATTTCGATTTGTGTTTTTATTTTACGTTTAGACGCGGAAAAAAAATAATAATAATAATAATAACAATAACAATAACAATAATAACAATAACAATAACAATAATAATAATTCAATTTCAATTCAATTCAATTTTATACTATTTACGTATAAATTAAAATATAAAATTTTTAATCAAATTAATATACCGGCGAATACGCAAAGGTTGCGCGAACAGTGGAATATATATCAAAAATCACACTGGTCAAACTTGTAGCTATGTTTTAACGGGAAAAAAGAAAAAAATATGTTATTAAATTCAATTTACAGTACGATTTTGCTTGATCAATGTTTACATAACTTCCGAGTGTTTACATCGGAAGCCAATTTCATTCTTTAATTCAAGCTTATATTTACAATATCACTATAAACTTATGAAAAGTATAAGAATGTATATAAACGTGACTAACCTTTACTACACACATACAATCAAAAAATTCATCCAGTATCACAAGTAGACGTACAGACATCTCCATTCAACCACACCAACTTAATCTTTAACCTGAAGCTGTTACATTCGGTTTAAACCTAATAAAAATACATACTAATAATAAAAAGATAACAATACTGGAATAACAATATTGAGATAAGAATACAGGTGTAGAAATAATAATGATACAAGTAATGTCAACAACTATGATTAATGCTAAAGTAATAACAATAAGTAACCATTACAAGGTAGACTGAAATTTATATGCTTCTACGCAAAACAAAAGAATAAATTTAAACAATTGAGCACGATACATATAATCATAACACTATCCTTATACACCTGAGCCAATGTACTACCATACCAAAATGTAAACAAAATAAATAAAAAAGTAAACAAGTCGCAGGTTTTTAAGTTTTGAAGCTAACAGTAGCCCACGCTTATATCATATACAAACTGTGTAAAATAAACTAATATTAGTCACATACACATCCTAACTCCCTATTAAAATGTTATAATAACAATAATAATAATAGTAACAATAATAATCAAATCAAATCAAATAACGTTTATTATTAATAACAATAATAATAATAGTAACAATAATAATCAAATCAAATCAAATAACGTTTATTATTAATAACAATAATAATTTAATTTAAAAGGATAACTACTGTAATATTTAAATTCCATCAAATTTTGCGCACTTAATAATTAAGGATGTAATACGTATACGTTGTATATAAGGTAAAGTAGATAATAAAGAAGTAGCAAATGGAAATGAAAATTAATGAGAACCCGTTGCTGAGTTAAACAATGACCAACGGGATGTTGTCAAGCGGAGAAAAGCTCACAGTGATTGGTAGAGAAAGGAGAAAGCGATCGATCATGGAGAGCTGAAAATGGGGCGAATGGGCTGTAAAGAAAAAAAGTAAGTGTTAACATTTTTGTGGTTTGAAAGACTATCTAAATTTTTAAAAAAAATTAAAACATCTGCGTGATCATTCGGTTTTAAAATGTTTTTCGTGATTTTCTAATGTCGAAAATATTACACTATCATCAGATTCTATCCGTTGTGTCGTTATAATATATTGAAAAGTAAATTATAAACCGTTGGTAAGAGAACGTGTTTCACAACTAAAATTTCATAATACGCGGCATAAATGGTTACGGAATTTTAGCGTGTGGGTGACAAATTATTAAAATATGTTATATAGTAATGTTAGGAAAGAAACACGCTTAAAACTATTAGCAGTTAAATATTTTTCCGTAACGAATTTTCATAAAAAGCAATTTACAGATTATCGCAGTTGAAATTAATTACAAGTGGCCACTTATTATTAGAAAACTAGCAAAACCATTTATTTTTACAAACGATTTTAACGCCCATAACATACTGTAGCATAGCCAGTTCCAACATTAAGAGAGGAAAAATTATTTGATCTCATAATCTAATACTACTACATACTGAACCTACTCGTTCTAATTTTACTTACAAAAACTGAATGGTCAACTATAGATCTAATTCTATCTGTCCGTCAAATTGCAAACGTTCTTCAAGTTTATTATTGTGCTGATTTCACCATATTCCCAACTCTAATACCTGTTTCCTTTCAAAATGCATAACCACTTCAGAAGGAAACGAAAAATAAAACTATCCTAATTGAATCACAGCATTATGCAGCCAACAACAAACAGACCATTATACTAAATAAGAATAATACAGAATTGTTTTCAGAAAAATTGGTATAATTAGCCAGTTGTTGCACACCGACTTTATCTGCATGCATGCTCCGCAGACTAAAATTATGTAGTACCATGATGGAATAGAAATTGGGGCTATATTTGTCGGTCGTCCAATGTCCTTTTCACGCTCGTATCGAACAGCAGTAATCGTGCCATTCTTAAAATCGGAGAAGAATCTATTATCGATAAAAAGCTACAGGCACACTTATATCGTTAACATTAGTGCTTTGCAAGGTTGTGGAAAAAATTGTAAACAATCGACTCAAATGGATACTTCAAACACGCAGCCTTGTAACAAAGATACAGAGTGTGGCTTTAAAATCGCTCGCTAAATGACCAACTGCTATATCTATAAAATTCCGTTTTGGGAACTTTTGCCCGTAGAAATCATTTTACATTTTTCGACTTCACCAAAGCATTTGATACACAATCTAGAAGCATAAAATAATATAACTGTTCGATTGGGGAATATTCATGATCGACTTTAATCATAAAGAATCTCCTAAAAGATTGTTACTTCAGAGTCAAAATCGGCAACATAACATCCGAAAGTTTATAATCGGCATTCCACAGGGCTCGGTACTCACCATCACTATCAATTCTATTAAAGATGTAATAACTCCTTCCGTCCGAGTAGCACCTTCCGCTGATGATTTTATAATTTTTGTACTGTGTCGCAGCTGTCAATATCGTCGAAACTGTTTTACAACATACTACAAATAATTTACGAACTTGCGTTAAAAATCATGTTCTTCAAATACCACTCAGCAGCAAAACACTGTCGTTCATTTCTGTCGACTCCATCACCGTTCACAAAATATTAACATCCCCTTAAATAATATAAAAATTTCGCATGCCGACAATATTCGATCCTTGATATTTGATTCAAAACCCATCTGGAAATTCCATCTGCTCAAACAGAGTGGTCTACACCGACGTTACTTACTGTATGCTACCAATGTGCCACGGCGTACTATCATATGAACTTTTCGATTTATTACAAACACTTTTTTAAGCCTTGCAGAAAAAACTTGAAGGAAATAACCTCTTTACCGACTCAATGGTCTCGCTTGAAAATTTAAGAAATAGAGGAAACTAACATCCAACAGCAAAAGAACTGCGGCCATCTTGACGGATTTTAGAATGTAGATCAGCGTGATATGAATTCCAGGTCATAACAAAAATTCTAAAGAACGAAAAAGCAGAATTCATGTACTCTGCACAGGGATTTTCCTGGTCCCGGCGCCAGATTGTATCGGCACAGTATGGTATATCATGGTCGACAAACCATCTCATCGATATTCCACCCTTCCGCAGCAATCAACCATATTCTTTTTAATTGTCCAGATTATACGTCTTTTACGTACCCAGTCTAGCTTATCAGTCTCTTTGTCCCAAATTTTTAAATTTAATAATGAAAATAAATTACTATCCGAAATGGCTTCAAACTAATTAACTCTTTATAACTCCACATGATACGCGAGCTTCAGCCTATAGTTGCAGGACACTGCTGCATGGTAATAATACTCCACGTGGAGCCTTCCATTACAATTTTATTTACGTTAATTTCACCGATAAAATTATAAATATACGTTTTCACGTCTGACTTCTTTCTTTTTTTTTTTTTTTTTTTAACGGACAACAACCTATAAAAAACATCTGCGTTTATTAATGGAAATACATAATATAAAACATATATAAATTGCCCTCCCACATAATTATACTATAGTGGCACTAAAATAGGTTAACGTTTTTTATGTAGCATCCTTAATGTTGAGGAGAAATAATTATAAACATTTTGAAGAACATAAATTTCACAGTTGTCTAGAGACGTAAACAGTTATGTTTCATAAAAAAATAAAAACTTTTTGCTCAAAATAATACATAGTTATGTCCATGGTGTGCAACAGAAAGCGTTTTTGTATGTACATTCATTAAATACTGAGAACGACACTGGAATTTCATACGATATAATTGTGTCGAATGAGTGTTTATGTAAAATTAACTCTTTTTTTTTTTTTTAAATTGAGCACGTCCACAAACGACCTCGGTAAAAATTATTAAAGAAAAAGGGAATAATTACCGATACTGTCAGAAACTGACAGAGTGAAGTAAGAAAGTACTGAATAATGGACAAAGGAGGAAAGAACCAGGAAACTCGAAAGATTATAAACCAGAATAAAGAATGGCACGTTTTGTCGAGAGGAGGGGTGGATATTCATAAAATGTGTGATTATAATTACAAATAGGTTCGTAATTAAGATGAATACAACAGTTTGAGGAATGGTTGAGGAGTAAACGAACAATAGACACAATAGCGGAATGACAAAGTGAAGGGAAATTGTTAAACCACGAGTGGTAAGGAAGACTCAGCTGGGTGGGTAGGTAGAGAGAATGCTAGTTGGAAAAGGGAAAATACTATATATCTGAATGGAAATTTTTACACGGAGAAAGCAGATTAAAAGCAAGAATTTCAGACAGATAGAGATGAGAAGATGCAGCACTTTAAGTCAAGAATGCTCTATTTCGTTACTTCCTATGTGTATATTTTCTTGTGATTAGTGACCCAGAGCAGATTGGTGCAGATGAAATGATATGCGAGTAGATTATTAATTAGGGGGCGTATGCGAAGAAGGAACAAAGACGTAGCAGTAAACAGGAAGTTGCAGATGAGAGAAATAAATTGCGTTGGAATATCGCTTGCTATCACTTTATCCTAAAGTGTGGGAAAGTGTACATTATCAAAATCGTTAGTAACATCGATAAAGGTAGCTCTCTAGAGTGTATTTTTTGTTAATGAAAGATTCATATATATATATATATATATGGAAAACAAAAAGATCGACACAATCAGCAAGATCTAAACCCGAAAGAAAGTTAACCCACATTGAAAGAAAATACGTTGTTTTACTAAAGTTACTAAACGAGATGCCTTTTGAGCTTATCCTCGAATAATTTTCCGTGGAGCACGATGCTACAATGATAGGACACGTACGGAAGAGTTATTTTTAGGGATAGGGATGATAAGAAAAATAAGAAGTTCCAGGAAGAGGGTGTACTTTCTGTAGAAAGGAAAGAGTTAAGTATAATATAATAAGTAGAATTTGAACAGAATGATCAGAAGATTTTCAAGTGAAAGGGGGTTGGATGATTTTTCAAGGGTGGATTTTAATTCGTTAATATTGAAGGAAGAAGTTTAGAAAATGAGGAATAGCGTCTACTTGAGAAATGGTAGAGGGTTCAATTGATCGAGGAAGCGACAGCATCAACAAAAGGTAACAGTCTATCGACGGCTATATCATAGGTAGAGGGACGTTCCTAAATGTTCTGGTAATTTTTTAAATGTGATTAAGCGGTCCAAAAAAAAAAGAACAGAAATTTTTCAAAGAGAACTTCTTAGAGGATTTAAGATCTTCTCTTGCATCGGTAGTCCGGTTGTAGACAAGAAAGTTCTTGAGTGTAGGATTCTAACGAAATACTCCGAAGGTCGACTACAACATTACACTCCTCGTTCCACCAAAAAGGAATGAGTCTGTTTTACGACCATTGAGTAACAGTAGTTTACAGGGAGGAAAGGTGAGTGAGAGAGCGTAATAATAGAATTTAGGAGTAGATTGTAATACATTATAGAATCAGAATCGTGCAGAGTCATAGGAAGCGCGGAATTAACTAATAAGAGCCCATTCCATGGATAAAAATTCCGTTACGAATAGTGGAGAAGTTTGGCATAGAAAAACGTAAAAAAAATCAGAGCAGTTAAAATTGATTTTTTAAGAGCGTTTTAAAACGGCTTACGTTTAAATGAATATCTGTGAAATCATTTATGAAATGATTAAAAAAGAAAACAAAAAACGAAGCACCATCGCACATTGGAGCTGCTAGTTAGCAGTTGCTTTCAGTCTGCAAAAGCCACGGTACAGGGCGGCGTCATCAGCATGTAGTATTATATCAATATCGGGGGTAATGGCACTATAAAGAAATACGTGAAAAATGATACTTGGCTGAGCAAATTTTAAATGATGAAGAAACACCGGATGAACAAAAAATGCCCCGTTACGCAGACGGCCTTTGAGCAGTTTAATTAGATCACCTGAAAATTCCGTTATAATCTGTTTATTATTCCATCAGGTTAATATATTACACGCGTTAACTCTAATGACGTTATATAATTAAAGTTCTGAATAACGAATTTTTCAATTTCTGCTACACATTGTAAAATAAATTTGAATCCAAATTGTTCCGACAGAATGGTTTTCTAAGCCGTCAAAGTCCGCGACAATTTAATATAACTTTTTCTACGAATTTCTTTAAATCGCTGCTGCGAGAGGAGACTATGAGACGGATGCTATAACGAATCGTTCGACGGGCTTAAGGAGGGCGATAATTTTGAAAGATTTTCATTTCAGTGAGAGGTAAGCAAGTTCGAATGTGGAAGTAATTTCTAGTGTAGTTAACGTTGATGGATTATTTAAATCTAAATTATCAATTTCGAAGGCGTAGAAAGTAATCAGTTGCATTTAGAAGACATTCTCTTTTTTTTTTTGTTTTTCTTTGTATTCATGAAGAAAAAAGGTAAATTTACTGAAAGCCGAAAATTGTCGACAAAAAGGATCGCATTTCTTGAATTCTATTGGCAATGTACTTCGAAGTGTATGTTATTTATTACGGTACGAAATTACTCTTTACCACCGCGTGTAGGTTGTTGAAAGTTATAGACTGAATTGTGTTCCGAAGCATGGCAGCATAAGATTGGCGAATCGGTCTACAAAAGCTAAGTCAACATTCGATAGATAAAAAGTATTTGCTTAGCTATAAATATATAAGCATATACCGTTTTTCAAAATTAATACCATCGATTTATTCTAATCCCACGCCATTCTTGTAATCCCCTATCTCAATGTAGTTCCCCTGTCAGCCTCCTTTATCTCCTCAATTTCTAATCTTTTACTTATATAATGTACAATTCTCTGCGTTGGGTAAGTTTCACTATTGACGTGCCGAAAAAGTTAATTAAAAAAAAAACAAAAAAAAAATGGGATGTGCAGAATTTACGGTTAGATACCCCTCCCCCCTTTTTACGGTAAATTTTGATTTTTTTTTTTTTTTAGGTAGGAATAGAATTTACATAGAGTTTCACATAACAATTGAATCAAATTTACTATAAAACCTGTGAGTAGTCAATCAGCAATATAACTTCGTATTTGTTAGTTGCTTTCGAGGATCAGATACACACACATATATATATATATATATATATATATATATATATATATTCAAAAAAATGTTCCTCCGGATATTTGTATTTTTTACTTTTTCGAAATTTACGTCACATTCTATTTAACGCGGAACATATACGCATTCGTAGCATACTCTTCAAATTTTATCTTGCGTTTATCTATGTTTTTAAGAGAAGTAGTGCCGTTTGATTAATATAATACATATATACTGCTACTTCCATAAGTTTCACAAAATTAAGAATAAATAAATAAAAATTTGCACCCAGTACTTCATAAAGTTCTGAACATAATATATAGGTATATATATATATATATATATATATATATATATATATATATGCACGTATAACTTGATCCTTTACAAATCGCTATAGAAGCATCCTTCGGACTGCGAGCTAATAGTTTTTCATTATTCTCACGGAAAAATCATCTTCTGCAATTTTTCTTGTAAAACGAAATAAATTTCATTTTATATAAAGGCACATATGTACAGGCCCATAGCCAGCAATAATAACATTCGGGAGGAATATCATAGTGACGGTTCGGAGAGCATGATGATTCTTCAAATCCGCGATAAAAAATGTTTAATAAAAGAGCAACCTTACGAAATATTACCAACAGAGTTTACTATTCAAACAGGTAATTCTAAAATTTTAGTATTCCTTCTTTTTTTTTTTTTGTGAAAATAAAAAACCGCAAATCTGCCATGTCATCTGTCCTCATGGAATAAATAATGCGAAATTGCACCTCTTCCAATTTCCGGTGATATGTAACATATATTATGGTGAACATTTTTTCAAATCTTAATTTGATTTTGTTCCAATTTTTTTAATTTTGTTCGAATATTTATTAGAATCGACCGAGTGGCATTTCTGCATGTAGCGCAGCCTTCATTATTGTAATTATCTGTTCTTTATTCTTCATTCACAGCGTATCACTTTATGTGGACCATTTAGTGTAGCTGTTGATCACGATTTCACCGGCCGATTAATAAATAACAGCTGCTTAAATGTTTAATTTCTCCCTTTGTTATAAGACGCTAAGGGTGTATTCCGGTTTTTCAGTTTTCTTTCCGTTCGGAATTAGAGCATTACTAATACACTGCGCAGTTACTAAATTACGCGTTAAAATATTTAAAAAAAATAAAACTGATATTATTATAAAGAATTATTTATCATGTAAAGTTTTTGCGTTATTAATACTCGTAGTTGTGAACATGCAGTAATTTATAATTCTTACGCCGTAAATCTGCTTCCTACGACTTCACCTTGTTTGATGAAATACCTATACGAGCTGTGACTATTGGATTCGTAGAATTTTTCCCTGCAGGGCCTAGAAATAGGGAGAGGGGGAAACTTGCTCTAAACATCTTCACAGTAGTCTCCTCCTAGGTCGGCGCACAGCCGTCAACGTTCGACTCATTTTTGGAAGCACCCTGTAAACACTCCCAAAGATAGATCCATCAGGATCCTCGTCGTGACACTTTGGACTTCGGTAATGCCGTCATATTAGTTTCCTTTCAAGTAAGTTTTGAGTTGAGGGAACAAATGAAAGTTGCACGGAACCAGGTCCGGGCTATAGGGGGTGGACGCTGTGGAACGTCAAAAACTGGCTTACTGCGAAGGACGAGAGTGCTGGAGCGCTGTCGTGATGCAGTCATCCAACCCTTCTCAAACAATTCGGGTCGTGCGCGGTACATGCGGGCTCGTAACCATTTCAAAACTTCGATGTGTAGAATGATGCATCGACTGTTTGGCTGCCGGAACGTATTCGTGATGAACAACGCTGTTGATGTCGAAGAAAGCGATCTGTAGAGACTTGACTCTTGATTTAGATATGCGAGCTTTTTTTGGACGCTTCCCGCGTTTCTCCATCCACTGCATGCTCCGTATCTTGGTCTCAGGGTCATACTCAAACACCGAAGACTCGTCCCTCGTGATAATGAACGACATCCACTGGTTTCCTTCAGCGTCAATTCGATCAATCATGTCCTGACAGATGGATCTCCGGAGCTCTTTTTGCTCAGCTGTGAGCAATTTTGGAACCATCTTGGCGTACAGTTTGCGCATCCCTAGATCGTCATTTAAAATCTGCCGAATGGTCTTGCGGTATTCAACAACTCACTCGACAGTCTAGAAGCACGCGCAGCGCACACGTTCAACATTTGCCGCCGTTTTTGCGGTAGAAGGACCACCGTAGCGCTGATCGTCCTCGACTGATTCACGGCCGTCTTTAAACCACTTAGCCTACTTGAAAACAGTCGGTTGTTTCATAGCGTCTTCCTTAAACACGTCTTGTTATTATACATATATATACGATGATTTCCGGCGGTTTTATTCCGCGTTTGACCAAGAATGCACATTTTTACGACACGTGTAAAAATTTTACTTTGTTTAAACGACCACTGAACGAGAGATATACGTGCTACCCGTATGAAAACTGAATATACTGACTCAGAAATAGATCGCGAGCACCATCGCGGTGTCGCCACAAGTCGCGCTATGAAATAATTCTACGAATACAATTGTCAAGTTAATTAAGTTTCATTTTTGAAAATCACATTGTTCTCATCATTATATAGTCATCTGTTTTTTACTCTCTTTGCCATTTTCCTCATACAATTTTCTTGTTCTATAAATTCTGTATATACATATATACTTTCCGGTTGGCTACGTTGGGCTTTGAATAATGCTCACTGTTTTTCGAGCGGTTTTAATGAATATAATTTTGTCTAAAGATTCTTTCTCTCTTTAAGAAACACATTTATCAGCCTCCAACACAAAAGTGGTTTTCACGTTCACCTGAAGATTCTCAGTATTTCTATAACCCGTGCTTGTTGCGATCTAACAAAAAGTTTCGCTTAACCATCATTTTAATAATGTATTAAATTAGCAACTGGCACATTATTTCCGGCTCTTCATCTTACATGAATATTCCGTTACAAATCGGTTTTTTTTTTTTTTTTTTTTAATTGGACTCGTCAACCGAGGACCTTCACCCAGAAACAATTAAGGGAAAACGAAAGTTATACAGTGAGGCGATCAGCTATCGCTAATAAGAAGGAAACAATGGAGGGGATAATAAGTGTAGAAGGAAAAGACAGGATATAACGAGCACAAAAAGGAGCAGGAAGCCCCAGCCCAAGCAAGTGGGAATATAGAGCCGAGCGCTCCACCGAAAGAGCAGAGCACTCAAAGAACACGTGATCGGTGTCACAAACAACCGCATCGTTTGAATGGAGAGGACAACATGGGGAAGAGGTCAACGAGAGGCGAAAGCGTGAGGAAGGTAGCAAGGAATGGTTTAAGCGCAAACGCACAATGGAGACAACAACAGAGCGAGGAAGTGAAGGAAACAGAAGGAACCAAGGATTTGAAGGAAGATTAGGCTGAACTGACAGATAAAAGGAGCGACAATTAGAAAAGGAGGAAGGATACATATTCGACCAAAATCTGAGATGGAAATGTTTACACAAAGGCAAGAGATTAGAGGATGGGATTTTTTTGAAGAAGAATGTAGAAGAAGAAGCAGCAACCCGAGCCAAAGAATCAGCCTTCTCATTACCTGAAATGCCAGAATGACCAGGAACCCACAGCAAGTCAACATGGATTCCATGGAGAGAAGAGAGAGTCCAAATGAGAGAACGTATGCGGAGAATAGAAAAATCACAGGAATGATTAGGAAGAGGAGAAGAGATGGCTTGAAGAGCACTCATGGAGTCGGATATGATCAGAAACTGGGAAGATCGGTTGCGCTAGTTGGTCACACAGTAATCTCCCGTAATTACGCACTCCATGTCCGTTTTGTTCCGAGTGTTCCGACCTCCCTGTCGAGCTTTTATTAAAGTAAATTTTGTAATTCCCACAACAGCAAGCCACAATAATTGGACAAGGATGTAAAATTCGATTTTTTTTTTTTTTGGGCTCGTCAACCAAGGACCTTTACCCAGAAACAAAAGGTAAGGAAAGAAGTCGGTTATATTTTAATTCGATCAGAAATTTTAACTAAAAAGGAACAAATAGCAGGAATAATTAGTGGGGAAGGAAAGGACAGGATATAGGATGCACAATAAGGGGTAGGAAGTCCAAGCTTAAGCAAATAAGAATATAAGGCAGAACGCTCCACGGAGAGGCATGAACACTGGAAGAACACACGTCGCAAATAATTGCATCATCCGGATGGAGAGGACAGTGTGAATATTTTCGGAAGAAACCGCTAAAATATCTAGTGCAAGATTCATTTCTCTGTAAAAACTAATAGAAAAAACCATGTTTATTTTTGCTTTTTTTGAAATCCCAGCAGCGAAGTTAGGAGCGCGACTTGTATGATTAGATATTAAGGAAGAAACGGAGCACGGTGTTCTTATTTGCGCCAGAAATTGAAAAAACGTTAGATTATACTTATATTTACCATAGTGATTATACGTACCGAGGTAAAATGATTTTATTTTAAATATTTTTTTTTTTTTTATGGGTACGCTAACGATGATTAAATATTTATCAAGGTCTTATTAATTTTTTATTTTTATTTTATCAAGTTGAATGTAACCTTTCTATTTTCCACACTTTATAGACACACAAACCACTATAGTATAAATTATGCACTAAAACCTTTCATAGGAACCAAAGTCTATCCGCCGATAAAAATCGAAACAAAACCGGTGCCGTCCGATGGTTCGTGAGATTAGCACTCAAAGAAAACAGACGGACAAGTTTTCATTGTATATATAGTATATATATATATATATATATATATATATGTACATGCGTGTTCTTTTTAATTGAATATTTTATGTGTTGAATAAAAATTAATAAAGGATCAAATAGAAGAGAAACGATCCCTATTGAAGAAGGAACGGCGTAACAACAAAGGGGGTAGCCTTTGAAAATAGTTTGAGAGCGGCTTCAAAAATTTCAAGAAAATCGATCAAATAACCGTGTATAAAGTTATTTGAAGTTTGAAAGGAAGAAAAGAATTTTAGACACGTATTTTTAATTGTTCTGCGGAAATTTCGAGTAATTCATTGAAAATCGTTCTATCGAGTGTAATTAATTTTCAAAATTAATTTCGTCTCGAACTTAACAATAATGCTCGGATGCGACAAAAACTGCTTTCCCCCACGTGCAAAATATCTTTCTGGATATTTATGGTATACGAAGCAATTTCAATGTGCGCTTTTGATCAAAATGAACTAAAAAAACTTTTCTTCGTTTCGTACAATATTTTAGCGTTAACGTATTATCGCCCTCGAGAAAGTTTAGTTATTTGATATTTTCGGTAATTTTTTTTTTTTTTTTTTTTATAGTTACAAATGGTAATAAAAATTCGAAATATAATTGTAACGTGCCGAAGAAATTGATAACGTTATAATTAGGATGTTCGAATTTTATCGAATAAAATAGTAATAACAATAATTCAGTGCCAGTTTTTTAAAGTATAAATAATTAAGTACATTGGTCAATGTTACTAAAACTGGAAATATGATTGGTTCAAAGATTATCATCAAGACATTGTTAGCCTAATTCAAGAAAAACAGGTCGCATATATCAGATATTTGAAGAATGAAACCAAAGAAAACAAAGAAGGATTGATGAAAGCTAAAGCACTCCTCCAAAAGACTACAAGAAATCTAAAGAATGAATGGTGGATAGCCAAAGCAAATCAATTGCAACAATTCATTAGCTCAAATGACGCAAGAAGTTTCTTTTCTGCGCATAAGGAAATCTACGGTCCCACTTGTAATATTTTAATGCCAATTAGAGATAGTAATGGTAACAGAATCGTCAATAATGATGAAATACTTGAAACATGGCGGAAGTACTACTCGGACCTACTTAACCAGAACCCAAAATTAAATAATGAAGTAATCAGTCTACTTCTACGCTATCCAACTTTTGTAGCACTTAGCAAGGACCCGGAGATTCACAAAGTTGAAAAAGCAATCCGCGAACTTAAGAATGGAAAAGCGCCAGGACCGCATAACATTCCAGTAGAAATTTTAAAGCTGGGGGAATCAGTTCTAGCAAAACGTTTATGTAGTCTCTTTCTGGCAATTTGGGACTATGAAGAAGTCCTCAAGGATTTTTGTAAGGCAACGTTTATAAGTATCTATAAAAGAAAGGGGAACAAAGAGGACTGCTCTAATTACCGTGGCATCTCTCTGATATCTGTAACTGGAAAAGCATTAGCTATACAATCGGATTACTCCAGTACTTGATCAAATAATACCTGAATCAGAAGCTGGATTTCGTCAAAATCGCAGCTGCATTTATATGATCTTTATGGGCAGGCATCTTCAAGAAAAGGCAGTAGAGCAACACATAGACTTGCTTATAGCTTTTATTGACCTGGCCAAAGCATTTGACTCAGTCAACAGAACAATGCTCTTCAAAATACTTATCCAACTAGGCTGTCCAGAAAAATTAGTCAATATTATAGCCGCTCTACACAAATATATATATAATGAAGCCAGAGTTCTGATGCAAGGTAGGTTAACGAAACCGGTGAATGCCTGCGCTGGTGTAAAGCAGGGATGTGTCTTGGCTCCGATTCTTTTCAACGTCTTCATGACAGCCCTACTCATCGTTATCGATAAGAAATTACATTTAAGAGGAATTGGCATAAACTATAGAACAGATGGTAAATGATTGAACTTATCCCGTCTCAAAGCAAAAACCAAAACAGCTAGGTGCACCATAACCGAAATCCCATTCCGAAGACGAATTGCAGACTATACTTCATGTCTTTGATGAAACGTATAAAGATTTTGGTTTAAGGATTAACATTAAAAAAACCAAAATATTGTCAAGCAAAAATGCCGAGAGTAGCATACAAATTCGAGGAGAAACCCTGGAGAATGTTACAAGTTTTCAGTATCTCGGATCTTACCTTAGTGCGGGCAATACGCTAGACGACGAAATACACCACCGAATTAAAAGTGCTGCGTCAGCATTTGCGAAATTAAAAACCAGAGTATTCCATAACAGAAATTTAACCATATTTACAAAATCCGCAGTCTTCCGCGCTGTGATTATTCCATCCATGTTATATGGATCTGAAATATGGGCACCTCCAGCAGCGTCTAATTCGTTACGTTCTAAAGATTAGATGGACGGACTTTATTTTACCAATGAAGAAGTTCTCAGGCGCTTTGGTGTGGAACGAATAGAGATACTGATACTAACATCGCAATTTAAATGGATAGGTCATGTTGTGCGAATGCAAGATCACCGATTGCCTAAGCGCGTACTCTATGGTGAAATGGTGGAAGGGCGCAGGGCACGTGGAGGACCAAAGAAACGCTACGAAGATCATATCGCCACCATGCTTCGGCATGCGAATATTAACAAGGGCTGGGAAAATGCTGCGCAAAACCGGCAGGAATGGAAAAAGGTGTCTCAGGAGGTGGTAGAAAATAACTAAGAAAACGAAAAAGGAGCGGGATACTAGTCCGGATCAGCTATTCGAATGTCACCATTGCGGAATACCGTGTACAGCTAAAATTGGACTAATCAGCCATCTATGAACACATCGCTGAACAAATATATATGTGCATCTGGGCTACTCGGATACGAGTTCCAGCTATGATGATGAGTGTAAAAAGATTCCAGGTAAAACCGGAACCCGGATTTCAATTTTTTCGAATTATATATTAAGGTGGCATTTTTTTTTAAAAATATTCCCCTAACTTTTCTCGATTTTTCAAATTTTTTGAGCTTTTTCCTTGACTCGGATAACAAAATAGTAAGAAAAAACTGTAGAATTTCCAAATATTCCGCAATACGCTTCTTTTTATGGCGGTACATCGATCAAAGAATAAAAATGACAAAACTATTTCTAATTTGTAAAAAAAGACGAGTGTGGTGGTAATTATGCCCGTACATATTATAAAATTCTCATTATTTTACGAAATGTGAACAAAATTTCAAATATTAAAAAGTATAATTTCTAGTTTTTATGAATTTCGTCGTTACTTTAATCTTACTTGATTACCAGAAAAATTTGATAAGAGATGTTTTAAAATTTGTACGCAGTAAATGTGTACATATACTAGAATTTCGCGATAATTTTCATTATTTTTTCAAGTTTTATAACACATCACGCAGAGGTATTTGTTCTTCTTTTTCCGGAAGCTGGCCACCCCGTATACAGTATTCTTTTGGATACGGCGGGAAATTATTACTTAGATCGGCTAATTTTTCTCGAAATTCTTATCAAAAACGTTAAAACAGCAGTTTGCACATTTTTTCTGGGGGGGGGAGAAAATTTAACCGTTGCCATCATGTTTTAAGCGATTGAATGGAAATAAGCGTATTCTAAAAGCTCCACTGATCTATAAGTAAATATATTTCGTAATGAAATTAACGATCAATTTTTTACAGGGATTCTGTCGTACAGCGATTAGTTTGTTCGAATAATAGAGAAATTAATTTTAAATGGAAAAGAAAACCAAAAAAGAAAGAAAGGCATAAAATGAAACACAATTTCCGGAATAAGATGAGGCCAAAACGCGACTGAACTGAAATGCTCATACCGAAACGTAACGATCCTTATAATGTCAGTGTGCTGATGAAATGAACAAGAATTGCTATTGCATTGTGTTCTATGCCTGCTATTAAGCTGGTCATGTAGATAGAGCGTTATAGAAGGGTCGCGATACTATATTGAACAGAAAGGGGAGCATGAGAACAGTAGGAGATGGTCGATATGGAAACGGTCTATGACTAAACAGGAAATGCGGAGAACCTATTTATCGGAAAGCTAGGTTCAACTCTGATAATTTTGTACTCGGAGGGGAATTCACTTCGAACTAAATTAAATTCCTGCGATAATTTCATCTATAGCGCGTAGAATTTATTTATTTTCTCGCCTATTTGTAGGTTTGTCATCGAATGATCTTATTTTTTGCTCTCAGAATTCAAAAAAAAAAAAAAAAGTAAAGAAAAAAAGACGGAAACAAAAAAAACATATTATTTTAGTAATAACAAAAACACGCACTGTTTTCCAGAAATACAAACATTCTACTACGCGTCCTTGCCGGTTTTCGTAGTAATATTTTAACGTAACTTTATGATAGGCAGTACTATTAACAATATCCTGGCCGCACCTGTGAACATAGAATGAGGGCAGAATTTTTTGTTTATATGTATATCGTTCGTGAAATTTATTAAGAAACTAGGAAATTCACGCTGATCCGCACAAAAATGGCGTCAACACCGCATTTTTCGGAACATGCGATGATAGTTACTTTCTAGAAAGCCAACAAAGTTTTTTCCTGTTACGTCACGTTTATTTTTGAATAATGTTCCGCTACAGTTCAAGGGACGACTATGTGTTCCGGGGTCAATTTATTAATGGGAAAAACAGGCGTTCTGCAAACTTCAAAAATATTCTCAAAAATTTCGTGTGGAAGGTTTGAGGAAATACGGCAAAAGCTTACACACACACACACACACACACACACACAGAGGTAAGCTTACTGCGGACTGAAATTTACACCAAAAAAAGATCGTCATAATTTCTTAAGAACGAGCGAGGAACTGAAAGCTCCTATCTTAGATCAATGTCTTCAATGTTCAGAAGTGCTGTCACGAGGCTGCAGCGTCTTTCGAAATGGATTATTAACGACTTAATTTTTTTCGAAACCCACGGAAATGTCAAATTCGGCATTCTAATAATATTACCTCGGGCTATTTATACTGCATTATTTCACATATTACGACGGTTTATCCGTTAAATCTTGTCAAAGTAAACATACAAAAAAAGCGAGAAATATAATTTCCTTTTTAAAAATCCGTTGCTAAGAGCATGTGATGGTAGTCGCATTTTTTTGATAAGAACGAGAATGTGGCAGGCGGCCCCATAAATGAAAATGGCTCTGCGACAAATCTCCGAATTTTACGTATATAATAAAGACGTCGCTTTCAGTAGGATCATTTTGGGATGTATTAAATTGACACAGGTTTCGCACATCTGACATAAAAACAGTGTCGACTTATGGAATATCGAATAGTAAAAAAAAACATCGGTAATAAATAATTATGTATTGACGTTGAATTTTTTCGAAACAGGTTGTTACGTTCTTTTTGACCGTTAATGCTAAGATCAAAAAAAAAAAAAAAAAAAGATTAAAATTAATTACCCATTTACACAATTGCTAAATAAAACATAAACATTGCTGTATCGTTTGGAGAATGTTTAAATATATAACCAAAAACTTCTACGCGAAAATATAAATTATATATTATTGTACTTCTGGGTTACTTATTTTCGCTATTAGTTTATTTATTATTTTCCATAGATAAAATATTAGTGCATTATATATATATATATATATATATATATATATATATATATATATATATATATATATATATATTGAATTTTACATTTTTTCAGTAACATATATTAATGGAGCAGTATATTGCTTGACATGCATTGTTCGAAACTCTGCTCGGTATTATTATTCAATTTATGTTCACCGATTTTCATCATTACTAACATGGTACCACTAAGTTGAATAGTACTCTTTCTAATCGACAATGAATCGGTAAAATCGGTCTATATAAATATGAGTTATGCGCGAACAAATATAAAAACATACGCGGCGAACGTACACAACCTCCTTGTTTTTGGAAGTCAGTAAAAATTAAAATATTACAAACGTTACATAAAATTAAGACATTTTTTCTAATAGGGGCCGCCTTAAGAATTACGTTGTAATTAATATAATATATATGCATACTAATAATTATAAGAAACCATGTAAAATTTTTTTGTAAAGTTGATTTTAAGAACAGTAAAATAAATTTTTAACACTTCATTAAACAATTAAATGTGTAATTTTTATATCCCCGACGCGTTTCGAAGCAAACACTTCATGTTCACGGGAGTAAAAAAAAAATTATACATTTGTTTGATGAAGTGTTAAAAATTTATTTTACCGTGAATAAATTTAACAATGTATCTTAAATAATAAATACAGTGATTTTAAGAAATTGATATCATTTCGCAAAAAAGCGACAGCTAGTTAAAACCCATCCTTCTGTAACAATTACAGAAAACCATCATGTAGAAGTCTAGGGATTGTCTTCATTGAAGAATCAAGTTTATACGATGCAGCGGCGTATCTTGATTTCTTCCCCAGTCCTTCTCTATAAGTTATGGATTGAAGGACAGAGTTTTTTTTTTTTTTTTTTTTTTTATTTACTCTATTAAAAAGTAACTGCATATTTGATGTTAGATAAATAAAAAAAATTGCATAATATTTTGCTTTTTATTTAGAAAATAAATTTTTCTCTAGGAAAACATACCAAATTAATATTTACAATAAAAAAGTCGAATATTATAATTCGGAAACGGGAATTTTTCAACGTTTTTTCACCAATTAAATTAGTTCGACCGGCTATGTTAATTTGGCCATGTGTGCGGCAAACGCAGATATTTAAATGCCGCTTTCGCGAGTGCTGTGCATTGGAATTACAATAAAAAAAAAGTATATACATATATTTCTTTGTAATTGTGGTCTTGAAAAATGTTGTTGCGAATTACTTCATTACTAAAATTTTCTCAAAGTAGTTCAATTTAATAATTTTGAACTGCTTCCTATGAGAACGGGCTTTATACTTTTAAAATACCATTTGGTTTAAACCAATTCGTTCTAATAGGATCTAATGAACTCGAATAGAACGGCCTGACTCATCTTTAATAATAAACAGTAGTGTTTGGTCGAAGCTGAAATTGAAGTTTTAGCTCCGATATTGGCTCAAGTAGTCAAAAATACTCGCTGGATCACTTGCCAGATTTAACTAGAAGCTTTTTTCCGCCACATGTTCAAGTAAACTTAAGAACAGCTATATATCGTAGCACAGAAGACGCTAGAGCACTTTATAATTCTGCTGTTCGTTATAGTATGGCAACTGTAAAGACGATCCTGAATTTCGGTCCTGTTTATTTCGATTTTAAGTTACGTATGTGTTTTTGCGAATAACGGATTTACATTTTCCCCCGGAACTTTAGCGGCGATTCCAGCGGAAAAGCTGTATAAAATTTTATTAGCTACTTTTCTAAAGGTCGACTCATTACATGTCAGTCGGTCATAAAAATCGCTGCGAAGTTCTTTTTGTGGCTTTTCCTCTCCACACGATCGACTGTTTCCATCTGGAAAAGACTAGAACTCGCGGGACTTTCCATCGTCAGACGGTCGAGGGGCTAGCGAAAAGAAAGTATATTTTTCGAACGGAAATCGGTTATTTTCTTCGGTCTGAGGTAGTAATTTTCTTTATTAATGCCAGTTCTTTTACCGGTCGAATCGCGCAATTTCGGCTTCTGTATCTCGCAGGTAACATCGGACAGAAAGGGTTCTCGTAAACAACGCGTACAGTTGCCGTTTATATAAATAATTCAGCGCCAGAATCGTATGCGACCGAGCCATTTGCTCAAATATTCTTTGCGCCGCTAAAATCAACTTTGAGCTTGGACTTGGTTCGTGTTTTTATATTTTATTCCAAGTGCGCAAATTTTCAGCAGATTTCAGGCAAACATCGCCTCACTAAACGACACAGTGTGATGTAGTTTTTTTTTTTTTTTTGGTATACAGAAAATAATCTTAGTCCAGCATGATCGTATCAAAATTATAGCCTGAAACTCCTATTGAAAACAACATATTTCTTCCTTTCCTCGCGTAAATGTTTAATTGTTCTGTTTATTTATCTGCATCGGGTTTGTTTTTTTTTTTTTTTTTTTTTTTTTTGGTTACTGCAATAATCGAATTGTGAAAAACTTTCAATCAAATCTAATTTTATTTTGTGGAATATTATCTCTTTTATCCGATAATTACTTTTTAACTTGTAGCGCATTTTTATTAAATTTTTACATTCAAGTATCGGTATTTTTTTTTTTCGAAAACTATTTCATTTCACAGTTTTTAGCGTAAATGTTTCTGAATAGTAATATGGATAGACCAACCTAAAAAATTATGCTGCAATACTTTTGTACTTCATGAAGCACGATAATACTGGATAGAAAGTATAATGTTCGCTTATGAAGGTTTTGGGCGACTCCGAATTGAGTAGTATCTTTATTAGAATCTACATTTCCATGAGAAACTAATGTTGGTAATACTTGAAAGTTACTCGTGCTCATCGTGCTTTAATTTTAAAATTTTTTGAGATTTCATGTTCCTTATATACTGAATGTTTTGGCTATTTTGAAAGAATATTTCCCTAAGAATACTTCTTTTAACGCTCATTTTACGTAACTACTCGGCGAATAATCAGCGATACTCATCAGTGTATTATCACTGACAGGTAAAATTACTAATAAACGAGTTATATCATTGGAGTTCAAATATACGCGCAGTAACGTTGAGTCAGGTAAAATATTTCCGTCAGCGATGAGCTTTTTAGTAATCTGCGCTATGGTGATTTCAAATTGGTTTCCTCTATTTCGGTCGATACTAATCCGCAGCTATTAATATTGATAGGTTAATATTAATATCGATAAGTTAATATTAATATCGTGCGCCCTTTGCGTCATTTTATATACTCGAATAATATGAACAAGGCCAGTATTTGACACGAACATATTAAAGTAATGTTCAAAATATTAAAACTACCGATTCATTTCGGGCGCAACACTCCGTATTCATGGTGTCATGGGCGTTGTCAGCGGGGGGCTGGGGGTAGCTGCTCCCCCCTGGAGCTTTGAAACTTTTTAATCAACTGGCCATGATGAGTATTCATAGGCGCGTAATCACGGATAATTTGTTAGAAACCCACGAAAATTATGTCTTAATTAAGATTTTATTCTTGTTTAATAAAATATTAAGCCTTTACAACTTATACATTTTATTTTTCCTATATAACTCATATCCTCTTTCTATCATCTTGCCCCCCTACCCCTGGCTCATCGGCTGGCGACGCCCTTGCATGGTGTAATAAGGAACAAAAACAAACTATTTCTAATGTCTATTCTGAGCGTCGTGAATCATCCATGCTACAATGGCCGAATGCACTTATGCTATCTGCCTCGGTCCACCGCTGCTCACAAGCATTCCTCCAGTCTTCTTCCTGTTATTTCCAGAATTTGATCGATATACCTATTTGGTGGTCCTCTCCTTCCGACAACTTTCCCTTGCATAATAATTTTTTCGAGCGACTGTAGTCCGCGGCCCATAACGTCGATGAAGAATTTTAAAATGCGGCAATGGATTGTTGGTAACAGTTTTTCTTGTGCCTCCATTTTCCGACTCGTCAGTATAGAGAGGTGTTTATGCGCATCTACGAAACCCTTAGCATGCGGCGCCAGCAAAACATCTCAAAAGGTTGTATTCTTTTTTTAGCTTCCAGGTTAATTGTCCATGTTTCGCACGCATATGCGGCAATAGGAAATACCAGCACTTTAAGTGAACTTCGAGATATGTCTGTCTTTCCGTGTCCTAATTTCCACATTACAGCCTCCTATGTTCGATATAAAGATAGATCGGCTGATCTTTCACTTCGATTCCATAAAGTGTCTTTGACGGGTTCAATGGCGGTAGTTCATTACTTCTATCCACAATTAGGATTTGACTTTTCTGTCTGTTCACGGCGAGACCAATTCTTCGGGCTTACTCTCTAACAGTTCATTTATCTCCTTGTATGAGGATGCTATTAGGATTGTGTCGTCTGCATACCGCAGATTGCATAATCCCCCCCTTCGCAATTGTAAATCCTCCTTTCCAACCATCGGTCGCCTACATCCCCGTTGTACGCATCTTCTAGCTTTGAAAGATGCTGCTGAGTATATTTTATGGGCACGTTGGCAAAATTTTCCCGGCATAGAGATTGTAAAAACGACACACCGATTGTCTTGGGGTGCCCATCTTATGGAGTGTATCCTCCACATCGTATACCATTTTGTACGGAGTCGAACGTCTTTTGGTAATCTAGAAAACACACGATTACCGGCGTATTAAATTCGCGACCTTTTACTATTATTTGAAGTATATATTCGTTATCTGCTCCACACATCGTATATTGCCCGCATTGATAATATTTTAATTTTTTGTCTTATTAAAAATTAGTTGTCTTTTTTTTGAAAGCTTACGTTTCCGCGTGGTAAACTGATCACATTTTAAACGTCAGTAGCGTTTATTATACTCCTAAAAAACTTCTTTAAACAGACCTCCGTTTTTTAAGGTTATTTAATGACTACTTTTGTGCACCGGTACCCATCGATATGTTCTACCATTATTGACTGGCATATACTTTTGAATGTGAGCAGAGAATTATCAAAATTAGCCTAAATAATCAAAAATTATGGGGGAACAAACGTAAAAAAGAAAACACACGTGACGAATATACAACCTATTCTTTTGGAGAGTCGGTGAAAGCTTATTAAAATTCAACTAAAAGATATAACCTAAAATATGTGTAATTATATTTAATTTAAAGTGGTTTGAACCTACGTTTTTAAACAAATTTAATAAAACAAGCAAAACAGTAGTACACTATGGAGAAAGAACAAATAAATTTTCCGTGCGCAAATATTAGATAAAAACTAATTAATCGAGAAAGCCATCGAAGCCTAATTTCTTGCAATGCAACAGTTTTTTGACACCGTTCTGCAGTTCTTCTTAGAAAATATCCTATAAGAGTGGAGGGATGACCAGAAATCAGTAAAGTCAATGGTAGTACCTAAAGTGGATATGTTTACTTGATTACCTACCTTCAAACGGGTCATATCACGTTCTCTCATAGCCATACCTATATATGGTATCCTTTCTGCGTTAATTTCTATACCGTTGTAGACTGCATCCTTCCTCCACCAAAACGGGCGCTGTCGTTTGAAACACTCCCGTGTATTCTATCAAATTCTCAAACGGCCATAGCAACTCTATCAAATTATTTCACGATTAACACGGAATAAAATTGCAAATCGCGTTAAATAGCCGCAGTAGTTAAATGCGATATAGGGGGTAAATAACGGATATTATAGAAACAATACACCAACGAATTCTAATAGAAATCACATTAAAATACCTTGAAAGTAACATTTTTATGACAGGAAAATCGCAGATAGTTGAAAGTTAAATAAAAAGCGAGCATTTCCGTGGACCACCGAAAGGGGGGTTCGAAACTGCAGAATTAAGCTGTTTATAGTAGTGTGTTTAACGTGGATTTGAAGAGAGTATTAGAATCGTTTCTTTATTTTAGGATTCTACTTTCCGAGATTACTTTCCTTCGGTTCCACTTTGGACTAGGTACATTACCTGAGAGCGACTTGATTGCCAGTAGTCGACCAACTATTGAATCCAAATCTAAATAAGATCGCGAACGTTCCATAAATGCTGACTGTTTAATAAATCATCAGGACTAACAGGAAATTTTTTTTTTTTTTCGTCTTTTTTGAATATATACCTATTTATTTTTAATTACTTTTGTCAAGCTATAATTTGTCTACGAATTATATTTCTACATTCTAACATCATAACTTAAATTATACACATATCCTCGTGTAATATCTATGTTACCTACATCTTCATCTATGTTTGTACTTATCGATAACTATAAACTACTTTCTTTTGTTTTCCAGTCTATATATATTTCTTTACTTTTCGTTGCACATTCTCTTATTTTATGTTTGTTATTTTACATTTCTTTCTTCCTAAAGCCATTCCGTTATTTCTGTCTTCCTTTGCCCTATTTTCTCCTCATCCGTTAGTATTATTTCCTCGGGTATTTTATTTAACATCTGATTTATAACGTATTCGTTTGCTTCCTTACATCTCTGTCTTTGCTAACGGCAGTTGGTACGTAACGTTTTTCCTCTACTCGTATTTTCATTGTTTCCTTCAGTTCAATTTTCGTAGGTATTCCTATATCTTTATTAATAGGTGCATTTATGTTATGCTCGACATATTTCCTTTTTTAATTATTTCACCTTCAGTTTCTTTCTTAAGGCGTTGATATTAATTTCAAGCATTTTATTAGCAGTGTATTTAATTTCCCCAGCTACACTTTCCTTACCATTTTCCATGCCTGAATGTATCTGATCCTCGAATCTGCTAGCGCGTAACAACCGATTTTTAATGTTTTATCCGTTGTATATTTCTTTAATGTATATATAAAGCTGGAGTAATATTGCCCTAATTTTCTTTGTAATATGTTCCATATGTACGTCCTAAGTATTGGCGTCCACCACTATGCGCAAAAATATTTATACTGAGTTACTATTTCTAACTTTTGGCAGTTTTTTATTTCACATTTGTTTCTTTCTCCGATCAAGTGAATTTCCGATGGAATGATTAAATTGAAGAGACCATGTGCGTTCGTCGAGGTAATATTTGTGAAAAACTTTACATGTTTACCAGATGTGATTTTTAAATGTTTACGTAGTGGTAAACTGTAATTTTCATTGATTACCCCCTCTCTAGATTAGAATCAGCCATGTGGATGAACTAAAGAAAAGAAGATAATTCGAAAAAGCGTTTCGAGTTGTTTTTTAGAATAACCGATTTAAATAGCTCAACGCGCCGCCGAAACTGGTTAAAGCCATAATAGTATTTAGTGAAAGGAAAAAGATATCCCTTTTTTAGAATTAAATACTTTCAATTTTCCTTCAGCGAATATTACAAGATATTCAATTCAATTCAATTCAATTCAATTCAATTCAATTCAATTTATTATTATTATTATTAAGAATCCACAAATGCGCTACAAAGCGCTAGTAGTGGTTATACAAAATCAAATATAGTTTTGTATGAATAAAAAAATTACGCCATCCGAATAAAATAACGAAAATCACCGGTGAAAATGAGCAATTGTAATTTCGTATCTATTCTATCACCGTTTTTGTCGCTATTTTTGTCGGTTCTTTGCAAATTCATTTTTCAGCGAAAAGTATATTTTACATTCAGTTCCTTTTCGGTTCAGAATTTACATTCGTTTTAAAATCCGGTTCGTTTTTAAATTTTTCAGCTAATACTTTTTTTCTTTTTCTTTTTTATTATCGTAAAAATAACAAAAAAAAAAAGCAAAAGAAAACCCACAAAAAGCAAAAAAAACGGCGCGCACAGTTTTTAAACAGCCCGCTGAAAAAGTAGATTAAATATAAAATTACCTTTTACCGAAGATAAAACTTGGTGAGAAGCGATTATACACATACATTCGTTCGAACTGCTCGGAGCTGAAAATACGGCTCTGTTAACAATTGATGTCGGCAACGGTTATTCTCAAACCAGAGGCGACCATAACTGCGTAATGAGCGCAAGACAGTTTAATGACGTAAGTAATCGAATTTCCGGAGCGATCCGAACAATTTTGCGGTTCGTGAAATTAATTTAATATCATCATAATAGATACAGAATAGGTTTTGTCATTGTCGTAAAATCAAATAGTCGTGTGTTTTAATGAAATCCGTTTTGCGGGCGATTAACTGTCTACACATTTATCTCCACATCCTTGTATAGTACACGTAACGTAATTGCAGACAAGCTGCAGAACTGGAACTGTGGTCACTTCGTCCCGCGTTAAATAATAATCGGACGTTTGATCCGATTATTCTTAATGAAGAACTCTTATTTTGGTCTGAATATTACACCCACACCCACCATTTTAGAGTGGAAAGGTAAGATCATTAATACTATTCAAAAATTACCGCCCGCTTTTTTATTATTATTTTTTCCGGTTTCCTTGTAAATTCCAACATGGTTAATTTTAGTGTAATATGATGCCGCTTTGGTTTCCATTGGTCATTTCTCTCGAGTAAAATTTATAAAAGAGAGAGAATTACTATTTTCACCCCAATGACCATTTTAAAACGACGCAGCTTCTAACAGAACGGGCAATATACGGCGATTGCGGACCGTTCATTTCACCGTAGATCCAGTATTCGACTCACCGTATGCTAAACTAGTCGTCCGATGAACCGGCCGACCGACGGCTCTTTGTCGAAGGTAAACATTTCGAAAACCGTTCTAGACTACCTGTTGTGCGGTTCTATTTTTTTTCCTACCCTGGGCGCACCAGCGGCCTTGACCCAACAACATGAAAAATTAAGAGTTATAACTAAATAGCCAAGCGGTCAGAAATGGAAAAGACAAACGACAGCAGCAATGGAATAACTGAAGGCAATGGCAAGGAAAGAATATAGGTAACGTTAAAGGGAGTAGGAAGACCCAAAACTAGAAGTTGGGCGTGGAGCGTTCGTTAGAGAGTGCAGAACATTCGAATAGGATGTGATTTGAGTCACAAATACAAGAAGGCTCAGAAGCGTGAAGAGAGCAGAAAGGATAAAGAGCTAAAGAAAAACGAAAGCGAGAAGAGGGGAGTAGAGAATGATTGATCCTAAGTTTAATTAAGGAAACAGTAGTGGAACGACGACAGACATGAACAGAATGAAACCAAGGCATGGAATGAGGAACCGTTTGAGTAAGACGGTACCGCGAATAGCGATTAGGGAATAAAGATGGGGATACATGTCTGACCAAAGTGTGGAATAATTCGTGATAGGGAAAGAATGTCTGATGAAGGGAAAGAGTCGAGGAATAGAGACCATTGCGGGCGGCTGAGCGAGCTAAAGAGTCAGCTGAGTCATTGCCCTCAATATTAGAATGATTAGGGATCCATAGAAAGTCTATGAGAATGGAGCGGAACGAGAACAAAGAGGAGACAAGAGATCGAATAGAGAGGATGATACCGTCAGAAGTATGAGAATGAGGAGAGGAGATGGTTTGAAGAACACCTTTGGAATCAGAAACAATCAGGAATTTGTGAACCCCACTCGTAGAGGATATGAATTGAATTGCACGAAAAATTGAGATAGACTCGGCCGAGAAGATAGGGCAGAAAGAAGGAAGTCTGAAAGACTCAGAGGGCAGGAACGTAGGAGGCGTATACGCGCCACCCACGCCCCCATCACTCTTGGAGCCATCCGAGAAGATTAAGGCATGTGAAGGAAAAGAAGAGTTCAGCAGCTGAAGGAATTCGAAGTTGACTACATTGTGAGAGGAAGAATTAGCTTGTGCGGTTCTAGTGTTTTTGAATTCCATTTGTTATTGGTTTTTTTTTGTTTCTTTTCTTTTTTTGTAATTTGATTCGTCAACACGGACGATGGCGCAAGAAGAGAAAGAGAATCATATTTTTATGGGATGTGAGATAGCCAACAAAAATGTATCAAGCGCTTGGACGACAAAAGGAACATGAAGGGAAAGAATAAATAAAGCGCTGTAGGGGGCACTGCTTGATAAAAGAAAGGAGTAGAAAGAATGTAATGTTGGGTAGACTGGTGATCCCAAAAACGAAAAAAAAAAAGAAAAAGATGGTTCAGTTGAAAGTGAAGAGAATATTCAAACATTATGTGATTAGGGTCGCATACAAAAACACAGTTGCAAGGATGTAGAGGATAATATGGAGATGGCACGAGAGTGAGCCGGAAAAGTGAGGAAGGAAGAAAACTGTGTCCAAAGCACAGGCGGCATATCGCAGAGATATTCGAGCGGTGCATAGAAGGGAAGTCAAAAAATCGATGATAGAGAGGAAGGAAGAGTTGAATGGACAAGCAAAAAGAATCTAGATTAGAGAATGGGGAGTAAGTGTTGAAGCACAAGGCCTGCAAACAATACACGAGTCAATAATTAAATAGAAATAAATTAAATAATAACTAAATTAATATAAATATAGCGTAATTATTTTCAGTAACGTTTTCTGGCACAGCCCATCTTCAGCTGGAAAAAGGAAAATAAAACACGAACGCAACACCGAATTATTCGTTTGTGTTCGTGTTTTATTTTCATTTTTCCAGTTGAAAATGGGCTGTACCAGAAAACGTTACTGCAGATAATTACATTATATTAATTTAGTTATTAGTTAATTCATGTCTTTTTAATTATTAATTATTCTAGCAAACCGGTATGAATTTTAACACTATTTTTAATACACAAGTCATACTGCACTGTTTGAGGACCATTTCATTTTTGGAGGTTCATATCCATTCACTTGAAGCTATGCCCCTGCTTAGATCCTGATGGCCAAGCATCGCGAAAAGTGGCTCATCATTCGGAGCACTTGCGTGCTATATGTAAGTTAAAGGAGAGAGAATACAACGCGTTATCCGTTTCTGCTAATACCGAGATGCCGCATGCCTCGACCCGGTTCAACGTAAAAGTATGCTGTAGACGCTACAACAAACGGATGCTCTAGACTTATGTTGTATTGCCATCAGTGACAGTTCCTCATCCCAGTCCCCCTATAATTTGTATAACAGCGTGCAGCCCTTGCGGAAGCTAGCCCTAACAACCAATTGCTGTGGCCAGACTGGTAAATGGGGTGTGATGCGAACGTTCTGCGCAGGGAGCTAGCGGTTCATCCTATTCGGCTACCGCTAACGCACCATTAGAAACGGGATTGTCGCAGAGGCCCGATCGAATGATCAGTGCGTTTACTGTACTTCCGACTCGCAGTTTTGTCAAAATTGTTTTAGCCCGACAAGGTCAAATTAAAGTCATACCGAGGTTGTGGTGCTAAGCAGGCGGCGGTTCTCTTATCTAGTTGTTTCGCGTGATAATCCCCAGGCAAATATTACTTCGGTTCCTCCTCTAGATCTAGTATTTTCAAATCTGTTTTGCGATTACAACTGTAAATTCGAATATTTCTAATTTTTCATTGATTCATTTTTTGACTTGGCGTCCTCCGACACGGGCAACAGTTGTCTGCGGTTTCTTATTCGGTTGGAATGCCCGTTTCGGTCTTCCAAGTTTCACTTCTTACCTCCAGAAAATTCGACCTTCAATTTCCCATACCGTTTTTCCGTTCTACTTCATCTATTTATATTTAATCGGATTTTGCTTCCTTTATTCCGCGGTAAATACAAACAAGGCACTGCTCAGCAGCCTATTAGCGGATTTATACTATCTTCGCCTTCTGACTTTTCGTTTTACGCCTTTTTTCATTGGTAACGGTTTCCTGTTTCCTGTCGAGCCTTTAGCCCGTTTGACGGGGTTGTTAATTTTCGCAAACGTTTGTTTCCAATAATTAAAGTGGAGGGTCGTTTTAAATAAATCTTTATTTACGATCGGGCACACATTTTACGGTCGTTTTATCGATTCAAAATGATATAAATTTTACATGTCCTTTTTTTCGTAAGCCACCGATTTGACCGTGGAAAAAAAGGAAAAAAAATGATGTTTTTTTTTTTTTTTTATTACAAAAACTTCGTAGAAGGGGTCATTTAAAAAATAACGCATCAAAAGTATATTGCAAAATAATCGATTAATGGGTTATATGAACTATAAGAAAAATTTTAAATGAGTATCTGATTGATTTTACGGGCAAGAAAGAGAATAAAATTTTGATCGGGATTTTTATGACCCACATCTGGTTTGTAATTGCAGAAATCCCGCTATGTGTCATAAATCTACATTAAACAAAAAGGAAACTTCTCAGGTGAGTAAATCACATTAGTGGTCTCTATTCTTTTTGCGTTAGGATAACAAAAAGAATTTGTTTATAACATGATTTTCGCTTAGAGTTTATAAAAATAATGACAAATGTACGAAAATATATTGAAACGTTAACAGAAATAGTGACTGGTTAATAAAATGAAATAATTATCTATAAATATAAAATAAATAAATTCCGCAATAACAAAGAGAAATAAGTATCGAATTACTTTAATAAATCAAAAGAAATACCTCAATTTAAGGAAACATTTTCGGGCATAGTCCATCATCAGCTAACAATATAGGATTCAAATAATACTAAAAACACACTGGGTTTTTAGTATTATTTGAGTACATTCTGTATTAATAGTTGATGATGGGCTATGCCTGAAAACGTTTCTAACGTAAGGTATTATTTTCAATCTTCCAGTAGATTTTCCATTACGTTGCCTTTTTTATTCATTACAGTCTTTGCGTTTATTTCCTTATCATCCGCTCATTATTTAAAACGATAAATTTTTCCCATTATGCTCATAAATTAGGAATGTCGAAACTTGAGCAGATGGCGCGCTAATCGAATATGTAAGGTGCTTTATGAAATGGTGCAAGTTCAAGGAGAAATCAAGAAAACTGGTAAGTTGAATTAACTAATCAGTTACATGTCCAGGCGAATCTGCAGCGAAGCTTCGTAATCTTAACTGAATTACTTTCTGTTGTTATTTTCTGCCGTTAGATACAGATTAGGAAAAAGCGGAAAAAGTTGGATAACGCAGGACCGGCGTTTATTTATTTAATGTGGATAAATTATGCATAGCCAACAGCGTGAAATAAAGTGTTAATAATTAACGACCGAACACTGAAAATCGTCGTTCGTGAAAAATGAGGCCATGCCATAAAAACTCATACGGTTTAGGCTTGTACGATTTAAAGCGTTGTGTGTACGCGCGAAAAGATGAAACTTTGCTTTGTCCGGGTATGTTATACTCCTCCTCGTAGTTAATTATTTGCCATTATTTAATTCTCTTCTCCACATTTCCTGTCTAACTATGTAGCAGTTGTCCGTTACAACAGCCTGCTTTTAGTTGGCAGTAGAAAAGGAAGTATCCCCTTATACTTATTCTTCGCTGTTACATCAGAAACAATTTTAATTTGTTCCTGTCCGTCCCTTTTGTGGTTATTATTTATTTTTTTTTTTTAACAAAGAACAGATTTGAATATATTTTCGAGTAGAGCTATTCGTGTTTTTCTTATCAATCCTTCTCCGTAGCTTGGCGCAGAATAAGGTCACCTTATCTCACCGAACAACAAAGACGTACCGTCGGTAATACGTTTTTCCCCCTTATTTTCTCGCCTTGATCTCCCATTGCGGTACAAAATTTTTCGCGTTTTCCCTTTTTTGTATTTTGCCAAAAATGACTAATCCGGTATTTCAAACTGTCCGCGCGACACCCGTATTTGAGATATATTATAGTATATGAAAAGTAAATAAAAAATTTCTAAGCGACCAAATGTGTAACGCTTGCCCCCTTTCATTAACAAATTTTCGCCTCTTTTAAATATAATTGTAGTACTCATGCTTAACTGTTTTTAATAATTTTCCTCTTTTCTGTTTGCTTCATTCTTAATTCGAAGACTTGCTCTTTTTTTTATTTCTTTTTAATTATTATAAAATTAAATTACAACCGGTACAGATGCAAATTAACGCGCTAGCGGCACCAGCAACCAGAGTTATCCAGCAAGATCTATTCAACTTTTAAATAAAATTAAAAGTTGTAGTGCGCTTCAATTGTCGAATTCCTAGACTGTTGTTCAGCAGATTGATAGTCAACGGATTAAAGTAGGGCACTCTTGATGGAGGATTGTTCCTAATACCGGTTTTCACGACACTTACTGACTACCTTGCTGCGAAACATGTAGCTCGTTATGAAGTAGACCTTAATGGTGTTTGATTAATAGCGTACGTGCAGAATAAAAAGTGGTCTACTGCTGCAACTATAACCGGTAAATATCCAACGGGTCACGATTTGAACTGCTCCTTCAAATACCGGAGAATTCTAGCCCTCTCAGTAAAATTGTTCAGCACTCGTTCCGAAATGGCCATCTTACCTCACCTGATTTTACCCGTATAAGTCGGTAACATCAATTTGTTTCTTCTTCCATTCCCCCCCCCCCCGGATTGGTCTTTATTTTGTAAACTCTTTCCGACTTTTTTTTTTTTTTTTTGCATGTCATGAGTTCTGTCTGAGTGGGGAACATCATATAGGCTAAACTTCGAGTTTCCGTCGTTCACAGTTACTTTTTTCATCGACTTTATTTTAACGCAGTGTTAATCCTTAGGCAACTATAAACGCTGTTGATTATATGTAGCGAAGTTTCATCACGATCAAATCCTTTTGAAATAAAAATTAATGACCTCTTGTAGAGCCGAGATATAGAACGAGAACTGTATAAAATCCGGAATTAGTACTTAAATCAACTAATTTTGAGAAACGGCACTGACATATATGTAGGTCACAGCGATGTTGGTTGTCTGGTGAAAATATAAAAAACTATTCCGGATTAAAGCTGCATAATTTTTTCAAAAAAAGAAATCCCAACTACACTCCTAAAAATAAAGGTAAAAAATCAATAGTAGTTGAAACATAAAGTCTATTAATGACAAAATGATAACCGATGTATTAGATTTTTAGTATAAAACGAGGTTAGTTGAAAAGCGCACTTCATGCCCTTACCTTAGCTCTTACCCTTATAAGTTGGTAACGTTAATTTTTTTCTTCTTCCATTGCCCCCGTATTGGTCTTTATTTTGTAAACTCTTTCCGGACTTTTTTTTTTTGTAATATGTTCTGTCTAAATGATAAGCTAAACTTTGAGTTTCCATCGCTACCGTTTTTCGTCGACTTTTTTTTTTTTTTTTTTCTTTTTTTTTGGGCTTGTCAACCAAGGACCTTAACCCAGAAACAAAAGGTAAGGAAAAAAGTCGGTTATATTTTGATCCGATCAGAAATTTTATCTAAAAAGGAACAAATAGCAGGAATAATTAGTGGGGAAGGAAAGGACAGGATATAGGAAGCACAATAAGGAGTAGGAAGTGTAAGCTTCAGCAAATAAGAATATAAGGCAGAACGCTCCACGGAGAGAGATGAATACTAGAAAAACACATGATACTGCAACATCCGGATGGAGAGGACAGTGTGCTTTTCATCGACTTTAATATTTAACTGAGTATTAATCTCTAGACCACTAAATGCTGTTGATTATATAATGGAGTTCCATCGCAGTCAAATCCTGTTGAAGATTCTTATATCCTTCTGATGTTATACAAGGCCACTATCCTTTCTAAATTCGATTATTGCTCGTTCCTTTACGCTAGTGCTCCTAAATATCTTCTCCTTAAACTTGATAAAATCCATAATATGTGTCTCCGCCTTTGTATCGGTGCCTTGAACTCCTCTTCTATTGCAGCCATTTTGGCAGAAACTGATTCCTATCCTTTATTCATCCGAAGACTTTATCTAGGTGAACGATTTCTGATCAAACGTTTTTATATTTCCAATTCCTACTTGCTTAATTCCTACTGGTTTATATTCAACAACTGGCGTTTCTCTCCTCGTACAACCCCAATCCTTTCCTTGATTTCTTCACGTCTTAGGGCCTTCTCTCTTTTTGTTCTATCCTACACCAAATGCCCTTATTTTACCTATAATTTCCCAGATTTTATTTACTCACCCAGTTTACTTTTTCTTCCTTCGTATGTCAAGTCTCTTCCCTCTCCCGCTGCTCATAACGAATTTAACTATGTTTTATCCTCGCTCTTTCCTTCTTATACTTTAATTTTTTACAGATGGCTCAAAGTCAACTTTGAGGGTTGGAGCGGCTTTTATTCTGCCGGATTCCGGTTATTTTGAGTCGTTCAAACCCCCCTCGTTCTCCTCTATATTCCTAGCCGGATCTATTGCGATCTTACAGGCAATCCTTTTTATAGCTTCCACTAACAATATATCCAAGGTTCTCTTATCTTCTGATTCAAAAGGCGTTTTACAAGCCATTGCTACTCCCTTTCCTAAACCATCCGCTGATCCTATCGTGCTTCACATACGTTAAGAATTTCACATCTATTTCATTCCCGCTCTGTTCGTATTGATCTATTGTGGATTCCTAGTCATTGTGGAATTTCGAGCAACGAGTTAGTCGACTCGTTGGCACGTTCGGCTGCTTTAGACGATCGCTTTATTAGGCATTTCCCAGCTCAAAGTCTCTTCCTCTTTCCTCTCGTTGCCAGCGCGACTGTTGGTCTAATCTCTATCCTTCTTCTTTTCGCAATCCTGCTTCCTTTTACTTATCTATACAACCCATTCCTCCTCTTTTTCCGTGGTTTGTTAATTTCCCCAACATGAGGCGGTCAACTATCTCATCTATAATTAGACTTCGGTTTAATCATAGCTAGCTTTCTGCTTCGCTCTTCCGTTTCTCCATTACTCAGTCTCCTTTTTGCCCGTTTGATCCGTCAGAAGCAAACTTTATTTGTGATGCGAACCACATTTTGCTTGAATGTCCTTCCATTTCTTCAGAACGCGCGATACTGTATTCCGGTCTTTTGCGTCTTGGCCTCGCTACACCCTACAGCGTTCACAGTATCCTTTCTTTTCCGTCTCCCTTGGTTATTCCTTTTTTATCTTCTTTCGTATGTTCCATTTCTAATATTTTTCCTTTATAATCATTAATACTATCATATCGTTGGATTTAGTAACGTTCTTAGCTGACATGCTCAAAATTTAATATAAAAAAAAAAAAAAGAAAGAAATAAAAATTAATGACCTCGATGTGGAACTAGAACTGTAATAAAATCCAGAATCAGTACTTAAATCAGCTGATTTTGAGAAAGGACACAAACACATAGATCACAGCGATGTTGATAATCCGGTGAGAGTATAAAAGATTATTACTGCGCTGGGGTTAAAGGCAAATAAATTTGAAAAAGAAAAGGTCCCAGCCTATACCTGAGAATGAAGATGAAACCCGCGAGAGTAGTTGAATTTCATCAGTCATGCAACTAAGACTGCATCCTATAATAGCAGCGACGCAGGGGTAGACGAGCTCGTTTATCGTGAGTCTTGCTATCAGCAGCCGAAACACACAGAAAGCCTGTAGTGTAATGACAAAACGACGATGATACCCGGCCGGGCAATCAGATTTTTAGTATAATTAAGAAACGATGTTAGCTAAAAAGCGTGTACTTCATGCCGATATTGTTGACTAGTGCAATGCCGGGGCGACATTATGGCGCCAAATTTAACCGTTGATGTCTAGCGTGATAAGTAGCAATGACCTCCTGTGAGCTGTTCAGCCTCTGATTGCACGGGCTTCCCGTTCGTTCGTCGGCACATTTCGCTTCTATCATCGCCCGAACCGTTACTTCCTTGTCGCTCGTTTGCTGATTTTAATCCTTTCCCGCTGTAATTATTTGTACATGGTGCTCGCGTGTGCGTACTAAACGGACGAGATTGTGCGAATTTTTCATTAAACCGTAATTAAATTAACCCGTATAAACAGCGACTATGTGTAGATTTTCATTATTGGCGGCCATTAACGTGTTCGGAATTTTAAGCAATTTTAGTTTTCTCGTTAATTAGCGCGGGAAGTGAAAATCGTGTTATTACGATTGAATTTTTAATGAACAGCACTAGAGCATATCTAATAAAATTCGCTCTTCATAAAGCTTTTATCGGTGCTTAGACATGAACGGGTAGAATGCACTCGAAATTTTATCGTTACTTTTCTCTTCTTCATCAAAAAATACTTGTTGTGGATCCTACTGAACAATATTGCTGCTAGTGCGATGCCCGACGAGCTTACCGATATTTATTATCGAAGATTGATTACACAAAAAGCAGATCTTACGAATTTTCTAAATATGTTTATGAGTAAAATGTATATTTTCAGTTGAAAAATTATTTTCTATATATTTCTCCACCAGCAAAAAAGTTTCGGTGTGTTTAAACAGGATATTTTGAAAAAAAAATTAAAAAGTGAAAAAATTCCTGAGTGTTGACTTTTTCTGACAAAATTTGGCGGTGGACACTTTTCAAAAACCCGCGGTCAAAAAATCGATTTTAATTCTATTTCTGTTCTTAAAAATCGGCTTTCCACCTGAGATTCATAGTAATAGATTTTTTTTTTTTTTTTGTCTTTTACTCCTAAGAATTAGGAAAAAAATCGCTAAATATTTCGAATTTTACTATTACAAAAAAAAAAAATAAAATCAAAAAACAAGGTGGTTTTTCTGAAATACTCGAAAATCGTATGCGAAAAATAGCTGAAAATTTGGCTGAATTATTTTTATTTGATGTCAAAACGATTGCCCAAGTGCAAATCGAAAAACTCGCGGGGGCAGATTTCTCATATAAACCCGGCTATACTCTTTGCTTATTTTCTTTTGCTCTTACTTGCATTTAAGAATTCCAATGCCCGCACAGTTTTACACGGTGAAACTAGTTTCAGTACATAAATAGTGTCTGGATATTTTGTCTTTACTGGATATTTCCTCGATATGGCTTTTCCGCGTCAATGTTTGGTCCGTTGTTCTTATCCGTAATATCTGCATATAGATTCTAAGCGACTACAATAATAACTCTGAGTATTCTTATCGCTAATTATAAACTTAGGTATAGTTTTACGTCGTTACAGTTTCTGTATCTGCTAGCAGTTCTTGTCTACATGCGATTTTGATGTCCTTTCACCGGTCTATTCTTAAAGAACAACGGGAAAAAACAACGACCAGCACTCACTGTTGCACCCCTAATTATTTTCATTATTAATGTTATATTATTAGTTATTGTTATGAAATATTATCGTTATTATATTAAGCAATGTGTAAACAATTTATTCATAGCACTTTATTTTACCATCGTTTCCTTATTTTCATTATCTATTCCGATAAGTTTACCTTTATTGTTCGTTCCTACCCAGTGTGTTTATTCAACAATCATACGTCGACCTTTATCGATATCCTTAACGGATTTTTTCGTCCGCTTTTTATATTTATAGCTGTAATTATCTTCCATTTTTTTCGCTCCATTCTTTTTCCGCTCGTCAATTATCATCACTATCAAACCGTTTTATCTTAAGCTGTTGTTCCCCTTATTTTGTCATCAACTGAAACTGGAAATCACATTTTTTTCCAATGTAGTCCATATTTCAGTTTTATTCGAACCTTGTTCAGTCTTTTCGATTTTTCTCTGAGTTTTCTGCTTCGTTTGGTAGTTTGAATTCACGCTTTTCAACCAATCAGTTAGAACGCGCCATTATTATTATAAATCGATTTAATAATAAAACAAAAGTTACGTATTAACGACAAAATAGGGGGTTATTCTTTATGCTGACATTTGTTGCTTTACCTCCGTTTAAAACAGGTGTAGAAGAAGACAACAGCATTTTCATATTAGATTTTATTATAATTTTTATTACATATTATCATTATTATTATTATTATTATTATTATCGGACACGATAATTACGGACAATAAGTCAGCGCAAGTAAAATTTGTAAAGGTCACACGCTTAAATATAGATAATATATGATAATGAGGTATAACGGCTAACAAGACATGAGAGCTTTCCTTTCCTTTAAGATATCCTGTATAATTTTTTGTTTACACATTTATTTCCCTTCGGACTGCTAATTGCACGAGTTTTAGTACCGATCTTTTTGTGACTCCCTTGCTATCTCTTCATAGTAGTTCTGGCCGTTTCCACCTTCCCCAAATAACTTTCTTAGTGTCCTCAACTTCCTTTGTCCTACGTTCTTCCTTCTTGATGGGTAATCGTCCGTAGCTGACAAGCCCAATAAAAAAGTTAAAAAAAAAAAAAAAAAAAAAAAAATTTGTAAAAGTAATAATGTACGACAGTGAAATATTCTACCTGAAAGAAATACAATTAACTAATCAACTACGCCGCGGTAGCTGGTAGATTTCTTTTGCCACTTGCAGAACGGCTTCGAAACTTATCTCGTTCTAAATATTTAACTACAAGGTAATTTATGTGTTATTTCTTCCTGTAATCGTTTGTCTCAATAATATGATAAGTTATATATTTTAAAACCTTAATTTACGTTACAAAAGTTATAGTTTTATATATTACACGGACACAGAGTACCTTTCAATTCACTAAAACATATAACATTTATTTATATTAAATTATTAAAATACAAGTATTACAAACATTATTAATTCACAAAATATAGGACGAATTTTTATATATATTTTGTGAATTAATAATGTTTGTAATACTTGTATTTTAATAATTTAATATAAATAAATGTTATATGTTTTAGTGAATTGAAAGGTACTCTGTGTCCGTGTAATATATAAAACTATAACTTTTGTAACGTAAATTAAGGTTTTAAAATATATAACTTATCATATTAACAAGGTAATTTATACCTCCGGTCTGAAATCTAACCGGATAGCGGAGAAATGTAAAAGTACAAGAAAGAAAGGAATTCTTTTTAGGCACTAAGTTTAGTCGACAAGAATGTTTTCTTCGGCGAGTGTTCGCCTGTAGAATAAATTCTATGCTAGAAAATGCAATAAAAATGCTTCGTGTAAGGTTAATTTTCAGTAAAAACCGAAAAATGTATTCACATATGAAGAAAAATAACATTGTATTAGTATTAAAACTAATGTTATTTTATAAAACTGAGTTTTTTTTAATAACGTACGAAATCTTAATGAGATGGTTCAACAACGACAAAAAAATCAAATAAAAATCGATTACTCACGAACGGTTTCACTTATTAACTGCAAAATTGGATCATATAAATTACACTTAAAATTCTCTTTAATACAATCTATAATTTCAAGCTAGCCGATAATCCTAGGCGCAAAAAAAAAACACAAAAAACCGTCAAGAATATATGGATTATAAAACGACCGCAAAAATCACCTTTAAAAAATTCATGGCTGATTACTAGATAAACCTTCAAAAGTGAAATTCAAAATATAAAACAAAACGCAGAATCTCTATCATAAAAGCAAAAAATTTCGGTTAAAAAGTTCATATAGATGCCCCCTCCACCAGCATCAGCAATTGTACGGTATCGATTGTTTTACACGCGGTTTCGACGTGCTAAACTATCCAACACGAAATACTGCATGTAACATGAAAACAATGAATTAGGCACTAACAAATTTCAGACCCTAATCGCCATTTGTCGAAATCACATTTTGCCGCTGCTGTTTAACAGACATCTGTTTTTGTTTTTAAACATTTCTTTTTTTTGATTGTTATTAGACGCTTAATTATAAATTTGTTCATCCGCTAACTATTAATTAATTTGTAGAGGAACACGAAGTGACCTGGATGAAAAAGAATAAGCGAGAAAAATGAAAAATTACACTCATAAATATATGTAGTTTCATTTTCCGAACGGTAGTTTAATAGCAATATTTGTATAAAAATTTCGTTTCACAATTAATAAGTGTTACTAATTTGACAGGCTATGTTAATTATTATTGCTCGGATTCAGTAATATTTCCGTTTCACTTTTTTTCAAGTACTCGTACGGTTAATTTCGGAAAAGGTGATTTTTATTCTTTCTGTAATTTTTTTATTCATTTCCAGTTCAAAGTGGCGCATGGCCTTTGATATTTTTTGTTGTCCTTTTAATGCTTTACGATACTAAGGGTTTCCCAGTTAGAACAAAAAAAAGTTCACAAAATTTCACGAGAAGTAATAAATCAACGATATCTGTCCGGCAACTTCCTATTTTGCCTAATTCTCTTTCGCCTAAAAATGGAACGGCGCAAAAATATAATAATAATAATAATAATAATAATAATAATAATAACAATAATAATAATAACAATAATAATAATAATAATAATAATAATAACAATAATAACAATAATAACAATAATAACAATAATAATAATAATAATAATAATAATAATAATAATAATAATAATAATAATGATAATAATAATAATAATAATAATAATAATAATAATAATAATAATAATAACAATAATAATAATAATAATAATAATAATAATAATAATAATAATAATAATAACAATAATAATAATAATAATAATAATAATAATAATAATAATAATAATAATAATGATAGTAATAGTAATTGAAAAAAATTAACCGGGCAACATGGGCATGTTTCGTAAGGAACAAAAAAAATGGCAAAAAATTAATTAGAGAAACAAAAGCGATCGAGAAATAGCGAAATTAAAAATTGCATGCATACGTTAATTGTCATCACTTGTAATGGTAGCGCGAGAAAAAAATTGGTGAAAAATTTCTCGAAAAAATAATTCTATCTCCGATTTCAAATCGGATGGCCGTTTTTTTAACGAGAGGCAAATCACGGTATCTGCGTATAATAGCGGTGTATTTGCTGTGGTTTCAGGTTGGTTTTTTGTACGTATTATCATACCAGCAAGGGGCGGGCACAACCTCCGACATTCATTTCGGGACAAGACTCTGTATAATAATAGTACTCCCTTAGGGTGTTCAATAATAATAGCGTCCAATGGGGCCAGTCAATTCGGAGAAAATAGTCTCTGAAATACTATGCTATAGTTTGAATCTCGCGTGCTCGATTAACTTCTTTGTTTTTTTTTCCCTTAAATTCATTTAATTAATTATTTTTATAATTAAATAAATCTGTTATTTACAAACACCAGTAATTTAAATAAAAATTATTTTATTTTATTTCGAAAAAAAAGGCTTATTAAATATTAAATAATATTTTAATTATAGTAATTATTTTCTGTTTTAAAATACAAAATAACTAATAGTTATGATAATCAATAGCCATATAGGCATTAACTGCTCGTTTAAAAAAAAAAAAAAAAAAAAAAAAAACTTATGAATAGTTATTATGATAAGTAAAAAGTTTAAATTGGATTGTTATTTAATTTTATTTTACATTCATTTTTGATTACAAACAAGAACTTGAATGATAATTGTCATAATAACATTTCAAACAATAAATTTTTTGACATCTAGCACAATTAACAAAAGAGGAATTATTGTAAGAACAAATGGTTCCTTAAGATATTCAGTTGGAAAACAAACATTATTTACATTCAAGAAAATTTCTCCAGATTTTAATATGATCGAAGTAACTTCACTATTTACACGTATTATTATCATAGCTATTAGTTATTTCGTATTTTAAAAAAGAAAATAGTTACTATAATTACAATATTATTTAATATTTAATAAGCCTTTTTTTCGAAATAAAATAATTTCTATTTAAATGATTGATGTTTGTAAATAACAGATTTATTTAATTGTAAAAATAATTAATTAAATGAATTTAAAAAAAAATTAAGTTAGTCGAGCACGGGATTCGAACCCGAGCGTAAATAAACTTATTAGTATTCTAAAGGATTTTTTCTCCGAATTGACTGGTCATTCGACGCTATGATTATTAAAGAGTGAACGCCCAAAGGGGGAGTACAATTATTATATAGAGTCTTGTCTCGAAATGAATTTCCAAAGTCGTGTCCTCTCCCCTTGTAGAGGAAACTGTTCTTCAGTCTTGTTAATTGTCACTTGCGTACGAAACGAAAATTCTGAATCACTTTATTGTAATAAGGGATGTATGGTTTATACAAAAAAAAAAAAAAAAAAAAATTACACGGAGACTTTTTTTTTGGGCTTTAAACAAATATTCCACCCATCGGCATCAACTGTTGATCTAACACATTAATTATGTAACAAATTCACTAAGGAGAGACCATTACCGAGCGGTTCAGTTATTAAATAGTGTCAAATCTAAACCGTAACATTTGAAATATAAAAAAATGGATGAAAAAGTAAATTTAATTAATAACAAATTAAAGTCAATCCCAGGGAATGAAAGGGCGGACACAGCAGCTCACTCAATCATTACAGCCCCCAGTCCACAAAACATCCTTGGGCTCCCTCAAATATCAGATGCAATACGAAGTCAGATAATGGAACAGTGGACATGTAAATCATCCATAAACGAATATTTTAAACTAACACACTGATTTTATCCTTTGCTGTTAGAATTATGTGTGCTATAATCGCGTTTATGAACTCATTAAACACACAGAGACACAAGCTCCCTTGTTTTGATGTTATTGACTTTGTTGTTATTGTAAACAACATTTCTGATAATTTCTGTATCTGTTTTTGGAATTTTTATTAATACTGTCACGTTTTTGAAACTGAAAACTATCTTCTCTGATGCAATTATTTTTGTGTTTGTAAATCTCCGTTGGTGCTCTGATAAGTCGTTTGGGGAGGTCTTGCTTTTTGCACTTGGAATATTTCCATTTTCCTAATCGATTAATTTCTTGCAATTTTCTACATTTAAGATCCAGTTTGTTATGTGGTGAATAGAGTGATATTATATGAAAACTCACCCATTGTCAGTTGTTTAATTGCAGTGCTATGAGTTCTTGACAAAAGATGCAGTACCACCTACAAATGGTGCGAGTTTTTTGGCTAACCATTTGGACAGCTCGTAAGTAGGCGAGTCAGTACTGGCAAAGAAGGGAATAACTCCTAAATTTGTTGACAGGCCATAAAATTTCGGTATTTTTGGATCACCTTGAAGTAACGATTTCTTTGTTAAATCCGTTTCGGTTCATAATAACAAAATGAAAAAAACTGACTCAATTAACAACGTTGAATACATAACCAAGTTAATTCGGTAAATTTCTCATTTTGAACCTTGTATTATTAATTATTATATTTCGTCTTTCGGTTACTCGGTTATTAATAACGATTTATTTGTTTGAATATCCAAATCTGTTTTATTTAATAATTCCTTGACTTTCTTGTACTTTAAGGTTGGCTCAGTGTGTATGTATATAGAGCAGGGATGGCCAACCTGCGGTCCTGGGGCCGCATGCGGCTCACCTTGAAGATTTTTACGGCTCGCGAGATAGCCAAAGTAGTAAAAAAATTATGTTCTGCGAACTTATAATGCGCGCGCATGTTGGAATATTTAATATAACAAGTTTTATGTTTCACTCTTAAGTGACCTCAGTGACGCAATGATCGTCCATAGATACATACAGTTGATTGTTGATAGTAGAACAGAGCAGACTCTCAGTTTCAAGTGAAAATTTTCTCTTTGATTTCGTTTTGTGTGTTGTGACTGAAGGATAATTATTTTAATATACCTGTACTTGAACGACATATTTAAAACAACAGCCAGAACAAAACATGAGGTTTATTCGAAGTTTGATAAAGAAGTGAAACAGTTGAAGGTCAAGGAGTTTAAGTCACAATTAGAAGCTCAACAAAAAAAAAAAATGTTTAGCACATCATTACACAGCAACCTTCCAATATTGTTAAGGCAAGCTATTCTGTATTGTAAGAAAAAGGAAAACATTTTCGGATGGTAAATTTGTGAAAGAATGTTTGGAAGTAGTTGTGAAGGGTATTTTGCCTGATAAAAATAAATTGTTTTCGGACCTAAGCCTATCCCGGCAAATAGTGTATCGTCGAATTAAGGACATTTCAAATGAAATTATCTTAAAATTGCGCGACAGAATTCGAGATTTTAAATATTTTTCCTTAGCATCTGACGAAAGCACAGACATTTCAGACTGAGCTCAGCTCTTGTAGTGTTCCTTCGGGGAGTAAATGAATCATTTCAAGTAACTAAAGAAATGTTAGATTTGATAAGTTTGAAAAGTAAAACAACAGGAGAAGATATTTTCCATGCCGTTGAACACTGTTTATGCGAAAACAACTTAGATTTGGAAATACTGTCTGGAATATCAACTGATGGAGCACCTGCTGTGATAGTTAAAGAAAAAGGAGCTATAAAATTACTAATCGATAAAATAGAATTCAATAACAAAACTAGTAACTGCTCCGAAAGAGAGGATTTCATTATAATCTACTGTTTGATTTATCAACAAAATTTATGTGTTCCAAGTATTATCGATGGATCATGTTATGCAAGTAATTATAAAACTGGTGAATTACATTCGATCATATGCACTTCCGCATCGGTAATTTAAGGAGTTCCTGAAAGAATTAGATTCTAAATATGGTGACGTTGTATACTTCAGCCAAGTCAGATGGTTAAGTCGTGGAAGATGTTTATAGCGGTTTTATGAGTTACAAGAACAAAATATGAATGACAAGCAAAGACCTGTGCCAGAATTAAGAAATGATGAGTGATTATTGGATTTATGCTTTTTAATCGATATTGTGTCGAAAAACTCAATCGATTAAATATTGATCATTGCAAGGCAAAAAGACAAACTTATAATCGATACATTTAATCTCATCAAAGCATTTTAGAAGAAATTGTTGTTATTTGAATTGCAATTGAAAAGTAATAATGCTCACCACTTTCCATTGTTGAAAGAATTTTAAAAGAAATCAAAATGTAACAATTACATCAGATATGCAAAAGAAATAAGGAAACTTACAGCCGTTTCTTTTGAAAGCCGATTCAGTAATTTAGACAAATACAACAAAATTTTTAAAATATATTCATTTTCTTTTCATGTTGAAATCGAGTCGGCCCCAGGATATCTCCAAATCGAATTGGTTGACTTACATATTGAATTAAAACACATTTTTGAAACATCAGAAACAAAATAGATTTTTATAACACTTACGTCCCAAAAGATAAATTTTCCAATTTGAGAAATCTGGCACGAAAAGTTGATAGCGCTTTTAGTTCAACTTACACCTGCGAACCGTTTTTTTCGAAAATGAAATTGATCCAACACAAACCACGCTCAAACATAACGGACGCTAACCTGCAAGACCAATTACGATGTGCAAATACCCAAACTGAGATCGATTTGCAAAAGATAATTGGAAGAGCGGAGAAACAAATATCGCACTAGTAAAGTAAATATTTTTTAATGATTTCATTCATATTTACATATTTTTTATATTTTACTTTTAGTGTTATATATTTCTTTTACAATGTACGTTTAGTATCATTATTATATTATATTATCTATGTTTACATGTAAGAATAATAGTAAACACGATAATAATATATTGTTTCAATTTTTCACTATAAAAAAGTGTCTATAGTGGGTCTAAATCTAATATAGGTATATATATATGATTTTATATGCGGTCCGCGAAGTTATGATGCATTTCCAAAGTGGCCTGCAAGATCATTTGGGTTGGCCACCCCTGATATAGGGAGAGAAAGAGAGAGATATAAATGTATGTATGTTGTATAAAGAACAGTTTTGTTATATGTGGATTTAAAATTATATTTGTATTTGTTTCATAAAGATTAATTCCACTAATTTTGTTACAAAAACTTAAAAAGTATACTGAAACATTTTGAACTTAGAAAGTTTACGGTGAATGAAATAGACGATTTACGTCGTTGAAAAAATAAAAATAAAATAAAGGAATAAAAAAAGTGTTATAAATGTAATTCTTGAAAACATCCGTCCTAAATCGAAGTGTGCTCCTAACAGGTTCAAAAGCAGCGACAACGAACTTTTCAGTCTGGTTAGAAGATCTGGAACATTTTTCATTAGTGAATTTTCGGAAGAAGTTGACAGTGTTGACTTCATTAATCTTAAAGTTTAACTTAATTTCATAGGCAATGTTAAGTTTAGCAGGTTTAACAGCAACGTAAACAACTGTTACGAACAAAGCGGGCGTATTATGTTCTGCGTTAATTGGCATCGAGTTAGACTGGACGGATGTGCGACCTTGACTTTACCGTAATCGTTCTTGCATTTTCTGCATACTACCGCACTATTTTTAACAGAAAGGAAAACAAAGGAAAACAAAGGATACGCACGCTGAATTAACATCTGGTCAGGACAGTGAATAATTATTAAAATAAAATTTATCAAAAGCCATGTTTCTAGACGACCAACTACAAAAATTTATATTTTACTTCTATTATATCGCAGATTCGCAAATTTTTTAATTTAAAATTTTAGATTATTATCATCATTATTGCTACTATTATTGCTGCTGCTATTATTATTATTATTATTATTAGCTATTATTATAGGTGAATCGAGAAAAAAATTTGAAAATTTTTTATGCTATGTATGTGTGTACGTTGGGTGTATAATTCTATAAAACTAACAACAAAAAAATAAAATTTATAATCGGCCAAAATACACATTTATTGCTCCCGAACTAGATAACATTTATCATCGAAATACTAAACTGCGGTAAGGAAACTGGTTCCCGAATGTATGGATGTGAGAAATGTCATTAATTTTATTTAATAAAAACATCATTATTATTAACGTTTTTATTTATTTTTTTATTAGTCTTTAAAATTTCGGACTTGTTTTTTATATCGCTTATCCCTTTTTTCTTTTCGAGCTGAAGATAGGCGGATTAGTTTTTCATTCCGACTATATATACCAAATTTATTTTACTAATGTAAAATTCGTTGCTAGAAGTTCTTTTTTTTTTTTTTTTGGGAACGCCAACCAAGGGCAATGGCCCATCATCAAAGAATTACGAAAACAGGATTAAATTTTGATATATAAAGAAATAGAGGAAATGAACTCCGCTAAGATTGGAACAACATCTGGTGAAGGAAAGGAAAGTATGTAGGAAGCACAAAAAGGAGTAGGTAGTTTTAGGTGGAGAAGCTTAGTGTAGAGGAGGGAACGCTGCTGTACAAGAAGAGAGCATTCAAAAAGGATATGATTTGCATCACAAACACAGTCATGATCCGAGGGATGAAAATTACAGTATGGGGAAGAAACAATAGAAGTTGCTAGAAGAAGTTACCCATCAATAAATTTTAACCTATATATATATATATATATATATATATATATATATATGTATATTCTCTTTCAGACTGAGGTCACATGTTTTTCGTTCATTTTTGCTTAATGTTTCTTCGGCACTGCGGCGACAAATACAATGATTATCTGCAGAATCAAGAACACAGTAGGAGATGCAACAATGTAGAATCGAAAATGTGAAGAAGGAAGAAAAGTGTGATTAACAAAGACGTATTCTCATAGAGAAGGTAGTGGAACGATCGAGAAAGAGGAAAAACAGGAAGCGAGGCGAAGGGTTGACTTTGATGATAAAAGTAGTAAGGATTGGGCAAGGATGAAGAGTAAACCTCAGACTCTGTTTTAAAGTGAACGTGTTTTAAAGCAAAAAATAATTACGGACGGAGAATTTAATAATAAAGCGGCCGTTAACGGAGGTAGAACGTGCCAGACAACTGGGCCGTTACAGACTGTTTTTTTTTTTTGATGAATATAAAAAAGTTTCAAGCAGGTGAAGTAAGATTGGAATGTAGAATGAAATTAAGTATTCTCGTATATTTAGGAATACTTTGAGCGGGAAATTGGGAGAGATTTTTAAGAATATAGAAATGCCGTATCTGTGCCGTGGTAGAATTTGAATAAATGTAATTGATTTTTAAGCTTTTTTCGCAATATAAACCAGCACAACCGTATATAACTTGTTTACAGATGATGCGTTTATTTTCAGTTGTTGATTACGATTTTTTAAATTTAATATTAGAAAATATACAACGAATTTTCTTCACTATGTTTTTGTTTAACGGAAAGATAAAGTGACTAGGCCTCCCTTCTCGTATACATACGGATATTTATTACTTCAGCTTAATTAAAAATCGCAGAATTCCGTCGCCCGAGTTGTCATATTTCTTGGAAATTAATTTTAACTTATTTTCGTCGCTAGATGTTTCGAGGCTGCTCGTGCTACACATTAAAAGGATAACCAAAAAAAAAACGTTAAAAATGCTAGTCTTATTTAACGTTTAGTGAAGATCGAGCCTTAGCGCTTATTTCATTCCCCGGTTTAACGAAAAATGCGGGTGAAATTTTTCCACATGACCTTGAACAACATTTTCCACGTTTATCCGACTTCTCCGTCAGCCAACTGTAAAATCAAATTATACACGCCCGACCTCCATTAAATCGTTTTTTCCTTTTCCGGGTTGGTTTGCATTTGATTCAGTTAATTTAGAATTTTTCCTCTTATCTTTTTTTTTATAAATGAGCCTCTTGTCATTGTTATAATGAATTTTTCGTTTCCTCCGGGATCGGTCGTAAAATTTTCATTAAAGATACAAGCGCAAAGTTTTTTGATTTTTTTTCCCCCGATGATAAAAGCAGAGCGCATTTACGAAAGAATACTTGAACGTAAACATCATTTAAAATCAGTGTGTAATCATTCGCCTAGAAACACTACTGTAGTCTCTAGAAATTCGAAAAGTAACGTCCTATCCAGCGATTTCGGCTGGTCAAGTTTGTAAGTTTATCGCAACTATTTGTCCGTTACGCATGGGACACTCCGGAGAAAGTGAACAACGTTCCAACCAACATTGTAAACTATCCATTATCTGACTGCGAATTATTTTAAGCTAGAAAATCAGTTCTTGTTAACGATTTGATGTTAGCACATATCTAGCCATTGTACACATCATATACTTTTCTGCTGTTAGAAACCTTTCATACTTCCATTTTCATCCCGCAGAACTTTTCGAAATTCGCTTTACGAATTCAACGAATCACATATTGTGTAACTTTCAAACAATCCGTAAGCAAAAAATGCAAGTACGCAATCTGACAATTATCAATTGCAAACGAAAGAAGCAAAATCGCAAGCGCTTTCTAGAAGGGGAGATTTACAATAGAAGTAGATGATTTACATACAATAGATAACTGCCGACCAGTTAGGTTAGAAGAAAGCGAATTGGAGAATGATTGATTATAATGTACTGGTGACGTACGGAGCAGCGTTCGAGAAATATTCACCTCTAAGCAAAATCCAGTACGCCCCTACAGTCAAACAAATATCGTCGTATTTCGAGAGTTGTATATTTTACTGCGGTGCTTTGGCATTGTCATCGGATCGGGAAACCAACAATAGTCGGTGAAGAAAATTAAATTAGATCAACTAGTCTAAATGGCAAACGTATAGTTCAGTTAGTGTAATTAAAAAGAAACCTCTTAAACAACCGACTCGCAGACATCTAGCGTTCGTAAAAAATTATTCTCTTCGACGATTTTCATTTTTCCCCATTACGCTGTTTACATGCATTATTCGAGTTGGCGTTCTTTCTTCAATGTTACAAAAATCGATAATGAAATAACGAATTTTCCAAGGTAATCGAAGTCGATATAAAAGGGATTTTCCGATTTTCGTACGAACAAAAGCACGGAAAACTGGTCTCTACCAACGATGAAATTTAGAAAGAAGTACAAGATGTTGCCCGAGATGGTGAGAGCGAGAAGAAGATAGCTGCGAAGTGAACGGAGTAAGTAATTTTACCGGGTATTAGAAATTTACAAGATCATCGCTCTGTGTTATACTACCGGTAATTCGATAGAAGGACGCAAATCTATTATCAATTGATTAAGTCTGCCATTCAATGAAGTAGCATGGTTTTAGGATGGTTGAATTTTAAATTATTCCATTAGCAACCAGTTTAGTAGTTCAATAATAAAATTATTATAACTTAAATCTATAAACTATACTAAACGGCCAAAATTTCAAATAATAATAATCCCGTTTTTAATATAAAAATTTAAAATTCTAATATTCTTTTTAAAATTTGTGATATCGTCTCGTTATTTGTCTTAGTTTATGTATATTTTATCTCGTTTCTAAACATGTCCGTTAAAGTTTGTTCATTTATCTTATAAACGTCGCTTTTAATATTAATAAACATTTCTCCACTTTTAATATATGTAATCGATTTCCTGCCTATGTTCTTTGGTTTGTCTCTATATCGACTTTAAAATTATTAATTGTACGAATGCTTCTGTCTGTTATTATGAATAGTAAGTCATCTGCATATGCGCACAGTTCAACACTCTTGTCGTATGGTAGAGTTTGGCTGAATAGTATACGTATATTTCAGAAAAGTGGACCTAAAACGCTACCCTGTGGGTAGCCTTTATTGGTTTCAGTGTTTGCACTATGATTACCTATTTGAAGAGTTACACATCTGTTTTTAAGGTAGCAATATATTCCACTTAGCAATAGTATTGATCAGAATAGATTTTAAAATGTCAACCAAAGCAGGGTGCCAGCAATTATCAAAGGCTTCTTTGATATCCACTCCCATGACCAGAACGTTCGACTTTTTTCTTAAGGTTGCTGCTAATCTTGCTAATCACATAATTCACATCATGTTCTGTGGACAGACCTTGTCTGAATTCATATTGTCTTTTATCTAAAAAGTTTCTTGAGTTCGAATGGCAGGTTATCCTACTTTTTTAATAGTTTTTCGTAAATTTTGCTTACAGTATTTAAAAGACATATTGGGCGATAGGAGCTTATGAGATTCGCATTTTTGTTTGATTTATGAAGTAGGATTACATTTGCTTCGCACCAGGGTTTAGGGAAATAGTTTAAGAAGAAGATATTTTTTATATAGGAGTGGAAGGAGTTTTGGATAGACCTTTCGGATTAATTTTAGTGTCTTATTTGTAATATTGTCAGGTCCAGCAGCTTTGTTGTTTTTTAAATTTTTTATAATGCTATTTAGTGCGGAAGTATCATCAATAGGAGTCTGTTGTGAGTGAGCAACGTTTTCCTGTATAGGAAATTTAAAGTTTTCTCTTAGTATTTTCTGTTTGTTGCTGTCTTTGTCAGTGTTGTCTAACGGAAAAAGAGAGGATAAGCAGTAGTTAAGATTCTCTGTCATATTGGTGATTTTATCGTCGTTATTTTTTGTGAAAAGTGAAATATTGTTTGGTTTGTTTGATTTCCGAAACGTTAATTTGTAGCTTAAGCCCCATGGTTTAACATTTTCAGAGCAAATTTGGAGGGGGAAGTTATATAATTATTATATCTTCTATGGTACGCAGTAGATTTGAGAAATACGTTGTTTCATAAAAAAAATCAAATAACGACCTTTTATGAAATTTAAAAATGTTTTAAAAATACATAATTATTACATTTTAATTTAAATTTGATTTTATTTTTAGGTAAAAAATAAAAAAAAACTATAAAATTCTAGTTAAAATGGTAGTTAAGAATTTGAGTAGTAAGAAAATTAGTATTTTTATTAAACTTTACTTCTATTTTATTTTTCTAAGTAATCCGATCCTAATTCTTTGTTTGTGAGCAAGTACACAAAATATATATATTTATCTTTGATCTATTTTCATTTACATTACAAAATAAAAATTAAAAATAAATAAGAAAGATAAAAGATCGATGACAGTTGGGTTTAAAATAAAATAAAAACGTAACATTAATAGTTTTACTGGAAAATAGTATTAAATATTAGTTATAATTAAATCCATTAAATTTATAACAAATTTTTTTATAGAACCTTTGGTTTTTTGTTTTTTTGGGGGGGTCTCCTATTTCTCCCCCGTGGATCCGCCACTGTATATACATATATATATATATATATATATATATATATATATATATATATATTTGTAGTATATATGTAAGGCTAATTTTAATTTAATCCGTACGTAAAAACGTTGTTGACTCAGTAAATTAAAGAATAATTTATGCAAAATATTCAGCTAAATCGAATTAATAAGTGTTTGATCGTTACCGAAAGTTATGAAAAAATCAATTTGAAAAGGGGAGGCACATTACAAAATTTCTTTTCTTAATTTTGTTTGTGGACAATAAAAAAAGTGACAAAATCGCAAGCGACTAATCGAAAATGGAAAAGAGTGAGCTTCAGTATCAAATTCTGTGAGACTTCGATTGTGCTGGGTGAATGAAAAATTTCCAGTATGGAAAGCAACGGAAAGCCGTGAACGTGCATGGATTTATTCTCTCGAAAATGCCACGTCGGAAAAGTAAACACGAGATTGCATCTCTACGCTAACTAAGAACTCTTAAAAACCCGAGGAGGAAAATAGCTAATACGTGATTTATCCGAATGAACGGGTACTAACCGTATTTTCACAGCGATCTATTTAGAATAATACGATTGCGTGTTCATGTACAGTGGCTGTATTCCGGAACTCACAGTAGGCTTGTATTTAGGATTTTCTTTGTAAGTTTTAACAACACTGATATGAGGGTCGAAGACTGTCCGTGTTGAAGGGATTTATATTTGCTTTCTAGACTGGTATTACTTCAGCAACTTTACAAATCTGGCGCGAGCTCAAAGTTTTGTTCAAAGTTGCCATACGGTCGTTCAAATCTCGTTTAACTTCTTAAAAGTTTTTCTTCAAACTCATACGGCGGTATAGAATATTTCGTCGACGATCGAAGAACAAGAGGCGGAAACTTATTTGCATTTTTTTCCAACGGTCAGATTTGTGCATGAAGTAGTCGAACACCTGCCAAAATGTGTCTACAGACGATACGATTTGCAGTTCAAAAATAGATGGGGAAGCTGAAAATAATTGTTCCTAATTGTTTTTGACGGCAGTTTAACGATTCCATGGATTATTGTTTAGTTTTATGCAATAAGTAATTACTAAGGAATAATTGATTATTTCTGGCCAAGTCGTCGTAATTAGGTCACTGTTTTTCGTTTACCCGGAATTGCTGGTAGAGATTTAATGTAGATTACCGTTTTTTTTTGTTTTTTTTTTTTTTTTTTTGTTTTTTTGGAAGAAGCTATAGTAGTTCGGTTTGAATAACGGAATTGTGATTTGTAATAGTTTCTTCTAGGAGTTTGCCTTTCAGTAGTACTGTGAGTATGTATTATTTTGAGCATGGCAAAAAGGATTTCATGAAGGCACATTTTGGATTGTGTGTAGCTGTTTTTAATTTATCTAGAGTAGTGAGTTCTTAAAGGCCTGGTAGCTGTGGGACGTCACAACCTTAAAAGTGTATGCAGAGTGTAGAAACGAACCTTATTCCCGGTGAAAGAGTTTAAAACCAAGCACTTAGGCAGTAAAAAATCAAAGTATTTTACTTTTTCTTTTTCTAACCCAGCGCAAGTGAAATTTTTGAAGTGTCGATGTATGGCAGCGGAATTTGGACCAGTACCTGAACGAAATACGTCTGCCTAATTAACTATGCCATGGTAGCAGCTACTTAAAATACTTTACTTTATACTAGATACAAACGAATTTTAACGACCGGATTATTCCCCTTAGATGTAACTGATTTCCAATGTATTTCGAAATCGTTAGTGGCTTAATAGTGGGTAGGATAGTTATTGGGGACGAAGGTAGGCCATGTACAGCACATCAGTAGGTATACGACCGAAGAGGAAAAGAAACAGGAATAATACCAAAAAAAACAACAAAAAACAACCGGATTACAATAGACTAGTGAGAGAGTTACAACGCACACCTTCTTTTGTTTATTTTTGTTATTTCTGATACTTTTTGTGATTAATAAATTTGTAGCGTAATTTGTTTTTTTGTAAGATGATTTCCTCTAATATATCATTTTTTTTTTTTTTTTTTTTTTTTTAAATGGGCTCGGTGTTAACACTGGCCCAACTACATGGACCTAGATCACCTACTCAGATTCTGAGGCGATCGGAGATAGAAAGTATAAAGGAAAGAAGGAGGGGAACAACGGCTGGAGATGGGAAGGAAAGGATAAAGGAAGCATTGAAAGGGGTAGGAAGATCTAACGCCAAAAGTTCGGCGTATAGATGAGAGCACTGAGGAAAAAGAGCAGAGCATTCGAAAAGGATATGGTTGGGGTCACATATAAAGGGAGGATCAGTTGAGTGGAGAGGGCAAAAGGGAGAAGATATCTTTTACTCGTTGATACTTGGCAATTATTTTAAGCTAGAACGGATAATGTTATTAATACGTTTTTTTTTTTGTTTATTTTAATTAACTCCATGAATATGTCACATTATGTGAAACCAGTTGGTATGTTGTACTTTTAAAAATACATGTATATTTTATTTGTGTTTAATTATTAATTAAAATTAATAAATATCGGACACTATAATTTTCACGAATAATCGATGTTTGATTTCATTGAATATATACTCAAAATTTGTAAAGAATCACACCCTAATAATTTGGAACTTACTATGATGATTTCTTGAATTAGTAGGCTCCCTTTAACCTTAATTTTCCTAACTGCTTTCGTTCTTTCATTTTTATTTCTTAATTTCCTTATCATTTTCACAGCTAATGACCGTATTTCAATTACGAAAAATTACCAAAAACTTCTGTAAACACAAAAACCGAGGAACAGAATTTTTTTAACTTTAAAAAAAAACAACGAAATAAAATAAAATAATTAGAAATAAGAGCTATATCTACAATTTAATATTTTTTTGTATTTTATTTTTATTTTGAATATACAACTCGCAATTTCGGAAAGTGCAAGTTTTGTTTCGTAAAATATAGAAATAAATTCAGATCACCAGTAAAGGACATAATGAAAAAAAAAAAGTAGAAAAAGGTTCTTTAGCGTTGTAGAAAAAGCGATTTTGAAGTAAATGTTTAGTTTTTGAAAAATTTAAAAGTCTCACAAAGAGCCAAATGTGAATAACAAAATTCGGATAAAGCGAAAAAGCGATTTTTGTAAAAGATAATGGCGGATCGATGTGACCGATACGCGAGAACTTCCAATTATTTTGAAGTGGGTCTTAGAGAGATGCTGGAGTAAGTTAGCTTTTCCGATCCGTTTCTTTGAACACGGTGTGTAAAGTCATTCGATAGGGTAATTTAATTATTATTATTGTTTCGCGTCTTTAGAAGTCGTTCAAGCTAAGCTCATTCGAGCCCATGTTACGACACTGAAACATATATTGTTCGTCAAATCTCTTTCAATCTGACCTCTCTTCGTCGAAACAGCTATGAAACAAAAGATAGACGAAGTAATCAAAAAAGCCAGGAGAAACGTTAACAAGAAGAGGAAGGATAGAGAATGGCTCTTACACACTGCGTTTAAATGGAAGACAAACAACTGTATCTTAACAAGTTCTCTAACTAACCAAGCGTACACTCATTAAACCGACAAAAGATTCTCTCGCTCTGCGTAAAGGCCACTTCTTTAACTACCAACATTTTTCCACTCATGCCGTTGGTGCTCTGACCTTTCCAGCCGCCCTGAACTTTTTTCCATATCGGCAAGGCTGCTTTAGGAGGATAATATTTTATGGTAACCAGACAAAAGACACAAAAAAGCTCTTAACGGCTGTTGGCTGAATAATTTTTAGACATAAGCCGTCCACTCGCGCAGCGCACATTTTTCGTTACACGACACTTTCAGATATAAAGAACGCCATTCAAGCGCATTCTACATCAACGCTACCGCAGTCTCATCGATATTTCTCTAAAAATAACTCGAAACAATTCGAGTCGATAATGCTATATCGATTCGAACCATTCTCGACGCATAGCTGTCTACGAAAAATCGAAAAAACAAGCGAACCTACCGTTAAAACGTGTAACCATTTCCGCTCGATTATTTGCCGATAGTACATTCTAGTCTGAAGATCTCTCCACCTTCGTTTTATGTTAAAAAAAGTTTCAAAATTCATCGTATACATCATGTAGCATTCACACTACCTTTTCGACGGCGAGCTCATTCAAATGCTTCGTTCTTGCCGGTTTTCATTTTTTCCATCCTATTCCGGCGTGTTTTAATTTTTTTTTTCTAATTTATTCTGCGCTTTTTTATTATTTTTATTTTAATTTTTGAACAGAACAAACCGATTCGGTGATATTTAATTAACATAGAAAATCGTATTTGTAATTTTATAAAAAATCTATTACATTAAAAAAAGCGAATATATTTATTAATAATCGAACACATCGACATGTTTCGGAGCGACTACTTCGTCTTCTACGATCACATGCCTAAGACAAAAATCTCCTCAATTGGATCATAAAACTATTCTTTGTTAATTTTCAAATTTATGAATTATTCGGTATCACCTATTGTGCGTGCAAACTTGAACATCGGAGTTCACAATGTTATTACCAAGCAGTAAATGCGCCTAAAATACTATCAATTTGCCAAATTACCGTGGAAATGTAGCTTTTGATGTTTTTACCGTGGAAGCGCAGATCGAAATAAAGAAATCGATTTTTTTTTTTTTTTTTTTTTTTTTTTATGCATAAAATATGGGAAATAATGTGACAAAAAAGTTGATTTTTAGCAAGAAAAAAAATTAAAATATAATTTTCTGTAGTATGTACGTGTTTTTTTGTAATATTTTTAATAAAATAATAATTATTCGAAAAAAAAAAAAATTCAGAGTGATATTGATATTATCGTCTAATTCTTATACATCATTAATACTTATTAAGAGTCGGCATCAAATTAATAATTAATAAAAACTGCGTTAAATATTCATTAAATTGTTCCTAGATATTGTAATATAAATTTAACGCCGATTCTAATAAGTATTAATGTTGTATAAGAATTACGATAATATCACCCTCTAAGTGGTATATCATTCTGAAATACATTTTCTTATCGGGAGTAATTATTTTTTTATTTTTTAGTGCGTTTTTATTCAATTTTTATAATAAATCTTCAAAAGTATTGGTACTTTTTTTTTTGTTTTTTTCTTCAAAAAAACATTTTTAATTTAGCCAGACGGAGAATTTAAAATATTATCGCAGCATTCATTAGCGTGGAAAAATAGATTTAAGTAAAGAAAATGAGTAACTCTGATAGCATCATTCACACGTTTATCGCTGATAGAAATATTACTCCTCTAAATCACTGTACACAAATTTTGAGCATGTGAGTAATTCAAATGATTCTTTTTTCAATAAGAAAAAGTTATTAACCAAACAAGTAAAATACAGGTAATTGTATAGGTTTTTTAAGTAGTCATGAATTAAAAACAATGAATGTAGACGGTCGCTATTGTTTCCTCGGACATTATTCTTCAACAAGGTGATTTAAGATATTCCACTTCTAAAAGATTTTTAGCTGCACGCGTTACGAACAAAATTTATCAAGGACGTTTTGTTGCTCCGCGTGTTCAACACTGTGATTATACATTAGCTATGAATTCGGCAACTCCATCGGAATTGGAGTTGATAAGCAGATCTGCAGCTGGAGAGGATACGTGTACATATGCGTCTCCTTTAGCGAAGTTGATTTGCACATCTCCATTATGAGTATCAAAATATCAAAAAAATGTTTAAATTAAGAAGCAAGAATTTCAAAATAAAAGGAACGATGAACGCGAGTGACTTAAAATACATCAATGTTATTTACCATATGACACGATGTAAATTCGAGAAGAAAAAAAAAATGAATTTGAAACCACTGAAGCGCAATTTACAACCCCATTGCTGCCGGAATTTGCACGTTTTATACTCTTTAAACCGTGATTCAAAAAGTACAAAAAGTAGCAACATTTCAAAGTGATAGATATTCGTATTATCGGTCGAAAATTTTTACGCTAAAAATTGTTTAAAAAAACAAAACAATTACCGACTTTGAGATTTGTATTGAAAATTTATAGAAATGCGTTAAAAAGTAAGAAGTAATTATTTCCGATAAAAACTGATGCATTTCGGAATAATGTGCGTAAGAGTATTATGATTATTTTTAAACAGCATTAATACTTATTAGAATATCAGTGCTTTCTTTACCCTCCGTAGTTGCTATTATTGTCTCTCCTTTCTTTCCTCAGTTTGTAAGTACTAGTGTCCGTTTCATTCTTCCAGCACCTTGAATTGTAGCGCCCGGTTAATGCTCTCAGTTGGCGAGCCCAAAGAAAAAAAGCCGAAAATCCCAAAATGTGCATTGACTGAAACGTTCTACCCTAAGCTTATGCGGAAGTTCAAAATTTGCTTATTATCCTCGTAATTCGATGTCGCACTATTTTTTCCATTGAAGTTCGTTTATTTCTCTTTATACTTGATTATTTTGTTTTTTATTGTTGTTTGTTTTCTTTCTAGATGTAAAAGAGGTACTCGAATAAATTTAACGTTTTTAAATTTAACCGAAAAATAATTATACAGCGGCCTCCCGCACATACACATTCAACCAAAAAAGTAGTTGTTCCCGATCATCACAGTACTCGCTTCGAGAAGGTCAAAAGGATTGCAGTTCGCATTAAATTAGTTTTATTCAGAATTTACGTTCTTCAACGGAACAGGAAATAAAATTCGGAGCAGGAAAAACGTTGAGGCACATTTTCTTCGCTAACGGCGAATTCCCTTGACATTGGAAATCTAAACGATAGCAATGTCGACTTTTCTCCCGGGGCCCGAATGAGGAAGTGGTGTTTGAAGAGAAATCCATTACAAACTACCTTTGCACGTCTACCTTTGAAACTATTAACTGACACGCGCTTTTATCTTCAAATCGAATTTCCTCTCCGATGTTAAGGTACTTCCTGACTTGTTCGCCGCCTTAATTATTTCTACTTTGTCCCGGAAATGTATACAGAATTCAAAGACAGCGATTCGTGGTTTGCCATAGAAATGCATAGTACCTAAACAACAAGAGTAAATAAAAATACAGTAGTCGGAAAGCTAATTTTTCAATATGTCTATTCGAAAGGAGAATGTGTCATGTACATTATTTTATTTTAAAATGTACGTTTTTTTTTTTTGCGATACATGTCCCAAAGCTATTACCACTGGCGCTGCTGTGGGTCAAAGAAAGGTAACACATCGGTATCCGACCAAAGTAACGTTGTTGTCCATTCAATTCAGCTGTTGTGCGGTCGCCTTTTTTCGCATTCGAGAATGGATCTGCGAAAGAATAACGTTAAGTGGTCGGGTAGTTTGTTAACCGCGGATTATCCGGTACACTCAATTTCAGTTTATTTAAATTTATTTTGTTACGTATGGGTAGAATTTTCGAAACGTAATTATAAATAAATACACTTCTGAAAGAGGCGTAACATAATTAGTGTTTTAGTGAGGGATTTTTCTCCGGTAGCAAGACGACGAATCGGCTAATTAATTGCACCCAGTATCCAGAACAATCAGGGTCAATTCGCGCTTGGCGTATAGTCTCGATTGTAAATTTTTGCCTAAAAAGAATTCGGTCGAAAGAAATTGTCAACAGAATCACAAGTTCGTAAAGCAGTCCCCAACTTTCTTCAAAGAATTCGAGAAGACGATGCTCAGATAATACCAAAAACGAATGCAAAGATGTAAGAACGACAACAACTCGGTGGACCACAGAGAATCAAATTTTGTATATTTACACTGATAGGCGGCTTTCTAACTCATTCACTTTAACACTCTCCCCCGACAAAGGTATCGAACTAAAAATCTTTAAATTTGATCTGCCATTAGTAAAATGGCTATACCGCAACCGCATTTCGTTAGACGTCGATAGGCTACATTGTCTGCCGCCTGTACAAACACTGGTCACAGTAGTTTTAGGAACGGCCGTTGTACAAAAGATGGGCCAAGACAACTGCAACTACTCTCCGTACGGAGTATGGAAGTTATCTAGCGAGAAAAAAACGAGTGAAACACGAAGTTCATTTTTTTCTCGACAGAACAAGCGCAGAACGAGTGCCATATTACGAACATGTAGCTGTGTGAACGAAGTGTAGTTAGAGTTTCCCTTACAGACTAATGGTGCGCTCATCAGTCGATGCCATGGATATCAAAACCGAAGAAACATAATTCGTTATTGTGTTCGAAGGAAATCATCGCCGATGGACACCGTTCGAGCGATCCCAACTGCATACGGTACGGAAAGTTTAAACAAGGTCACAATATTGCAATGGCATAAAGCGTTTACCAATGGTTGTAAAACACCTGTATTGATCGTTTTTTCGAAAAGTGGCCTGAAAGGATGCGCAAGTCTATTGCGAAGAACGGTCGATACTTTGAGAAGGAAGACGACGAATCAGACAGCGTATAAACAATGTTTTGTACGAAATTTCTTAGTCTGTAACGAAAACTCGTAACTGCACGTCGTCTACACAGCTGTATGTTCGTATTGCTATAATGGCGCTCTCGGAAAAAGAATGGAATTCGTGTTTTACTCCTTTTTTTGACCGTTAGATAACGTCCATATTCCGGTCGGAGAGTAGTTGCAGCAGTTTTTTTGACTCAGTCCTTTTAATAAGTAAATTTTAGGGTAATTGTGAAAGTGTCCAAGAAAGGACGACGGAATGAAAAGATTTATCTTTTTTAAGAGATTAAACTACCTTGAAATTTTCAAAAGATCACATTTTTTCCCGCTAAAATGATCGTTCGGATGCTTAACGCCTAAATTGGAAAATTTTAAAATGTTTATGCCCCTTAACTGTACTACTAACAATAAGTAAGTGTGCACCAGTGCTTGGAAACATTGTGTGACGTGATTGTAAAAAAAATTGTGTTATACTACAAATGTATAATAAAATTTTACAAATAAATTTCTTAATTTTAAATTATAATATCCAATAGCCACATGCATACGTGATAAACAATTCTTTTATACGCAAAAGAATTTAATATACAGAGGTAGTAATCATTTGTACACATAGTAAATATACGATAGAATATTACCCACACATATGTACCTGCATACCACAAAATATGTAAATAAACCTTCATATATTTAACATGCAATAAAAGCTAATCGAGCAGTGAGGTAAATTTTGTTACTTTTAATGTTCAGTAAGTAGCATTTAAGTTTAAGGTTCGTATTTTACGCTCTTGTTTAAAATTATTCAGTAAATATTTAATAGCCAATGATAAAGAGTTATCCTTAACATCTCCGGAGTACTCTATTTGTATTCTTGCATAAAACTTGTGATATATGTAGGAACATAAGCGTAATAATTCGTAGAAGATCTTGCTGATCCGCATTCAATACTAAATCATTTAATTTCATTAACTGGGCAAGTATAATACTTTTTATTAATATATTAAGTTAAGTGAGTCTAATATTGACGGAGCGTCGATATTTGAGTAATTAAGCTGTTTATTTGAGGGTCTCCCTAATGGAAATCTGAGGAAAATATTGCGATCTAATTCCTTTCTCTCACACGATTTCTCTAGTATAATTAATCAATTTCAGATAACCACTTGAACGGGAACTTAAGTTCGGAATGGGACAAGTCTCGATCCTATGATATCCTTAGCTTGGTAATCAACCGCTTGACTATCGCGCTACTTATGTAATATATATGAAAATAATAAATTACATAATTACATATATATATATATATATATATATATATATATATATATATTATAATAAATCAATTTTCGTTTACAACAGGCAAAAATCGAAAACGGGTTTATTCTACAAACGCAGTCAGTCAAGTATGATGCGTCATGCGCTGAGGATCCCATATGTTGAGTTAAAGTTAGCCACAACACCAGATTCGAAACAGGGATATTCAATTTTAAATTTATAATATTGTATGTATGAGTATTTTTCACCAAACATTCTACCGCGTGTACAATTTTTTTTCCAAATTTGACTATTTTATTACATTACAATAAAACAAACATTACACTTGATATTGTAATACGAATAATTTGATTTCTTTTAGGAACGAAATTTAAAAAAAAAAAAAATATATGTATATATATATATAAATAACGAATGCGATAGCTACATACAATTAAAACTGGAAATAATAAAAAATTTTTAAAGAACATATCATAAAAAAAGGTCGCTAAACTGCCTTCGATAAATGGCAGCAGCGTTGGGGTATATGGATAAAAGGGTGCAGTTATATGGAAGAATAAGGAATGCGAATTCAAAATCAGGCAAAGAAAGTTCGAGTTAAAAAAGTTTAGATCTATTGGAACTACGGATTCCTATTTGGAGTATAAGTGCTGCGTCAATGCGAAGGTTTTTGAAGAAACAAAGAAAGCATTGTGGACCAAATATTGCAGAAAATTTAACAGATCTAATTCATTTAGAAAAATATAGGCTCTGACAAAACGCTTCAAAAATAAAATCAGGCATAATAGAACACCAAAAGATGATATTCTACGATTTTATCAATACAGTAACACTTTCATATGCTCTTCCATTAGACGAAGAAACTGAAAAGGCGAGTTCTGTGCAACAATTAGAAAACATTTTCTTACGCGCCCGATTACAGTTAAAGAACGATTTGATCCATTGAAGAGAAAATAGGACTCTTCTCCGGGCATGGATAATATAACATATTCGCTACTGAATCATTTAGACTGTAAAGTCGGAGATCTACCCTACTTAACATTCCTAATTAACTTCTAAATTCAGGTAATATGTCGAGAGACTGGCTTCAAATATTGATAATTCCTATTCCCAAGACTAGTAAAACGCTGTGTCGTATATAACCACAAGCTGAACAAGTTGATAAGAAAGGCTTTCGAGAGCTATGTAAAAATGAAATAGAGTGTGGTAGAATGAACGTTATAATATTTTTCCTTCAGGCATGATTGGCTTCAGTTCGGGGTTTGGCATCCTAAACTGTTTGGCGTATTTTATTAATGATATCTTAAATGTGGCCACTTTTCCTGACATAAAAACAACCTTTGATAACGTTAATATTGTTATACCAGTAAAGCAATTAAAGCAAATAGTATTTCCTTTTCAGCTTGCTAGGTACATATATCGGGATTTCTTTTTATATTTCTGGAATCCTACAACGAAGGAAATTGAAATAAAATTTGCGTACAAAGGTGTAAATCAATAATTAGTTCTTAGGCAAATTCTGTTTAATTTTTATGTTTTAAAACTTTTTGATTCACTCTTATCTTCTATCTCAGATATATCTTATCCGATGAGCGCAGGTTCTTGGCGAGTATGGTTGTGAATATGTGTTTTATTTCTTACATTTATCAGTTCTTTATACACAGTGCAATCCTTATAATTAGCCGGATAGTTTCCTTCGCAATGTACACGTGTCATCGGTTTATCAATCGATTTACTACAATTTTTAGTATCATGCTGTTCTTTACATTTAACACAAGCAAACGGCAATGCACAATACGCTTTACTGTGTCCAAACGATTGACATTTAATGTACTGTAGTATTATTCCTTTAATTTTTGTAAGGTGGTTCTACTTTTATTTTCATATTTAGAAGAAATAAAGGTTGCTTTGTTTTTGGCTACGGTACATTAATTACGTTTCTTGCTATAAATCCTTCTTTATTCAAGCCTCTTTAATCTCTTCAATCGACATAGTGTGGTGAATGTTTTTAAGGATGACGCGATTAGAGCTCGTTCCGCTTTCAGTTGAGATGTATGATAAATAACGTTGTTTTGTTTTAAATGCTTTAACGCTTTTCGATAATTATATCAGCATTGCTTGTTGTTAACTTAATCTTTTTTATTGTTTAGAGCCCGGCAAATAAATTCATTTTTGTTTAAAACTGAAAAGATGCAGTTTTCCATCTCTTTCTAATTAACAACGCCGTATAAAAATATTGGGGGTGGTTTGGGGCTTTTTATTCCATCAATTTCTTCAGCATTTACAATTGTATCACTTTGCTTGTCAATCATATGAGTACCGCTATACGGGAGATTTCTTAAAGGCCAAAATCGATTTGCTTTTGTCTCCACATTAGGAGAAATACTAGCGGGTGTTTGTATTCGTTGTCGTTTCTTATAAGGTACAACCTGCTATGAATTCATCGACTGTACAATTTTTATTGGAGGGACTATTTTATTTGAATTTGGATACATCGGTGTATTGTTAGCGTGTAAGTTGTTATTGCTGATGTCGTAAACGGTACTATTAATCTCACCACTATTGGACTTAGGATTTGTACTATTACTATCACCGCTGTTATCATTGTTGCGAAGCAGGTATCGTTAGTATTGTTAGTATCACGATGTGTGGAAGTATATCACAGTTGATAACGATGTGTGTAACGGCGTTGTTGGATTTGTTGTAGCAACAGCGGGTGTAGTTTGCATGTTGCTTTCAATAGATGTTGTACGGCTACAGCCCGGTGAGCGTTGAACGGCCATTCCGTACAACGGCGATCGATAGATGAACGACGACAGTACCGGTTCAACTGATGCAGCAACCGCGATAAAAAAAACAAAAGGATATCGCCTGAGGTAACAATTATCGAATCGTTTATACCGATCGCGACAAAACGATAAGCAACCGTCTTCAAGATGTTTTTAGTGTAAACATAAAATGACCGTTGTATAAATATAAAAATATTTTGGAAGATTGAAGGAGCGAACTACTCTTCATCGGTCGACTAACAATATATGCAATAGGAAAGTAACGAGACAAGACTGTTCCGTTTAAACATAAAAAGACAAAATCTTCTCGATAGTGCATACGAATAATTTATTTGTATTTGTAATAATACTGTTTCGGGTTTCTTAATTTCCAGGCTGCAATTTTATTTCGATTTTCGCTTTAAAAAAAAGAAACACGCGATAATAAGGATTAACAAATTCTATTTTTGTTAAAAGGTGTTTTATATTAACGTGTCAATAAGAGCACATTGGTGAATGGTTAAGACAAAATTTTAAAAATGAATAATTTTATTTATTATTCATCGCAGTCTGTTCGGTGAAGTTGTGTGTTCTCGCGTTTATTTCATTGCTCGTTTTTATTTTTTATTTTTTACTTCTTTAACTTTTAATTCGTTGAAACAATCTGCCATCAAATTCGGGTATTGCGTATCTATTAAGTCGTTCTTTTTTTTTTTCTTCACGCATTCGCTCCAATATGCTTCTAACAGGGAAAAAAAGAAAAATCAATTTAGAACAGCCTTCTAGTAAGACCGGCGCCCGCAATAGATTTATTCTGCTACAATCAGAAAAGGAAGAAGAAGAGGTGTTAATGAAGTAATTGTAGTTAAGGAGCCGAAACTTCATATACCCCCTATTACCATCCTCAAGCTGGATGTAGCGGCTGCACAAGCTTTGCTCTGACAACAAATTGAAGGATTACGCCATTAAAACGATATGAATTGGATTAAAATTAAATTGCGAGTTCACTGAAGATTTTGAGAAGGCAAAATGTCTTCTCTCGAATTATGCATTTTTCACGCATGGGATCAGAAGCGACGAGCCCTACAAGGCATTGTTGTTCGGATTTGACAATATTGAGTCTGCGGTTCTACTAGCACAATTAATCAGCATGGGGCTCACATGCTTAAATGTGAAACGCATCATAAGGAAAAATAAGTACAACAAAGATTATCGTTTTCTTTAAAAAGAAGGCTACCACGGTCAAAGAGCTAAACATGCATCACTCCGTAATATCACACATTGTTGTAAAATAGGACTATCAAAGAAATGGCCCGAATAAAGTCGCCTAATGTTATAATTGCAAGGTGTTTGGAACGGCTCCTTGTATTTTAAGGTCAAAATTTTTTGTGTTAAATGCGCAGGGCCCTATAAAACATCCGATTGCAATTCGGATTTAATAAAATGTGCTGGGAGTAATAGAGAGTATAAAGCTATGGATAAAAATTGCCCTAATAGGCTAAAATACGAGAACCTTAAAGGTTATGCAACCAATAAAGCCAACGCGGTACCCACTAGAGGGCGACAAGGCACAACGTATGAAACCAAGTTTCCCAACTCATTGAAGCAAAATTCGGCCAAATCTAACGCCTCAGTGACTATGAGAAATACGCTCACGAGCGCTCCCGCAGCCACTTTTGCTAATATATAGTAAAATCCACGAATGAAAAGATTCCAATAAATTCGAGTGAAGAATTATTCTCATTTGAAGAATTAGAAACATTAACCTTCGAACTGATTTCTGGCTTACGCGATTGCAAAACCAAAAGGGAGCAATTTGACGTTATTACAAACGTAGCTTTCAAATTCCTATCGTAATGGATAACGCGATAAAAATAGGTACTTGGAATGCAAGAGACATTCCGATTAATAAGTTAACTGAATTTTTCCAATGCATAATAGAACAAAACATTCACATTTGTCTGTTAACAGAAACCTGGGACTATCTGTTAATTGTTCTATAAAAAAATCGTGACTTCCTTATCTACCGAAATGATCAACCGAATTCACGAGGCGGAGGAGTAGCAGTGGTAGTCAAGTGAAATCTTGAACACAAGTTCCTACCTGTAGTAAACCTTAGCCTTATTGAAAATGTTGAAATCCAGATTGATACTCCCTCGGGCGATAGAACAAACATATATTCTTGCTACTTCCCCGGAGGCACTGCTCAATACAATCAAAATCGAAGGAACCTATTTTCCAATGACATAATTAAATTCCATCAATAGCAAAACGATATTCGGCGGCGATTTTAACTGCAGACATTCTTCATGAGGATGCTCCAGAGCCAGTGGCTGGGGTAATATTCTCTATAATAAACTTAGCAATGCGAATATTAGAATGTTATATTCGAGCGAACATAGCTATATCCCAGCAAATCGACGAGGAAACCCTTCTACTTTGGACGTCTTCATCACAAACACCTCAGAGGCAGTATCATCTATCGAAACTTTCAATGATCTGAGTTCTGATCAGCTGCCATTCTCCCAAGTTTAGCCATCGGCACTAATCTCATGACGTATGATTTTTGCAAAGCCAAATGCTTCCGCCTTAAGAGAATTCTAAACGAAGAAACAGAAAGGAACCCAGTCGTCCCGTCTTTGCCAATATATCATTCAATTCATCAATCTAACCGAGCACGTCGTAGACTACAGGGTTCGGGGAAAAAAAAACATATTTTCGACAAGGAAAATTAAATTCCCAACACACATCAGTAGGTTAATTAAGATCTGAAACAAGGGCAGACGACAGTGATTCATTACTGAAACCCAACAGACTACGAGCAATTAAGATTTTTAAATTCTTGAATAAGAGAGGAAGTTTCTAAATGTAATTAATAAGTCATGGAATCACCTATTATTCTCATTTAACGAAAACTCTAATCATATGTGCAACCTTTCTAGAATATTAAGAAAGAAATATAACATTATTTCTTCACTTAACGAAAATAGCTCGATCAACACTAAGAAAAAATGCCGACTATTTGCCGCGAAAATCGCTGCCAATCATTCCTTGTACGTAAAACTTACTGATCTTGAAACAATGAACGAAGTGACCAATACGGTAAATAACCTACATGATACTACCGAAAATTTCCGTCAGGTTTCAACTTTTGAAATCTCTAACATCATAAAAAGTCTTAAACGAAAAAAAACCCTGGTAATCGATGAAATAAATAATGGCTGTTTCAAAGCTCTACCCTCCAAAGAGATACCATGTTTGACGCTAATAGTTAATGCCTGCCTTCGTCATTCATATTTTCCTCGGGTTTGGAAAAATGCAAAGTTATGCCTATCAAAAAGCCTGAAAATCCCTCTGAATCGTCGGCAGCGTACCGATCAGTCTTCTTTCAGCAATGAGCAATATTCTTGAAAAAATAATACTAGAAGAAATAATGTCACATTGGACTCTAAAAATATGTTACCTCCCCAACAATTCGGGTTTAGAAGAGAACACAATACAATCCAGCCGCTCATGAGGATAAAAAGATCGCGACAAGTAACTTCACATCGCACGTATTTACTGGAATGGTGATATTGGATTTGTCGTAGGAATATCTAGTAGGCATTTTTAAATTAGTTCTCTTTTGATCTTGTCGTTTTTAAACTTTTTTAAGTCTAAATTTTCACCTTCCTTGGCTTTTTGGTAATGCTTTATACTTCACCCTATCCTCAATATTAGCAACTACTGGGTTGTGGTTAGATCCAATGTTTACTCCAAGGTATGTTGCGACTCTTGTTATATTGTTTTGGTGCTATCTACTCACGACGATGTACTCGATTTGATTCCTCACAGTCATCTTCTCTGAATCTTGAGGTAATTTCCATGTGTATATACATCTTGAAGGTATTCATGATAACTAAGCTTTCTTGCCGATAGAACTGAACAAATCATTCTTCTCTCTCGTTTCTCTTCCCAAAGCCAAACTTTCCAGTAACGTTTGGTGTTTTAAGGTTACCGACTTTTGCATTGAAGTCACCAATAATAAAATATCGATCATATTTCTTCAATCCATTGATCACTGATCATTAATTTCTTCATCTCCTTTGTCGCTCGTGGGAGCATATATTTGGATGATGTTAATGTGGATCTGTTAATTGTACAACTTTGGTTCTATCAGATGTCGCAATGGCGTTAGTTTTACATTTACTAAACTGTTTTCCAAGAATAACAGCCACTATGTTTTTGCCTCCTTTCTCTGTCCTCGAATAAAATAGTCCTTTGTCTCCATATGTAATGCTTCCACTCTCTAGCCATCTGTGTTCACTTATTCCGAGAATATCTATTTTCATCCTGTCCATTTCCTTCATCTCATTGTATATTTTTCCGCCTTCTAATAAACTTCTAACATTCCAAGCCACAACAATAAAATTTTTGATTTTCTTCAAGCTGGACGGAGGGATTCTTAGCACCCTCTGTTGACGTTGAGGGTCTATATGGCAATGCAAATCAGAGGGAACTTTTACAGGTGACGGCGGATAAAGAGCCGGCTTATCACTGAAACTCTACAATATTTTCACAGCTGATTTTCCCTCGTGTGACGATTACGTGACATCAATTTTCGCCAATGACACAGCCATATTCACGTCAGACAAACTTTGTAACTAACATTACCCTAAATATACAGTCAGCCGTAGACCAAATCCAGGCCTATTTCACTAAATGGAAGATATATATCAACCCCAAGAAAATTCAAGCGATCTACATCAATAGAAATAGAAAAAGTTGCTATATCCTACAAAACTCATTAAATTTCAGGAGTAATATTGTGTACTGGAAACCAGAAGTAAGATATTTGGAGTTGTTTTAGATCCCAAGCTTAAGTTTCATAAACACATCAAACACATACTAAGTAAAGTTAGTGTACTGTTGATTGCTGTACTTTTTGATATTCAGGACCTCACGACGAAGTTTAATAAACAAATTACGAATCTTTAAGAAGGCAATCTACATCCCCATTATACACTATGCCACGTCCTTATGGGAAACCAGTACAAGATGGCACATTAAAATGATTCAAGTCGCACAAAATGAAGTGCTTAAACTGATTTTGGGTCTACCTAGGCTCTTCCCAACAATGGAAGTAAATGGCATCGCAGACGTTGAAATGGCTTCTAAAAGAATTAACAGGTTAACTAACCGGTTCTTCCACAGATGCCTGCAATCAGATTTTCCACATATCAGGGAGCTCGACAACCTTAACAGTGGGTGATCCTTGCTCGAAATGATGTCAATCCTATATTGTATATAAGTCATACATAGATTTTTTGTTTAATTAATTTTTCCTGCATTTCTGCTGTTTTCAGAACCTTATATAGAACTTGTAATTTAAGATCAAGTAGCAAAGTATAATAGATTATTCATCCAAGCTCTTAACTAGTTTAGCCGAATTTTAGATTGTAAATATTAAAATTGTAAATAAATAAATAAATAAAGAATTTCTCCTAAAAGGCGCCTGCCTGAAATATATACTATGGAGAACACTAAACAGATTACGTAGCGGTACGGCTAGATCGAGACATAATTTAGTAAAAAGGGGTTTGACAGATAACGTTCAGTGCGATTGTGGCGAACCGCAGGATGATAAGCACATATTTAATTATAAATTATTTGGAATTTTTGAAAAAAAGAAGCTAAATCAGGATATTGACGAGGAAACTGTGAAGTTTCTAAAATTTTGGATGAACAGAGGCATTTAAACATCACAAACGAATAAGCTTCGCGTAATCAAGCCGTCAATATCACCGTGGAACATATCACTTCTAAATCGAAGAGATGACGTAATCATCACCAAACTTCGATTGGGTCACACACGCCTCACCCACGAATATTTACTAAATGGAACTGAGGCTCCTCAGTGTACCATGTGCAGTGTTTCCCTCACCATTCACCATATCCTCACCGAATACCCCTCATATTCCTTTGAAAAGAAATGTTTCAACCTACCTTCTTCTCTTCCCCTCATCCTTAAAGACAACTCCTCTTCATTATCCAGTTTAATCCTTTTCCTTCATAAGTCCGGACTCTACTCACTGATCTAATCCTCCTTCTCCTCCCGTGTCTCTAGCCATAGTTGCTGCACATGGCACGTAAAATTTAATTTAATAATAATAATAAACCGACCGGATACGCTATAATAATAATGAATAAAGAAACAAAAAAAAAAAAAAAAAAAAACGAATAATGGAATACAGTTTCCTTTTTATCAAGTAGCGATCTTTCCAACGGCATATTTCCGAAATTTGAAGCATGGGGCGTCACGAGGGTCTAATTTAGAAGTTGGAAATCCGGATGCCTCAAACTAGAGAAATATATGTGCATACTCATAACTTTGTTCAACACGCTGCAAAAAGGATAGACATAATTTTTTGCGCTTTTCTGATATTTTCGCCAACTTCGAAAGTTTCCTTCAGGAAATTTTCTTCCCGTCAAATAGTGATCTTTCCATTGACACGTATGAAAAGAAAATATTTCTTCCCAAAACTAGAAGCTTTTTTGATATTCCGATGGTCCAAATATGAAATTGTAAGTTCGGCTATATTTTTCTTCTAAGGCGCTCTTTTATATTCACGTTTGAGACATATTTTGAGCTCTTCAAATTTTTCACTCGAGTTGTTGCTTTCACGAACATAATTGTTTTTTGCTGATTTATTCTCAAAAGGGTGAGGAAGTATATACTTTTTTATCGGCATTTTTTTTATTTTATGAAGGAGCTTCTGCATTTTGTTTTATATTTTGAATTCAAGTTTAAGAGGTTTTTTTTTTGTTTTTTTAAATATATTTATTTTAAGTCGCTCGGCAGCCAGGACCATTTGCGACGCTAAGAAGTTTACATCTGATAAGTAACCAGATTATAAAATAGAAAGAAAAAAGAAATAACTGATATACGATACTACTATATAAGTGTCTGGTGAGCGTCAAAAATTTAAAGATGTTGTTACACGCCGTTTCACTGTCCGCCAAAATTTCGGGTAAACCAACACCCTCCTCGATACACGCGGATCTCTCTTGTGGAAATTTGTAGCAAGAGGCGAGGAGATGGTCCGCCGTTACTAGTACTATACGTCACAAATGGGTTTTGGTTGTTTTTGGAATATGGGATTATGTGTGAAAATGCGGTAGCCTATGCGAAGGGGCGCTAATATTGTTTCCTCGTGACGGTTATACCTGTGCGATGTACTTCATCGTCGTAGGTTTTTCTTAATTTTGAACAGTTTTTGAGTTCGACAATTTTGCTCCCATTCATATTAACAAGCGGAGTATATATATTTTTTTAATTGCCTCTTCAATTTTTGGTTATTTTTTCTTATCTGGACTCTAAATTTTGCATATTGTTTTGTATGCCGGTGTTCTACGGAGGGGTTTCATTAGTACGTCGATAGGGCGGTTACTTGAAGTCTGCTGAGCGCATCCTGCCATTCAATACCTAGAGGCTTTGTGGATTTTTGTTTTTTTTTTTTCATATAGTTATATAAAATTCGGGGAAAACGTTTTTTTATGCGTGGGGTTTGTTGTATTTGAAGATAGATTGATGTAATATTTAAGTGATAGAAACATTCTTCTGAGTTAGAGTGCAGGATGTTAGTTTCTGCATGTAGGCCATCTATTGAGTTGCAGTACATTGCGCCTGAGACTAGTCTTAGGCCAGAATTTTGGATGCTGTTTAATTTATCAAGCGCATTTGGTTTAGCACATCTATGTATAATTGAACCACAATCCATTTTTGAAAGCGTAAGAGCGGAACAGAGATTCTTTAGATATTTTCGATCTTCTCCCCATTTTGTATGAGCCGCTATTTTGAGTACGTTGCGTGATTTTTGACATTTTGCTTTAAGTTCATCGATGTGCTTGGACCAAGATAGTTTCCCGTCAAGTATCATTCCAAGGATTTTAATAGTTTGGGTTGACATAATGGGAGGCTATTTCTCGGTGTTATTTTGCAATCGAGAGGAACTTTACGTTTAATGCTGAAGATAGTGCAAACCATTTTTTATGCTGCGAAGTCTAAACCTTCCTCTGAAGACTAAAGGGTTATCTGGTAGTTAGTTATGAATTTTTTAAGGGCGATTTTTAAGATCGTTTTTTAAATTCCATATTATGTATTCTTGACAGTTTTTGCGTTTTTTGCCGCCTAGGGTAATCGATTATCTTAAAGTATTATAGATTGTCTTAAAGATAATTTCAATTGTGATTTATGACCCAATTTTGAAGTTTATAAGTCAAACCGTTCCTCAGTTATTGCATATTTTAATTTGATATTTTCGTCGCTTCTTAACCGTCTTATTAGAATTTCGTATACCATTTGTACCGAATGCTAAAAATAGATACCGAAACGACAAAAAGCGAGCAACAAGTACATTAACGATGACCTACACGACAGTTTCGTTATCGTATATTTTAAATTGAAAATCGCATACCATGTAGGACTTTGCATCTTTATTAACCTCATTAATAACCTTCCGGAGTAACGTGATCCTCGAACATGCTGCTAGCGAAGTTGTCTTTTCAGATAACTGTTATAAATAATTGTTTTAACTTTAGACGTGTTGTAATTAATGGTTATCTATTGACAGGGAATTCCGTAAAACAAAAAAAAAAAAAAAAACATTACTGGGTTATTCTATACGCGGATATACACATACATATATGTAAATGCACACATGCAAGAAACCTAAAAATGTATTCGCTTGTGTCAGGGTTAGTGTATTTCTCGCTTGAAGCCAAAAAAAAACATATAATGTTTCGCACGTTGTAATGATAAAAATTATGTGTTGACGTTTGGCAATATTTTTTTTTTTTTTTTAAATTCCCTTTATTAAAATAAAAAATATTCCTGTTAAGAAATTTAGTGTTTTTATTCAATTTATTTTATACTGCACTTTTATAAATGAGGCAAGTATTACACTTTTCAATATTGAAAATATCGTTGAAACTTTCCCTGTGGATATTATAACTAACAACAGTTTGACATTATGAAAAATACAACTTGCCGTGAATCTTCAATGTAGCTAAGGTGTTATCAAGGAGCAAAATAATTGCTAGTGATTACATAATGTCTCCAGAACTAGACTGCTTCCATAAACTTTAATTTTTGATATTAATTAATTAAAGAATAATTACCATTTTTATTTTTTTCTTTAACAAGAAATTAATATAATGTTGATCGCAAGTAACTCCCGGAAAAACTAGCAAAGTCTATTGTCGATTTTTTACCAATCACCACCCGTATTGCTGTTCTTATCTTGGAAACATCGTACCGCTGGATGAACAGTTTATGCCCCAGTAGCGGATAAGCCAGATGACGAAATTGGAGATTTTTATAGCAACCTACAAGCTGCTTTAGACCTAATCAAAGCTGGTGTAATTAGAATAGTCATCGGAGATTTCAATGCCAAAATTAGTGAAAGAGAAGAAGGACAATGCGTTGGAAAATATGGTCTTGGTAACAGAAATGAAAGAGGAGACCGTTTATCGCAATTCTGTACCGAAACAGAATTAATGATTACCAACACCTTTGTAAAACACCATCCCCGAAGACTGTATACGTGGAAGTCTCTAGTCGATACTGAGCATAATATTGCACGCGATCAAATCGATTATATCCTCTTACACCGTCCATTCTGGAGATATGTACATTCGGTTAAAACATATCCCGGAGCTAACATTAATTCTGATCATAATCCAGTCGTCATGAAACTAAAAATGGAGCGAAAATTCGTCAAGATAAACAAGGAATGGAAAAGAAGAGGATATTCAGATCTAAAATAGGAAACATAATGATCGAGAAAATTGAACTCCAAGAGGAAAACAGCATGAGCAGCCGGGATGACATCAGCAAAGTGATGTTAGATGTTCAAAAGGAAAATATTGGCTATGTTAAGAGGATGAAAAAGCAGAAATGGATGACAGATGAAATTCTGAAGCTGATGTAGAAGCGAAGAAGTGTTAAGAACAATGCAGATGAATATAAGAGTTTGAACAAATTAATCAGGACATCTTGTCGAGAAGCAACAGAACAGTACTGTAATGGAAAGTGCACTGAAATTGAAGGTAACCAAAATAAACATGACTTATTTAATGTTCACAAGCTGGTCAAAGAAGTTGCAGGTACCCATTGCAAACCAAATACAGGTATTCTGCTAGGCTCGAATGCAAAACCTGTTATTGGTACAGAGGATAAACTAGAAGTCTGGAATCAATATGTCAAAGAATCTTTTTGATAATAACAGAAACAATCTACCTCGGGAAGAATACCATAATTATTGTGATGAAGGACCAGCTATCACTAAAGAAGAGATACTGTATACCATTAAAAGACAGACAAGTGGAAAAGCAGTCGGACCCGATGATATACATGCCGAAATGCTGAAAGTAATAGCAGATATACGGCCTCTTATCCAAGCTGACAACAGCTGGTATAATTTGAAACATGGCCAAGTATCTGAATAATTTTTTAACAAACAGAACGTTCCATGTCAAGATTGGTTCGTCAACATCGAGCACCATTCAAACTGAGAATGGCTTACCACAAGGATCTGCCTTTAGTGCAACCTTGTTTATTTTTTATATCAACGATATAAATGATTGTATTGCTCCGCCAGTAAACGCCCGCCTCTACTTTGACGACCTGAACATTTCCCTGTCTTCCAGCTTTCCAGAAAATGCTCAAAAAATCTTACAAAAAACTATTTCAAAACTACAATCCTGGTGTAACAATAATGGTCTTGTGTTTTCTCCATCTAAGTCTATCTGTGTTGATTTCTATAGGGGACGTCAAAACTTTTCCAGCATCCGCCTCAATCTAGAAAATTCCTCACTTCATTTCCATCCTACTGCTACTTTCCTTAGACTACTGTTCGATCATAAGCTAACTTGTCGGTCTCGCATAGCCAATCTTAAAGTTAAATGTCATAAATTCCTATCTATTCTTAAATATGTATCAAACACAAAGTATAATGTACCTCCGAAAACTCCCCTCTCTATATACAAATCCTTAGTCATTTCCAGAATAAACTGCGGGTCCCAGGCGTATTCGTCAGGCAGTCCTTCTTTACTTAAATCCCTTGATTCAATACACCACACGGCGCTCCGCCGAGAAGTCTGCGACGTGATTCGAAGCATTCGACTGAATGACAATTGCTCGGTACCGGATGCTGAAATATATGCAATATATTTCTGTTTGTAATATTTTCTTTCTACAGAGCTTACATCACAGAAAGCCCTGCTGGTATTTGATTCATCCGCGGCTTTATTGACAATCTCTAATCCCCTCACCAAACATCCTATAGCAATTCGAACCCAGCAGGTAGCATACGAACTTATTAAGAGACAGTACTCCGTATCCTTTCTGTGGGCGCCCAGCCATGCTGGGGTTCCTGAAAATGAACGCGTCGATACATCCGCCCGAGCAGAAATGATATTGTCCCTTGTCTAGTAACAGCCATCCTCCACCTTATCTCTCGAACATAATCTTCAATAATCTCTCGTCCTCATGGAAAACCCATTGATCCTTGTGTCAGACTTTCTCGAGGTTAATTAAATCCTCAACCGAACCATGGTGGCCAGAAAAAATCATTTCCCACAAAGATTTCTGTGCACTTAGCCGCTTGCGCATAGGCTACACGGCCATGTCGCATAATTTTATTTTGCAAAGAACCCCCCCCCCCCATAAATTGTCCTTTCTGTGGCCAAGATATTGCTCCCTCAACTTCTCACATACTGTGCGACTGTCCAGCACTATCACCCCACCGGCCACCTTCAATTAATAACAAAACAATCACCAACATTCTTGAGAATTCCCCCAATGCAATTTTATCTGTAACACAATTTATCAGAACTAGCGGAATAAGCAGATATCTATAAAAACAAATTGCGCATTTTCGTACTCAGGGCCTTTAATCAAATCTACACCTCCGGCTGTCTACCTGAAGAATGGGTCAAATCAACATTTGTACCAATCGAAAAAAAGAGTAATTCTAATTGTTGTGATGAATATCGTTTAATTAGCTTGATGTCCCACGCCTTAAAAATCTTTCTTCGCGTTATACATACAAGAATTTATAAGCGCTGCGAGGAACCATTGAGCAATACCCAGTTCGGCTTCAGAAACGGTTTTGGCACCCGCAAGGCCTTGTTTGCAATTCGAATACTAACTCAACGCTGTCGTGACGTGAATGTTGGTGTTTACGCATGCGCCATCGATTATCAAAAAGCATTTGACTGCGTAAACCACGAAAAACTGTTCGAAATTTTGAAAAGTATTCCTATTGATAGGAATGATCTGAGAATAATACGTCACCTATACTGGAATCAAACTGCCGAAATTCGCGTTGAAAATACCACGTCAGAGAAAGTAGTGATCCAAAAAGGAGTGCGTCAGGGCTGTGTCATGTCTCCCTTACTTTTCAACGTATATGCGGAGGTAATATTTCAAGAAGCACTAAACGATAATATGGGAAATCTTAAAGTAAATGGAGTCACGCTGAATGATCTACGAAATGCTGATGACAGTTTAATTCCTACCTCTAGCGAGAAAGAACTACAACGGATGTTGAATAAAATTGTTGATAAAAGCCAAAATTACGGATTAAAAGTAAACATCTCCGAAACAAAAGTGATTGTTTTTTCAAAAATCAAAAACCAAATCAAATGCAAAATCAAGATAAAGGGAGAAACGATTGAACAAGTTTAGTGCATTAAATATCTAGGAAGTATACTAGAGGAAAAATATACATCAATTCCGGAAATACGCAGCAGGATTGAGCAAGCTAGAAGAGCTCTCACCAAAATGAAAAACTTATTCACCCATCAAGACCTAAGGCTCGAACTTCGAATCAGACTGCTAATGTGTTACATCTTCTGTATTTTGCTTTATGGTTGCGAGAGCTGGACCCTGAATGCATCATTGGAAAAAAAGATTACCGCATTTGAAATGTACTGTTATCGGCGCATTCTGAAAATATCATGGGTGAAAAAAGTTAATAATATCGAGGTACTTCAAAGAACGGGAAAGACCCTTGAAGTAATGCAAACCATCAAGAAACGGAAACTGCAGTACCTCGGACACATTATACGAGGCCCCAAAAATACGAAATTCTGAAGGTCATTTTAGAAGGAAAGGTAAATGGGAAGAGATCGAGAGGAAGATGACAAAATTCATGGATGGATAATCTTATCAACTGGTTCGACTGCCCTTCTATACAACTCCTCCGATCGACCATTGTAAAAGAAAATGTTCAATCGTGGATCGCCAACCTTCAATTTGGAGACGGCGGATGAAGAAGAAGAAGTAGCCACAGCAGTTAAACACGGTACAGGATGTTGCTTTCAAAAAAAAAAAAAAAAATAGCTGATTATAGTGAAAGTGGTATATAGAGAATGACGTAAGCTTTTAACAAGATCTACAGTACAGGATGTATACCAGCAGAATGGATAAAATCAACTTTTGTGACCATTCCCAAAAAGAGTAATGCGAGCCGATGTGACGATTACCGTTTAATTAGCTTGATGTTACACGCCCTAAAAATTTTCCTCCGGATAATTCATACACGAACATATAAGCATTGCGAAGATCAAATAAGTATTACCTAGTTTGGCTTCAGAAATGGAATGGGCACTCGTGAAGCCTTATTTACAATACGTACACTAACACAGCGCTGCCGAGATATGAACGTCGATGTCTATGCATGTGCTGTTGACTACTAGAACGCGTTCGCTTTTGTGAACCATGATAAATTGATGAAGATTTTGAACAACATACTTTTAGACAAGAATGATCTCAGGATAATTAGTATACTGGAATCAAACAGTTGAAATCCGTGTAGATAATGCATTATGAGCAGAAGCAGCCATTAAGAAAGGAGTACGTCAAAGTTGTGTCATATGTCCCTTTCTTTTTAATGTATATGTGGAGGCTATATTCCATGAGGCACTTGAATTTAATGATGGGAGATTGAAAATAAACGGTGTTATCTTGACCAACTTTCGGTATGCTGATGACAGCTTAATCTTGGCAGCCAGCAATAAGAAACTTCATCGCATTTTAGATAAGATTGTGTAAAAAAGTGCTGCATGCCAAGACAAAAGTAATTGTATTCTCAAAGAAGCCAATTTTGTTTTCTGCTTTTTTTTTTTTTTTTTTTGAAAAATATGTATTTATTATTTTTTACATACAAAAATTTCGTCAAGCTAAAACGCTTGTCAACGAATTATCCTATCGAACACTTTACCATCTTAAATTAACTTATACATACACATAATCGTGTAATATTTACTAGTCTTAATCTATCTTTTTAAATTCTCAATCAAAATAAACGTTGAAAAAATTGAACAAGTCCCATGCATCAAGTATTTAGGAAGTATTTTCTTCTTCTTCTTTACGCCATCTCCGGTCGAAGTTTGGCGATCAATGTGGCTAACTTCACTTTATCGGACCCTGCTTGGAGTAACTCCGATGATGTGCATTTGCACCATCGCTGCATGTCATCCTCTCACGATAATTTTCTTCTACCTCTGCTTCTTTTTCCAGCAATTCTAAGCACAGTTTGCAGCCTTCTATACTTTTCATTGCGATTAATGTGGCCGTAGTATTTGATTTTTCTTTCTTGCACAGTTAATAATAATTCTCTTTTCTTGGCCATTCTATTCAGTACTTCTTTGTTAGTTATCCGTTCTGTCCATGATATCTTTAACATACGCCGGTAAATGTACATTTCAAACGCTTGTAATCTTTTTTCAAGCTGTTTTGACAGCGTCCAACTCTCAGTACCATATAAAAATACTGAGAAGACATAGCATCGGACTAGTCGCATACGTAAATTTAAACTAATATCCTTTCTAGTTATCAGACTCTTCATAGTATTGAATATACCTCTGGCTTTCTCGATCCTAGTTCTTATTTCAATGCTCCAATCTACTTCCTCATGAAGCCATGCACCCAGGTATAGAAACTTACTGACTCTTTCCACCTTCTCAGCTCCAATGTAAATTTGACCAGCTGTTGCACTAGCATCAGTTCTTTTCTTGTGTATAACCATCCACTTCGTTTTGGTGGCATTTATTTCTAACCCATACTGGAGACTGATGTCACAAACACGGTTAACGATTTCTTGTAATCCAGTAATATTATCAAATATTAGAACTGTATCGTCCGCGTATCGTATATTGGAAATCCGGCTTTCCCCAACTTTTACTCCGTCAGTTTCCTTAATGGCTAATTTGAAAATGCTTTCTGCATATACGTTGAAGAGTATCGGTGACAATATGCACCACTGTCTGACACCTCTTTTTATCGCTATATCTTCTGTTATTTCGTTCTCACAACGAACTACAGCCGTTTGGTTCCAGTATAGGTTGTGTATTATTTTTATATCATTTTCATTTAGGTTGATAGCTCTCAAGATTTCTATTAAGTATACTCGAAGAAAATTGTACTTCCAGACCTGAGATACGTAGCAGGATTGAGCAAGCGAGAAGAGCACCAATAAGAATGAAAAATCTGTTCACGCGTCAAGAATTGAAACTGGAACTGAGACTCCTGAGGTGCTACATTTTCTCTATCCTACTATATGGTTATGGATGTTGGACACTAGACTCAACATTAGGAAAAAAGATCAGCGCTTTTGAGGTGTATTGCTATCGACGTATCCTGAAAATACTGTCTACTCAAAAAGTGAAGAATATTGATGTACTTAACAGACTGGGAGAGAATCTTTAACTCCTACAAACCATCAAAAAACGAAAGCTACAATATTTGGGATACATCATGAGAGGATCGAGGCATACCATTCTAAAAATACTACTGGAAGGTAAAATTGCCGGGAAGAGATCGAGAAGAAGACGTCAAATTTCATGGATAGATAATTTTAGCATCTGGTTCAACTGTTCCTCAACAGAACTTTTCCGATTAGCCGTTGATAAAAAGAAATTCCAATTAGGGATCGCCAACCTTCAAAATTGAGTCGGCGGATGAAGAAGAAGAATATATAATCAACGCGTAAAACATTTTTTCTACATTTTTCCAAAAATGCTTAATTAACCAGTTTAAATTTCTTCTTTAAATTAAAGCCCTAAACCATTTCTTTTTTCCATTAATATTATTATTGTCATATACAGTGCTGAAAATTAACCCGTTCAATCGACAAACTTTACGATAAGCTTAATTCTTCAACATGACTAAATTTATATTTATGATTATTATTAGTGGAAGGTCAAAAGGAGAGATATAGATAAATGGATGAACAGATTTCAAAAGTATGGTAATATAATTTACATTATTTTTATATTTATTTCTCTCTCTCGCTTTCTCTTTCTATATATATGTACCTATATATATATATATATATATATATATAGTATATAGCAGAAAAACGGTTTACTGTTAGAATAACAAATCAAATAGTAAAAAATAATGGTTTATAAAAATAAATATTAAAAAAAAATATACACCCAATACTAAATCACTTTAGATTCATACAATAAGTTAAATTTTAATACAACACAAATCTGTGACAAAAAAATGCTAAAATACAAGCTGAGGAACTTGATATACGATAACAAAGGTTTCGGTTTAAAATATAAAATGTGAACGAATAAAAATAAAACCGTACGGATTAGATGGAATAACTAAATAAAAGGTGAATTTATCGAGTATAAATCTTAATTCTAACCCTTTTAAACCAAATCATGTAACGACAGGGGTGACTAATAATTAATGAATTAAGAGCAACTAGATTAATTTATTGTTCAAATTTAATTACTTTTTATTGAAAACACGTATTACAGAAAACAATTATTATTTAGAAAATATAAAATATCTGACAGTTTTATATTTTCTAAATAATAATTAATTTCTTTAATACGTGTTTTATGTGTTCCTAATAAAGAATAATACAGAAAATGGAATCAAACATTTATGTTTTAAATTTAATTACTTTCCTTAACGTTAGATAATTTTTAAAACAATATTACGCAAATCGAATAAACCAAAAGAAGATTTCTCGCAATATCCAGTTATTTTATTATTATTAAATGTTAAGGAAAATTGATGAAAAATATATATCGAATAAGCTGCAATAATTTAATAATAAATGTAAATGTAATTAGCGGTAACCGCATTACTAGAGCTGAATTAGCAGGTTATAATGTTTATAAAACTATAAAATTGTTTGCTACCTGTAGCATACAAAATCTTATCTTCAAAAAATTAAACGGAATCAAAACGTCCTAAGCAAACAATTAGAAGAAAAGCAAGCCAGAATTAGGATAATTGCCGTGAAAAATATTATTCAGTTCAAATCAGTCAGAAATCGTAATTATGCGGACATTTTCAGCGATTTAAAAAAAAAACATATAATTCAGTTGATAAGGCAATATTAATGGACGTTCTACAAGAATTTGAGTTACTAGAAATAAAACAGTACACAATGTACTATGCCAAATTTAAAGGGAAAACATCAGATCAGTTTGAAATCACAACCGATGCAAAGCACGGCGAGCGGCTTGTCCTCGATACTTTTTAATCATACTTTGGAGAAAGTTATTACAGAATGAAGAATATTAAATAATAACGGAGATAGCGGGCAAATAATTATAATGACTTATTATATCAATTTTTCCCGAATATAAAAGAAAGATTAGAAAATAAAAATTAGGCGCCAAGCTTTTTGTTTAACGTGCAGCTTTTATTCGGCCGCGACAATTTTGAATTATATGCGCACAGATTTGAAATTTTGATACCTGCATTGGAAGCAGATTTTAAGATAATGTTGCATTCTAAACGTGCTAATATTGCAATGAAAGATACCTGAGCTAGTAAAGAATAAATTTAACGAATCTAATGAAATTTAATACAGAAAAGCACAATTTAGCTGTTAACGTAACAGTAGCGCAATTATGAAATAAATTAGTAATTACTGTTTAAGTAGTTTACAGGACAGTCATGCTAACCAAATGTTTATTTTTCTGTGAAACTAGGATTAAAGTTGTTTTTATTTAGCATCTTCCGAATGGCTTACAATTTACTGATTTAGATTAATCCTTTCTTTTTTTCAATGAAGAACATCAACACACATACATATTATTGATACGGTCAGTATCTATAACCGTATTTGTAATTTTATTCAAATTAAATTCGCATAAAAGTAAAGTTACCTGGTTTTTAGCACAGTACCAGTAGTCTCAAATAAACACCAATTTTTCTATTTTTTACTTTTTATTACCCCAAACTAAATTAAAATCGAGTCAATCTTTCTTATTATCTAGGAGGTAATAACATTTCATATCATTATTTAACGTCAGTTATACTATCCGTACCATAATAATTTTTGCCACATAATATCACTCTAGTTTTATATTCTAAAATAAAAATAAAAATTCGGAAATGTTCACTTCTTGGGAATTTTAAAAGATTTTATACCATCACCAGAAGCTCCCGTCAACATATTAGTATACCTATTAATCTTGTTATATTGGAAAAAGAATGTATTGAGATTTAACACAAATTGAAGAAACGAAACTACTGTCCAAAACATTTGAAATTAATTAATAAGCGAATTGTTAAGGACAATTGATTGATTGATTTTGTTTGCTCTGTGTATGCCGATTCTACCAACTTTATAGGCTTTACGACTTGAAGGAGTCTATGACAAGAAGTATAAGTAATGATATGGCATCCGAATTGAATTAGTTTAATCGACTTAATGTGCACACGAAAAGACTGAAACTACCTTTTAGTAATTTAATCATAATACTAATCTAACTTAATTGACCGGCTAGTAAATATTTAAATTTAAAAAAAGTAAATATGCCTATTTTGGAAATCGTCGTTCCATATGTGCAGACCCTGACTCATTAAGTCTCAAAATTCCGAATGTACATTTACTGAGAGTTTTCTTAACGTTTATAAATAGCCAGTTAAAAGTATGGAAAATTTTTATGTGCGATGTTCCGTTAGTTTTTCAATATATATATATATATAAAAGTCTTGCCGCACTGTAAACATTTGAGGACAAGAGGGAAAAATGCAGCAGAAACGTTTCAAAAAGTTCTAAAAATGTATTTAATATACTGAAAATGAATTTAATATACTGAAAATGTAGGAAAAATGTTATACCAGCACATCCCAAGCGGTACGAAAAATAAAACATGAATTGTGTAAAATAATGAAAATACTTGATTATAGAGAACACATCTTAAAGCACGAAAAAAATTATAAATAAGTCAAAGAACAATAAAAACCGTTTGATTTATTATTATCTTATATTGCCGCCTCGAGCTTCAATCATTGCAACGCATCGTACTGGCATCGATTCAGTAAGAGTGCGAATAGTGTCCTGCGAAATTGAATCCCACTCCTCTAAAAGGGCATTACCCAGCTGCAACAATGAATTCAGTAGTGGAGTACGACTTTGAATACGTCGTCTGAGGATGTCCCACAAGTGTTCTATTGGATTTAGGTCTGGACTGCATGCTGGCCAATCCATCGTAGGAATTCCAACTTGCTACAAAAATGTTTTTGTAGCTTTAGCAACGTGAGGGCCGGCATTATCTTGCCGTAGGAGGAATTCTCCATCCACAAATGGTCCAAATGGCACAACATGGGTCTGGAGAATGTCAGTAATGTAAAAATGAGTGTTTACCGACCGTCGTTGAAAGATATGGAGTTCAGTTGTAGCATCATATTGAATTCCGCTCCGCGTCATTTTAGAGCTACTGAAAAAATTACCGTGTCAGGCGAAATTTTATTGACTATCCCGTTCTTTTTTGCGTCGCTGGACTCTCTCACGTCCATCTGGTGCTTGCAAAGTAAAATATAGCTCATCAGTAAACAATACATGGCTCCAGTCATTCGCGCTGCAATGTGCATGATTACGAGTAAAATTTAAACGAGCAATCTTCCGTTGTGTGGATCATACCGCATCTATTGCCGTCTTCGAACTATACAAACCATGCTTCCGTAATCGTCGCTGCACTGTACAAGATGAAATTGGTGTGTCCGGAGACCTTGTGAGTTGGGAATTTCTTCTACAGCATGACAACGCCAGCCATCATGTTGCTAAAGCTACAAAAACATTTTTGCATCAAGTTGGAATTCTTACGATGGCTTGGCCAACATGCAGTCCAGACCTAAATCCAATAGAACACTTGTGGAAGATTCTCAGACGACGTATTCAAAGTCGTACTCCACCACCGAATTCATTGTTGCAGCTGGGTAATGCCCTTTTAGAGAAGTGGTATTCAATTTCGCAGGACACTATTTGCACTCTTACTGAATCGATGCCAGCACGATGCGCTGCGGTGATTGAAGCTCGAGGCGGCAATACGAAATAATAAATCAAACGGTTTTTATTGTTCTTTGACTTATTTATAATTTTCTTCCTGCTGTTTCGAGATGTGTTCTCTATAATCAATTATTTTCATTATTTTACAAAATTTACGTTTTGTTTCTCGTACCGCTTGGGCTGTGCTAGTATAACATTTTTCTTACATTTCAGTATATTAAATACATTTTTGGAACTTTTTGAAACGTTTCTGCTGCCCTTTTTTCTGTCTTTTACTCAAATGTTTACAATGCGGAAAGACTTTTGTCGCGTAATATATATATGATTTTAATTTATAATTCCATAAAAATTTATTTATCATTTCTGACGAACCAGCTACCGCGGTGTAGTTGGTTAAGCATTGCTGTTTTGTTTGGGTGGAATATCCCGCTGCCGCACATTGTAACTTTCAAAAATTTCACTTGCACTGGGTTAATGTCCGTAGTTGACGCGCCACGAAAAAAAAAAGAAGAAGTGTAATTTCCGATGGATGTTTTATAATTTATACACTTCATGAACATGTAAATAATGAAAGAAAATTTTATAATAGGTTTAAATTTAAAATGTTTATCAATAGTTCTCTTCGAGCATTCATTAATAAAACTCTGACATGATACAGACAATGGGGAATTAAGATGGATGAAAGTAGATCAAAGCGTATAGCGTTTATTAATATAAGACGTCCTAGGTTATTAAGGAAAAACAATAAAACGATTCCGCTAAAACAATACTTGAAACACTCGGGAATGTTCTTAGATCAAAGATGGGCTCCAATGTGGCCAAATATAACCACGATTATGATGGGCTTTTTAATGCATCAGTTTTTATTTTTGGCGACCTGTAAATTTTGTCGATTTATTACATTTTTGTTTTTTCCTGCTTATTTATTCATACTTCAAAGAAACAGATTAAACGTAAGGATCAAGAAATAACATATATCTAATGTTTCATAGGGAAACTAAATAATAAACTTATAAATGAAGATCAAACTTGATATAAATAAATTATAAATATAAAAACCTAAAAAATAAAACAATTACATTTAAACAATGCCGACTAGTTTTGAATAACTCGATCTAAAAATCCATAAATGATTATGGATCGAGTTATCCAAAATTAGTTGGCATTGTTTAAATATAATTGTTTTATTTGCGTGTTTTTGTGTTTGTAATTGATTTATATCGTATATAATATTATTTATAAAGGGAAGTTTATAATTCTCCGTAGACAATGAATTACTCTTATAAAAGCAAATTTTGGTTCTAGTATAAAGTTCAATGACAATGGTTCCCTTTTATTTGTAAAAGTAGGTAGAAGTCAGAGAAAATTCGATAATTTTAAATTTGTGCTGCTTGTCGTTTACGTATTTGTGATAAAATGCTAAAAATGAAATTTTCCTTTTCCAAAATTTATTACTGTTTCGAAAATTTCCTTTTTATTCCGATTCAGAAATCTACAATGACATTTAGTAATCTAGAATTAGAGGTCTATAGAGTTTCTGTTATTACTGTCATTGATGTTGCAGTGAAAAGCTGATTTTTTTGCTAGAATAACAAAAAAAAAAAAAAAAAAACCTAAGAATTTTACTTACACTTGCAAAGAAAAGGGAGTTGAAATTTTCGTGTAACTTTGTTAAACATAAAACATGGCTTGAGCGGAGCTTTAATTTATTTCTAAATGTTGCTTAAACTCTAGAGACGTTCTATTTTTGCTCACATCGTAACGGTTGTCCAATTAAATTTTTTCATAATGAGGTTGTTTAAAAATATATAATATATCATGTAAACCATTAGACATTTCCAATATGTACTGAAATCAGGAAATCTAGAAAAATGTTTTTCGCATTTTATTAGAAGAATGCAATAATTAATTTTAACCTACAGTTTTATCGTTTAGGTTATGTATACTTTTCATTTTCTGATACATTTCATTATTATTAATAATAATAAAGTTACACAACAATATGTAAACATTTACCCGAACGAATTAATATAGTACATGAAAAAGTTATTAATAGGCAGGATCGTGTTATTCGAATTTTTGTAAACAATCTAGTTAGTGACGAATGGCAACTAATGATTAGTGGTTCTATTTTTAATACCCCCCCCCTCCCCCATGAGGTAATAAATCGTGTAAGCATTGATTATCGATTTATTGAGGGTAATAAATAAATAAGCATCAGCTTCCTCGAATACTGATGAATTTTATGTGTTCAACTTCGAAGCAGTATTTTTATCATAATCAAGATTTAATGTAATATTTATCTGGACACAATTATTAAATTACAGGAGAAGTCTTAAATGTACCTTATTTTAACTGATATTTAAAATGAAATTAACTTTGAAATGTGTGTATGTATGTTACTGACAACTTGTAAAATCCGCTTGGTCTGCGATGCCTAAGTGTTTTATATTGGTCATTTTCAGTAGGTTTAAGGGGACTGCAAAAAATAAAAATTAAAAATGTAAACTATAGGGGACCACGGTAATATATAACATTACAAAAAGAAAAAAAGCAGCGGTCGTTTTTCGTGTGATGTTTCTGAAATTGATTTTTTTTTTCAGCAAGAAACAAATTTACAAGAAATGTAACGAAATCAAGATCATTCCAACTGATACCGAGAATATTTCTTACGTCTAAACGATGAATTTTATTCGGACATATCTGAACAGATACATAATTTGCATGTCTAAGAAAAAGAAAGTAGTAGTAAAAAAAAGTTATTTAACGGAATGCAAACCCGTTTTGGCGATATTTCGGAAATAAATATTCCAGACTAAATAACACATACATTTGGGTTAGATACATTCGTTGCTATTGTTACACTTCAAGGAGAAATTATCGATCTTCATTGACGGCTCGAAAGGACCCGATGGAGTTAGTTCAGCCTTCTTTCGTCCTTCCTTAAAATATTCAGAAATCTTTAAACTTCCCTCTTTCTGCTCAGTTTTCTATGCCGAGTCTACAGCTATTCCGAGGACAGTTCTTTTTATTACTGCTTCCCTAGTTTCTCATAAAGTCATCACTATATCAGATACTCATAGCGTCCTAAAAGCCATTTCATATCCATTTCTATCTTCCTCTACTGATTATGTATTTTTTTTTCTTCTAATTTTTTGGGCTCGTCAACCGGGGACCTTTACCTAGAAAAAATTAGAAAAGGAAGGAGTCAATTATATCCTGTGTACGATGTCAAATGTTATTAGGAGAAAGGAACACATAATAGGAACAATCTGTGGAGAGGGAAAAGATAGGATATAAGAGGCGCAATATGGAGTAGGAAGACCAAGTCGCAGCAAACTGAAGTAGAAAGCAGAACGCTCGATTGAAAGAGATGAATACTTAATAAACATATGATCAACATCGCAAATACGCGCTTCATTTGAGTGGAGAGGGCAGTATGGAGAGGTAACCAACGAAAAACGAAAATGGGAAGAAGATAATAAAGTATGGCTTAAGCGCGCAGATGAATAATGGAGACAACGATAAAACGACGAAGTGAAGGAAACAAAGAGAACCATAAGTCATCAGAAAGACTAGGTTGAACAGACAGATTAAAAGAACAGTTGTTAGAGAAAGTGGAAATGTATACATCCGATACCAAAGTCTGAGATGAAAACCTTTGCACAGCGGAAGGAGATTGGACTATGGGACTTTTTTAAAGAAGAAGTGAGAAGAAGCAGCAACCCGAGTCAAGGAGTCCGCCGTTTCATGGCATAAGATGCTCGAATGACTAAGAACCCATAGCAGATCAATTTGAATGGAATGAAGGGAAGAAAGAACGTGGGTAAATGAGCGTATGCGGAGTATGATAAAATCGCATGGAATGATAAGGTAGGGGAGAATGAATTGAAGGGCATACACGGAATTTGATATAATTAAGAATTTAGAATAAAAGGTGACTGAAGGAAATGGAAATGATGGAACGTAGGATAGTCATTAATTCGTTTATAAATGCGGAACAGGAAGGAGGCAGATGAAAAGATTCTGAAAAGACAAAATCTGTAAGGATAAAAGATAAAATTCGAACTAGTTCGCATTTGACTCTAGAATTAAAGTTCGCAATTTAAATAGAGCGGACGTGAGTCTACTGTAATCAAAACATTTGTCACTCGTGTGTATGTAACTGTCGTGTCAAATTGTTTTTCATCGCGTTCATGTCTTTTTGGTTTTTTTTGCACAATTGACAGATGAGACAGATCGCATACTCGCCTAGTTCGTTGCGTAATAAAACTGTTTAGCTGCATTTATAACCGTCTCATATTGTAAATATTTGTCCTACCAGTCAGTAGTCGGTGAGGCCGTTTTGTTTGTTTCTTTTTTTTTTTTTTATTTTCCTGTAAATGTAGAAATATTCCGTTTAATGATACTGACGGCAGTCTCAACTCGGTCGGTGTTACCATTTCACAGAAGCTAAATTATTGTTTCAACTGACACAAATTTATAATTTACAGCCAAAAAGTACATCAAGATAAAGTACGATCGCTGGGGCACACGGATGATTGGCATACTGATCAATCCAGCTGCCATTATACAGTAATGGATTCTGTGAAGGAGCTGGGAGACCTTTTTAAACAGGTTTCTCAGCTTACTAACAGCATAAGATCCCAGTTTAAAGGAAAATCAGTCACTAAAATCGAAAAGGAAACGATCTTATAATCCGCAGCTCAAATTGACACATTTGTTACCCCGTTTTAGTGGCTTGGTAATGTTAAGCAAATAATACCGGAAAAATAAATCGGATATTCGAAGTGCGGTACGTCAAGTGCTACATACCCCTAACAAAACCATCAAGCCTGGCGTCTACGCGACGTCGTCGTTAATAAAAAAGCCAATATGTAAGAACAAGATTATTGTCAACGTTGAAAACTCAGATGAATTTGACAAAGAAATTAAGCATACGATTTCTCCCCATCGAAAGAGAAACTGAACATCACCTTTTACCAAAAAAAGTTAATAAGAACACTGTCATCATTAACGCTAATAGTAAGAATGACTCGAAGAAGTTAAAAACCCTAATTTCTGATAAAATCAAGCACGCAAAAGTACATGATGAGAAATTGTTGGATCCAACGGTAGTGATCTTTCGCACTAATAACATCTTTGAGGATGATGTTAAGGATTATTTCATTGACACTTTCGACGAGGCACCTGTTACCTATTACTGAGGGATCGAATCAACGGGCAAGCAGGATTTACGTGAGGCTTACCCCTCAAATTTATAAATGTCCAACCGAGAATCGACATATCTGAATTAAGTATGGGAATCGCTAGCCTTCGCAGATTCTACCTCACCCCGCTAGTGTAGAAAATGTTTGCAGGTACAGGCACACGGAGAAATTCTGCAGGACAGAAGAAGCGTACCTAAGTTTCGTCAATAAACACAAGGCGGACACATACGTAAACTGTTTATACTACAACATTTGTAAACATTGTAATTTTACAGACTGTATACAATAATCTAGCTGATTCCTTTGCAGTAAGCAAGTGCATAGGTAGCATTGACTATATGCTACCTCTAACAAAAATTGTCCTCACTTCGCCAAGCCGGTTGAAAATCTAAGGTCCAGGGCGAACTTTGTATATTAAATTAAATTATTTAAACGTAGATAACTGCTGTGCTTATCAATTCCTTTTTATTAAGGGCATTTTAGATTCTAACAGCGACCTTCTTGGGGTAATTGCTTGAACCATATTTATACTAAGGTGCTCCCTCCATCTCTAATCAATTCATAGCATACTATAATAATAGAACAACACTTATCATAAAAAGCAATATCCAACATAGATTACTGTTAAATCACAATAATATCATGGTTCTGACAATTAAACGTTATATATTCATTTCCAGTTCCAGGTAATCTACTATTTAATATTTAAGTTGATACATAAAAACACAAATACTACTATCAATATAATTAATAACTATGGTTTAAAGATCATGCGAATTTATTTATATATTATAAATTACCGCAACATTTTATTTTATAAATATAATATAAATTTTTTAATAACAAACAAGAATAAGTATAAAATAGTCTTCTCCTCTAATAGATTAAATAAATACCTTATTTTGGAAACGTTTTCCGGCATATTCATCTACGTTTTATTTTATCGTTTAATGTTTCATTTAATCTGTAAGTATTTATTTATTATTTATACTTTAAATTATTATATTTTTTAAATTAAATTCCGGTAATTGGTTCTATTTTAATTGTTTGATATTTGTATTTATTTCACCGCCATAAAAAATCTAATTTTAATTTATAAATGTACCGTGATCATGAAGTTTTGACTGTGAAACGTGTGCACGTTTCAATTTAAATAATTACAACAGCGTTTCATATATAAATTAACTTATGTAATATTTTCATAACGAATAATTTGTTGATTCGGTTAAAGCTGGAAATGTAAGTCTGCAATGAGTTAATTTTAGCTTCGAGTATTTTATTTTTTAGTATTTTGTTAGCTCTGTAAGGCGGAACTTTATATTTGGGGTTGTTGCAGTCGTTTTTTTTTTTTTGTTTTTTTTTTTCGAATCATTAGTCTCATTATGTGAGGGCGGCTCGCTGATTTATTAACGATTCCCTCCACCCCATGAAGTGGCTGCAATAGTTAAGTCTTGGATATATTTGTGTAGATTTTCTAACGGCAATTCAGTATTTTTTCCAGGTTTAAATAAAACTTTTAGATTTCTTTTCTCTCCAACTGACCATCTATATCTCTACATTAGTTGGTACGTCTTGAAAAAAGCTGTTTGTCTGTTTCTTTATAACTGAGTACTAATATGTTAAGTGTTGCAAAGAAATGATCTCTTCCGTGCTGCCTAGGGAAGATTTGGCGGGAATGTTTCCATAATTTGATGATGAAAAAAATCTAGTGTCACGTCTTCTATTTACATCGGGTGGCTAATGTGTTAACTTACTGGAGGATATATTTTTATGATTGTTAGCTTGTGCGTATTTAAGTAATTGATTTCCTCTCTTTGTTGTTAATCTCGATGCTAAGACTACAAGAACTAGTTGTTCGCTACTTATTGCCACTAAATAGCCATTCTCATTCAGAAGCTTACATTAACAAAATCGAAAGAATTAATTTCGAATGCGTCGAAATAAAACGAGCGCGGTATAGACAAAACACGAGTAAGTAAGAACAGAAAATAAATGAACGCTGCATGACAGAGTATAATCACATATTATGTAGTTTTAAAACGGTATAATTTTAAGTTGTATTTGTGTAAAACAATTATCAGTTTATTGGACGTAAAAAGTTCTCTTTACTCTGTGTTATATATGAGACGGTTTAATGAGAAAAATGTAATAAAAAGAGTTTGGAAATTTGATGTAGGGGACTACCAACCAAGAGAGTCTATACAGAAGAAAAAAAAAAAGACAAGTTCAAAACTATATGCTTGAACGAATCGAAGTTTACTTTTTATAGTTTTTTTGTTACTTTACAGCTACAGGCAAAGTAAAATGCAATCGTAAAAAAATGAATAAATTTATTAATTTTACTAATAATTATCTGAGTGTTTTTTTGTTCGTCTAGTTCGACGACATATCCGAACTATTACAGTTAAAAACGGAAACACTGTTCACTTAACTACAATATTAGAAAAGATACCGGATCAGTTTTTTTGTATCTGTAGTAAACTGAAACGAATCGGATTAACTCTTAGTCAGCTACCTTAGCGCAGAGTTCGTTAGGCAGTTGTGTCTCGTTCAGGTGAGACCTGGTTTAAATTCCGCTGCGGCGCATTACAATTTTTGACATGTTCGAGATGACGACCATTCAATTCAATACATTTTCGAAACTGAACCGGATCATTTTTGTAGACTCCCTCCAATATTACTTTAGGAATATTCCGAATCATTGCCTTGATTTTTGTCTTTAAGGTAATGAGTCGTGTACAGGAGTTGAAAGCATCCTTGTCTTGAAATAACTCTAGAGAAAAAAGTCGTAATAATTCGCATTGACTTCGACATATGATAATGTCCGAGACCAAAATTTGAAGTAAACGTTCGATATTTACCAGACTACAAACTCACGATGAATGTTACTGATAACACAATGACGTTCGCTGCACGTTCGTTTGATATGCCTGGAGGCTCGTTTTCCACGTGTAAGTGCGGATAAGATCGTTTTAGAAGCGGAAATCACTTATATAATGCTGTCTTAGGAAATTTACGAAATAAATTAATATTTTTCCCTTCGTTTACATATATTTTCTGATTAAACTGTATAAAAGTTAACATTAATTATCATTAATTCACTGTTTTATTAATGTACATTATAATTTTAGTTCATCTGTAATTATAAAACTGCCGCTGTTTACAGAATATGTAATAAAATTAATCCACGACATTCAATAAGTGCCCAATGAATCTTTTTCTCAACGAACCTCGCTCTTTTGTTGGTCACAATCAGAATTGGCAGGTGCCGTTTTGTCTGTTCCATATCATTTTGACGTTGCAATCTTCTCGTGGAGCCAACACTCAGCTGAGGTCTCCGCTTTATGGGAAAAACTCAATGTAATGTTAGTTGTATTCTACTTATGTAAGTAGGCGTTTTATTCTGCCGCCCATTAAAAATGCTCTATGAATTCTAGAGATGCGTAAACCATCTCCGCCAGAGACGTTAGATATACACATGTGTTCTTTCCGCTACGGACGTATGTCTGCTTAGCAACTCCAACTTGGACGAAGCTACATAACTTATACCTAGTGTATAATCGTAAACTTAGACCGTGTGTTGATCTCCAACTCCGCGCGATACTCCGAACGCACAGAGGAACAGAATGTCCTTGGCAAATTTTGATAGTTGCGCGCGCAGTTACTGCCTTCCGGAGTTGGCACATACTAAATCAAACCGGCAGAGGTAAATCCAGCCGTGTCCGAAATAACAACGTTCATTTATTGTATGATATCTTTCAGAATTAAGAGTAAATCACGGATCGTCGGAGATTTATCCGGCTGTGTCCGAACACACTAATATATTTCCTAGGGTATAACCGTGTTCGCAGTTATCCAAGCCTAATGAATCTGTATCATATCGCTTTTGAAACTGGCTTTTACGCATTGAATTAGGCTGTTGAAAAATCAACTTAAAAGGTACTTATAATATCTAGGAGCACTAAAACTACAGCGAGACATGAAATTAAGACTTCGATAATGTGGGGCGATGGTGAGCGCTGATACGCAGGGCTTAGATATACTGCATATGTAAAAAGTTATCACGGAAAGAGGTCAAAAAAATATACTGGAAGACTGTAGTTGCAAAACCGTTAACAATTAAACAACTACTTACTGGAATCTCGTCAGTTAAACTACAGTAAATCTTCGGACAGAATTAATTAAACTAGTTAAAAATTGACTTTTTAACGTTTCAGACTTCGCTATAAAGGTTTCCGAAATGTTGCAGAACGAAACAATTTATTCCTGAAATCAATGTATTAACAACAATCAATAGTTTAAGTTGATTATTCTTGAAGATTTGCATCGGTCAACTGAGACCATTCACGTCGGTCACTAATAACATTCCGTATATATTATGATGGATGTAAATTAAAATTTAAAAAAAAAAACACTTTTGGAATGTCCGTTCTGTAAACGAACACTTTGGATCACGCAACATGTCTAAAAACACTGTTTATACAGATAAACGTTTAATTGGATACAATCATTTTAAAAATCATCTCATAAAAATCGTTTTAAAAATTATTTCTAGACAAATTATGGACTGAAATTTTCAATTATTTTCTAATTCGGTATTTTGATTTTACATTTAATTCGCTTAAAAATAATTTTTAAAACGACTTCTGGAATTGCTAAGAGCGTAATGCGAAATGTTAAAGTAGTGCGTGACGCTAAATGTTCAAACTACTAAGGCAAAAATAATCGACGTCTAGGGCTTAGCATGTCAAAAAGAATAATGACTCCAAAATCGGCTACTATTCGCCGCTACTGTAACAAAATTACGTTGTGTCATGTTTTTTGTCGGAGAACTCTAATCTTTTTATTCGTTACATTTCCATAACCTTCCAATAGTTTAATTAGTTAATTTCTTCTTTTTGTTTTTTACATGTTTAAATAAAATAAATAATCAAATCAGTTAAAAACAGTATACGTGTGCGTGATTTGAATTATTTCATCTGGAGAAATTGGTCAGAAAGACGGTTTACCGTAATTCACTGTAATCTTAGTTTCTACATTAGTACAGGATATTGCATTCATGGAAGTACTCTCGGAATAAAGTACTTATTATATCTCTTAGATTAAAACGATTATAAGCAAATTAAATCAGCTGCATCGCGCAGGATGTAAAATTTGGTAGGTATATTTTAAAATTGAAAAAAAACGCGGGAAATAAGCGATACCAGACATGAGAAACGAAAGAAACAATATGTTCTCAAGCCGTGATTCGTTATTAGTTTCCTCTTTGCATCGGTCCATTTGTGAAACGTATGCGAAAAGTTTAAAAAGTTTTACATTAACACCGGCTTTCTAGCGATGGTAGAACTAACTCATTTTGAAGTACTTTCAGAACTACTTAATAAAAAAAACATACGAACTTCAAGCGGATATCGCTTAATCTTCATCGTGAGAATTCTTTTCTCTACGACTGATTCGGTGATTACCATGTCGACGTACAAATAAGTTACTAGATAATATGAAAACAAAACAGGGAAAATAAAAAATGTTTCACAAAAAACAAAAAAAATTATAAAGTGTACATCTTGAATGATTAGTCTATATTCAGTATCGATAATTATTCACTTTTTTAATATTTATGGATATCTAAGAGCAGCTTAAAATAATTAATGTCGAGCAATTTTTTGTATTTGTTGTATAGTCCCTGGTCTTATAAAAAAAAAATAATCGTTTAGAGAATCTTCAGTAAAAAGTATATATATATATACATATATATATATATGTATATTTAAATGTTTTAAATGGTATAAACAGGACGTTAAAGTATAAATGTAAGGAAAACCAACAGAAGAGGTATTGTTGTAACCCCCCTCACCGAAATTTTTCGAACTTTTCTCAGCATGGAATTATCGATACATCAACTTTTTTTAAACGAAGAATAAATTAATAGAAGATTAAAAGGTTAGGTTAATTTGCTTCGAATTGGAAAGCAGTGGAAGAAATTTTGAAATCGAAATCGCCTCTCAAAATTACTTTCTGGTGGTGTCACTAAGAAAAGTATTTTAATTACAACATAAAGAAGGATAATTTAAAAGTATTTTAAATTTGTCATGTTTTTTTTGTGCTTTTCTTTTTATATTTTTCGTTTTGATTTTTAAATTTTTTTTTTTGGTACATTGAAATCCTCCAGTATTGCATTTAACATCCCTTTTTGTCGTTAATAATTACTATTATATTACTTTAAATGTATTGTGTTTACTATTTTTTTTATATATTTCAGCGTACATGAAAAAGCTAAGAAAAATTATGTACCTATATTATAAACAAGTTAAAACTATATATAAATACGGGAACTTTAAAAATTATTATTTGTATCAGTTTATGACTAAAATGTCCTGAGCAGGGCGCATCAATTTAAAGGCGAGCAGATAAAGAAGGTGTAAATTAATGTTTATAACTTACTATAAATATAACAAATATGTAAGAGAAATATCTCTCATGATCACGAAGCTTTATCTTCGAAACGCGACGGGTAAATAAATATTAATTGTTTATAGTAGTGTGTTTTTGCTTTTAATTATTATATATGCAAAATATATAATATATAGAAATTAACGTCGTTATAGCAAATTATCGTTAATGAAATTAAGAAAAACAGAGTCGGGACAATAGTACAAAAAAGTAGAAACACAAGAGTTTACAACATTTATTTAAAACGGAGGAATTAATCAAGGCCGTTATTAATAAAGTAACCAGACAATATAATCCTTTTCCTAACGTATTTTTTATTGAAGCAAGAATTGATTATTTTTTTGTCGTTCGGTGATTTGGAGATAATTTTTACAAAAGGTTATGTATTTGGTATTTTTTACGGGAATTGGGAATTAAAAATTGGAACATCCTGCTTGTTTAACCGTTTGAATACTGATTTTTACGAGAAACTGCATATTAGCCTAATGAAATTTATTGAATATTAGCTGTAATCTAGGTTTCTTGTAGCGTACACACACGCGCGCACGAACATATATATATATATATATATATATATATATATATATATATACATATACATATATATATATACACACACACATATATATATACATAATTTTTTTTTTAATTGGACCTACATCGGGCTTGATCTTTTAGGGAATCGAATAATACTTTACAATTCAGTATTTACTCTATACAAGAATAGTTGCCAGTATTAGTTTCAGCGTGTTGTGGAAACTTTACGAAAAATATTTGAATAGAACAAAATATTTTAAGTGTGGATACGCTGGGTGCGATTTGTGCTACTTAAAGTTCTTTTTAGTTAACAATAATTGAAAAAATTTCGTATGACTTATTTTAAAATTAAAAGATCTGTACATCAAGTGATCATTTATTTTGTTCTTCAATTCTATAAAATTATCAGCACTTAAAATATTTCGTTCTATTCAAATATTTTAAATATCAAAACCGAAGTTAAAGAACATCAAAAAAGAAAATCATTTTTCTTGGCTTAATGCAGTGGGTAGAGATACTTTTTATTGTTTAACTGTAATGTTCCTTTTTTATTGTTCACCTGAACTTATCCTTAGTTCTTATCCATAAAAATAAAGCTATTTTTTAATTCTTTATACACTTATTTTGATTCTAGCAGTAAAAAGTATGAGCTACCGATTATGCCATTCTACAAAGAGGTCACACAGTGTTATCATCAAAGTGTTTTATGATTGTTCAGCATTTCAATCGCATTACATACAATAGAAAGGAAACCTAATATTTCCATAGTGATGACATTTGCTGGACTAATTGTGACACACAGTGAAATTGTAATGTTCTTTTTTGCTTTTTAAATTGCGGATGCTCTTCTTTTTTTTTTTTTTTCTTTTTTTACATATAATATGGAAGTTGCTTATTTGAAGTCAGAAAATCCAGTTAAAAATCGTTTTCAGCGTACGTAAAAATGAAATAAAAGTACAATTGTGTAATAAAAATAGTTGAATGCAATTTCAAGGAATACGGTTATTTTTTCATAAAGAATTTATTGAAGAAATAAGATAGTAAATTTTTTGATAAATTGCATTTTTCAAAAGACAATTTTCATAATCTTAAAAAATTCAACCAACGAGTGTAAATCGAACAATTTTTTAATATTGCTCATTTTTTTTTTGTCGTAATCGGAATTCGAAATAATATAACAGCGATACTTCTGAATGAGTTGGAAATCAAAAATTTATCATAAAATAAAAGGACTGTGCTAAATTACTTAGATATTTCTACAGCTGTACTTAAATAACGTCACCACGATCTGGCTATATTTCACACTAGTTCAACATGTTCACAATAATTTTTGAATGTTTTATCGCTCAACATTGATCCGCTTTGATTCTATTCTTACTTATTAATGAGTACTCATTAGTACTGTGCGCAACTTCAAATGTACTTATGTATATATATATATATATATACAAGTATATCTAACATATATGGGGAAATAATCGATTGGGACAAAAAGTGTACAACGGGGCACTCGTGTTAAACAGAAGACGCAAATCCGACTATTTAAATTTTTAACAGTTTCAGTCGTTGCAGATTCGAAAAAAATGTAAACATAGACTCGCATGTTTCACTTAATGGCAGTCGAAGCTTAGCTATAAAAAATAGGCTCGAAAAATGTACACATAGCAACCGCTTTCTTAGTGTTAACGTTGAGAACAGCTCGTAATAATAGTAAAACTAAAATAATAGCGAGAGTAACAATATTATTAACAGTAGAAATAGAAAAGCAGTGACGATGGTGTAGCAAAGAGAAAACATTATTAGCGCAGTTTTTTCATATGTGTAAAAAACAAGTCCATTAACCAGATAAACGAGAATTTATATCAAACCCGTTACACGCTAGCAAAGAAAAACGAATAAAAAGATTTCTATCAAAAAAAAAAAAAGGCGTACTTATTATTTTTGCATATTTTAGTCTTAACGTTTATGAAAAATGTTCTGCAAACATATATATATATAAGAAAGGAGGAAAATTGTTTATTAGCATTTTAGGTGTATAACGTCTATTTATCTGGTTGATGGGCTCGATAAATTGCCACGTGCCAAGTCTAAAATGGTATTAATGCAGGAAAATTACTTACAACGGTAATTATGTAAATAATTGCAGTGACAGATACAGTAGCAGTATTGAGCAATGAGCAGTACCGCATTGTAAACAGCCAGGATCCTATTTGATCTCTAGGTTTCAATCGTTTTGAACTTTTGCCCGGCGAATATCGTATCAAATTCAATTCGACAAGTAGCGAGAAATTTATAGAACAAAAGACACGCTCAAACGAGAAAAACGAGACGAATTGCAAAGATCCAAATAAATCACGTTTACACGAGTGCGAGACCGAAGCAGCAGCGCGTTCACGAACGCTGGCGACGCATGACCGCCTGTATGACTCGGTTCTCGCTAAAACTTTCCATTTTATACCAACTTGGTCGAAATTAAACCCCGTTCGCCTCGCCAGCAGCGCCTTAACGTTCTCCTATCGATCGAACAGAATACGGGCACCGTCGCACGCCATACTTTTACCGATCCCTTCGACGAAAGCTTCGCCAACGCTTGCCGAGCCAATTCGTCACGGCGCTAGTACTCTGCCGTGAACCGAATGATATTTCGATACGCGGCGCAGCGCCATCTGTCGGGCGACACCGGAATCCCGGTGACCTTTGAATCGCGTTCGATTGCGACAAAAGGTTACCGCAAGTTACCGTCGGAGGGCGCGGCTTTCTTATCGACGAACCACTGAGCATCTTTTTGCCATTCGCCTTGTTCTTTCTCATTGTTTTTCTTCGTCTGACCGTATTCAAAAAAGGCGACTTCAGCTGCGAGAAAAAATTTTACACCGAAAAAGTTGCCTCTTTGATTTTCCCCCTCTGTCCGTCGCTCGAACTGCGACGCAATCGTAATTTCGTTTCGTGTTTTCAAATTTACGAAACTTTCACCGAAAAGAAAATTCTGCAGTCTGCGCTGCTGCCTTGTCCAATCTCTCTACTTGGAAAATTTTCCGCGATAGATTAACGGCGATTTATTTTACGAAACTCTGTAGGTAGCCGTTTAAAAGCTGAAGGTTGTTTTTTTATTTTCTTTCCCGGTTATTTTGTAGATATTTTTGAATTCGGTAAAATTACACGCACACAGTACGAAATAAATTCGTGGACAACTGGCAATTCGTAAGAACTACGTAACGACCGACTAGCGGTCATAAGGATGTGTCACCGTAGAAAGTTTACTTCTCTTTGAAAAAGTTCCTCGAGAAACTAAAACTGAGTAGTGGATGTAAAAAAATGTGCCAGTTCGAAATTACGGTAAGTTTTCTGTTTTTTTTCATTCGTTTAACAAACCATAGATAAGTGGGGCAGGTAAAAATTGACCCCTACATTGGAATAGATATGTCGAGGAGTAAACTACATAATAACGACTTTACTATCAGTGAGATTGTAAAGAACGTGATGAAAAATACAACGGGCCTACGGATCCTCGGACCTCCTTTTTTTTATTTTATGTTTTTATTTCATTGTCGATGAATCTCTTGAACATTAACGTGATCTGTTTTTAGAAGACTTAAAGTTAGTAAAATACATCAAAAGGAATATCAGTGTCTTTGTTAGCTCGAAAGTAATATGAAAAAAACATTAGGGAATACGTAACATTTTTTACGTTTCGAAAAGACTGGTTTTATTTTATTTTTTTTTTTTTTAGTAAAAAAGGATAAAGCAGTCAATTTAAACAACTCAAGATACTATATCTGGAGATCCAGAAGACATGTCCCTTGGCTGGATTCAAAAGACAGTGTTTGTATATATCGAACTTTATTTATCAAACTTCACTTTGGGCAATATAAAAATTGTGTTTTTTCTCTTTATTATATGTTGAAATTGTCTGAATTTGCAAATTTTATGTAGAAGATACTACCCAAGGTAAGCTACAAACAAAATAGAAGTCCAGAATCGCTGCTTTATGCAGTTAATGTATTATGATCAATTCGATAAAGAGTGTTCGTTCATAAACTAATTTTAGTAATTGTATAAAAAGTTATCTATTCATTTATTACAGAGTCATAAATGTTTACATAATTTACACATTTAGGATTTTTCTAAAACATACTATTAATATTTTTCCCGGTTTTGCAATTACAGTGCTTTTATGTGAATTATTACTCTGCCGATATGTATAATACAAGTAGTTTATAAAATGTCTAAACATTTTAATACATATATGTATATATATATATATATATATATATATATATAAATATAACTCCGCCATTTTGGCCTCGCAAAGGGCTGTGCCCCTTGACCCCTCTTGTTTTCATTTATGTCTCTTTCTCTTCTATACTTTGTATAAAATGATCAAAATTTACAACGTAATTCTTACTGGCATCAACACAAAAAGAAAAACAAAACATAATCACAAAAATCCTATTCTAACATTTAACTTTCATTATACAAAATTAAGATATTGTTTCATTACATTTTTCGTTACATATTTCGTTACATAAAATTGTGACATTTTTTAAATAACAATAACAAAAATCCTATAAAATATAACAAACGTTACATAAAATTGGGACATTTTTTCGAATGTGGGGTAGCCTAAGAATTACGTTGTAATTAATAACTATATTCATTGGACCTCGCTGTGGGATACTTCCTGAACCACCAGATGAAAGTTCTTTTGTGACACTTATAGAAGAGTAAACTTTAATTAATTAGATCGTTCTTTAAAAAAAAAAAAAATTAATTTAGAGTTCATGTAACGATTAACATGTCGCGGAAAAGATTACATATTTCTTAAATGTTTCAGCGTGACAGAAAAACGTTAGTTTTTCTTCTTATTCCTTCCGGCATAAAAATTATGCTGTTATTAATATATAGGCATACATGGTAACACACATTTTTTTCTGTATACCATCAATTACCGATAGACAGAAATCAATACAAAAAGCAAAAAAAAAAAAAAGTACTAGGTACTGCATATTGTTACGAAAGAGCAATAATAATAATAATAATAAGCATATAAAATAGATTATAGTAATAATTAATATTTAACCGTAAGTAATATATAAAAAAGCATTGCAGCGGAGTGTATGTTGTTAAGTTTTAGATGCGTTATATATTGATGAATTACCAGAATTTATAAATGTTGTAAATAGTAATATCATAAAAAGAAAGTAGAAAAGAAAAAGAAGCTGAAATCGGAGCGTCAGGAAACTATACAAAATTTGACAATTTTGGAAATATAGAACAAGAATAGAATAAGAGGATTTTGAAATTACAAGATCAGCCTATCATCGTGACTGACAGAGAAGTTTTGCTAAATACATATGTCTTCGTTAGTTTGTTATATAACTATTTTATGGTTGATATAAAAATTGATACAGTATGCGCGCGTGTTAATTATTTGTGACCGAACTGAAATTATGTATCGGAAAGTTATCCATTATTTTTTATTTACTCCATAGGTGTTGTCAGTTTTTGTTATTGTAAAGATATACGAATTTATTTATTTCAGTTTCGTCTGCTATATTGAACCACCACCGTAAGAGGTTTGCCGTTGTCTCGCTTAAATAATTTGTAGAATAAATTAAATTTTTTCATTAGTTCTAAATCCTCCTAAGGGACGACGTGACCACAATTCATATTATTGCTTGTTGCATCAATTTCCCCAGCACTGATCTCGGTTTTCAGTGCCGTAGCTTTCCATAGAAAATCGCAATGAATGTTAAAATGTAGAATAAATAATATATTATTATTACGTACGGGTTTCTGATTTGAACTTTCATAACCTGAAATTAATAGAGAACCATTGAAAATTGGCAACCAGAGTGCATTTTAATTTTAAAAACATAAATGTGTCGCGTTTTTTTCTCAAAGAAGAGAATTATAGGAATATCTTTTTGGCAACGGTTGAGTTATTAAAGTTTTACATTGTCTTAAAATCATCTAACCAATATGTAAACACATACAGAAGTACAGTGTGCGGCGGCATAACTTCCTTTTTTAAAAAGCGTCACTTTTTTTCTACTAAATTTTGTTAAAGGGAAATATAATAACAGAAAATCGAAATAAAACTGCGAGAAGGGAAGAAGCATACATATTGCCCCAATGGGGGATCTAGAGTATGTATTTCGATTTTCTGTTATTATTTCTTTAAATAATTTACTTAGTAGAAAAAAAGTGGCGCATTTTAAAAAAGGAAGTTATGCTGCCGCATCCTGTAGAACGTGCGAAATGTATACGAGACAACAATAATACAAGAAAAAGAGGATTTTTAACCGCTGTTTTTAGTTAATACTTAATTTCGACGGAACGTAACTGATAAGGAACGAAAAGTAATGAATAGTTGAGATGAACTTCGATTCAAAATTTAAAAATAATGTATAAATAAAGCACGACTTAATATGATTGTAATTTTAAAAAAGCGGTTAAAACGTCACGCTATTCGCTGTCTCGGTATATCAGTGCTAGTATGTTTTCTTATGTTTATTGGTAGAGCCTGGATTAAAAATGGAACCTCTAAAATTTGACAATAACATATACTTTTTATCACATTTACACATCTATTTTATTACAATTTTTTTCCAAATAAATATGCTCGTTGATGCACAGTATTGCAATTATTTCTTCTTACATACATGTGCTTTTTTCTTGTTTTGAAAGTTTACCCGTCAGACATACATAGTTCATAAATAAGATATTGATGACATTTAAAAATTCTGTCCACATTTATTGTACTATTTTTAACATTGTTTTCTGTTATACAGTGGAATCTAGTAATCAATTTTTCATATATTTTTATTCCAAACATTGCTTTAAAATTGAGCAGATCTACTCAAGTTTGATGATAATGTTATGTGACGGCGATTTAAGCTTAATCTTCAAAATCTGATAAGAAACTCTTCCGCTAAACCATCATATTTTCGAGATTCTGGGTTAGAGTTGCCCTATCTGAATTTTAAAATTGCAGAATAGGTTTAGGGAACGGGGGGGTCTTAAAGAGTTAAAAGTGAAAATGAACATTCAAGGTACACATATTTTTGGAAAAATCGTTTATTATTCATTATTTAGAAGTTTATGACAAATGATATAAATAAATGTTAACTTTTACTACAATGATCATCTCTATTTTTAGTTTTAATGGTTTTTTTTAATATTTCGGAGTTTTATTTTTTTTTTATATTATTATTTACAATATGAAATCGTAATCTACAGTAATTTTACCGTATTATGGACTTCTGTTTCTATCTACTCTGAGAGCGATTTCAAGTTTGCAACCACAAATTACCTCATAAAACTGGACATCCTTTCCGAAAACACAGTTGAAAGTTTTAAACTTTCATAAAACTTTTTAGAAATTTAGTTTATCAAAAATTTAGTCAAAGTATAAATGTAAATCATTATTGCGAAATAATTCCACGGTATGATGGTCGTCTTTAATAAACGAATTTTCCAAATTGTAGATGTCCAAGCTCACCGTTTGGAATTATAAGAAGGACGTATTCTAAAATTCAAACCACTTATCCAAGTATCGTATGTATTCACCGTATTTCATCGATGAATTTGCAATTGTTAAACGTCATTTTCATTTCCACAAAAACAATCTGCTTTTCTCGATTATACGCCGGATTTTGCATCGGATAAAATTTAAATGTACCAAAACCGTTGTTTTTCATAGTTTCATTGTATTTTGTGAAGATGTGTAACTGAAATAATCTAGAAAACTATTTTTGCGATTCTTACCGAATGTCCGACTATCACGACTCTTTGGAAATACTTCATCGCCTTATTTTGCATACCAAACTGTGGATTATAATATAGCCGAAAAAATTGAGAACATTTTCCGAAATTTTTTTATTTGAAGCTCATGGAACGTATGGTTTGTAATTTTTCATTTCATTCGCGGTGAAAACGAATTTTTCGGGACCAGTTTTGTACGGCTTAAATGTAAATTTTTTTTCATTGAATCTCTGCAAAGTGCAACATCAACTTTACTGTTGCAATCGGAAGAATTATCGCTGAAATCACGACGCATTGTGCGAAACGTTTTAGTGGCCTCTACAGCTGTAGTTTTATAATTCTTTTTTTTTTTTTTTTCTTTTCTTTATTACTAAAAATATTCGTTATGCCATGGAGTGCGACATTAAATTGGGCGCGAATTTCATTTTATGATTTGCGCTATTGCGCGCCTAACCGATCTCATTCTATTGTGCTTAACAGATTTTATTCTACAGAAGAAAAAAAAAACATTTGAAAATTTAGGATTTTGCAAGCATTCCTTTTAGGAAGAACATCGTTCTTCTGTCGTTTTTAGCAATTGAAGGAGCATAAAAGTTCGCTTTATTTAATTTTAACGTAGTTGCGGCTTTTGATTTCAACAAAAATTAAATACAATCACAAGTTACAGGCTTACGCTTGGATGCCAGTGAGCGATGTGCAGCTGCGCAAATTATAAAATTCATACAAAGTTCAAATTTGCAGCGGCAACAAATGTAAATTTTTAAAAGTGCCAAGAACCTACATCAAATGATAATGTTAAAAATGATGTCACTGTTACTCGCTGTTACACTTTAAATTTTTCGGCTCGTTTGATAATTATTGTTAATCCTCTTCATCATTATTATACCAAAGAGAGCGCTAGATTAAATCGGGTTAATAAAAGACATAAAACTCCCATAATAAAGAAGGAAAACGTGTCAGCTGAAGAGATAATAAATACTCTCAGATACGACTTTTTTAACCGGTAACGAAGTGAAAGAAAAAAAGGATCGAATTAGAAACTCGTTTACGAAATTCAGGCGAAATCCTTCACCGAATGAATTACAAAATGTAGCGAGAAATCATAATTTCTGAAAGAAGAATGGACGCTCATTAGTGAGTGAATCGGTTAAAATGACCTCCAGTGAAAGCCGTCTCTCAATATTTCAGATCTGATGAATGACTTTTCTAGTCGATTGAGTTGGAGATATTTTTCCGACTGCCTCGTAGATTTCAGTATGCAGCGGCGTATGTGTTTTCGATGGAGAACAAGAAAAAGCAGTTGTTGTTTTTTATTTTAATAGGTTTTTCGAAACTTTGTTGATTCGTCATTCGGAATTTTCAATTTCTTTCATTTTTCCTATTGGCTATTTGGTATTTTATTTATTTTCTGTAATTTCACTTACGGAGGCAACCTTTTTTCAACAACATAAGGCAGAGACATGGGAAACTGTGTGGTCGGCTCACACATCATGACTGCGATCCATCGAGGTGAGCATTGAGCCTTGGTGGCTACCGATATCCCCATGTCCCACAGAGAGTTTGCAGCATTGACTAGACTCTGCATAAGGCACACAGCAATATCCCACAACTATTTGCTGGAAGGAACATCTCCCCCCTCTGCCTGTTCCATATGAAATTCCCCCATTTCACCAACTGCCGAATACATCCTGGAACATGAACCAGCGCATATGCTACACCATATTAGATCGGCTAACCTGTTAAAATACTTCTAATCTTGAACTGATCCGTGTGCTGTAATAATCTCGATAATTGCACATAGTACATGGGCCATGTATACATTAAAAAAAAAAAAAAGTAAATAAAAAAATACGGAAATACATTCACAATTATCTGGGCAGCCGGTGAATTTAAATCTCAGAGTCCCAATAGAGAATGTGGAGTACCTCAGAGCCCCGCCTTTCAGTGCTACTCTTTTTATGCTCTATATAAACGATATTGTTGACTAAATTAGGCCTCCAGTAAGTGCTCGCCTATATGTATATATAGATAACCTGAACATATCCATAGCGATGTCCCTTCCTTGGCTCAAACCATTTTGCAAAATATCATTAACATATTTCATCAATAATCAGTAAACAACGGATTAAATTTTCCTCTCAAAAGTCTCAATACATTTTATTCCGCAAAGGTCGCCTCTTTCAGAATCCACTGCCGCTACAACTAGACAATAACATAATTCTTTGTAAAATAACAGCAACTTTCCTTGGCATCCTAATGGACGCCAGACTGACTTAGAAATAGATGATTTAAAAGCTAAAGCACTTCAATCTTTAAAGGTGGTCAATTTCCTGTCAAATCCTAAGCGTAACATTCAACCGAGGTTTTTTCTAAATATTTAAAAAACAGTGGTTCTTAATGGGAGTCAGGTGTGCTCGTTGGCATGGGATCTACAACGTTGCAGTTCGCATGATACTTGGTGCCCATATGACATCCCCAGCAAAAAGCGCGTGTTTATTAGCCGCTATCCGACCATTATCTTACAGCAGAAGATTTTTCACCTAACGCGATATGCTTTCGGGGGTCACAGAGAATCTTAATAACGCAATCAAAATTTCCCAAAGATAATCTACCAGAAATCAGTGTCATTTTATTGTAAAATAACGTAAAGCTTAATTCCAGATCCACAGTGAACTATTTAAACCTACCCCCGTCCTGGACTCGTTTTCAGATAGAAGCATTACAGCGTTCTTAGACGACAATCGCACACCAGCGCTGCGTGGACAGAGGGCGCTGAACATTGCTAATGAATATTCCACATTTTCGAAAGTCTACACTGATGAATCCAAAGCTACCCTGGCTGCATTCGCTTCCGGAATAGGCGGAGAAAGTTTTATCGATTGTGGATGCTGAAATGTGTGTCTGCTGTGTTGTTCCGTCTAGAAACATATCTGAAACTGAGACCTCAACCGCTCGTAATCTTGCTGGTGACTGATTCCTTGCAGTCTATCTGTGCCTTGCAGTCTGATCGCCCCGAATTACCTATGCTTTTCGAAATTCTGTCCACTCTATACCTGCTGAATCAAAGGGGGTACCGAGTGGTATTTTTATGGGTTCCAGCCATGCCGGAGTTCCGGGGAATGAGCGGGTGGACTTGGTCGTTTGGTCGCCCGTGATGTGCTCAACGCCACACTGTTTGCTTACGATTCATTGTCTCTAAGGAATTTCTTATCGGACGCAATTTTCGCACGGTGAAATCATGACCCAGCTGTTTCAATCTACCTTTTTCCGGAAAATAAAACTTACGACGAAGCCGTGGTGGCCCCCAGATAAATCGGAGCACGGAGTGTTCTCGGCAGACAACCGCCTGAGAACGGGGCATACGTCTCTTTCCGGCGATTTCCTTCTCAGCCAAGCGCTAAGGCCAAGTATCTGTCCATTTTGGTCTGCCAATAAATACCTATCGGTCTCGCACATCTTACTTAAATAACACATCATGATGGGTTGCGACGTGGCTCGATTACGTTACTGGCAGACTCCTCTTAATTACTCCTGCCGCTGTGATCAGGCTCATGATTTTCGTTCAGTCTTCCGGGCTGATGAATCTGACTTAAAACTTGGGGTCCATAAACTACGATAGCCTAAGTGGTTACAAGCAGTGCGCGGAATAATCCCCATCTCTTTAAAAAAATACCGTTTAGTTAGAAGTGAATAAGGAATCTGCGATTTATCAAAAAGAGAGATCCACCGAACTTTATTTGTACGCGGATGAAATGGAAGAAACTCGGAAATCGCATAGTCGTATTCATCGGAATGTAACATTTCGCAGCTGTCACAATTATTGCCCTAACATTGCTTAGTATTTTAATATTTTGTTAAAGTTTTGGCGCGACACTGATAGTCTAAACATTATAACGCTTTGATGCTGATTTTATTACTTGTTTCACTCGTAACAACTCTAAACCATTTGGTAGAATATTTGTAAACGATTTATTTTTCTATTTCAGCGAGCTCATTCATATCGAATTAGATGATTTAATATAGGTGGTCGAACAAGTTGATGCAGTGGTGGAGCGTTCGACAGTCGGCGAACCGAATACGATATTAATATTTGAAAACGATATCGATCTATACGGATTCGGGAGGAAGTTTACCACGCTTTTATCGTGCAATGTATTTACCAGCATCGAGTTTTAGTTTAGTTCACTAAAAACGTTTTAAAATCGTTCACTCGCATTGTATTATTATCGTACGCAATGAACTATTTTCGTTTAATATTAAGAACGCATTATTTCGACGTCGGCGATATTTCGGTCAACTTGTCGGTAAATTTTATTTTAATTTTCGCCTACTATGTCGGTTACTTTATTATTCTCTTATCGGCTAACGGTTGCTCGAACTGAATGAGTTTTTCAGAGATGCGCTCTACAAAAAACCTGCATAAATCGCTGCGAACTCGCAAAACGATATATACCATACAGGGTCTAGCAATTAAGTAATGAGACGGCTTTTTTCCCGCGCGTGTGATAGTACCGCGAACCTGAAACTCCGGGAGGTGGTTAACCTTCTATCCCTTCTCTAACGGCAGACAATTTTGCCAACCTCGTACGATCATTAATTATCCGGTTGTACCGTGTTATTCAAGTCCATTTAATTTCAGGATAATTTTTTTAGCATCTAACAGATAAATAAATTAAATATGGAGATTAAATCCATATGTAATAAATATAATTTTTAATATATTGACCGATAAATTAGGTTCCCGCCTTTTAAAAATTAAAGTACATAATGAATTTGCGAACTTTGATTATTCTATTAAAATTCCAAAAAGAGATATAAATTGTTATATTTATATAAATCATTAATAATTAATGATCTTTTAAGGCAGTAAAATTGCAATATCAACTTATATATTATTGTTTTGTTTGTTATAGTGTCAGTAAAAATAACTACAAATTTTTTTTTCACATGAAATTTCTAACGCGAGTTTAAAAAACAGTTATTTGGTGTTAATATAACGGAAAAGAATACAAAGAGGTTTTTTTTTCCTATACCGACTAGTTACAAATATTTTATTTTTTCGCATTTCTTTTTTATACCTATTAGCTTTATCTTGTTGTATTGTATTTAGTGGATAAAAAAGGTGTCATTTAATTCTGAAAGATTTTTATATATATAGATTTAACGAAAAAAAAAAAATCCTGCATTAACATAACATATTTTAAATGCTTTTTGCCTATTTAATCAAGTAGACGAAAACCTGAGAGCAGGTTATTACATAAAATAGAAAAAAATGAAATAAGAAAAAATCGTGTATTTTTACATGGTATTCTTTGCCTTTTTTTTTTTTTTTTTTTTAATTAATTTGGGTTTTATTTTTTCATTAGCAAACTTTTATGTATAAAGAAAAAAAAATTGGTATTTGTACTTTTGAATTCAGTAAAAAAAAACATATTCTCACAATTATAAATAAATAATTTGTTTAGAAAGTTTTGTAATGCCAATCACTGTTCAGTAAATCTTAAACGTTAAAAAATGAAAACATTTTATTTGATATTGAATATAACAATGAACTAGTTTTTTTTTTTTTTTTTTTTTTTTTTTAATTATTTATCTCCTTCAATGTTATTATAACAGATTTCTACTGTATGCAGCAATTTTAACTGCCGATTAACCCATTAGATTGCTGTTATACTGTATAATAATTGTTACATTGTCTCAATAAATTATCAGAAACGAGTTTTTTTCATAAGTTACAAATCCCCAATTTAGACTGGTTAATACACTGGAGAGTTACCAAAATTAGAAATTACCTCGCGCAATTTCATTGAGTAGAATTTATGAAGGTTTATTTATAATTTGAGGAAGTAAATAATCACATATATAAAAGATAGATCTCTAGGATTTCTCGAAGGGGGAATTTTTAAAAAATAAATTTCATTGTTATTTGCCTCGCGAGTGAGATTATTTTTTCTTTTGATAGTAATGTAGGTGTACACTACAAAAAACTATAAATAATTTTGTATATAAATAATAATTGTAAATACTTCCGATAAATAACCATTTTGTAAATACTTTCGATAAATAATAATTTTAATAATAATTTTGTAAACAATTCCGTCATAATTTTAATTTAATTTTTTCATACAATTGTTTACCCCGCGTTATAAGAATTGTCATTTACTCGCCATATGTACACGTCTATTTTTTACTGTTAAAATTAAGATTATTCTGATATCGATGTCGAACTATATGGCTGTCAATTTTATGCGATCAATGTTTATTTATCATTCCGGCGACGTTCACACTTGATGTATACTTTGGCGAAATATACCGTTCTTTAAATTTGCTGCAGTTCATTTCGGCAACACTGTATTTCTTAGTAGCCTGGTACACACCATGCTACAATTGGCGACCACGATTATTTTGGAACCACCGTGCCGCACTTAATCGGTATTGCTTAGCAACAAATCATTGCAGCGCTGGCAACAATGGAAGGATCAGCAGATTCCTCAACCGCATCCGGCCTCACAGAAGTAACACCGAGACCCTTGCACCGTGTCAACATTCCAAGATACATAAAAAACGATCCGGATCTGTGGTTTCTAATGGTCGAAGCGGTACTGAAAAGCTACAATATCACGGACGACGACGAAAAGATGTCTACGATCTATCTGGCCTTACCAGATGAAGTGTTACTGGCGATTGCAGAAGTTATCCGGTCATCGGAGAGAAATAAATTCCAGAAAGCCCGAGAGACCATCCTGTCCACGTTTGGAGTTGCACAAGAGCAACAGATCGATGAATTGTTATCGGCACGCACCTGCTCCGGCAAACCATCGCAGATACTGGCAGAAATGAAACGATTACTTGGATCTGGGCCACTCAATGCGAAACATGAATTGGTTCTCCGGCGTCTATGGCTAAACAATATAGACCAGTCCATCCGAAGCTTGGTCACTGGCATAACGTCTGAGAAAAATCTGGAGGACGCAGCGAAAACAGCGGACCTGCTCTACACCGATCGACTTGCAATGCGAAATCCACTTGCAAATTCAGCCGCCGTACCTTTCCAGATAGCAGAAATCCAGGAACAGCGTCACTTACGGATGGAGATAAATGAGATGTATACGGCTATTGCTTCACTCACCAAGACGGTCGAAACGCTAACCATGCAGATGGCGACGGGAGCACCAACTACTCAGTCCACCTGCGCCTGCACGCAGCTAGCAGATGAAAGAAGACGACCTCGATCGCAATCCCGACCCAGACTGATGGAGCGTCAAAACTTTTTCAAAGATGGCGTATGTTATTTCCATGCAAAGTTTGGAAAGGATTCGCGGAAATGCCGAAAAGGATGCAGCATGTTCGATCCGAAATTGCAACAGTTAAACTAAAAAATCGAAACAGGATGGCTGCGACTGTTTCGATACAATCCAAGTCGCAGCGGATGTTTGTTCGGGACCAAAAATTGCACTGCACATTCCTCATCGACACTGGTTCAGACGTTTCGATTATACCAGAACATATCGGAAAGCAGCTGAAGTACGAACGGCTGGACCCAGGTTTTCGATTAGAAGGCGCCAACAAGAAACCGATCACAACATATGGTTCAGTTGAAACTAACCTATCATTGGGCCTGACACGCACATTCAAATGGACACTGATAATAGCAGATGTACCACACGGGATTCTAGGAGCCGATTTCCTGGCGAAATTTCAGTTGATTCCAGATCTAACACGAAAACGCTTGCTAGACAGTCGAAATCTCACATCAGTACCAACCAGTGAAGGAACTACAACAGCTTCCAACATTCATGTGGTATCCATCAACAATAGCGTCGCACAGCTGCTGAGCGAATTTCCTTCAATCACTCAAGCCCGACAGGAGCTCCCACCGATCAAACACAATGTCGCACTTCACATTGAAACTGCTGGACCACCGATCCGCTCAAAACCTCGACGCCTTCGGCCAGACATCGGGAAACGAGCAAAACAAGAAGTGGATGCAATGGTAAAAGTTGGTATCTTACAGCCATCCAAAGGAGCATGGAGCTCTCCAGCAGTAGTGGTAGCCAAGAAAGATGGTAATATTCGACTCTGCGGCGATTTCCGACAATTAAATGCAGTTACCAAGCGAGACGAATACCCAATGCCACGTCTGGAAGATGCTTTCGCTGGGCTCCACGGTAACAAAATTTTCTCAAATATTGATATTACTCGTGCGTACTATAACATTCCCGTCAACAAGAATGGCCAGGAAAAAACCGCAATAGTCCTCCCGTTTGGATTATACGAACATATACGAATGCCGTTTGGACTCATGAACGCCCCAAAGACCTGGCAACGATTTATAGATGACGTATTGAAGGACCTGCCCAACACTTTTGTGTATTTGGATGACATCCTTATCTTCAGCAAAACAGAAGAGGAACACATGTCACATTTGCGAGCAGTACTGGAACGTTTAGATGCAGCTGGCCTCCACATCAACATAGCCAAATGCCATTTCCTGAAGGAAGATATCAACTTTTTAGGATACAATATCAGCGCCTGTGGTTTTCGACCAACAAGGGAACGTCTGGAAGCTATTCGTTTGCTACAACCACCAAAAACCATCGCACAACTTCGAACGCAGCTAGGTATCCTAATTTTTATCGTAATTGTTACCCCAATGCAGCACGAACACTATCACCACTTACCGACCTGCTGCGTGGTCATCCTCGGCGTAACGATAAAACACCAATCACATGGACAGAGGAATTATTAGCAGTCCATCAACAGGCAAAGATAGGAATACAGGAAGCAGCAGAATTAGTCTTCCCAGATTCTAACGCAGAACTCAGATTAACAACTGATGCTTCAGATATAGCAGTTGGAGCCGTCCTAGAACAACGTTGTCAAGCAGAATCCAGTTGGCAGCCATTAGCATTCCTGTCAGAACGACTTACACCAGCTCAAGAAAAGTGGTGTGCATACGACAAGGAACTATATGCAATCGCCCGGGCCATCGAAAAGTTCACCTATCAATTAGAAGGTAAAGATTTTACAATTCGCACAGATCACAAACCACTAACTTTCCTACGACCGCAGACAGGAAAAAAGAGAATGCTGGACCGTCGTACTAGATTAATCGAATTCATCCTGCAATATGCACCCAGATTTGAATATATCAAAGGCGAATCTAATGTGGTGGCAGACGCGTTGATTCGGGTAGAAACAGTCAATGCAGTTCCACAATCAACTTCTTTCTCAGAAATTGCAGCAAGTCAGAATGGAGATGTAGAGATCGAGCAGATGCGCCAAAATGGATACGGCAATCACACGTTTATAACAGTAGAACGAGAGGGGAACCACATATTTTGTGATATTTTCCAGGGAATCCAACGACCAGTCATACCAGAACGGCTTCGGCAGAAAATTTTCAACTCTATCCACAACATAGCACACAGTGGCCAAAACAGCACAGTAAAAGCTATTACTTCACAATACTGGTGGCCGAATGCAACGAAGGACATCCGAATTTGGGTCAAGGCATGTCAACCATGTCAACTGTCAAAAGTTAACCGGCATACAAAATCACCACTGGAAAAATTCCCAGAGTCGCAGAAATTCCAACATGTCCATATCGATATTGTGGGCCCGCTACCCGAATCCAGAGGATTCACATACTTATGCACATTCATTGATCGATGGTCACGCTGGCCAGAAGCCATACCCTTGGCTGATATATCGGCAAATACAATCGCTACCGTTTTTGTTCGAGAATGGGTTTCCCGTTATGGAGTACCACACCGTTTGACTTCAGATCGTGGCAGGCAATTCACAAGTATACTTTTTACTGAACTGACAAGGATTCTGGGAGTGGACCACATAAAAACATCAGCATATCATCCGATTGCCAATGGAGCACTTGAACGATGGCATCGAACACTGAAAACAGCATTGAAGTGCGTTGCTGCTGATTGGTTAGATTCACTACCACTGGTTTTACTAGTACTTCGTACAGCAATAAAATCAGATCCCAATGTTTCTTCAGCGCAATTAGCATTTGGCACTCAGCTTACGATTCCAGGTGGATTACTTTGGCAGGATGATGAAGGAATTGATGTTACCAAGGCCACAGAATCATATGTCCGCTCATTACAAGCAGCTATGAACACACTCCGGCCGGTACCGTTTACACATAAATGCACGACTCCAATTTTTGTAGCACCAGAACTGGCAACCTGCACACATGTTTTAGTACGAGAGGATGCAACTCGCACCCCGCTACAACGGCCGTACACTGGACCATTTAGAGTACTGAAACGTAAAGGAAAAGTGCTCACCCTAGATTACGGAACGGACCAACGCACAGTCTCAATGGACCGCGTGATTCCAGCATTTTTTCTAGAAAGTGAACGTCCAGATAACAATTTCCCAACAACGTCATCCACAGATAGCAACGAATATAATCAAGGAGTCACTTCCCCAGCTTCAGCCAGAGGAATATTAAGAACGTCACCGACCTTGGACTCAGATTTACAGACGAACTTTGAAGAACTTCCATTTAGTCGTGATGACCAACCGGTACAGAACCGACAATGGAATAACCACATCCCACGATCCTTCCACGAGAAAGTTACCACAAGATTTGGCAGGAGTATTAAACCTCTGGTACGTTTTATTTAATAATTAATGTTCCATTTTTTTTTATTTTTTACAAAGGGAGGGATTGTAGGTGTACACTACAAAAAACTATAAATAATTTTGTATATAAATAATAATTGTAAATACTTCCGATAAATAACCATTTTGTAAATACTTTCGATAAATAATAATTTTAATAATAATTTCGTCGGGCTTAGCTCTGATGAGAAAAGCTAAAACAGAGCTCACATATACATCGCTCGTACGAAAACGGGGCAACGTCACTTGTTGAAAGTGTTCTTACCATAAATATCGTCAAGCTATAACTGCGTCTCTAACAAGCAGATTGTCAATAACTCGTTGGTGACCCGGCTGGATTAATGAATATCAATTTAGAGCGAGAAGGTGAGTATCTGGCGTCTAAAAACTGGATTCTTCGGCAAAAGAATACACAGAATAAAGTATATTGGAATGTTAAATAATTAAAACAATGCGGAAATTAGAAAATCTAAAAACAGAAATGATAAGAACGGAGATCGACATATTGGGCATCAGTGAAACCAGATGGACGGAAAGTGGAGATTTATAGAGTGAAGAGAACAGGTTTATGCGCAGCGGATCCGAAAACGGAAGTGCAAGAGTTGATTCCTTTTTTCTAGAACAATAACGAATAATGTCAAAAGTATATGGGTGTATAGCGATAGAATAATTATGACGCGGATAAGAAGCGATCTGACAGATCTGATACCCAAATTTACATGAAAAACGACTAGTAGTGAAGTTCTATTAGAAGTGAAAGATAGAGAAAATTTAATAATACTCGAAGATTGGAACGCTGTAGTTGAAGAAGAAAAGTTGGATAATATTACAGGAAAATTCGGACTGGACAAAACAAATAGAATAGGCTAATGGCTAATTGAATTCTGTGGTAGCCATGATCTTGCCGTTAAAAATACGCTATATGATTAGCCAAAAAGAAGAAAATATACGTGGATTTCTCCGAAGGTATCAACTAGATTAAATTCTAGTTCGACACAAATATAAAAATTAGATCAAGTTATGCGAAAGCTGCCCTGGAGCAAATATTAATTCTGATCACATTCTAGTTATAATGACTAGCAGACTAAAACTGAAACATAAGTATTATTAACCGAAAATCAGAAAATGTAATCTATCCAAGATGAAAAAATATAACCCAGTTAGGGTAGAAGGAAAAGATGATAATGATAAATGGAAATATTTCAAAAAAGAAATAAATTAAAACATTTAGGAAAAGAAGAAAATCCAATTTATAAATCCTAGGATAGTGGAAGAATTAGTACGACTAATGGATCAGAGAAGGTAAGCCAAACCAGAAGGAAAATTCAATGAATATGGAAAGTACAGAAATCTAATAAATAGAAAAACAATTAAAGCTAAAGAAGACTGCGTACAAGATAAATGTAAGGATATTGACAAAAACATATAAAATGGAAACGTGGAAAAATCATACGTGGAAATAAAGAAACAATTCAACCTAAGATTCAAGAAATTACATAATAACAAAAACCGTAATGGAAACATTATTATAGAAAAAGATGAAATACAAAACAGATGAAAAGAATATATTGAACAACTCTGTAACAAAACACCAATGGACCGTGCATCGGTAGTAGAAGATGATGCAGTTGTAGAGGAATATAAGGAAGATCCAAGCATCCTGAAGTAAGAATTTGAATTTGCGATAGACAATCTTAAATTCTAAAAATCATCAAGAATAGATTGAATACCCAGTAAATTCATTAAAATATTAGGAAATAAAGCATGAAATGCATTATATCAACTTATAAGTGGTATTTCCAAATCGGGAAAAATTCCTAAGGATTTCGAAAAAAATCTATTAATTGCTATATCACAAAATAACACCGCTCAATGATGTGAGCATTATCGCATTCTCTGCTTATTATCTCACACACAAAAAATTCCAACTAAAGTAATCCAAAGGAAAATAGAAGAAAACCTACCAGAAGATCAGTTAAACGGTTTTAGAAGAAAGAAAGGAATAAAAAAAGCTATATTTTCTCTTATATTATTGATGGAAAAACCGCGGGAATTGAGTAAAGCAATGTGTATAGCCTTCATTAACGTAGAAAAAGCTTTGACAATGTTAACTGGAACATTATGACGTCTAAAAGAAGTAAATATCGACATTTATGACAGACCGAAAAATATTATTCGAATTCTATCAAAATCAAAAAATTATCATAAATGGAAAAATCAGTGCGGATTGCTATTTAACATTTATGTTGAAAAGACATTAAAACGTTTCTCAGGCATCGAGAATGATGAAATAAAAATAAACGGCGTGAGATATAAACCAATTAGATACGCAGACGATATCGCACTGATAGCGAAAAACGAAACTGCAGAAATCGATCAACGATTTAAATAGGCTGTTAAATGCCGAATGTAAAATGAAAATCAATGAAAATAAAACCGAAGTGATAAGGTGTAATAAAAAAGGAGACGAGCAGTTGAAGATATCTGTAAATAGGAAAATGCTAGAATAAGTAAACCAATTATCTGGGTAGTTTAATAACAAACAATGGTAGAATCTAACGGGAAATAATGGAAAAAGTAACCAAAGCTAAGAATGCCTTTAGCAAAAAACAAACTTCCCTTTTGACAATTAATAAACATTAGAAATAAATTTATGAAAAGTTTCGTTTGGAGTATTGCCCTGTACGGATGCGAAACTCGGACGCTATTGAAAAAGGACAAATACAAACTGGAGTCATTTGAAATCTGAGAATAAGATGGACCGATAAGATATTGAACAATGACGAGAAATATTAAGGATAGTAGAAACAAGAAGTACCGAAATAGGACATATGCCACTCAACATGAATTACAACTTAATCGAAGGCAAAACAGAAGGAAAATTACAAAAAGGAAGACCTCGTATTCGGTTCATGGATGACATCGAAGGAAGGAAGTCGTTCGCGGAAATAAAAACATTAGCCGAAACGCGTGAATATCTTACATGAAGACATGTTCCGCACCAATATATATATATATATACACACACATATAAGAAAAAAAAGGGAAACCAATGTAATATACATAGTATATAAGTACTTCCATACTTTTCGTACAGAATGTATTTCAGTTGGTGCGCAAGGTAATTTCGATTAGGTGTTCTATTTCGATAAAAACACGAACTCAGACTGTTGATATCAAATTGAATGAAATGTTTATTATTGTAAATATAAATAATGGTAACAGTTTTGCTTTTCGTACGTATTTTGATGTGCTGACCCCCCAATTATAATATATAATATGTCAATATTATTTTTCATTGAAAAAAAAAAAAATTGCAATTAATAAACTACTAAAAGAAAGAAACCACGCTGGTCACGTACTTTGACCATTAAAAACTACTCTGATTACTCTTGAATTATGTATTTATTTGGCACACAATTCCGTGTACACCTGGAATACTTTATATGTATTTGAGCAAATCCCCGCTCTATGTAAAAGTAACTTTTTCATAATCTTTTAAACATTTTTTTAAAGAATAAAAGTTTATTGCTTCTTTTTTCATAACTGGACCGTGCAATCTTTACGTTAAGAAGCTTAGATTAACAAGTTACACGTTTTTAAATTTTTTCAAATTACTCGGGACTACTCGAATTAAATTTTATCGAGACTGAATGATTTCAATTCCGTATCGAGAAATAAGTAGCATTATTTTTTCGAGTCACAAAGTTCTGCCTACGTCCTAGATGCGCACATAAACCCACACTTATGTGCATTTGTTTTAAAAGGTTTTTTTATTTTTAAATTTTCCATCCTCAAAAATATAAATATATCATGAAACTTTTAATTTTGATTTTCAGAGTGATTAAACGTTTTCCAAGAATCATGCGTCGAAATACTTGTATTTTCAAGAAGTGAAAAAAAAAAACCGAAATTAGAAATAATAAATTTTATTCCAATTAAAATTATTAAAAATAAAAAGCATCGTGCTACGAAATTTATAAAGTACGTATTTACGTACGTATCTTTAATTATCATTTTCTATCGCCTAGATGTTCATTACCAAAATTTCTACATGACTAGTATAAAATATTATATTAGCGTTAAAATTAATTACTAATCGGTATGAATAAAAAAGATTTCTACAAAATAAATATTTGTTGTATGTATAAACAATTAATTGTGGGTGTGTGTGTGGGTGTGTATGGATATGCGTGTTGCGTGTATTTGTGTGTAAATAAACTAAAATGTGATCGAATTAAAAGTAAATTTTTACTTCCGCTTTTTTTTTTTTCCCTCTTCGTGTACAAAAAAGTAAAAAAAAAAACAATATAATAATTTCAACGTATTAATTAGGTTGATAAAATAATTAAGTAGAATTAATTAAAACGTCATTTGATTTAATTTACTGTGATTCTTTTTTTTTTGGCCTAATCGTTAATTTCAGTTCAAAACAATTATAAATTTTTTATACTTGTTTAGAAAGTTAACAGAGGCCCCCATATCATTAGATGTGTGATTAACACATTCCGTTTTAAAGCGCTGCTGAAGCTGTAGCATATGTGATGGTAATTCTAAAGAGTTTTAATGTTTTTTGTATGCTTTTTTTTTACATTTCCGTAAATTTTAGGGGGCAGCATTTTATGCTTTCGCTAGTGATTCCAAGGTGGAGATATGCGTAAAGGTATCACAACTATATAAAAAATGTCTGCATTATATGAAAAATTGTATTTATATTGTAATTCATTTGAGAGCTTATTTTAACGTTAATCTAATGCAGTAAGTAAACATACTAGATAGATTAATTTTACGAATACTGATTTGGAATTATTTATAAAAATGATTAAGTTAGTATTGCAGTAGATATTTTAAAAGTGAATTAATATACAAACACCTGTAATTAACTTTTGAAAATGTAAATTGTAATATGTGACAGAAATTAAGGCTACCGTTTGAATTCATCAATTAAATATATAACGATTTTCATCGTCCTAGGATGGTTGATCACACACATAGCGATATGCTTGAAAAGCGTTTTAAAACTAGTTTTAAGAGGCCTCTGAAAGATTTTAAATAATTTCAAAAATTCGATAATCTCTTTTTAAAAATCAAAGTCTAATTTTATTCGACCGTTTTAATTTCAATTTAATCATTTTAATTTAATTTATAATTTTATTTTAATACTTAGACTAGCTTAATTTAAATATATTTTCTTCTAAAGTATCAAAATATGGTGGCAGGGCTGTAATTAGGGAAGGACAGTAAGGAACAAAATCTTAATAATCTACTATTTTAAATTTAGTCTAAATGACGAGAATATTTTGAAATACTAAAACAAGTCTTCCGAAACTTAAATTGTTTATATTCGTAACAAGGGCTAATATTTTTTAATTTAGCAGTTGTCACGAAAAATAGCAAATTTTTCATTGCTTATCGAGTAGTCGCTATATTCCATAGGGTATTTTTAAGAACTTCAAAGAACGACGATTGTTTGATTAAGGAATAATCATTGACTCGTTTTTATAACTTTCAACAAGAAACGGGCTACTAAATTTAAAAAAAAAGTAATAACGCGAAGCACTGCTAGAGTTTCGGTTCAATTGAAAATGTTCCTCGCAGAATAAAAGAGGGCTTATTTTCTTTTTTAAATCACATTCAACGATATTGTTTTTTGTTTTTAATATGAATCGCCGATCCGTACTTATTTATTCTCATTTTTAAAATTCTTTTATAACATATTCTTTTGGTATTTTCTTCATGTACTTATCTATAAATGAAATCACATTTCTTTTCTAAATTTAAATAAATTTATCATTAACAAATAATTGCATCCTGTATCCCTCCAGTACTAATAATTACAGTAATTACGATCTTACTGTAAATATTTTATGCCCTGACCCACTTACAGCCCTGTTTGTTGGTTAATGTACACATTAAAGTGGGAAACGAGAAAAATAGAGAAAAAAAACAAATGCCCAATTTACTTTATTAACCGAAAAGGCTGTTTGTTCTTATTTCGAAAAAAAGTAAATCAATCAGCACGTGCACCATGATGGAGGAAATTTCGAAAATTAAAAACGTACGACAGCTAAATGGTTGAAGAGCGAAAAATTATGACGAATAAAAAAGTATATATATATATATATATATATATATATATATATTAATTATCTACAAATAAAATAGTAACACATGAATCCTGATATTATTAAAGGTGAAATGAACTCATTCAATATAGAGTATAATGTAGCCAAACTTACAAAAAGCTACGTATGATATTTACGTTCTACGTTGATTGTCCAAAGTTTCCTTCGGAAACTTAAAAATACATCTCGCAATAATCTATATTGTTGTTGACCGGTACCAGGGTAAAAGGGTTAAATATCTATAAAGGCAAAATGCTCTGTATCGAACACGCAGCCATGTAGAGGTTCTTGAACGCCCTCCAGAACTTTTACATCAAAATAAGTATAGGACATAAATACCATTAATCAAAATCGGGGAAAACTGTTTAGAGTTTAATTTTAGTTTTTAATGATTCTTATTCAAAATAAATTTCAAAAGTTACATTATTTAAAGATTAGAAGGTAGAAAATAATTTAATTCTTAAAAAATTTAAATTTTATGTTTTTATTTTAGCCTGGAAAAACTTTGGTCAATTTAAGCCATACAATTTTATTACGTTTTTTTTTTCTTCATTTTTACTAAAATTAAATTCCAGGTCCTTTTAAACTAAATTTTCTAGTTACTATATTCTCGACATTTCTTTTTTTAAATTACAAGTCATTTGTTTTTTACGAAATTTATAAAACATTTTTAAAAAATTGTACCTTTTAAGTTTTTATTGTTTTTTTTTTTGTTCTTTTAACAATGAAATATTGAGTGCACAGATGATGATACATTTTTCAAGTTTTTAATTTCTGATTCCATGTAAAAATTAATTTTTATATACGGATCGTTGATATTATTAGTAACCGTTTGCGGGATTACAAATAATATTACCTACTTTTGAGTGAATATTGCAATTATTTTACGATGACGAAACAGTTGTATAGCGGATTTTGCTGTTTGAAAAATATCTATCGAGATTTTTCGTTACACTTTAACGTCCGGGTAAGACATGTGTTGCGTATTATATCACAGATTTTACTTAAACGCCCTGAAAGAAATGAATCGCCGATAGTTATATTTCGGGGGGGGGGGGGGGGGGGGGGGATAAATAAAATAAATAAATAAAATAAAATAAATGTACGTGTTTAAAAAAGTACGACGAATGTTAATAAAATAAAACAGTTGAACACTCACACAGCACGTTCTGAAAACACATGACACATGCGACAATAATTCGGTATACTATGTACATCTAATTGTAAATAATATAAAATTAGTTTATACATTTGCTATACACATAAAAATATACAAATTTTCTCTAACTCGCAACTACATCGTTTAGTGAGGTATCTTTTTAATTAGAGTACACAATACAGCTGGTCGTTGGAACGAGGTGGATAACAAAGACGACGATTTAGTACTATGACAGGAACGATAAATATCGGTATATTCTATATATAACTACCGTTAATATAAAATTTTGGAATACAACTGGAAAGGTACAAAAAAAGTATTCGAAAATTCGGGAGCGAAAAATGAATATTATTGAAAAAAAGTGAGTTTCAAATTTACAAAATAAAAATAGGTTTTACGAAAAGACGTCCGACCGAGATGTTCGCAACTAAACACCAGTTTAGAAAAATCATTTTCTTCAAATCCTGAAACAGCACAAAAAATACGCATTTATTAAATATTCGACTTTTAAAATTTTTTTGAAATTAATTTTAAATTAGTACACGTTATTACGCTTCAATATTTATCGATACCATTAAAGAAAAAAATTGAAAATATCGCTCTACACAAATAAGTATACAAAATACAATTATAATTAATAAATTTAAAATAACGCTGATCATCTTTAGTGTAATTTTCTAGTTACCGAAATGATTACGCTAGTTAAATGAAAAAACAGTTGATAAAAAAAAAAAAATAATAATAAAAAAATACTATACCAATTTTTAAATGTTTCCAGAGCTCATTAAATTTATGGTTAATAATGATATCTAATTAAAAAGAAAAACAAGAATTCTGGCAGTCCTTTACCACAACTATTTCTCCATCTACTTTTAATGGTACAACATGGTCCAAAATAAAATCATTAAACGGCTTTAATTCCGAACATCCATCTGTTTCCTTACTTAGAAATGGTACAATTATTATCAATTCAAATAATATGGCCAATACTTTTGCAAACTATTATTTCAATGAATTCTCTTCACTAGCAAACCCTTCTTTCTCCAATGTGCGGAAATCGTTACTTGAAAAAATATCTTATTCATCAAATGTTTTGGTACCGCATTAATAATAATTTCTCCATTTCCGAACCAAATACCAATTCGAATATCATGGAACAATGCACCCGGTCCCGATTTAATCCATCCGTACATGTTGAAATATCCGCCTCTATTCGTAAAATTGTTCTTATTATCGATATACAATCGAATGTGGGTATTTGGATCAGTACCAATATTTTGGAAATCGGCTACCATTGTTCTTACACTGAAACCGAATAAAAATAATCTTTTCCTCCCAGAAAACTATAGACACCGATATCTTTAATAAACATTTCGGCAAAAATATTGGTAAAGAAGGTAAATGTACGTTTCCTGTTTTTCCGCTAGCGGAATCATCTTCTTTCTAAAATACAAGTTGGGAGGCGTGGGACGAGATCAGCGGTCAACCATTTTATATCTGCCGGTACTAACGTTAGGGTTGAATAGGTAATGCTATTATCTATTCTCACCGAGAATGATATACCATAAGGTTCTGCTATGAGTGCAACTTCATTTATATTTCATATCTGTTATCCAGTGTTCTTTTCAACATGCAAAGAATCCTACAAAAGACCATTTGATAAGTTACAGTTAAGATCAAAAAAAATGGTCTTGTCTTTTTCACTCCAAGACTACATTCGTTGATTTTTGCAGAAGTGTCGTATAATTCTCGGTACATCTTCCAGTATAAACAATTTTCTTTTTCCGTTTTGACCGATAAAATTTCAGATCTCCGTTTTGATTCCAAATTTTTCTCACATTTCTGTATTGAAAGACGAAGTGCTCCAAATCAATATCCATTATAAAATATTTTTATCTAATCCGAAATATAATATAAATCCCAAATTCATCCTCAACTTATATAAGTCGTTAATTCTATCGAAAATAAATTATGGACATTGAGTATACAACTCAGCCAAGCCTTCTATATAAAGACTCAATTCTATTCATCATTCAATTTTTCACATGATACGCGGTGACATCATCCTTACCAACCCTTTAATAGGATGTCCTTCTCTTTTGCACTGTAGAAAATATTATGTTCGACGAGACTTATACAGCTCCATCCAACATAATTGTTTACTTCTACTGTCCGTAAGCCATGAATTTATTTTTTCAAGCTTCCGAAATCATCCTACGCCAGTCATTGCTGATCTATTAACAAAACTTAATATAACGGCCATACTCCAACTCAATCTATCTGATTTTCACCGTCATATGCTGGTCTACCTTTAGTACACCAATTTGAAGTTACAAATTCTCTTAATGTCTTTTTCTAAGCCATAGAAATAATAGAAAGGCACTTTGAACACGTTATTGGGTACGCAGATGGTGCCGAATCTGATACGACAACGCTATACGACTTCGTGACAGTTGTTCCGTCTTGGATGGTGATCAAATTAGTAACTTTGAGAGGCTACAATAGATTATTTTGGCTGTCTCATTTTTTTTGAAATGGTATTAGGAGATTGTTATAGTGTATAGTATAACTTTTGTGTTCCTGAAAAATATGTAAATCATTTAAGTTCCGATGGGAACTGTATTTTGTACGATTTGATTATGCAAGCTGTATATTGGTATTTTTTTGTTCTATAGTGGTTCATGTTGTTTTTCTCTTTTACTCCTTTCTTAATTTTGCTTATTACTTAAGTATAATCATATAATTTTCCATCCTATTATAATACATAGAAATTTATTTAATTAAATTATGAAAACACCGAATTTCATAATTTAATTAAATCAATTCCAGTGTTTTGTGTTTTACATTACATTTGGTATTAACTTTAGTATAATTTGAGCGTTAGATTGTCAAATTGTAAATAATTGAGTGATTATAGTTTCCGGGTGCAAATCAAACATCTCTTTAGAAGTGTAGCAGTTGTAATTTTGAATTAAGTTCACGATGTTATCATAGGTAAGTTTAGACTACAGCATATTAATCTATACATCAAGAACAATGTCGGATTTAGGAAAGCCATTGAGATTGGAACACAAATTTATCAGATGGTAAATTAGAAGGGAAACCAAAAATTTGGAAAGTTATGAAATTAGTCATCACTAGGTACTGGAAAAAATGCTAGACTAATTACTTCAGTGCTGCAGACCTGTCAAGATAAAGGAGAAGAAAAGGGTAACGATTATGCTAAAATCAAATTAGATAAAATAATTAGTGATGATAAAATTGAATAAAATATTCTAATGTCTTTCGAAGTAATTTAAGGTTATTTATAACGAAATAAGAAAAAGTAAATTTTAAATAAATTACGATTATCCGTTATATGCCTGCTTACATTTTTTAGCTACCAACACATACAGTCGACATCTCATTTTTCATTTTATTTGCAGTCTTTGCTACATACGTACATATATATATATATATATATATATATAATTTAAATATTTTGAGCTAATTAAGCAGTATAGCAGTAGTGAAACTAAAGTAGAGGCCGAATTCCTCTTCCCACGATGGCAAGAATATTTTTTCAGTTATTGAAATAATAAATATTTCTATAGCTTCTTTTTGAAAAATAAAATTTTATAAGTTTTTAAATGAAATTAGGTAACTGAACGGAATTAAATACATTTTATTAGCTAACGTTATTCAATTTTTGTCGAATAATGTCGAGATACTTTTTCCGTGTGCGGAGCTGTCTATTAAATTTTCCGTTAAAAGATACATTATTTTAAGGGAATACTCTATTAGAGGATAGGGATTTTACCTTACTATTATATCTATTGGCTTGGTGCGGTTTGGTTTTCGGATGTCATTTGAATTATTAGGCGGAAAAATAGCTTAATTATTTACATTGTTATTATCTGGATATCTCTCTTTGCTGATTAATGAAATCTTTAAATCTGTCTGTTACATTTAATTGTCAACCTACTAAGACTCATTCGCAAGAGTTTACGCTATTTTATTTTATAATTGTTGGTTACTTTTTTTGCGAGCCTGTATCTAACAATTAATCAAAGAATCTGTTTGTACAATAAAATATTATTTAATGATGACCGAGATTTTGGGTCCATTAATCAGTATGTTTTGCTCATTTGATATTTAATTCGCTTTTAATTATTTTAATTATTTTTTTCTCATTAAAAGTTTATCAAAATAAATTCCGGGATTCGACTTGCTTATTTTTACTGATCGATAAAATTGTTGTATATTACCACTATTATAAGCATTTTCTCAATCATACAATGTAATTTATCACCATCCTTATTAAATACGTGATTTTTGCAACCGTTTTCACTTCTTTGAAGCCCTAGGACTTGATACGTAGTTTCTCAATTAGCAGAGAATTGGTAGGTATTTTAGAAATCGGCGAAAACCATAAATAGATGAATGTATAGCAGTGTCCTCTTCAGGGATTATTTTACATATGTATAGTTTTACTTTATTTCATTAGATGGCGCTACGTCAAAATTCTCAAATGTAAATAATTTTTGTTTTTTTCATTAATTGGGTTTGTCAGCAAGAATATTATAGCTCAAGAAATGGGACGGAGGAATAATAAATTTATATTCTTATACGTGTAAGGACAGAGGATAAAGAGATACTTCAAGCGCAAGAATAATCGAAACAGAAGAAAATGAGAGAATAAAAGCTGCACTATAAGGAGTAGGGATATCAAGTTTTAACAGCGAAAAATAGAAGGGCAATCGTTCAGCAGAGAAGGCCACACATTCAGATAAAATGTGATCAGCATCACAAGGAAAGTATATGGAAGGGGGGAGATGAAAAGAACAAAATGGAATAAATCCAGATGAAAACCGATAAAATGATGCAGGAAGTAGACTATGGTTAAAGCGAAGGCGACAAACATGAGAGATTGTAGAGCATTTAAGAGAGGGGATGTCAAGGAACCATGGTTGAGGAGGAAGAGATGGCTGAATAGAGGGATAAAAGGGAGGCAGGATTATAAAATGAAGAAGAATAGGAGTTGAGCCATAGTTTGAAATGAGCGACTGAAGAAAGAAGAGCAATATTATGGACTGAAAATGTGTCCCTGGAAATGGAAGAGCGGGCTAAGGAACCCGTCACCTCATTGCCCTCAATATCCAAATGACCAAGGATCCACAGAAGATCGATCTCGATCGAGTAGAGGAGGAAAAGATCATGAAAACTCGTATTTCGCAATTTATATTCTAAAGTATATTAAAAAAAAAAGATCCAAAGAAAGATGTTATAAAAAAAATGAATTGGAAGATACCGATAAAAAAGAACAAGAAAAATAAAATAGGTGTGGTCATTAGTAGACAAAAATGCAGTCATTGTATGAAAGAAGTAAAGTAGCAAGTTGGAAAAGGAAAAATTTAAGAAAATAAGAGAAAAAAACAATAAACCGGAATAATAAAAGAGAATAACGAGGGTAAAAGAGATGACTGATAATAATAAGATTGTTAAAAGTAGAAGATAAGAAATCAGTTTCTCTAGATCAAAAAAAAATATCTTCCTTCCGTTTAGTTTTTTACGCCAAGTCCACCGATTATCTTATGCGAAATGAAAGGTTGCCGTTGCGCTTTAGGTCCCGATTTTGAACCTCAATGACATTCGTCGACAATAACTAAAAAATTTCGATAATATCGCTATAGAATGCATTTGTCTGTTATTTGATTATAGTGCAATGTAAAAAAAAAAGCTAAATTTACTTTTCGACATTTGTATACATTAAATTTAAAAACTTCTATGTAACTGATGTACTGACTTTTTTTCGTTATTTACTTCATATGTGACGTAAACAGAAATCGTAAGCATTTTTAGAGGCTTAAATATAAAGCGTACAAGTGAAATTTTTCTGTACCCATTACTTTGGTCAATATTAATAATATTGAAAGTAATGACGTCACAAAGGCCAATTTAAGGTTGCCAATATATAAAAGGATCACTGTGAACCTGCCGAAATTCCGCATTATGTCGTTTGACGTGTTTTTTGAGCTTTTCATTGTAAAAATGCCGCGAGAAAGTCTATATTGAATTTTAATTATTAACGGAAATTGAAAAAACAATAAGAGAAAAGAACATTACATTAAAAAATTGATAAAATTTGAATAAGCCGTAATAAGAAGGTTTAAATTGAATGTTGGATAATGCTGACAAGTTAAAAAGTTGAATTTGTGTGTCAGATATTTATGTAAATTCAAAAATGATTTTACCTAATACGGATTGTTTTTCGATTTATTTTAATGCTGTAAAGATAATTTATATAAATTATATTTTAACAAAATACGAAAATACGTATATAAACCAAAAAAAAAAAAATTAACATAAATAACTATAATTGAAAAATTTACCAAACGCCTTTTTCAATCTGTGTTGCTACGCAAACGAATTTGTTTTATTATTACAAAATATTAAATGCGTGATATGTTTTGCAATATTTTTTTTAAATATACTTGTCAACTACCTAATTATTTTCAATTTTATATCTGTACGGAATAATAAATAATTTAATAATGAAGAAAATATATCATTTATATTTTGCTATTACTTCAAAATTTTTAAGTACGTTTTCAATTTAATAATAATGTGAAAAAGTAAAAACATTTACAGATGTTCTTGTTCCAATAATTCCATCAAATGATATCTTATTTTTCAATTAGATCACTTTTATCAATTGACTTCTTTTTGTATCTATTTTTTTAAATTAAGTTGCAGTAATTTAATGGAAATAATTATTTTCTGTATATTATCAATATAAATTGGTGTAAACAATGTGAAATAAAAAATTGAATAATTCACATAATATGTGTTTGGAATTTAAAAACTGTTAAAAAAAACAACATTTTTCGGACTCACTTCATAATCATAGTTATATGAAATATGAATAAAGTTAAAGTAAAAAATAAATTACATACAAATATAAAAATCGATTACAGTAATAATTTAATAATATATCGATGTATTATGAAAGTTAATTATAAATTTTAAGTGATGGATTATTGTTTAAGATTAAATTATTCTTAAATTTATTAATATATTATGCTTCTTCATATTTCGGTAAATGTTTACTAGTTATTTTACTTTAACATTTCTAAATCAGGGTCAATATTAAAATTTAATTTACGTTTCTTTATAATTATATGTTTTGAGTAGGTACATATAATTTTAAGTATAGTCATAAATTAAATTTTAATACTGACACATTGATTTAGAGATTTTAAAATATATAACTGATAAACATTTATTGAACTATGCCCAAGAATATTATATTTATAAGTTTGAGAATAATTGAATTAATAATAATCTAATCTTAAATAATAATCCATTGTTTAAAATCTATACTTAACTTTCATAATCTGTCGATGCTATCATCATTATAGCAATCGTGTTTTTTATATGTTTATATTACTTATTTATAATTTAAATTTTATTTATGTAACCAGGATAATGGGGTAAGTAGCTTTGAAATATGTTCGGTTTTTTAACAGTTTTTTAAATTCTTGACATATTTTTTGCGAATTAGTAAATTTTCTTTTCATATTGTTTATACCAATTTAGTGATATACGTAAAATGAACAATTTTAATATTAATATTAGTTTAAAAACGTATATGTATATCATCAGTTTAAACTTAATTAAAAAATAAACTTTGGTTTATTTAGTTTTTACTTTGTTTTCCACACTTTTACTTAAAAATAACTATATCGCCTAAAAGCGAAGATAAAAATGAATTTAATAACTATAATAAATTCTTATAAAATGATAATAATAGATAAAACGAATCATTCCATTTGTCTACCAATATGACAAGTTTAAGATCATAGAGAATCATATTCAAGAAGGTTTGCCATCAGTTGTTTGAGATTTCCATTGACGATCCACTTCAAATGATCAGATTCGAAATTCGAGTGAAAAAAATGTTTTAAAAGACGTCCGGAGTGTTTTTTTAAAATGTTCATTTCGAAAAATTCAACTTAAAGTGACACAAAATACACGTACCATTATTAAAATCGGTATACTGGAATTAGCAGAAAAATTACTGATAACAAGTTCAATAATATAAGGTTGGTGCATTCGGATGCTTCACTTAACGCTTTCACTCCAAGGTCGCGCATCTCTGGTTCTGCAACAAATAAATAGAATTGATAAAATATTAAATTACACAAAAATATAATAATTACAGTAATAATTATAAAAATTCACGTAACTTTAGAAATTTTATTTGCCCAGAAGAAAAATTTTTTATACAATTAGTTTCGAACTAGAAGGTAAATTAATTAATTCACACAAAAATGCAGGGGAAGAAAATAAGCTCCGCTAAATTCATCAGATTTACCAGGCGATCGATTTTTAAATTACAAAAAAAAAATAAACATGTTCTGTTTTTTTGTTTTTTTTTAACTTTAGGTCGTTTTACTTATTCGATAGATCATCAAGTTATTTTAAAATTAACATTTGTAAGCTTTTTGGTTTTGTTTTTTTTTAATGTCCCTTATACAGCAAATAAGTAATATTAAAAAGTGTTAAATTACATTCTTGAAACTATAAATATAAACTTGGGATTGCATTCGGTCTCTTTTTCTCCTGCACCAGGAAGATTATTGATAAAGGCGATAAAGATTTTAAAGAATTATAGAATCTGTTTGCATTTTACAAATCGCTATATTTGTTTTACTTTTATTTGAGTTTATTTCTTATCCTTCTTAATTTCGATATCAAAATTACAAGCGAGAAGTAAAAAAGAAAATTTAATTAACTCTTAATGCATTATAAGCTTATATCATTTTAATAGTTATTGGGCAATTAATTGTTACTTTACCCATTACTATAAATTTGATCTAAATATTATTTCAGTTTTTATTTATTTACGTGGAATATTGAAATATTTACTGAAATTATGTGCAAACAAAATGATTAGGAACATGACGAATATAGTAAATAGCCCAGCCGCTACGATTCTGCCACTCAACACACTGTACCAAGTAAACTTCTTTTCCGGTAAAGTTTAAATAAGCTTACTGCCTTTCATATTATTCAACTTTATAAATGTAATATTGCTACGATTTATCTTGATCGTTCCAAAGAACTAATAACCCTATGATTATTCTTCATTAGGGGTGGAGACATACGCTTAATTTGAAAAAAATTTATCAAAACATTTTTCTCGTTCATTTTAGTTTTTAAGAAAATTTCCCTTTGATTTTTTTTTTGGGCGATCTATTATCAGATCGATTATGCGGGCTATTTGGTACTCAGATCATAAACTTTTTGTCGAGAAAGTTCGAGCTAATTATGTTTAATACCGTACAGTAAAAACATGCACATCTCTTACTCTCGATTGCAATAAAATAAATTTAAATTAAAAAACAAAAAGAATCCAATAATTACGCATATATCATAGGGGGGTGTTGGCTGATAAAAAAAACAAAAAAAAAAACTGGTAATTAACCATACTTAAGAAACTTTTACTATTTTTTTATATATACACATGTTTGGCTCTCGTCCTTTGACTAGTTTTCTTCTAAAAGTTAGTTAAAATTAGTTGAAAAATGTTGACTAGAGTTTCCTGTACGCGTAACATTATCTCATAACTAGATCCCTTTTTAGATTAATAATCAACGCACTTTTTATGCACCCTCGTTGTTAGGTTTTACGGGTAATCTCATTTTGATATAGATGTTAAATTTTTAAGTTGATAGTATTAGTGCGTATATATGTAATTTAAGACCTGTTTAATTACTCTTAATCTACGAACAATAGTAGTATGCTGTTCCCCTGCAATTTAACATTGCCTCATTAATATTTTCACTGTTATTTTAGACGCGGAACGGTGAAAATAATTATACTTATGGACACAAATACCATTAAACAGGGAAATAATTTTCAATTTCATTTCTCGGTAAATTTATCGCGCTGAGGAAATAATGTTCAACGGTACACTACAATCCATTCCGTTAAGTCTAATGCGGTGAGGTCATCTGATGATAATTTCGAAATATATTTCCAAGCGGTAAACAATTAAGAGCGGCATTGGGAAATAGGCGCATTTTGAAAAGGCCTTTCGATAAGTGTACTTTATCGAAGTTATTACTAACTTTAAATGAGCCGCGAAAAATGAATCGTGTCAAGTTTGCTCTAAAACGCCTTGGTAAATTTTTAATTTTATTCGAGATAAATATTAATTCCCTCGAGTTATTTTTTTTTTTTGCGGTTTGTTTGATAGATTTTTTGTAATTTCGAAAAATCGATTTTATCATACATTTGCTCAGCTTATATTAACTTTCCAGCTACTTCTTATGCTTACTTTAAACATTTTTTAAAATTTCGTGTTATTTTTTTTAAACTATTCGTTCAAAATATTAAATTACGAAGAGGCTTCTAGATCACAAATTGGAGAATTGTAGCGGGTACTTAAACAGATTGGAAAAATAGGAGGATGACTCAAAATTTATATATGAAATAGAAAGCGAGATTCAGAATCGGAAGCTTAAAGATTCTTTCGAGTCGGGTAGAAATGAACGGCCAGGGTGTACACATATGAAATGACGAAGGGACTTTCTTCATGTGTCATATCCGTTTTCGGACTCTAGACTGTTGTCACTTGAACAAATCCACTTTTCACGATCTCTTGCTGTATGGATTATTTCTTCTGTTGTCTTGTGTTTGACTACTTCTTGACTTCGCGGAACTGTGTTGGTCTTTTTGCGGTTGTGTCTTCTTTCTTTCCATATGACCGTCTAATACTATGTGCGTAATTTTATACTCTGTTTCATGCACTATATCGCCTAAGTTAATTTCTAGCTTTTCATTATACTCGTATTTCTTAATTATTTTTTTCTTTCTGAGTGCTTCTTCATTGTGGAATAGCATTCGTCTGTAACATTGCATTTCAAAGAGCTCCAGTTTCTTTAGTATTGCGATTCTTAGGGTTCATTCTACACTGTCGTATACGTGGCTATACGGTAATAGTATCTATTTTCAAATTTCTTACAATTAGAATTTCTGTCTATTTGGAAAAATTTCTTTTGCTGGTATTTTGCTTTTTATTTCGTAGTCGTGATTAAGTGTTGATGAAACAGTGTATTTCTTTATTCTTTCTATCGATTTTTGTTTCCAGTTCTAGAACTGGATCATTCGATTCTTGGTTGGTGAAGGGGTTGAAAGGGAGAATTTAAAATTTTTAAGAGAAATTCTACTTAAATTTTAAATTGGAAGAATAAACAATTAGGGGTAGAAAGAAAGAAAAAAAAATGATGGTGTTTAATACAAACAATTAAACGCCTAATTTGTATTATTCATCTTTAGCGTATTTGTGTCAATGACTCTTTGTATCTGTCGTATCCGTGGCTTTGTATCGCAGCATGTGTTATACTATTTGTTGTACGGCGTTCATATCACTTGTACTTTTATCACTATTATTATTACTTAATTTTATATTCCGTCGTTTCTATAATTAATTCCTTTGTAATTACAATTATAAAATTTTGATATTTTTGATACCTCGGGTTCTTTAAGAATTTTATATGGGTTTTCTAAAATAGAAGAAAGTAAACAAACTCGCTTTCTTTGTTTTTTTCTTTGTATCTTCATATCTTTTACGTTATTGTAAAAGCTCAAAATAAGTTCTACACACATACTTTTTAATATTCTTATGTGCATACACACATACATACACACACACACTCTTATATGTACACATCAGCGTTACCACTGCGTCCGTGTTTGTTGCTGAACGTCGACTAACATATTTTAATGCCCGTCTCCCCCCGGAGCTCAAATTTTAAAACCATGTCTCTCTTTGAGGTTATCCCCTTCTTGCGATCTTTCCCTGTATTAAAACGGGTAAAGCAGGCCGTATTATTCCGAGCAACTGGATCGTTAGTGCCGAAATAAATACGATTGAAACGACTACGTTAGAACATGTCATCTCGAAATGTTTGACCATCATCATAATGAACATTGGCATAATATCGTTATAAACGGCATAAGAGATCAAAGTTTAAAATAAAATAGCAATTTGGTTTTATCGTTAATTGTTGCATTTTTAATTTGTGTTTACTTTACTGCATCTACTTCGGCGAACCCTATAAAGTCTTCAGTCACCTAGCTAAGGGGAAATCATTTGCGCTAGTTTTTTTTATAATAATTGTGGAAGAGTTTCCAGTTGACTACGTTGTAGCTAGTGTGTAGAAAAAATATCATTTTATTATTTTTCATGTGCATTCATTTCTGACGGAGGGAGTTAAGAGAGCTCACTGAATTTCCTTTTCATGATCATCGAAAAAAAAGAAATTTAAACATGATTTAATTTACTCTTTGCGTAGTAATTTATATTATTACAGTTTTATAACCGTATTTTAATATCCGGGTCCGGGGTTGAGTCGGAATGAAGTCATGAATACACATTTTATGCGGACTGACCGTTATAGATTACTACGGATGATAATAATTCTCGTTTATACATATATATATATATATATACTAGCTGTGCCCGCGGCGTTGCTCGCGTGAATTATGATTATAAAAAATTACTTTATTTGTTAAATTACATCCGCGCGGAATTCAGTTCATGACTGTGTAAGAGTATCAGTAAATGATTATTTGGCAAAAGATTTTTTATTGACCGTGGCGGCTCGTGAATATTGGGGAGACTAACTTTTCCAGAAGCACGGCACACACCATTAGGTTCATTGGCCCATTTTTTGGCAGAACACTTGGAGCAGATCTTATTCATGGCTCCGATTTGAACGGAAGACTGTTGAGCATAATCAATCTGGATCGTATCTGAAAGCCGATCTGTTACTGTGAGCTAAAACTCGATTACGAATTCTAGTCGTTGACGTCTGTTGTCTTTCTCTCTGATTTCGAAGGCGTTGGGAACGCTCAGAGCTCGATTCCCTAGTGCGAGCTTGTATATTTCTAATATTTTGCTCTTCAAGCCGCTGCAAACGCTCGATACTCAACTCTCTGGCACGCGATTGCGACGCGTATTCTCTGTGACTTGCAAGACGATTTTCAGTTTCTGATGAAGATTCTCCATTACGACGTATTTTTGATGCCCTCGCCTGGGAACTATTTCTAGAAAGTTGAGATCTTAATCTTTTGGGCATTTTGTACCTTTTACAAAAGAGATAACGGTAACGCTCGAATATTTTCATTCATTACGTTAACACACTATTTCCATTGGTGATGAGCTTGTAAACGATGCTAAGGCGATCTTTATCCGAATTTCCATTTTCATGGTAATTAACATTGATATTTTAATGTTTTATAAAAAAAGTTTTTGCAGTGCACGCGATGTAAGGAATTGTTTAGCTCATTTTTTTACACCTTGAGTTACATTATTGGAGTTTTAGTAAGGATCCCTAATTTTTTTGAAAATATAATATGGCCTATGTCACCCGGAGATAGTGTAGCTTCCCAACGGTGAAAGAATTTTTCAAATCGGTCCAGTAGTTTCGGAGCCTATTCAATGTAAACAAACAAACAATCAAATCTTTCCTCTTTATAATATTAGTATAGACATATATATGTTATATATATATATGAGAATATGCAGAAAAATAGTATGAAGCAAACTCGAACCTAACTTTCCGAGTACGCGCATATTGTTGCTGTATTTTTAAATGTTTGTGACGAATATGTTGCTCTGGAGTAGTGTGAAAATATTTAAAAAAGAAGTAATAATAAACATTTTTTTTTTTTGATATTTCAGAAAAGTCCATTTTTAAAAGAATAATCAGAAAATTCGTGCTACTATCTAGCGCATAAGAAACGATTAAAAGCTTTTCCAGCTTTTTTATCGCTGCAATCGAATAAATTCCGATAGTAGCAGAAACGTTAGAAAACGCGCATGTCGCGAATTACACGGAATTGCATTTTCGGAGTGATGTTTGCTTCAACATTTTTTTGCTCGCTTTATTGTCAGTTTTATATGTACCGATCGGCAGGGTTTATTTACTGCGCGCTGTACTGACCAAAGCTCATACATACATTCGCATTATTCCGATGTCGTACTAATGTTAGCCTGCTAGGTCGACTAATATTTTATTTTCGAATTTTATTGTTATTTTTATAACTCCAACTTTCAAACATCACCTATTATAGACAGTCGTTAAAGAACCTGCGCGAAGCGAATGTCTGGCGAATGTGTGCGCTGTATAGGACGCGTACGCGAACAATAACGCCCTCGGTAGCAGAAACTCCATCTTTAAATTGACAAAACTGTTACTGCGTTGCATGCAGCTCATCGTATTTCTTTTTATTGCTCCGAATTACATCTCAGTGATTATACTCGGCAGTAAAAATGCGGATTATAGTGTTCTCGAGAAACGTGATGATAATACGAAGCGCCTCTCTGTGTTGGAAAATTAATAACTGCCACTCTAGCACGTATCGAAAAATCGATCCGCTCGCGCGCTAAATAAATTTATCGACTTTCGATAATTGCCGTCAGCACTATGCGTTGGTGCCGCTTCTAATGCGTTTGCGTCCTCTTTCGAAAAAATTAGACGATTTTTTGTCGACTTTTTCAGTGAAGAATAATCTCGATGGATAGATGAAAACATGCATCAGGTATAAGCGAAGCAGGCGTCTCACCTATATGCGCATAATAAATGCGGAAAATCTGGCGAATGTGGAAGGCGGTGAACAGCACTGACAAGTTTAAACTACTAAAAGATATGCATGAATTTCGGACAAGAAAGAGAGGCTTTTCACACGTTGACACCAATAGGGAAAAAAGTCACAGAGAAAATAGCGGAAAGCCAGAAAATAAACGTAAACAGAACGCTAATAGTAAGCCTCCTACAACGTAAGAGAATTGGTTGTTGCAGTTGAAACGATTTATAAATAATATTTGAAAAAAAACAAAACAACAAAACAAAAAAATACGCCGAGTGCGACATCATTCGTGCACGTCAGATAACTCAAGTTTAGTATCGCGTTCACAGATAGCGATACAGGTCATATATGGACTAATTTCTCTCTTTTCGTATTTTGCTCTTTATTTTTTCGTTCGCACATGCTTTTTTAGATTTTTTTTTGTTTTTAACCTTACTATTGTCATCTTTTCCGGCAATTATTCTTCGGGTTATCTCTTACTATTACGCTTCGTTGGTATTATATTTTCTCGATACTTTTCACCTGTACACCCGAGTGAGATTTTGTTTATTAGGAAAAGAGTATTATGCGAAACCGGTTTTTTAAAATTTCGGCTGGGGATTAGAGTTGTTGAAGAAGTACAAAGATAAAATCATCAATGTAAAATGGGATGCGCTTTAGGTAGAAGGAGAGGAAACAATTTCGTTAATATGGCGAATAGGACAAAATGAAAAGATCACGGTTGAGCATTGTATTAGCAGAGCTTATCGTTCTCGAAAAGTAACAAATTCATCCAACGAGATGATTTTTTTTTCTTTTCTCCCCCATTAAGGTGCTACCATCATACTTGCGACCGTAGTACAGTACAGAGAGGGCGAAACTTTCCTCCACTTTTCGTCTTAAATTGTGTCACCGTTAAGGTGGTCGTGGTGTTAGATTGCTTACCACTTTACCATCGAGCATGGTTGGCACTTTTATTAATTCTTACGGGATAAGTTTTCATTTCGTCCAATAATTTACATTCTTCGATAACTAAAAGCAACATGCAGAAAAACGTTTCTAAATTCTATTTCGAAGTTTAATTTGTACGAACTTGTAAAATTATTTGTTCTTGAATTTCAATTTTAAGAGGCGCATTTAGCCCCGGGATGTATTTGTATTTGTTTTTCCTTCCTCGCATAATTAATTATTCATGCCGATGAAAATTTTCCAGGGTTTCTTTTGATTAATTTTGTCAATCGGCCGAGCGCAGGAAAGTATATTTCAAGGGCGCGAAATTTATTCGGACTTTGATGTTTACCGAACAGCTAAATTCCGGAATTTTTGGTTAGCGATGAACGTGTTGAATAGCGGCCTTCTCACACGTTTCCGGATGTTTAATTGATAAAGCGTCGTCTCACTCCCAATGTTTCGTTATCGATAAATAACGCGTTAAAGCGGATCAGTGAAAAGTACGTACATATTCTAGGGCCAGTTAAAAAGTTACGCTTTCCATCCCCCTACAATCAGTTTTAACTGAGGTAAATGAAACAGATTCTACATTGTAGAAAAAAAGATTATATACCGAATGATATTGTAGAAAAAAAAATTATAAACCGAATAAAATTGTAAAACTGTTACTTTTTAACATGACCATCTTTAACCTCGATATATTTGCGTAAACGTGAAATCCATTTTTTGAAAGTGTTAACAAAACGGCCTTCAAAAGTCTTTTCTTTTAGCGCCGAACTGTTGAACTTTCTCGTCCGAAGTGAAATCGCTTATCAAGAATTCCTTAATACTATTAATTCTTTGTTTTCTTTTCATTATCTTTTTTTTTTTTTTTTTTTTTTTACTAACAAATCCAAGGGCCTCATGACGTTGAAGCATCCTTCCTATATTCCGTTCACAACTATTTCGGAAGTTTTGGACTTTCTTCAACTTGCTCCATTTTGTTTGCTGAGTCTGTTGCAATATTAGAAGCCATTCTTTACATATCTTTAGTACGAGACAATAATAAATTTTTAATTATCTCCGGTGCTAAGAATGTTTTGCAAACAATCTCATCTGTATTTCCTCGTCCTTCCGATGATTCTATCATTCTTCGTATTCGTTCGATTATCCATAATCTTTTCCAAACTTACAGAAAGTAGGGCTTTTAGGGTACAACAAGCACACAAAGGAGCCGCCACAGGTAATTGGGCCCGACAACAGCTAAAACTAGAGTGATTTATGTCCATTGGTCCGCCCACGCATGGGGCTCCCACCCCTTACCGCCGCGAATGTGCACGTCCCGTTCCCACGCGCGCTCCCATCGTTACCGCGCTTTTTCAAAATCCGGGGCGTAAGTATTCTAGCAGCGTTCCAAAAATTATTTATTATTTGTAACGAAATAAGTAACGAAAAATGTAACAAAAAAATGTCTTGAAAGTTAAATGTTAGGATAGGATTTTTGTGATTATGTTATTTTTTTGTATTGATACCAGTAAGAATTTCGTTGTAAATTTTGATCATTTTATACAAAGTATAGAAGAGAGAGACAGATATGAAAGCAAGAGGGGTCAAGGGGTACAGCCCCTTGCGAGACCAAAATGACCGAGTTTATATATATATATATTAATTACAACGTAATTCTTAGGCCGGTCCCATTAGAAAAAACGTCCTAATTTTATGTAACGTTTGTTATATTTTAACGCTTCAAACTTTTTTACGTCTACCGTTTTCGAACCAAAAGGCGTGCATCCGTATAAATGTGGCATATTCTTCGCTATTGCGCAGATGCATATATATATATATTAATTACACCGTAATTCTTAGGCCGACCCCCACTAAATTTTGTAACCAAAAAGTGTCTCAAAAATGTCCCAATTTTTTTGTATTTGATTTAAAAGAAATAAGAACAGGATTTTTGTGATTACTTTTATTTACTTTTTGTGTCGATGCCGGTAAGAATCTCTATTCCACTGTTCTTAGGCCAATGTCCATGTCGACGAACCCATTTAAAAAAAAAAAAAAAAAAAAAAGAATGACATAAATTTTGATCATTTTATACAAAGTACATAAGAGAAAAAGGCAGAAATGTAAGCAAAAAGGGGGGCAGAGCTCCTTACGAGGCCAAAGTGGTCCAGCTTATATATACACGTACATTTAAACTATATGTGGTAAAGAGGTATAGAGTATATACAATAAAAAAAAATACGCGATCTGAAACTGAAATAGAGCTAAATTTCGATTAAGACCGGATATATTGCGTTCATTTTTGGTTTTCCCTAAATTAAAGATAGCCGTTAATTCAGAGGTCCTTTAGATAATGCATATTTTGCACATTTATGATTTCCTCTTTTCTAGCATTCCAGAATTACGGGCTCGTATTCAATTTAAATGTGTGAATTATTCATTATTTTTATTAACTAATTAGCAAACAGGATATAAGTATACTATTTATACGGAAGTTTAAACGCAATTTCTTTCGCTTGCACAGAATCACTAGACATATACGGAAAACCGCCGCCCGACTGTGAGTTTTCTTTATCATTTCAATTGGTAGTTTTACAATTTCGCGGCATGGTGTTGCCATGCATGTCGTTTTGTTCGTGAGTCACTGGCAATTAGAAGATTACATCGGCGTTAAAGTATTTCTTTTAAGTACGAATAATGCCAGAATTAACTCGCACAATACAATCAGAGCACCACGGAAGGAACAAACACACACATGTATACACATATTATACAAGGGACGATGTTGGACGTCTATTACGAATGTGCGCGCGTATGAAGCGCTAGCTGGTGGAAAATATCTCTATTTCCGAGAACGATAAAGAAAATTTTCCATTTTCTTCTTGTCTTCGTTCTTGTTCGCATTTCACCAAAAGGAAGCTGGGATTAAACGGTCATCAAGTTCATAGCAGATGCGGGTCGTCGACCAAACACATTTTAATTAGCGAACAACTTCTCTTCGAACGTATTTTAATTAATGCGTACCACCGCCGTTCCAGTCTCGCTGCTTGCTGACGGGAGATTTTCCGGCAGCCTTTGGCGTACCGAGCGAACCTCGCACAGGGTACCACTCCGGCATGAGAAGTTCCTAACAGCGGATTACGCCATTTATCTGTTCACATGTACTCGAGACACGTTTACCAATACGCGAATTACTTTTTACAAATAAGCAGCCGACACTTTTACGAAATAATAAAGTGTTATCCGATGATCTAGAGGAAAACCTTAACTAGAATTGCTCTAGCAGCATCTTCTCTGAACTACATTCCCCTTATCTAGAGTTTATTCTTGGAGGAATAAACTACTCGACAGTTGAGCTGTTAGAAAAGCCGAATTGTACACGAATCTGATTGTAATTTTATCATGCAAACTACGCGAGTGTGGTCGTTCTGTGAAAAACCGTTAACAGCGGAGACGGTGTATTTCTTTCAGAAGACAGACACGATTACTATTAAGACTATCTTTTTAAATTCTCTACTTAAAAATGGCTTGTTGGGTGGAATGAAATTCAGAAGGATCGCTTCTAATCGGTTCTTAAATCGACATGATGAACGTTGTGAGAAAATGGTTAGAGTAATTGTCGGTGCAACCTGCTCGATTTCCATAAAGCCACCGTTTGGCCTTGTAAGTTTTATTTCTGTTCAATGTTATAACTTTTTTAATGCCCGGGCGGTTCATTAATACCGAAAATTAGTCAGAAAATTTGTATTTTACGTAATTATTAATTATGTTTTTATGTTTTAGGTTTTTTTTTTTTTTTTTTTTTTTTTTTACAAATTACAACTAATCTTTGAATACTTACGCAATACGTAATAGACAGGGCCCTGCCCAGAATTATAAAAACGGAGGGGTTTTGAAATTTTTTTTCGCATATTTATTTTATAAATAATACATTTTTCACTAATATTCATATTATTAATAATTTCCATTATTTTAATTTATATATTAATAATTTATCATTAATGAATTACCGTTACAACATTAATAAAAATTACATATGTTATTTTTTTTTTTTTTTGGGGCGTCGACATATGTTATTGATTATACTCGTAATAAAAAATTTTGTATAAAATATTAATGAACTACCTAAAAATATGGAGCATTTATATATATATTTTTTTAATAGAAGAACACCCAAAAAATCCTCAATATATATTTTAAATTTTTGATTTTTTTCAGATTTTCGTGTATTTATAACTGTTTTAGTTCTAATGGGAGGAATAATAATAAGTGTATTCATTATGTTCCCGAAAACGAAAACCGCCACCGAACGGTGAATTGCTGAAACGAAAATGGGACGATGAACTGTGCAATAGTGACGAATTTGCCACATTTATACGTGATACGCCTTTTGGTTCGAAAGCGATAGATGTAGACAAGTTTGAAGCGTTTGATAGCATTTTAAATCTTTTTATGCACCTACGCTTCCTCTTTTTCTAATAATTATTCATTTCATCTGTCTGTTCAGCCTACTCTTCCTCTCTATTCGTGGTTTCTTTTGCATCCCTCTCTTCGGCGTTTTGATGTTGTTTCTATTATTCGTATGCGCTTTGGCCATTCTCTGCTGCCTTTCTCCAGATTTTGCTTTTCCTTGATTTTCTCTCTGCACTGTCCTCCCCATTCTGATGATGCAGTTATTCGCGATGCCGATCATGTGATCTTCCAGTGTTCGTCTCTTTCTTTGGAGCGTTCTGCTTTGTATTCCTATTTGTTGAGGCTTGGGCTTCCTACTCCTTATTGTGCTTCCTATATCCACTCCTTTCCTTTCCCACTAGTTATTCCTGCTATTTATTCCTTTTTAGCAAAGATAACCGACTTCTTTCCGTACCATTTGTTTCTGGGTGAAGGTCCTTGGTTGACGAGCGCAAGAACAAAACATAAAAAAGAAATAATAAAGTATATCGTAACTATTGGTAATTATTTTTACCACATGAAAAGAAAAAATGAAAAATAACGTCTATATATTTTCACATATAAATGTCATGGAATATTATTTAAAAAAAATATATATACATATATATATATATAAGTTATGCGCGAATAAACATAAAAAATAAATAAAACATAAACGACGATTTTCGAAGTTGGTAAAAATTAAAATATAACAAACGTTACAAACAGCCAACAACTACGACAAGAACACAACCCTCTTCTCAGCGCGGTTTGCTTATAGAAGTTGATGGTAAGATCTTTTCAAGTAATAATCAACGTACCAACATAACAGCACACTCACCCGCAGAAGATGACAAACAATTAACATCGCTTGATAATAATAATAATGATAATGGTGATATGACGAATAATTACCGATGAAACAAGTCCGTATAATATTAAACAAAATTTAAATTGTAATCAAATTATGCACAAACACGACTCTGAAGTAAACGAATCAAATATAAAAACGTCCTTTGCGGACAAAGTAAAATCCATCGTTGAAAATAAAATATCTCCATTAAACGATCTGAAAAATTACCCGAGCGATCAACAAGGGCTAATATTCATTCCTTCCCTGACGATCCATGATTCTTTAGAGTCATTGAAAAATCAAGTTGGAGGAGCCCTCAATATCACTGCGGCAGGACGAATTTCCCAAAACAGATTAATAATATTTTTAAAAACACAGATCATTTCGGATAATTTCTTCGCTAATGGTGGAGAAATAAACATAGGCTCCAAAACAATTCGGGCAAAGAGATTGCATAATCCATCCAGTAAATTAATTTTATCAAATGTGTCCGCAACCATCCCTAGTAATGTAATAATTTTGTACCTAAACACAATACTATAACTGAAACTGCTCTCACCGTATCAATATTCCGGTTAAACCCATCCAATGCCGAATTCGGGCATATAGTAATTAGTTTTTGACGTTAAGTCTACATATAGCAAATAAACTGTGAAATATTTCTTGAATACTTAGACGTGAGACATGGTGACCGAGGTTTATGATGACGACTGGAGAACCATATATGTAAAAATTGCAATGGAAAATCGAAGAAGTCAAAATAAGTAACTGTCGAAAATCGACCGACGGACCTCGCAAATGAAGAGACTGGTAAACAAAATGAAACTACAATAAAGATTCCCGCTCCTACTCTACATCTTTCGACATGATCACACTTGCAGTAACAGAACGAGTGGCGGTGTAGCCACTTTGGTACACATGAACTACCTAGTGAAGAAAATAACAATATCATCATCTTTTCAAGTAGTGATCGTGTAACATCCCTTCCCTGTCATCTGCTGAAATTGTAGTATGCAATTGTTATTTACCACCCAATAGCAATGTGTCAAAAACACAGTTTGACTTTCTTATAGAGCAGTTAGGACATCAACATATAATACTAGGCGATTTCAAGGCTCACTTCCCATCATGGGGATCAGCATCAGAAAACCAGCATGGATCAGTAATATCAAAAAGTATGTTAGATAAGGACCTAGTATTACTCCCACCAAATGCGCCAATCCATTTTAATTTTACTTACAACGCCTTTTCAACACTAAATCTATTTTTATGTTCAAGTGTACTCGCTCCAAAATTTAATGTAACAGTATCCGAAGACTTATGTTCCAGTGGCTATTATCTAATAATAATAAATTTCCAAAAACATAACGAGGGGAGAGACTCAAGACTTCAACATCACAAAGCAGACTGGGTAATCTATTCATCAAATATAAAAGTTCCCACTCAGATTCGCACAACATTAGAATCCAAGATAGATGCATTGATGGAAATAATACTAGAAGCCGCTGAAACAGCAATTCCAATAGTGACTTCAAGGAAAAGTAAACGTAGGGTACCGTGGTGATGTAAAGAGATCAGAGTTGCTATAGTGCAGAGTAAACAAGCTCTAAGAAAATATAAAATAACCAGACTACAAGAACACTTAATTGAGTTTTAAAAGACATCGTGCAGCTGCAAAAGACCTTATTCGGACCAGGAAGCAAGAAGTATGGCAAAAATTTGTAGAGTCTATAATAACCCAAACGACAAATGATCACAATATGTGGAAGAAAATCAAATCTATAAATGGAACGCCTAATACCCTTTAAAATTCAACGATAAATAATAATGGAAGATTAATTACCAATCACTAGCAAGTGACCAACCATTTTGCGATGTACTTCTCCACAGAATCATCTATGTAGAAATATAGGAGAAAGTTTCAGGAGCTAAAAGCGCATATAGAGCAAAATAAAGTGCAATTCAAAACTGATGATAATGAACCTTTTAACCGCCGTTTCACTTATAATGAAAATTCCAACTTAAATCTCATACAAAAAATAGTGCACCTGGCATAGATCAAATCTACCCTTATATGATCAAACACGCGTGGCAGTCTGCTAAAAAATTACTATTAGACATATACAATCAAATACGGGATACCGGCGATATACCAATTTCCGGTCAAAAATCTATATGTGTTGATTTCCATCGAAAACGCTAACCTGAAAACGAAATACAACTGTCCCTGAAAGAATCGCAACTTCAGTTTAAATCATTAGCAACCTTCCTGTGTGTGTCGCTAGATCCCTCGTTGACATGGAGATACCATGTAACTAATCTAAAGTCAAAATTCTGTCATTCCTTAAATATGATGAAATGGTTATCCAACCACAATTTCAATATCCATCCAAAACTACTACTATAATAAACATATACAAAACATTAATACTCAGTAAAATGAATTATGCATGTCAGGTGTACTCTTCAGCAAAGAAATCCGTATTAAAGATACTTGATTCAATACAAAACTCCGCGCTTCGCATTATCCTGGGAGCACACCGTACTTCACCTTCATGCAGTTTGTGTTCATTAACGGAGACATTAACCCTAAAATACAGTTGCTCGTTATATAGTTATCGTAGTTTATTAAAGTGGTCGATAGAAAACAAAATTGTCTGCCTCTTCAAACCTGCTTTCCTCAACGATGTACCCCCAAAAGTAAACAAAATGCTATGTAAATATAATTTTCCCCTTCCGTGCCTGGCGGGAGCTAATAGGTTACCACTGCTTCCACCATGGAACCGGTACCCAGTAAAGATAAATATATCACTATTAGAGTACAATAACTCACAAACACCTGCAGAAGATCTTAAACAGAAGGTAACTGAAGTGATTAACAGATAAGAAGATTTCACAAAGGCGTATACAGACGGATCTAAGGCGTGTACAGGTAAATTGTCACCAGTAGCGTGGACTTACAAAATTGATGGTGTATTAGTAGGGGTTCGTTTAAATGATGCTTGTTCGGCACTGGATGCAGAAATGTTTGCAATTCCGCTCTGTCTCCAAAAGTACCACAGTTCTAAAGTTCAACGGAAAAAGATACTGGTTATTACAGATTCTTTGACTACCATACAAAGTCTACAAAATAATAACGCAGAAAAATCAATCGCGCAAAAAATTCAAGGGACTCTGCTATTGCAAAACTAAAAGGACTACCGGATCGAGTTTCTGTGAGTCCATGCACATACTCAGATTCCAGGTTATGAGTGCGCGAATCTAGAAGCTCGGTCTGCTATGTTATCCCCGGGGCCGCATACATCTCAAGACCCAACAACGCTCAATACGTTCCTACGATAAAGAATAACTGAGCAGTGGAGCCAAAAATGGATGTCTAAGACTACGTTCTTACGCCAAATAAAGCCGATCATTGAACCATGGTAGCCGCCGATTAATAGCCCGCGTGTTGAATACACAACGATTAATCGGCTAAGAAGAATAGGGCGTATAAAAGTCATGGCTACATACTGCAAAGGATAACTCTCCATTAAGCAGGTGACTATATTATGCAGAATTAAAATATCCGTCAGTACGTCATAATTGAATGCCGCAGTTTTAATTCAGTCCGCTCGAGCGCTTTCATATCGTTAGCAAAAATATTAAACGACAAATAATCGTATAACACTTCGAAGAAGTACATTCAGGATGGCGGACTTTTGGGTGGTCTTTAAGTAGCCTAGGCAGCTCTCACCGTGGTGACCTTAGTAGTTAAAAACGGCAATTCAATGGGAAAAAAAACAAATAAAATTGGGACATTTTTTTTAATGGGGGCCGGCCTAAGAATTACATTGTAATTAATATATATATATAAATATATATATATAAATATATATATATAAATATATATATATATATATATTATGTGTGATTTGCTCCGTAACCGCTTATTTACATGTAAAATTTTTAAAAATTTAAATAACTTTAGAATACAGTTACACTGTTATGTATTTTACTATACGAACAAATCAAGTATTCACAATTACAATTAAAATACATGACGTTATTTATAAAACATAAAATAATACGAGAAAATTAGATTCACAAAATATATAAAACAGACGAAACCGGTCGAATTATTTTATGTATTTTGTGAATCTAATTTTCTCGTATTATTTTATGTTTTATAAATAACGTCATGTATTTTAATTGTAATTGTGAATACTTGATTTGTTCGTATAGTAAAATACATAACAGTGTAACTGTATTCTAAAGTTATTTAAATTTTTAAAAATTTTACATATATAAAATATTGTAAAGCTGTATGTGTTCTGATAAAGCGAAAAAAGCATGAAGTTTTTCGAATTAACGTGTTACATAATTGCAATGAACTTAAAAAAAAAAAAAAATAAATATCAACATCCGACATGTTTTAGAGTTGCTAGAATCACGGCCATTTAGTTACGTTGTTTGGTTCATAATTAGAAATAAATTGAATTTCCTGAAAAATTCGGCAGATAGCGGAATTGTAAAAATTTCGCTTTTAACGTGTTTTTCGATTTGCATGAATAGCGAAAAGAGGCGTGATAATTTAACGTATTTTTTCACCTATATAAGGAAGATGTGCTGTCCTTGTTCAAGAAAGAGTTGGGCTCCGGAAACCTACCCTTCCTGGAAAATGTGGAAAACATTGTGTTCGGCCCCGAAAAACCGACGAAATGAGAATGAGGTCGATTGTGAAACTATTGAAACTGTTGACATTTTCTACAAAAAAGTAGTTCCATTTTGCGACCGCTGCGAAATGACGTTAATGTTACAGATTTTTTTGGATTCGATATTAAGGTGCTTTTTTTTTTTTTTGTTTTGTTTCTTTAACGGGATTTGGAAAAAAATTCTATCAACTTAGAGTTTTGAAATTTTTATAACGCGTCCAGATTTTAGCAGGTGCACGTGATCACGAAAAATCAGAACAACGAAAGAAGGAACTGCGGAAGTGAAGTCTCGTGCAATAACTGCAAGATTAATTCCTGTCAAGCGGACATTTAAGTAAAACACATAGTTTCACTGTTAGTACATCTGGGAAAGAGAAAATCGGTTGTTTTTGAGAAGTATCACTCTGCGTATTGTTGATTATCTCTCTAACTGGTGAATGATTTGAAAAAAACGATTATCCCCTCTGAAGTACGTGCTCAGGAATCAGAGAGCTCTCGTCGATGGTGGATTGTGAAACTGCCTTCAGAAATGGGAGCCTAGACTCTGGTGGAAAGTTTCGGATAAGCAATTGCATCAGAGACGGGCTCTGATGAAATAAGAATGTAGCTGGCAAACGTGAAGATTTGTCCGTTGAAAAGCTGCAATATTTAGCTGTCATATCATCCTTATGGCGGACGGTAGTTCACCAATGACCAGAACACCTTATTTGCTTTTTCCTTCGCCTTTTCCTTTTCACCTTTAATATACTCTTTTCTTCTTCTCCTCTCTACCAGCTCAACTAAGGATTCCAGTCGCCTTCCTTAGGGGGATGTGCCGTAGAAACGAAAATTGCCGTACCTGCTGAAATGCGATTGTTTGGCTCCCTGCTTTTGCATGATAAATTTTCGCAAATTGCTCTGCATGCCCCTATCCTATCCTTTTTCTTTCTTTCCTTTTCTATTTATAAATCTCTATAGAACTTACTTTATTTTACTTTGCACCTTCGTAATTGTACTTGATTTACAATATCTTCATAACCTCTTCATTACTTTCTTCATGCACGTAGACGACTCCACTTCGACTAGGCGAGAGTCGGTTCTATTATTACATATATTAATAGTAGGTACATATAGAAAAAAATGTAGATAGAGTGAGAGGACCTACCTGTGCAGTACTGAGATAATTGATTTGGTAGTCGAAGAAAGGCGCAGCAATTACAATCAGGAACTGCAACAGTGTATATCTGCCTTTCAGTTATATAATAATTTCCGGAAAAGGAATAAACCCCCTCCTCCCTTTTAGATTAGGCAAAATTTTCAGCAAGCTCTAAGAACTTCTCACATGTACAGGTTAGAGTACCGGTGAGGGGATACTTTCAAAAAGTCACCTACGGAAAAAAAGGGGATTTTCACGGCTTAATAAGGTAAGAACATCGCCTCTGTCGGATAAAAATTTTAGTTTAAGTCCTGTCTAGAAAAATAATTTTTGAGAAGCGCGCCGCCTATTTTTAATTATGTCAAAAACGAGTACAAATCCGGCGAAATTAGCTTTTTACTAGTTATAGTAATAATCACTGTCTGTAGCAAATTCGTATTTTCTTGTTTTTGTCTTTCTTCTCATTCGCGAAATTAGACTATAAATGAAAGAGGAAATATTTCATCACAACCTTTCATGAAGCCATTTTTTCGCCTTACTCCTTTCCGAATGTCGTACTCTCCGCAGCGTTATTATTATTATTATTATTATTATTATTAAGTGTTAACTGTGAAGTAAAGCGGTATAGGTGAGACTGCGTAGATGAGTTTTTTTTTATACGATACGAGTATAAGAAGAAGCCGTTATACATAAATTATACGTGTTGTGACGGAAAGAGAAACAAAAACGACGACAGTAGCGGAAAGTTGGATTTTTACCTGAATGCTCCCCTCCGTCTGTTAATTCTGAATCAAAAATTAATATAGGCGTTCGAAGAATTTTGTTCCGGGTTTATAGAATAATTCCGCGAATTCCGCGAACATGTAACAGATTTTAGGATACATTTATTATAACGGCATTTTTATTAATTTCAATAAGTACGCATACACATTTACACGCTCGCACATGTTGCTAGCCATAATGTCGCCGTCAGATCGGAATATACAGAGCGTTGGAAAATAAGAAGAATTGAAAACACGTTTAGCGATTGGGGGAGGATGACGAAAGACGAAACTGACTCGGAGTGCAGAATGAAAGTGAGATTATTCGATATACGGCGCAACTTTTTCCAGAACCGTCATCTATTCTTCTCCTTGATATCGGCTGTTTGTTAACTACGTTCGTTTTCTTTTGTATCCTGCCGAAATTCTACTTTAATTCTTCGCTGTATGTGAAAGTTCGAATGACGCATCTCTATCATTCTGAAATTTTTTGAAAATCGGTGGTAAAAACTGCGCCGGTTATTATGGATTCTAACGGAAAATAGAAATTAGAGCCGCTGTCGAACGAAGCATCTTATAAGAAATCTTCAGGAATATTTAGGAATCTTTAGGAATATTTAGGAATCTTTAGGAATCTTCAGGAATCTTCGGGAATTTTAAGGAAATTTTTGCATATTCGTTAAATGGAATTTAATGTGTCTTAAATAGCGCGATATTAATAACATTGTAATGCTTTTTAAGTAGATAAAATTACGGATTAGCCGAACAAAAGCCGACATTTCTAAAATTTGTTTTTTCATAATTCCATCCGGCTTAATTGTATTTCGCACAGCGATAAAAATTATATATGTCGGTATATCGATTTTTTTTTTTGGTTTTTTGGTTTTTATAATAACTTTAACATTACAGTCAACAAAAAAATGTACCTATTCCTTTGGTGTAAAATTTGTGCGGTTCCGATATTTCGCTCCAGCCGAAGCGATTTCTCGCCTGAACTCTGGCTTCATACTGAGTAGCTGCGTCCAAGTCTGTAATCATGTAGGATATCGCTTGTACGTTTTTGTCCGACGGTACAGCCGGTAATGTTACGTTGATCCAATGATCCTTATACATGGCCATGTTTCGACTGTATTCGTCGCCTATTCCATATTTCATTTCGTTATCCTAAACAATAATAAGATGTGCTATTGTACAACAGATAGTTTTTATAAGAAAGTATTTTTATTGTAACTAACAAAAACAAAAGTGCCATTCGAAGTGTGCGTGAATGAAAGAAAAGAAGAAAATGTACAATAATTTCAGTACCACTATTGCAGGTGACGACAGCAAGTTAGAAATATATAATTAAAAGCCACGGTTATTGTTGCTTTGTTTTCCTTTAAACTGAGATTACTCGTTGTTTCTCACTATATCTATCTCGCCCGGTAAAATTTTGTAACAAAACGTTCAAAATCCTTTTAAGTAGCTTAACACGGCCCCCCCTATCATCGCTATGCTAGCCCGAATAATAATGTTAATAGTATGTAGTAACGGTAACCGTGGTATCATGATACTGTAGCGCAACAATGTAACCATCCCGGTTAAACTTTTTTTTATTACACTAGAACATGTTATATGCGGCTATTTTCCGGAGAGTAGTTTATTTACTTAATTTTTAATAAGATTCGTAAAGACCACTCGAAGCTATTATTAAGATTTAGTCAAGCTCGTCAATCAGTTGACGTTTGCTCGGATGAAGCGAAGTGAATTAACAACAAGTAGTACGCTTAATATAATTAAAGTCAGAATTATGTCTTCTCGCAATTCATCTCTGTTGCGCAGAAGAATTGCAAGAGAAATCCCGCGAAGCGACATTACTGTGTGTGTGTGTGTAATCTTTTGTTCTTATAAGGAAATAATATGCCGAATCTGCGCAGAAAAGTCGACATAATATCGTTTTAGAACTTATCGTGTTACATCGTCGCGATTTAAATTATTTTTAATTTGTTTTATTTTCGATTTTCATTGTTTTCTAAAAAAAAGAAAATAAAATAAATCACTGCAAAGAATAAGTATTTCAATGTTCTATATTATTATCAATTATTAAACAAAAAACAAAAATAGAACGAACGTATAATTTTAATTTTTCTAGGACTACTTTCTTCAAAATAAGTACTATTAGATATTTCGAGATTAAATTAATTGCGCCTTTTTTTTTTTGATTCTTAAACTTTCTTACCGCAATTTGTCATTCATTATGAAGAGGTATGATTTTACGGAAAAATACGAATTCAATAAATTTTCTCGGTTCGCTCACTGTGACTCGCATAAAATTTTACGATGGAGAGTACACGGTAAGAAAAAATACAAAACGCGATTGCTAAATTTCAGACATTAGCTTAAAAATACGTAAAGGCGAAAATTTTAGGAATGGTAATTTTGAGACTTCTTAATAAAGACCGATAGTATCATAAGGCTCACAACACGGTATTCTGAAGGTTTCCCGAAATTTTTTGCAATTTTTACTGATCGATTTTCTCTCCGTCTTTTAATAATATGTTCTTGGAAGTTGAAGGAATTTGCGATGAGCAGAAAATAATAGCCGTGCGATAAAAGAAATTAGGCGCCGCCACTTTTGCAGCGAACAAACATCGTACGCGGAGAAGTGTTCAATGTACGAGAAAGAGATTTCGATAAATATAGCGGATGTGTTACTTTTAACCTTTTCATCTTCTTCTATTGATCTCAACTATATACCCCTGAAGCGCCCTTTCGGACTCTTACGGTAGCGACCATGGAACTATATTAATACTCCTGTTAAACTTTTCCTCCGACTTATCTCAAACCTATTCATTCTCCTCTTTTTGGTATTTCACCGAAACAAATTGGATTCCGTTTCGCTCCACGGTTGATTAGTCACTCCCTGCTACTACTCAGCTTAATTTTGATCCCGCATATCTATCGATAATTCCTTTTTACATTCTATCACGTCTGCTCTTTTTTTATTTTCTCTTTCTTGCTGTCCTCTATTCATCGTTGTTCAACCTCTCCCTTTGCTCGAACGAGGAGTATAACGCAGCATTTTGTCGCACCTCCTTCAGAACTTACCCCGTTCTAGTGCTACGACCGAAAATTTTCCGGCTCATAAATGGGCTAACGTTATAGAGCTAGTTGTTTTGTTTTGTTTTTTTTATTCTTAAAACTTTCACATAAAAGAGTCTTCTTGGAAGAATTTCTGTGTTTTGTTTTTCTTTACAAAAAAACCTTCTTTCACAGAATAAAGCCTTACTCTACTCGATTCTGAGCATCGTGACTACACCTATTTGTACGATCCAGTTGTACAGATTTAGTGCTCATGTGGTAATTGTTATGTGCGGTGTAAGTATACATGCAAAAGACTATTGCAACTGATATTGTGATTGTTTGATTTATCGATATACAAATTCAGTTTCCCATGTGTGTGTGTGTCTACTTATATGATAACTAGCGCTCATATGGTGGTATGCGTGTTTTCCATTGCCTTCCACGTGATTACTGCCAGTTACTTAATTAAATTTTTTTAAATAATTACTGTCGTCGCCTGGGACCTTCCGTAACAGAAGCCAAACGTCCTATAGCAATTAGGCCTTCGTGACGATGTTTAGAGAACAGCGCCTTTAAATTCCTTTCTCCTCTGAACGTTCAACCAATTTCAACGTTCCTGAGCATAGCTCGTCATAATAAGTAACCTTCATTGATTCTGTCGCTCCTCTTTACGTTCTTTCGAATTGTGCTCTATTCCGTTTCCGCAAAATTCTCCTTCCCATTTCCTAACTTCGGTTTTTACATTTTAGTGAACTGAAGTTTGTTCTGTCCAACTCTTTCAGTCCCATTTTAAGCTCTGACAACATACCATAAAACTCATCTGAATAATCCGCTAGTTTTTTTCTCAAACTTCTTAATTCGTTCCTTTCCTGGGCTATAATTTCTCACTTTTGAGTGATTCCGGACTTCCTCCCGATTTAATTAGTCTTTTCACATATGAAAATTTTATATTTTCGTAAAAATTACCCTGTCGTACATTCTTATTTCGCTTTATAAGTGTCCGTCATCTGTTCTAGATTTGACTGCTGTTCTTTTATTTATATGCTGATGATTCCAAAACTTCCTAAATTAGATATAATAAAAAAATTGATCAAAGATTCTTATAACAGCTACCATATGCGCCCTGATCGATGTGTAGTAGCAAACACACGTGAGACTGCATTTACATATTGATAAATCAAACAATTACAATATCAATTTCAAGTGTAGTCTCGCGTTTACACTAGCGTTGCATATTGCCTAGTCCACTATATTTATACAGATAGAATGTACGAACAGAGGTAGTCGCCGGCGCTCAGAAATTGAGTATGACACTATGATGATGATGATGATGATGATGATGATGATTATGATGATATTAAATCTGATTACTAATTCTTTGTAACTCTACTTTTCATGTGCTGAATTAAAGCTGACTGGTATTATTTTTGTCATTGCGCATAATTATATTTCTCACGCGTTGCAGTATCCTAAAGTTAACGCTTCCTGCTCCTTATTGTGCTTTCTATATCCTATCCTTTCCGTCTCGGTCTGTTGTCCCTGCCATTGGTTCCTTTATTTCAACTATTCGAATTAAGTTTTAATTAGTTAACTGTACTTCTTATCGTTTCTGGGTGAGATCCCTGGTTGACAAGCCCCCCAAAAAAATAGAAAAAAAAATAAATACAGTATTTCTGATTATAGTCCGTTCAATGAAAATGTGCCGATTGAAAAAGTCGACATAAATCGATATCTATGATCAACTTACGGGGCCACCGTTAGTGGATAAAAAATATTGATTTACATATATCGACTTTTTCCATCAGCACATTTATAGTAATTTTTGTGTATATTAAATCTGATAATTCTCTTCTCGCGTATAATTTCTCACCTACACTTGATAATTGATAATTGTTCCTACACATAACTCTCTCTTGCTCCATATTATTTCCGCCTCTTTATAACATACCTTACTTATCGAATCATCGTTGATCAATAATTCTTCCTACGTAACTGCGTAACTTCATTCATTACGCGCTGTGTTATTTAATTCTGAGGAGAACAGTTTGTTTCAAAGCTCCAGAGAGTTCAGTTAGAGAACGATATTAAATTTTTTTCCTCACATAAATATACCGATGATTTGTTTTTTGCCGCATCGAGCCGAGTAATAAAAATACGAGTTCTTCGAGTAACGCGTATTTCTGTTATTTATCGTTCAAGAGGGACGTGATTGAATACTTTTTTTCCGGTTAGCCACCGTGTTTAGACTGTGGTGTTTTGTTTGGGAATCCCGATTGTGCAAATTAAGAATGTGGAAAAATTCCTCTTGCGCTAGGTTAGTTTAGAAAAAAAAAAAAAAAGTAAATAAATAAATAAAAGACTATTTTCGTATATGGAAAAATTTTTAGGTGTCGTGAATGTGAACTTTATCCGGTTTTTGCAGGGCTCGCCTAGAAGGTAAATTCAAATACGGCGGGAGGGAGGGGGCACAGTAGCGCGTATAATAATTAATAATAATGAGGAAAAAGCGATCGAGTAATAGATTAAGGTTATTTAGTTGTGATTTTGTCGTCCGCTGATAATACGCTCGTAAAGGAAATATGTTGCACCGGCAAGTTGAGAGAAACAGATGCGAAGTAAATTACAAACGCATTAGACTGCAGCGCCGTCAGCGGCACCGAGCATGTTGAATCTTTTCCGAAATGAAGTAGGCAGTTGGTTTTTGCTATTTTCCATTACATCCGGCTACGACAGCTTCTCCGCTCCCGGTCCCAGTCGCCGGAAAGTAATTTACCAAAACAGATTATCTTATATATCTATACATGTTGTCGCGCAAACTAAACAAACAGAAGACAAATAAGAAGAAGAAGAAGAAGAAGAAGAAAAAAAAGAAAAGGAGAAAAAAAAAAAGAGGAAGCAGAGATAAATGAAAAATGAAAAAGGGAAAATAATAGAGCGGGCAACAGTAAGCCGCGACGTAATGGGCGGACGGAACGGGAAGAAAAGGATCAAACGCGGGGGAAAGGTAAAAAGTATTGCCGAGAATCGCGGCCGACGCAACAAATGGGAAAGTGTTTGCCGGCGGCTGCGTAATCGCTGATGGAATTATAAAAACGAGGAGCATGTCAAAATAAAATGAGGAATTCCTGTAAAAGGGCTCTTAAATCGGTCAGGCTACATTAGAAGGATCAACGGAAGCGAGAACGACACCGGGATTCGTCGCCGCTATCGCTATAGCTATAGCTATACCGGGGTTGTATGTGTCGGTTTTCTTATTTCCGAGTTGGCTTATCCGGAACACCGGGGCTAAGGTGTAAAGTGAAAATTAACCTATCCGAGAGAAGTTAATCTGTGGACCAGTGAGCAGGGCGCTGACGCCGCCGTTCGTCAGATGCCGACGCCCGTTCAAGAGCCGGGAAGATGTTATAACTAGTTTAAATTCAGAATTTTGTTTATCGTAATCGTCTTGCCGGCACCGCACCGCACCGCCGTGCGCGTCTCGTAAATATTCAAATTAAATATTAAACGAATTCGGTTCTATTTCGCTTTCTGCATTTCATTAACCGCACACCGGGGCCACGGACGCCACTCTACTTTATACTTATTATCCCGTTCCGGTTTCCGAAGCCGGCTTTAATTTTCGTCATTCTTCCCCCGTTTCATCGAAATTAAAATATTCCGAAGAAATTTCGAATTTCCAAAAACAAATTCCGCTTTCTATTAACGACATATTCCGCCTTCATTCGTCCCGGTCTCTTTTTTCTGGTACGATCGGTGGCCGTCGAATTTGTTACCGGAAGGAACTGCCCGCGGGCGCCGGGAGGCTGTTCGCGGCATACGCAATAATAATCGAAGTTCATTTCGGCTATATCTGATCGGTATGACCGTTATTGCCGTGTCGATTCTTCGGAGTACATTAGTACGGCAAAACAACGGGTGATTGCCGGTTCCCTCGAAAAGCGGCGAAACAACGTTAGACAATCAGAGCATCTTCTCTTTCGGCAAAACGCATTAAAATGGCTAGAGAGACGGGAATTTGTCTCTGATAATCTGCGCGGTTACAGGACCGGCAGACTGAAATCTCAGTTGAGATAAAGTAAAATAGGAACACTAAAAAAAAAGTCGAGGAAAAACTAGCAGGTAGTGAAAGGGAATTTACTCAGTCAAACTCAAAGCAATATAACAAAATCCGGCAATATGTTAAGTAAGAAAGTAACTATCGAATTAGACAACACAACCGTACGAGCATGTTCAAACAATGAAAATGTGTGTATTCTGTGAGTGTGCTTTACCCTCACTGTAAAATACATCGGGGCATAAAAAAAAGAATATTAAAAAAAACAAAACAAAATGGAGAACAAATGCAAAAAAACAAAATCCGCAGACTCGTCAGAAATCCTCAAGAATATTAATGGCGCCTAAGTACGCTGTAATGGCATTCAGAAGGAAGAAAAGAGCCAAGTTTTAACTCGAAAACAATAGGAGAAGATCATTGAAATACCATCGGCAAAGGACCCCGGGAACATACAATTGATGGAAGAGGTGCTAGAAAGGAAAATGCAAAAGGTTATCGCTGAAGAGGCTTCTCATCATACAGCAGTTGATGTTGTCCTATGTACTATCGTACAGGAGAAGATACTCGACTTGCAGAAAAAAATTGAAACTACTGTAAGCTCCAGTTCTACTTTGCAGGAAGACCTAGAATCCGTGAAGAAGCTCACGAAAGACAATGTGCACACACTGTGGAACGATATTATAGCAACCAGACTATGGCTTGATAAAATTCAAAAATGAAAAGTTGTGAGTGAAGAAACGTTCGAGCAATGGAAGGTACAAGAATTGGCTGTTTGGCAGCAACATGTGTACGATATAATGCGAGCTATGAATGACAGCTTGATACATATTAATTGCCAGATAGGTTGCATGCAACTGCTGCTGCTAGAACGAATATGCCTATAAGTGCTCCAATTTTAGTACAGGGGTGAGCAAAAGCCAGAGTGCAAACGCACACGTGCAGTTTTCGATAGTGCACCCTGACTTTTGCTCACCCCTATATCTCCTCTGTTAAAGTTCTTACCCAAGTCGATTATTTAAATATAGTGACGTTTACAGTACTGATTGGTTTACTCTTTATTTTTCAATTATACATGTACAAAATATGGATGAAACGGATGGTGCACTTGTGCGTGGGAAGAAGATAGGCGACTGCAAAGGATGCGTTATCTGGCAGGAACGAGTGGTAAATGAGTCATTGCATAATGAAACATATGTAGCTTGCTGCTGATAAGGGTTTCGAGGTCATCCAGTCCCTGAGCGGTATGGTCGGGCTGTCTAGAGATGTAGCGGGTGGATGGGGACGGCTGGGACACATTCGGGTGGTAGGGCAGTTAAAGAATAATAATGTTGCCCACATAAGGGCGTGGGTGACGTCGTACTACAGCTTGGCAGCATAGTGCTTGTTATCACTTATCCCCTCCCCACAGACATTACCCTGTCCACTGCTTCAGAACCATCTTTTTTATCCTACTTATTAAATATTAAAAAATAAAAGTGCCTAGATGCGGTCTTTTTATCCAATGAGGAAATTTGGAGAAAAATATTTCAGTAGATTGCATTATGAAAACCAGTAAATCAGCAATAGATTGGCAAAAGCTGAAACAACGATGCAGTGCTAATAATGCAAATATAGACATCGACAAACTAATTTTCAAAAATGGATAGACCAGATTACAACGTGATGCAAATGCCAACTTTTAATATTCATTTAGATGTTAATAATAAAAACGATAATAATAATAATAATAATAATAATAATTATAATAATTATAATAAGGAGGTTAAAGAGACTGATGGAAATACATGAAATTCAAATGTCTCTACAGGCAATTTCAAAAACAAAAATTTATGTGAAACACCTGGTTATAATGCTTTTTTTTTTTTTGCTCTAGTACAGAGCCATTTTTGTCGACTTTATTCATTATCAATTTTTCTTATCTGGCGTGGTAAGTTTTAAATAAAAATACACACACCATCCGACATTTTTTTCTTCTTTCAGTTAAGAAACGTACTTTTTCCTCTTCTTTAAATAAAGATGCAACGTACAATAGCAGTAGAAATTGTGCTTGACATTTAGAGAAGAGACGATTAAATTGTACTTAATCACCTCGAGGGGGTACAAGTTACCGCACTGGTGTTTTCAAAAATTTCAATTTCAAAGAGGTGAAGACTGATATACAAAGAAAGCCGGACAGTCGAAAGATATGCAAGAAGTAGATTCTGGGGACATCTTTTTTTTTTCTTTTTTTTTTTTGGTAGGAAAAGTAGTAGAGTCCTCGGAGTAGCCGATTAAGCAGAAATCCCTGCAGCAGATGTTACATAATTAACTGACAACTTTACGCTCCTTAACAAAGTCTATCGGCAAATCCGGTGCATTTTCCAATTGTTTGTGGCAAGCACGGAATAAGTTTACGTTTAGTTAATATATACCGAACAGGAAGAAAAAATCGCATATATTTCAAATCTTTGCTTTGGATCAAAAAATTTTCTGTTCGTTTCGTCGGTACTGTAAAGTATCCCCAGCGGCAAAAAATTCGCAATTCATTTCGATAAGTAAACAACGTACTTATTAATTTAAGTATTGCAGATATTTGCGGCGGGAATGGTGGAGTATAAGGTCTCTTGTGTGGTGGTGCGATTTGTTTTAAGTATGGGTAGAAACGGGGAAGGGGGTGGGGGTAATAAATGGTGCGTTGGTTTTATAAAACTATCATTTAACGAAATAGTTCTTACAGATAACATCGGTACACAACGGCAAGAACGACAACCCACTTTAACGGTATCATCTTTGCCGGGAAAAATCAGCAAAAGCATATTAAAGCCTTGAGCGAACGTTTCAAAAGCCGTTCGGCTAGATGTTTGCGCTGCTGGCCGCGAACTTTCAAGTTCGTCACTTTCTCAAAATAAACACGTCGATTGCCTTTAAATTAACTTTTCGCTACTCTTCGAAGCTAGTTCGGAAGACGTTTATTGCAATTAAGTGTCGCGCCGAATAAAATTATATCACCTCTCGGCTATGACGAGTTTGAATTAGCTAAAAACAAAAAAAAAAATTAAATTGAACAGCCCGCCCTTTAGACAATCTTGTTCATTTTCTTTTCGGTCTTTTTCAGTTGTGTGTTCGGCCTATTTTTCGGCTTTCGGAAAACTATTTAAATACAAAATGGCGGATGTCGTTTTCGAACGGGTATTTTTGTACAATTTGCTCCTTTTCTTATCTGAATTCCAATAGGCAGAACAAATTCCACAGAGAGTGAACTGCGCAAATGCCTGTTAATGTACATTTTCCGTTATTTAATTCTACCCCCTTTTTTTTCTATCGATGGGTTGGAACTTTTTCCGACTGTTTACGTAAAAAAGACAAAATCCGAATTCGAACGCAGAATCGATTCTCTTTATATTGACCTTTAACGGACGAAAATTAATAACGTTCTAGAGAATCGTGATAGTTTTCCTTGATGATTTTCAATTTTAGACCTGCTTCTTTGCTTCGACCGACTGAGGCCATGTTTATCCACTCCGAACTTCCGGATTATGCCTATCACATCGGATATTTCGTTTATAATTCGTTCAAGACCGAAGCAACTGTTTTTCTTTACGGTGCGCGGCAATTTCGAAACTTACGGTTTCGTGAAACCGGAACTAGTCGGCGAATTTTTATAATCGCATACATTGCGTCTTTTTTTTAGTATCGGTTGTAACTTTTTTCAGAGCTATTATCATCCGAGGTCTACGGCAATGTTTCCGTTCTTTTTCTTCTTATCGTATAGTTCTATAACTCTATACACGGAAATATCGCAGCGACACGTGTAACGCCGCCGTTAACATTTCGTGAATTTCGTTAAATGTTTCTCCGTTACGTACAATATGTTTAATAATTTGGTATGGCCGGCTACAGTCACACAGACAGCATCTTTTTTTTTTTTTTTTTTTTTTTTTTTTTTTTTTTTTTTTATGTTCCATATCGCTAGGAGCTCATTACAGCGTCCGTGTTCAATTCGAATACGATTTATTTGCATCTATTCTTTACGGCTTAAGTCGAACTCATTTACTGCTGCGTCGAGGTATGTGATTAGCTTCCGCTTATCTGAGTTTGATGGCTCTTATTCTTCTTGCCATTTCATTATGTCGTTAAAGTTCTCTGCGCAATAAGGTTATCTACAGCTATGCCGACTAGTTTCAAACAGATGACCGAGTGTGCGTGCGAATAATAAAGTCAGATGATGGTGACGGAAAAGATTCGGAAGTATAACGACACTTACGGGGAATTTCTGCGGAAGGAAAGTGAAGTGAAAAGCATTTCTCGAAGAATCGAATATGAGACAGTTATGAAAATCATCTAGCAAAATGAGATCAGCTTAAAGCTTTCGTGGTGAGAGAAGGCCGAAAAAATATGTAAATCGATATATAAAACGCGTTAGTTGGAAACATAACATTGCGTTACTTGAATACGAATCATGTTCCAAGTACTTTGAAATATATCACGATAGGCAATTGACTTGTCGAAAATATCGAGAAAACACGATGGAATAAAGTCCGGAAATGAAATCATCCAGAATCTAACTGGCATACCGGGAGGGAGCTTCGGCGACAACACTTGGAACAGCAGCACTGGCTCTTGCGTACTACACAGAAAAATACCGTGCACCTGTATGGCTGAACAGCTACCATACAAAAAACAACAAAAAAACTGGATACACAACTTAATACTAGAACGAGACTTATCATAGGAACAAATGAACGCCTATTGTCTGGCTTCCGGAGCTCACCAAATATCGGTAGGAAAACTGCTACTGTACGAGAGTGGTTAAAATACAAAGCAGAAGCTTCCCATAAATGATCACATGGTAAGCTTTGGGAAGTTTTTTTAAGATTCAAGAAGCAGCATATCGTAACTATATTAGCCGAAAAAATTCGTAGGAGAAAAAAGGATTAAACGATGAATACATAAATTTATTCAGTTCGGAAACGAGAAATTCCAGATAGAGTAAAATCGATAAACGCAGTAAATAGTAAACTGAACGAATTTGAAATCAAAGTCGGTTGAGCATTCGCGATTGCAATGTTCGTAAAACAAACCAGATCATATCCTAACAATTCGAATACTGATCAATTAAACGATTTCGAATTCATCGAACAAAACGAAATATTCGATTAAAACATATCCGGGTCGCTAAACTAAACCGACCGGGTGCCTAGTATTTTAAATCGGACCTCTGAATAATTGACATTTGCTAAGGTGATCACGATGATGTTGCAATTCTGTACTATTTCGTGGCTACGCTAATAAATAACGCCTTTTATATATCGATTTATATATTTCTTTGACCTTTTCTCACCACGAAAGCTTTAAGCTGATCTCATTTTGCTAGATGATTTTCATAGCTGGATTATATTCGATTTTTCGAGAAATACTTTTCACTTCACATTACTTCCGCGGAAATTCCCCGTAAGTGTCGTTAAACATCCGAATCTTTTCCGTCATCATCATCTGACTATATTATTCGTACGTCTTCTTAGTCGTCTATTTATTCTTAACTCAATTCATCCCGATATCAGTTTTTTTTCGGATACCCAGTGCAAGGTTAACAAATGTTTTTGCAGCACGAATATTTTAACGACATATACATTTATTTAAATAATGTTACAAAAAGTGGCTTGTATTTTCCGAAATTTGTTGGTGCAATTTAAAGTATGTTCCTTTTAAAATGACATGTATCCTTTGCACATTAAATTTTGCTGTGAGGGTAATCTTGATAATTTTTTTACAACATGGATTGATAATTCAAAGATAACACGAAGAGTTTCATCATCGACAGATCCGAATGTCCGTCGATAGAAAAAAAGTACATTTCGGGAATGTTTTCATTGTGTCCATAATGCGAGTACTAAATTACTAACTGAAAATACTAAAAACACGAACGGGGTGTTCATTTTTATGCCTTAGTCTTTACCGCTATTTATTTATTATAAATAACGAAGTAAACAGCATAATTCTTTATAACAATTCTTTTTAGAAGAATTAGAATATACGATAATGTTTACTCGTTTCTGATTGGTTAATGGTTCTCCGGAAAATGCGAAAAAAATACGCCCAAATTTAACCTTCTCTTGTAATTCTCCTGGCTGGAGGAATGTAGCTTGGGTCAAAATTTCGAAGTGTACCATTTCTTTTTTTTAACCCTACCTCAGGCGCGCCAGCCGCCTTGACCCAACAACGTGCAGTGTACCATTTCGTAGACACGGCCAAATTGCGAATTTTTAATAATAGTTCCACGGTAATAAAAAATAAAAATGAAAGTAACCGAATGCTATTTTTTGATCGAACGGTTCCCTATATCTGTCGGTTTTCATTAGAGCTATTCGGACGATTTGTCAGCGGGCAGTGTGGCATTTTTGATTCGAATAATTTTCGTATAATTCCGTATATATTTGTTCTTTATAAACCCGATTATATACAAATAACGCGTCTTTCTGTGCCTCGCTTAGAGATTAATCGTCGCGTGTCGGCCGGGACCGAATATAGACCAAATAATAATAATTATTCGCCAGTAGTCTTGTTGCTGTCGGCTCTCATCGTCGTTACTCACTCGACCTGGGGAGACTGATGCGCACACGACTGCTGTTAGTATTCAGCATGGAAAACGTAACAGTAATAATAATGGAGCCAAAAAAATAAAAAATAAAAAACAAAAAAAAACACGGAAAACGTTAGCAAACTACACCCCATTTTTCGTTAACTTTAAATGAACGATGAAATATTACTCGGCTGCTCGCTGGCCCGTTCAGAAACTTAACACAGCGTCCATCATCCGCAGCTTATGGACCGTTTGTTCGGGGCTCATCCATTATCGCGGTTCGGTACGTTTAGGTGTGCTTTCGTGTGAGTTCTTTTTAATTGTTATAATCTCTTAATGTAGTTCATTTCGAATTTTTACTTCTCCGATGTGCGCAAACGGTTTCATCATCTTCGGAGTGGGGGAGGGGGCACATGCTCGCTTAATTTCAATGTTTCGAAAATTTCGCAAAGGACAGGTTAAATGAAACCGTTACTATTATTATTAAAATAATACGAGCGCATATTTTTGGTTTCTCAATAGGTACTTTTCGGCTGATGGAGGTAGTTTAATCCTCTGAAATTTTACCGAAGCCGGTTGCTTAAAGTTTTCCGTACTTTTGTAATACGTGTTCTTCGTAGAAAAATCGATTCGGCTGTTAAGAGAGCTGTTGCGGATGGAATTGCGTCCTGCATATTTCTTCTTCAGATTTAAATCGGAGAAAAGCTTCAGAGAACTTGCCTAAGTATCACAGAGTTAAGGCAGCGCTGTGTTTGGATGACAGGATCTCTGATGATTCTGTAAATTAAGAATATAGAAAAATGCCCCTTGCGCCCCGAGTTAATGCCCCCATAGTTGACGTGCTTCCCAAAAAAAAAAGGAAATTAGGTACCTTGTAGCATACCGGTAAATATTATAATGCGTCGGCGATTCAAGAAAGGCAATTTTTATTTACGCTATCTAATATGAACGTTACCGGTGATAGGTTCTTTATGGAGAAAATTAAAATACCGTGCGCCATTCATATTATGCTCTGGTTATTTTCATAAATAACGTTTTCGTTTAAAGGTTAATCAAAGTATAGGTTTTTGCGGTTAAATATATGGCAGTCTAAGCAAAAAAAAAAAAAAGGATACAAATACTCGGGTGATAAACTTGAAATAGGAGACGAATCGGGCAGGTTTTTTTTTCTCGTTATTCGGCGAATTGGTTGTTTCGATTGTCACACATGCGTCTTACGTGAATTTAGTTAATATCCGATACGACTCCATTAAAAAAAAAAAAAAAAAAAAAAAAATGTTGCGATCGGTTATAAGAAGCTTTAAGACGTTTTATTTTGCTCAATCTTCGTGAATCAAAAAATGAGTTAAAATTAAAAATTTCATTAGCCTTGTAAAATTCGGATCAACACACCCTTCACCTATCAAAAAGCTGATGTAATCAATGGATTACACATTTCTTTGCTAGAATTAAACGTGTTAGTAGTGCTCCCCCCCAAAAAGCCAAAAAGATGCAAAAAAAGCAAAAAAAAAAAGGCGGTTAGATCACGTTTTATTGACATTTTTTTAATCAAAAAACAAAAAAAAATAAAAAAAAAAAATAACTATTACATAATATTACTAAATTAATTTAGATATAGATTAATCGTAAAAATTACACAGAGTAATATACAGCTAATGTCGGCGCTATATATTTATATATTTCACGAAGTAATAAATTCACAATATTATGCCGAACATAAATTATGATAACTTTATTATTTCGGCATAATATTATTATGAATTCATTACTCTGTGAAATATATACATATATGTAATGTAAAGCGTTTACGACTGATTGGGACTGATTATTGCGCATCCGGTAATCTAATCGTGTGTGTTGCCCTAGTGTCACAATCGATTATGCTTTAAAGTTCTGTACTTGGGCAGTTGCTAAAATTGCGCGTCTAACTTCGGTGTTCCCTATTCGCGATAAAAACATCTTGATCAATTGCAACAGATATTTCGGCATGGTACAGACTGAAAACAACAAACTTGGCGAAGTAAATCAAAATGTTCATTGCATTCAAACCCACTGTTCCTAAACTTTTTCAACGCTCCTCCTTGTCGTTCCTGCTATTTTCATAATTTTTTCTCATTGCTCATCGGTTGAATTTGAAGTTTATCTACCGTCGCTTTCGTGGCCAGGCCAAGTTATCCGCCAGTTTCGTTGACTGTCTAAACCAAGTCTTCTCCGATCTTCGCCTGTCCGATATTAAGAATAATTTTTACTTTCCTAATCTAAAATTGTATCTTTGGTGGCCCGCGTTGATTACACACAGTCTACAGTTTTTAGGTCCTGACATCTTTTTATTCTGAAACGCATTACATAATTTCGCCTCTTTCCGACCTCGCTGATTACATATTTTCCTTCTATGTACTAATTTTCCCCGCTCTAAATGTGCGCGTTTGCATATTCTTTAGAGTTGGATTTCCGGAAGTTTATTTTTCAAATTGTATTCTAAGTTTCTTTCCGCATTATTTATGTAACTGTTCGGCGTGGCTGCAACGATGTCATCCACGCATTTCAGGTGAATTGGTTTTTACCGGTGGTTGATTATTACAAATCGCAAGTTCAATGTCCTAGAGGAGCTACGAATAATTTTGGCGGTAATGTGTCAACTCCAGATATGAGACTGTAAGGAAAAGCAAAATATGTCGCTGATTCGTGACTTTAAGGAACTGGCGACTATTTCGATTCGATTAGTCATTCGGAAATAATACCGAACGAATAGGAAAACATTTTAAAATGCAACTTTATTCGAATGAAAATTCTACCATGAAAATATCGAAAATTACCATTTAATCTGTTTTCGTATTTGACGAGTATGAATAAAAATTAAAAAAAAAAAAAAAACCCAGAACAAAAAAAAACCCAGAACAAAAAAAACCAGAACAAAAAAAAACCAGAACAAAAAAAAACCAGAACAAAAAAAAACCCAGAACAAAACCAAGTAGCTTTTCACGAAACTCGTTGCTTAACAATCTTCATAAGAGCTACGAATGAGTCTGTTCGTCAACATTGCCTATGTAATGAAATAATTCCGATTCAAAATATAGCCGGTATAAAAGGAAACGGAAATATGTATTTACTCGATGATGTTAATCGATTCACCTGTAACAAATACATTGGCAATAAGGTACTTCTAATGTCTAAAAGAAATACCAGTTTAACTTTTGGTCAGACTCGCATTCTTCTTTCTTTTCGTAGTTAACTTTTTCTCCACTGTTTAACCCTTTTTTCCATTGTATTCCCGGTTTCATAATTTCCTTATCAGGCGCTGCATGATTTTTTCTTTATGTCGACTGCGTTTCAATTGTAGCCTCCTACATCTCGCTATCGTTTTTTACTTATAGATTCTCTTTATTACCTTCCGCATCCTCCCGGTGATAATCGTCAATTCTGAACACACCCTTTTTGAATGCTTTATCATTTGTTTACTCTCTACAAACTTAACATTCCTGCTGCTTATAGTGCTGAAATAGTTCATCTCCATTGTCTTTTGTCGTTCCTTATCATCATAGCTGATCGAATACGAATTTATATAAATAATCTATCGCCTTTTGTGACGAGTCATTTGTTCTAGAAAAAAAGGCGAACGCTCACTGCTGCGTATATTCAACGAAAATTTAAATCGAGCTTTTAACATAACAATTTCCAAAACTACACGACCTCCGCACGCTTTTATCAAAAAAACAATCAGTTGCGTTTATCAGTAGGTGGAACATGTCACTTCTAGGAGAATGGTCAATCAGGAGCAAGTATTTCGTTACCTGATCATTCTTCCTTCTAACCAACCAATCAGTAGCCGGTATTTAGTCACATGGCCGCTACACAGCTAATCAAGAGTCAATACTTCATCAAATGACCATGCCTCCCCCTCACATTAGCCCCCCCCCCCGTAATATTTTACTGCCACGCCACGAAGTTTTACATCACCTACGCTATTCTGCTTGATGCATATACATCTTCAATATTACGAATCAAAAACAATATATCTCAACATTCAACACCACTTAGTGCGACAGCATGCTTTTTTTGTCGACACCACCACTGCAAATACTCATTCCTCAGCAACAACACTCATCCATTAGGGAAATTAGAAGGAGGCTTCACCCAGCCAATTATAATTTTGCTAACCTATACTAAGTGGCTTTGTGTGCCTATATGTGTTTGCATGTGTGTTGATGATACATTTATGATTACCTAGCCGATGTAATATTTTTACTAACCAGTACCATCTGCTTATGTTTGAGTACACTTTGAAAATATGTGTTACTGCTTTAAACTTTTCAAACCCCTGCCAAATCTGCTGTTTTTGTACGTGTATGCTTTGGGAATGTGCTTCACTACATCTATAATCAACCAAGGCTAATATAACTTGCTAACCCATGCTAAGTTGTTTTGTGTGTGAGCGTGTGTGTGTATTTTGTGTATGCTTTTGCATGTGAACGTGTGTGTGCACATGTGTACGTATGGAAGTATGTGCGAGTGCGTGCATGTGTGCATGTGAGTGTGTGAGTACACTTTGGGGACGTGCTTTATTGTACCTCTAACATATCAAAGCTAATATGCTCTGTTCACTTGTGCTAAGTTGCTTTGTATGCCCATGTGTTTGATACATTTACCACTGCCTAAACAGTGTATTAATTTGCTAACCTTGTTTCTATTTTTTTTTGTTTGTTTTATTTTAAAAATAAGTTATGGGTCTCACAGGACAAATATGCCTGTTGTGTGAGTGCCCAACACTCTTATCAACATTTATTAACATAAACATATAGTACAAAAATTAAAACTAACTTAACTTATTCCGTATATATAACAATAATAATAAAACTAGCATTATATTAAAGTAATAGTATATATACATAAGCCAATAAATAACATGCCGCGCAATATGCATCTGTACACCAATACATGCGGACAGCTTAATATTTAAAGTCGACAAAAACATAATCTGTGAGAGTCTAAAATCCGGGAAGGACACAATAAAGTCAAAAACCAACAAACCGTAAACAAAAAAGCACCTTTAAAGAGTAGCGAGATAGAGCTTCAAACTATTTTGCACCATTCTTTCAACCATATTTGCACCTCCCTTTTCCACTCACCAATTTTTTTTCCCTCTAGTATATGATTAGGGATTGTACTTATTAATTCGATTAGCACTGAGTCGTCAGTGTTGTCAATTCGTAGACTTACCCCCCGGGAGATAGATGTAATATGTACTACTTTGGTTTCTTGTTAACCGAATGTTTTCCCTGGATGGTAATTTTATATTTTTGACTTTAAATTCTAGTAATCTATAAAAGAGAAAATACATCTTGGGGGACATTTCATCTTTTTCCATCCATACATAATTGATTCAGAGTCGTTTTGCTTCCAGTGGGGGATCATAAGTTTCAAACACCTCTTCTGTATTTTATTTATTTCTGTTTTCTTAGCCTCGCCCCATATTTGAATTCCATATAATATTCTGGACATTATTATTGAATTATAGTATATACGTGTAGTGTTCGATAATACTTGTCTTATTTTATATAAAGCTGGAATTGTCTGTCTTATTTTCCAGTTTAAACTTTGTATGCGTTTTTTCCGGTTCAAGGATTTATCAATATATATTGTATATACTTTATGAATATGTTTTACTGCTGACAACCCACCTTTAAACTTTTCTAACCCACTAATAAAGTATGTGTGTGTGTGTGTGTGTGTGTGTGTGCTCCGGGGATTGCTTTACTATATCTATAACCAGCCAGTGCTGATATAACTTACTAACCTCCGCTGGATTGTTGTGCGTGTGCATGAGTATATGTGTATGTGTGCGCGTTTGTGCGAAATGATAAACTCCGTTAAGAGATGGAGTGTGTTCCATCAAACGGAGTGAGTGCTGCATGCTAACTAAATTGGTCATTGTGCACACTGTAGAGCAGTTATATTATGTTTAGCCGAAAAATTAGTTGTTGCATGTTGTTCTTGTTATACATTAAACGTTCACCTTGAGAGACATGATTGGCTCGTCATTATCTGGATCCTTGCAATCATTTTGATTTTATAATTTTAATCCGCACTGAACAAGTGTATATTACCACGGCCGCTTCAAATCTGTTACAGATGCTAATGTTGGGGGTAGATATTGCTCCATTGCATTAGAAGGTGAATACACACATACATGACCACGCAGGCTCACATTCACATGCAAACGCATACACAAAATACACAAAATACACACACATGCACACACAAAACAACTTAGCATGGGTTAGCAAGTTATATTAGCATTGGTTGATTATAGATGTAGTAAAGCACATTCCCAAAGCATACACGTACAAAAACAGCAGATTTGGCAGGGGTTTGAAAAGTTTAAAGCAGTAACACATATTTTCAAAGTGTACTCAAACATAAGCAGATGGTACTGGTTAGTAAAAATATTACATCGGCTAGGTAATCATAAATGTATCATCAACACACATGCAAACACATATAGGCACACAAAGCCACTTAGTATAGGTTAGCAAAATTATAATTGGCTGGGTGAAGCCTCCTTCTAATTTCCCTAATGGATGAGTGTTGTTGCTGAGGAATGAGTATTTCCAGTGGTGGTGTCGACAAAAAAAGCATGCTGTCGCATTAAGTGGTGTTGAATGTTGAAATATAATGTTTTTGGTTCGTAATATTGAAGATGTATATGCATCAAGCAGAATAGCGTAGTTGATGTAAAACTTCGTGGCGTGGCAGTAAAATATTACGGGGGGGGAGCTAATGTGAGGGGGAGGCATGGTCATTTGATGGAGTATTGACTCTTGATTAGCTGTGTAGCGGCCATGTGACTAAATACCGGCTACTGATTGGTTGGTTAGAAGGAAGAATGATCAGGTGACGAAATACTTGCTCCTAATTGACTATTCCCCTAGAAATAACATATTCTATCTACTTTTCAGCTTTCCGTTTTCTTTCGTTTTTTTTATTTTTCAAACATTCGCGAACCATAACGCGGCGTTTGTCACTATCTAAGAATGATCGAAACATTTAAATAAAGATTATCGATTGATCGATTTAGTTGATAGAGTAGTTGTAACGACACGCTCGGATTGCCTAGTAATCTTTTAATGTTACGCTCTACGGCACAACATTATGGATGCAATCCCTCATACCATCTTCTCTTTTCTTCACTTCTTTACACTTCCTTTTTAAACATTTTAACTACATTCTCTCTTTCGCAACACTATACTATTACTACCCGATTTCCGCTAAAAGCTCCAACAATATCTTATTTCGAATTTTCCCTAGGCATACATGACACATATCCGAAACCTCCGATTTTCCTTCATACTGTAGCCGGTCTAAAATCAGCTGGATAATCTCTTAGCTGAAGAAGCGAGCGTCTCAATAAAATGGAAGTGACTTTTGATACATATACTCGTATTTCGTACAATAGGACAAATAGTTTATAATTTTGCAATGCAGGTCCATAACATGGCATTTGTTTTTGTCATTAAGGGTTGCCGATTAACTTTGAGACGACTACTCATTTTCTTTAGTTAGCGCAAGAGAGAGAGCTGTGCGGTACGGATAGGGAGAGAGTTGCTCCATTGCTAAAAGAAGAAGCGTTAAAACGAAGCTGAATGAGATTCCAAAACGATTTTGTACCTTTTCTCCGAAAGACGTTACAGCGAAATGATATTTTTATCGGCACTCTACATAAGAACCGAGCGCGTTCATTCATTCAAAAATTCTCAGAATAGGCGCCGATTAATCGAGAACGAAAGAAACTTTCCCCAAAAAGTTGAGTCGTTCAAAACTTTTATCTTACCGGCCGAGGCCGACGACAGATTAAAGACGAATTCGCAGTCGCACGCATTCAAACACACACACACACACGCGCGCGTCGTTCTCATTAGCAGATTATAAACTGCTTATCGGTGTATAATCGTTTGTTGCACGAAATTCGCAGAATTTTCTTAGAAAATTGAATTTCTTCGGAAGGACGTATTCGAAAGCGGGCAAGCGGCGGTGCAGCCAGTTCGAGCGCCGAAATTACAATTTTGCGCGCTGGAAGGCGGAAAATGTAAGCGAATATAATATTTGCCTCAAAATGGTCGGATTAGCATCGTGACAATTCGGAGCGAGCGAGAGATAGCGCTCAATTGTTGCGGATCGTGGAAAAAGCTCTGCTGGATAAAAAGCTTTCAAGGCTGCCGGACTGTGCGAGGCCCCGGTGGTTTTTATAATCCGGACTTAATCTGCCGACGACGCTGTAGTTGTAGCGGCTCGGCGGAATGATAGCGATGTGAAGGACAGGGCCAGACGTTCGGCAGCCATCACGGTGGTCAAGAAATTACTCGTTTCGCAGAATTTTGGGCGGCCCGGGCCGACTACTGAGTGCCAGCCGAGCGGGGTGTCAGTTCGTGCAAAATTTAAAAGGAAAACCGTTGGCGCGGCGGGAAACCGGCGATGAGGGGCAGAGGGATGACGGGGGCGGTTTTTAATTAAAAACGGGAAATTGAGGCGAAATGGATACAATTCGTTCGAGCCGCGTACACGCGCACAGACTGACATTTTATCTTCCGTTCCATATTCACACGGCAGCAGTCGGTCGCAGCGCGATATCGCTTCGGCTTCTGCAAGGTGTTCGCGGTGGCAGCCGGCTTCGGACCGCGGAGCGGTGGCCGCTCGATTATCTGTCTAATTAGAAAATTGACAGAATGATTTAAGAATTCCCGTCGCGTCTCACCTGTGCGCTCGCGCTTTTTTAATGCTCCAGGGAAAATTATTTATCTCACGATTTAAGCCGAAAGCTTTACTTTTCCGCTTTTTGCAAGCTTTTCCGCGAACGCTTTATTTATTTATCTGCCCCGGTCTCGTCCGATGGTAGGCGCGCTGTTCCAGTCACCGACGGTTCAATTCCATTTCTTGAACGGTTTGTCCTCGATTTAAAAATAAGTCGCCTGCCATCGTTTTTCTCATCGATGCATATGGAAAATCTCGTGTAAAATTCTCCTACTGCCGTTACAACGGAACTCGCATTTTCCAGCACCGAGAGCGCTCCTCTCTGTGCCATATACATTCGTTTCAGGGATAACTTTAAGCCGCTGCTACTCTTCTTCGACCTTTTTCGGTTTTAATTACATTCTGCACTTATAATTAAGCGCAAACAAATCATTAACCTCCCTCTCTCCGTGTAACTATTACAACTAATTTCTTTATTCTCTGATCATTTCCAAATCCGATGACATTTATTTTTTGCAATCTCTCTATCTCTTGTTAGCTCCAGTTTAAACTAATAATTATGTCCCTTCCTATATCTATTATATTCGTAAATCCGCCAAAGGAAATAATTTTATTCCACACTAGGGAAAATGGTACATCTTGCAATGCGAAATCCCAAAGGGAAACTTCTAGATCAAATCACTCTGCAGAAAATAAAATCTAGTGGAGTTAGATCCACGTTATATAATTCCCATATAAATTTGCTATAATTGCACAATCACCAATGAAACAATAAAAATTTGTTGATTCTCGGTTTAATATGACATTCTTTGTATTTTATGTCGGATGAAACGTTAAGCTCAATGTAATGCGACTGCAAAGGACTCGGTTTTGTCATGCAGATACAATTATTTGCTGTTTTTTTTTTTTTTTTTCGTTCATTGCCTTCCTATAGCGTTTATTTATGAATTTCTTAAACGTTTTAAACGTCGTAACAATATTTAACAAACTCATTCAAATATCGGTAAGGGAGAGAACTGGAAGAATATTAATTGACAAAAAATAAAAAAAAAAACAGTTAATAAAAACTTCTAATGAAGTATGGAGTTGTGAAGAAAAATTATAGACGTAAAGAAGCACTTTATTGTCAGATGATAGAGTTTGAGGAGCTTTTATGTAAGTGCTCGCACATGCTGTGAGAAGCGATGCTCATACGAGTCTGTTGAGCTAAAATGAGAAAACGATTTTTGGATAGCAATTATTTCTTATTTCAGTCGAGCGTACTCCGAAGAAATACATCATCATTAGAAAAGTGAGAAATTGTTAGTAAAAGTGCATGGAGTGATATTGTGAAAATGTTTGGTTATTTTCTTCTGAAAATATTGTCGAAGCACTAAGTATGATATACGAGATATACCAGTTCGAATAGTTCACTGAAGTAGTGTGACAACCAGTAATCACACTTTTTTTCTTATATAAATTACTCAAGCTAGGTGTTTTCTTTGCATTTTTATAATTTTTTCGTTTTCCTCTTATTTGGTTTATTCATTTATTTTTGCTCTTCCTTTAGCAAGAATACACCTTCGTTGCTGAGCAATTAGCGTATAAAAGAGAACCTTTTTAACGAAATTTACCCCTAAAGTTACAAAATCGGTGCTTTTCGCAGTCGAATACATGTTACAATTGTCTTTTCCCAAAAGGTCTGTTATTAACATCGTTTAAGAAAAAGAATTACAACAATCGACTAATTAACTAGGCTAATTTGGTTCGTTCGTATGAAAATATATTTGTCGAACGATTTTTGAATTATGCGATTTATCGAAAAACCGATGTTTATCAATTTTGTCAATATAAATTATTTATAAATTCTGAAATTGGCACTGTCATACACAAGAAACTGCCTAGTGTCTGCTGGTTAAATTTGTTTTTTTGTTGAGAAACTAAATTTTGTTAGTTTAAAAAGAATCGCATGTTTTAAACGTATAAAACGAAATCCAAAATTTTCTGAACAGAATTCGAGTTTTTTCTATCATAAAATACCATTGTCGTTTTAAGTAGCATACGTGCCGAAGTGTTCTGTAAGATGATTTTTTCTTTTATCGTCAAGGATTAAATTTACATGCACATTTTGACTATCTTTGGCCACATTAATTAATTGTTATTAAACGAATTATTATACTCGGTAAAAGCTATGTGGGTAATAATTTTTGCGAAACAAGTTAGTAAAAAGAGGAAGCCCCAAATAAAACGACAACAAAAAGAAAAAAGAGAAAGGAGGGAACACTAATATTGTACCAGTAGAAGCAAAATTATACCGCTTTAAATAACCGAAATGGTTGTATATTTCAATGTATTAATCAACATTGAAAGCGGGTTCAATTTAATCTGTAAAAAAAAAAATAAAAGAAACGAATGCTAGTAATATTATAAATTAAATGAAGGAAAGGAAGTAAATATTATTGGACCGCGTTGGAAAAAAAATAAATAGAAGAAAAATAGTTGTTGGTTAGGACTTTTTTCTTTTTTAAATATCGCACCTGGAAAGATCAAAAATCTTATCAGAAATAAAAATGAAGTGCTGGAAGATTTTACTCTGGTCAGAGTTTAAAGACAAAATCGCAAAGTACTGTAGAAGTCAAGGCACTACTGTAGAAGGAAAGAATTGGGATGGAATGAAAATAATAAATTCTCACAGCAACGGTTTGTTTTCAACGAAATTCACAATTTTATCTTACATTTCACTCCGTTAGAAAGTTTCAAGTTCAATAGTTGCAACTGAACTTTATAAAATACCAAAACTCCCCCCTTTTTAACCCTGAGGATGGTGGTAGGGGGGTTTACTCAGTGAAAGAGGGATTGCTTTTCTTTTTCTTCCTACTCTATCGTTGAATCTACATAATTTCCTTCGTACGGTTCTTTTTATTTGTTTTTCCCGCGAATTAAAGTTACAGCTTGTACCTTTAAAAGAAAAAGGTTTCTTGCAGGCCTTTTTTCTTCTTTTGTCCGCTTTATCATTCCGTTAACAGTCCGTTTCTATCTCCCTCTGTATTAAGAACTCCCAGTGACACCGCGATTAAAGGCAACGAAGATTCTCGTATTACTAAGTACTTGTTCATCACATGTTGTTCCCGTTCTCGTCGAGTAATCCGTTTTTTCGAGTTTCTCAGTTCGCATTGCGCCCGCCTTCTTGTCACAATCGTAACCTTTTATCACTTCTACCTCCGCGCATAGTAAGTTAATTATCTTCCGTTAATCGGTTGCTCGCTGACAAAGACATTATTCCCCTCTCATTTACTATGAACCTCACCGTCTAAGTGCCCCTTCCGACTGACGCAGATAAAATTAAACAATGAATTATTCCGATTACAACAATGACTTATGCCAGAGAAGAAAAAATAATTATTTTTAATCATATTTATGGAGTTAAAATTCACGATTATCTTCTTCCTATCCATCAGCTAGTCGGAGGTACCATAAATATTATAGCGTTATTATTTTTCTCTCTAGTAAAGACCTCGTAGAAAAATTCTATACAGAACGTGGATGCTTTAATCACGGAAACGCTTTCATCGAAATGAGGAAACTCAAAACACACCTTCATAAAAACTAATTCTCCCTAATGTCTCGCCAATTGTTCCAAACTCAGGAATCAAAAAAGTACTTGGAGACACCTTTAAACTAAAAACTTCATTTTCAATAGCTATTTGACGCTTTAATTCCGGTGGCGACCTTTTTTTTCCCATATCATATTTTGGCGCCTCCAAGAATATGTATCCATTCTGAAAATTATCTTTCCTCTTTACCAAGCTCCTTCAACTAAAATATTTTAATAATTCCTACCCCACTTTGGACGATCTTTTAAAAGACCATAAAAAGGGTGACTGCAGTCAGTTTATTGACGAAGAAGTAGAGGACTCAATATAAACAATAGAAATAATGACTAAACATGATCGCTTTCTATCTATCCAACAGTCACAACCCCTCCGCCACATTGTAAATGTCTCTTCCTCTAATGTCGCTAAATGCCCATTGCCGTCAACTACTTCAACGTTATCCTCAACAGAAAACGACCGAATACAATCAGCTATAGTCCCGGCTAAACTCCCTCAATTAACGAAACACCCAGTCTCATTCTCCCATCGAGCCGAGCGCTAATCCATGCGAAGATGAATCCAAACAAAATATAGAACAACCATTTACGAGAGAACTTATAAAACCAGTTGTGAAGACATCATTAACGACACATTTAACATAAAAGAATTTTTACTTCCAGCTATTAGTTTTTAGGATAGGTAACGTTTCTCTAGCAGGCATAAGTGTTATACAACTACACTTTCGATAAACACACGCACTGCACGATGCACATTTAAAAGTCCTACGGAGACGAAGTAAAGGTAACGGGAAGCAGGCGTGGTTGGCTGAAAGCTTTTAGCTGGAGCTCTACACGTAGGCGGCACGTAATTTTGGTCGCTCGCTGATAAAAGTGGCGGAATTAGCGCTTGGCAGCATTATGTGTGACGAAGCAGCTTTCTTAAGACGCACTGCTTCCCCCACGCTAAGGGAAAGATCTAGAAAAGGTGACTTTAAAAACCCCGCCACATATTCCCCACCTGGGTTACCGCGGCCGAGAAGATACGTCATCCGCGGTCGAAATAATAAGACAGGTAATAATCTAAAAACAGCCACCTAAAACGTTCGGATATTACTAGACGGACGCAGAGGGGAACTGCAATAGTTGCACATGAGCTAAAAAAAATATGACGTTGATACTGCAGTACTGTGTAAAATGAGACGAGAGAGCCAAGGTCAAAAGGTCAGTCTACAGATCAAATGCATATTATTTGACCTTGCTATAAAAACTCCTCTGATGGAATTCTTATCAGAATTTCCAACAGGCGTAAATGAAAGGCTAATAAAGATAAGAATCTCACTTCGTCAAGGTAGATATGCATCAATTATTTCTGCATATTCCCCCTCACTGAAGTTGGATTATAACTACAAGGAAAATTTCTACAGGAACCTTCAGGGTATATTGAACAGCATCCCCAAATGGGATAAAATTATTCTTCTTGGCGATCTCCAGTGGGTAAAAAGAACGGTGTATGGCCGGGGAAGACATGACATTGACAATATGAACGATAACGGCTTACTTCTTCTGAACTTTTGTGCAGTAAACAAACTTATCACCGCAAATACAATCTTCAGATTAAAGGCAAAGTATAAAATCACTTGGAGGCGCCCTTGCCCAGGTCACTGGCATCTCGTTAAACATTCACACTTACGGAATGTTGAGGTTGAAGAACTGTGCGTGATGCAAAAGCGGATACAGACCACCAAATGGTACTGTCCAAAATGCGCTTACATTTACGTCCTCGAATCAAATTTACATAAGTTAATGTGAAGAATCCCCGATTGAACAAGAAAAGTTTTGAAAACCCTATAGTTCGCGATAAACTCAGGGGCGCATTTCACCTCGTTAATATTGATTCACAATCCGCATCAGAAGAGGCTTCCAACGCGATTAAGAATAAAACAAGTTAAACTTAAATTCTGGCGAGAATATGTAAGTTCAATTGATCTTAAAATAATTTGACGGCAGTCTGGAAGAAAATTCAAAGTATAAATAGGAGATTCTTCTTACTTTCACCTGCTTGTATTATCATCAATAATCACATTATCACTGACGCAAACTTAATTGCTACAGCATTTGCAGATATACTGCCACTTAATTCTCCCCCCCCCCCCCCCCCCGTTAATAACGCGAATACAAATAACAACTACTGCCAGTTTCACCCATCACAAGCAAAAAAGTGCCGTTAAAGACATAAAAGTTTTATCTTCTAGCCTATATGGAGCTCATGATGCCGTGCCTAACTTCTCGGATTCCGCAATAAATTTTCCTTTCTGTTTTTATAAAATTTGGCCAACACATGCTTGCCCCAAAATTATGGAAGACGGCAGAAATCATTCCAGTCCTTAAACTAGGCAGAAATCATTCCAGTCCTTAAACTAGGCAGAAATCATTCCAGTCCTTAAACTAGGCAGAAATCTGGCTTGCATAAACAATTATCGATCCATCTATTTAACATCAGTAACTAGTGAAGATCTTCGAACGAACTGTTAACAAATAGCTACTATGATTTCCCGAATCAAAAAAAAACCTACTTACGAACAAACAGAACCAATCGATCGCCTACATAGATTCATTAATGTACTTAAGAAATCCATTCAGAAGTCGTTTTCTGACAAACACCATCATTTAACAATTGTTTTCGATTTCGTAAAAGCGGTCGAGCAAATTAAACGAACAAGATTCTGTCTACACTACAGAACTAGAACATCTAAGGCCACTTGCCCTATTTTTATCCAGAATTTTATCAACTACCGACAATTTCGAATTAAAGATTCAATTTCATTATGTTACAACCTCTCCAACAGAGTTCCCGACATTGCAAAGTAGACTTCAGAACCCAGTTAACAGTGCATTATACGCTGATAATTTCGCCATCTTCATCTCGGCTTCTCACGTCTCTCTCGGTGAGATCATCATAAAAAAACTAGTCAACTCTTGTCAAACAAATTCGGTTTTGAAATTTCCTCCTCCAAAACAACAGCAGTCCACTTCTGTCGGGTTAAAAAGCGCGAACAAAACCTGAACCCTCGACTATATGCCTCACATATTAGAACAGCGGGCTGCAAAATACCTCAGACTAATCTCCAATAATGGACTAATGTGGTGGTTTCACGTTAACAACCTAAAAGTTAAATGTACTACTAAAAATCTAATTATGAAACTGGTGTTCATACCACCTACAACTCCAATCGGTGGACTATGGAATAGTAGTTTACAGTTCCGCCAATGAAAGTTTTCTACCTACGCTAAATGTCTTACTCAGCATCCAGACTTACACAATTGGCGTCTTTCCTACCATTCCGATAAACAGTCTTTAAATTGAAGCCGGTGAACTTCTCGTCAATCTATACAGTCAACGCTCCCTCCTCTTTTCCTACCTCCGCTTTTTGTCAAATCCGAATCTCTTGCTCTGCAACTATTCCTTCTTCCTTCTCCTTTTTCTACCAGCAAATTTAAGATTCTCTCTCCTCCCTGGATTTATGCATCCTTCCTGCTTCCTGCGTCGTCCACCCCTATATCATTCCATCCTGAAATAACTATACAGATTCAATGGATGTCATAGTCCCATACAATATATACGCAATAAAGAACCCCTGGACAACTCTTACAAGGACATGATTTCTCGATGTCCTCAATATAAAAGGATATTTTTTGACGAATTAAAAAACAAACGTGGAGTCGGAAGCGGAGTTGCACGTCTTCAACCGATATTACTCTCAGCACTTTACAGTTCTTTCCGCAAACTATATTCTATGAAACTGACTGTCAGTTGCCTAGCATAGAAACAACCCATGCACACTCTGTACAGATTATCTTGTAGAACTACAATGCTTAAAAGATTTACATAATCCCAAACGACATTCAATGGCAAAAGAAATAATTCACACCATCGCGACTTTTAATATTCGAGTCGTGTTCGCGTAGATTCTATTCCATGTTGATATCACTACGAAATGATCTTGCCGATGCAGCGGCTAAAGGAGAGGTTCACTGTTTAAACCTTATCATTAAATGCCTATACCGATCAGTGATTTTCAGACAACTGTAAAAAAGTTAGTTCAATATTCCTAGAACTTCAAGTAGTCAACAACGCCATCATGTAACACAAACTGCGTGCCATACCCGATTCCACGTCTCTTTGCAGTACCTTCACTTCAAAAAACGGAAAAGAAGAAGCTGTGTTTCTGTGTCACGCTAAAATTTTGCGTGCTTACCTCCTTAAAAATCAATCTGCTCGTATTTGTTCACACTACAATGTTTCTAACAAAAATGTAAATCATTTCCTTAGAAGTTGCCCCCGCAATATAATTCTCATAGAGCAATTTTCGACCAACCCCAGTACACTCGCAAAACATTCTTTTCGACACTGCTACAAGGCTTCTCATAACCTAATAACAGTTCTTAAACTTGTCAACTTATACTCTATGATTTAAATACCCCGACATTCCTATTGTGCCTCTAGCCTAGATGCAGTGCGCGGCATGTAAATCAACAAAGTAGAGGCAACGAAATTCGCCGACTAGACTTCAGCTATTCTCAACACTGTTTACTTGGGAAGTTTTCCACTCGTACTATCCATATTCTCTTCAAATATTTTAATTCAGACAGGTTAATGGTATCTCTCCGTTTTTCTGTCCTCGACCCAAGTTATCGGCTTTGCTTTCTTTGTAATTCTTATTTTTTCAGACCGTCTGTAGAAAATGTTGTTAAAGTCTTCTTCGAGTGTTCTCCTTTATCGGAGCGTTTTTTTTTTTTTTTTTTTTTGTAAATCAACTTATTTGAAGGGATGCAGCGGCATTTTAAACAGCAAAGCAAAACACATAAAAATAATACTTAGCTATGGAGTCGTGTTTTATTTTTACACTATCATCATTCCTGGAAACAAATTTTGCAAAAAGAATTTTAGCTATGTTTAATATTTTAAATTTATTCTAACGGGCATTGTACGTTTAGAAATACGCCTTTTAAAATTTTTCTACCTAAGTGGCAGGTGAACACGCAGCACGTATTACGGGCGTACCGAAAATCGCGCTAATGGTGTGTTCTGCGATTTCATTTACCGCGCATTGTAAGTTATTAAAATTCTCCGTTATCCTCCAATTGCACAGAGCGAAATCAAATTTTTTTCTGATTTCCTTTAGATGATTCTCTTCGGATTTTCATCCGGTTCTTTTTTTGGATTTTCTTTAGATTTTCTTTGAAATTCCGTCGCGTTTTCCTTTTTTTTTCCCCTCGCGTAATCCGTAGAAAATTGAAAACAAAATGAAAACGGGAGATGATCAGGCCGCGTAGTCCGAAATGGGAAGATGGAATTTTTGTCAGCTTTCATTTTAATAACGGAGCTAATGTGACAGATGCGTGCAGTAAACCCAGTTGAAAGGATTAACATCGGAGCAACTCCTCGACGAACTGAATAATCGCGAAATCGGTCCCTGCGAACGCTGCTTCGCGTTCGTAGCCGATTAATATATTCTTCAGAAGTATATTACTCGCTAACTAGCGAACTTTCAGTCTTCGTATCGTCAAAAGAGGAGCTAACGAAAACACATAGGAGCTCTGGCAGCAAACAAAACTATTATAAGTAGACACGGAGATGAAGTACGAACTTGCCCCGGTTGATGGGACAGAGACGAACCGAGCAAACTCGACGTGAAACTCTTAACGGGCCGCGGTACCGCGTAAGATTTGTTTTCCGAAGAGACAAGGCGGCGCGGTTTGCAGGAGGGATTTAAATCATTCGTAGATTAGTTTAGTATAGTTACCGGGACGAGTAGCGTGGACCGAGCGTGCGGCTGAGCCAGAGGTTCGGAGTGGGCCTTTTAGCGAGAGAAGGTAATTTTAACGCTCCACCTGGTTCGCACAATAGATGCCTAACAACGTTGCTCGTCTTCGTCGTGTCTAAAAGTAATTTGCATGTGGAACCGTGTAACGACCAGCTTTATCCCGAACTACGAACTGAACTATTAAATAATGAACTAAAATGTATAAGTTCGTTCAGTTGAAACGCGCGTTCTAACGATGTGTCGGTTATGTAGCGCATAGCCGACGAAATGAGGACGTCTCCACATTGTGAACGGCTCTGACATCTCTCCTTTTTCGCGCGTGAAACGGCGACTAAACCGCCTAACCGCCGCGCCAAGATTTATTATTTCCGAAGCCCTCTTTTTTTCCTTTCCCACTACCTTGCTCGTTCTTCCCTCTTTCCCTCTCCAATTTCACTCTTTAAACGGATGACCGCTATGTGCGGTTGAACAGATTTGTCGTATTTCATTCGAAATCTTTTCCAAAAATGTGTTTTCCCGAATATTTTGGAAATCGAATATCACGCGAACGCTTGTTTCTTTTTAAAAGATCGTTCGCTCGAAAATTCTATGTTAAGCTTTTTACCGTGCACTGAATGTAAACGGGAAAATTAAAAGAAATTCCTTCCCCATTGATTAATGTTAACGGCGATGAATACTCGTAAGGTTTTAAGAGAGCCTGAAAGAGCGTCGACGTAGCAACAGCCGATAGCATCAGAGTCAACAAATATCCTTATCGACGTTCAATTTTGGACCGGAATTGATGGTTGAAATACCATCCGAATAGATGGTTTGAAAATCGGAGCTCGATCGGTGCAGACTGATTAAATTATTAAAAAGAAATACTACGGGCCCGGCAATTTATTTCGCCGTTTTTTAAATTTCCCGATTAGGGAGAAAGCAACAAGTTCGAGGTGGTATTACCGAGTCAAGTAGCAAAAATTGTACATAATAACCGGGGAAAAAGATTAATCGTAGATTCTCACAGATTTCAATATATTTCGGGAGCATCTTTTGAAGAGCCGTTAAGATTCGCAGATTGTCCATAATTTTAAGAACTTCCTTAATTCTTTTTTTTTTGTAATTTTTTCGTATTTACGTGCATCTAGGAAAAGGAGCTCAGCATTTAATGAATCGTTAAAAATTACACTTATATTTCACAAAATGAAGACGGTTCTTTCATATGGAACATTACGGATGATATACTTTAATGCATTAATAATGTCCAGAATTTTATATGGGATCCAAATATGGGGTGACGCTAAAAAAAGACGGAAATCAATAAAATAAGTACAATTCAGAAAAGGTGTTTGAAACTTATACTACCCTATTGGAAGCGAAGTGATACTACATCAACCTGGTGGAAAGAAAATAATAAAATTTCTCCCAAAATGCATTAATATTATTACAGACTACTTGAATTTAAATGCAATAACGTAAAGGGTTACCTTCCAGACGAAAAACTCGACTAACAAGGAATCAAAGTAATATACCTGTTACATTCATCGTAGAGGGGTAAATCTACGAATCGACAATACAGATGATTCGGTTCTAATTAAATTAATGAGTACTATCAGCCACATAATAGACGAAAAACAAATTGGTGTATGGAAGAGGCAAGTGAGGAAGTGGTTGAAAGAATGGTGCAAAGATTAAGGAATTTTGCTGTATCCTCTTTTCCATTTATTATTATTGCTGCATTTTTTAAGACTCTTTTAGACCATCTATTTATCAGTTTCCTTTTCTTTTTTCTTTCCTGTACATTAATGTATGCAACGTCTAATATGTAAGCGGCCCCTGTGTATGGGTGCATTATTGTGCTATTCATATATATATATATATTTGCGTCGATTGATATATTTTATTTTTATTTTTTTGGTTTAATACGTTCGATTTAGGTAGTAAGAATGATTAACTGTAATTTTGTTTACTAGAAGAAACGATAATAGGAGTGTTAGGCACTCACGCAAGGGGCAAAATTAACCATGTGAGACCCACAACTTACTTATTAAATAAAAAAAAATTAAGCTCCGCAAAAGAATAAGCGGGTTAAACTTACTCGTCTCGAATGCTTGATGTCGTACTGATTTGTTTGGAAGTTGTAGTGCTGTTGATAGTTTTGCACACGATCTGGTACTTCGTGGTAGGACAGTTTATATTCGTCGATCGGTGTGTAACTTTCCACGTACCAGCTGATGTTGTAGCTGGTCCGGAAAGGACTTTCGGGTTTACTGAGGAACACGGCTTTGTGAGGTTTACCTAGAATGAAATTATTTATGTTCATTAATTTTCGGCTTACGTTCGTTTTTTATATATTTTTAAATTCTCTTCTCTTATTATAATACAAAAACGTACAGTTATGTTTTACAAGCTTGCTAGAAGTACGTGTGTTCGTTACCATCGTAACGATGACGTAAAGAAACACTGTTGCATTGTTTTTGTAGTGAGCGATGTGTAGACCGTTTGAAATAAATACAATTTCAAACATGACGGGCGACTGGAAAAAAAAATTTACGCAATAGTAGTAGAGTGTTCGATTGTAAGCCATCGTTGAGAGTAAAACCAACTGCGGTGTATTTGCTAGTATAGAATCAGATTCGGAAGCGTACGAGTTCGCGGTTATATTTTTATAATTTATAATTTTAGCAAAAAAATGACGACAAATTTCTCTATAATTAACTTTTTTTTTTTTTTTTTAAATAATTTGCAGGTCCCACAAGGCTCTAGCCCGTCTGTGGGTTCCCAACATAATTATATCATTTATTTGTACAATATAACATCAACTTAACTGAAGTACTACTTTCTGTTACAGCATAAAAAGTATTAACTTATATATTACTATACTATAAAATCCACACTCTTATTATTTATCATTTATATTACAATTATACCATCATCTAAAATAATATTTCCTATTACAATACCTTAATATGATAACTTATATATTACAATAATATAATATAATTTTTATACAACTACCACTCTCTCATTAGCAGCTTAAAACTGGAGATAGTAACGACTCTCATGTCAACGTAGTCAATGTTATAAGTGGTTATTACTAGTATTACGATACTTTTTTTTTTTTTTTTTGTTACTATTTCTATTGCTCTTTACACCATGCTATCGACCAAATTTTAACCTTGTTTTTCCATCTCTCCAGATTTTTTTCATTTCGAATTTCCTTTGGAACTAGACCAACGCTTACTTCTAAAGTTTCTATTCTTAAATTAAAACTAAATAAAACAATTAATAACATCTCTACTTTAATAAAACCCGCTAGATCGATGTCGTGGCGCCTAAATCTTAATCTTCTTTACTACGCAGTCCATACGAGTAGATTGGTGGACGACCAAATTTAATAGGCGGCTAGGTAGAGCCATTTTCTTCATATCTCCGCATCAATTTGCCTTTACGTCTTAACATATTTGTTTCATATATTTCTGTCTTGATCTTCCTTCTATTGGTCTATATAATTTTGCCAAGTACTGTGAAATACGAGTACAAGCCAAAGAAATAAAAAATAAAATATAAAAACCAGAAGAATGATAAATTTTTTATTTTTGAAATCTATAAGGGATTCCCCATACATTTCCAACTCGTAAAATTTTCTTTGTTCCTAAATTCTACTCATCAATGTTAAGCATTCTCACATATTATTGAATCTGTCTTCACCATATGTAGGTAATCAATTGTTTCTTTAAATATACATATACCTTATTAGTGTGTTTTACTGTTAGCTGATGATTGTCTAGATCCGAAAGAAATATATGTGTATACAAAATTTCTAGTTGTTTGCCATGTTTGTAATTGTTTTATTTTAATAATTTGTAATTATAATGGAATGATAGATTTTTTAGTGATCAACAGTTAAGGTGTTTTTTACCATTGCTACGTGATAATCCGAACTGAGCGCACACTAATTTCACAAAGTGTTGAACAAAGAAAATTATCCTTCTCTTCCGAACTTCAAAATCTGGCTGAAAATACCTGATAGCGAAGAGCAGTCATCTGGGAAAATGAGCGTCGGTCTCGAAAGAAAAAATCAAAGGTTAACTTCCGTTCCGAACAACATTACATTAATTTTGCAATTTGCTATACCTTATTAACCGAGTGTATTAAACTCATTTTACTTAACCATTTTTTTCATTGATGTGACACCTTGTTTTGGAATTATCTTTGCATTAAGAAGTTTCGAATTAAAGCGTCGCCTACATATAAATTCTCTGAACACGACGTTTCGTACTTCAATTTCGTCGGTGTAAGCATCATTTTTCCGAATTACTCTCGAAGTCGACTTCACTTAACCCCGCTACTCCTGATAGTTCACTGCAAATATTGTTACCAATTGTCGATGAGTTGAATTTTCGACGCCCGATTATTACCAATAATGCTTTTATTATACAGAACGACATTAATCCGAGTCGCAAAACTATATATATATATATATATATATATATATATATATATTAATTACAAAGTAATTCTTAGGCTACCCCTAATTAGAAAAAATGTCCCAATTTTATGTAATGTTTGTTATATTTTATAGGATTTCTGTGATTATGTTATTATATTCATATGAACCGATTTAGAATTCCGTTGTAAATTTTGATCATTTTATACAAAGTATAGAAGAGAAAGAGATAGAAATGTAAGCAAGAGGGGTTAAGGGGCACAGCCCCTTGCGAGGCCAAAGTAGCCGAGTTATATATATATATAAAAAACTCGCCCCTTCGGGCCTCACCCCATGACTAGTTCTTCTATAATTCTTATAGAAGAGTAAACTTTTTCATTGGCTACGCCATTCGACAGAAAAAAATCTTTCAGTTCCAATTTTCACCACCAAGGGATGTAGGAGCGCTAATATCGCATCAAAACCATTTTATCAGTTTTTGTGACAGGACACTTTTCCTGATGACCTCTGGCGTAAAAATGGCATAGCCATTAATATATATATATATATATATATATAAATATGTATACTTCTTCGGTCTATGGGGCTCTGCTTCTATTTAAATTAATATAACTGGAGCGTGTGTGCTAAGAAAAAATAAGCGTCGCATTTTACAATAGGTTGTCATCGATTTCTTTTGATTTGGCTACAATTTCGAAGCCGCACAAAGTGGCATATAATAGCAGGTGATAATAATGGAAGCGAAAATGACAGTACAACTGTGGATTTGAAAGAAAAATCCTAATTGAGTTTAAATAAATTTTGAGGAAAAAAATTAATCAGCTTTCGAAATATTTTTCATAATAGAAGAACTTTCTGCGGTCGGTTGGAAATAAAATGCCTCGGCACCGGCTGTAATTAAATTTTTAAAAGGAATTTCAAAGGTTTATTTTCTCCGTTCTAGATACTCTTTTATGCTGCAAAAAAGGAAATTCGGCACCTTTTTTTTTTCTTTTTTTTGTTTTTAAATCTTTTGAAATTTGAATAATACTTCCTTTTATTTTGACTTTTAAATTTCCCCTGTCTTCGAAATACTATGAGGTCAGCTCGCTAATGAATAAATTAAACCGAAAAGCCCCGCCGAAAAAAAAAAAAAACGAACGACCGGGTCTCTATCGACCAACGTTCATTTCAAATGTTTCTGACGGGCTACCGGGTAACGGTGAGTGGGTATATTTGCAAATAATTCGAAAATATTACGCGGTGCGCAGTTGTGGTTGGCCGAATTTTTCGTCGACTTCGTCGTATTTCTGTAGCCTTTTTTCTACTCAGTTTTTAAAACGTTTTATTGCAATTTACATTTCGCGAACGGACTAAACGGTTTTTCAATTTAGAATCCCCCGCGCCGATGCACCAGCTCGCCTAAACGTAGACACGACGCTGTACGCGAGCAATATGTGAAAATGCACGTGTCGTCAGCCTACATTACGGCGCCGCATCTTCTGGTTTTATGAGTTAATTTCGGCAGCGTAAATTAACAGCACCCCTTAACCTTAGACAGCGCGTCGCGTTCAAAATGCTGTCTCGTCCATTGTTGGGGCAATTAAGTTGCCTTTCAGCCGAGACTTTTCTTAATTAACCGACCTTACCGAACCTTGTTTAGGATCGCCGGAGGACAAGGTTATCTCGCAATAAAAAACTCGCACACTGGTCGTGACCAAAAAACCGGCTTCCATTCGAACTAACCACTTCTTTTTTTATGTATTATATCTCTCACATCACACGGACAATTTCCCCATTTCACTCGCCGCTCGTATAATATAATTGAGACTACGAATTTTGCATCGCAGCATGACAGGAAGTTTGTTTGTGTCGTTTTATAATTGCCACTAATAGACTGATCTTTAAAGTTGCGATTACAGAAAGTGTCAAACTACAACAGATTTTATATCTTAATGAGTTAGTTAGGCTCTTGAAAGCTTCCAAATGCTGTCTGGGGTAACCTTAGCATTCCCGACCAAACGTATTACAAATGTTTATCTCTGCCGACTATTTTAGCGAAGTTAAGAGCTGTGTTGTTTCCCGTTCGGTTTTGACTAACTTCTTATATGACATAAGAAATACAAAGACAAGTAGTGGAATTTTTCAGATCAAATCGTCGCTGAATAAACACTGCTGCCTGACGTTATTGGTGCCTATCGTGTACTTATGATTCAAAACGAATTCTGATGCAGAAATAGTGAACGATTAGAAATACACCGCATATATACAGCGCACTTAATTGATTTGTGTTAGAAATAAAGAATAAGCGCGCTTAGATCAATACGAAAAACTCAAACGATCAGTGAGATCTCTACACAGTTTCCAAAGACAACTCGAGAAACTAGTAAACTCTTGTTCCGTACGAAACGTTAAACTATTCCGACATTCGGCGATAAAATCAACAGTAATCGGTTTTCCATTCGTTTTTTGTTGCCTTTTTGTATTATTTTTTAAAGGAATTTTTCAGGAATATGGCGTTTATGTTTTCAACTCGTACAATTAAGAAAAATTCTGCATACCAACCTTTTTCATCGGCATGTTATTTAATAAAAATAAAATTTGACTTTCAAATAGCTTTACGAAAATATCTACATGAAATTTTAAAGTTAAAGAAATTTAGGTAATGAAAAATCTACGACCTAGTTTTCCCTCCTTTTTGAATTGCCACTTTGTAATTAAAAATGGCGGACACATTTATAATAAACAGTGAGTAAAAATTATATGTGTTTATTCGGATCATTCCGAGAAGCGGTATTTCGTTGCACATACGTTAGCTGACATAATTTAAGTAGTGTAAAAGGACTGCTGAAGTCGCTAACATATAAAAAACTGAAAATTAAACTTTTACGGATTTATTTAATGCGTATTCGATGTTGCCCTATTAGTAAGGTATGAAATAGTGTTTTGCAAGTCGTTTCATATGCTCAAACAGAACTCAAGTACTTAGACTAAAACTACACATATAAATATATATATATTAGTGATTGCACATTGGTTGAAATTCGACCCTAATTATTATTAAAAATTTGTTGTATACTTCCAGAATTTTTTTTTCTACTCTTATACATTCGTTCATTGTAATGTCTCAGAACATACGTACTTGCAATACAAAACAGTTCAGTATCATTATAATTGAATATAAAATAAATTAAATAAAATAACAATAAATCACAATTTAAAAACCCTCATTTATTGTTATCAAATGGCACCGTAATCAAAACATTTTGATAAGAGCAGATTTACTGGCTATAGCGGTTTCTTTTTTCCTCTCTTTTGTATTAATTTTACTTAAATAAAAAATAAAAAAATAAACTGTTTCCAAAATTTTTTTTACTGATATACTATAGATCGTCAATAGCTACTAAAAAAAAAAAAAAAAAAAATAAAATCGGTTAATAAACAGAGAAGAAAAGGGTACTGAACTGTTTTGTCTTTGTCTATTCATATATAGGGGGCCAGCTCTTTCAGGCGCAATCGTTTAGGCACAATCTTTCGGGCGCAGATTCTTTCGGGCCTAGCGAACTAGACTTGCTTACGGACTACCTGTGGTGATTTTCGGGTATCATCCGTTAAACGTTATCATTTCTGTTAGTGAGAAACACGAGTTACCAAATATCAGAAATTCCACACAAATAATACCGTTCTTCGTTAACGATTTAGTTTTTCCACGGGTATATCATGTTATAAATATATGCATATATATGCATTTACATCATTTTATTGGTTATTCATTTTTTTTAAATGTTTTTCTAATTTTTTTGAAATAACGACTTCGGTGTGAAATACAAATGAACAGAGTTTCGCGGTGTAAATTTAAGAGTTCCGTTAGCATTAGTAATGCGAAATGAATGAAGATTAATATTAATAATCGGTCAAATATTATTGGTTCTTTTCATTTCTTTTCTTTTCATTTCTTTTTTTTATGTTTAAAAAATTACAAACCATCAACTCTACGCCATTTAAAGTGTATCAATATACGAAGTGATAAAGTTTAATTGTCTCGCGTTCGTTTTTCGCATCTATTAAAGAGATTGTCTCGTGTTCAGAGGCATTATCTATTGATAATGCCATCGTCCCCTGCCTCTCACCGAAGGCAGACCGTTCCAACATCGGAACCGATCGGTGAACAAAACCAAACCGATTCACCACCTTCGCGCCCTCCTACCCCTCAAAAACAGCTGACAGCCGCAACGACTGCATTAGCGCCGGACGGTAAGTATGGTGGTAAATCGTAGACTTCAGGTAAGCCAACGGCGAATCGAAACACAACACACACCTCACACATGCACAATACCGCTGATAACGATGATACCGCGGTCGTACACAGCGATGCGATAAAATCTATCTCCGAATTAACTACCGCTTCTTGTAATACGACTGATTACAATTATCAGTTTCTCGCACTGATAAATAACGAAATTCCAAATAATTTAAACCAACAAAATAGAAATTCAAAACATACCTTCGCAGATAAAATCAAATCGAATAAAAAGATCGCCCCATTAATTAATTTCAACTACCCTTCCCGTGAAAGCGGAATTATTTTTGATTATATCGCACCCTACGTTATACGTGATTATTTTGTCGCGCTTAAAAACCATGTAGCAGGCAGCTTAAACATTGTAGCAGGCTCCCGTATTAGCGGTGATAGAATTCTAATATTTTTAAAATCCAGACAAATAACAGACGAATTTCTAGCAAAAGGTGGCCGGATCACCATAAATAATAGAACAATTACTGCCCGGAGACTTAAACAACCGGCGAATAAACTCATTCTATCAAATGTCTGTCCAACCATCCCGAACGAAATATTAGTTCGACATTTGCAAGAAGTTTATCCAATAAAAATCCTTTCGCAAATTTCCATTTTACGTGTGAATCCGGTGGATGATGAATTTGCTTACGTAGTAAGTTTCAGGCGGCAGCTTTACGTCGAACAGTTTAATTGCAAAAATATCCCTGATTCCTTCACATTGAGGCACAACGACTACGAATGCAGGATCTACACGCAGCTCAATGACCATTCATGTGAAAATTGCAAGAAGAAAGGAGGAACAGTTAATCAAGAAGTTTTTTCCGAAACCATAACGACATTTCCAGCGCCGGTCGAAAATGCCTGTGCTGATAATAATCAACAGCGATATCAACCAACAACGAATAGCGACAAACAAGATGCAACATACACCAAACAAACTAAGACAATGGTAACTGAGCAAACTGTCCGACAGGAGCAGCACCAAAACATAGAAGAAAGACGCAATCAATGAACATTGATAATAACAACCCCCTTCAAAAACGACCACACCCCATTAGTCCCGATGAAACATACAATTCAACTCAACCGCCATTTCCAGATAAAACTGCTACTAAGCGAATAAACCTAGAAAATCAAAATTCTACGGCGCACAATGTAGAAATTAACGTCATGGACAATGCGGCCAAACCAGCCTCTAAAAAAGCAAACAAAGGAGTTGATATTAACCTATTAACAGAAGGAACATTACATCTATTTACTAGCGGCCAGACTCCGTTCTTCTTAGACTATCAAGAATTTCAAGAATTCATAAGACAGGTGGCCACAAGTCAGGATTTTGTTAATTACGCACTGACTTTCACAGAAGATAGGGATAACCTTTTACACATGCTTTCTCAAGTAAGACCATTATTAGGCAGCGTAGGACTTAAGAACAGATGTACTTGCATAATTAATAAATTAAAACCTCTCCTTAGCAAGGATGACCCTGAAACTAAGATATAAAACTAGTCATCTTAAGTAACACTGTCAACAATAATTAGAGAAAATGGCTGCAAATCTCAGTATTCTGCAATGGAATTGCAGAGGGTTTTATAAACGTATAGACGAACTGAGATTACTCATTAATAACTACAATCCAATAATCATTTGTTTACAAGAAACGCACTTAAACTCTTCCCATTCACCACTTATTAAAGGCTACAGAATATTTCGCTCTGACTACACACAGGGACAAGCAGCATGTGGAGGAGTCTCGATACTAGTGCATGAAGCGATTCCATCACATGAAATAAGGTTAAGTACCATGTTTCAAGCGGTAGCGGTGAAGGTGAAAATCCCGTCCCTTCCGCTCTCATCCGTTACAATCTGTAATTGCTACTTCCCACCCGCTACAAACATAACCAAAATAGACTTTGATACATTACTATTTCAACTGCGGGACCCAGTGTTATTACTGGGAGATTTCAATGCCCACTCTTCTGAGTGGGGTTCAACACAGCCAAATAGACGAGGAAATATGATTTCAAATAGCATCCGTAATAGTGACCTGGTACTCCTCCCTCCTCCATCACATACACATTTCAACACAACTCATAACACTTTTTCAATAATAGATTTAGCATTTGCATCCGTTTCACTATTTCCTTACTTGAACATAGATGTACATGGTGATCTGTGTTCAAGTGACCATTTCCCTATTTTCATACACTTTCCCCACCAGTTGCAAAAATTGCACTCAGCCCAGGTAACAAAAAAATTTGCATTCCATAAAGCAGATTGGAAGGGTTACAAAACAAAGGTTACTATCCCTAAAATTCAAACGGAATCGGTAGAGGAAAATCTGAAAATTCTCATCAACGCGATGAATGAAGCAGCGACAGCAACAATACCGAAAACAACAACAGCTCCTCGGAAAAAGCGAGTACCATGGTGGTGCCCCGAAATCAAAATGGCGATCGCACAACGGAAACGAGCATTGAGGAAGTATAAAACAACGAAGTCACTTACAGACCTGATTGAATTCAGAAGATTTAGAGCTCGAGCCAGGCTACTTATCAAAATGAGAAAACAGGAGTGCTGGACAGCATTTGTATCATCTATCTCAAAAGATATGCCTGCGACGGTGGTTTGGAGAAGAATCAAGTCGTTGTGTGGTAATTATCGTCCTCCAACTACCCCTTCCTTACTCATTAACAATGTCCTGCTCACAGACACCAAAGAAGTGGCAGATGCCTTTGCGCAACATTTTGCTAAAGTATCTTCCTCAGCATCCTACACCGATTCCTTCCTAGAACACAAAGCGAGACTAGAGGAGCAAAAAATATCCTTTCCTCCAGATCAAAAAGAAAAATACAATGATCCTTTTTCAATGTCTGAACTAAATTACCAGCTCGATAAAAAGCTAAAAAACAGTGCACCTGGAGCCGACTCCATTCATCCATTCATGATCAGATACCTACCTAATCTAGCTAAACAACTACTCCTTGACGTATACAACAAAATTTGGACAACTTCCTCCATCCCAAAATCCTGGAAAGCAGCTTTAATTATTCCTATCCTCAAACCTAATAAAGAAACCTTCATTCCTCAAAATTACAGACCTATCTCCTTACTATCTTCACTCTCCAAAATCATGGAAAAAATGGTGAACAGACGACTATCCTCTTTCCTAGAATCTTCAAACGTTCTCTCCCCAATACAAATTGGAGGTCGCAAATCAAAATCCCCAATGTTACATCTCCTGAGCCTAAAAAGACAAATACTTGAAGCCCAAAAGAGGTCACAAGCTCTCTATACTGTCTTTTTTGACATAGAGAAAGCATTCGACCGGATATGGCGATATAAAGTGCTTACAAAGCTGAAGAACGCCAATATAAAAGGCAATATGGGCAACTATATAATGAATTATTTGTCAAACAGACACATTCAAGTAAAAATTGGCTCAAATGTATCCTCTCCTGTCCTAATAGAGAATGGTATTCCTCAAGGCTCTCCTCTAAGTGTAACACTCTTTATCCTATACATAAATGATGTGGCGGACTGCATACAGCCGCCGGTAACATCCCGATTGTTTATAGACGACCTCAATATATCCTTAGCATCAAACTTTCCTTCCAACGCCAAATCTATACTACAATCCACAATCAATAGGTTATATTCGTGGACCGAAAGTAACGGCCTTACTTTCTCCTTAAATAAAACTTCTTGTGTAAAATTCCAGAAAAGTCGTCGAGTAAACCCAAACCATGATTTTTCCCTTACCCTAAATGGACTTCCTCTTCCAGTCACATCCTCAGCTAAATTCTTGGGTCTAACATTTGACTCCCATCTGACATGGTCTTCTCATATTAAAGAACTCAAACGCAAATGTAATAAAATCATAGCTATCCTAAAATGTTTATCACATCATAAATATAACAATAATCCAAAACTACTTCTATCTGTATACAGATCACTTATTCTAAGCAGATTAACCTACGGCTGCCAGGTGTTCTATTCGGCTAGTAAGCAGCTCATAAAATCACTTGAATCAATCCATCACGCTGCCTTAAGGTCCATCCTTGGGGCACGTCGAACATCTCCCACGCAGGGTGTCTGTGTGCTATCAGGAATTCCGCCATTATCCTATATATTTGACTTCTACACCTCCCGTGATCATCTATACTGGTACCAACAATATCACTTCTCTTCGAGGAGCACTGTCATTCCTCCTCCAGCCTTTCAAAATGATCCAATACCTAATATTCTAAATTTTTTGACTGAGAAAAACATCAAATACAATCCGGATCTCCTCCTGTTCCCAAAAGAACCACCATGGGAATACCCCCCATTGATGGTAGACTTATCACTCTTTATCTACCGTACATCTAACGAGGACCAATATACAGCTCGCCAAAAAAGTATCGAAAAAATACAAACTTACACACATGATACACACGTTTATACAGATGGAGCTAAAGCAAATGTCGCTGGCACACTGTCCACTCCTACAGCATGTGCCTACCTAATCTCAGGTGAAGCCGAAGCAGTGAGGCTACATGATGACAGCTCCGCATTAGAAGCCGAGCTATACGGAATTCTCTTTGGATTGGAAGCATGTGCGTGTTGTAAATCTGAGAACAAACAATACATAATTATCACAGATTCACTGGCCTCCCTTCAAACTATTCAGTCACTTACTATAACCAGTTCATTAGTCTATAAAATAAGATCTACAGCACATCGCCTTACCCAAGAGGGGATACAAGTAGGCTTCTTGTGGGTGCCGGCACATGTTGGAATACCCGGAAACGAATGTGTAGACCGGGCCGCCAAGTCAATGTTGTCTGTCCCTATGCCACCCAATGTCCCACCACCAGAAATCACCCCCTTCTTCCACAAAAATATGAAAGAACATTGGATCTCATCCTGGTCCCAACATGCAACTTTCCTAAGGAATATTAAACCAAATGTTGATCCTTGGTGGCCACCGATCCAAATGTCCAAAAAAGAATTCTCTGCCCTTAATAGATTGAGACTGGGACACACATCGATATCTCACAACCATGTCCTCCAGGGAGCCCCTCCACCGATTTCCTGCCCATTCTGTAATGCAGCAGTGCTACCTTCGGTGGAACACATCCTGAAACAATGTCAAAACTTAACAATAATCAAGGACGAACCACTACACCTTCTTTTAGATAACCGTCCAGAACAGGTTCAGACAATGCTAATCTTCCTTAACCGAAATAATTTAATAAACAAATTGTAATAAATCCGATACTCGTTGTGCCGTAATGACCCTGGCAGTTATACATGGCCAACGAGTAGATTACACACACAAAAAAAAAAAAAAAAAAAAAAGTGTAACATAACTGGATTGAATTTCCTCCTAATATATATTCGTTATATTATCTGTTTCATTCGTATCTAGAAAGTTTATTTGGGGATAAGTTTATTGAAGTTTCTTCTGTTATCTCTAATTTTAATTATATATTTAATTCTTTGACCGAAGTTACCTAGGTTTCGAAAATATATCGAAAACGACAAATAACGGCGCAACAATTTTTAAACATATTTATGTTAATACTGGGCGAAAAATATATTCGATATTACAAATTAAGAGTAAAAACTCTCGTTTGCTACTGCCCGAATGATCCATGCCTGAAAGTATTTGCGCCCGAAAGATCGCGCCCGATAGAGATATATGTGTAAACTTGATTCTTCGGGCCCACCTCTCGATACTAGTCTCCCGTAATTCTTAGATAAATATTTGTTTCAATTGATTATAACATTCTTCGCAATAGTAGCTGAAGATCAGAGTTAATCCTAATGGTAAAATATGAAAAAATTCTTATGCGTTATTACAAGAGAGTTACATAAAAGTGAGACATTTTACACTTAAATTTTATTGAAAGAATATTAAACGTATTGTTGCATCTTTTTAAGTGACTTTAGAAACATTTTTTAACAAACGTATTAGGAAGTTTTAACCTTCGAAATCCACTTATACGATTTTACAAGATTATACTTCTTTTTTTTATTATATTATAGAATCCTTTAATATAAAAATATATTAAATTGTAACGAATACGAATATAACACAAACGAATTTAAATGTACCGGTATAGCGGATTACTCAGTGTGATTTAGAATTCTGATCACATATTTTGTGTCGTTTTATAAATTTTACCTGATAATGGGCTATGTCCGAAAACGTTTCTAAGTTAAATTGGTTTCTTATGTACTTGGAGATCTGTTGCAATTTAATATATTTTCACTTTTTTTTTATTAGCACGCCTATAAGGCATTTATTTTATTTTTACGGAAAATGACGTATGGTTAATTAAAATCGGCCCTTCCGAATCGGGCAAAGTCCGAAAAATAGAATATAACATAGGTTTTTTTTTTTTTTGAAGAGACGAGTGGGTAACTACTTAAGAGCGTACTTATTTTAACATGTTTAAATCGTGTGATTTTTATAGTTTAGGCATGCTTCCATAATTCATTTGTTTCTTTCGAACGCAGCAGGATCGTCTTTTATCGCGGTTTATTTCCGAGATTATTACAACACATGAATCGATGTGGGTTCAGAGGTATTTTAATAACTGGATCGCCCTCATATAGCGTATAATATTGTGGACTTCTTTCCTTTGACAACGTAGCAGCCGGTAAACTGGAGGGTGCCTGGATAATGCTTGCACGAGAACAGTGTGCCAAGATGTGTTCAGCAGCTGGCAAATGGCATAAGGGATAGGCCGGAATGGGGGAGGGTGTTCCTTCCAGCAAATAGTTCTGCGATATTGATGCATATCCTAGGTGAAGTCTCTGGTCAGTGCTGAAAACTCTTTGCGAAAACATGGGTACCGATAGCCACCACGGCTCAATAACTGATCGATCTTAGCCACGATATCACACGGTTTCCCTTGTCTCACCTTCTATGTTCCTGTGAAAGGGATGATCCTAGCTGAGAAAGAGGGACGCCTTCGGGCTATTAGCGGCCAAATTCACGCGTTCGATTTTTCGATAGCTCCTGTAAAGTCCGGAATAATATAATTATAACAAAGGCCAGAAAAAGCGACCAATTTTTCGAACAAAAAAAAGTAAAGAATCATTTTATGAAATCTGACTTTGGTAGCGGCGGCTCCGTAAATTAATTTTTCGATTTTCGAAAAGTCGTGTAATTCGGTCGAGTGCAATTGAAATTTTAAAAAATTTCCATGTTTTTGGCTGAAAAATTTTAATCGCAGAACTTCAGTTTGTTTACTTAATTTCAATGAACTCGCACTAGTCTGTGCGCATCACTTTAGTTTCCGTTTACAGTTTGACGTCACCTCCGGTTCACCGCGTCTAGTTCATTTATTTTCCCAGTTCAATATACATTACGGAATTTTAAGATACGACAGCTTCAAGCGAGCGCGAATATTAAATTAACATCGCCATTTTCATGTGGCGACATTTCTGCACGTTCCGGGCGATTGCGCCATTGTCGAGTTAGACGGAGTAAAAAAAAAGGGTAACGGAAAAAATGCTAAGTAAGCGGACTGAAAAAATTGCCGTCACCTGTATAATGTTTGTATTTTATTAGGATGTGAAACAGCAGTTTCGGAAGGCCTTTGCGAGTAGCGCGGCAACAACGACAGCAGCTTTTGTTGCCGCGAAAATGAAACTGTACTCGACAACTCATTTATATTCAACGTTAGGTGCGCTGTGCAAAGGTCGTGTAGCGAATCGGAGCGGCAGGACAAAGAGCCATTTGTTGTTTCTTGCGAGTAGTCGAGCTATCTGAGTGAATTTTATTTGCTTCTTGTAATTTGATATCAATTTCTAAGAGGAATCGCCGAGCGCTTACCTGCAATGTGTTCTGCTACACGTATTAAATTTGCCAAAGTTCACCACGTTCGGTTGGAAATTTATTTCCGAGACGCGAGGTGATTTTCAACGACCTCGTTCGAGAATGACCCGAACGAATTTTTTATACAGCCGCAAGAGGAAATATTTAAATTTTTCCCCTTCATTTTCGTTCGTGTCATTATCGCTCCTGTGTCTGCGTATATGTGCGTCCGCGCCCGAAAATAATAGCGAAGGAAAATTGCCCGAGATAATGTTGGCCCTTTTTACGTTATACCGAATCGAACGTATAGTTACCGTTCATTTCGCAGATATCCGCTAACAGCAAAAATTAGTTAGTGTGCGAGAAATTGTTTAACGGCTTTGATAAGGAGTGGGGCGCGACATTTTGATTGTTGTAAGCGGTTTTTGTCACGAAGAATCGCTCCGTTGAAGAAACTTTTATTCCCGTCATGTCTACTTTTTTCGAATCTTAATGATTCCGAAGAAAAATATTTGATTTTCGTTTTTCCTTCTGCATTTTTTTCTTCCCTATCAATTTATTTTTCCTCTCATCAAACACATGCACTAAGAAGAACTGATAAGAAGCTCTCTATTTTCATCTACATTCATCAAAGTTAATGAACAGCCTCAGTTGTATACTAATGCCCGGTATTTTTAAATTTTTTAAAAACATGCAATCCACGAAAAATAAGTATTTTTTTTTTGGAATATGTCTCGGGCGATTTAGTTCGGAACTTATTAAATGATGGAAAAAAAAAATTTATAATTTTTTTCAAGAATAATAGTTTAAAAATATTTCGTTAGGTATCGTTTACGGACACAAGAAAAAGATAGAAACTAGTCACATTCACAATAGAGCTTCCGGACCAGATAATATTTTTACCCAATAATGATAAAGCATCTATTACAGCTCTAGAGAGTATCTTTTAGCAATTTACAACAAAGCTTTTAAAAAATCGATATTCTCGGCTTGCTGGAAGACCGCCATCATAATCCCGATTCCAAAATCGAATAAGAACTCTTTTATTAACAACTGTAGACCAATATCACTCACAAGCATACTGGGTAAAATATTAGAGTAATTGCTAAACAGAAGGCTCTCATGGACACTTGAAGCCAACAAGATACCATCTATCCATCAATATGGTTTTAGACAGCAACGATCAATACAGCTAGCGGTAAATAATCTCGTTAAGAAGATCATTCATAAATTTGAAATTCACAGTCGCAATTTTCCTCGATTTTTCTGAGTTTTATGACCGTGTATGACGGTACCTCATTGTTAAAAAAAACTACATCAAATCGGGATAGATGGTAATTTAGCAAACATAATCAAACATTTTCTTACTGACAGACGGATTCGCGTTAGAATAGGCAACATTCTATCAGAAGAAAGAACAAACTCCAACGGGGTACCTCAAGGATCACCCTTGAGTGTCACTTTGTTCCTGCTTGCGCTAAACAATATTACTTCGGTTGTCCGGAAGCTAGTTTCTATCAGAATGTTCGCCGATGATGCTGGCTTCAAGCATCGTCGCTCGAGTAATACAGCCAACGATAAACAACATCAACACCTGGAGCCACGACCATGGTTTTCTAATATCCGCCGAGAAAGCAAATTACATAATCTACTCAAATAACAAAAGCAAACAACAAAATATAGTTTTGACACTGCGTTCCAAACCAATTCCACAAGTACAAACAGTCAAGTTTTTAGGAATCCTGCTTGATAAAAAGCTATCATGGAAGGACCATATAACGTGTACATACGTTCAAAATGCATCTGCTCTCCCAGGAATTCTCAAGTTGCTCTCTGACATGGGATGCAGCAGAAGAATACTATTACATTTATATCGATCCCTCAGCCGAACAAAATTGGACTATGGTGCTCAACTTCATAATTTAGCAAGCCACACAACTTTAGAAAAACTAGATTACATTCATTTCAAGGCATTCGATTAGCGGCATGAGCGTTCAGACCTACAACAAGGAACCCCCTTTCAAATATCGAAGAATGATCCAAAACCGCAAATCTCCGAATCGCCGCAGCAGCTATACCAGATTTACCAACAGGAAATTTCTTCCGTTCAACAACTATTATTGGAATAAATACAAGTCAACCCAAAATGAGGATCAACATATCGCGTTAAAATTCGAGGATAACATTCGAATCTCCTACACCCCGAAAACATACCTCTCGCTTTCCCAAGTCTCCGTACGTCGTCTGCACCATGGTCAATACCGTCAATTCAAATCATCGAAGAGCTGATGAAGTTATCAAACAACTTTAGACATGCAGTCAAGATTAATATTTTAGAGTGGTATCCAAACAAAGTACACGGTTACACCGATGGATCAAAAACAATTAAAAAAGTTTAGGCTGATGAAATGTTTGACATCAATTTTTTTTCAGGTTTCAATTAGGTCTTTTTTCGAGCCAAAAATCGTTGCTTTAATTTTTTTAAGTCTTGTTTTACCGGGGAAAAAAAAATCTGAAAAAATCTTAAAAAACTTAAAACACTTCACTTACCTTTTTTTCTCTCTCGCGATTTCAGTTTTTTCGTTCTTTTAATAACTTTCTTAAATTTTCAAAGGACTCTAGAGAGGAAAAATTAAAAAAAAATTTATACGTGTTTTTAATGTTCTTCAACTTTTAGGGACTTTTTTAACAGTTAAAAAATAGCCGAGATATCTTTAAAGACAACGAAAATAGATATACAGTGCGCCGGCGCGGGTTTAACTGAAATTTGCTGAAACTGTTCCTATAACAGGATATCCCGGTTGCGCAGTTTAGCTCAAAGGCACTTTTACCCCCCTGTCCGGCTTTTTCCCTATATTAAAAATGTAAAATGACTCATTCGAGACATTAGGAATAAAATTAATTTCTTCTTTTCAGTTCGTTTTATTTTTCGGAAAAAATGAAATAAAATTATTCCGCCGTTATAGCACGAATATATTTTATACCTCAGATGTTGTAGTGTAAACCTGATTAGAACCTATTGCTTAGACTATTATTATTATACGGGGATGCCACAATCAATTATGATTAGCACTTGAGAACAATCAGTGATGCTTAGTCGAAACATGTGTTTTTTGAATGGGCACGGAACGAATAACAGATTTCATGAAAAACTGCATATTTGAGGCGTTTAATTTTGTTTTAAAAGCTAACAGTACGAAAATATGATCTATATTTTTATTCTCGTTTTTTGATGTTTCCAAACAACACTGTATGGTCAATTTCATTTCCTTAGCAATGTACCCGGAAGGACACTTTCTAAATCAGCCTTATTTACCATTAACAATAATAGAACATTCGATTTTGTATATACGCTAACTCCTTTAATTCACCGTTGGACATTAAAAAATGCCGCGTTCATTTAGCGATATCGTAAACTATTAGCAAAACTTTCTTGACTAGTAGTATCCCGTATATGTATGTACCTCACTTTTTTCCCCTCCAGAACAAAAATATTGATTTTATGCAGGATTCTCAGCTTTGAGCGATACAAGTTTTTCCAGTACGATAATGTGCGGTTAATATGATTTTAAGAAGGAAATCAAATAGTTCCTTCGGCTGCAAGCTATTAATATTATAATATTAGAAGTTTTTCTGTAAGCGCATTGAAATCTATTAAAGATAAACAGGCGAATAAACAAAAATTCCTAAATCTTCCGATTTCGAATTCACCGCGTATTACTGCAATCTCAATTCGCAACAAAAGACCACAATTAAACTACAGATTTTGAACTTTGTCAAAAAATGAAAAGGGTACAAAAAGTTTCAGTGAGCCCGGCAGTCATTGGCGGCTCTCAATTATGTTCGACCGAAAACGAGAATTTTTGAATTAGCAAGACTAGTGAGAATAGAAGGGACTGGTTTAGTTGGCCCATTCGCATTTTCAGTTGGCAGCAGAACATGTACGTTGTGCGTCGCCTGTATTGTGACATTGTGGAACAATTTTGAAGTTCGCAAAAAGTAAAAATTTTCTGTTTTGCACACTTCAATAAGGATACATTGTTCGGCAAAATAATATGTTTTTTATAGTTTGAGTTTATGTTTTTATCACGTATCAGTTTCGTGTATGAAAGAAATTTCAGAAAAATGTCCTCTTTCCTCAACTGAAAACTAAAAAGACGTCACTTGTTCCTGACCGTCCGTTGTAATTGGAGACCAGATTTCTACACAAATTCACATGTGTGACCTGAGGATCGATATATATATTTCTTTAGAAAACATGTTTCCCAAAATTTGTGCTTGGCAAAAATTAAATTAAAAAAATTCTACAACTATATGGTTCTAGAAGACAGATGATGGCCAAGTGTCCCAGTCAAACCCGTATCCTATTGTGCAATTCAAACATTGTACCAACTGCTGCTTTATGTTGTCTCTTTGTTTGTCAGTATTTATCATTTGGTTAACTGCTGAATTTGTTACTAACATGTTTCCGAACTTCATTTTAAAATTGCGGAATTCTTCCTTGATTGTTTCTAGCGAGATTCTCTATTCTTATTGTGGTTTCCTCTTTTTTTCTCAACACATTTCACAATATCAAATCCGCTACAATTTTGATTTATTTATTAATTTGGAATAGTAGCCTTTTTGGCTTAAATTTTCTAAAAATTAAATTTTGTTTTATTGATTTGTTTTGTTTTTTTGGAGAATGTTGGTTTTACGAATTCTTGCCAGAGACCGACACGAAGTACTATTCTTATTACAAGTATGCCTTTTTAATTTTCTCTGACTTTAAGTCGCTATTGTCGTTAATTTTAATACAAGCGTTTATGATTTTTTTTCTCTGGAATTGAAGAGTGAGTTTATTTATGATTTTTAGCTTGTAAATTCAACTCGTTTTTACCCCTTCGTCTCTTCGAGTTAAACCGTTTCGTTATATATATTTAAAATTATTCAGCGTGCACGAGATTGGGAAAGCATAGGTTGAAGCTGGTTACATGAAGTGTCGTATAACAATTTTTCCTACTATTTCCCTATATGTAATGTTGCCTCATGAAATCTTCGATCAGCTTACTGCGCTGAATTTGTGCATAACCTTACCACACCCAAGGAATATTTTTATTAGATAAATGATTGTCTCGAGAACTAATATTTATAAATGTACTTTTTAAACTTAATATTCTATTTTCGCAACACATTACAATGAGACGCTTTTTTGTTTTTTTCATTATACTATCTCTACTCGCTTACCGTGTATAACTGCCAGGGTCATTACGGCACGACGAGCATATGAGTTATTACAGTTTACCTAAAAGGTTATTTATGTTGAGGAAAGATAGCACTGTTCGATTCTGTTCTGGGCGATTGGACAAAATAATGTGTAGCGATTCGTCTTTATTTCTCCTTAATTGTTTACATTGTTTTAGGATGTACTCGACAGAAGGTGCCACTGCTGCATTGCAAAATGGGCAAGTAATTGGCGCAAGGGCTTTCTGAAGGATATGATTATGTGATACGGATGTGTGTGTCCCAGTCTTAACTTAGTAAGAACTGAGTATTCTTTTTTGAACATTTGGATCGGTGGCCACCAAGATTCAATGTTTGGTTTTATATTACTTAGAAAGGTTACTTGTTGGAGGAACCAGGATGATATCTAATGTTCTTTCATACTTCTATGTAGGATGGAAACTATTTCCGGAGAATGGCACGAATCACGACATAATTAATAGAGATAAATTTACTTTTAACTAAAATAGTGTCACGACTTCATTAAAATATATACATATCTGACGAAAAGTTACTAAAATTATGCTAAAGAGAGCCGTCTATATAAATAAATATAGAAATATTATAATATTAGAAAAAATCAATAGAATAATAATAATAAAAAGAATTCCCGTATCGATATCCTAAACTAAGACCGAAATTAATAAAATAAATCCTCTTTGATTAAACGTATTTTTATTGGTTTTTTTTAGAATTTTTTTTTTTAAAATTTCAACATTAATTTAGAATATTTTACCGTCAAGAGAGTGAAGAGTCTCTATATTATTATTTCAAAATTAACGCTAATTATTTACTTTACACCCGTTAAAAGTTTTAAATTGTAATTGAATTTGTCGATTTTACCAGTGATGAAAGCGGCAATGATCATTTGAAAGGTTTCTACTGTCAAATTATGTTAAAAGAACGAAAAAAATTAAAAATAAAATAAAAGTAAAAAAACCGAAAAACGAAAACTTTTAAATAATAAAGAAGCCGGGAAAACAATATGACATCGGTTATTTTTTAACATTTTCTGTCGAAGGGTTATTATATATTCTTGAATAAAAGGTTTCTTTCCGGTGAATTCTGTAATGTGATAATAATTACTCTCTTCTTTACTTGTCACTTACTCCTTTCAGCGCTGATAATCGTATTAACGTCTAATTTGCGGTGATACTCTTAAAAGTTCAAATATATCGTGTAAAAGGAGATGTTGAAAGGACTTGACTTGTTGTAAATTGAATTTTACTTTTTTCCCCTTCGGATATTCAAATAGAAAGATGTTTTGTTTGATTTTTTGTTAAAGAATAAATTACCATTAAAAAGTTGTTTTTAGGAAAGAGGCGAGATGTAATTATGGAAATTAATTTCGAATTTAATAATAAAAACCGCGTCGTGAAATGATACTAGGCGTGCCGAATAATGTTTTAGTTCATTTTAAATTTTGCTAAAAGAAAATCTGTCAAGCAGACAGTTTACTACATTAACACAGAATGGCTGCCCTTGGCCGCGCCGAAGTTTCTCGTTCAGTCGATAGTGTTAAGCAATCGCAAACACAGTAACGATTTTGACAGGTTTATCTCAGGAAGATAGCTTAGCGTGTACTCTAAGGATAATTCCCCAATGTTATTAATTCTAGCTTTTTTTTTCTTCTTTTCGTAATTAAGTGGTAATTATGACAAAAATACAAATTTCTCGAAGAATCATCAATATCGTTGTGATTTTTTTTATTATTTTTGACTTTTTACGATGAAAAAAGCGGTGAGTTCAATGAGTCGAGGGTTTGAATAAATGACGAGGCAGGAGAGAATGAACGAAGCATTGTAATTAGCTAGAGAGGGAAGCAGAGAAGAGCACTGTAACCGGATGTTGTTATAAATAAAATTTATTCGAAGTAAAAAAGTGCTCCCCGTTTATAAAAATCGGTCGAACCCCACCTTAACGACAGACATCTATTTGAATAGACACCGATAGGCTTCCGCAAACGTATGATATCATAACTGCGTTGTTCAAGATTTCGTTAATTTTTAATTTTGCGACAAGGAAGTAGCCGTAAATAAATTTTTTGAATACATTTTTAAGTATTACGAAGAGTTCAGTTTTATTAGAATTACAGATGAAGTTTATCCGGTACGGAAACTTTCATTAACTACGCTGGTACGGTAGTGTTCAACCACCGTGGTCTGTTATCTATTAAGTCGCAGGCGCCGTAATCAGGTTTTTTGTAGGTGACATTGATTAATCACGTTAAAATTCAATGCTGCAACCAAGATAACAGATCTGTCCTAGCCTTTGCATACCGCAAGTATGGCGGTTCGCGATCATTAACTGCTCCGAGCGCTTTGCATTTACTCGAATATTCAGATTTACCTCTCATTTAATTTCAACGATTTTTGTCTTAGTTATACTCTTTTTTTTATACATTTCGATTCCTGATGAGTTCCGATCAGCTAGATTTGCCACAATAATTAATCGGGGGAATGCTTCACTCGGTTTCTGCAACTGCCCGCAGAAGGAATTTTCTCTTTGAAGTCGATGGTTTTTGAATAAAACGACAAAGACTTTACGATTCTTCAATCTCAACTAGTCGACGGCAGCAGTACATTGTAACGGGGAAAAAAAAACTGCAAAAGAACACCTTTAACAATGCCCTACCAATAATCTAAATAAAAGCGAAGCGATCAACATACGTCTTACCGCAACGAACATAAATTATAAAGCTCGCTCACGGGGCGTGACATTATGTCCAGAGTATGAATCATAAACATCTGATGAGATTCTCTGTAAGAAGAATAATTTCTTACAATTACATAATTAAAAATTTGGAGAAGAAAAATAACATGGATGTATGGTTTCAAATACTGGTTATAAAAAGTTTCAGTTATTGCTTATAGTATTCCGCGTCATGCGAAAATCATTAAAAGTATGCATAACTGCGCAAATCATTAAAAGTATGCATAACTGCGCAAATCATTAAAAGTATGCATAACTGCGCAAATCATTAAAAGTATGCATAAGTGCGCAAATCATTAAAAGTATGTATAACTGCGTAAATCATTGAAAGTATGTATAACTGCGTAAATCATTAAAAGTATGCATAACTGCGCAAATCATTAAAAGTATGTATAACTGCGTAAATCATTAAAAGTATGCATAACTGCGCAAATCTATTTGTCAAAAGATTCGTATTTGAAGTTGCTAGTAAATAATCAAGGAAGCCGAACACTCAAAATAACCTACTCGTATACACATATTTATTAAGTACAAGCAAGATGATATAAATACACTACACCCTGTCAAGAAAGTATCGGGAATTGTCAATTTAAATCTCCCGGGTAATAGCTAGGCAGATAATTTTTTTTTTCCAGGTTGGTACAACTGTTTTGTATTATGATGCCTATTTTTAGCGCGATCTGTCAACCAGTGTGTTTACAGCAGCTGTTAAAATCAGTCGACCTTGAAGTGTTTTGTCGAAGTTTTACAATGAGTGAAAATATTGAACAACGTACTTGTGTTAAATTCTGTGTTTCGAACGAAATTTCTTGTGCCGATACACTGAAAATGTTACAGAAGGCTTTTGGTGAATCCGCTTTATCAAAAACGCGGGTTTACGAGTGGTACAGAGCGTTCAAGGATGGTCGGGAGACGGTCGAAGACATGCCTCGCTCTGGACGGCCTTCAACGAGTGTGACCGATGATAACGTCGATAAAATCAAGGAAATCGTTGCTGAAAATTGTCATGTGAGCTTGAGAGAGATGGCTCATGGATTGGGCATGTCACACGAGAGCGTACGTACGATTGTGCACGAAAAATTGGGTATGCAACGCGTTGCGGCTCGGCTTGTTCCGAAAGACCTGAATTTCTTTCAAAAAAAGTACCGAGAACAGGTAGCTGCAGACATGCTGGATCGAGCCAATTTGGATCCTACCTTCTTGGAAAAGATAATTACTGGTGACGAGACATGGGTGTACGAGTGCGACACGCTTACGAACCAGCAATCGTCCGAATGGCGGCCAATTGGCGCGCCAAAGCCGAAAAAACCTCGCCAAAGCCGATCGAAAGTGAAGATCATGTTGATTGTTTTCTTCGATATTCGAGGCGTGGTACACTATGAATATGTGCCAGCCGGACAGACAGTCACCAAAGAGTTTTACTTAAGTGTTTTGAGACGTTTGAGAGAGGCTATCCGTCGTAAACGTAACGATTTGTGGGTCGACAATTCTTGGATTCTCCATCACGATAATGCGCCGTCTCACAAAGCCATAATTGTGAATGAGTTTTTGGCCAAACACTCGGTAAATATCATCGAACAACCGCCGTATTCACCAGATTTAGCACCCTGCGACTTCTTCCTATTCTCAAAACTCAAATTTCCGCTACGGGGAATGCGCTTCGAATCGATTGATGACATCAAGACGAATGCGACGCGAGAGCTAAAGGCCATCCCGGAAACCGCCTATCAGAAGTGCTTTGCCGAGTGGAAAAAGCGTTGGCATATGTGCATCGCTTCGAATGGATGTTATTTTGAAGGTGACAAAATAAATTTGGATGAAAATTAAAAATTGTTCGTTTTATTTAACAATTCCCGATACTTTCTTGACAGGGTGCTATATCCTTTTCAAATGTTTTGCATTCTCTAACAAACGCTCCTTTCTTTATAGCTTTGGGTCTTTTCCTACTCCCTTTAACGCTACCTATATCCTTTCCTTCCCATTGCCTTCAGTTATTCCATTGCTGATGTCCTTTGTGTTTTTCCCATTTCTGACCGCCTGGATATTTAGTTCTAACTTTTAATTTTTCATGTTGTTAACCAAGGCCGCTGGCGCGTCCAGGGTAGGAAAAAAAAATTAAAAACTATATAATCAGCTCTACATTAATGTGAAGTTAAACTTATACAGATAAATTTCAGATAGTTTTATTTATTCAGAGCGCGTCTTACCATTGTTTTTTTTTTTTTTTTTTTTTGATAAATCAGTATTTGTTACCCCCCCATTTTGTATCTAATATCTATTATTTGAAGATTGCGTGCTGTACTAAGAGATGCAATATTATTCTTGTAAAAACTATTGTATAAATAAAACTTTTACACTTTTTCTTTTTTCACCACACTTTAAAAAGCGCCCGATATCGTCGGATAGTTTTTAAATTTAACAATTTTTAACAATGGCGCTATAAAAATTTTTATTTTCATTTGTTAGTCAAATGTTACGGGGAATTCTTTCATCGGTGGAACGGATAAAGTTACAGATTTTGTGAAGATGACATCATTTTTCGCGTACAGCATCAGTTTTAATTTACGATTATTTTCATGTTTTGAAATTGAGTTTTATTCGGTTTTTTTTTCTCGTTCTTTTTGAGGTAGATGACTTTGAAAAATTCCTGATGACTTTGAACGAAATTCGCTGACATTGTAACTTTTCATTTACTAGATTCTCGTATGGACGCGGGGACGCGAAAGCGGATTATTATGACAGGGTTGTGTCTTTTCTCTGTTCATTTATCGCGAAAAACGAGAGAAAAAACTGCACTAAAACGCACATTCCACTTTGTGAAGTACGGTTTTGCAACTATTGAGAAGCTTCTTGAAAAATGTCGCCAACTCGTACATAGAAAGTTCATTTTTATTTCATTAAAACCTTAATTATTTTTTTAGTTTTCGGGGTATTTTTTTTTTTTTTTTCCGTAATTTTTCTTTTATCGCACTTCCATTGTTCGGTGAGGAGTAGTACTGATGGAAGGCCGCGGCGCAGCTGGACGGGCGAGCGGAGAAGTGTCGTAAAAGTCGGTAGACAAGTTTAAAAATTGAATGGTACGCGTTATTGTATTATATTTGCGATTATGGTTACGATTATTTATTATTAAAGCGTCTAATGAAATAAGTTCCGTGTGAAGAATGCTCCTATATGGCACAGGTGGTGGCAAGCCAATCGTGCTTTCTGACGATAACCTGGCTGAATGCGCTGCAAGACGCTACGCCGTTATACAGCATTCTGAATTCGTCCTACTATTATTTCTCGCGTTACCGTTCGCACAATGCCGGCCGAGTCTTTATCTGCTTTATACACTCTTTACCTGTGCACTTGTTGGCAACTCTCTATTCATTTCGCCCGCGGCAAACTTTACCGGCAAAAAAACAAACTTTTATCTCTGCTGCGCAAAAACCACTTGCATAGCTTTGATTCCAGACTTTACATAATGTGCGCAAAGAGCTGCAAGAGTGAAATCACACGAAACCGATATAGACAGCCGGTTGTCGACAGAGAAATGCGTCTATTGTTGTTCATTTTCGGGAATTCTGAACAACGGCAACTTGTCTTTGTCTCGTGAACGTGTAATTCCGGTTCCCGGTGCGGAGGTCTGCGCGCACCCGCCTTTGCAAGACAAAAGCCTAAAAAATTACCCACGATTCAGACTGCACCTTTGAAAATTTTCGAAGCGAACAGACCTCGCGAATGACGAACCACAGACAAGCGACCGACTTTGCACTGCTCTCGTTTAATAGTTGATCTGCCTTTGCGGCCGAGTGTAGGATAATGAAATTAAAAATCCTCTTCTTCGCAGACAACTAACTGCTGAAAACAATGCCGAAAGAAATCTTCGTTAAAGCCTAAAAAGTTGAAAATTAAAAATTTTGCACTAAGCGGCCGGCTTTTTTTATAGGTACAGCGTTTTAAACAAAAGAAGCTAAAATACTTTGAAAACTAACGTATAAATGTGGGGCGTAAACGAAAGTTAATAAAAAGTTGTTAATTGACGACGATCTCGGTCGTAGAACGATAATAGACGAAGTAATTGTAGCAAACTATATTATAATAATGGTGTTATTTGATAATAATGTAGACTGTTGCAATTTAAGCTGACGATGCCTATATAAACGCTTAATCTAAAAAAACTTAAAACGATAACATAAACTCGGAAGAAATACTATAACTCGATGCAAGCCACGGTTGCCACTCAGCGACTATAGACAGAGAAGCTATCGATAAAGTATCTTCAAACGTCCCCGACTGAACTATAAGCAGAAGAATAAAAAGTAAAAGGTGCGTACCAAATGTCATACCAAAATCGAGATAGACGGTTGTACAAAATTAGCTCAGACTATACCAATCATCATGACAATGTTGCACGAATAATTCACTAAAAGATAACATTGAAAGCGAACCTGGTAAATACATGTTACTCTTACTATGCATATGCGTCGGTATTGGAAGATAAATCGAGAAATTTCGCAGATCTGCTGACATAATACTGTATAATCAAGAGAAAACAAAAAAAAAAAAGAAAGGAAACGCCAAACGAATAATAGAAGTTGCAGTAAAGAACAGAATATGAAAATATATGCGGAAATGATTAACAAATTTGGTCAGATAAGCTGACAAGGGATTTCGGCTGCGCCAGTTACTCAGAAATGAAAAGGATGGCCGATAACCGATACGATTGGAAAAGATGAAGCATATGAGCGAACCAGTTCACGGACTGCTGACCAGATGATGATGATGATGATATATAATGTATACGGGTTTTTTCAGTTACCTTTGCAAGATTCGGTAGCTCAAATCAGAGCGACTGTAACAGACTGAAATATAACGGAATTGTAGCAAGCTGGATCATCACATGCGTGTACATAATTGTACTGGTAATACCCCGAATCAATTTTTAAATCGTGTAAGCCTAAAAATGTGAATTTCGGGTTTTCAAAAATGCCGCTTTAATATTTTTCCAAAAAAATAATAAAAAAAAAACATTTTTGGCGGAAAACGTGTGAAATATTATGGATTTTTTCAGGTATTTGATGTAAAAAATTCGAATTTTCCCCGTTTATTCGAAAAGTTGAAAATGTGCATTCACTGTGACGATAGTTCTTTAGTTTCGTATTTTGTTACAACGATTTACCGTGAACTCTTTTTAGATTTTTTGAGCTTTTGCAAAAAAAAAAATTAAGAAATTTACTTTTTCCAGTGGACCTTTTGCATATACGTCTTTATAAACCTTCGGACAAAATTCATAAAACCGAATAATATCTTTTAGTTAGAAAATTTTACAGATGAAATGGCAAAATCGAAAGTTTGAACTTATTTACACATATACAGGCTTTTATAAATTATTGCGATAAAAAAAGTTCCCAAAACGGTTATTGCGCGCTTGATTTACTTCGTAATAATGACACAAACATACGAACTGGCCCCGTAAGAATGAAGTAAATAAGTTTTAATTTTTTTTATCGCCATTTTAAAAAATCTGAAAAAATTCTTAATAAATTTCTACAACAAACTAACTAATTAACTATCCTCACAAGACGCTACTAACATTTTAAACCTTTTAAACGAAGGAAAATATTTAAATTTTTTTGTCGCGAAAAAACCTGAAAGCGGTTTTTTAAAAAAAGTATTAAAGTGGCATCTCTAAAAAGATCGAAGTTTACATTTTTAGGTTTACAACGACCGTTGAAATTTGAAATTTCGAAGCAATCCGCAAGAGGTTATGTATACTTATTTTTCGTATTAGTACTTCTACCTCCTTAGTTAAAAACCTAATTTCTTTAATAATTATTCCTGTACTCGCGAGTGCACTATGTTCAGCTACTTATTCTTTTTCGGCTCATCTATCGGTAATGTTAAATCATTTACGGCCGTGTTTGTTGGGGAATCTTAAAAAAATACAATAGACTGTCTTCCTTTTTTTTTTTTTTTTTTTTTTGTTATACCGCTTCGTTGAAAAAAATTTTCCAAACATGCATTAAATAAGAACGTAAACTGAGAATTTTAAATAATTATTCAGAATTATAAAAGACCATACCATCCAGAGCTGGTGAGATCATCGCGAGTTATATATATATTATTTACTGCGTTATTCTACAAAAACGGATATCGTTTTATTGTAATGTTTTTACGTGACGTTTTATAGCGGAATAAAATTTACAATTCGCAGTACGTGTTTTCTGGATGGAAGTGTCTGTTTTTAATTAACATGTTACTGAAAAGTGAAACGCTCCTGGAGGTTTGAAATGTTACTAATTATTTTGCAACATTGCTGTATAATTAAAAATTATACTTTAATTATTTAAATGTGAAATACGAATGGTATGCTTTTTTTTTTTTTTTTTTTTTTAAGTTAAACGAAAATCATCAGCATCACAGCTGAAGCGTACGTTTCACAAAAATAATAATTTTGTACAGAATTAATCAATATTAACTGTTGTGTTATTACTGGGAGATTTCAATGCCCACTCTTCTGAGTGGGGTTCAACACAGCCAAATAGACGAGGAAATATGATTTCAAATAGCATCCGTAATAGTGACCTGGTACTCCTCCCTCCTCCATCACATACACATTTCAACACAACTCATAACACTTTTTCAATAATAGATTTAGCATTTGCATCCGTTTCACTATTTCCTTACTTGAACATAGATGTACATGGTGATCTGTGTTCAAGTGACCATTTCCCTATTTTCATACACTTTCCCCACCAGTTGCAAAAATTGCACTCAGCCCAGGTAACAAAAAAATTTGCATTCCATAAAGCAGATTGGAAGGGTTACAAAACAAAGGTTACTATTCCTAAAATTCAAACGGAATCGGTAGAGGAAAATCTGAAAATTCTCATCAACGCGATGAATGAAGCAGCGACAGCAACAATACCGAAAACAACAACAGCTCCTCGGAAAAAGCGAGTACCATGGTGGTGCCCCGAAATCAAAATGGCGATCGCACAACGGAAACGAGCATTGAGGAAGTATAAAACAACGAAGTCACTTACAGACCTGATTGAATTCAGAAGATTTAGAGCTCGAGCCAGGCTACTTATCAAAATGAGAAAACAGGAGTGCTGGACAGCATTTGTATCATCTATCTCAAAAGATATGCCTGCGACGGTGGTTTGGAGAAGAATCAAGTCGTTGTGTGGTAATTATCGTCCTCCAACTACCCCTTCCTTACTCATTAACAATGTCCTGCTCACAGACACCAAAGAAGTGGCAGATGCCTTTGCGCAACATTTTGCTAAAGTATCTTCCTCAGCATCCTACACCGATTCCTTCCTAGAACACAAAGCGAGACTAGAGGAGCAAAAAATATCCTTTCCTTCAGATCAAAAAGAAAAATACAATGATCCTTTTTCAATGTCTGAACTAAATTACCAGCTCGATAAAAAGCTAAAAAACAGTGCACCTGGAGTCGACTCCATTCATCCATTCATGATCAGATACCTACCTAATCTAGCTAAACAACTACTCCTTGACGTATACAACAAAATTTGGACAACTTCCTCCATCCCAAAATCCTGGAAAGCAGCTTTAATTATTCCTATCCTCAAACCTAATAAAGAAACCTTCATTCCTCAAAATTACAGACCTATCTCCTTACTATCTTCACTCTCCAAAATCATGGAAAAAATGGTGAACAGACGACTATCCTCTTTCCTAGAATCTTCAAACGTTCTCTCCCCAATACAAATTGGAGGTCGCAAATCAAAATCCCCAATGTTACATCTCCTGAGCCTAAAAAGACAAATACTTGAAGCCCAAAAGAGGTCACAAGCTCTCTATACTGTCTTTTTTGACATAGAGAAAGCATTCGACCGGATATGGCGATATAAAGTGCTTACAAAGCTGAAGAACGCCAATATAAAAGGCAATATGGGCAACTATATAATGAATTATTTGTCAAACAGACACATTCAAGTAAAAATTGGCTCAACTGTATCCTCTCCTGTCCTAATAGAGAATGGTATTCCTCAAGGCTCTCCTCTAAGTGTAACACTCTTTATCCTATACATAAATGATGTGGCGGACTGCATACAGCCGCCGGTAACATCCCGATTGTTTATAGACGACCTCAATATATCCTTAGCATCAAACTTTCCTTCCAACGCCAAATCTATACTACAATCCACAATCAATAGGTTATATTCGTGGACCGAAAGTAACGGCCTTACTTTCTCCTTAAATAAAACTTCTTGTGTAAAATTCCAGAAAAGTCGTCGAGTAAACCCAAACCATGATTTTTCCCTTACCCTAAATGGACTTCCTCTTCCAGTCACATCCTCAGCTAAATTCTTGGGTCTAACATTTGACTCCCATCTGACATGGTCTTCTCATATTAAAGAACTCAAACGCAAATGTAATAAAATCATAGCTATCCTAAAATGTTTATCACATCATAAATATAACAATAATCCAAAACTACTTCTATCTGTATACAGATCACTTATTCTAAGCAGATTAACCTACGGCTGCCAGGTGTTCTATTCGGCTAGTAAGCAGCTCATAAAATCACTTGAATCAATCCATCACGCTGCCTTAAGGTCCATCCTTGGGGCACGTCGAACATCTCCCACGCAGGGTGTCTGTGTGCTATCAGGAATTCCGCCATTATCCTATATATTTGACTTCTACACCTCCCGTGATCATCTATACTGGTACCAACAATATCACTTCTCTTCGAGGAGCACTGTCATTCCTCCTCCAGCCTTTCAAAATGATCCAATACTTAATATTCTAAATTTTTTGACTGAGAAAAACATCAAATACAATCCGGATCTCCTCCTGTTCCCAAAAGAACCACCATGGGAATACCCCCCATTGATGGTAGACTTATCACTCTTTATCTACCGTACATCTAACGAGGACCAATATACAGCTCGCCAAAAAAGTATCGAAAAAATACAAACTTACACACATGATACACACGTTTATACAGATGGAGCTAAAGCAAATGTTGCTGGCACACTGTCCACTCCTACAGCATGTGCCTACCTAATCTCAGGTGAAGCCGAAGCAGTGAGGCTACATGATGACAGCTCCGCATTAGAAGCCGAGCTATACGGAATTCTCTTTGGATTGGAAGCATGTGCGTGTTGTAAATCTGAGAACAAACAATACATAATTATCACAAATTCACTGGCCTCCCTTCAAACTATTCAGTCACTTACTATAACCAGTTCATTAGTCTATAAAATAAGATCTACAGCACATCGCCTTACCCAAGAGGGGATACAAGTAAGCTTCTTGTGGGTGCCGGCACATGTTGGAATACCCGGAAACGAATGTGTAGACCGGGCCGCCAAGTCAATGTTGTCTGTCCCTATGCCACCCAATGTCCCACCACCAGAAATCACTCCCTTCTTCCACAAAAATACGAAAGAACATTGGATCTCATCCTGGTCCCAACATGCAACTTTCCTAAGGAATATTAAACCAAATGTTGATCCTTGGTGGCCACCGATCCAAATGTCCAAAAAAGAATTCTCTGCCCTTAATAGATTGAGACTGGGACACACATCGATATCTCACAACCATGTCCTCCAGGGAGCCCCTCCACCGATTTCCTGCCCATTCTGTAATGCAGCAGTGCTACCTTCGGTGGAACACATCCTGAAACAATGTCAAAACTTAACAATAATCAAGGACGAACCACTACACCTTCTTTTAGATAACCGTCCAGAACAGGTTCAGACAATGCTAATCTTCCTTAACCGAAATAATTTAATAAACAAATTGTAATAAATCCGATACTCGTTGTGCCGTAATGACCCTGGCAGTTATACATGGCCAACGAGTAGATTACACACAAAAAAAAAAAAAAAAAAAAAAAACTGTTAAGTTTTAAAATTAAATTACAAATTCTTTAAAAAAAAAGTTTCGAGACTTTCTGAATTTATTATATTATTATTTTCGGTAAAAACCACGTCAAGAAAACAAGTAATAATGGCTAACGTTTCGAATTCATAATCAGAGCCAAAACTTTATCGGACGTCCTTTATCAAAGTATCATCGGGCGGACGGAAGTTTTGTGAAATTGTCTAAGAAAATTAATAGCAATAATAACAGCGTAACGGGTTTTATTTATAAATATTTCCAAAACAGTGATATTATATCAATGAGATAACTTTGCCGAATTTTCTCTCAGCAGTGTTCAATTTCGATAATATTGCAAAGAAGTATTTACCGACTATTACCGTGTTTTAAAAAAGGATAAAAGCAGTCGCCTGAAACGGCTCACCTGCAAGTATTAAAATTACATATGGTAATAGTAAGATTTTGACACAAAAATATTCAAAAATTTATATAATGTTTTGTGTCTACGAATTACAGATCACTCATTTTTGAGATTACTAATAAGGATTTTTTTTTTTTTTTTTTTTGCGGGTGGGTCCTATTAATATAACTCCGATTATGTTCAATAAGAAAAATCCTTCAGTCTATGCCTAACTCAAGTATAACTTTAATTTAGCGCGTTGCAACGTTACAAATATTCACGGTGTGATACTGATGATAATAATAATAATAGAAATGACGACACATATATTAACGATATCGATAACAATGATCTGAAAATGGTAGTGATGATATTAGAATTCGCGCATATTTTACTGTTGATGCTGTTGCGGTCTTACATACGATTCTTCGATTGGTTCGATTGTTCGAGGAAAAGAGATGCGCGCCCAGATATGGTCCCCCGCTCGCGCCGACAGAGTATTGCTTCGTCGTCAATGCAGCAGTAATGAAGAAGATGAATGCTCTGACCAGCCAGCGAAATAATGTACATTTTCCTTCGCACGCCTGAATCTAATCAGCCAAGTACTGCTGCATGCTGCCAGCAGAGTTACTTCAGCTCGAACAATTTTTCCGGCTGCCCGGGATGGTTCATTAAATTCCGTTTATTATAAGCGGAATTTTCATTTCAACCACGCTTCGCCGTTCCCGCTCTTTTCTTTTCAACAGTTTATTCCGATCGACCTTGTGTAATTTATAGCAGACCGCGGTCTGATTGAATGAACCGCATATTAAACTGTTTCCATGGAACGAAAATGATTTTTATCGGACTATTATCATCGAAATAGGGTGCCCGAATTCCGAGTGGAAGATGAAATATTTAAGGAACACGCTTTTGCAAATGCCACCTTTTTAAAATACCTTTTTATCCCCTTCAACGTGTGCCACATTTATTTTGTTACGAGTTCAGCCAGAGACTTCAGGGGGGGGGGGGAATTAGATCTAGCAGACAGCAAGGAAAACAGAAGAGGAGGAGACGGAAAGGAGCGGATTGAGGATTAATTATCAGCAAAAGTGACGATTACAAAGAGGAACGACGTTGAGCGGCGAACGCCGGGCACGTCGGTGAAGTTTGACTCGCTTAAGGATATACGCTTTCGGAAGAATCAAGCGATTGCAGAGTTCATACCGGGCCGTATTGATCTTTTCGCGAATATGCACTTCTTTCGGCTAGTTAGGCGTAAAATACTTTTGTTATTTTTTGAAAGTTCTTTTTGAGACGATAATAGACGACTATCGCATGTTTACGGAAGCAGCCGCATCTGAATTACACTTCTGCCGGTTGATCTTAGTTTCGTGTAAAAATCATTTTTCGGATTACACGCGAGTCCGGCGCCGACGCTCGTGCTGAAGAGCCGTAGTGAACGCTGAAAAAGGGAGTTTAAACAAAATCGTCAGAACCATCTCCATTCTTCTTTCCGTCTCGCGTTTTGTTCCGAGCTTCACCTGCCGTCTGCGTTTATTCTGCTTCTCATATGCTCTGTTCTGTCTTTCTCTTTGACCGAATTCCTTGTTCACGTCTTATTTTAAATATCCCCTTCGCAAACTCTTCCCCTCGTCATCACTTTTCCTCCTTGCTTCGCAGCTCTCTCTCTTTTTTGGTGTTTATCTTCTTTGATGGCTCATTATCCTTCCCTTTTTGCTGATAATGAAGTTCTTCTTCCGAAATCGCCTTTTCTTTTTGTCGTTTTTAGACTTTGTTGTTCTTTAAGATTTTTTTTTTCTTTTTTTTTTTTATCATTAAAATCGTTTCATTATTAATCCTATATTTCTATTTTTTTTTTTATCTTGGGCACGTCAACTCAGGACATTTACCCAGCACAAAGGACTAGCAAATAATGAAACGTAGGGACTTGAAAGTTAAATCAGGAAGCGATTAGAAACAGAAGAAATAAAGATAGCCAATATAGGAACAACAGAAAGAGAAGGAAGAGCAAACGTGTGTGTTATACTTTTTTTTGGTGCTTATATCGGGCGGTCTTTCGCATTGTAATCGATATTAAAAAAAAAACAACAAAAAAACGTTGTTCACATATTCTTAACTTTGCAAGTGATCTAAACCATTTTCAGAGGTTCGTCAGCGTCTCACAATGTAAGATAGTGATTTTTCGAATCGTTGAGGTAAGAGGGTGTCGAACGGAAGCGATCAATTAGAATTCTGCTCCGATACGGGGGAAATATTTGGAAAGTCCAGAGTTGTAAACATTTCTTCGAAGATCCCAGTTGCTCTAGCTTATTTAACAGAAATTTACATTATGGCGGTTAGAATTCGTCATTTCGATTGTTCCGAAAAGGTTTGCAACGTCATACTATATCGGTATAAAATATTAAATACAGCTGCAAGCTCCGATATGTTCTTTTAATTTCATGTGCACGTCGTCTGTGTCCCATGTCAGATTGGCGTCTTTCTGATTTATTTTTTCTGGTGTATTCCGGCTTTTCAGCTATGAAAAATTAACGCAGATACGGTCAAAGCGAGGCCCGCAAATTTTCCTTCACCAACCGCTGAAGGAGTAATATATATACCGAACACCTAAACGACTATTGTTCTATTTCAGAAACAGGAATGTTTCGGAACCTTCTTTATCTTGAGACATATTCTTCTAATTCAGTATCTTACAACGCTGCCCTTCATATTTCAGATTCGCTTTCATCCATTAAAGTCATCCAGGACTCAGACAGTTGCAACCCTTTACCGACTAAAAAAAAAAAAAAAACAAAAAAAAACGTGATATACCGACTTTCACTATACAATGCCTTATCGGTTCCTGGCCGTATTAGGGTTCCAGGCAACGAGCGGGTTGACTCGGCTGCTAGTATCTAGCCCGATGTTATTCCATGCTGCACTATCTCGATTGGTACCATCAGTGTTTTGCAGTTACACTTTTCCGAAGAATGGAATAAACTATGGTACGCGATCAAACGATCCGGCTTAGGTCTATAAAGTCTTTAGCACCGATCCGTGCTGGCGTCGCTTCCTATCTCACGTGAAGAATTCTCAATTCTATCGCGATTGCGGTTGACACACACGGCATGGACGTCTTTGAGAGAGTTCTTTTTTCATCTTATTGCGCCCTCTGTATAAGTTCTTGGCCTCGCTTACTGTAGAGCATCTGCTTAAACGGTACCAGCACTCTCTTAGTGCTTACTCCACTCTGCCTGTTGACAAACCATTCGGACTGTGTTCGGTTTTGAATTTTGCAGCATCCAATAGACTGCATCGCCCACTGTAACTTCGACTATTTCTAGGCGTGCCGTAATAGCCCAGGTAATTACACACGGCATCAGATTTATATTATAAATCAAAAAAGAAAACAAAAAAAAAAAAACGATATCATCAATGCGTGACATAACGTGATTTGTGCGGTAATTGTCTCTAGATAAGCATCTAACTAAAATCTGGCTACGCTAAGATGTAATTACTTTCTTTCTTTTTTTTTTTTTTTTTTTTTGATACGCGCAAAAGATGACCTATTATTATTAGAAAATCAATTAACAGCGAGCAACTTTTCTTGCAGATCTTTTATTCGTCTCGGCTATTATGTTTTTACTTTAAAAAACTAAAAAAAAAGGCTGTATATTCGTTACCTTTTAGTTTTCGCAGCATAATGAATTTCATTCTACAAAACGAAAACGAAGGAATGATTTTCGAAAGAATAAAATAAGTGCGGTATGCATTCGATGAAAAAGACTGTGTTTCTTTAGCGGAAATATGTAGTTTGATTAATCACGTATTTATTTGGGCCCTCGATATTTCAATATTTTCGCCGGATTCTTCTTTGCTTTATGTTATTTAATTATGTTTTTCTTAAAAATAAATTACAAGGACTTGTGACCGTTTTTTTTTTTCAAGGATTTTCATATAAAAAAAGTCATCTTCATTTTCAACGTATTGCACATTAGTTCCTTTGCAAGGGACGTATTTAATGTAGAGGTGTTATTCAATCTTCCCATTTATTATTTAGGTGCGAGCTTATTTATTAATGTTATCTCTTGAATGCTTCGATTACCTTATTAAATCATGTTACACGTGCAACGTACTAAACGGAGACGGAAGACGTCGCTTAATAAAGGAAATTTTACCAACCTGAAAGGTACATATGTTGCCTGGTTTTTCCCATCGAATTGTCAGCTACGCAGGAATAATTTCCGAAATCTGATGATTCGACTTTTCTGATGATGAGCGCGTGCCTGCTTCCTCGGTTTTCCATAATTAACCGTTCAGTCGTGTCCAATCTCAAGGTATTTCGATACCAAATCACCTGAAGAAATAAACACGAACTAATTAGATTATCTCTGTGTTGCGTGCGTGCCGCAGTATGGGCACGCCGTGTTTTTATTTCTTATAAAAACCGGAATTCCTTAAATACATTACACGAGGAGAGACCATTTCGGTAGACCAAAATTAAATATAGATAATTCCATTCGAACGGAGAACATACCGAAAATTAAATTAAAAATACTGTTCAAAGCTAGTAAATTCTAAATATGTAACCTGCTTCGTTCGTTGTGTCTATTAATTCCTACACGTCGATTAAGCGGATGATATATAAATTATATAATGCTGGACAGTTTGTTTGAGGCTTGCCTTGTCCCGCGTGTCATTTATTCCACATCATTCCTTCGTCCTGGTCGGTTGATTGCCAACACTCTTTTTTAATTGATCGCTTTGCCGTTTATCCATTTACTTCAGAACTCCTTTTCGGTCAGTTCCCGGCGTAATTTCAATATCCTTTGTCACATTCTCCATTTCAGATATTAATTCTCTTGTGTTTTCGTGCACACCTAGTAATTCTTCGCGAGCGCCAAATTATTCCAAGATTTCCATAATGCCGCTTCTCGCCGAATATAACGTCTCTCCACTAATTCTGTTCTCATTGTATAAATTTAATTATCTACTTCACCGATGACTTTACAGACGCCGAGCGGACACTAAGACCGTTATTCTAAGCATTTTTGTCAACGCTTCGGAGCCTATACCAACAAGTTTTTTCATCAGCCTTTGCGTTAACACTGCTTGCAATATGCTACATCTAAATATTTTTCTGATCAGCCTTAAATTTATCATCATTCTCCCGATGTAGGCTAGTTCGCGAATGGGGAGATAAAATGACAGCGTTTCTCCGTTTCCGGTCTCGGAAAATGTCCCCTTACCTTTTATCTGTTGGTCACGTTGAATTCAGACTGATTATCCTATTATGTTCATGTTGTGCAGACCATCTATTGTGTTCGTTAAATGTTTTGCGTGCGAAAATTGTGCAGCAGGATTGCATACTTATAAAACTGGCATTGTGGATGTTTGAATTTTTAAACAGCAAAAGGTGGATACGGAAAGTATAAAATGTCGAGTGGACGGGATGCAATGTTTATGATAAAAAATATGACAGCGGAAAAAATGACGAAGTTGGAGATGAAAAATGGAACGGAGTGTTTTCGCCCCAAAAATTCTTGAAACATAATAGCGAAAACAAAGTTAGGACAACAAATACATAAATGCATACTATTTCGAAGGTGCCCCCGGAAGAAATAATGGAAGAGAGTGAATTATAAAACAATATTAGACATTTGATTACCTTTCCGATTATTTTTCGTAAAAACTTTCAATTAAATATTATCGGAAAACATTTTTAACGTATTTTTTGATGATAAAGTTCATTTAAGAATTTTTACAATTTTGAACGGTTAAAGGAAAATGTTTAGTTTACACCGGAATAAACTTATTTTATTGTAAATAATGAAATGATACGCTGTCGATAAATATATACTATGTGTGTATTGAAATATTGTAAATTATATTCAATGCATGTTGCGCATATATCGGTTGAAATCGGCGTTACCTTTTACGCTGAAATACTGAACGAGATTATTTCCATTTTTTAATAGTTTTTACTTTTAATCGGCAATTCTCGAAATCGGTAGCTCAATTTACGGTGGTCCGGTGACTTTTAAAACAAATAAAAATTATCCCGCTAATTTTGACCGTTTTCAATGATGTAGTATTTTTTTTTTTTTTTTTTTTGTTCCTAATTTACCGATGCAAAGTGATCAAGGTACAGTGTGAGTGCGGAAAACACCGTAAAGTGGAGTTGTTAAATGGTTAACAATTTCTCTCCCGATAGGGAAGAAGTTGGATTTGCGCGAGTATACAGTAGAAAAACTAATGTTAGAAATCCGGGTAAATCACCTTTAATGAAACGTAAAATGATTTAAATGATTGCGCGGAAAAAAAAGAAAAAAAAAAGAACATCAAGGATTATCTACAATTGAACGACTAGAAACTGTGAAAGTCTCCGATGAAAAGGTCGTCGAGCATGTTATTTATACTCGAATCACGCCAATACGCGACATAGGCAGGACTGCTCCAAAACTAAAAAGAAGTAAAGTAAGTCCCACGGATATCCATGATAAGTTTTCATGGATTGTGAAATGTTAAGCTTTCCATAATAGTATTAAGCCTAACATGGATCTGATGAGAATACTGGGGCTAGTTTCTTTCTACTTTTGGATTATCCGCCTTTACTTTCCACGAGATAGTTCTCTGGTACGCAATTATTTCAGGTTGGGTAAACCTGGGAGTGACTTGAATTATCTGGAACGAGATAACTCCCGAAATATCATACCTCTGGTTTGGTAGCCAAGAACCTTAACCACTACTATAGGCTAAAGATGTGTTTCTCACAAGTTTACTCGATATCATCAATTCGCAAGTGCGTTTTTATCACTCTTTAATTTCGATTCATTTTCTCGAAGGCAATCATTGCGCAACTACCATCCCTCTCTACAACTTTTGGCCGACAGAGGCCGAAATGGGGGAAAACAGTTCTCTACATATATATATATATATATATGTCCTGGAATAATGAAAATTCGCGCTCTTCCAACGACATTCCACAACGTGCCGGTGTGCCTCTGTAAATTGGTTATGAATAAGATCCTGTGCACAAATCAAAAGCAAACAGCGTAGAAATAAACAAGTTATTTTTGCATAAATTTTTCGAAAACAAAACAAAAAATAAAAGAGAAAAGAAGAGAAAATACAAAAAAAAAATGACTGCGCAAGACGCGGGTTCATTACATTCGAAACACGAAAAAGTCTGAATGTATAATTGCGTTTCGAACGGTGGCACATATCTTCGTCTAATAAATGCGTCATCGTTTTCCCCTCCAAAAGCCGGCCTTCTATTGAATTCTAAATCCTTTCAATTCCGCTCGGTACACGTTTATTTATACGGTGTGCGGAATCATCCGATGTTCAATAAGAAGACGAGGCCCGGCGAAATACGATTTTACCGGCACATTCATCATCGCGTTCACGTAGGCGGCACGGAACTAGGCGAGACTGTTCGATGGAAATGTAAACGAAACCGGACCGGCGGCCGGGTGCAGAGGAAAAGCGATTTTGAATATATGAAATGAAGCGACAAACGTAGGCTCGACTAAATGAGCAGGCTCGCCGCCGAACGGTAAGCGGTAATCTCCGGTCTCGCTTTGTTCACAAAGGAATTTCCTCGGATACGGCGACAGTTCTGCTGCAACGGCGGCTCGTCTAAATTCGCCCAACTTTTATATATTTCGCAGCCAGATGAAAGACGCCCGCGCACTAGTCGAGTATGCGAGTCTAGCGAGCGAAAGCGCCAAGTGAACTTCTTGAAAGCGAGCAGCAAGTTGAGCTTTCGACGTTCACGTGAAACCGCCGCGCACAGATATTCCCGGAATCCTGCATTAAGCCGTTTCCTCCGCAGGCGGCCATACGGCAGAAATATGCATATATTGGAAAAATATTTCGCGACGATGCTACTTTATTAGAATTCGCCGTAATAAAAATTTCGCATTTCTAATCTAGTTCCCCTTCGGAGCGCGAGCGCGAGCGTCGACTGGATCGTATCCGGCCTAACATTATTTCCACGCAAGCACATCGACGTGCCAGAACTAACGTGTCCTATAGCAAAAGGCTACATATGTAAAGCCCGAATTCGGTCGTAATGCGAATTTTCCCGAAAAGTTCCCGCCGATATTCTCAGACAAAAGTGTTAGCGCACTGCGATAATTCCTAGAATAAACTAGCGATTTTCTAAGAAATAAAGCACTTCCGGATTTACTCTAAAAATTTATTAGCTAATAGCTACTCTCGGCATTTTCATCAAAGTGATATTTTTATTGAACAACGTTAACGCTTATTCGATTTTCGTTTTTCACACGGCAAAAAAATCGAAAGATCAGAAATATTTAATGCGAACTTTGGTAAGGCTTTACTTAAGTGCCACACACAAGTTCATTTTTGCCAAGATTTTAGTTCGTTCATTTACCGCTGTTTTCCACTGCGAATTCGAACTAATTCGAAATGTGGGAAACAGCAGTAAAAGAGCGAATTAAAATCTAAACAACAACAACAAAAAGAAGACGTTACTTTCAAATTAAGGACAACATCGCTAAACAAAAAAATGAGAAACACGTTAGAAATAATGAAAATTATCGCGTAAAATGAAAGATGGAATTTTAAAATTATAAAAAAAAATACACTTTATAAATTTAAAAATAATTTAAACATATGAAATAACTCAAGGAAGTGTCCTCGGTCCTCTGCTGTACCTACGTTTTACAGTAGACATTTCGAGGACAAATAGTACAACCTTAGCCATGTTTGCCGACGACATTGCGGTTCTTGCAGTTGGTAGCACTCAGAACGAAGCAAATGCTAAATTACAAAATGCATTAGATTTAATCTCCCAGTGGACCTCAGAGTGGAGGATTAAATTAAACGAGGCGAAGTCAGTTCACGTGACCTTTGCTTTACGTTCATTAGACATTCGTTTGCGCGTTTATATAAATAATATCCAGGTAATCCAGTTCGGCCAAATATCTTCGCATTCATTTGGACACTCGTCTCACTTGGCAGCCACATATTAAGGCTAAAAAAGAGCAAATAATGGCAAAGGTTAGGCAACTTTATTGGTTATTGGGTCGGCTTTCGAAGCTAAGCTTATATCATAAGTGCCTAATCTACAAAGTGATCATCAATCTGGACATACGGCATTGAATTATGGGGATGTTTGCCAAAACGAGCAACCGCAATATCATACAGCGGGCTCGAAAAGAAAAATTATACAGATGGTAGCAAAAGCTGCATGGTTTCAAAGGAATGCAGACTTGCACAGAGATTTAGATCTGAAGTGTGTGGATGAGGTCACTCCAGAAATCGTAAGTGCGTACTACGAACGGCTTTGGGTTCATAGGAATCCACTAATTCAACAGTTGCTGACGAAGGAACTCAAATCATGTAGGCTTAAACGCTGTAAACCTGTAAACCTCGTCTGAACTGTCCGCTGTATCCTTAAAAACTAGTCGCTGGGCTAAGTTTTTATTTCTCGTTCCTTTCTCAGTTGTTATATTTATTACTTATTTAAGATTTATTTTAAGACTTGTAATAATTGCTCAAATAAAAAAAAATGAAATATTGTACATAAAAAAACAGACAAAAAGGCATTTCGATCAAAAAAAGGAAGACCTAACGATTCAAAAAAATAAATTAAAATCTTAACCTTAAGGAAAAATGCCGTGTTTTATATAAAACTGCGCAATGTCTTTTCTTCTGTAAAGCGGTAAGCTTTCGGGGAGGGGGAAGAACTCGCACGGCGTATCGTATAACATGAAATAATTTTGTTAACCATATTAAAAGCTTAAAAGCAAAATAAAAAAATAAAAAATACCGAAAAAAGTGAAATAGCTAAAAACCGGATTAACCAGATGCACGATAACAACGATGAAACAAATAAAATGACAGGCTACTTTCTGTGCTTAATAAAGAGTGCCCGGCACTGGTTAAAGATTACTATTTCGAATTCCGTCAGTAACGCCACTGTCTTCGTTCAAAGGCACAAATTTCAATAAACCAATACTATTTACGGCACTCGATCGCCGTTTAAATTTAAAAATTTCTGCCGGTTCATATGGGAAAAAAACTTTCGGTTAATTTTTGTCCGGTTTTTTATTAGTTTTGTCTTTTTTTTTTTTTTGTGAGGAGAGTTTGTCGAAAATGGGGAAGGAAAGGAAAGTGTAGTTAATCAAAGATGGAAGACAGGAAGGATATATTATATAGAAAAACCAGCGTAGAAGAAGAAGGAAGAAAGGAGAGGACCAAGTACGCACTATAAAGAGTAGGTCTATTAGTAAAAGTGACGCGAATAGAAATAGGGGAAGGTTCAGCAGCGACGGAAGAGTTTGCAAAAAAAAGATGCAATCAGCGCGTCCTGTATAAAAATAATAAGTAAAGGATAAACGGAGAAGATATAAGCGTGAAAGGGAAAAAGTGATGAGCAAAGTGTGTTCTATTAAGCAAATACTTCTAAGGAAACTACATTTTTTAACGGTAATTTTAATAACCATTTAGTAAATAATCACCGTCACTCGTCGGTGTTGTCCCCATATGATGGGGGATTATCACCGACAGGTACCAAAACAATGCCATTAGAATCGGTCCAATACGTAGTAATATTAAGACACGTAATAAGGAAATGCGGGTACACACAGTGTTGCAACTGGTCTTTCAAAGTACGAAGTACCCAAACTTATCGCGGTATCATTTTCGAAAGTCTTCTACATGATAAATGTCGATCTTCACGAATGATCAACGATACGGTGCTTACATTTTGCACGGAACGTATCGTTGAAGGACATGTCTGTAAAGAAAGTTCCGCACACTGACGAACAAAGCTAAATGTGACGACGAAAAATTGTCGAGACTGACCTAGACATTCGATGTTGTAGGCTTAAATTGTCAAATCTGCACGGGCTTTTTTTTCCGGTCAGTATCGTCGCTGATTTTGACGACATCGACACTGACTGAATCTGATATTGAACACATTAGATGGTAAGAGAAAAACTTTTTAATATACTCAGTTTTAGCAGCCTTGTTTAGTGCTAAAATGCAACGTCGCATTTTAGTTTTGTAATAATAAATTAAGTCCGATGCAGCGTATGGCTATATGTGAACAACGGCGCTCGGTCGTTCCTTATCTCTGTTATCTGTGCCGCCTTTAATTCAACAATCATTTCTATTCGATTCGATTTGTATACATCGTTATTCGGTTTTCTCGGTTTTTCGGTAATATCGTGTTTTTCGTTTTAATACCCCCTTTTTTCGTTCTCTACATCCCGTTTTCATCTCTTTTCGTATCTTTTTCATCATTTGCTATCGCTTCCTTCCTTCGTATTCCTCTTTGCGCTATTTTCCGTCATTATTACTTTCTTCTTTGTCGTCTAAATATTTGAAATAGTCCTTTTCAGGGCTTACGTCATATTCGTTCTCGTCGAATACATTTTTTAAAATTATTCTGGCTTTCGGCAACTTATTTTCAAAAACAAGCCTTCTGACGCGTAGTCGTGGCGATTTCAATTGTGGTCACTCACTGATCTACAATATTAAGTGTAAATACTCAAAAATTATTGATAAGGGAAGTACTCTAAAGTTCTGTCGGATTCTCAGTCGTCGCAGAATTATTTTCAGTGATATAGCTGATGAAGCGGCGAAAAAAGCAGCCTTAAACTGCGACTACATTTTTTCGATAAAAGCCATCTACATTCAGATTGCAGCGATCAAGCAAGTACATTTTATCGCGAAGATATCAACCACTTGTTGTTCAGTTGTGAGGCTCTGGCGATGGACAGAGTCTTTCTTTTTAAAGAACTGATGTCCTCTGGTTTATATCCTCTATTCTGCATTTTACTTGTTTCCGGCAATCGTACATTAGTTATCTTATTTTCATTCATTAAAAAGAATGAAATTATTATTTAAATAACTCTTGATTAATGACCGAGTAAATTTAAGATTTGTTGCCCAGGTGAATAATAACAATTTAACATTTGCTCATTCCTTTACTTCTGCGAATTTATCTCATTTTCTATTACACGTTTATATCTACTTGGTTGCTTAGAGTTGAATGATTATTCCCGTCAAGCATTGTGAGCACTATCATGCAGCTATGGTCAGCTTGCTGAATAGAATTTGTTTGGAAAAATTAAAAAAAAAAAAATTACTTATTTTTGATTGTTGAGTTTTATCAAGCATTGTGGGCACTGTCCTGCAGTGCGGCCATATTATGGTATGGAGGTTCCTCTTTTATGCTTACCGTTTAGTATTACTGCATTATTGCATAAAATAGTTTAGCAAGAACAAGGAAGTATTCTCTTTAATTCCGTGCATTCAAAATTTGTAAAGGGAAAAAAAACAAAAAAAAAAAACGATAGGTTAACAAATAATTTAACCTTCAGCGGCCAAATTGTGTTTAGCGGTAGACAGGAATAAATTCTGTTAATTTTTGTTGACTTAAGTGAGCTTATAAACGCAAATAACATATGCACTCAAAATAGTTAAAGATTGTTTGGAGGAAATTGGCTAAATCCGATTGCCAAAAACAAAAATAAACGAAACGTTAAACGTACACATTAAAATTATAATTTCAAAGGATTTTATCCACGACGATTGCCATGATTATCGTTATCCGAAGCTTTCTTTTTCCCTTTTAATCGTCCAAAGAAAAAAGTTTCGTTTTAATCACTCTAAAAATCGAAATTTAATATAGTGCGTTTTCAAATATGAAGAATCTCCAAAAAAAAACAGCAATAAAAAAAAGGAATTTTTTTAAGGAATTTTTTTGGCTGCGCGTGTTTTGTTTACACACACACACACACACACACATATATATATATATATATATATGTATATATTTATTTATTAATTACAACGTAATTCTTAGGCTAGCCCCCATTAGAAAAAATGTACCAATTTTATGTAACGCAAAATGTCCCAAAAAAATGTCCAAATTTTATGTAACGTTTTGTTATATTTTGTAGGATTTTTGTTATTGTTGTTAAAAAAATGTAACGAAAAAATGTTTTAATTTTATATAATCAAAGTTAAATGTTAGGATAGGATTTTTGTGATTATGTTTTTTTTTTTTCGTTGATGTCAGTAAGAATTACGTTGTAAATTTAGATCATTTTATACAAAGTACATAAGAGAAAGAGACAGAAATGAAAGCAAGAGGGGTCAAGGAGCACAGCCTCTTGCGGGGCCAAAATGACCGAGTTGTATATATATATATATATATATATATATATAAATATATATAAAGTAAAGTAGGTCCCATACCCTTGACTGGGTGTTGGGATTGTGAAGTTAAGGTTCACAATGTACTAAGCCCAGCGGCACTAATTAGAGTAGAGGGCCAGTTCCTTTCTGTCGGCCGCCTTTACTTTCCCAGATTTCTCCTGTACCCAATTATTTCAGGTTAAGTAAACTTGGAGCGACTTGGATCTGGGACGAGACAAGTCTCGAACCCGTGACTTCCGACTTGGTAGCCAAGCACCTTAACCACTAGTATATAACTCGTTCATTTTGGTCTCGCAAAGCTGTGTTCCTTGACCCCTCTTGCTCACATTTCTGTCTCTTTCTCTAAATCGGTTCATATGAATATAATAACATAATCACAAAAATCCTATCCTAACATTTAACTTCCATCACATAAAATTAGGACATTTTTTCGTTACATAAAATTGTGACATTTTTCGTTACCAAATCTAATAGGGGCCGGCCTAAGAATTTACTTTGTAATTAATATATATATATATATATATATATATATATATGTATATATTCTAATAGGGGGTGGCCTAAGAATTACGTTGTAGTTAATATGTATAAAGTCGTTAAAAATTAAAATATAACATACGTTACATAAAATTGGGACATTTTTTTTAATGGATGCTAGCCTAAGAATTACGTTTTAATTAATATAAATATGAATATATATGTATATATGTAGGCGTCAGGTGGGGTGTTACTTGAATCATTCGATAGTACTGACTATTGGATTTTAAGAAAATGTGATAGAAGTGGTTTTGAATAATTTAAGAAAATGCGAAATTTAACTATTTCGAAGAAGTTATCGTAGTGTAAACTTCAATATTATACCGATCAACGTTCCTTGACGCGAAGTACCCCCCAATGGTTCTAAACAAATGAGGAAACAATCGTAATTTAAAAAAAAAACGAAAAAAAACGAAAAAAAACGAAAAAAGAGAAGAGTATTTGCATTCCCGGCGCATACAGAATTTTGTAGTATCTTTGTGCAGTATAATGAGGAACTTATTGTCGCGGTTTTAGTGGTCAGGTTTTTTTTTTAGCGAATCTTCCGTTACGAACATATTTAGCGCGAGTGAAATTTTTCTATCAGAATTGAAATAACTAATCACTTACGCAGTCAGGCTGCGACTTGTTTTATTTTATTTTATTTTATTATATTTTATTTTATTTTATAATATATTTTATTTTATTTTATTTTATTATATTTTATTTTATCTTGTTTTATTTTATTTTATTATATTATATTTTATTTTATTTTATTTTATTTTGTTTTATTTTATTCATTTTCCTTTTTTGGCAGATTAATCAAACGGGTCTATAAAAATTTATTAGCATTAAAAGTAAGCAGGAAAAACGGTATTGTAATAAACACGGTTGCTGCAGTAATGGAAGTGGTATGTCTCTGTTTGCAGAAAAGTTTTTAATGGTTTTACACAGTTGTCAACTGCCGTTTAAGGCGCACGTGCATTAATTTCTTCTGAATTTTCTGCACGTGGGGATCGCCCCGAATTGTAGCGTTGGGGAAATAGTTTAATATTGTCGTTTGGTACTTTCTCTTTAGCTTATCGAAGAATCTGATTGGTGCAATATTGCCAACACGACGGGTATTACACGGTGGTAAGAAGTATATTCGACCTTTCACGATTTGTAAAGGGTTTTCTTTCACGTTTTTCTAAAATTTTGTTCGGCCGATAGTTGAAATATTTCAAGCGGTAATTTTTAACATTTGAACGATTCCCCTCACACGATTAACCGAATCGGTAAACCACCGCCCGTTTCGTTTTATCCCTTTCTGGTGTTTGCAATAATTTACACGGCGGTAACCGTTTAAAATAATTCGCATACTTAGACAAAGACCCCGCGATTCCGTCTGAGAGATTTGGTTAGATTGATGGAAGTATTATATTTTCAGTCAAATCGGAGAGCTATTTGGTCGAGTTGTTCCGTTTGAAGCACGCAGATCCCGATTTAAATTTTGCCTCGCTTCCTTTGTTTCGTCGGTTCTTCGGCGAAGAATCGTTTAGAAGTTTAATTTAAAAATACACAGCCTAGCCGCTATTAAAATGTTTTATAAAACGACTGGGCTAGCCTCTTGCGACATTATCATTATTATTATTATTTAATTTCGTTTTTTTTACTTTTTCCGTTTTATGTATTAACAGCAACGAATGCAGCGTGAAAAAATTTCGCCGCTGCTGCCGTCGCCGCGGAGAGTGTGCATATTGTTTCAGAAATAAAAGTAGAGTGAAGAAGAAACGGCTGCACCGCCTTGGGATATAATGAGAAAAAGTTGCCATGAAAAAAAAAAAAAGGGACAAGGAGGGGGCAGGCAGGAGGGAAAGTATAACAAAATAACATTAAAATCGGTACGTTGAAAGAGGGCTGTTTTTCGGCGAGCGAGAAGAGTTAAATTACATGTATGCCATCTGGCAATAATGGTGGCTGCCTGCGTTCCAAAATTCGATTAATTTTTTGGACAACTCCGAGGAAAGAAATGAACAGAGCGTTCTCTTCAGCGGCCTGCCTGTCCGATCTCTCCGTATTATCCCGGCCTATTCCGGCACACATATCTATTTCTCTACAGAATAGCATAATGTATGTACGTACGCGGCATCTATAGATTATGCTGCAGGCAGAAACTCGGCAGAGAATCTATTATAGCCGGTGAGATATTTTTTATTTCCCGTTATTCCCGTAGCGCGCGGAGAATTTTTCAATTTTTTCCCCCATTAACGGGGGCATAACTGAAAACGATAACGAAGCCGGCGCCGATATTTCCCGTTGATACGTTTAATGGAAATTGACGTGCTTTAAAAAATAGCGAGACGATCGAATGTGTATGTGTTTGCGGATTACGCTGCTCCGACGTTGATTTTAATCAACCCTGCCCCGAGTTTATCATTCAAATTTCGCTAATTAGCGCGTCAGTTTTAAATGTACGGACATTAGCGTTTCCAGTGAAATGTTTAATTCCCAATGACTTGCGAGCAACGCTGCCTAATGAACGAGCAACCGTAAGTCTAACAATTGTCGCATTTTTAATGGCATTTTTCTATATAGCATCCGCTTGAAACGTTATCAGTCTCTCTCCAGCATGGCTCGAGGAATTTCATCTAAATTACAAGTAAAATTTCTGCACGTTTTTAAGAATATGTATATATATATATATATATATATGTATTAATTACAACGTAATTCTTAGGCTACCCCCATTCAAAAAAATGTCCCAATTTTATGTTACGTTTGTTATATTTTATAGGATTTTTGTTATTGCTATTTAAAAAATGTCTTAATTTTATATAATGAAAGTTAAATGTTAGAATAGGATTTTTGTGGTTATGTTTTGTTTTTTTTTTTTTTTTGCGTTGATGCCAGTTAGAATTTTGATCATTTTATACAAAGTATAGAAGAGAAAGAGATAGAAATGTAAGTAAGAGGGGTTAAGGGGCACAGCCCTTTGCGAAGCCAAAATGACCGAGTTTATATTGACTGTGCACTTCAACTAGATGAAATTATTCTACTAGAACAATTTCTTGTATTCATTTCTGAATTATTTAAAATTAAACATATATACAAATAATCGCTACTGGTAGCCATAAGCTAATTCGCAGGCTACTCCAGTTTGTTATATTTCTTTATTAACGTAATAAAAAAAAAAAAAATATATATATATGTATATATACATAAATTAGGGTGATCCTTATTTACACGATTTCGCAATTTTTTTTTTGCCCGCGCCCTAAATATCTTTTAAATATATAAAATAAATCCTGTAAAATCCGAGCTCTTAATTTTAATATTAACACGCTCCCCAAAGTCACCAAAATTTTAAATGAAAAATACATGCAATTTTTTTCCATAACGCGTATAAAAATTATAACTCTGGTAAAAATTGATGAATCAGTTTTAAATTTAGTACGGTTGTAGCTTACACTATTGGGAACAATTTTTAAAAACTTAAAATTCTTAAGTTCATTACTTCCTTATATATCAAATCAATAAATCTATTTCTAACGTAGCATTTAAACAATTTTGTAAGCATCCATCGTATCTATCTCCACAGGTTGTCTGTTCTTGGACTTTTTGATGATACGATGATGTTTCCATTGAAATTAAAATAAAAATCGTTCAAAAATTAAAAACCAAAATAATAAGCTTATTATTTTGGTTTTTAATTTTTGAACGATTTTTATTTTAATTTCAATGGAAACATCATCGTATCATCAAAAGCATTGAAGAATCAAAAACGATCACAGAAAGTGAATCTTTAAGTAAAATTAGTGAAAATGATGATGATGACGACAATAAAGCATTTACGGCCGAAGCAAATTGCTGGCCACCCGTAAGAAATATCGGCATTTATAGCAGTTTACGCGTCAGACGAGAAACAGGAATCTTACGTTAAACTGGTATTAAGAATAACTCTCACACAAAACTACTTTTTCAGAATTGCTTTCAATATATCCCTTTCTATTTTTACTTTCATCAGCCTTTAGGGGTAAATTTTCAACGTCGATTACGTGAATTCTGACGAATAAGCAGCATTGCGTCTTACCATTTCATCACTTTTCGCGAAATTGCAATCAAAAACTCGTTGCTTTATTTCAATATTACTTTTAAACTCGGGTTTGATCCGAAACCAGCAAAATCCTTCGAGCGAATTGATTGAAATAAAACGAATGGAAACTTTCACGGAATATATTACAGCTATTGCCTAGAATTTTTTCTTTTTATCATAGAGAATATTCGCGGAAAATTTAGAAAAGGAATTATTAACAAGGCAAAGTTACACCACGAATGAGGGTATCCTTAACAATGAAAACTGTACTGTTGTTTGAACACTCTACCAGAATGTAATTTCTCCCTTAAAGTATCGCAAGCGAATTCGTTTTATTGTTTTCCCGAGAAAATACTTTCGTTTTTTTTTTTGTTTTTTTTTTAACCTAAGAGTTATAGATAATCACGACGTATCTTGGCCCTATAACATTTTCGATCGACACCTATGAGAACCATTTTGGTACCGAATAAAAAAAACTTCACACCAAGTTTCAGCTCTTTTGATTTCAAATATTTTCCGGGAAAAAGCTTATTTTTAATTTTTTAATATTATTTTTTTTTTTTTTAATAGTAAAAAAATGAAAATTAACGCGAATTAGGTGACTTTTTTCTTTTCAAATTTTGGTGCAGTTTCGTAACGTTGAAATTGTTTTACTTGATTAAACCCCAAAGACGTTAATACACGTTTAATGAAATTTCGTCAACTTTTTGTTTTGCAAAGAAAAAATAATTGAATCTCTCCTGTTGCGATATGTTCGTAATTTTTCAGCGGTGAAAGTTCTAACGCATTCGTTATTTGAATGTGATCTCACATTCTGAATATATGTCGTACGACACGATAAAATACAATTTGGATATCCCAAATGTACTTTTGTTTTCATAGTACTAAAAGCATGCTATCTATATATTTAAAAAGTCTGAACGAATGTAACCGGGTTTGCGTGTTATCTACAATATTATAACCGATGATGAACGTTATTCGGACGTCAAATACGGCGTTACAATACTACGTGAGAAATTTGAGTCCTAGTTGTCTAAATCAAACCACTCGTTAAAATATGAGTATAATAGTATATATTTTTTATAAGCCAAGTATTGAAAACGTCATTTTTTAATTGTAATTTGAATTTGGTGTGGAGACTGCAAGTAAGGTACGGATGTTGTTTAAGAATAATCACAGTATTTTTCTCTATTACGGTATATTGTAAAACATATATTATTATTATTATTATTATTATTATTATTATTATTATTATTATTATTATTATTATTATTATTATTATCATCGAGTAATTATTTTTTACTTTTTAGCGCATTTCTATTAAATTTTTAAAGTAGATTTTCGAGTATCGGTGATTTTCTTTTTTTTTTTGTAAAACTATTTGAACAAGATACAATTAACGCATACAGCCAAATAAAAAACGGGTGTTACCGTGGAAATTGATTTTTTTTTTTTTTCCCATGACGCGAAGTTTGGAATTACATCCAGTCTATAGTTTGCTTCTCGGTCGCGCGCTATTCTTTGTAGGATAATTCTGAGGAGTAGTTTAATCGCAAAGATTTCTTCCTAACGCGTTCGAAGATGAATTTTAGACGACGCAGTGACTTATTATAATCACGAAATTTTCCGTAAACTCGGAGAATTGATAGTTGAAAGGAAAACTACGAAAACTCAGTTTTCCGCCATTTCAGCGTGTTTCAATTTAAATGTTATTTTCTGAGCCATTTATTTATAATTCGCCGCCTTCTACGATAATTATTAATTATTTATATTTTATAAGAAGATTGCTTATTTCCCTTTTGAAGTGTATGTTTTCTTTCGACTGACTGCAATCGAAAAATAACTTTTTCCTCTAATTCCTTTTCTCTTTCTTTTATAAGTACGTTTTTAACGCTTTTCTCGGTCCCCTTTTACAGTTTGTTTCGCCGTTTCGATGTTTTCTTATTTTTTCGGCTTTTCTGTTTCGGGATTTTTTCAAAATTATTTTCTTCTCGGAAGCGCCATAAATTAAAAGCGGAGAGAATTAATGAGTGCAATAAAGAGAAGAACTTTTTCGAGTTTCGCTCTAAAAGTGTAAGTGTAGCGGCGCGCGTGCGTGCCTAAAAAACCGAATAGGGGGGAAGGGCGGAAAAACCGAATTAACACGAAAAATTAACTGGAACGGTAACCAAAGAGTAAGTTACAACAAAGAATTTTATACGCGAACAAAGCGAGTAGAGAAAATTCGCAAAAAAAAAAAGAAAAAATAATAAAAAAAAAAAAAAATATCTGCCGTCGGAGAGGAAAGAGCATAAAGCGGAATTTAATGAAAGAGAAAGAAATATAAGTGAGTGTAACGATTAAGTGGCGAAGAAAAACATCTCGCTAATTAGCGCGCTGTTAAACATTAAAAGTCATAAAGACGCTATTAAAAATCAGTAAAGGCGTGATAAACGACCGTAAATAAACTGCGGCCTTTTCTTCCTTTTCCCGCTCCTCCAGCTCCACGCTGCAGAACCAGGATAATTTTCTCTTATTAGCCGGCCGTTGCTTGAATCTCATAAACGGACTAAATATTTCCCTGCAAATAAATGGATTCGAGCATTTTTATTGGTCACCGAAACTAGTAGCGGAAAATTTTGATTTTTCCATTCGTCCGAATGTGCGTGTGGCTTAAGAATTGTCCGGACCGTGTTGAACCGGTTTTTTAAATATGAAAGCAGGAAGAACGTGCTCTGTATTTGCTTGCGCGAACAAAGTACGATAGCTTTTTAGTCGGCGCATTTTGGTGCTATTATCAAAAGTTGGTTTTAGGCGGGTTCTTATATTTTTTTTTTTGACTAGAGAACATCATTCCAACTTGCCACCATTAATTCCGTATTTAAACACCCGCTTTCAAAATAATATAAAGTTAAGCCGAAATTTATTTGAAATGATGCATATAATAGGAAACAAGTCGAAGCGATATAAATGGAAATATGTTTATCCTCGGAAGCGCTTCCGGGCAAAGCCCATCTTCAGCTGGAAAAAATAGAAATTATTAACAACAGGAACTTGGAAACGAATATTTTAGAAAGCCTTAGAAAGTGAATAGCTCAGAAAGCGAATAAGCTTAGAAAACGAATATCTTAGAAAATAGCTTAGAAAGTGAATAAGCTTAGAAAGCGAGTAGCTTAGTAAGCGAATAGCTTAGAACGCGAATAACTTAAAAAGCGAATAGCTTAGAAAGCAAACATCTTAGAACTTAGAAAGTGAATAAGCTTAGAAAGCAAATAAGTTTAGAAAGCGAGTAGCTTAGAAAACGAATAAGCTTAGAAAGCGAATAGCTAAAAAAGTGAATAGCTAAAAAAGCGAATAGCTTAGAAAGCGAATAGCTAAAAAAGCGAATAGCTTAGAAAGAGAACATAAAGTCGATGTGTATCGCGAAGGAAAAGCAAAATCATACCAGAAACTATTCGACGATAATGCGATATTTATAAAGGATAATTTGAAAAAAAAAGTGGGGTTACACGTCAAGATTTTATAATGAAGTTACCTTATTGTTTGGTTCGCCATTAAAGTAAAAGTAAAGTAGGTATCATGGATTGTGGAATTAAGCTTTTCGTAATATACTTAAGGTTATAATGGATCTAAAGAGAATATTGGGGTCAGTTCGTAGACCCCGGTGGCGGCTGAAAGAGATTGTTTTTTCAGTTTTTTGACCGCTGAACGTAGAAAAATAGTGATGCGACATAGTGTGCACAACTGCGTAAATACCACGCTCTATTTACGTATCCATAGTTGCTTTACTTTAGCAGGCTTTTACAAGTTTAGAAATTTAATTAGGACGCAAATTTGTACACAATCATTTTGTGTACTCTCAGCGTAGATCACGGTTTAGAAGATAGATTGAAAAAGGGCGAAGAGGAAAGTTAATAGTCGTTCGCGGCGTTTCGAAAGAAAAGCAAGTGATACCGGAGAATGGGGAATATTTAGGTACAATGTTGCGCGGATAGTTATTGTTTTAAAACGTCCGGGCATTGTAAATCTTTTCATAGTGTACATCAAAGGGAGAGGGGGCAGATTCATCCGCTATTACCTAGGTGTGATTTCTCGGGCAGATTATATAGCTGCCAGGCAGGACTCGGGTTACGCCCGAGACGGCGCCTTTAGTTTGCTAGCCGTTTAACTTCTTTTCTTCTTTGTGGCGCTGCCACCCTCAGTTTCTGAGCGTAGGCGGCTATCTACTGCACTTGTTCGTTCTAGTTGTATAAAAGTGTGGTGTACGCGGCAGATATGCAACGTTGGTATAGACGCAACACTTGGAACTGATATTGCGAATGTTTCATTGCCCCCCGTGATATGGCCTATTATGTTAATCCTCGGAAACATATCCGCATTCGGATACAGCCGGATGTATCTCGGACGATACGTGATTTAATTGTAATTCCGACAGACGTCACACAACGAACAAATATAATTCCGGATACAGTCTGATTTACCTCTGACAGGTTGATTTAATAAACTCAACACTCCGAAAAACGTTATACTGTGTTCAAGGACGTTCTGTTACTTGTGCGTTTGGAGTGCCGTGCGCAGTTGCATACGCACAATTATACACTATAGGTGTGATAACTCGATCCGAGTTGGAGTTGAGAAGCGGATATATATCCACAGTCAGTCGGAAAGGATGCATATACTTAAAACTACTCTAGCGCATTTGATTTGTGCATCTCTATATTATACACCGCCGAGAGAATCGAACTGGCCCCCCTACTCTCATTAGTGTCGTTGAGCTTAGTACCATTATGGAAAGCTCAACTTCACAATCCATGATACCCGATCAAGGATATCCATGAGACTTACTTTACTTTACTTATATTATATACCAACTAGTAGTGCGCATTACGATTCGACATTGACTTCCGTACGATTCCATATTAGCTGACGATTTAATTATTTTTGTAATCATTTCTGCCGTTGCCTCGGATCAAAGTCGGGACTTTCATAACGGAAGCAAAGCGCTCTAATAAGGCTAGCGTGACGACATGGTCTGCTATGCTAGAGACAGTGCTATAAAATTGTATATTTCGCACTTTAAAAGTAACGAAAATTGCTGCTGTGGCGCAGCATCGCTAGTCTAGTTTCACCGATATTCCAGAGTTGCCTCGTAATTCAAGCCCCCCCCCCCACAGTTATATAATTTCCGAAATCGGGTGCAGTATACCGGAGAGAAACTAGACGAAAGTAATTGCAAATTCTAATAATCTGCATGGCAAGATCACTATGTGAGGCTAAAGCATTTTTGGGAAATATTTACCCTTTTTTTTTTTTTTTTTTTTTAAGGGCCGTTCCTGCAACAGCGCGCTAATTGTTTCTGCAGCGTAGCGACCAGTTGAAATCCGGTTAAAGTAACACAGAAAAACAGGGGCGGCTTGACGCTAAATGTGCCAATTTCGTGCAACGGAAGAAGGTTGCTGCGCTCGCGGAACCCCGGCTACTTGGAGACTGGAAGCTACGTCGTTTCTCGTTTAATTCCAGGCTAGTCGTTAAAAATTATTCCGGCACGACGACGAAATAAGCGGGAAAACTCGGAAAGCGTATGTGTCCAGCGGGAAAGATGTAATTTTATTACACTCGGGCAAGCGGACACGACGACGACGCAGGTAAACATTGTCGGAGGCGATAATGTGCCGGCACCGACCGCATATTATTATCTGCAGTTATTTGAATAACACGAGTGTGACGGCGGCGCTCGGGAAAAAAGTCGCGAAATCCGGGGCAGCAGCGGAACAGCGTTTATTGTCATTTACATAAAAAAAAGCTGGTCGCATTGTGATAGGTGTGCGCGTTTGTGTATCGGAATGAGTCAGTGCGTTATCCGAACGATTCGGCATACGTAATGCAGTGGCCGTCTGCAGTAGCCCGCGCCATCCCATCATTAATAAAACATGCATAAGTGCTGTGTAGTCAGAAGTAAATGCATAGCGGCTTTATGTAATAGTGCTACTCGAGATTTAGGGCTACTTCTCGATACATAAATCATATAAGTTTATGTGTCGCTGCTACTCGACGGTGCCTTTTTAAAACGCCGTTCCGGTTCTTGTTTCACCGCTAGAAGCCGGATCCGCCAGCGCCGCTTTACATACATTTCAGCGCGTACCGAAGAAAGTGGCCCTGGTCCATCGCTCGTGCTCTTAGCCGTTTCGATAAGTCGCAAATTTATACATGAATAATAATAACGGCCAAAATAAAGAAGAAAAAAAAAAACAACAAAAAAACGTCGAGGCTGCTCCAGCGCGACAAGCAGCGCGACGCAGCGTTCGTCGGCGAAAGGTGGGGACGGCAAACGTGATATTGCCGCTGAAGCGCGCAGGGCTATGCCGGGGCGAAAAATATAAAATACACGACGACCAGATGATTTGCCGAGCGTTAAAAATGTCTTCCAGGAATGCGCTTAAATAATTTACGGTCCTTCCGGCACATAAATTTTTCCACCGTTTTTCCCCCGAGCCTCCCGTCGTAAATTATTATTATCGCCATCTTAACTTTTCCACCCCCGTCCGCTCCCAGCTGGACGCAACTTTGTGCTTTTCCCTTTTCGTGTTTGTCTTCATTCCAGCGCCGTATATTATTTACATGCATGTAGAGCGATCATTTTATCAGAACGCGGATGTTTCTTTCCTTCGTATTCCGCTTTACGCGGTCGTCCCCCGTATACGGGCAGATCTCAATAAGTTCTGCAGCTCGGATGATGATATTGTACGTTCTTCGCGAAAGGACACACCGTAGTCCCTTCTGGATTTCCACCGCGTTAACGCGGTTTTTGTAGGAAACATTCGCAACGGTGTCTCGCTCTTAACAAGTTTACGCATAAAAGGAGGCGATTCGAAGGACGTCTATATTAGTAAGTGTTACGAAATCAAAAAACAAATAAATAAGATGAAGATATGTGCGGTAAAGACTGTCCAACCCCCCCTCCTTAAGTTCTACGCGAAACACATAACGCATTTAAAAGTTTCCCCGCGGAGGTGGTAAACAGCACAAGTAAAATTAGTAATCGTCCAAATTTAACGGTATTCTTCAGAGGTAAAAAAAAAAACCGAAAAAATCGTCCTCGACACACGTTGGAAAAAGTTGACTGTCGTGTCGGCGCTGCGCGAACACGCCGGCCGAAGCCCTAACAATCGAGATGCGTGAATGAGTGGCGTCCACAACGAAGTTGGAACGTGTGTAATCTCACTCCTGCGCATCACTTTGGTCCGCCGTTTGCGGAGTTATCGCTTCACCGCTATCACACTGTTTTTACATTTTTGTCTTCGAGGAGTCGAAACCCTACGAAGCTTTAGTCACATGTAGGCCGTCGGATTTAGTGGGGGAGAATTTGAAACACTGCAACTTCTAACCGTTGTACGTGGATACTTTTAGCTCTATAATCGAATGAAGTGTCACTTGTAATATGTGGCGCAGTTTATATTAAATACGATGGTTTAGAAAAGGGCAAAACACTTAAATAAAATACAATAATTAAACTGCAAGGTTTGCCTATAAATCGGAATTGAAATCCCCCCCCCCCCCCTTAAGGGAAATGTGTAACTTCAACACAATCGGTTGGCCACCAAAAATCTCATAAAAACGTGTCAAGAATACGTGTAATAGACAGGAAAATTTGTTCAAATTCATAATTTGCTACCGCGTAACCCGTTAAAAGTAAAATTCAGAATATGTGTAATATAAAAATATAACCTTGAGTAACTTTTGCCGGTGATTCGAATTTGAACACTTAGACTTTATCGAAAAATAAAATTAGTCACCGACATATTTCGGAAACACGGTCGTCCCGTATTCATGGTGTATTACTATAAAAAACGTAAGATTTTCACCTGCCGCGGCATTTACTGAACTTATACAGCAAAATCCATTAAATCATTCGAATAATCACTAACGAATAATACATGATTGATTGATTGATTAATAATAACGGATAAACTAATCATTATTCGCGGGCGCTTTGTATTATTTGCATAAATTTCCAACTTGACAACTGGATACTCGTTGACACGGTAAGCTAAATAACTTCTATTTTTAAACTAAAAAAGAATAAAAATAAATAAATAATAGAGGAATTTGATGCAGTGGCTTGTTGTTAAAGTTCGTGGAACAAAGTCATATGCTAGTTCGGGGCGATTAATTTTGCACGTCAGGAATATGTTGTGCGCGAACGAGCAGGAGGGGGCACGTTGTCTGGATCGCCTCAGTTGCGACTTAGGAATTCCGTTCTACTGTGATTCATCAAAAGTTGCTTCTAGTCTAAACAGTTGCCGTTGAAGAAAACAAATGCCAACTTCGAGACGGTCGTTGTCGTACCTATGAAATATCGCCGCTACGTGCCGCCGTTCGAACACGGCGCCCCAAGTTTATTTTCGTTCTTTTGACCGGAAAGCTCGTACTTTCGATTTATTTCCCGTCCTTTTCCAGCGCCCGATGGTTCCCCATCTGCAACAGAGCTGCAGTTGAATTCGCATCGAACGATCGCCGAAATCATTTCCGCCGTTATTTTTCGCTAAAACGCCGGCCTCTTCAGTAACGATTTCTAATTGTTCGCTTTAAGCCGAACACGTTCCTTCAATAAATTCCTTTAATGTTCCTGCGCTGCCGAGATTGTTCGCTACATCCTCTCTGCCGGCACACCTGCCCCTCTTCGACACAGTGTACTTTTATAACGACGCTATCCTCGTTCGAATTTTTGCACTCCCCCCCCTCCCCCACACTACAGACACCTCGGTGCATGTGTCGTTGCGCATTATTCGTTGTTTTTGTCAGAATTACGACTTTTCCAGAGTTTAAAAGTGAACTTTGCGCGTTATCTGCCTGCGCGCGACTTTATCTTTATTATATTAATTATCTTCGTTAGATTGCCGTGTTCCCATTTAACCATCTCAAACACGTAATTATGGCATTCTGGTTCAGGTGCAATTAAATAATGCAGAGAGCTTAATTGGGAACCCCTCCTGCCGGCCAGATCAGTTTCGTCTAGTACTTTTGAAGTCTGCTTTTTTCTTTCATTATAAACTGCCATTGATCGGGACTCCGAGTTGTTTACTAATGTTTATTTATTTACTTTTTTTGTGATTTCTATTTCTTTATTAACCTATTCGTTCAACTGCTGAAAAAAAGTAAAACGAAAATGTGCTCGCGGTAGTCGTGGATTGCGGAATGTTTTTCATAATGCGGCACTGTGTTGAAGTAAGTCCCATGGATATCCACGATAAGGTTTCATGGATTGTGAAATATTAAGCTTTCCATAATAGTACTAAGCCTAACGGATCTGATGAGAATACAGGGGCTAGTTTCTTTCTACTTTTTAATTATCCGCTTTTACTTCCTCCCGGATAATTCTCTGGTACTCAATTATTTCATGCTACGTAAACCTGAAAGAAACTTGGATCCGGAACCAAACAATTCCCGAAAACCCATGATACATCTCCGGTTTGCAAGCGAAACACCTTATCAACCACTAGGCTATCGCGCTACCACTGTTGAGAGTAAACAGGCGCAAATCTCCTTTTTCCTAGACTTTTGATTTTCGAATCAGATGCCAGGTTAACTGAATCCATGTTCAATTCAGTATAGTAACCCCTCTATAGACCTCCACTTTCTCTCTCTCTCTCTCTCTTCAGTCGTATAATTCCGAGCATTGTGACTAGCAATTTGAATATTCTGACTGCATACAGACATAGGCATAGCGTTCACGGCAGTTGTTAAACGCTCTATAGTGTAGACGCTAGACCACACTTGCAATTGATATTGCGATTGTTTGATTTATCGCGTTACAAATGCAGGCCGTGTGTGTGTCTGCTGCATACTAACTAGCTCGCGTATGATGATATGCGTGTTTGCCACTAATTTAATTCTTTGTAATAATTTCTATCGTCGCCTGGGATCGAACTCAAGACTTCCATAACGGAAGCCAAATAGCAGCTAAGCTATCGCGACGACTTTATAGATCTAGGAGATATGTTAATGGAAAAAAATCAAGCGAGTTCGAAAAAATTAGGCTTTTCGTAATGTACTAAGTTCAGTGCCAAAGTTGAAAGCCAGGCCGGTTTCTTTACTTTCCAAGATATTCGATCTCAAGTTCGATTTAGAAGTGGCCAGCAATGAGATACGAAATCTTGTGTCCTTCTGTTTGCTGATTACCGCTCTGCCTCATAGGAAAAGGTTTAATTACATTTTTTTAAACCGAAATCGCCGAGAAAAACCACAACAGGTCTGATTTTGTATTTTTTCTCCCGATTTTAATATTTATTCCGATAACTTTTCATATGTAAACTTACGCAATCACCACGCTAATAACTATTCTCTTTTCTTGTTGGAAATATTAATCATTTCCATTAATAAATTCGTACACAGTTTACGTACTATTATATTTCTAGGACGACATTAACTGGATCACAACTCTTACGAATGGATTTCACCTTTTTCGTATATCTTTTCATTTAAGCAATTTTTTTTTTCCATCTTAAGAAAACATTTGACAAGTTTGTTATCTAAACTAGAACTTACACAATGATCCCCGGTTCGATTTACGGCGACGGCAATTGGTTCGAGCAAAATAGATCGAAAGATCAATACACTAATTGATTAATATTAGTCCAGCATTTAACGACATTTACGAGTAAGCAAATTTTACATACTAACGGAAAATTCGACTTTGATTTATTAGTAGCGAGCTTAAAAATGAAATTTAGAATAATTACCGTGTGTAAAATAACCATTTCCACCGCAATTGTTAAATCGACTCTTTATGTTTTATATCACGTGCATACGATTGCCGTATATAAGAAAATAAAAGCGAATAAATCGCTAGTTACGTCATTATTGTGCCACAATCAATAATGGTCAAAGTTCAGTCTTGATAGTGTTTGAAAAGGAGGCCTTTGGTGTGTTGCGCCCATATGAGAAATGTGACAGAAGTAGCAGCAGACTGCGTGATTTTTTATTAAATTACTACATTATTCGCGTTACAATTTTTATCAGATAAAAGAAAATAGCCGTTATTTAGATGAAATTTGACATTTACAGGTGTAATCCGAGTTAATGAAAAAATAACGGGGCTAGTGGGCGGCATAATTAAATTCAGTCAGCCAGCAATTAAACGTAATTTGAAATATCGCGCGAGATCTCGGACAAGAAAAAGTTTTTAGGAAAAGGAGAAGAAAGAGAATCAGATTTTTATGTGACGTGAAATATCGAACAAGAATGTATCGAGCGCTTGGATGACAGAAGGAGAACCAAGGTGAAATAATAAACGAAGCATTATAAGGCACTGGAACACTGTTTGACGATAGAAAGGAGTACAAAGAAGATCGTTCCAATGAAAGTAACGAGTATTCGCACATACAAAGTAACTGTTGGAGGAATGTAGAGGACAAAATGGAGATGGCGCGAGAGTGAATAGCGACGAAGGGAGCAAACTGTGTCCAAAGCGCAGGTGGCATGTCGCTGAAATACCAGAGCGACGTATAGAATAGAAGTGTCAAGAAACCAGGAATAGAGAGGAAGGGAAGGTTTAATGAACAAGTTAAAAGAGTCCAGGTTAGAGAATCAGGAGGAATAGGAGTTGAACCACGATTTGTAATGCGCATTAGGAGACAAAAGAATAATATTGATGGATGGAAATGTAGTAAGAAACCTGCCACCAACTCATTTCATTCTATTCTGCAGTGACCAGAGGAATCCATAAGAATATCAATCTGGATTCAACAAGAAAGGAAAAGGTGCGCTTTTAAAAAATACTGTGCATATTGTTGTTATAATGAAATGCGATAAGCTGGAGCTCAAAAAGTGCGTTTATGTATGCGGCAAGCGTTAAAACAAAATTCGTTTTAACTATATTTTACTTTTCTCTTTTTCCTTTTCAATTTCTTTACAATTAAATAAATTCGCACGTATAAATGCGCATAAATACGTATATTATACACTATATCTCTAGATCCTTAGAATGAATATGTGTCTATTGTTTTTCATTTATATATTTTTATTAAAAATTAAATAGATTCCGCAATGAAATAAATACTTTATGAATTTATTTAATTTAAAAAAATATGAGCGTAACGATAAAAGTAAAAATAATATTTTTAAAAATGACACACGCCTACTCTAAAAAATTAATAGCAAACGACAGGGTCAGTTAGTTTTGAAGTTACACTTCAGGATATTACAATAATAACGTTTATTAAAGACGTGAATTATAAATATAAAGAAAAAAAAATTATAAATTTAGAATAACTAAATCGAACTTTTTCGAAATGATTGACATTAAATGATATTCTTTTACGGTTATACGATACAGCTCCCCTTTTTTTCAAAGGGGAAAAAAAGGCCAGGAAGAAACACGAGATATATAACAACTTTGTGAAGTTTGCTGCTCTTAAAGAAATAATTTTCAGAGTCGGAAATAAATTCGATATTAATTTATTAACACAGCTCACGGAAGTGAAAGAATTGTTTTCCAAACTGGGGCCAGAGAAATAAGAAGAACCAAAGCAAATGGGAAAAGCAATAGCGAAAGGAAAATAATTTTTAAAGCAAAAAACTTTCATCAGCTTTTGAATAGTTCGTGAGCTGGCGGTAAGTAGTAGAACAGTGTCATATTTACCGGAGCCATTCTTCATCCTATTCTTCGTCACTTATTATTTCCACTCCACTTAATAAAACACAGATCTCGGGCTCTGTTTATTTGTTGTACATTTTATTCCCTTCGTTCAACGACCACCACATCTCCAATTCTACCCTCCTTATTCGCTGTTAAATAAATCTTTGCAATTTTTATTTTGCTCTCTATATGCGACGATGAAAAATCCAAAAAAAAAAATAAATAAAAAAAATAAAAAGTGAAGAAATGTAAGAAAAAATCCCAGCGATAAGGTATTTCCAGAGGGTTGATGTTAATTTTCCACTTTTTGAGCGCACATTTTTTATGAAATTTTGGTAGTCAAGACTTATTTCAAAAAATTTTTTAAGAAATGATTCGTTTTTATCTTTAAATTAACGACTTTGCACACCGTTCATCAGAAATATGTTATCTCGCGATAAAAGGTTATATTAAAATAAAAATTATCGCAAAAGTATGTGTGAATTTAATTCTTTACTAATAAATTTTAAGCGGTGCTTTCAATATAATTTTTTATATCTAAAACGACAACAAACAACGAACTGAGGAAATTTTTTTCCGTATCATTTGGTCTGCAGTTTGGAGTTACACGTGGAGGAGACAACTATAGCACGTGAAAAAGAGGATTTTTATGCTATCAATCACGCGGGTGAGCTCAACTTGATTAATCGTTATATTCTTTTAAAAAAAGAAAGTGAGATGAATTTGGTTTTCGGAAGTAAGGATACGAAAATCCAAAATTTGAAAAGAGAGAGAACCTTTGACAAGATAACACGTAACAGGTGAACATAAGGAAGTCTAATATTGTAAAGAAATATTGGGAATAAATATTGGAAAGAAATTTTAGGAAAAAATATTAGAAATATTGAAAAGAAATATTAGAAAGAAATAGTCGCGATTGTACAATTAAGAGAAAGAAGTATCTCAAAATATAATTTATTTTTTTCTTTTCCTGGTGACGGATTGATGTTGATGAGAACAACACTTGTCGTTTCATGATCGTTGTCATCATTATACGGGAAAAGAAACGAGACCAACGATTTCGATGAACTTCACGAATTAAAGGTTTTTAGAGAGTGGTCTAGGTCTTGTCGAGTTTATTTAAAAGTAAGCAATAAGCCTACTTACACCGCGATGTAAAAATTAATAAACTTATTTACGTTGTTAATTAGAAATAGATAAAGACATATTTTTCTTTCGCGATGGAATATAGATTTATCTGCGCGTTTTATACAATGGAATAGAGTTATACAGATAATAATTTGTAATAATATTTCACACTTATGAATACTTTTTTTTTTTTTTTTTTATAACGGAACGCTTCAGCGTGAAAACAAGAATAATATAAAGCATGCAAAGAGGTGTATAGCTGTTTTTTTTGTTTTTTTTTTTTTTATAAAATTCTCCAATGAGCAGAGGGTTTATCTAAAAACCGATTGCTGTAAGCAATCGGGACTATTTTCGTGTTAGTGATCAAACTTGTATACTTAGGGTTTAATGAAAAATAAAGAATAATTCGCTTATTTACCATGTTAAATTGAAATTTCGCGACGAAACAGAATTTGTTCACGATATTTACACAGCGATTTTGAATATTACACACAAAGTAGTAAAATACACTGTTCCAAAATTGAAAAATAGAGTAACTCAATTGCGAATTTCAAATTACACACGTATTATTGTTGTATTTTTAAATGTTTTTGAGGACTCATGAATAAATTGATCTGCAAGTTCCGAGAGTCACCACTAATCGTTAATTACTAAATTGAATTCTAACAAGTGCCGCACAATTGATAAAATTTCAAATGTATTCCTTAAAATTGTTAACAAAAAAAGGCTCGACGTTCTCAGCGGGTTTCTTGACATATCCTCTTTTGGATCATCGACAAATAGGCAATAATACCGAATACAACGACAATAGTACGAAATATAACTAACCTAGTGCGATTGTTAATTCGATTGGCGAAGTTTTTGAAAAAATCATTAACATAAAAAAGTTGCTCCAACGGAATCGAAATTAATAATCATTTTTTCCGTTTCGTGTACGCCTAACTGATGGAATTTACTTTAAATTTAAAAAAAAACATGTTAATTAATCATTCGCATAAAGCTATTAAGAAATTCTTTAGACCGCTTAAAATCTGGTCTAAAATCGGTAGCGTTAAATTTGAGGAGATCGAGTTATTACATAAAACGATCGAAAAGAGGCTGTTGCCGTGCCAGCATCGGTGCGCCTAAACTTAATACAACTATTCTGAACAATAGCCGAAACAAAGGAAACTTTTATTAAGTCTAAGGTCATTGTAAAGAACGCTCTCTATCTTCGCGGCTCCCGTAATTACTGAAGTTCCACCTATTAAACCGGGTCTTTTTAAGTCAGCCTTGGCGTATTTTGAATTTAAAAGCGGAACTTTTAATATGCTAAAACTGAATCGTTTAGTGCGCGATTTAATAAAAATTTAAATTACGGTACATACGGATTTAACAAATAACGTAATTATAATGTTTGCGAACACGGATGGAGCACAGAATTTACAGTAAAACATAGAGATATGTTTTTTTTTGTTGTTTTTTTCCTACCCTAGGCGCGCCAGTGGCCTTGACCCAGCAACATGAAAATTTAAGAGATAGAACTAAATAGCCAGGCGGTCAGAAATGGAAAAAACAAAGGATGGCAGCAATGGAATAACTGTAGGCAATGGGAAAGAAAGGATATAGGTAGCATTAAAGGGAGTAGGAAGACCCAAAGCTAAAAGTTGTTTTCTTATAATGGTGCAAGATAAAAACTATTTATTAAAAATTATGCTATGTATCATATCTAGCTACGGTAACTTCCAGATTTCCTAATTATTTTTTCTCTCAAAGTATTCCTGTACATAAAAAAAAGAAAAAAAAACCTCTCTGAGTTTACCGATTTAGCTTTAAGTGATCAACTTTTTAATTAATAATCCGTTACATTTTTAAATAATTTGATCAATATGTATGAAAATGTCGTCGTGCTTGCTAGATACGAATAAACGAGTTCTTCCGTTAGAAAAGGAGGATTTGGAAAACGACTCTACCAGTTAGCGAGCTGAATATTTTCAACTATATTAAATAATTCATGAGTAGGGAATAGCCGAACGAGCGAAATAGTTTACTCTTTTGTTAATCCATGAGTGTGGAAGAGGACGGAAATTAAAGATCGAATGTTTGGAACAACAGGATCAAAAGAAAGATAATTGTACACAAAAAAGGGAAATAGAGTGGAGAGTACTTTTACAATCGGATATGAAAAAGAATAACTCTAGGTAATAGATGAAGGAAAACGGGGGTAATTTAAATAAACCAGAGTGATTAAAAGTTGGGATATAAAAGGATGTCTAGCCATGAGCTCATCGTTATAAATAAGTGTGACTTTAGCATAGGACAACGAAATTACGTGATTAAACATCAGGGGGGCTCTTTTGACAACTGCAGATGATCTGAAATGGTTGATATCATGATAAGAAGCAATTTCAATTCGTATACAATCAATCTAATCATTAATTAATTTACTGATAGAGTTGCAAGTCTGAGGTTAGGCTGGAGTCCCTCTCTAGAAAGGCCATTTGTAGTGTCCTCCAAGGATCTATCTTAAGTCGTCCAACTCTATGGAATTTACTATACCTGTGGTTCACCGCAGAGTTGAAGATTTTTTTAAATCCTTTAATAACAAGTGTGTCTTAATTTCTCGGTAACTTAAAGTATTTAGGAGTGATTGTAGATGAAAATCTCACCTTCATTCCTCATTAGAAAATGATTACTGCAAAATGTGATGCTCTTTTTAATAAGTTAGTCAGAATTTAACCAAATGTCCGGGAATTTTCTTATACAGAGCGGCGCATACTCTATAAAGATTTAATTCAAGCCTTGTATGGGTATGGTGCCGCTGTCTATGTTAATAAAAGAATTCTTTCAAGGGTTAACTTACAACAAAGGAAATTCCATTTACGTCTTGCTTCGCTTCAGAAAACTTCTCAAACATCCACAGCCTGTGTGATTTGCGGTATCCTGTCAATGGATTTGTATCTTATTGGTAGGGCGCGGTGATTAGTGAACACTGGCTGGTTGGTGACCTAAATTCTATTAAACGATTGAAGCTTCTGGAAAATAATTTTCTAAGAATTCAGCAGCCTATTTTTAATAAACTATTTATAAAGCTCGTTGCTGAGCTAATTATCTCCGAGTGCTAAAGACGGTGGGACACTGACTTCACTGTCAGGGAAACTTATCGAGTTCCAACCAGATATTTCATTACATTTAAAAATTAAAAATATGAAGATCAATTTTTTATGGCAAGTTCCAATACTTATTTAGGTTTAAACTTTCTGATGCCCCATCTTGTACTCTGTGTCCATCGGGTGTTACTGATGATGTTAAACATTTTTTGTTCGAATGTCCTGTCTTCTCCGGCATTCGTAAAGCTTATAATATTTTGGTTTCATTCTATATAAAGAGTGACCATGCGCTCTTCTTGGAGTAATCTTAAAGGAGCTGTGCGTCTTCAATTTACTTTATGTAATCAGTAGCCTTTACCACACACTAATTCAACTGTTAACCCGATGATGTTGATCTGCTTGAGTGGCGTGACCTTTTCGGCGTGCTTAATTTACTCTATGTATTATTTGAAGTTATATTGAAGAACACATTTTTGTATAGCACAGTGTTTACATGTTTCTACTTTTATAAGCTCGTCTTTTTATCCTTTCTTCACTCTACCGACTACTTCACATACAACTTGGTCGGTGATAGGACTATGTTTTTCATCTCGTCCCTTTCCAATAATATAAGTATATCTAATTACAGGGAACTATCGCACACACCACCTTTATTTTGTTTTGTTTAAGCTACACATTCATTTGTACCCATCATTCTTTTTAAGTAATGCACATATTATAATAAATACATTTCCCTATCTATAATTTTGGAACTGGGGTCTAAGAAACAAAAAAAAAACCCTGATTAATGAGGCAGAAGGAAGAGACTTTGCTTACCGAGACAGGAGAAAAAAGTGTCAGAGAAACGGAAGTAAAAAAAAAAAAAAGGTGTTTGTTAAAGGAAATAATAACGGGAGGAAATGTTAATAAAATGAACAGCTATTTGATAGGGAACGGCAATCTTATAAAAGAGCAGAATAAACTGGGATTAGGTTATTCGAATGGATAGGAAGAAACGTTTGATAAAAAAGCAATAAGCTAAAACCTGCGGATTGATAGAAGAGGGCCGTTTGCTAGGATTACGGGAATGGATGTAGATTTCAAAACGACAAGACATAAGCGAAAAGTCGCATTCTGGACTAAATTCAACTTAATGGAGAGAAAGTGAGAAGCACTATGATAGCATAAGTACGCTAGTTTAGAGCGGATTATAGACGTTTGTAAAGCACCAGGACAATAATAGGATCAAAGGCTCATTTAGAAAAAGACAAAGTCCTCAGGATGTTTCAGCGTTTTAGGGTGGATGAATGAAGATGATTATATGTTCAGAAAAGGACAAACGACTGTTAAGAAGAATTATTTTTGATAAGGGAAGGAAGTAAGGAATGGGTAAGTTGCTGAGGAAATGCTGATTAACGGAGAAATTTAAGGGCGGTAATTGAAAATAATACATGAAGATTTGAAGAAATGGATAATTTGGACAGGGAACTCTTAAAAGAAGATAAAAAGCCTCTTGCCTTCTACGGAATACTTCAAGGATTTCGAGGGCGGAAGAATAAAGAAGGATATCGTAAGCAAAGAATAGCGAGTTAAAAGGTAATGGGGAGGAGGCAAGGCTAAGATAATAAATGTTAAGGGGATTGGGACTAAGACAAGAGCTCTGTGGGAGGCCACCAAACAGTCTTCGTGAGAGATTTTATAGAAAAAAAGTTTTATTCTGAAAGACTCATATTTGAGGAAATTAAGTGATTAGGAAGATTAATAGGCAGCATTTTATTTCGAAGAATAGAGAAATCCACGTTGTCAAAGTGCTGCTAAAGTGTATTTTTTTGGATAAAAAATTTATAGACATGGGATAGGAAAAGGGCAATACAATCGGAAGGCTCTCGGCTAATGCGGAGAACGAACATATTATCGGAAAGAATATTGTTACTTCTGAGCCACCAAACTAAGCGTTTGTTTAACGTAGACTCAAACAGTTTTCTAAAGCAGTTGGTTAAAAAAATGCAACGGAACTACTATGAATCACTGTTTTTTGAAAAATGAAAAGAATTCCATGACGATGGAGGAGACACAGAAAGAAGAATATAGTTAAACGTATTGAAAATAGTCTCGTGAAAGAGATTAGAAAGATTCTTAATCGTAGTGCGAGATATACTGTCTGGGGCTGGAGATGAATTAAAATTGGCAAAGAGAGGGGTAAGAAGTTCATTGATAGTGAAGAGAGGAGTTAGGCAACGCTCAGGATTAGGGGTACAACCGGAGGGATCTAATTCATCAGCGTTGAGAGACATAGGAAGCAGCTACGTAAACGACGAAAGAGAAAAGCTGTTGAAAGATGAACATTGGGCGGTCGTTCGAGCGGAGGCTTTTGGAAGGTTTTGGCCAACTTCCGAATTCCATGCTTTCTTTCATTTCCATACATTTGCGTGTAATTTCAATGCTCTTTATTTCATTCATAAAAAGTTTTACGTTTATTTCTAGTTCGTACATTTCGTCAAAACCCGATTTTTCAATACTTCTACGTAATCACATTGCTTTCATTCATTAACAGATTTATATCTTCTTTTTTTTTTTTTTTTATAGATGCACCAATATAATGCATACTTACATATAGACAACTATGAACGACAATCATCATCATGATAGACGAACATCATCAGAGCGCGATCTGAACACGACTGACTTAAGACAACTAGAAAAAAAGGCTGTATTCTTATTTACTTCCCGCGTAACGCCCTCGTGTTCCACTTTAGTGTGACGTTTTCTGCTAGTTAGGTCACGGCTAAAGCATGTTCCACGCTAAAAAAAAAAAAAAAGCGAGACTAGGAGGAATTGGTATTAAGACTAAAATTGAAGTAAACTAACCAAGGATATTTTATTGGTTAAAATAAAAATTAAATTAAATAAACAAAGTAAATAGGTCGAAAAGTTAATGTTAACCAAAATGAAATATAAAGTAATGAAATTAATTATTAAGTAAAACGAAACAATCTCGGCCAGATAAACTGATAAGATAGAAATTGCGATATGACAAGTTAACAATAACGCGGAGAAACCGCGATACATTCATAACTTCAGTGCGTACCGATTTGAATAGAGTTAAATGAAACAATTGAAAGATTACACAAATAATTCGGCAGTAAAAAATGGAAAAATAAAGCAGGCGAAAGTATTATTATTATTATTATTATTATTTTGAGCGCGTCGACCATGGATATTATTAACCCATCGCAAGTGATTTTTTTTTTTTTTTTCGTGTCAATATGTGGGCAGCGAGATTTTCTACCTGAATGAAACACAATTAACTAATCATTTATGCCACACGGTGGTTGACTATGAAAGCATTAAGCTTATTAGGGAAGTGCGGGAAAAACTCCAGCGTCATCATTTTGATTCATCCGACAAAAATGACTTGATAAGGAGAAAAGAAAAAAAAAATGATACACTGTATTTCGATTTGGGTACTTCTTGAAGAAGTGATTTAGAATAAGTGTATAGGAAAAAAATCATAAAACCAAATCTGGAACATATAATTGTACAGAATCGCTTCTATATTTAATTGGAAATTAAGCTTTTGCTTAATCTTTTAAACGTAGAGGTAGATGTGTTCAGAGAAAAGAACCGTTATATCGAGAAATGCATTGCAGTAATGGAAACGATAAACTTTAGAAAAAGGAAGGCCATTTAAAGGGAAGTTAATTAAAGCAGAACTATAATATGGACGCGAGTAAAAACAATAAATACGTACATACATATATGTATAAGTATATATATATATATGTATGTATGTATAAGTATATATATATATATATATATATATATATGTATATTTAAAATAAATTAATGAATCCCCAAAGCATGGAAAATGAAAGTTGCCACATCATGAAAAGAGAAATAGAGCAGGATATCGGAGTCGATATAGATGTTGTAAAGGGTAAAACTTAAATAAGAACCCTTGAGAAAGATGGCATGATTCGTAAACACGAAAATGGAACAGTTTCGCATGGGATTAATAATGAGGTGGTACTTGACGTTATTAATTTATTATTTAACAAACAAGAATCATAACAAAAAAGAAAGAAAGAAAAAAAGTTTAATTGTTGATTTTTGCGAATATGAGGAAACGCTCTTTTTTCTTTCACACAGTATATTTATTTATTTACAATATTTCTACTTTCGTAAGAAAGTAGCTGTTTCTTCGCACATCAGTTTGACTGATGATGAGAAGAGTCGGAGTATTTACTGCATATTTTAGCTTTTGTTGTTAAGTTATTTTAAATATAAACAAGCGCTGGCGATTTGAGCGGCAAGTCAGCTACTTATTAAACACGGATTGATTGTTTTTAAAATAATTAACAGAGACGTTCGCTGCAGGCCCGTGCCCAGAATTTTGGAAAGGGAGGGGGGGGGGGGGGGTGAAATTTTTTTTTGCATATTTATTTTATGAATAACAATACATTTTTCACTAATATTCGTACTATTAATAATTTCCATCATTTTGATTTACATAAATGAATTACCCCGTATACGAACATTAATAAAAATTACATATATGTTATTAATTACACACGTAATAAAAAATTTTACATAAGATAATAATGAAGTACCTAAAAATATGGAGCGTATTTTTTTTTTTTTCTTTTAAAGGTAGGTAAGAACATCCTAAAAAATCATCAATATTTATTTGTGATTTTTTTCAGATTTTTGTGTATTCATAATAACTACATATTTCAGTTCTCATGGGGGGGGTTAACCCCCCCCCCCGTGGACACGGCCTTGGTTCGCTGCAAGATGGGGATTACCCAAATAATCACGCGGTCATATCTTGCCCGGGTTAGTCTCGAAAATATCGTTTAATGAACAAAAATTTTGAATCAAGTAGTAAAAAAAAGGAATAGAAAGGAGGACACTATTTTGTCGATTTTTATATTTTAACTGTAGTTTAGCACTTTGTCCGTAGTTTGTCAGTTTTAGGTTTCTCTCTGTTTCTCTCTAACGTACGTTGGTTTTTCTTTCTTTTCACAAAATCTGCATCGTCAGTAGGAAGCATAAATAAAGTCGAATGGAGCGCGAAGTAACAATTTAAACACGCGGTATTAAGGAAACGTAACGGGACAACACAAACGAAATACATAACGGAAAATGTGTACGTAAAGAGTAAACAGAATTAAATTATGCGGAAAAATCATCCGAGTGCAATAACAAGAGCGGATACGAATGAACGGAAAAACCGGTATATACTTATGTGCATAGAGAAAATAACGAAGAGCGACAGTTCAAATATTTATTTTAATTAAAACTATCGCAATTGCATCGGTCGCTGTGTATGATATTTCCTGGAATTTATTCGATACCATACCACAACTACCCGAAAATCTTCTGCACCGATTAATTCCTTACTGTGTCTCTATTTTTACTTCTACAGATGCGCTACTATGCGTAATAGTAATAATTAATACCGTAAAATAAAATTGTCTTAGTTGTTTCTCTAGAGACTCGGTAACTTTACTGGAAATCACTTATTTTTAGCCTTTGTCGAAGCTGTAATAATCCGGATTAGAACGTTTTCAATTTTTCGCATTAAGGACTTTTGAAAGGGTAACTGAATTGCGGTTTTTTGGTTAAATGCCGTTACATAGAATGCAGCCGATAACGGATTTAAACACAGATGTTCTTACTTTTTCAAGTCTACCTTGTGCAGATAAAAATTGTCAGTGATTTCCTTTGGCATCCTGAGATAAAATCGATAACTTCATATCTTCTACATCTTACGAACCTAATAATTTGTATATTTATTTTGGGCCTGCAAAGAATTTATTTTTTATTAAAATTTTCAATTCTGAATTTAGCTAAAAATTCAGATAAAAAAATCTGTTGAAACGGTTCTGTTACATCAGCGTATGAGAATGTTCTGTTTGGCACAAAATGTTTTCGCTCAAGATGGCTTTTCATTGTTTATATCGTTAATTTGACGGCTTTTTTTTTTTTTTTTTTGGAAATTTCGCATAACAGGTACGCCCATAAGTTATTATTTATAAATTAACACTCCGGCAATCTGTGTAAAGGAAATAATTTGAAAAATGTACTTCCTACGAAAAGCAACCAGCGCTAAATACGAGGTTTTATTAGGAATCTGTTCAGTGTTTGAAGAAATTATTAAGTGCCTACGATTCTTTCTCCACAACAACAGTTTAGTATACCTTCCTAAATTTCCCGAAAAGACTTTATGGAGAGAAGGGAGGAAGATGTACGGAGAATTGAGTGACTTCTGTTCAGTGTGGCTCTTCTGAAAGGTTTTGTGCGGTAGCAGCAATCGTTTTGAAAATTAGCGACAGATAAAATAAAAATGTCCTCCCTTTTCTTCTTCTTCTTCTTCTTCTTCTTCTTCTTCTTCTTCTTCTTCTTCTTCTTCTTCTTCTTCTTCTTCTTCTTCTTCTTCTTCTTCTTCTTCTTCTTCTTCTTATTATTATTATTATTATTATTATTATTATTATTATTATTATTATTATTATTATTATTATTATTATTAAAGCAACCGGGCGAATAATTAAAAAGTTAAATACCGACTGAGCTTAGGCGAAAAAGATGAATTCAAACTTTTAATTATTTCACTCCTTCGAAGATATTATATCGCGCATCGTTCAGAAAATTTCCATTTCTGGATTATTTAAAACATGGCCCGGCCGCGCGTTCGTGGCTTTCACCTGAGTCGGAAAAGTCTGGGAAAATTCTCGGAAAATTTAATTTCGGAAAAGTTTTTCGTTTATTGTTTTCATCGTTCCAACCTCCTCCATTATGAAAACTATTTGCTTTTCATTCTAAATTTAAAAAACAGCATCGGATTTACAATTTTAATTTCGACGTCGCACTAGCTTTGTCAATTTGCAGATTTCATTACATTCCTGCTAGCCATAGTCGAGCCGACATTGACTTTCTTAAATCTATATCAGAACCCATCATCTTCCGATTTCTTCTGGCCGCTGTTGATTTTTGAAGTTTTAATATTTCGCAAAGTAGTTCTTCACTTTTCAATTACAATGCTGCGCACCAGAATTTCGTACGACATGAAGACTGCCGAACAATGCGAAATAATAAAATAACGAAGGAAAAAAAAGTTTGCTTGCTGAATAACGGGGATGATAGAATGAAATAGAACGAGCGATTCTAATTAGACTTATTAAAGCAAAAGTATAAAACACAATCACTGAAATCGCAAAGGCATTGGTATACAAAATTTAAAAAGAAAAAGTCACCGCACATTTGCTACATTTAAAACTCTAACCCATTCGAGTTGGTGATTTTCTAGTGGAACGCATCAAAGTTAAAACCACCTTTGTCAAAGTTAAAACTACCTTTAACTGTTGTTGACATCTTTCGTTAAGACGCAATATAAAAGCAAGGCTTTCTCAATAGTATTTCATTAACCAAATAATCTCTTATTTAAAATTAATACCGATTTACATTTATTTCGTTTTATGATTTATTTATTTTTTAAATTTTCAACTTTATTTTCGACTTTCATATTTATTCATACTTTGTTTACACAGCGTTTCCAATTTTTTTTAAAAAGTATGTGTCATAACACGAATATGTACGTTGATACAGTTTTTGTATTTAAATAACCTATTTCTAGTTACCAATAATAATTTGTGTTCTATTTATTATAATATACAGGAATTACATATTTTAATTATTATAACTTAAAAAATCTTTCGCCTTCACCTGTTTTCAATTTGCTGTTTATCATGGTGTAAGTACGTGCGTATTGTTTTTATTTACTTTTTAATAAAGCCTAAATACAGGAATGATCGCTATAACGAACCCGGTTATACTAGCGACATTAAGAGTTTCTAGTATAGTATAATTTACTACACGATAAGGACTGTAATTGCTAAATTCTAAAAATCCTTAGTCCGCGTGTTTTATTATAGGCGTCAGAGTTGTTTCCTAAAATTCAGTTTACATAATCTACCATCATAGCCCCCGGGTTAATAATGTTTAAAAAACAATTGAAAACTAGTATTAAAACAACTATGTTTAACTTACTGATGCAGATGGTTCAGCGTGTACTAAACAAACTAGTTCAACTTCATAACCTTCACCGGTGTGAATCCAGCTGTTCGGAATTTCCACTTCAGGAGCATCTAAAAAAATATTTAAATTTTAAATACAGATATAAAAATAAAAAAAACAAAACAGTATGTATGTATAATAAAACTCAGTTCTTTGTACCGAAGGGAAACACTCTGCATCTTCTAATGCAGTTCTTCTGTAACACTTCTAGAAGAGTTAATTGCAATTGACTACGTCATTTTTAAAAAGGAACATAAAAAAAAATAAAACAAGATTGTAAATTGTTTACTGACGGAGGAAATACTCAAAAGCAATAAAAAATAAAAGGAAAAAACAAAAAAAGCGACAATTTTCTTATTACCCTCGGTGTAAGAGTGATAAAATCGGATTTCATATTAGTATACATATTAATGACTAGTGAGAAAATTAAAAACAAAGCGCGTGAAAGTGGAGCTAGGTTATAGGAAGTGTCTCTGATGTTCACAGATGATGTATTGATGTTTTCGAATACAACGGTTGATTCTGAATAAGAATTACAACTACTCATAATGCAGACTGCAAAGGCAGCATTCTAAATCTCCCCTGATATAACTAAATCTTTAACCAACATATAAGTGGTACATAATGGTATCAGGAGACAACAGATAAATTTGAATACGTGGATAAATAGATTCAACCGAATATTTCAGAAAAAGCAGCATTATCGTCATCTAGAATAAATATACTGCAAACAACCTACCAACTAACCAGGAGTGCGCACAGCAGGAAGACACTATCATTTAATTACCAACTTCTCATTACAGTTATTATTCACCGAAATATGCAGCAAAATTCCTCGTAATGAAAAAGAAAGATTTCATGGGAAAATTACAAATCAAAGGAAAATATTAAGAAAAAATTTAAGGTCAATGAAAGAAAGTGATGAGTTCAGGAGAAAGAAACAACAATGAAATATACAAACACGTCAAGAACTAACCGACGTAATGAGGAAACGAAGAAGTATGTTTTACGCGTGATACGAAAGAATACGTAATATGAAAAATAAAACAGAAAAGTAGATTGAATCGGTTTAACTAAAGAAGTATTTAAACGAGGTTAGGATTGAACTTGGAAATATCGAGCTAGAGGTCCCGTTAAATTTTTTAGAAAACACAAAAATTAAACATGGAAAAAATTGAGCCCAGGAAAGGAACACAGCATCGTAAGCGAACAGAAAAGAAAAGACGAAAGAGGAAAATCAATCTGAAGAAACAGTTGAAATAATCGTGGTCCAAAGATGGTTAAAGAAGAAGAATCGTTATGTAATTCTTTCGTTGAGAGTAACGAGAAAACCCGCTAACGAAACCGGTTACGTTTAATCTTTTTTTTTTTTTTTTTTTTTTTTTTTATTGGCCTGAACAAATACAGTTCATTTGGCCATACGTTTAATCTTGTTACATTTTAGTGTAATGTTTATAGGACATTTAATACATTTTAAAAATTGTAATATATTTCTTTTTTCTTTCTGATCCAGGATGACGTAGTCAATTGAACTTCACATTTCTGTGAGTAATATAGAAGAATTAGTATTTAGAGGTCGGGGGGTTTCCCTTTAGTTAGTTCCAAAAGTGAATTATATATATATATATATATATATATATATATATATATTAATTACAACGTAGTTCTTAGCCTCCCCCCCCCATTAGAAAAAATGACCAAAAAAAATGTTCCAGTTTTATGTAACGAAAAATATCCCAATTTTATGTAACGTTTGTTATATTTTATACGATTTTTGTGATTGTTATTTTAAAAATTTCACAATTTTATACAACGAAAAATGTAACGAAAAAATGTCCTATTTTTATATAATGTAAGTAAAATGTTAGGATAAGATTTTTGTGATTATGTTATTTTTTTTCTGTTGATGCCAGTAAGAATTACGTTGTAAATTTTGATCATTTTATACAATTTATAGAAGCGAAAGAGACAGAAATGAAAGCAAGAGGAGTCAAGGAGCAGAGTCCCTTGCGAGGTCAAAATGGCCAAGTTATATGTAAAAATAGGCAAAAACAAATTCAGTACCATTTTCTCCTCTGTTTATTAACCGATTTTTTTTTTTTTTTGTTTACTAGCTATTGACGAACTTTAATGTTATCGGTAAAAAAATTTTAAAATCAGTTTTTTTTTCTTTCTTATTTAAATAAAAAATGAATACAAAAAATTAAAAAAGAAATCGCTACAGCCAGTAAATCTGTTCTTATTAAAATGTTTTAATTTTTCTTAATAATCATCATTATTGGTTTTTTTACGGTGCACTAAATCTTAAGATGTTATTTAATATCAATAAATGAGGGGTTTTAAATTGTGATTTACTGTTATTTTATTAAATTTATTATTTATTCAATTGTAATGGTACCGAACTGTTTTGTATTGTAAGTACATACATATAGAAGTGTATGTTCTTAAATATACAATGAAGGAATGTATAAGAGTTGAAAAAATAATTTTGAAATATGCAAATTCATGTATGTTTTTCTCAAATTTTTAATAATAATTATGGTCCAATTTCGACCCATGGGCGAACACTAGTACATATGTGTCTTATAATGTTAACAAAATATAATAACTGCTACATTAATGATTAATAATAGTGACACCTTGCATAGTAAATTGTGTGTAAACATATCGACTCGTAAAAATGAAAAATTCTCAAAATAATTTAATATTGTTTATGGGGTATAAAATAAGATTTTATAAGTGTTAAGATGAAACTTAGTATAGTTGAACAGAACTGGGCATTATTAATTTATCTTTGCTGAGTAATACGAGGATGAAGAAAGCGAATGAACCAGAATGCCATAATATGTTAACCATGCGACTAAAAAGTGCTCATCTCCTTCACCCGCTGAAAAAAAAAATTGTAGCAGTGTCATTTACAAAATGTTCACACTGAAAGACTGGGTACTACGTAATGATACCGATTTAAAATCCTCAATATAAGGCAGATCCGCCATGGTACGTAATTGTAGTTTGAGCAGAATTGTGGAAATACAGGGTGTCCAGTGGGAAAGTTCAAATTTCGAATTTGAATTACGCGGAAATGGTTTACGCGTGGAAGTGGGGAGGGGTCTCAATCGTCGCGTCCGGCGTGCGGGTTTAGCAGTTACGGTGAAGCATTGGACCGGAGTGCACCGTGCTTTTGCTATCGAAGCTTATTTTAAGAATGGTATATACATATGTGTGTACGTATAGATAAAATGAGTTCCATATTCCTGATATGACATTGAGAGATGCGAAGTCAAGGTTCACAATGTTTTAAGCCCAACGTCACTAATGAAGGTAGGAGGGCCAGTTCTTTTTCATCGGACACTTTTATTTTTCGAGCATCTTGTCTGCTGGCCTACCACGCTTTCATATAATATGTATATAAACGCACGAACGTGACGTACAGAATTTACTGAACGTTACAAATGTTGATGTTTTTTCCCGCTGAAATTATATTTAAATTTTATTTGCTTTTCAGAAATTTTTTTTTTAAACATTTGATTGCAGTTCCAACGCTTGCGTATTTTTTTTTATTCACATTTATTCGATGAAGGAAACAAAACATCGATTAATTCACTATTGTTCGGGCAAAAAAAAAATCAAAAAAAAAAAAATCACTGTTTTTAGAGGGAAACATGGCGGACAAAGTGGTAAAGTATAATCAAATTTACACACTACTTAGAGGACAAATTTTAATAACGATACTACAAACATACAACACCATCCTACTTTAAAGATTATATTTCTTTTAAATTCAACTTTTATTATAACTCGTGGAATACTTTTTACAAGTTTTTTTATTGGGTTTCTTAAAGTTACTCTTATTTCTTCTTCTTCTTCTTCTTCATGTGTCGTACGCATTACTGCGCGGTGACATCACAGCATCGACATCTCTACTTCTAAATACATTTTTTTGTACTGGTAATTCTTTTGCTTATATGTGTATGTACTTTTTTCATTATGCATAATAAAAGAAAACAGTTAAAATAGCATAAGCAAACACGCATGCCCCAGTCCCAATATGTTTTTTTAAGTAGCGCCTTCTAACCGAATTTTGAATTCATTTTCGAAAAATTTAGCGTAAAATTTATAATGAAAATATTAAAAATTACATTAATAATACGTTATATGAAATTAGTGACAAATAATTTTATTTCTATCGAACGCTTATTTTTTTTTTTTTTTTTTGGAAGGTTTTTTATTAATTATATCTAAACCAATGAGTGCTTACATTTTGGATTGACAATTGCTTTTGTTTTACTATAGCTGGTGTAAATAGTTTTAAATTTAGGTTCGAAGAAAAGAAAGTAGATTCATAACATAGAGTTGCTCATCACGCGTTTAACGTTATTTTGGAAATATGTAAATCAAGATACTTCAAGGGTAGCAATAATAGAAGCATAAAAAAATAAGAGAATATAAGAAGAACCGATAAGGGGAGTAGGGATAACAAGTTTTATCAGCGAAGAATAGAGAAGGACGATTGCTCAGCAGAGAATGCCGTGCAATCAAATAAAATGCGATCTGCATCACAAGAAGTGAAAAAGACAAAATGGAGTAGATGTAGATGAAAAAGCGAGAAAATGATGCAGGAAGAGGACTATAGTTAAAGCGAAGGCAACAAATAGCAGAGATTGTAGAGCGTTTAAGAGAATGCAAGTATTTAGAAAACCATGAATGGGGTTCAAGAGATGGCCGAATAGAGAGATAAAAGAAGGCGGGATTAGAAAATGAAGAAGAATAGGAGTTGAGCGATAATTTGGAATGAGCGACTGAGGAAAGAAGAGCAATATTATGGGCTAAAAATGTGCCCCTGGAAATGGAAGAGCGGGCTAGGGAATCCACCACCTCGTTGCCCTCGATACCCAAATGACCAAGAATCCACAGAAGATCGATTTCGATCGAGTGGAGGAGGAAACGATCATAGATGAGAAAGTGTATGAGAAGTATTATGTAATCGGAAGAAGGAGTAGGAAAAGAAGATGAGGTAGCCTGTAAAACATTTTTAGAATCGAGATTATGAGCGCTTTATAGGGAATCAATTAATGAGGAAATATATAGAGAACAGTGTGTAGTAGAATAGCAACATATTCTGCATAGAAAATTGAGCGAAAAGACAAAAATATAAAAGACCTAGAATCTAATTAAAGGCAGGACAGAAAAAGGCAAAATTAATTCCATCTGACCTTTTGGCGTCGTCAGTGTAGATAGCGGTGTGTGCAGGAGAAAGAGGGAACTTAAAGCATTGAAATATTCAATTTATGCGACATGTTTAGGAGAACACAGATTTAGAACGGATCGGTAAAGAAAGACATCTAATAGGATGAAGGGAACTGGAAAATTTTCCAGTACTTATTAAAATTGTGTATGTTGCGATGCTTCTAGTATTAGATCCGTGAATTTCTTTACATGCAAGCGTCTAAAGAAAGCAGTTGAAACGGCCTTTTAAAGAAATTGCAACTTGGAAGAAATATGTTTTTTTTTTTTTTTTTTGCGGAGTCAAATCCAGTTAGCCTTCTGAAAATCAAAAATTCAATGATAAAGATTATTAGAGCTAGCCTTTTTTTCTAATCTTGAAATAGCTCTAGTAAAGGTGAGATCGGGAAGTAATGACCGAGATAGAATTATTAACAAGACGAGAAGTACTAGGACGTGTGCGATACTATCAGTACGATGATAACGAGGAGGATAGTGACGAGCGAGTATGATGAAGTTTAGCTTTTCCGAAGCTTCGATTAAAGTATTAGCACCGGCTTCTTTGTCGTTCCGGTAACAATTCTATGTATGAGCCGTGCTATTTATATTTATATCGCCGAAAATTGATGCCATTCAAATAAAGAGAATCTGGCTACAACGCGATTTCTTTTTTCATTTTTTGCATTAATTGTTTATTTAAATAAGAAAAACAAAAAGAACCGTTTTCAAAATTTTTTTACCGATAACTCCAAAGATCGTCAATAGAAACTAAACAAAAAAGAAAGAGAAAATCGGTTAATAAACAGAGGAGAGAAAGGTACTCTGAATTTGTCTTTGCCTATTTATTATATACGGATAATTTATTTATTTATAATCGCACTAAGTGAAAACAAAGAAACTTTAGTCGTAGAATATTATTAATAACAATAGAAAAATACAATATCGACACGTTTCGGAGTTTTCAAGCTCCATGTTTTACTGTGCCGCGGTATTCGAACCGAGTTCTATTCGAACGAAACATTCTAGCCAATCAGCGGGAAATGAAATAACGAAAAGCCACGCTATCGTGTAAAAAAATCTTGTAAACTCACACATCGTCAATCGAGTATGGCTGATATTAATTCGAGAAAAAAAAAAAAAAAAAAAAAAATTGATAAAAGAATTTATAATTTATTTAAAGTATTTCGAAACGGAAAATAAATAAACAAAAATTAGTAATAATAAGAAAGAAAAAAACAGTGTGACATTTTGTTTTTTCACACACACGCACACAACCGATAGTCGCGTAGTGATTAAATTATCTCACTACGTAAAGGTCTCGTGTAAGTTCAGGCGACATCCGTAATTCCGATTCTGGTGCTGCACTTTCATCAGGCAGTGAGTGTAGCGAGAATTATGACGGCGAGTTTGTAGAATTATTTTTATCAGGCGCGAGTAGGGCGAATTAATAAATGCCGGTCTCGGGGAAATTCGGAGCGAATTCAATCAGAGGTTATAGCCCCCCCCCCCCGCCCCACCCCCCGCCCCGTCCCGCCGGTAGGTAGTCGCAATAAAAATCGGGCGGATAATCGAATAAATTTCTGTTTCGCCATAGACAATAAATAACAAAATTACCACGAAATAGGTGTAATTACAGTTTTCTTCATGCGTTACAGAGGGCGCCAGCGAACGAAGCCGGCTCTATTTTCTTGGAAATAATCGGAACTAATTACACCGTCTCGGTAATTACTTTTTACGCCCAGAGAAGAAACGTAATCAGCGCTCGGCACACACGAGCACACAGACACGGCAGATGAATATTTTCGCTGCAACAACCGACTTCCATTCGCTGATAGGCGGTAAATTCAATTATCCGTCGTCGCCAATCTCGCTTTCAGCGCTCCGTTCGCGTCCTTTCCATCATTAAAAGAGCTCTTATACGAACAATTATCGATGATGTAAATTTATCCTTCTCGCTAAAATAACCCCGCGCTGCTTGGCGCCTTCTGTTCAATACACATTAGAGCACTGATATGCAGATTTTCAATTTCCGCCTGTTTTGGGCTCGGTTGTCGGGTGCGCGGGCTCCGACAACTAGTCGGAACGTAATGAGCACAAGCAGGTTCATATGAGATTTGTCTGATGCAGACCAGCGATGAAGTTGCTCACTATCGCGTTTCCCGATGCCCCTTATTTCTTGTACTTAATCGGAAATTTTCTTCGATTTTCATTTATTTCGAAAATGCGGTAGAGTGTACCCTACCGAATTATAACGGAGACGATTGGTGAATATAGAGGTTTAACGCGCTGTCGCTGTGTCGATTAACGTGTAATTATCGATATACACGCGCCTCGTTTTGAACTCCATACACGCTTCCGCCGTACAATCCGTGTACAGTCGAATAATGGAAACATAAAAAAAGCCAATTCACGAAACATATTCTAGTTCATTTATAATATAAAATTAATATCGTTCTTTGTACATTTCTAACGTTGACTTTTCCGTTTATTAATTTAAGAACAACGGACCATCTGAACGATTTGCGTTGCACATTCTAGATTTGAGGAAATCCTCGGTTACGCGAAACGATTATCGAGTAACTCCTTGAAATTCTGTTTTTCTTTCTTATATAACCTCTTGCAGCGGTTATAAAAGTCTTTCCATTTCCGATTTCCGATTTTCGGTTTTTAATAATCATTTCACCTGTTTTTGTACTAATTATTATGTATTCCGATGCTGAATCTAGGTGTTTCTTCGTTATTCGCCTACGCTCTTTAGCCCGACTTTCTTACGTTTTCTTTATTTTCTTCTTAGTTCCCTCATGGCGTGTTCTTTAAGTGTGTTCATTTTTTCTTCTAGCGTTCTGTATTTCGACTTAGGCGGGAGCTCCTTGTCGCACTTTTATGTCTTTTCCTTCTCTGTTGCATATCGATTACCTGTTTTTTTCATTTGAGAAAAATTAAAGTGTCTCTCTTTTTCTTCTTAATTGTTTCCGAGCAAAGATCTTTCACTGACGACTGGCTAAAAAAAAAATGGAAAAATTGAAATAAAATTAAACGGAATGATATTTATATGACTTCCTCGATTTTACATTTATTTGTAATGAGAATTGTCATAGTTTTTAGACTTGTTGCTTGGAATATGTTGTGATCGCTTTGTTTCCCTTTTTGACCAAAATAATTTCACGAACTTTCTGAACGGAATTACAAACAACAGTGTTAGCCTAGCGGCAGCAATCGATTACAAAACGCTTCCTCATAATGAGAATCCTTCGCCATAGTCAAATCTGGCATCGTTCAATTTCCTTTCTACGGTTTTTTTTTTTTTTTTTTTTTTTGCTAGTTTCCAAATTAACCGTTGTCCAATGTCAAAAAGGCTCCACAATAGTAACGGGTAAAGAGTTCCAAATATTTTGCAATGTCACGTTACATCTTCCTCATGATCAGCAATGTAACAGGAACTTAGTTACAAAGTTACAAACTGTTACAAAAAGAGAGTAGCTTATGTAATCAAAATGAAAATTAAAATATATTATAAAATGTAATTATAAAAAAAAAAAAAAAAAAAAAAAAAAACCGAACCTAACAGAGGTTAATAAAATAAAATAATGTTTAAAAGCTAAAGCAACTCGGAGCCAGTAGAGATGACAGTTTCATCTTAATAATATCTTGAAAAACAGCGAAATGTGCCACTAATAATAGACATCCAAATAAAATGTAGAGTAGATCTGGAATTTATAACGGCATTAAAAAAAAAAAAAAAAAAAAAAATCAGTATTGCTTTTTGATAAAAACCGCCGTTAAAATTTTTGATGATAGTGTAAAATTTCAGAGTTTCTAATCGCCGCGGCGCCATCATCATCATCCTAGTACATTATGTACGATTATCATCACCGCACCATATATGTATGGTACAGAAACGGTAATGTGCTCTGCTTATTAAAATATACAGATTTAAATGGAGATTACCTAAATAACGTTGTTTCCAGCTGATAATAACGCTGACACATACAACGACAATTTGGCCAGTACGGATAGAAACACATTTTATACGTTATTTAGTTATTGTAACTAAATTTGTAACTGCGGAAGAACTTCGTTCCCAGCCAGTGTTACAGCAGAATAGTGTTGTTTTATTCATCATTTGATAACGTATTGCCGTGTAATGAGCTAGTGAGTTGTGACAAGTAAGAAAGCAAGCAGTATAAGAAATACATACGAATTGTACAAGTGACAAAGATAAAAGATGTCATCTGTGTACTTCGATTTCCCCTGATTACTGATATTATTTACGCAATAGTTAATCGTTTCTTTCGTTTGTTCGGTTGCAAGACACTAGTTACATAGTTACAGTTCGTTTAGTAACAGTGGTTACTTCTCATTTCTGGGACACACACTTTAACAGGAGTAACGAAGTAACGTAAACACGTTATCGACTGGAATGCAACGAACTATTATGGAATGCTGGAACTAGTTTCTAGTTACATTCCTCGTTACCCCTTATGCATCACTACTCTAAAGTGATTCAATTTGAAACTTTTCAACAGCGCCTGCTGTTTCATGATTCGTTGCCCGGTTTTGATCGCATTCGGTACATTTTCTCCGACACTTTCATTCTTTCTAGTTTTTCTTGCCGTTGTCAATTCCTTGTATTCTTCGACGTTTTCGCGCTCTTTTTGCCTTTTTTTTTTCTTTTTCGAATAGACACCTTTTTATCGCTAAGTGTAACTTTTGTTCTTTTATTTCCTTATTTTATTTTCGCCATACATCATCACATGTACAATTTACACAATTAATTCCTCTAACAAAGTGTCGACTTTCACGCGCGAAATTTTATTTTCTCGTTGATTTCTGCAACATCCCTCGTACAGAGATCTACAACTCTTCTAAAAGCCGGTCATAAAAGACGTTCATTTTTATAATTATTTGCGTTCTCCGAGAATCAGCGCGTTTATTAATTATTTCATTCGATAGGATGCGCTGCCCGCTAGGGGAGGTAAAGGAGTTATATGTTTTTGTTAAAATGTACAGCGAAGTATTTAGGTGATTGTCAGACTACAGCGAGAGTAGAGCATTTTTAAAAGGTCGCAGCTATTAAATTACAAATACTAACCGTGTCTCGTGACTTTTTTCGAATTAATAATACCCACTGCTTCGTCTCGCCGACGCGTACGCTACATTTACAATCCTAATTAAGAAACGACAACAAACGCACGCTAATTCTAGCTATCAGATTTATTCGTAATCGTGTCCAGTGCATTTATTGCGGTAAATGTGGAGCGTTATAAAGCATTCGTAATTACTCACTTCTAAAGAGTATCGTAAAAATGGTTAAAAAATAATAATAGTAATAACAATAATAATAATAATAATATACAATATTACGCAGGTGACTAATGTGTAGTATACGGGGCCATTAGCAACGTTGCTCGAAGGGTAAGCTCGACTATAGTTGCACGGACTGTTTAGTATTCAAACTATTCTCTGGAATTAAAAACAAAGAACAAATTTATGATATCTCCGGTCGCGCTGTTTGTAATATACGGCGTTCGTGTAATAAAGTGCAGTGCGCGGTTTGTCGTGTATACACGAAGCGGTACATTACGCGAATGATTTCGTGAACAATGAACATTAACCAGCTACGCGACGACGTGTTCTTCAACCGGCGCTTAAATAGAAGTCTCTTGCCTTCGAAATTTTTAGGAAAAATATTTTTTCACTCGTCCCGCGGGAAAAAATTATGCAAATAAAAAAGAAAAGAAAAAAACAACCAAAACAAAAAAAAAATAACCAAAACAAAAAAAAAATAACCAAAACAAAAATACCCCGTATATATTTGTACGGCGCTCAACAGGGCGGCAGCAGATTATTGCGCGTTTAAGGCGAAGAGGGACATTGAAGCGTAAGAATCTCCGAATTCGTTTTAGTCACCACGGCGATGATAAAAATAGCACCGGATGAATTTCGACCGACGGAAATTACGTATTCCAGAGCCACCAGGCGATTATAAATTTCCAGAATAAATACGAGATCCCGGTCGTCCGAGCAGACGCCTTACTTTAATTACTCTCTCGCTATTACGTTTGATGGAGAAATCTAGTCTTCGTTTTATCCGGAAAAAAGACGAGAATGCAATTACGAGAGATATGGATATTTTCGTGGTGAAACTTTGATGTTTTAGTATAAACTACAGGTGTCGTTGCTACCTAAATTGTACGAAATTAGGTATAAGAAAGCAGATCGATGGTGCACGCACCAAAAATTATAATACAACGATCGTTCTAGATGGATATATTGCCATTATCCGCTCTCGCTTTGGTTTATTAAGGTAAAATTATGGCCTGGTTTTAAAATAGAAATTGCCTAACGTCGTAGAAAAGTACTTTAATAATATTATAATGCTTTTTGTCTTCGCTACGTCGCCAGAAATTAAAATCACTCAGCGTAAATTAATATTAGTATTTTATCATTAGTAACCGGTGGACGAGTCTTTGCAAAAGAATCGAAGCGTCTGAGTTTCGCTAGCATTTTTGAAAAACAAAAATACGCAAGCAACACGAAAGTTAAAAGTTACCGCGTTGCACTAATCCTCATTTTTCACTTTTGAACGTGTGTATTTTAGTTTATGTAATATTTTTAAAGTAGCCTTTTTCATTGCGACGTCATTGGAGACCATTGCAGCGCTACAGACTATAACAACCCCGCTATTGCGTTATATTTTATTGACAGTTATCGTCGTCATTCGAGCGCTATCATACTTTTCTCGTCCGGTTTTTCAATGTGAATAATGTGTTGTTCTATGAATTATTTTACAGAACATCGCCTATTTGTATAAAAACAATCGATGTTGTCCGTCATAGTTCGCGAAATAAAAGCAATGTTACGATACTTGGAAATTTTAAGCGTATTCTCCGAGTGTTATTTTTTACATTCGAATATATTCAATATAAAACGCGGAATACTTAATAGACCACGTTGGTCACCAGATTACGTCAGATCCCTTTCTTCGTATTCTAATTGACGCGATTTGAACGGTGAACATTTTCGATTATAAAAATAGACTCGCTGCAGGAACGTAACCCTTTATAAATGCACCGTAAAAAAAAGAAACATTATTGATGTTGCCTTGAGACATTATATCCCATGTATTCTAACTGTAGAGTCCATGCTAAAATGGCGAATGTGGAACTACTACTGCCTGTAACGGATTAACGCGCAGTGTGATTTCAAGTGGTCAACTAGTTTTTGTCAATTCAGAAACGAAAGACAACACATATACCAGCTAAATAAGGGTAATGCCCTCGACTGGCTCCCCCCCCCCAGCTATATAAGAAATATCCTTTTTTTTTGTTTTTTGCTTAAAATAATGATTGATTAATGTAACCGATCCCACAAAAGTCGACGATGTCACATTAATGCCATTTTACATCGTTTTTTTTTTACATTATTTCTTTTTAACATTCGATGATCTATTTTTGTAAAAATTCCCGTAAAAATTCTCGTAACAATTGCCGTAAAAATTTTCGTAACAATTCTCGTTACTTCGTAACAGCATGTATAAAAGCTAATAAATCCTCTTCTCAAAGTACTAATCTGAATTCAAAACGCGATTGCAATAAATTGGTGTTTTTTTCGTTTTTTTTTTTGTTTTTTTTTCGGTTCTTAATTATCTCCAGAGCACTCGATCAAATCATAAAGGATGCAAATACCTTTTTTTTTTTTTTTTTTTTTTTTTTGATTTTTTTCTTTGGTTCACCAAAAAAACACAATTGCAATTGATTATTTAGAAAAGAATAGAAACAATAAAAGAACTAGAGAAAGTGAATATTCAGTTTAAGGAATCATGCGTTGAAATAGGAATGCTCATAACATGGCAATTAAAAGTACATACATCTCTCATTACAGCTGGCAGAGTGTAAAGGGCTACGACTGTAAGTGGAAAACAACAACGAGCGATATGCTTGTTTTACCGGATCATCCGATTTACTTTAATCTTTCCATCGTCGCAACTTGTACTCCTTGTAAAATCGGCTATGTGTGTAAGGAATTTTGATGTAACTTCTAATTGACCTCAATGTTGATGAGAGTTTTATTATCGTTTAAGTTCCACAAATTTCCGTATACCATAGAAGGATTTAAAAAAAATACAGCCGTTTTCACAAAAAAAAAAAAAAAAACACTTGAAAGATATTGAATTTATCATCGTTTCGGTCCTTTCTTCAATTAATTCAAAGAAAATCACTAATAAGAACGGGGTTTTTAGGAATGAATGAAACAACATCGTATTTATAAAGCAAAAAATTTAGGACACAGTGATACGATAATCGCAGTTTCTACACAAATTGCGCGAATTTTAATAATGTTGTAACATAATACGGACAGGGGGGATAGCGAACATTCAGACAGATTGAAAAATAAAAATTTCTTCGGAACCCCATTACGCTTTGCGACATAGCATATACAGAGAGAAATGTTGAAAAATTGAAGCGAAATATCCGAAAGTAATTTACAAAGTCGTGGAAAATCTAATACTGTGATATTTTTATTTTATTATTATTATTATTATTATTTTTTCGGAGAATGAAATTGATAGAATCCGAAATATTAGAATGTTTTCATTAACATCGCTCTTCGGTGGTCAATTTCGACAGGATTAGACGAATGAGAGGTGATAAAAAGTAAATCGAGCGATTTGCAATCAAGTCTACACCAGTAGTAATCGAAATTTGTTAACAAGGATGTACGGTAAGCGAGGAGTTGCGTTAGCTTACTTTGAAAGCGACCGGAAAGTGGACTGTTTGCTTTTCAAACGAAAACGATTGAAACGAATTTAATTTAATTTCCCTTTTTTGACTATTAAAATAATTTCGACACCTTAGCGCTCGTGTCTCTGTACGAATGTAGTTGTTACCTTCTCGTCCGAATTTTTTTCCTTTTTCCATTTCTCGCGAAAATTTTCATCGCGGGAACATAATAGCAACAACATTATCATTTCCGTATGGATTCTTTACCCATAGCACTTAATGCCTTCATCTAAATAAACGAAAAAAAAGACTTTGTACGCTTTCACACGGATTTCCTTTCGATCTCGATAATATATATATATATATATATATGTAAATAGCGCTGGGAACACAAACTTTTTTAAATTGAAAATCGTGACCTATCGTGAAAGTTTGTTAGAAATCTGTTTGGAAAATTAACAAGTCACTTAAGTTTTCTGATACATCAGCCTCTCCGGCGGGACCAGCCGAGATTATTATCGGCTTTCCAAACAGGAATTCACGCGACGAATGAATACGCAGTTTGAATTAAAAATAATGTTCTCCTTCGTGTAAAAAGAAGAAAATGTTTATAAAAACACGTAAAGAGGAACCCCCTCCGCCGAATTCTGCTAATGCGCAGCTGCAACAGGAAATGTGTTCAAAGAAGCGCTGCGAAATTCGTTTTCAATCGCATTTTCCACAGAACGAGTGAAAATGTCGGAAACGTTGTTAACATTTATAATTTAGTTTCATTTCAAGGTCATACTTTGAGAACGCTCTGTAATTGGCTGAATGCGCACACCCATGATGAAATTCCTTAAAAATTTTAATCGTTTAAAATTCTTCTCGATCGGTAAGCGACATTTACAAAATGTGTATCCTTCGTACCTTGTGTTCGTCCATTCGTTTCGAATTCATTCAACGGGAATTCACTCATCGGCATTTAGGCTGCTACGTTTTATGAATTCGAAATTCGCTCGCCAGGCTTAAGCATTAAAGAACAAACGTCGTTATACTTCTTATTCAAAACAATAAAACACACACCGGAAAATAAATTCGTCTCTAAACGAACGATGCTCACTGGGGCAGCATTGTTTAAAAACGTTTTCCGGCGAACAGATTTAAATTTTTCTTTAACAGGAAAAATCGGAATATAGTATGGACATGTTTTACGGTTTCGTGTTTTAATTTAAAATAACCGCGGCATTGTTTGCGAATGAGCGTTGTGTTCGAAATTAGTAGTGTATGAAGTGGGTTAGTTTTTATTGCTGAATTAAATTATTCCGCGGAAATGGATTTTGTACAATGGCCAGCGGAGGTTAATAATTTTATCGATATATATTCCTAAGTCTGCGTTTTTGTAAGTGTTCAGTATGGCTAAATAGAGAGCGCGTCGATACACAACAAATCCTTTTTTAATGAACTTCTGGCAGATAAATTCAGCTTCGAGCTCAACACTTAAATCACTCTTGAGAACTCGATCGAAATCAAATCAGGTGCGTTTAATGAACGACTCTGTTGATCAGAAAAATCATCTCGAATCGAAGGCTTTGTATATAATAACGTCCAGTAGATATAGAGCATATATCTATCATAGTGCATAACGATAATTGTTTACATAATTACTTGACTTCTACTTCGAACTGTGGGTGTGTACACAACTGTAAACGACAGAAGAGGTTAAATATTTAGCGTCAATCATTGACAGAACATTATCCTGGGACAAGCGTGTTATAAATTTATCTAATAAAATCAAGAAAATGATATCGGCACTTTATAAATTGGCTCTTTCAATACCATATGGTAGTTTGCGTGTATATTATAACGCTATAGTATTGTCTAGAATCATTTATGGAATATCAATTTTTTTTTTTTTTGGGGGGGGGGGGGGGGGGAAGCAAAACGGACGATAATCAAAAAGGTTAGTAGTCAGCAAAAGAAATGCTTAAAGGTAATATTCCCCCAAGAATGATCAGGTTAACAGTAATATTAGCTGGTGGAGAGAGAGAAATGAAATGTCTCCAACTAGGCCAGGTTTAAAAAAAAAAAAAAAAAAAAAAAAAAAAATGTCTCCAAGGATGTGCTACTTTTATCACCGGTTGCTTGAATATAAGACACCACAAGTATATCAATAGCTACAATGACAAGAAGCAGGACAACGAGGAGTAATAGGGAGGTATATTTTATTCGACCGAAAGGCATAAACAGAGTAAGATTGATAATACGGATGAAATAGTTTTAATTAAGCTGCTAGAACGAATCCCAGAAGATATAATGCAAAAAGAAACAGGAACTTGGAAATTATTAATTAAGCAATGGTTGGTTGATAACATTAATGAGTGACATTAGGTTAGATAAATTGAGCTCGGGCGGAGAATCGACCATATTCGTATTTGTCGAACCTGTAGTATGAAATTGTATAATGATAAGTAGTTCTTTTTTGTTTTTATCTTTTTTTAGGTTTTACTATTATTATGTTACTTTTATTTTTTGCTTACTATTTATAATTATGAAAATTAATAGTATAATTGTAAAAAAATATTGTAACATATTTTTTGAATAAACAATGGTAAGCGTGTTTGCCTTATGGGACCCACAACTTATTTTAAAAAAAAGTTTAATAGATTAAATTTAATTTCCAAGTAATGGCCATCAATTTATATGTTGTTAATACCGTCCGTTCCGACATAAATTTCAGAAATTTAAGCAAGCGGCCAACTTATCGGTGGTGTGTTTAAAGCTTCGATTTTTGCCAGATTGCCTGTTTTGAAATCCGGCCGCATGTGCTTCTGCGTTGTTTCCCGTTACGAAATATGTATCTACATCCCTCTGTACAAGAGAATGTTGTTTGACGTGTTAAATATTTTGCGAATAGCGATTTGTGAGCACATATTGAAGATCCCTTGTTAGTGTAAAATCCATGAAGTTCTACCGAACTGAATTTGCCCAGCAATACGTTCCGTTAAATTTTTAAACTTTCGACTGCTATCTATAATGTCTCTCGTATAGTCTGCCATTCTATATATAATTGAAGAGAAACAGGCTGGTCTCGGTCAGAACGTAATTTCCACAATTCTTTCATTATTATGTCGGCGTTTACAATATGACAGGTCCCCTAATAAATCTAGCGAGACGAATAGTTCAGTTATATATATATATATATATATATATATATATATATATATATATATATATATATATATATAGGATGTTTGTTTTGTTACTAAGGCTTGAATTTTAGGCTGTGTTGGTAATGTTTTAACCTTGCGTTGCTCTTTGTTTAATAGCAATGATTATATATATATATATATATATTGTATTAAATAATTTGTTTATATGCTGTAGTATAAAGTACTCTCAGTTGAAAAGAAAATGTACTTTTAAATTTAATAGTATTCATTTTCCGGGTTTAGTAATCGCCATTTAGCAGTACATTAGGATTGATCTGCTTCTTCGGATGATTTGAATATATCCTTATCCGAGATACTTAATTGTTTTTTTTTATGTTCCATATGATAATTGAAATATTTTAAAATATCTAATAATTTGTGTAAAATAGTTCATATCATTCCAAGTAGTCATTACGCGAAAATATTTAAAAATAAAATAGATAACGTACAGATTTAATAATAATCGATAACTCTTCAAAAATATACTCTTCCGAAAGGGGCTTATTGTGAATATGTCCTTTTAGTCGATTAAGAGAAACTGATCGAAGTAACTAGACGGAATATCAACAAATTCCTCAGTCAGTTGGTAGAACAGTTCTGAAAAAATCTGCTTTGTTGGCCGAATATTCTTAATAATCGAACGCAGATAATGTTAGCTGCTAACATACTGAACTGGGAAAAATACGTCACATTAAAGTATACGCATATATTACTTATACACGGACATTCCGCTCTTTGTAGTTTTAACAAGATTATAAAAGTATGCCATACTTCGGGCAACTTTAGTGCTGTTTCCAGGTAAAATTTAAAATTAAATACGTGTGAGAATCTCACCATACGTTAAACGTAAATGTTATTTAACTTTGAAATTATTACGAAAAATAAAAACACGTGCTTTTAAAGCGTTGCTGTCGTTAACGTTAAAGTGACTGCTGAGACTAGTACCGTCCCAGTTTGCAGACTGTAAGTAAACATTAGTTCGCACTGCTCGCTGATGGATATAAAAATGTCATGCCGTCAGTTTAACCAAAAAAGTACTACACGAAAGATTATGCAAATGTTTCTGAAGAAAAATAGGAAAAGGTGCCTATACTTCTGTCAAAGGTTCTCGCGGCACGCCGGATTAAGATTTTTAACAGGCTCAGTGAAACAGCATCGAGCAGGCCAAATTCTTACTTTTCCAGATTTACCATTTTCGATATAGTCAAACACCGTTGTACCGAGTGTTAATTTTTTCTCGAGCGATAAAAAATATTCTCAATTCGCTGATAACCTGCTACTGTTAAAATCGGATTTTAAATTTCAAACGGTTATTATCGTTTAATAAAAACAAACTTTAATAACAAACAACAATTTGTTGGTTATTAAAGTTTGTTTTTATTATACAGTTTTAACAACGCTAAATATTTCTAACACGCAAAACTCTTCCGCCTTTCCAAAAACAAATTTAACGGCAAATGAAACAAGTAAGCCTGCAAACTTAAAAAACAAGCTCGATACACCTATTTCACACACTCCAACCGCTACTACAATAAACTTAACAGCAATAAATAAAACATCCCCAAGCACAAACATCGTGACCAACTCAATCTCTTTTTCCGACAAACTAAAATTTCGAAAACCTACCCCTCCTATAGCAGATTTCGATTTTCCTACAGAAGACCAAGGCGTATTGTTTCCGTACGTCGAGAATGCGAATCCTTTAGACTATTTTAACGCCCTTAAAAACCTAGTAGGAGGTCCAAAAAACATAATTGCAATCTCCAAAATTAGCAACAATCGAGTCCTCATTTTTTTAAAATCGAAAAACATCACAGAAAACCTCTTTCATAACGGAGCCGTTATTACCGTAAATAATAATACAATCACCGGTCAAAGGTTAAAAAACCCTACTCAAAAAATTATATTATCAAACGTATCTCCAACCATCCCAAACTCTGTTGTCAAAGCCTATCTTGAGGGAATATTAAACTTAAAATTAGTCTCGGCAATTTCTCTGCTCCGTGTTAAACCCAATGATCCAGAGTTTGACCATATAATCAGCTGGAGGAGGCAGCTGTATGTTGATAGCGCCAATCTCCCACCCTTACCCGACTCTTTCATAATAGTTTATAATGAACGTGAACATCGAATATTTATCCAAACGGGTATGCAGAACATGCCGTCCATTGCCCCATCTGTAGAAGATAGTGTTTCCCCCGCTACAGACACTAAAGCCGCTTCAGCCCCGCAAAACATAACCGCCATCGCTGAGGAAAACACTCAAGCCTCTATCTTTGAAAATAACACAACAGTCAGCACCGAGGAAACCCCAGCAGCAACTAAGCGACACCACCCACAAACCCCTGATGCTTCTCAGAAGACTACAGAGCCCGACTTTACAAATAGCATACGAGCTATTCTTTTCCCTCTACAAATGCAGACAAACGAACCAGAAAACAGAGAGCATCCAAATGCGGTAGAAACCAGAGACAATGGAGCAAACGTAGACTTCAAACCTCCACCATCAAAACTGAAAAAACAAAAATTGCCTACTGTTGAACTCCTAAAGCCCGCAGAAAGCAACATCAACAATAAAGACTATCCACTGTCTTTCAATGACTTCGTAGCCTTAATGGGAACGATTCAAGGATAACACGACCCGGCGAGTATAGTAGCCAACTTCATTGAAGACATAGATGGATTTATATTCACATGCTCTCAGATAATTACTCCTTACTTCAAAACCGATCAATGAAGACACGTTTCACTAAGCTAATCAACAAACTTGCTAGACAGTCGGATTCAGATCAAACAGCAGACTAAACATATTTGAAAGCTAATAGTGGTCATGGTTCGTAACATTATCCTGCAGCGGAACTGTCGAGGATTCTACCCTCAACTTGCTGAATTAAAGCTACTTATTTCAAATCACTCCCCTGCTGTGGTATGTCTACAGGAAACTCATTTGAAGACCACAGATAACCCAGCCCTACAAAACTACTCTCTTTTCACTTTCAGCAATGATCAAGGGTTTAAAGCAAATGGAGGGGTTACCATTATGGTCCACTCCTCTGTCCCAGCAACACAGTTGAATTTTAGTACCCCCTTACAAATGATATTGCAGTGGTCGTCCATCTTCCTCAGATATCTGCCACCCCGATAACTCTATGTAACTGCTATGTGCCTCCGAATTATATAATCACTGCAGATATGTTTCAGTCATTACTATCACAGGTCAGCCCGCCACTAATATTACTCGGTGATTTTAATGCCCACTCACCTTTGTGGGGAGCAACACTGGAACACAAACATGGCTCTGTCATCAATAAACTGGTCCTAGATAACGATCTGATACTGCTTCCCTCCCCAGGTTACACCCATTTCAATCTGTCCCATAATACATTCTCAACAATCGACCTACAACTTGTTTCCACTTCCATCTTCCCTCACCTGAGCACTTTTGTGCTACAGGACTTATGCTCTAGCGACCATTTTCCTATACTCATATGCCCGTCCAAAGCCCTCCCTACCCAAACCCCCCCACCTAAGCCTCAATTTCTATTCCACAAGGCGGATTGGGATATGTTTTCAGTTAAAGTAAACGTTACCAGCGAGCCATCTGAATCTTTATCAGAGAACATCAACTCCTTTATCGAAGCTATTACAAATGCTGCTCTAGCATCCATTCCTAGGTCTGTGCCAACAAACAGATCCCGACGGGTCCCATGGTGGTACCCCGAAATAGGAGCAGCGATACGCCAACGTAAACATGCCCTTAGGAAGTTTAAATCAACAGGCTTATATCCTGATTTGATCGAATTTAAAAAACGCCGTGCAGCTGCGAGGAGCCTCATTAAGAGCAAAAAACAGGAATCTTGGCAGCAATTTATGCATTCAATCTCCATAAATACTTCTAGTCACAATATTTGGCACAAAATTAAGGCACTGAACGGTATTAATCGTGCGACCCCTTCCTTTTCGATAAATCAGAATGGTTCCATGTTATCTGACCCGTTGAAAGTCGCAAATGCTTTTGCGAATCATTTTGCAATGGAGTCATCCTCATATTCGTCTGCCTTCTCTTTAAAGAAATATTCCATGGAACAACAACCAATAACTATCATCTCTGACTCCTCACTTTCCTACAATTGCCATTTCAATATTTCTGAACTAGACTATCAACTCCAGTACCATACTGCAAACAGCGTGCCTGGGCCCGATTCCATCCATCCTTATATGTTAAAACACTTACCTCCGTCAGCGAAAAACTTCCTCTTACATATCTATAACCAAATATGGTTCTCCGGATCGATCCCTGAGCCATGGAAATTAGCAGTTGTTATTCCCATTCTGAAGCAAAATAAAGATCCTCTTTTTCCACAAAACTACAGGCCTATATCCCTCATAAGTGTCCTCGCAAAAACGCTGGAAAAAATGGTTAATCGGCGTCTCCTTTTCTTCCTTGAACAGAAAAATCTCCTATCCTCGTCACAAGCCGGAGGGCGTAAGAAGCGTACTACAGTTAATCATCTGCTGAGCCTACAAAGGTAAATATTAACAGCATTTCACAGACGCCAACATGTATACTCCGTCTTTTTCGATATAGAAAAGGCGTTCGACAGAGTATGGCGATACGGCCTCTTATCCAAGCTGACAACAGCTGGTATAAGTGAAAACATGGCCAAGTTTCTGAATAATTTTTTAACAAACAGAACGTTCCATGTTAAGATTGGTTCGTCAACATCGAGCACCATTCAAACTGAGAATGGCTTACCACAAGGATCTGCCCTTAGTGCAACCTTGTTTATTTTTTATATCAATGATATAAATGATTGTATTGCTCCGCCTGTAAACGCCCGGCTCTACTTTGACGACTTGAACATTTCCCTGTCTTCCAGTTTTCCAGCAAATGCTCAAAAAATCCTACAAAAAACTATTTCAAAACTACAATCATGGTGTAACAATAATGGTCTTGTGTTTTCTCCATCTAAGTCTATCTGTGTTGATTTCTATAGGGGACGTCAAAACTTTTCCAGCATTCGCCTCAATCTAGAAAATTCCTCACTTCATTTCCACCCTACTGCTACTTTCCTTGGACTACTGTTCGATCAAAAGCTAACTTGGCGATCCCACATATCCAATCTTAAAGTTAAATGTCATAAATTCCTATCTATTCTTAAATATGTATCAAACACAAAGTATAATGTACCTCCGAAAACTCTCCTCTCCATATACAAATCCTTAGTCATTTCCAGAATAAACTGCGGGTCCCAGGCGTATTCGTCAAGTCCTTATTTACTTAAATCCCTTGATTCAATACACCACACGGCGCTCCGCACGATACTTGGCGCACATAGAACTTCACCGTCTGTAAGTTTGTGTGCCTTGTTAGGCACTCCCCCACTACTAAAGTATTTCCGAACCTATTATTACCACCGGGAGACCCTCGCTCTTTTCTCTAGTAAACGTGCCTGTCCTATCGACACAAATGACCTCCCCAACACCCCAGAGTTCCCTAATGACCCTCTCCCAGAAATCCTGGCTCTCCTATCGCAACACAACGTGAGCATAATCCCTTTCCCTAACCTAGCTCCTAACATCATGATTCCGCCTTGGGCCCCCTTAAACATTGATGTTAACTTTTCCCTGACGAAGTATAATAAACCCCTGCACCCGAATATCGTTCAGTTGACAACAGCAACAATGCAAAAATACCCCGACCACCTCTTTTTCTACAAGGCTACTTCAGAGGCTACTTCTTCCCCAACCGCCTGTTCCTTTGAAGTCTGCGACGTGATTCGAAGCATTCGACTGAATGACAATTGCTCGGCACTGGATGCTGAAATATACGCAGTATTTTTCTGTTTGGAATATTTTCTTTCTACAGAGTCTACATCACAGAAAGCCCTGCTGGTATCTGATTCATCCGCGGTCTTATTGACAATTTCTAATCCCCTCACCAAACATCCTGTAGCAGTTCGAACCCAGCAGGTATTATACGAACTTATTAAGAGACAGTGCTCCGTATCTTTTCTGTGGGCGCCCAGCCATGCAGGGATCCCTGGAAATGAACGCGTCGATACATCCGCCCGAGCAGAAACATATTGCCCCTCGCCTAGTAACAGCCCACCTCCACCTTATCTCTCGAACACAATCTTCAATAATCTCACGTCCTTATGGAAAACCCATTGGTCCTCGTGTCAGACTTTCTCGAGGTTAATTAAATCCTCAACGGAACCATGGTGGCCAGAAAAAAGCATTTCCCGCAGAGATTTCTGTGCACTTAGCCGCTTGCGCATAGGCCATACGGCCATGTCGCATAATTTTATTTTGCAAAGAACCCCCTCTCCTATGAATTGTCCTTTCTGTGGCCAAGATGTTGCTCCCTCAACTCCTCACATACTATGCGACCGTCCAGCATTATCACCTCACCGGTCCCCTTCAATTAATAACAAAACAGTCACCAACATTCTTGAGAATTCCCCCGATGCAATTTTATCTGTAACACAATTTATCAGATCTAGCGGAATAAGCAGATATCTATAAAAACAAACTGCGCATCTTCGTACTGTAATAGCCACAGCAGTTAAACACGGTACAGGATGTTGCTTTCACACAAAAAAAAAAAAAAAAAAAACAAAAACAAGCAGGTATGTATTTACCTACATATTTGGTTATTATCGTTGTTTTACGTAATTTTCGTGAGTTAAATAAAAAATACAATGCGGATTGATTTAGACTTACATTATTATTTGAACGAGTGTGTAGCACTGAAAAGGACTATTTCAAATTAATCGTTTTCAATGAACGGGAAAAAGAACTGACGAGTGAAACAAAAATCGAAGTAAAAATACACGAAAAACCACTAAAGGCGTAAAGAAACCAAAGCGTAACCGTCATAGGCGAGCAGAACCTAACTTAAACTACTTTTACGAACTATATAGGCAATAAATGAGAGAGCGCATGGAGGAAAGAAATGCCGACGATCAGAGTTACAACATCTCGACAGCACTTGCATACGAAACGTGCAAATGATCGTTCAACAATCATAACGCTGAATGTTTGCGACATTTAAAAATTGTTCTTTTTGGCGGTTCGCTAACCGTCATTCAGAACGATAAAAAAAAATGCCAGTTAATTAAATGTATATATATATAAATGTAGGTGAATACATCCTGTTTGTTAAAATGGTATAATAAAATAAACTTTAATAACAAACAATATAGATCAATAAATTAGATAAATACCTATTTAGAAACGTTTTCGGGCATAACCCATCATCAGCTAACACTAACTTAAAGGAAATTTAAAACATACTGAAGTGAATATAGGGAATACATGTGTATATATAGTAGATGTAAAGAGGAATAAACATGGCAGGTATAAACATCTATAGGTTGAAAATGCTAATAATTAATATAAAATATAAAATAAAACAAGAAGACAAAAAGGTTAAATTTTTATATTAAACAGTGGATTATTATTATTAGGTGTTTGGTCATTTAAAATATTATTTTTATATTTATTTATATAATAATTTTCTGCAATGTTCATATTATTACCTTTGTGATAAGTGGCCAGGATGGTTACAGTATTTTCTATTGAATTAGGTTTATGTTTATTTTTAATTATCAGATTTATTTTTTATTTTAACTACTGCATATTTAGGGATTATATTATTACTTATACAAACTTTATTAAAATATATGTTATTGATAGTTTTATATAATTTTAACTTTAAATAATAAAACTTTTGAATATATATTGCCATATCGGCATAATTAAATGTAGGTGAATACATCCTGTTTGTTAAAATGGTATAATAAAATAAACTTTAATAACAAACAATATAGATCAATAAATTAGATAAATACCTATTTAGAAACGTTTTCGGGCATAACCCATCATCAGCTTGTTTTTTGAATAAATTGGTTAATTTGTATATGTTATTGTTTATAAATGTGAATGTTATCCATCCTTTATTGTTAGTAGCATTATTGACTCTTAATTTTTGTATATATTTTGATTTTGATTTTATTTTGTGAATTAGTTTATCTATTATTTGTTCGTCATAACCATTATTTCTTGCCAAAGTCTTTAATATATTAATTTCTATTTGTTTTTTATTTATATTCATGGGTGTAGTTAATAATCTATTTATTGCAGTCATGAAGTAAGCATATTTATGTTGGTTTTACAGAAAATTATTATATAAACAAATATAAAAATAATATTTTAAATGACCAAACACCTAATAATAATAATCCACTGTTTAATATAAAAATTTAACCTTTTTGTCTTCTTGTTTTATTTTATATTTTATATTAATTATTAGCATTTTCAACCTATAGATTTTTATACCTGCCATGTTTATTCCTCTTTACATCTACTATATATACACATGTATTCCCTATATTCACTTCAGTATGTTTTAAGTTTCCTTTAAGTTAGTGTTAGCTGATGATGGGTTATGCCCGAAAACGTTTCTAAATAGGTATTTATCTAATTTATTGATCTATATTGTTTGTTATTAAAGTTTATTTTATTATATATATATATATATCGGTATTAGTTATTATTAGCATGAAAAAGAACTGATAGCAAGTAGAACAGGTTGCAAAGGAAAGGACAAAATACAAGATAAGGGGCAGAAAGTCTTTATAAGTGAAAGAAGAGTGTACTGGAAGAAAAGATGACGTTAAAATATCGCGGATAATTGTACCATTGGAATAAAGATATCAGTGGGGAGAGGAACGAAAAGAATCGAAAGCACTATTTAAGAAGTAGACTCGAAATAGTGCAATAGGTGAAATTTCAAGCAGTTCAGAAACAGCAGTATATGGTTTCACTCAGTGCCGGACCTGACCGCATGATTTCTCCGATAATTTTGCGGTAAGATAATTGACCATATACACGCGAATTACGATAATATATATGTATGTATGCTGCATGTTTCAGTTTTTCTTATTCAGCGTATCACTTTTGCGAAACATCGCTACAACTAATTTTAATGGTAAGAGAAAAAAATTGCACTGTTATTTATTGCTCCATTAGGAATCTCGCAGTCCAAACGTTTGCGTTTTGTTGAAAATTTTCTGCTACCTCAATCGATCTATTGCGCCGTTCAGTCCGTCAACTGTGATTACATTACAAGTTCCATTATATTGCCCTAAAGTGACTTTATTGTATGATTGTTTTGTGTCGCGCGTAGGGTGAAGTTTTTTTTCTGACAATTTATAAAGTGTAAAGTAAAGCAAATCCCATCCTCTTAGCAGGGCGTCGGGAATTGTGAATTTAAGCTTCTCATAATGGCTTTTCATAATGTACTTAAGAATCTAATCGATCTGACAAGAATACTAGGGCCAGTTCCTTTCTACTTGGGAATAGCCTTTACTTTCCCCCAGATAATTCTTTGGTATCCGATTATTATTTCTGTCTGGCTAAACCTATATGTATAATTTCGGCGAACACATAACCTACTTCGATGTATCCTTTACGAAATTATCAGATACATGAAAAATTCTTATCAGCACCGTTTGACTCGGTAAACCGAATGCGCGACATAAAAATTCCACGTTATTGAGGACTGAGTGGATGAGTAGCTTCTTTCATTTACATATATATATATATATATATATATAAGTATATGTATATAAATTTCTGTGTATATATATATATATATATATATATATATATATATATATATATAGGGCAGAGAGACACGAGCGTAATCCGCGACTTGGGTCCAAGCCGCAGCTGCGTTGCTGTGCGATGTTGCGATGGTCGTCCGCTGCGAGCGAGCCAGTTACTTTTCGCCGAAATCATACGTCATTATATTTCAGCCATTAGCCGGGAAAACTTTTTCCGAAATGTCCATTAACACGAATAGAGCTATTAACGCGTATCTAGTTGGAAGCATTTCGCAGTTTTTGGCGGTTTTTTCGTTGTCTTTTTTGCTTTTTCCACTGCGTTCTCGTTTATTAAGTAATTTTCTACTTCCCGCTTATTCGACTCCGCGTGGCACTTAATTTCTCATCCGGTGCGGCTAATACAACCGAGTTCCGGCTGCTCTCTTTATGTCAAAGCAGCGGCGCGCAAACGGGAAAGTGTTTAGCCGACAACACTGGTGCGGCCAAGGCACCGAAGCGGTAATCGAGCTGACTGAAGGAAAAACCGCTCTGAATATATATGGCGAAAGTTGTAGCCTGGAATTACGTAATCGAGCAAGAAATAACGCAGTTTCGGTAAAAGTTTCCGCTAAAAGCGCCGTACCGGTTTTATTAATTGTAACCAGCGCGCCTTTTTTACCGGGGACGAGAAAAAAGCCAAGATACCGCGAAAAACACGCGTCCGTCCACGAAATTTACCTATATTCGCAGCTACCGCCGACGATGAGCTAGAACGTAAATTTACCTGTCCACCATCTCCGCTGCCACCTAATTAACGCTAAGAGGGTCAGCGATTTCGTACAAGTACGCGCACGCCGGCCAACATTCCAAGTAATAATATTCCCCGAATAGCTCGCCGAAATCTAGGCGGTTTTCTCGGGAAATATAATTAACCATGGCGTACTAACGTCGTGGAGAATATCCCGTCGTCTCGGACAAATAGTAAAATGTCGCACCTTGTAGACAGACGCGGGGATTTGGTCTCGATATGATAACGCGTTTGCGACTGAATATTCCTAAATCGAAAACTCGCTCGCGCGCATCATATTCGATTTAACTTCGAAAAGAGTATGTGGACCACAAAAAACATATTCCGTCTCATCGCCGTTATGCGTCTGCACGCAGCATATCGCCCTCGGCCTGATTTATCGTTGCCAGGTAGACCGGAATTACAATTTTTTCGTCAATGTTATTTTCTCTAGCGAATTACAAAGATCTCTTCGATCTCGAGATAAATCGGAAAAACTTTCTCCGGTAAAAATACTGAGTATCACGCGGCCGACTATGGCAATTGCGTCGCCGTAAAAACCGTCATAACTGACGTCGAATGGACGAGTAGTTTCAGTATTGGCTACTTTTTTTGATTCTTGACGTGTCCAAAAAAAAGCAAAAAAAATACTTTTCGATTCGTGTAAGTTAAGAACAAATGTCTAAACTTCAAAGTCCCGCTGTAATATAAAAATACTTTTTTTTAAAGAGCCCTCCAAAAAAACAAAAAAAAACAAAAACCGAACGCATATTGCGTTTAGTTTCCTTAAGGAAATTTTGAATTTTATTTCCAAATCAAATTCCTGACTCCCCTGATATCATATTTCGAAAAAAACATTGTGCTTTTAAATTGTTTCCTTCGATTCTCACGGAAAAGACTGATCATTCGCACAAAACCAGATTATCGGAATTTCGGAAATTACGTTCGCACCTGAATTTCAGACTTGTTCTAGATGCATTACTTATTCGAAGAACCAGCTGCCACCATATACATATATCATCGGTCGCTCTAAGTATATATTATCACGTTTACTGTTTCTAAACCTAAACTACATTTCTTATATAAATATATATAAGAAAACGTGTGCAATCTATTAATCGATATTATAAAATCAGAATAATGTCATTATTATAGGTTTTTTTTATTTATTTATTTATTTATTTATTTAGGAATTATTTTAACGATTTAATAGAATTTCTCTTCTTAATTGTAATTTTGCAGCACAGTTTAATTAATGCGTAAATAGTGATTCTTTATTTTTTTTTTTCTCGTCGTTATTATATATTCTCCGTACTTCCTTATTATTTCGACGTTGTTCACTTACTACGCTACTAAATGGCTTCCGTATACACAAAGATAGACGCAGTAAGAATTTATGTACATAAAAGGGTACCAGTAAAACGGAGTCTCGAAGCTGAAAACCGTACTCGACCTGCTTTAGCAGGCGAGCAAAAACTTCCGCGCGAAAATATTTTTATCTCTGGTCTCTCGAACATTTTTTATTTACTTTTTTTTTTCTTCCTTCCCCGGAACGAAAGTAATTTTTGGGGCAAGTAAACTCTGCATTTGGGGTGCATTAAAGTTTTGTCGTCCATAATCGGAACGTGCGGCTACGATCGCCGGTTGGATACGTGAAAAAATTTCGAGATTTCCCGAATATATCTATCTCGGACGCGGATGAAAAACGAATAAACCGCGATGAAATAAAAAGTGCCCCCCCCCCCACCCTCCGGCATACACCGCCAGACAAATAAACTAAACTAGCCATTATGTTAATGGAAATAATAACGGTGGTAAATGATAAAAATTATTTCGATCAGAATGGAAGGAAAACATAACACGGTTCTGATAATAACGTACACATTTAAAGAGATTGTAAGGCGAATAAAAGTTAACGATGTCTGAATATCGTTGCGGCGTTAATAATTACATTTTTTCATTGTACAACTTTTTTCCGGTGAGGACTTTTATTATTAAAAGGGCAGCACTATATTTTTAGATTATTATTATTATTATTATTATTATTTTTTTTTTTTTTTTGTAAAATTCATTTTTAAAAATATCTTTTAAAAAATTGCCAGCTCATTTGAAAAAACAATTTATATCTCTACCTTCGATGTGAAAACAGCTCGTGCTCTTCTGGAGTTTAAATAAATAAATAAAACTCCTTTAACGGGGCAAATTATTATTTTTGAACTATATAAACATTAAACGTACAACATTTTCTCAGCCAGCTGCCGTGATATCGTTGGTTTGGAAGTTGGAATATCACGCTACCGCACGTTGAGGCTCAAAAATTTCACTTGCGTTGAGTTAATGTGGTGAGAAAACAAAAAAAAAAAAAACATTTTTTAGGCCCACGCGATAACGAAAATTTTCCATATTTTTTCGAAATTTTAAAGATATTACTAAAACTGTCCGTGCACCTTATCAGCTGGCATTGCTTTAATTGCAAGAAAAACCAAAAACAATGTGCTGTATTTATATTTGAGTTATAAATGTTTATATCCATTTTCTGTATTGTCGCTTTATTAAAAATTGATCAAAACATGTATTACAGAAAAATTATAGTTAAAAATATTAAAATGAAGCCTACATGTTTCGGAGTAGCCACGTACTTCATAATCATGGCATTAATAAATAAAGTTAAAAGTTAAATAAACGATATCATATTTGTCAATCTTATAAACTAATACAATATATCGGAATGTTCTGATTATTCATTTTAAATATTTATATGGGCATAAGTGTTGGTATTATATTGTACACATTGTTTGTTGAAGTAAATATTTGCGATCGTTTCGTTTAATTTTAACTTTAAGTTATAAAATTTATATACGTACTTCTTTATATTTCAGTTACATATCTATTTTTTGTATTGTCACTTTATTAAAAATTTATCAAAGCATGTATTACAGAAAAAATATAGTTAACAGATCTATTATTTCTCTTTGCAGTGGCCCATATACTTTTTGAATTTTTCGTTTTTTTAGGGCGGGGGGGGGCGATTTCACAAATTTTTCTTTATATTTTAGATCTTTAGCTATATTCGAACTCGATATTTCCGTGATATTATTCATCTGGATCATCGACCAATAATAATGTGTAAAATCCGCTGTTATCGGCGCAGCTACTCTAAATTAGTTCATAAAAAAGTGCTACATCCGAAGCTGTCGCCATTTTTTTTTTATAAACGATTGTCGCTAAATACGTCGTAATTTGCGACTTTCCGATTTTCTCATCTGTCGCAGTTGATTTTCATAATAATTTATTACTATTTCCCGGTATTTACCGCAAAACTCGACTAATTTTGTTACCGTTGTAATTATAATTTTCAATTCCTGCAGACTGTCTATCTGGTGGAGGGAAAACATCTGCAAATTTGAAGTCGAAGATGCTTTTTCCATTTCACACTTTTTGTTATGTCAGTCTAATTTCTAAAAATTTATTCCGGCGCGCAATCGTGTTAATTCCAAAGTTCACCACTTGTTGCTATTTTAGTTCTCAGATTACTATTTTTATTATTGGTTTTATTTTGTTTTTTTTTTAGTACAGTTCAACGTAATTCCTTGATTTTTAAGCAAATACGAATTACTTATTGTATAATAGATAATATGTAATATTCAATCTCGATGATTTTTTTCTTTACTGAGGTATACTCTTAATAGGCGTTAGTATTTTTCCGGAAAAATTCGAAAAGAGGTTATATAGACTTAAAAAGATTTCTCGACCATCCCTAATATATTAGGTCAGAATCATTCAAAGGCTGTCCATAAAGAGTATCGTTAGGATTCTTATTAATTTGCCGTTGTAGCACCTTCTGTTTGTTGCTCCAAAAATTTTGTTTCCGCCTCCGGAGCTTTTTCAAATCTTTTGAAAAATTTGCGAGTTCCTTTTAGTTCTGCCACCTCCATTTTTCTACCCCTTCGAATAAATCTTAAAGGAAGAGTTATCCCCGGGTTTTTTTTTTCTTTCTTGTTTTTCGTTTTAATAATTTCACATTTATCTGATTACACTAACGGTATTGTATTTCCAGTTTCACTACTTTTACAACAACTCTAGATATTTCTTTTTTATTTTAATTACAGCTTACTTTTTTAGCTAAAGCCGTGACCTAACTAGCAGAAAACGTCACACTAAAATGGAACTGGTGGGCGTTTCGCGGGAGGTAAACAAGAATACAGCCTTTTCTTCTAGCTGTCTTAAGTCAGTCGTGTTCAGACATTCGATGATGTTCGTCTGTCATGGTGATTATTGCTATTCATCGACGTCTATATGTAAATGTACTATGGCACTGTAATGGTGCATCTACAAATGAAACGAAAACTTTTGATGAATGAAATAAAGAGCATTGAAATTACACGCAAATGTATGAAAATGAAAGAAAGCATGGAAATTACGCGCAAATCTCTCGAAAAAACAGTTTCCAACGAAAGTACTATATTTCTATCAGCAGATATCAACGTCGATCTCAAGGAAAATCGACGATTGTTCTTCATGGAGAAGAAACCTTTGCATTGCAACTCAAAACGAATCCAACTCTACTAACTACTCGTGGGGGATCGTTTATCTGATCATCGTTCGTCACATCGACAAAATTGGTTCTAAAAATTACATAAGTTACTTCAGCTACATCATAAAGCCATATTGTCGTCCATTACTTTTAAGGATCATGTGGCACAAGAATAAACAAATTTTAAAATAAAATCGTTAACATTATTATTTTCTATGGAATTCAATTCATTGTCGCATCTTCAATTTTAACATATCGTACAGAAACAGTTGAAAGTGTATCGGAGATGATATTAATAGACAGCAAACACGGCTAAAGCATGTTCTATCATACATGTTTTACAGTAAAAAAAATTAACCGAATAACGAGAAATACATTCAACTAGCACAGCGTGTTTCCTAGTAAGAGCTTCACACATTTCACGAATAATATAGGAGCTCTTGCTACGACGATAGAACAGTTTTCGTAACAACATGGTGTGTTCATATTTATCATAAATATCATAAAACGAATAATTCATTAGCGCCATCTTCGTTAATTTTCGATTTTTAATCAGATAATCATAAAACACTGTTTCGCTGGAAATATGTTTAATATTTATTTGCATAACGTCGTCGCGACACGCATGCATAAAATTCACGACTAGAACGGAATTTAAATGTAAATTCACACGTTGATGAATCAGAGGTCTATTTTGACCAATAGTAAAATGGTTACTTTAAAAATTCGTACAATTTCGAAAATTAAGCAATGGTCATTATTATATTGACCTACCTAAATTAAATATTTCTATTTCTCGTTGAAATATTACTCTTGAATATGGACGGGGTGATATTCAAATTTATAATATGCATTTCCGGCGAAACGGTCTTTTATTGTTCAATCTTTCTTACACATGTAAATTTTGCCGAAAGTGACCTCTAATGATAGCGAAATATTTACTTTTCTGTGTTCGAGTTTAATGAATATGCTATTTATCTTGCATCGACGTAGAGCGATTAGTAAAATGCTAAATTGCATCTTTCACACAAGTCGCGTTTGACCGGTACTCTACACATATGTTGTTACAGGTATTTTTTGTTACTTTCCAGCTAAATTATCTTATTCCCGAAAGAAATAAAAGACCGTGTACAATCTCGCTGTGTGTTTTACATGTCACTTAATAAATTTCCAATTTCGGCTTTTCTTCTCCAAAAAAAAAAAAAAAAAAAAAAAAAAAAGAAACCAATTTTTAATTTTTAAGGAACTTGTAAATACAACTTCTCTATTCGAAAAATTTTTTATTTATAAATTTAAAACCGTGTTTCCATGGATTCATGGTATTTTTCTTTTCCAACTGAAGATGTCGGCTATTCCCAGCGCGCGTAGCTCTATCTATGGTCATTTTAATTGCGTTACCAGTGCATCTCTATGTAATTACGGTCGTCGTTATTTTGCCTTATTCTATCGCAAAACCTTTGTACTATGCTAAGCAGTCGCATTACACAAATCGAATTAATCGGGAAACAAACGTAATTAGCTGCAACTGAGGCACACACCGACACACACGGAAACGTTTCTCGCGACGGAAAACGATGTCAAAGCGACCGGGGCACTGCCCGTCGTCAGTTGGAAAAAGGTAAAACGCTTATAGACAGACGGATAGCGGAGAAGGTATAAATTGTCGAGGATTGCGCGCAAAGGCAGACGCTGGAGAGAACGCGTGCGGTCGTTATTGTTATTTTGGATGTTGCTGATTAGGGAATGAACGGATACAACAATAGGGCGGTATTTCGGTACAGCGGCAACACAATAGGCTTATAACAAGATAGGAGCGTATCTTATTCTGTATTTAAGTTCGCTGCCGGGAAGAGCAAACGAGGCGATGTTGACGACGACAATAGACTTAATAGGTCGCTATTTTGCGCTGCTGTGCCTAATATCGGCAACGACAAAGACGAGTCGGAAGACGACGCTGCGCGCACTATATTAGCCGTCTTGCCGTTGAAAAATTGAGCCGAGATTTGTAGGCGAACGGAACGCCAGAGCAGACCAAGAAGATCTGTGCCACCGCTACAAAGTTGCCGTTGCCCCGTGTGTTGCTGCTGCGGACTTGCGCGCCAAGAGCGGGACCAGCGCAGCGGGCTTCTTAAAGTTGTTCCGCGGAATAGGAAATTCGCCGGCCAAATCATTTGTCTCTGCAAAGCTTTATTATCGATGTTTACGTAAATTATTTACCGATGATCCCTCGTCGCCAGTGCCTCGCTTCTCCACGGCGTCTGGGACGGTTCCGCGACAGCAACGGCCGCAGAGTTAAGACGGCGCGACCATGGTCAGAGATTGGTGACTTTGTTTCCTCGCCGCGCAGTTGTGTTCGGGTCCGCAATCAAACTAACCGAGTTACCTTTATTACTCGCTACAGTTCAAAGTAAACAATTCGCCGACGCACGTACACTAATCAAAAGACGTCCTCCGCGCCTCCAATCGCCGGAACCGCAGCCAGATGTCATCTAAAACGATTCTCTATATCGCCGTCACGTGACACAGAGCTTTTGCGCGAATGCGGAATTATCGTTCATCGGCCACTCCGCCACACGCGCTCCTCCATTATGCGTTGCTTAAGAATTTCGAATTTCCGGAGTCCGTCTTCGTTTCATTTCATGGCTAAACGAACTGAATTGCGCAGGTAGATTAGATTTCAGTGCGAGAGCATCCCCGCTGTCGACGACGAATTTTCCGGGGTGTGCACAACACGCGTTTTCGCAGCAGTGAATCGAAAAAACATTTTAAATAAATTTTCCGCAGTCTACTCTTTTTTTTATTGTTGTTGTTTTGTTTTGTTTTTTTTTATTTGCGACTTTATATATGCACATTTTTTAACGAACCGCAAACGTCTTGAAGTGTGTCTGATGAGCGTGTGTGTGTGTATGTATACAAAAGAGTTGATCATATTTTCCTGATCAGAATTTTCCTGCTCCCCCCACCCTGATGAATGGGGCGGTATATTCATTTCGTCGCGGTGGCCAGTTTTCTGCGATTATGTTGAAATAGCGCTAGGTTACGAATTAAACAGTAGTGTAATCAAACACGTATTGAAGTGTAATTTTTTCGTAACGAAGTTTCTTTAGGCGCGCCTAATATAGGGGGGGGGGAGTTAAAACGCAAACGAAGGAGCGAGCGTACGTTATGAATAACTAATATAGAGTTCTTCTGAACAGTAAGTATATTAATATACATCTAAAAATTCGTGATAGACACGTAGCCTATATTGAATTAAAATTTGTTGTTCTTCTTGTGTTTTTTTTTTTGGGGAGGAATTGTCAGCCAGGGACTTCACCCAGAAAATTTTTGTTGCATGTATCATTGCGTGTTATGCACTTTGAGATATATATGTATATGTATAAAAAAAAAAAAAAGAAAAAGAAAGGAAATCAATTTATTAGAACTTGAAATATTCAAAATTAATCAAACATAAAAAATGAATAAGAAAAATCGGAAAAATAATTGCATTGAACATATAGAGAGAGGAAAAATAATGAAAACGAAAATGAAGATTCTCAAAGCGGATATAAACAAATGGGCAAAAGGCTTCGAACATTTTTCGTTTTTCTTTAAGTGAAATTTTACAGATATATTTAGAAGAATCACAGATCTCCCTACTGGGTTCTTAGTCGTAGTAAATTTGGTACTACTAATAACCTTAAATCGAAGTTGGGGAAAACGCCTTTGAAGTTTCACTTCTGCTCGGTACCCCGAGGTACATTTTCATTTTTTTTCGGAAATTTTATCGCATTAAAATACCTACCGACACATTAAAAAGTCTGGGGGAAAAAAGTCCCCAAATCGGAATAAGCGCTATACCGATTAGCCAGCTATCGTGACGTATTTGGCTCATCGGTAGGACGACGGGGTTTTCGGTTCCTGCTACCGCACATTGACACTTTCACAAAAATTTCACTCGCGCTAGGATAATGTCCGTAGTTGGCGCACCCAAAAATTGAAAAAAAAAACAAAACACTTTTTCGGGGTCTATATTCCGGAAAGCGACTACTTGCCTGAAATTTCAACCAGACGCCGTCAAATTCGATTCGCGAAAAAACAAAAAAAAAAAAACGAAAAACCCTCATTATAAAGCTTGTTCTTTTTCAGTTTTTTTTTTTCTTTTCGGGGATTTTAAAATATTTAGCGGTATTCTTTTTAATTATCGTCAAAATTTAAACCTCATTTTTATTCATTTATTCGTCGCGGAAAAAATAAAAAACCCGTTCTGCGATGTGTGGCGATAATAGGAAAAGGTGTTTTAAAGCTTCGTCAAACTGAAACTAAGCGCGTGTTTTATAAATTTTAAATATCGCTCCTATCCGACGACGCTACGACGAAACGATGTACAAAAAAAACAAAACAAGCCAATCCTAGCGAGAGCGTGCCAGCAGGCCAAAAGCCTTTTTCATTAATTCCAATGATATAGCTAACTCGCGTTCAAATAATTACCGGAGAAAAAAATCTCAAAAAGCCGTATGGTAAAAAACGAGGCACTCTTTTATAAATTACTACGTCAATATTGTTGCTCGGAAACTTTTAATGACACTCTATTACACGTAACTGGAGGTAGACATATAATACTAACATTTGATATTTTTTATAAAGCCGCCTACTAATCGCTTAATTTATGGATAAAAAATAAAACACATTGCCCCCACCCCCTTAATTGTCGTCTGTTTAACGTCATTATTCTTGGCTATTGCGATTTTGGAGAGCTCTGAATCTTTGTTTTCTGTTTTTCTTTTTTTTTTTGATTTTTTTTTTTTGTTCGGATGTTACCGGAATTTTCATACTTGTCCTAATTTGTCCTTGTTTTGTTACCTTCGTTCTTCTCCTTTCTTTTTTCTATGGTCAATTTTTTTTTATTATAAAATAGTAATAATATTATTTTATATTTTTTTGGGCGCGCCACAGAGAGGCTTTGGCCCAACAACTATTTCCTTTGTAGCCTTTTATGTTTAATATTAAATTTTTTTTTTCCGTTTTAAATTATTGCAGCGTTCAGTCGTAAAAATTCTTCTTGCTGTATACTGTTAAATTTTTATTTATTTATTTATTTATTTATTTATTTATTTTTTACATCGAGTTACCGTTTTTAACTACTAAGGTGGATATCACGATGAAAGTTGCTTAGGCTACTTAACGACCACCCAATAGTCTGCCATCCTGAATGTACTTCTTCAAAGTGTGTGTTATATGACTCCTATCGGTACATTATTTAAAGAAATTTTAGCATATTTACTGATCACCACAATATTCATACTTACAGTGAACCTGGAGCGCTATCTGGTCGGATGCCGGAGGTCCCACACTGTTGTAGGCGGTACATACGTAAATGCCGGAATGGTGCTTGTTAGCGTCTTCGATGGTGTACGATGAGCCGCTGGCCGACTTCTCACCGGACGGCAACAAACTGTTCTATATAAACACAAAATAAAACGTATCCTTAAAAGCACATAATTTCGAATTGATCTCCGTGCAGCTGGTGACACATGGCCAGCTTTCACGATATACGAACTAATGCTAGTTGTCGACCAGATAACCAACGTCTGTCGAGAAAACGATAACACTCTAGTAATATACGCTGACGTATTGAACTATCTCCAAGATGCAAACGATCGCTTGTAAAAGTAACGGTACCGCCGGATAAGGTATTAAAAAAATAAGGTGTGTTTCGGTTATATCAGTGCTTTATAAGAAGACGGGGGGGATTTTACACTTCAATTCCCGACTCTGATTCTACTCAATTTTTTCCCGCACCTGCAAAGCTCTTCTTTTAATCTTCCACATCTGTCTCTCGTACAACTTCGAGTGCAGCTACTGCCATCTCCACTGTCGTACCGCGGTTACCTCGAATGTCCTTGTCATAAAATACATTAGCCTACCTGTTTTTTGGAGCTGACGTTTCGAAAGAAAAAAAGAAACGGAAACCATTGTATGGACATGTTAAAAGCCTTACGATTGCTAGTCGACAGCCGGTTTTTTTTTTTTTTTTTTTTTACGGGTACGCTAACGAAGAGCAATAACATATTAGATTTCAGTCTGGTGCGAGATTGTAGGAACAAAAAAGGAAAAGAAAGAACATAAGAGTCATCGTGCGGAGTAGGAAGGTCAAGAGCTGAGAATAGAAGAGAGAACGTTCTGAAGAAAGTGAGAAACATTCGAAGAAGACATGATTGACATCACACAGAAGAAAAAAAAGGAATCTTCTGGGCGAAGAGGACACCGCGGAGAAGAGACGAGGGAAAAACGAAAAAGTGACGAAAGGGGAAAGGTATGACCGAAACGAAGCCGACATGTGGCAATGATCAGGGGACGACAAAGAGAAGGATATTTGTTAAACCATCTGGTCAGAGAAGGTAAAAAGGCTGGACGCAAAGATAAAAGGAATTCGGATTGGAGAAAAGGGAAAAATAAATATCCTTCCATAATGTAATATGGAACTGTTTGGAAAAATGATATTAATATTACGAGCAGGAAGTTCATGAAGAGGAACGCCATTAGAAGACAAATTCGTTGTTTTTTTGTTTTTTGTAACCGAACATTAAGCTCGGTGATGGCGCCTAATAATTCGAAAAAATTCCCGAGTTTCGTATAAACATTCGAATACGAAAAGGAAACCTAAGGAAACAGTGACAGCAAGTATCAACAAGCTCCCAAACTGGATTAGCAACTTCTCTTGCATCGCTAGAAAGAAAACAAAATTAATAAACGTTTCAATCATTCTCCGTTAAATTCCGCCAAGATAATTCTGCCTGCGCACACATTTCGGCAACGTGCGAAAGTACGCGTATTGCATGTTAATCCAGTCCCGGCTACCACGAATATATTGAAATAGCAAAAAAAGCTGTACACACACTTTGTACTTTATCGATGCGCCATCTCATTTCCGTCTATTTTCGCCGTAATCCGTTATAATCGGCGCTCGGAGTTGCCAACGTAAGGGTAATTATATTTTGCTCGGAACAGAATTAAGCCGGTAAATTTCAGATAAAGCTAGTTGCGAGACTTTTATACGACTTTTATACGACCTTTATACGACCTTAACGGGTTTGCGATGATATTGACGCGATAAAAGCCGGGCCCGAAGATGAAATAACCGCACACGTTGCCGGCTGGTATTTACCGGAATATTCTCTGTCGATATCATTTCTCGTATAAGCTCGCTATTTCACGCAATGCGGAAGTCTCTTTTACTGACAAACAATGATTGATGGCGCTCCGACGTAGCGATACCGAAGGAGGTCCGGGAACGGGCCGCCGTAAAAAATCCTCGAAAACAGCCAGATCAAAATGGCTTCTCATCGGCGAGTCAAAAAATGAAGAAGGTAAACGGAACTAAGCGTAATATCTGTCTACTTTTTCCGTCTCTTTATGCGCGTCGCCCAGCCACCTTCCGTCAGACAAAAATTATAATAATAACGAAACAATGCAGCGTGAAACTGTAACAACGAAAAACTTTTCCAGTCAGCCGAGAACTCAGCTGAAACATGTCGGCACGCCGAGCCCAGCTCATTTATCAACCAACATTGACAATGTTTATTTCAGCCTTTTCTATTTTTATTTCCATCCTTTGCGTCTTCTTCGGTTGCAATAAAAATCTACATATATTTCAAAATGGTCTTTTTTGCGCACGCACACATTCTTACAATGTGGCTACGAAACTGGTTGTCGCGGTTCTTTCATTCAATCGCACATCCCTGCCTGTCGGTTCTCCTGTTTATTACTTATACCGTTGTTTAGTCGAAAAATTCACCTTTAAATACTTAGCGGCCATAATCTTCAAGTGGTTCGTTAGAACTTTCACACGCAACCCGTCCCCAAACGGGGCCGGTACGCGTCATGTAAATACAATAACTACTCTTACTGAGATATCGATTAGAAATAAATCGATTACACTCGGAATCGGGAATTACGAAAGTACAGTTTAAAGAACCGAAGTTACGACTAGAGTATTATGCTGACGGGTCGTTACTGATGCTATGCGATAGTTTTTCATCATCAGCTGTGTTTTAAAATTAGTACCTTTTTTTTTTTTTTTTTTTTTTTTTATCGTTTCAATGAAACAATATGACAAAGTGCATGCAATAAAATTCCATACTGTGAAAACATTAGACAAGTTTTTTTTTAACATTTGCTAGATATTCTCTGCATGGGTAATATCGATGAAAAATTTTTTCACTAAATTGCATCGTTCCAACATTTTCTTAAAGTACTAAAAGATCTATGGACCTAACTATTTTCTTTAACGCGAACATGTCTTACGGCTCGGGTAGTTCCGCATTTTCTCAGACAAAAAGTGTCCTGAAAATTATTTTCAAGTCCGTAGTACGATCATGTTCCAATTTCAGTAAAGTACGTCTCGTCGCGATAGCCTAGTTGCTAGAGCGCTTGACTTCCGTTACATCGATCCTGGGCGACGACAGAACTTATTACAAAGAATTAAATTAAAAATACTCGCTAATAATCACGTGGAGGGCAATGGCAAACATGCATACCATCATATGCGCGCTAGTTTTTAGTATACACAGCAGACATAAATAGGACTGCACTTGTAAAACGATGTAAATCAAACGATTACCAATCTCAGTTCCGAATGAAGTCTTGCGTGTGTACACACATTTGTACTGCATATAAACAATTGCCGTGAGCACTAATATGTGCAACTAGAATGTATAGATAGGTGGTCACGACGCTCGCAATCGAGCGATACGACTGAAAAGAAAGGTGTCTAGTTCGGCTGCAGCACCTCTTACTTTAAAATATGTTACACTATATCGACGATCTCTATGCTGGCCATCATGGCTTAACTGAGTAGCCCGGTTACTCAGCAGCGTACACGTCATCGCAGCTTTACGGACGCTACCAACACCTTTCTTAGTTACACCATCGTCGCTGTAGATACTTCTTTTCTCAGCAAAGTCAGATACAGCTTCCAGTCGTGCGGTAGCACACTACTCTGGTCGCGATATTTCCGAAACCAATCTGTTTTTGTACAATATTACAGTACACATGTATTTCTCCGAAGCGTAATTAACGTGTTTCATATGGCTCCGGATGCCTAAATTATGCGCCTAAAAGAAGAGAGGGTCTAAACTTATTTAAATCGAAAGAAAAAAATCTTAGGATAACTGAAACGGTGTAGCTCTTTTCTTATTCTTGTCTAATACTATTTTTTTTTGTAATCAATAGGCGTTGTGAAAAGTTTCGAAATTTTCCAGATCGCCACTCTGTTCTTCTTAACTGACATTCATTACACGAAGCGTTTTTGCATTGGAAGAAGATGATCGAAAAAAAAAAACAAAAAAAAACCGGAAAAGTAGCAAAGAAGAAGGAAACAGATTTTTTTTTTCTTTTTTTTTTTTTTTAAGGAGGATCGGATGTCATCGTTTTGTGTCGTCAAACCAGGGCTGAAGCCTTTCAATTATATCCATGACTCAAAAGCAAGATTCTCGAGATGATTTTTCTGATCAACAGAGTCGTTCACGAAACGCTCCTGATTTGATTTCGATCGCGTTCTCAAAGGTAATTTAAGTGTCTACCTGGAAAGCTGAATTTATCTGCCAGAAGTTCATTAAAAAAGGATTTGTTGTGTATCGACGCTCGCTCTCTATTTAGCCATACTGAACACTTACAAAAACGCAGACTTAGGAATATATATCGATAAAATTATTAACCTTCGCTGGCCATTGTTCCAAAATCCGTTTCCGCGGAATAATTCAATTTAGTAATAAAAACTGACCACTTCAAAGAGTTTCATGTTTTATTCGGAAAATTAAATTTTACTCAATGCGAATAAAATTGATATCGTGATTTGTTAATAATGCCTGTCTAGATTATAGCCCGTTCCGTATTTTATATTTTGTACATCTATTATATATAATAGATGATAAAAAAGCTCCGAGTAGACTGGCACGACAGCCAACAAAAAAAAAAAAAAAGAAGAAATTTATCTTTGTAATTGTTTTATTTTTTTTGGGGCAATTAATGAATTAACACAAGTATTTCAAAACGTGACTAATTCAATCACTCCGTTTGTGTACTATAGGTCTTTACGTTTTTCTTAAAGTAACGCAATTAATAAGGGAACATCAAACGAAAATAATTAAAGCACCGGCTTTAAAGGAAATGACGGGGATAAAAAAACAAACAAAAAAAGGCAAATAAATAATAATAATCTTAAGATGTTTTTATTCAATATTGAAAGTTGCGCTGCTTTTAATTTAGTGAAATTGGAAAATTCATCAAAAAGGAATAAAAAACTGTCCGTAAATTACCTTTCGGGTCCAAACAACTGTTGGCACTGGATTGCCGGACGCTTCGCATTCTAGCGTTACCGAGGAGCCCTTGCGTACTTCGACATTTGAACTGGTAGTGACTCGGCGAACTCTGGCTGGAACTGTACGAAACAAGACATAAAAATATAAATGTGAATTAACCAAGACATAAAAATATAAATGTGAATTAACCAAGACATAAAAATATAAATGTGAATTAACCAAGACATAAAAATATAAATGTGAATTAACCAAGACATAAAAATATAAATGTGAATTAACCAAGACATAAAAATATAAATGTGAATTAACCAAGACATAAAAATATAAATGTGAATTAACCAGTTAGTACAAAGTTTCTCATCCGAGAAAAAAAGTCTTATCAATAAGCAAAAAAAAAAATGCTACCTTAAAGGGACCTATATAAACACATTCACCACTTTATCGTATTTTTTCACTCCTGTTCCTAGGTTGCGTTATTCCGGAACAGATCCCGCACAAATTCACGCGTGCCTATGAAAGCGATCTGCTAAGCATCATTCGTTTTATTCGATTCCGTGTTCCACTGTAATCAGCGCAGTGTTCGAAAGTAAAAGGAGAAATTTCATGAAGCTTACTTCTGTGCTCACACTTGGATACAAAACCGACGTCATGAAACCGTGTTCGACTCGTTCAAATCTTTACCCACAACGAACTGAAGTCAAAAACTATCAAACTTATTAGATTCAGTGATGAATTTCTCAATAAAAATCAGATAATGTAAGCGGTGCGCAACGCATGCAAAAAAAAGGGGGGTTTTCCTCGAAAATGTTCTGTTGTAATTCGGAGTCAGGTTATTCCGATCCGTATTTTCATAATGCCCTAATCGTTATATCTACTTCATTTTTCCATCATCATTTGTTTTCCCGTTTATTATTATTAATTACGTATAATAGCTCGATGTACCTACTTTTTTCATGTTTACCATTCCCACCTCCCGGTTTTACGATTCATTTCTATTATCGTTAATAATTTTATTCGCCGGTAAGATTTAGGTCCTTCAAATACTTCGGCTTTCCCTAGATATTAAGCAGTTCACATTACTCGATTATGTTCGTATGGTAAATACTACACCTATTAAAAAAGCTTAAATGATGGATATAATTAGAAAAACGATTTAGACAACGTATTCAAAAAATTAATTTTAAAACTTAACGTTTAATTTCATAAACTTAACGAAAGCTGTGTAAGTGTATTAGCATGATCAGAAACGAACTTTTCTGATCATGGTGCTTTCCGAAGCGTTAAGTTTCTAAGATTAAATGTTAAGTTTTAAAATTAATTTTTTGTATGCGGTGTCTAAATTGTTTTTCTACTTACTATTACGATTATATTTTATCGAAATGTTTTTCTACGTTTCACTTTTTTCTAAGCTGACGTTGGGATGTCTCCCTAAAGGAAAAAAAAAAAGAGAAGATGTTTTCAGCATATGTAAGTTAAATTTTTATTATTGTGTTTATAATTTTTTCTTATTAAATTAACAAAAAGAAAGTATATTAATAATAATTAAAAGTAGAACTGGTAAAAGAAAAAAGTGGAGATTTCGGACGATAGTTTTGTACCTTTTTAATTTTTATTAAAAAAATAAAACACTTTATGTCGACTATTTTTAGTTTTGGTGGGATCCAGCTCGGGGGAGAAAGAAATGAATCGCGGACAACTTATAAAAGTGAACACAGAGGTGAAACTGCGCCAAGAATCTCTCGGACAAAGTTAAACGGTTTTGGAAGAATAACGAAAACATACGGGATTAAAAAAGGTTGAGATGGAGCAGTCAGTGGATCAAATCTAGAAAGAGTGTCGGTCACGATCTTTATAGGGAGTAGCTGGAATATTGTCAAATAAACGACTGGTGCGAGAGAATGGCTACGAAATCTTAATCTCTTTATACACATTATTATAAATATAAAATTAGCGCTGACAACGTAATTATGTAAATTTGTATTGCGAGATTCATTCGTGTACAAAAATTATTGAAGGCGACATATCAAGGTTAGTTAAACTTTTAATTAATTAAATTTAATTTGCTCTATTTCCCCTTTTTTGTACGTCCGAAATAATAATGAGAAAAATAAAACGGGAATCACGCACCGTTTCACGAAGCGAATGAATTATTATTTTTAAAGAATCCTATTTAAGTCGACCTTCTTGTTTGTATTCTTGCATACGGACCCCCCCAGATGAGAAAAAAGTTTTTTATTACGTCATTTGAGCGCGGTACTGTTGAAACGGCAGCGCTAATATATCGAGAATCACGATTTTAATGAAAATCAGCGTCTACCTGTAAAAAGTATAGGAAAACAAAAAAAAATTTAAAAGACGTTGCTTTTGATTACAGTTATTTTTAGGTTGATAAAGACACTGATAAAAAAAAAAAAAAAAAAATGCAAATAAAAATAACAAATCTAACCAATTATAAATTTCCGGCGAATCCCAAGTAACTGGTCCCCTTAGTATTCTCATCAGAACCACTAGGCTTAGTACATTATGTAAAACTTAAATTCACAATCCCCGATGCCCTGCTAAGGGCATGATGGACTTGTTTTACCTTTTTTTTTTGACTAAGCAAATCACGTTATTTAATTTTGTATACCAAAAATTTACTTCTCGTTTACTTTCTTGCGATCATCCGTACAGATAAAACGTTTTTTCTCTTTTAATTCATCCATAAATGTAACTAATATTTGTGAATATAGACAAAATTTCAGAAAAAGCTTGCAATAAAAATAAGGAAAACAATTTTTGCAGGTACATCAAATTTTGTGATATTTCAAAAGAATGCACTCTTTTCATATCGGCCAACAACGTTTTTATTTGATTTATGTCTTTGAAAAGTACTACCCTTATTTGACACGCTCCTGTAAATTTTATTTGAATTAATAAATAAAAGCCTTCAATTTCCCTTCTTTTTTTTTTTTGCGCATTATTTTAATTATAATTAAAAGTTGAATAAACAAGAAAAACAGCAAAAAACTACACACTAGAGGTACATGAAAGAGAGAATTATTCTAGAAAAGTAGTCCGAGGCTATTGAAGTCCAAATGTTGTTAGTCCAAAGGTGTATTCTTTTAATGCCGAATGACAATCACTTTGCACGGTTACCGCGGATAATTTCGGCATTTAATAGCATTCGTGTCGCGTTAATTTTTAGGAAAGAAATATTCGCGGCCGAAATAAATCGCTTCAGACACGAAACCGGCGCAGATATTACTCCAAGTGAACGGGGCCCGGAGGGGCGGCAGCATCTGACTGATCGGGCAGCGGGGTAATTGCAGCGAACGAAACGAAACGAAACGAACGCGCAGAAATTAGTAAATAATTGTCGACTATTACGGCAGCGACGAAAGCCTAATATTTCTTTATGTTAATGTTGAAATAAAGAAAATAATTACGAAGTGCAGCAGTAGATTACGGAAGATCGGTGCAAACGGTGACGCAGAGACGCAATGATCGGGCGCTAAATAATGAGCGAGTCGGTCGTAGGGAACACTTTTAAATGCGCTCAATTTTCGCTACCCCCTCAGGTGTAGAGAGGATATACCGCCGGCGAAACGGATGAAATAACAATGGAGCGACGCGACGCGAGGCCTCCGCTCGTAAGGCGGGGGTGCGCGGTCGGCGGATTCTAGCCTGGAAGAAAAGCGGATGAAGAATTGTTTCGAATTTTCTCCGGATAAATATCGCGCGCGTGCACGCAGTTTCCTGCGCGTGCGCGCGCTCGCGCAGCAATAAGGTAGACGACAGGACAGAACGGGAATTTGGCTAAGAACCGAAAAGAACAAACGGGAAGCGGCGGCGTAAATGCGGGGCGTCCGCCTCGGCTCCACTGTTGTAACCTGTTTAAAATTGCGTAAAATTTATGGCAGTTCGGCCTCTTGGAAACGTTGAAAAGAGTGGCGTGGTTGCGGCGCTCCGGGGCGGCGGACTGGCGAGGGGGGTAGTCATTAGAATGGTTTTCGTTAATTAAGTATTACATCGGTAGCAGATTAGAAAGCGTGTAAATGCCGTGTCAGCCTGGAAGAAGCCGGACGGCCGGAAGGGAGAAGGACCCCATTATGCTGGAAAAATATTGCTCGGCTAACTCGTTCCCGGAACACTGCCGTTGCGCTGCTATTTCGGCGGAAGGATTGGGGGGGGGCGTTACACGGGTAAAAACAGCGGAAAAAGTAAAACGAATTTTTCAAAAAATCGAGAAAATAAGTCACACGCGCGGAAGAAACAAACGAGGGAAAAAGTAAGGCGGCAGTGTAAAATCGAGATAATCCGGAACCGGTGGGAATTTTTTTTATATTACATTCGGGGCACCGGTAGCCGCCTGTGTAGGGTGCCAGACACCAGTAAGGTCGAGCGCCGGTGCTCTTCACCGCTTCAACTCTGCTCCTCCTGGTTACAGCAATAATTATATCCGGAAAATGACGGCCATTACCTTTAATACACATTTGTCCTCGCAACCTGTTCTGCCGTCCTGATTCGACTTTCCGCCGTTGTCGACACCAGGCAAACTCGCAACGAAAGCTCTAGCCAAAAAAGAAAACCTCAATAACATCGGAAGCAGTCGCCGGAATTAATGATATCCTAGTCGCGTTCCGTCCCCGTTTTTACAGAGTAAGCGCGAGTCCTTCGAATAGGAATAAAACGTCGTTCAATAATTTACACACTGTTTTACGCGAATCTTTCTTCGTCCCCTTTGTGTTAGCCTGTGGAGGGGAAGAGCAAGTCTTTCAGAAAAACCGTAAGTTTTCGATACGTTACATTTTATTATCGTGTCCTTCACTTCAACTTCGAAGATCCTCTCTTCATTTTCCGCACTCTATTCCCAAAATTCTTTCTGAAAACCTAGCGCTCACCTCGACAGTCTTTTCCTCTCTTCTCGAAGGGCTTTCGACTTCTACACCTAGTCTAGTAGCTCTGGTAGTCTCCGGTTGCATGTGTCGGCCCAATGAGTATTTGAGGGCGCCATCTTTTTTTTTTCTTTTCTTTTTTCTTCTTTTTTTCTAAATAATAAATAAATAAGTAAATAATTTGTGAACGACTCCATATATATATATATATACACGTATCGGTAGTGTATAAAATGACCGCGAAACTACAAACGCCGTTCGAAGTCAGTTTTGCATATCGCGTTATGATATTTTCAAGCGATAACAATATTTAGTCGGTCTCGGGGTTCTGGTGGTAATGCTGTTGGACAGTTCATTTTTTTTAAGCAATTGTTGAAGTTGTTCAAACAATGTGTAGAAGAGTCTTTGAAAACTAAAATGTAAGAAAGAAAATTATATATTTAAACTCGGAAGACTGAATGATATTGGTTTCTTTTTTTCTTTTTTTTTTTTTTTTGGCACGCCAACCATAGTCCAAGTGAAATTTTTGGAAGTTTCAGGATGCGATGTCGGGATTCGAACCAGGCCCTAACACCACTATCGGAAATATTGCTTAATGTGTAACTTTTGACTATATCTGGACTAATTCCGATACAGGATATTTATTGGACAGCCGATCGGCAGTGTTGGTCGGTCACATCCTTCGGGTACTGATGAGTTTTATATTAAATACTAATAGTACTCAGTAATGTTTAAAATGGGAAAAAAAAGAAATGGGGGGGGGGGGTCCAATTAACTATTTTTTTTATCTGAAATATGGCCGAACGAAAAATAATTTCAGAATGTAAGGAAAATATAAACCGGTGAATAATTTGAAATTTGTGACCAAAAAAATGTTTAAATTGAAAAAGCGCGTGTCTTCTATGATCATTTTCTTTGTTTGAAAAATTATTTTAAACCAGCGCAATTTCACGGATCTGATTTAAAGCTAACGCGCTGTGGGGGGATGTAGTTTATTATTAAGGCGGTACCGTTTAAAACGCAGAATGCTAAATTGGCGTGTCGTTAAAAATTCGAAATATTTTTGAATAAATGTTTGCGCGTTAATAATTTACCGAAAAAAAGGTATACTACTGAAATCGAGCAGGAATCTATTTTATCGATCGATGTTAGCCGATGAAGATATCTCCAGAGTACGAAACAATTCTCCCCGGGTGTTCAATTATTTCCTTCTGAAAATCGTAAACATTAAAAAAAATGTAATTAAACGATCGCGTAACGAACTGCGAGGAATTTGATTTGCATACGAAATTTACTTATGGGGCAATAGTGAATGCTTTTTTCGAGAACTAAGTGGGCGCCCTTTTATGACGGACTATTTTTCAGTTACTAAGCTTCATTAATAATCGAAATAAAATTAGTAAATATATCGAGGTGAGGGGAAGAAGAAAATGGTAGTTAATTTCGGCGCAATAGTTGTAATCTGAAATTCAGCTGAATGTTTTAAATTGTCTGAATTTTTTAATTTCACCATGTACGAATATTACCTTTTGAAGAGCAATTCTAGTTACGTATCCCCCCTATGTCTATCCGAGTGATATGTAAGTGCGAAAAAAATTATGTAACACGCTCGGTTAGTTAGGTGAAGAAAAAAAAAAAAAAATTAATCTGGTGCCGAATGTTTCCGGATGCCGTTTCAAAAATGCTTTCCTTTACTTTGTGCGCTAGATAACATTTTTGAGATACGGCATACGAAATGTTATTTCTACGGCATGGAAGGGAATAGAAACAATAAAATAACGGCTTCTTTAGGGATATTTCTTTAGGGATATTTCCTTAACACTCTAATAAAATCTTATTAGTGCCGCGTATTCCCAATGATCGTGAAGCTCATCTCCTGTCCGCTCCCTACAAAGGTTCACAGCCTTCTTTATTTTAAACGCAAACGTTGCTGTTCTAATAGCGTTTTATGTAAATTTTAGACTTCTACTAATTAAATTGAAAAAGGTACGAAACAAAAATCTTGGCTCTATCAGTGAAAACCTAAACGGTGCAAAAATCGCGCGTGCTTGTTTTATGTGGCTAGTAAATTTAAATAGAAAATTTGCTCCAGACTTCGACGCGTTTTTCATTTTTTAAAAGCAACTGGGCTATAAAGCGCATAGGCTCGAAATATCGTTTGCGAGACGCGTTTCGAACATTTTTACACATTAATGATAAGCATACATTTAGAGAGACTGATTAAAAATGAGCATCAAAGGGCACAGTCAAACGAGTCACCGTGTGGATAACCACCTGTTTAATTATGACACGAGGGGAAAAGAATTGGTCCGGCCTGAAGATGAAATACGATGTTCGTCATTTATTAGGAAATTTCATACAATATCACCTAAATAATAATAATAATAATAATAATAATAATAATAATAATAAGCTTATCTATCAAACCGGAAGTAAGTCACGAGTGTTGCATCGTTTCGCAATCATTTCGCTCTTAAATTGGATAACAGTTATGTCAGAGAAGTTATATTACTCTTTACGTACATTTAGAAAAGTCTAATTCCACAATCCCAACGAAGCCTAGCCTTAAAGTATGCTATTCCCTTTATTCGGTTAATATTATTAATAATTTTCAGTGCAATGATACGTAGCATGGAAAATAATCTGTTTTTGCGTCCTAGTTTACATCCTAGTCTACTCTTTAATACACTAGGAACTCGCTGTTTATTCTAATCATTAATAATCAAGAAGGTTTACCGAAGATAATCGAATCTTCTTTGAGCATAATATCGAGAGCTGTTTATCAAATTAGTTATGTCGGTTTATGTAATTTTATTTTTGAGCTAAAAATGCATGTTTCTTTATTTTGCACACGATCCACCAATTCTGAAAAACCAGAGAACCAAGCGATGAACATAAAGCACTATTTTTTTTTGTTGCCTCTATATTTTTGTGTTTTTTTTTTTTTTTCTAAAAATTTTCAAATGGCTTTAAACTATCTTGTCAAAAAAAAAAAAAAAAATCTAAATTCCGTGCATATAATCTTTTTTATGCTCTTCAACTTCAAATAAGAACTTTTTTATAAATAAATGGCCGAGATATTATTAAAAATGAAACAAACATTTTACAGTAGACACAGCGTTAAAAAGTTTTTTGAAAATTTCTCGATAGGTTTATATTACTAAGAGGGGTTAACCCGATTGCGCGATTTGGCTTAAAGACACTTCTCTATTATTCGGCTACAGTTTTTTAACGCGTGGATAATTATATAATTGATATTCTAGATTTACAAATTCTCCTGGGATTTTCGTACTTCATCTAATATCGCTATAAAAAAGCATAAAAATTTTATAAAAAATATCAAATATTTTTAATTGAAGTTTATCTCGAAGGAATGCTCGAAGAAGATACAATTATCTCCGGTAAACTAGAATTCCCTTGTATCAGCGATAAAGCCGTGCGCTATTACATATTTGGGCTTTATCTCACCGAAACGGTTAGTTCGTGCCGATTATCACTGGTAATTGTTACGAAATGTTAATTTAATTTAACTTCGTTCGCTCTCTTTATATAATATTTCTGTACTCTTTTGCGTCACTTTCTAGCGATTTTTTTTTTTTTTTTTCGTTTTTTGGCCCGGCAGTGACTTATTTCAATTTTATTTATCCTTCAGTTTCATTTCGTTTATTACTTTCTTATTTCATTATGACCCTCTCCCCCCTTTTAGTATCAGCAACGGTAAGAGATGAGTATCTCTGAATTTATCAAGTCTGCGATAATGTCTCGCCCTTATTACAAGATGTAAAATGGTTAACGTGTACCCTCTTCCGATGCCAATGGTCGCCATAAGGCTACAAACTACGACGAACAAAATCTTGTTTCGTGTGATAAAGTTTACTCACACGTTGTATTTAATTGTCCGTTGAAGAGATCGTTTAATTTATTTATTTTCGTTATCTGCTTTTATTTTTATTTCTATTATTTTATCTTTCATTCTTATCGGTTCCATTTCTAGCTTCGTAGTTATTTAATTTTTGGTTCCAATCGCTGACGTTTAAACCCATCCCACGAATCCTCCCCATACCACATCACTAACCTATTTCCAAGCCTGCGGTCTGGCTTTTAGAGAACGATTACTCTACAAAGGACTGGTTCAAGCTTTGTATGGGTGCAGTGCTGCGGTATATATGTCAATAAAAAAATCTTACATCGAGTCAATAAGAAACGAAGAAAGTTTCTGTCGCGAATAGCCTCTCTTTATAAAATTTCGCCTACCTCCGCCTGTATGGTGTCCTGCCAATGGATTTATACTTAACCGGTAATGATCAGTGAACATAGGTTGGTTGGCTAATTGATTTCTGTGAAACAGCTGGGTTTACTAGAAAAAAAATTTTGTGAAAATTTTGCAGCCTGTTTCGAACAAAATTTAAAAAAAATATGTTAACGATTTCAACACGAATGCCAGAGACGATGAGACACGGATGCCACCGGTAGGAAGACTTATGAATTGCTGCCGGATTTGAGATTAAAGATAAAAGATATGAAAATCAATTTTTATAATTCACAAGTGCTCTCTGGGCACGGCAGGTTCAATCATACTTATATACAGAGGTTCAAGCTTTTCGGTACTCCCGACTGTACCCTCTGCTCAACAGGCTCATCAGATGATGTTAAAAGATTTTGTATTCGAATGTTCCGGCTTTTCTGGCATTCAGAAATCGTACTCTTTGGACCAATTCAACAGCTTGCTTAAACTTGATAGGAAAAATCATGCAGTCTTGTTTGAATATACATATATTTGTTGCCTCTGCCGATCGAATCTTTAAACAATAGCACGGTAAACAACCCATATCGCGCTTATCAACTCCCCTTCATCAGTCTAATCCTATCCTTTGCAACCCCATTGGAATATTGAAACATTGGAACATTATGCGTTTCACCAGTTTTGCTGATCAGCAGGTATTGTGCCTCACTGATCGTGCCGAATTCAACTGCAGAGTCTGGACAGCGTGGAAAGGTTAAGGTTTTTTCATGCAATAGTGCTAGTCAAATTACTATACTATAAGGTTAATAAAAGTTCGTCTTTTATTTTAGTTCGTATAAATAGAACTGCAGTTCTCTTTACTTCCGCAAATTCGGACTCAGCTGTTACCTTAATCTAGAATTATTTTTTATAAATAATGGTTTATTATACTTGTGTGGTATTATTTCAGACGCGCACCACACTGTTTCAGAGGAGGGCATTGCGGAGGAAATTGCTCCCTGTGAGGAGAATTTTTGCGAATAAAAAATTAATTAAACAACTTACAAAGTCAACTGAAATTTGTTTCGAGAACTGTTTTTTTTGCAGAGAAAGTTCCTATTGTTAACTTTTTCAAGCTGGCCTCCGCAGTGTTAGGTCACCGGTTCATTGCGCTAAATGTTTTCTACTTCACCATACAACTAGAAACTGTAGAAGCTTTGATTAGATTTGATCTAACTATCGCAGAGACCTATCTGCCGTAATTGTAAACAGGACCCTATTGCTCGATGGACCGGTAAAGTCTTGCTTAGACTCGCCAAAAGGAAATCTAAAGGTTAACACGGATACAAAAATAATATTCCATAAATTCCAACCTACAGACCTCTTCTTCAATAGTCTTTTCCCTCCGCGCAAAGAACATTTCAATTGTTTTAAAATAATATACGAAATCGTTCTTTCTTTTCCAACTGTTTTTCAGCTGTAGCAAAATTTTTAAAGCATACTGACCTAAGCCTTTCTTTTAGAAATCAAATTATCAAATTTTATGAATTTTTCCACCCCAGTTTACCATATATTGCAATCGAATCGAAGAAATGATATTCATGGTGGGACCACTATTTTTCTTGAGATTGACATGTACAATCTCGCATTTCCTTCGACACAAAGTTCATCTAATCGCAACATTGTATGTTTTTTTCAACTATAATAATAATATACTCTCCTCCAATTTTGTATTCGTATACATTTTTTTTTTTTTTTTTTTTTTTTTTTTGGGCTTGTCAACCAAGGACCTTTACCCAGAAACAAAAGGTAAGGAAAGAAGTCGGTTATATTTTGATTCGATCAGAGATTTTAACTAAAAAGGAACAAATAGCAGGAATAATTAGTGGGGAAGGAAAGGACAGGATATAGGATGCACAATAAGGGGTAGGAAGTCCAAGCTTAAGCAAATAAGAATATAAGGCAGAACGCTCCACCGAGAGGGATGAACACTGGAAGAACACATGATCGGCGTCGCAAATAATTGCATCATCCGGATGGAGAGGACAGTGTGGAGAAGAAATCAAGGAGAAACGAAATCTGGAAGAAGGCAGCAAAGAATGACCAAAGCGCATACGAACAATGGAAACAACTTCAGAACGACGAAGGGAGGGATGTAAAAGAAACCATGAATATGAAGGAAGAGTAGGCTGGACTGACAGGTAAAAGGAACAACTGTTGGAAAAAGAAGAAACATAGGTATCCAACCAAAATCGGATATGAAAGCTTTTACAAACTGATAGCAGGTTAACGGATGGAATTTTTTTAAAAAAAAGACGAGTGGAAGCAGCAGCAGCCCGAGCCAAGGAATCAGCCGCTTCATTGCCAAATATGCCCGAGTGGCCAGGTACCCACAGCAGATCAATATTGACTGAATGGAGATAGAAAAGATTGTGAATGAGTGAACGTATACGGAGGATAACAAAGTCACACGAATGATCAGTAAGGGGAGAGGATATGGCCTGAAGGGCGCTCAAAGAGTCAGAAATAATTAAAAACTTAGAGGAAAATTGATTCGAGGAAATGAAAATAATAGAGCGAAGGATAAGTCAATAATTCGTTTATGAATATGGAACAGAAATAAGGAAGTCGAAAAGATTCTGAGAGGTTAAAATCAGGAAGGATGAAAGAAGCACCAACACCACCAGGCCCCCTCGAACCATCCGTGTAAATGGTAACATGAGAGGGAAATAGGGAATTGATAGTGCTGTAGAATACCTGTTTAATTACGGCTTGGGGGAGATTTTTTGCAAATGAGGGGAGGATAAATACCTTAGGAGGATGACAGATGTCAGCGAAGTCGAAGGAAAAATAAGGGAGTTTATTGAACGAGATAATATACGGCCAAAATGAACCTAGACGATGTGAAATAAAAGCCAGAATAGGGGTTTTGCTGGGAGTGAAGCGCCAGCTATTATAAATCGAAAGATAAGACTGAACAAGGGTAGAGGATGCGAGAGGAAGACGTTTAACAAGGAAACGATAGCCTAAATAAGATCTACGAATGGATAGGGGTGACGAATTGGATTCAGCAAGAATAGCAGTGGTTGGAGAGGATTTAAGAGCGCCAAGACAGAGACGAAGGCAAGAATTCTGAATTACATCTAGTTTGGAAAGACGTGTCTTGGACGCACTACCATAAATAAAAGAACAATAATCAAATTTGGAACGGATAATAGATTTGTAAAGGGAAATAAGAATATAGGGATCGCCACCCCATTTAGTTGGCGACAGGGCTTTCAGCAAGTTTAACCTTTTAATAGTGGAAGCAGAAAGATATTTGATGTGTTCAGAGAAGGACAAACGACTATCAAGAAAGACACCGAGATAACAAAAGCAATTAACACGGGAAAGAGATACATTGTTTAAGGATAGGTTGACCAAAGCAGGGTTATAGGGACGGAGGGTAAAAATAGTATAAGAAGACTTAGAGGGAGAAATTGAAAGATTAATTAAGGAGAGAGAATGTTCCAGCACAATGAGCGACGAACTGAGTGCTTCATAGGCTGCTAAAACATCCTCAGACGAGGAAAACAGGAGAATGTCGTCCGCAAAGAATAAGGAATAGGAATTTAAAGGAAGAGAAGCTATACTGATAGTGTAGATGTTAAAAAGAGTAGGACTGAGGGAGGAACCCTGAGGAAGACCTCGGAAAACCTTTCTTGGAGCATTAAGAGATGGAGAGGAGAAGTGGATAGAACGATTTGACATGAGATTGATAATAAGGGAAGAGAATTTAATTGGGATATTAATTGCCGTCATTTTATCTCTTAGAGTGGGAAGATGAACATTATCGAAAGCAGAGGAAACATCAATAAAGGAAGCTAGGGTGAAATGTTTTTGTATAAAAGATTTGTATATGTGGGAAACGAAAAGACTAACACAATCAGAAGGGCCAATACCAGACCGAAAGCCGAACATATTAATAGGGAATATATTATTATGCTCTAGCCACCAAACAAGGCGCTTGTTGAGCATACCCTCAAATAGTTTTCTAATACAGGATGCCAGGGAAATAGGACGTAGGGAAGAATTTTTCTTAGGAATGGGAATTACGATAAAAGAATTCCAGGAGGAAGGAGTTATACCCTTTGAAAGGACGGAATTGAAAAGACTAAGAAGAAAACTGAGGGATTGTTCAGAAAGGTTTTTAAGGGCGAGATAGGGTATACCGTCAAGCCCTGGAGTAGGGCTGGACGATTTGGAAAGAACAGACTTTAATTCATTAAAATTGAAAGCCGAAGTTAGGAAGTGAGGAGGAGAATTTTCCGGAAAAGAAGAGTATAATTCATCAACAGAAGGAACATAAGCTGGAGCGACGGAATCAATAAAAGGAAAAAGGCTATCGTATACATTCCACTGAAAGAACCTTATCTGGTTCTTGTATCATTGGCGGACGATTGGAATTTCTTATCTGAGAATACTCTAAAGTGAACATCATCCTTAATGATCATACACATATTTCCGTAATCATTCGTAGCTTCTCTTCTCCTAATACAGTCTTAAACTGCATCTGGAGTACCCTAGATGAAACTTTCGATTGTAGCCATGTCCCGATCATCCATGCCCCGATCATATAACTGTTTTCATGTTTGATTTCTACGTTTTTCTCGAGTGTTTCTTTGCTTTTTTGGAACGCGCTAAATTTTACACCGATTTTTCGTCTTCACTTCTTATAATGTTTTCCCAATTCCCACTTTTTCTTCTCCCTCTTTTTTTTTCTACAATCTGTTTTTTTTTTTTTTTTTCTACGTCAGGATATAAATCTTTTCTTCTTATCTTGTCAACATAACCTGACATTTGCTAAATCAAGAATATACTTAGAGTCCCGGTCATATTTTGCTTAACGTACTAATTAATAATTCTTTCACCTAGGGCGATATGAGTTAATTATTGTATGACCATGTCGTTTTAGTATGGTTTACTATCAAATATAGGAATTAAACTTTTCTAAATCGACCGAGTCCAATTGATATGTTGCGCATTAGTTCCTTTTTTTCGACCGTATTTATTTTACCAGGTAACTTATCGCGTATAATCAATACAAAATTTCAGGCTAGGTATATATCTAAGAGTGAAACCAGTCTCGCGACTTCCGGTTTGATAGACGGGTGACTTAAATTATTATTATTATTGTTATTATTATTCCGGTTCTATTGTATTAAATTCGCTAATAAATTACTATTTTCGCGTTTTATCTTCAGGTCGCAACTTCGGCTTAATTATTTTCTTCTTCGTATATTCGTTTCCACACGTGTCTGGGTTAGGCAGCTGAAATTTGCCAGAAATGTTTTTATCATTTTGTTCTACACCACCCGATTGTGAAGTTTGCCACGAATCTCTAATAATAATCGTAACAACTTTGGAAAAAACCTTTACGCTTCATAACAATTCTTAACTAATTGTAACATAATCGTACCGAAATAGAAAATATTTTTGATTTTAACCGATATTAATAGCGGAACTTAAATTTACACATATACATACGTACATACATTATATGTATATATGTATATGTGTATATAAATTGTATTTTTTTTTCCCCCTAACGTTTCATTAAATTAAAATTTTTTCCGGTACAACTTCGTACGTAGTGAGGGATTTTTCATTGAAAAGGGAGGACTCATCTTGGAAAATGTGCATGTTGGGAAAATTGTCACGGGGACCGACTTAAATTTAGCAAATGGCAATGCTTAAAAAAAGCTGCTCATTGATGAAGGAAAATTTGATTCCTCTTTTGTCATGTACACGATGAAGAAAAATCATCAAGATATCCAACTGCATCCGTTTATTCTTTTTGCGCGGATGAAGAGTGCCCGGCAATATTTTAAAATTACAACGAGAATGTCTGTGCAAGTGATCGGAACCATTTGCACAACTATAGTCTGCACAGGCACACTGACCTGCGCACGTATAGGTGGTAATCATCATTGATGATCATTATAGGTTACTTGCTAATAATTTTTACTCGTGCTACTAGTTAATTCGGTACCTGTAATAAAACGAGTCACTACTTTATTAGTTTGAAGCTGATTTTTATTTTTACTCGGATTTTGTTATTCCTTAGTGAAATAATTGAATTGGTACACATTTATTTTCAATGGATTTTTTCTTATACATTTTAGATATTGCAGTAACAATTTGCGTAGAATAAAGTTAAAATACCATTAACACGCTAATGGTGTATCTCTATTCGTAGCCGGATTGCGAAAGGTAAATAATTAATAGGCGCACACCGGTAAACCATTAAAAGGCAGGCGCTTAGTAGGTAACGATGAGAAAAACAGCCGGCAACTAGACTACGAAGATGGACGATAGATCGTTGCTGAAACAGATAAACCATCTTCAGAGCGATGCATATTAGCCGGATGATAACGACTCGGCAGAGACTTAATATGTCGAGTATCATTTAACTAGGTTCTGCCGTGGGATTTAGAGACTGAAATAATAATATTTCAAAGGGCCGTTTGGCCGTTTCATCGTGATAGGGCTGCGCCACTAGCTAGAGATATAAAAATGAATAAATAATATTCTTCCGCGGAAGCTTGGAAAGTAATTAAAACTCGAGTAGAGGCAGTTGCGATGCCTGCACGCTTTTAAAAGTCCCGTCCCCGGTCCAGGCGCGGTATTCAACTTGGCACCTACTTTGCACACATATAACCAGTGCATACGCATGTAATATCGGACGAGGCTATGTAAACAAGGCAACATCGGAGGATACTTTTGTAATAAACGGCAAAAGTCAAGCTGCAAAGAGCTGCTAGCTGCAGCAAGCCTGAAGAGCCGTGACTTGTGTAAACAGAGTGCTGCTATGTAGTTTCTGTGTTGCTGCCTCATAACATTCCTTTTAAGCTGTCTTGTTCCAAGCCCCCTCTGCACTTCTGAAGCCAGACGGAAATTAAAAACTTCCTTCGACGCTTGTTATTATTCTTCGTAATACGCTCACTGTTCGCCATTTTTCTTAATTCATACACTCTCGCTCGCGTTAAATTGCAAATTCTGCCTTCCATTGTGCCGACAGACTCTACACATCTCGTCCGCCACTATGCAACGCGTTCGGTCGCTTTCCTATATGTTTGCATACGTCTCTACCGGGCGTGCCCTCCGCCGCCGAGCTTTTCACCTAGTAGGTGCGTTCCATTTTCATCTTATTACTTTCCCCGAAATCATCAACCTTAATAAGAAGGTCGGTGTAGTTTACACTTTGTCCGTAGACCTAGCACGTTTTGCACGACGGAGAGGGGACTGGTTTGTGGTACTACTTTAAAAACATGCCGGCATCCATTTACCGGAAGAGTATCCCGTTGAAATGCCGACCAGCGCACGTCAGCAAAGCTCCTATTCGAACGACTTGCCGGACATGCGTTATTCGCCCGATGACAAGGAGTAGTAAATTGTAAACGAATTTCGGCGGGCAGTTTATTCGAAGGGAACTGCGCTCAACGTGATCATGCAACGAAGAAGTCTTATTCGCTGTTGTTACGTAACAGAAATCAAATAAACGCACTATCGGTAAACAGCATAGCTCGAATTGCAGACATATCGCTACATACTGACTATTGATATAATGGCGTGTTAGGGGGAAACACCTTCTTTTGACTGCTTTAAATCGATAAAGACAACTGACGCAAACAAAATCGTTTGGATGTTTTCCGTCCGATTACGCAATAAACGCTCGTAGCTAAAGTTTTATGCATACGTATTATAATTTCGCGTCCTTTGGACTTTGCCCCCTCCATCCGATGCTTATTTCTCTTAAAAAAAATTGATTTCGATTGACCATTTCATTCTGGACGGGGGGGAAGATTGCTGATTAGCGAAAGTAACGCAGTTCGCTGATCTTTCAGAACAATCCTAAATATCTGTTAACCTCTATTTCGTAACGGTTTTTTTTTGTTTTTTTTTTCTTTTCTTTTTAATGTTTAGCGATAAAAAACGCGGAAAGAAAAAATAAATTTCTTACGAATATAACGCAAAAATACGTTTAAGATAAAATTCGGTCATCGGGCTCAGCGTGAAAATGACACGTGTGACTGTGATTACGCCGGAGAAAATCGTGAAAATCCTGTAACGAAATCGGAAACGTGTTTGTGCCACGAGATTTAAAAGACATTTCATTTTTTCGCCAATAGTCAAGTGAAACCAATTCTCCTCTACAATAATTATAGTCTGGCAACTGAGAGTGCAGGAACAAATACATATTGATGACCGTGTAAACTTGGGCGGTGCTATTTATATATATATATATATATATATATATATATATATATATATATGTAAAGTTCAAATTAAACATAGTCACTTAAAAGCTATTCTTCTATAAAAATTATGGTTGAAGGCTATTTCATCTGCCCGACCAGAATGTCAAAGTCTGACGGATCTTGTTTCACCTATATTTACATTATACACAGATTGCAATGCTGGTATTAGTTGTATAGCGCGTCTGAACTACGACATTTTGAAGACACCGGTTTTACACGTTGTTAATGTGCAGCAGCAAGAAACAGAGAAACTTATATCAGAGAGCTGCCGGTTCGTGCAAAACTTTACATCGTGCGGCAACAGAAATTGGGAAATGATAAGTGTGCGTCAGGACCAGTGTTAAGATCAGGTAAAAGTAAACGGGGGAACAATTTGACAACGGACCAAGTTTTAAAAGGGCCGAAGTTAGACAATTTAGCCAGACTTCGGCGGTGAGATATTTAATTTAATCGGCCTAGGAGGATATATCGCACGTGCGCTCGTACTGCAAAAGAAGAGTCGTCGACATGAAAAACGAGCGTGCTTCTATCCGTAAAATATCAAGAATGATAATGAGTTTCGAATCGTACAGAAAACGATCTGGACTCAAAAAGTGTCAAAATTGCGTTACTCTAAATTAATCGGAATATGTGGAATATTTAACGAGTCGTTAATTTCTATAAGTTTGCATAAAGAGATCCGTAACATGTACGTATACTGAAATATAATTCGCATTTAAAATATTGCCGGCTCATTGAATTCATTACCTGCACTTCAGCGCGAGTACAGCCTGTTGTCATTAAAAGAAGCAACACGAACTTTTAAATACGACCTGATAGCAGATTCAATGTATGAGCGACACAAACGCAGCAGTGGTTGAAGAATATCTAGCTGAAACACTTATTTTTTAGTGAAATGTATTCGCTTAGTTCATATAGATATTTAGTTCAGGTTGATGCGGAATGTAAAATTCTTTTATTAGTTTTCGATTTATGATTAACATTTTTATATTTACAGTTGCGTTCGTATTTCGGTTACGTCTACATATGAAGAATGCAGATTTTAGATCTACTTATTGTTTTGTGTATCTTTTGCTGGATCATTTTATTTATCCTTTCATTATTATTATTACTATTATTATCATTGTTATTAATATTATTATTATATTTTTGTTTAATTCAATTATTTTTTTTTAGTATTGTAGGGCAATGCAGAAATAAAAAATAAAAAACTCACCCGCTAGCAAAACCAGTGGTAACGAGAAAGTAATTAACAAAACGAAAACATACAATTAAATAAAGGAATAAATTCTACCTGTTTATCTAACCCCAATGGAGTTTAGCCCATGTACGTTAACAGGTATTATGCTACTTCGCCACTAGAGCGCAAAAGCAGTTCAAATATAGTAATTTATCTGTTCATTTGTATTTTTATCGAGAAATGTCAATAAACTCGATTTGATATATATATATGTATGTGTGGGGGGAGGGGGCTGTTTTTCCGTGTATGTATATATATATATGTACAAGGGCGTCGCCAGACGATGAGCCAGGGGGGGGCAAGATGATAGAAAGAGGATATGAGTTATAGGAAAAATAAAATTTATAAGTTGTAAAGGCTTAATATTTTATTAAACAAGAATAAAGTCTTAATTGAAACATAATTTTCGAGGGTTTCTGGCAAATTGTTTTAATACTTTATTATAAAAGTCTTCCAAATTGTCCATGATTACGCATTTATGAATACTCATTATGGCCAGTTGATTAAAAAGTTTCAAGACTCCAGGGGGGGGGGGGGGGGACTGCCCCCCTGCCCAATGCTGGCGACGCCTATGTATATATATATATATATATATATATGTACTGGCTGTTACACGTGACTTTGCTCACGCATTTATCATCTTTCTAGATACATTTTTTTTTTATCATTGCCATCATCTTTTAATTTTGCTCTTTGACATTAATCCATAAAACCGTGACATAGTTCACTAGGCGGAGTAGTATTTTTGGTTCGGAAGGGATCTGGTTCGAATTCCGCTGCTACACATCGTAAATTAGAAAAATTCCTTTTGCGCTAGGTTAGTGCCCGTAGTTGATGAGGACAACAGAAAAAAAAAAAAATAATAAAGAAAAAACCTTCAAGCCTGCGAACACTTTTCAGACTGTGGCGATAGTTCTTCCATAATATTTGGCAGACTAAATTTCAATTGATTACGTCAGTCGGAAAATAGAAAGAGTTAATTTAGGGTTTGCGTAGCAATTTTTATTACAACTTCTGTTACATACTTCGAAACGAGGTTTCGTAATTCTCCACAACGTCTCTTTGGATATTATCCCTAGCGCAAGAACCATGTCTTTTAGAACGACGTCATTTATTATTAAATACGAGAAAGGTTACAGGGGTAAGTAAAGACGGATCGTCACAAAAGGAGAAAAGATTTTCAGATTCATTAGATACTTTAGTACAGTATTTTAATTTCACAATCCAACACCCTTCCAGCGGTACGGGTTTTATATTTTTATGTCTCCATTATTGAACTATATTTTTAAACTGAACTAAACAAACATCGAACTAATAAAAATGAATTTTCCGGTTAGAACGCGCACACTGGCGTTAGTTCGAAAGAGTAAATAGTGTTGATTTAACGAAATCTATAGACTTCTAATAAACACGATCGTGTTCTAGCTGCCGAATTGCTAACGGGGTGGATGAAATTCGTTTTTTTGGGGTTAGCGGCCGTTGTCTATAGTTTATTGTAAACCTATTAAGAATTTTTAGGGTTTTACTACATTGAAAACGGATTGTTTCCAAATTAAATAAATAAAAGATAAGAATAAGAATAAATAAAAGCGCGGTATAAAAAAAATAAAAAGTAAATAAATAAAATACAAAGTAAAATAGCAAAAAAAGAAAACACACACACACACAAACGGACGGGTAAGTTAAATAAAACGCTGGCCTAACATTGTTTTTTTGGCTTTCTTAATCGAAAGTATGTTACACCGCCGGTGTTTACTTATTCTCTTTGCCTTTCACCGGGTAAGCCGTTTGTAATTTTTTCGCGCGTTTTATTTATTCCTGTTTACCGCGGAAACAATAGCACGACGTCAGAAAGATTTTCTTTATCAGTTTTTATTTTTTTCTCGCTTTGTATTTACTTATTTTATTTTTCTTATTGCTTTTCGCTTTTTTTCGTTTTTTTTCGCTTTCTTCACTTTCTGCAGGGAAAAAAGTGAAGTGGCAAAATCGTTAAAGGATTCAAAGTATAAAACTGATTTGAATACTAAAGTAGATTGCGTTCGCGCGCTTGCAACTCACACAGCTTGACACTCCGCCATCTTCATCTGTTCAACCGGGTCTCCTTTACCGCCGACTTTTTTCTTCCACTATTCTGTTTACTTTAATCTTTTTCCTCGCCGTCCGTCGTATTTTTATCTGTGTATTTTCCCTTTCACTGTTTTATATTTTCGGTCTTTTTCAAAATCTCGTTACTATTGCTAACGACTCCACCGGCGGCACCGTCACCCGCATTCCGCCGGCAAGGTCTACTTAACCGTGCTAGGGCGGACTAAGGTAAACACAAGCGATGAGTGGAAGCAGCACGGGTTGGGCGGGAGCTGGCGACGGAGTGAAGATTAATGGTTCGGAATAAAAGCATTTCGGCGAACGAAGCGATTTCGGTTTTGTCGCTAAAACTCGTCGTCGCGATTCGGAACCAGCTTAAACGTCGCGCGACCGAGTAACGTATTCCGAGACAAATTACTTAGCTGTTTAAGAAACATAACACGAATTCGTCAGCGCTCTCCTTACTACTGTTTACCTTTCCACGTATCTCTCCGCTTCGTCCGACTGCCGGCTCGCCTAAAGGCCTCAAGGCCTAAATGCTTAAGCGAATTTTTGGGCCGAAACGGAAGACAAACTATACACTGACTCCTTACGTCACTCATTTTCACGACAAGTCTGAGAATGGCCCGAACTGCCGTCGTGTACATTAAAGATTTCGATCCAAGCCGAGAATATACTCATTCATTAACCGATCCGTTTTTTATGCCACTATTGTGCTTTTGAATATAGAGAGAAACGCGCTTAAATGGAAAGCATGACAATTCGTAAAAGCAGTTCTTTATCGGTGATTTCGCTTCGAACACACTTCGCTTACGCTGCAAATTTCAGTTCACCGAAATACAGGAAAAACTCGATTTACATTCTTACACCGCTGAAAATTAGGGTGTAGTTGAAAATGTTTTTCAAAAAGGCATTGTGATTATTGAGGTATTTTAATAAATCTTTCTTCACCAGTAACGTACTAACTTACGGCGAATCTAATGAATGGCTTGATCGGCTTGCTCCAGCCCCCCCCCTCTCTTGAAAGGATCAAAGTTTTTTGCCAATTTAAGAACTACTGGAATTCTTTAAAGTACTGAGGTAAATGTGACTATCTTAAACCGTAAAAACATTTTCCAAACATTATTAGGATCTAAAACAGACGATTTCGTCCGGAGAAAATCAAATTGTTACATGACAGTCTGTAAGTAAAAAGCGTTGTCACTATACCGGCTATCTGTTAGCCACTTTGCGAATTTCTGAAAGTTTATTTTACAGTTCATTACGCTGAACAAGCAAACACGTAAGGCAATGACGCAATCCTACCTTAAACTCTACTTTTATTTATAGATAAAGAGAATACCGCATGACGTTGGTCGTTAGGTTAATAGTTTTGAAGGTGTGTCTATGCCTTATGATGAACCTAATAATTATGAATTTGTCACTAACGCCGATAGAAGACCGACTCTGTAATTCATGCAACGAACGGGGTAGCTACTATGTGCTATTCCGGTCGAACAGAGGAATTTGATTAAACGAATACTATTGTTGTCTTACGTACACATATAATGGCCACCTTTGAATGATAGTGAGATACCCCTGCAATATACACACTGGAGAGGACGGCTATCATTTTTTGCAGCGTGTAAGTGTCGATCCCGTATTGTGATAAGAAAACCGCGACGATGTAGTTTTATCATTCAATTCAGCTCTCATCTATACTGCTATAGTGTGCACTTTTCAATATAAATTCTTAGAAGATCAGTATGCTAAAATTAAAACGGAGGAACATGCGACATTTCGAACGAATCGATATAAAGAAAAAGGAAAAGCGGAAACTATAGCCATTTAGTCGCTATTCAGCAGAACTGACATGTACGCAACACAGGCCAGGATAGTAATTCTTCTTGCTACGTTCGCAAACAGTTTACGATATGCATACACACGACGTCTTTTGTTGCAGGCAAAAATATGATTGACCGAATCTGTCATCCTCATTACGAATCCCAAGCGGTCTAAAATTACTGACGAGCTTGTTGGAGATCAAAAGTCATTTGACCTCGGCACGATCTGTCGGCGTTCCATTTAAAAAATTAAGCGGCTTATAAAATGGCCGTAGCGGATTTATTTTAATCCAAATGACGCGAAATAAATCCGCTTGTGCATACTGTGAAACGGAATTTTATCTTTTGTTTTTACAATTAAAACTTTTAACAAATCACCGACCTGTTTCTCGCGGTACTACAATAATATTACATGCTACAAGTTGCATACCGGCGACAAACAACAATCTTGGCGTTTTCCATACTTGGTGCAGAAGACCAGTCATCGTTGTCATTTACCGGTAAGTAAAAAAGTACCTTTAATCGACGTCCGCTTGTCCAACTGAAAGGTTCATAAGAGAAGTGTGTGTACATCGATGTATTGACGATGCACTTCCTCGGTGAAACTATTAAACGGTTATTTCGTATTTAATAATTTTTACTCGGCGTCCAGTAATTCTCGATGGGTATACCTAAATACTCGCGAGTGTCTGATTAATAACCGATTAGTGTCCAGTCATTTTAGTAAATCGGGTAGCGGGAATAAATAACAAGATCCAACAAAGGGCACGGTGTATGCACTGAAATTATGGAGAGGTTCTATTCAACTGTTGTTGCGAAAAAGTTTCATGGTTGGCAAAATGCGACCAGAACAGGTTCATGTTTACACTCATTCGAGAGCTATATTTGGACTGTTCGCTTTTCACACTACGGATGGCGGTAATACTTTTACCAGATGAGCAGTTCTCGGGATAATTTTCGCCATAAAAATTATTATTCTCCCCTATTTTAAAGAATCTGCAGACAGACTTAAGAAGAAGAAAAAAAAGTCATCAAAATGGCACATAAACGACTTTATAAAACTCATAGTTCACAATGTCTACTATAATTCGTAGAGGCAGTTCGAATTCGGTGAATTAAGCCATCAAGGTTCTTCTACATAGGAATGGAAACGTTATTAATTTTAATATATGACACCTATTTGATTAGAAAACACTCTTATACTGATGCTCTTTAAAGTTTTCGACTGTTCGTACTTTATGATGTAAATAAAACATAGGGGAAAAAATAAAATTAATAATATATACGGAAATGGAATAATAGTTCAAAATAAAAAAATGTAAAAAAAAAAAAAAAAAGACGTCAAAACTCGTCTAACTGAGTAATTTCACATACCTAGTACTTCCACCGTGTGTGTAATCTCTTTGGGTTGAAGTGTGGCTATGTGGCAGATATAATCTCCGGCATCGTTCGTATCGACATCGCGTATTTCCAAATTGTAGCCGTTCACTAAACTGATCCTTTCATCGGGCGATATTCTGACAGATCCAGCTGTCAAGATGGAACTGCCTCGTTTCCAAGCTAACGCATATTTACCTAGAAAAAAGCAACATAGCATTTTAGAATTTATTAATTTTGTTTTTCACTAGATGCAATCTAAAAGAGCTGCATGCTCGCTCTGTGCTAATTTAAATCTATAAAGAGAGATATTTTCAAACAGTTCACCTAACGGAAATTATATTTAGTTCACAAATAGACAGTAATTCATGTTCAATTTATTTACTGTTACTTATAATATTCAGTGTATTAGTAGTATTTAAAATCAGGCTCTACATATTTTTCTATTTGACTTTTGCCTTAATTTCAATAAACTGTAACGTATTTATAACGAATTAAACATGATGGCGCGGGCATCTCGCGATAGCCTAGTTGCTAGAGCGCTTGACTTCTGATATGGAGGTTACGGGTTCGATCCTGAGCGACGAAGAACTTATTACAAGAATTAAATAAATAAATAAATAATCGCTAGTAATCACGTGCAAGGCAATAGCAAACCACCACGTTCAACATCATATGCGTGCTAGGTCAATATACAGCAGACCCACACGGGACTGCACTGGTAGCGCGATAACAAGCGGCTACTATCAGTTCCAAATGTAGTCTTGCGTGTGTACACCTGCGTTGCATATATAATAATTGCTTAGTGTACAACCTATATCTGTACATCTAAAATGTGGGAATAGGTTGTTCACCAACCGAATGGTTGAGGATATAATGATGATGATGGTATGTATGTACATGTGAAATTACCAGAATTTATTTGATACAACCTTTTTGTACTCACAGAAAGCAGTAATGCATAGTTCCTTTTATATCGGTATATTAAAAAGAAAAAAGTTGTGGTACCGTTATGCAAATTATACACTTTTGAGCGTTTCGAATTTATATGAGTAGTAGGAAAACATCGGTCTTGGTATTAAAGAATGCCGTTTGTCCGGAACCTTTGTGAGGTCTTAATTACTGCTAGCCGCATATGCGGACAACTAACCGCTTTTTCCAACATATACACACATGTAGTAATCATCACCATCACTTCACCGAACTTTGAACAGTAAACATCAAAACTAACCCTGACATTTTGTAAAAAAAATTGTAACCGTCACGCACCTTCAAGGTTGCACACGAGTATCGCTTGATTGTTACCATTGTCTGATACATGATTATTTTTCTGCTACTGTACCGATATAACAGGAACACTTTCACACACTCGCAAAAATCGCCATCATCATTGTCCACTATTGAAGTATCTGAAACTAGATTTTGTACTTACCAATACATCTTCTGTAAGCACCAACCTTCACTGCTCTTCCTAATACATCATGATTCACACACAAAAACCGTTTACTTACGCCACCAGAATGCGGATACGAGTTAGAATCGAGCGGATATTTTTCCGCTTCAAAATCAGGCTTTGTATCGAAAGTGTTGCTTTACCGATTTTCAAGTTGATGTACGTATATATATGTGTAAGGGCGTCGTTTGTGGTTGGATAAATATATTTACACTACTACATTATCTTTCAACTACTGGCTCCTATTCTATTTCTTACATACGCGAACTCATTATATAGGCATATCGGAAATGCAAACATTTATATGTATTTGCCGACGTAATCGCATTATTCATTGAACATAAAAATCTAGAGAGATGGTGGAAAAATTACTGCAGCAGAATGTTGATAATCTCAGTAAATGGACGCATGACGGGAGGTTATGTATAAATGTAAATACATCAAAACTACTCCATATCTGTAATACCTCGAAACATATGAATCATCACCCGCGAATCAGTATACATAATAATGAATGATTACATGAACGTTACAGAAATAAAATCACTCACCCATGTTCATGTACACCTCTAGTGAATGTAACGGATTTTAAATACCTAGGAATTTATATTGATAAATCATTGAACTGGAAAAATCACATACAAAACTTAAATTCGAAAATAAGATAGTTAATTTTAGCGTTATATAAACTGAAGACGGTTGTTTCATATGAGACATTACGGATATACTTTAATGCACTAATAATGTCTAGAATTTTATATGGGATCCAAATATGGGGTGACGCTAAAAAAAAAAACGGAAATCAATAAAATAGGTAAAATTCAGAAAAGTTGTTTAAAACTTATAATACTACCCCATTGGAAGCGGAGTAATACTACATCAACCTGGTGGAAGAAAAATAATGAAATGGCTCCTAAAATGCACTATTATTATTACAGATTACTTGAATTTAAATGCAATAACGTAAAAGGTTACCTTCCAGAACTCGACTAACAAGGAATCAAAGTAATATACCTGTTACATTCATCGTAGAGGGGTAAATCTACGAATCGACAATACAGATGATTCGGTTCTAATTAAATTAATGAGTACTATCAGCCACATAATAGACGAAAAACAAATTGGTGTATGGAAGAGGCAAGTGAGCAAATGGTTGAAAGAATGGTGCAAAGATTAAGGAATTTTGTTGCAACCTCTTTTCCCTTTATTATTATTGCTGCATTTTTTAGGGTTCTTTTAGACCATCTATTTACCAGTTTCCTTTTCTTTTTTCTTTCCTGTACATTAATGTATGCAATGTCCAATATATAAGCGGCTCCTGTGTATGGTTGTATTATTGTGTAATTCATATATATATATATATATATATATGCGTCGATTGATATATTTTATTTTTTTGGTTTAATACGTTCGATTTAGGTAGTAAGAATGATTAACTGTAATTTTGTTTACTAGAAGAAACGATAATAGGAGTGTTGGGCACTCACGCAAGGGGCAAAATTAACCATGTGAGACCCACAATTTATTTATTTATATTAAACAAATATATATTATCTGTGTCGTTGTATTATTATGATGCAATGAACTAAGTCATAATAAGTCATCTTACAAATTTTGCCGAACTGACGTAATAACATGTGTACGCACTAGTGTATGAAAAACCTAAAAATTATTGACTTATCAACGCATTTATCATCATCATATCGTGTGTTTTTTTGGCTTGTGTATAGAATATGCGATGATCAACTTTTTGATTTGTTGTAACATTGCGTTTTCATAACACGATGATGAATATATGTGTGTACGTGTATATTTACTGTATCGCGAAATTAGCTTATGGTAACACTAGTAAAGGACAACGCTTGCCTACTAGTGTGTATAGTAAATTATGAAAAAAAAGAAGAAATATAACGATAATTTGTTCCAGTCTTCATCTCCATGGTGTGCGTGTGAGCGCGCGTCTATTTATTAGAATTGAATAGGGGCGAATAAATCATGCGAGTAGATTGCGTTCGCGTTGACTGTAGAAAAATGATCAGGAATGGACACACATTTTCATCTGCACAACTGTAGTTTTCAATGTATATGTTTAACCGGGAATGAAAATACTATCAACAAAGATGTGAGCACACGCGAGAAATTCCATTTTTAACAACAATACAAACAGTTTGAGGTAAAATATGACAGTTTTGAGTAAAATACAAGCTATAAGGGTCAAAGTATTTGTGTGCGTATTTTGGTTTTTACATTGCGCGCGAAGGAGCCGCAACGATGAAAGCTATATTATAGTATTTGTACGTGTGATCTTGTGTTTATGTGCGTGTTACTGTTGTGATGACGCCACCTGTATGATATACGTGGAACATTCGCGTGATTGGAAAACCACCATTATAATTCGTTAACTTCATGTTAAGAGTATTTTTAAATCGGAAAGGATATGTAAAATTATAAGATAAACCACAGCAATCAGTGATATTAGTGATATCAGAACAATTTTAATAGATAACTTATATTAATTCGCTTGTGTTACATAGTAAGTGCGTCTTTATATATGCCATGGATGTATTATACATGTTACATGTGGTTGGTGTGTGTATGTGTGTGCGTATATATGAACGTGCGTGTAACTTCATTTTAATAAGTAGTTATTGCGAAGATATTTTATGTACATAAGGAATAAATTTATTTTTGTATTGATCGTTTGTTAAAATTATATTAATTCGTTACATGCCATATGTGTGTATTCTTATGTGTTACATGGTGAGCGTATGCATATGTGTGTTATGTGTGATTGGTGTGTGTGGGTGTGTGTGTGTGTGTGTGTGTGTGTGTGTGTGTGTGTGTGTAAAGCGTGTTTTGCTTATAGCTTATGTATTGTTACGTATTTATTATATATTTATGTATATAGATCTAATGTATATACAGTAATTGGCTTCATGCTGTTGCGCATACTCCTGTTAAATAAATAAATAAATAAATAATGTCAATTACCGCTGACAACGATGCAACTAAATAAACAAAACCTAGCAATAGTTGGAAGAAAGGTCAGCTTATTATACAGTTCAACAGATAAGTGATTAAATATTATCATCGATATTGTACGATTATTTGTGTGGGTTCGCGTGCATGTATGCCCGCATATTTGTTAAGCTATTCATCTATGATGACACAAAAATGCACGCAGCACCATAAATATTATGCTGAACATTAATAACGACATTAATTAGACAAAAAGTAAAACTGTCATGCAGAATACTGAAGCACCATGTGTAATATCCCCTTGATGTTGTGTGCATTTCCACAGATATTCTATACGTGAGTATTTTTATGTTAGCATGGTATTTTTCCGAATGACAAATACATCATATCTTGAAGGTAACTGATGGTTATTGTTACAAGAGGAGTTAGTTCTTACGTGTACATATTTACGTTGGCGGGCAATGATAAAAAATGGTGATTTTCGCTTGTGTGTGTGTGTGTGTGTTTGTGCACTCAGAAAAAAAGATTAGCTAATTGAATTCTCGAAAAACGACTTTGGATTCGGCAAATTTGGCAGCATCCTTTGATTTTGTGGACCGACGTTTTGCTACTATAGCTATTAATTGGTAATGTTGAAAATAGTGTGATAATTTCACCGCATTATACGCTCTGTTTAAGCATGTCTTAGGAAAAAAATTACGGACAGTTTTGATTTTCCTAAATTTTAATGCAATCAAAGAAGTAAAATGATTTGCAATGGTTTAATAAGTGTTAATAATAACAGCTAACAGGAACAGAGCGTACTTTCACAAAACTGGAAAAAAAAAATTACATTAACGGTTTTAATTCCGAAATTTTAATAATCCGTAACGGGTGGGTTTGCTGATAGTTTGATACGAGACGAATTCATGTCGTGTGGTGGGTGTGTGCAAAACTGACGACGAAATTAGCTGTGAGTTGTTTTAAGCAATGATTTTTTTGGTAATTATGTTCTTTCACCGAACGCAACAATTTAATCACGATTACTTTAAGCCGATGCTACCGGAGGTCGTTGGTTCAAGTTTTAAGCGGTAAATCCTGGCACGAGAGATGGGAATATTGAAGAAAACTCACTGAACCATCGTCAAAAAAACCGCCGAGCACGTCACACTGGTGTAAGGTGAGCTATACCCGGTGGAAAACGCGGAAGCCAAGCCAGCAAGGTAACGGCGTCGGTAGGACAGGAGCTGGTCTTGTGAGTTAGTGGTCCAGTAGTTAAAAGGAACAATGAGGCGGTGAGAAACTGGGGCGCGAGTAACGAGAATCCCTGATTAAACAAACAGCAGAATTAATAAATTCATTTTATTAGACGGCTGCAGAACGGTTCAACCGTTCTAACTTTCTCTCCATAAACAAGTAAAGGCTCTTAATTTGCATAGCAGTCTCGCATTAATATTACCTGCAACTACCGCCTGACGACCAGCAGACCAGCTCCGCTTATACACCGATCGTCTCTTTCGTTCGCACTCATATGTACTGCACTCGGCGGTCGCGCCACTTAAGCTACATCATCCTTTGCAACAATAGTCTCCTAGTCGAACATCCGAGAGTAAACTTGACATCGGCCTTGTTTAGCTTTTACTTTGCCCCGCTCTTCGCCTAAGACGAAGCTTTAGGGGCTAGTAGCCGCAGCCTAAAAGGCTAGCAGTCTAAGAAATTTAACTTGCCACTACAATAGCGAGTTCGTATTATCCGTAAACTTTCAGCGCACGTCAACCTTTACGCCAAAGTCAGAAGAAAGATAAAGCCCCCCTCCCCCTATTAACGGCTGCGCGTGTCCATGACGAGAAAACAAACCGTGTCTTCAAGTACCGTTTTTTTTTTTCCAACGGGAAATTCGCCGTGTAACCGCTAAAATGCCTATTAATTAAAAGGAGAACAACAAAAACTAAAACTGCATAGTAAATAATATTAATAATAATAATAATAATAATAATAATATTAAATGAAATAATGGTAATGATAGTAAAGACGTGTAGGCATAGTTGTTGCAGTGACGTAGCCGAGTTTTATAAAGGTAAATTTTGAATTTGTGCCAAAATACTTGAGAAGAACAGTGATTTTTGGAAGGGTGATTTTGTACCGTTCTATGGAGCGAGAGAGTTATTTAAAATCATTCCGCATTGTGTGACATTTTACACGATGCGAAAAAATAGCGCACAAGCGATTTTTATAGTTAATTTTAAGATTATCTTGTTTTGTGCAGTTTTGTAAATATATTTATTTATATTTAGCTATATATTTATTTAAACAAACGTTTAAGTATTATAACGTTTCGGAAAAAAAAAACACGTTAGAGATGACGATATAAGCATAGAGAAATGAGCAAACTGCGAATAGTCCCGCGAGGGGCTAGACCAAACCAAAATTGTGGAGGCTTTAGGAGGATGATCAGTAATTATTTCTTTCTAATTGCCTGATATAATTTTAAATCGCTTCTGCTTTGAATGAGACGAAAAATCATAACTGACGGTTGTTTAAAACACTTTGTCGATCGTCATAAAAGAGGTTGGTTTTTGCAGTGCATAACAAGCAATGCCGAAACGTGTCACTTATACCACATTCTAGCGGTTGAGTAAAAATTTTAAATGTTAATCCGGGCACATGTCCGTAACAGAATTGGATGCTGCAGTTCCGACGAGTTACTCGGCAGAAACAATTATGGATTGTAGTGCTAGCGTGGTATGGACGATCATGGCAAGCATTCTACAAATGAGTCCGTTAAAAATTTAACAATTATATTATTGAATTTCTGCGTGTCACCTTTATATTTCTATAGCCGGCTCTCAAACGTGTAATTTGATCATAACAAACAAAATTGGAATTGGTAATACGTGAAATACTGCTGAATGTAGGCATTCTTCAGACTTTTCCAATTCCTCCTATCTTGTGCGACTACTCGGATTCAATAGATCCGTACAATTGTCATCACGCCATCGTACTGCTTTTTTTCTTTTTAAAATTTTGACGGCCTCCGTCGCAGCAAATGTTTTGCCCGTGTGCCGTTGCGTCTACCGGTCACATGTTCAGCGCCCAAGTCCATTTCAACTTGGCTTTCCGTGCTGCTGCGTCTGTCAAAATTTTGTTTGCTCGCTGAACCAAGTCCGGCTTTTAGCCTGATATTAGACACATAACTCTTTTGTGTTGCATTTTCTTACTTCTCTTGACAATATACTTTGTAAGACTCCGTGTTTCGGCTCCGTATGTAATATGTCGTAAAGTTTACACTACAAGCTGCTCCAATTTTGCGGACGCCAGCCATGCGAGAGATTTATCCTTCTTACTTCTAGTTGCATTATTTCAGATCTGCCTGTAGTTATTCCTTGTCCTAGGTAAATGTATTTCTTTACTTGATCGGTATCCCCCTCTCGTTTATTGTTATCGCTTTATCATCGTTACTTTTGTTTTCTGTACGTTTATTTTGTTAACCTATTTATTCAAATTCAATTTTAAGTTCATTCAGTATAGCTTTTGTAACTCTTCTGGATTACTGCCGAGTATCATACATATTAGCCACTATATCGAATATTGTAACAAGTAATTTTCCGAGTTTGCTTGCTTCAATGGAAAGCGTCCTAATTCAACGGAACATTTAAGCACGCAGAGCTCTTTCACGATTAATGAATAATCCTGCTAGGTCTCCTTTATGGTGTCCCACATACAACCCGCAATTAATGAACTCCGTTTTTAGAAAACTTTTGAAGTTTCTTAGCCTATCAAAACTTATACCGCTGTAATAGTTTTTAATTTAACTTAACCGAGTGTTCATTACCATTAGTGTGTAATTAGATTTAGGTTTAAATATGATATTATTAGTGTAACGCATTAGGTTTAATTGTGCTTCCGGTCACAGTAACAATATGTAGATGTATAAAAAATAAAAAGAAGAAAAAAAACAAGAAAACTTCTACGACCGATTTATTTTTAAACGGAAACTAATCCTGATTCCAGGTATTCTCTAGAAAAATAAGGAATATTTTCGGCTCTTATTGTGTTCGTCATTTTATCATTTGGTCTGCGAACCACAGATCAGAATGAAATACATTATTCCTCCATCGGAAAATGCGACAAACTACTGAAATCGATCCTTCTACGGTAACTAGAAGCTGTTTTTCATTTCTACTACAAACCGCCTCGACCACGCTGTATTTTTCAATTCTGCTTAACGATATACAGTTCTAATCTGCTGTAACTAAACGTGTTATTATATGTTACCTGATTAATAATATTAATTATTAATCGACCGTCTCAAATTGTTCGCGTCGACTGCATTTAAATATTCTTCTTTTCTATCAGAGGAAAGACCACAAAGAAAAAACTCTGAAAAGTCATCCGAAGCGTAAATGGCACAGATACACATAGCCCTCACTTATGACGATATCAGCGGTAAAAGTGGAAACCAGCTGAAACTGATACGGAAAAAATTGGCCAGTAACCTCCGCTAGCAGAAAGTTGTGATAGACTAGTTTTCCATTGGGCCACCGTTCATCCGTTGTTTTGCTGAAACTTTTTACGAGCAGCTGGCCGATTATCTGCAAAAATAATAAAAGCGCCGGAAAAAAAGAAAAAAGAATAAAGACAAAATATCTTCAGCGTAATATATTCTCCGCTCACTCTTATGCTTTTCCCTTAAGTGAATTCCTGTTTCGAAGATTGTTCCTGGTCGCACTCCATAAACTACCTAAAACGTGCACATATATGAAGTTGAGAGAAAAAGCCAAAAAAAAAACAAAAAAAAGTGGGGAAAAAACGAGTTTTGGCTGCGAAAAATCACTGTCCAAAAGTGTCCCCCGTGGAGATGAACGAGAGACTCTCTGTAACTACTGAAATAAGGCGCTTTTAGAAATTGATGGTACCTAACGCGCGCGGTTATCTATCATAAAACATTTCTATCATCATTTTTCAGCCACCCTTACGGCTGCACACTCATCAGTGTGCATTCTCGGTTTTATATTAGTCAGCAATTTCGGTTGAGAATTTTCTTTCGGCTAAACGCTAAATTACAAGCCTTCTCCCTCGGTTACACGGTGATTTCCGAGCTTTCACGTTCGCTAGATGATTTTTCGCTTTTTTCTCTTTTCCTTTCTTTCTCCCGAGGAATAAATTTTTCGGATTTTTCGGATTTTTTCATTTATTTATATGTATTTTTCCTTCGTAACTTCTTCATTGTCTTTTTTAAGACGTTCGTTATAAATATTGCCCGACTAGTAAGTATCCGTGATTGGCTGGAGGCTGCCGAATCCGGTACGGTCGGTTTACATTTGATGGCTCGCTGAAACGTGGTTACGCAACAGTCCATCAAGCGACGATTTTGGTTGGTTCTGCGCCAAGTCAAGCAAGAAACTAATCCATCCGACTACAGCTGACTAGAAGCGCGCCAGTGAAGAAAAAAACGTCATCCTTGAGACGCCGTAGTCGGAAATTTACCCGACCTCGATACATTGAAGATTGTTCTATTGCTGCAATCTAGCGGCCGAAACGGGAATTGACATATAAGCTTTCTTCTCTGGCCCGAGAAACTCTGTTGAAAATCCGGAATAATGCGAACTCGAAAATTTGAAACTTATCATAAATCAACTGTTCGCGCTGATTGTATGCTTCGCCGCGGATGTTGAATTAGCGGCTGATGAATTTACCGCTAGTAGTAGTAGTAGTAGTAGTAGTAGTAGTAGTAGTAGTAGTAGTAGTAGTAGTAGTAGTAGTAGTAGTAGTAGTAGTAGTAGTAGTAGTAGTAGTAGTAGTAGTAATAGTAATAGTAGTAGTAGTAGTAGTAGAAGTAGTAGTAGTAGTAGTAGTAGTAGTAGTAGTAGTAGTAGTAGTAGTAGTAGTAGTAGTAGTAGTAGCAGTAGTAGTAGTAGTAGTAGTAGTAGTAGTAGTACGGTTGCAGCTTATTTGCATCGCAGAATAAATAAAAGCCGCTGATGTGACGGATTTTTATGCGAGCTCACAATTTGACGACACGCGATTTCCGATACGAATTCTCACCTGTAACAGCAATCGGGGTTGGTCGGAGTTTTTCTGGAAATAGAGTTCCACTACCGATTCCCGACCAGAATTTATCGCACACCGTGATTGCGTCGAAGCAAATAATTCTCTCTAAAGCTGGGAAAAAAAAAGGTCTGCAGAAGCGAAGCCTACATACACCATCCAACTTCGCCATAAGCACCGGACAGCTGTCGCCACAGATAAGTTTCCACGCGTTTACGCTCCTTCTACCTTTGAATACCTTCAAATTCAGCCGATTAATTAATAATTCTAAATCGTCGCTAAACACGGTTGACGACCCCACTGAACCAGTGTTCATGCCGGACGACGTGAACGTATCGCTCGGAAGAACCAGCACATACTACTAGGTTTCACAATCTGCTGCGAAATCCGGTTGCACTCGATATTAGTTCAGCGTGAAAACTGAAAGGTAAAGTTCGCTGCGACATTACCGATCGTTATATGATATTTCTGACAAGAGGTGGACGAGAACTCCTCAAAAAGGCCATCCAAAGTACTCAGCGCTTATGCGTTGCCGAAAAATAAACTCGTTAGCGCAGCTTTCACTGCGAAAGAACTTTGAACTTTCGAAATAGCTAACACGCCCACGCATACGAACTGAAACATGTCAGCCGAGTGCGTTTTTGTATTGAAATTAGATTTGTAGCAAATTTGCTCGCTCCTTAAATAAAAGTCGATAAAAAAAAAAAAAAAAAAAATGCGTCAAGAACAAGTGTAAACCTTCCTTCGGGGAAAGGATTTCTACACAACAAAAGTAGTTTCGCAAACGAAGAAAAAAAAAATATGCGAAGGAGCAAATTATCTTTTTTTCGATTAATTTTGTGTAACTTGCTAACGAAGATTACAATGTAGTCAACAAATTGAAGAAAAATCGCTTTGATGATAGACGGTGTTGAAAGTCATCCTGAAAGCAAACAAACTGATCTATCTGGTAAAAATATAGTCTTCAGATTCGCCAAGTCAGAGTAAAAGAAGATGAAAATATAACGCGTCGAAAAGAGAATTTGATTAGATGCCAGCGATAATGTACTGAAGAGTTTAAATCAGTAAAATGATTGGTCAGGTGCGAAGGAAACCCAAGAGAGATAGAAATTACTTTGAAAGATGGAAAAAAAGGCGGAAAGGAAGGAAATTTTACAGCTAATCATATGGACATCATTGGCGCGCTCGGGGGGGTGATACGGGGCTGCAGCTCCCCCCAGGGGGAGAATAAACGGACACCGTTAATAATGGCAAAATTTGGACAGTAAAAATTAATATTTGATAAAAATATAAAGTGTTTTTAAATCAAACATTTTACACTAAAATAAATATATAAGTGAGAGAAGGGAGAAAGATATATAGATATACCAAACATGTTCGACCTCCGCCTTCACATTTTCCTATATGCTACTCTTTTAGGCTCCCCTGGGATAAATCCTGAGTGCGCCAATGTATGACATTCTCTAATGCGTGTTCACTGAAGGCTATATAGATTTTTCTTAATCCGATGATACCATCGACGCTATTAGGCAAAATACGCCTAAATTATAAAACCCTAAAACGAAAGGTGACTTGTAAATCTACATAAAAAGGATAAAAAAAAGTCCGCAGCCTGTAGAGATTAGAAAATTTCTCTTTTTTTTTTTTAAATTTACGTACTTACGTCATTACAATACAGAAAAACTATTAAACACTTAAAATTTCAAAATGCAAACGTCCGGATTTTGAAAAATGCCTATATCGAGTTGCAAGGCAAAGAATGAGATTTCACAGCTCGTTTTTAATTCAAGAAATCAAATGGAGAAAGAGAAATATAATACCAGTTATCTTAGTGAACAGTAATATAACTGTTCATAATATTTTCCCTTTTCTTAATTAATAGGTAGTTTTCAAAAAATCCCATCTTCATTCTTTTTCTGCATTTGTTGTTTTCATGTTCGTCAGATGTTTTTTTTTTTTGCCCCGAACAATTACATCAGATCATATATATTTGCTTCATTCCGTCGTAGGACCGTGTTTATTATGGCTGTTTGAAAATACCTGGTTACGTAAAAATTATATTGTACTTTATGTGTCGTCCTGTTTAGACAGTCTTATCTCGTGGCACAAAATCATGCGAAAAAAAAGATTGACAAAAAATTTGACTAGACTTGAATGGTAATTCTAAAACTGGCCATTTGCAACGCGACACGATCGCACACTGCTGTGTGTGTACAATACTGTATAATAGTATTTTAGATTTAATCCAAGAAGTGGAATTCGGTGGTCTAAAGGTAATGGGTGTCGGCTTAGGCTTGTAATATGAAGTACGTGAATTATAGGTCAAAACTAGCATATTGAGACCAACTTTTCATTTTAAAATCTTTAAACAAATATTACATAGTTTGTATTAGCGAAATTGGAAGTATAAAAACCGAAAGTAAATCGGTAAAGGAAATAGGAAAATATACATTAATTTAGCAAATCCAGGGTCGTTGGTCCGAACGTTAACTTCTGCCACGGGTTTGGAATTTAATTTATTTGCAGATAAATCCACGTAAGACTGAAAGTTCATCCGAATACTCTTCATTTAGAATACACTCTCATCTTCTAAAATGCCGTTTATAAATCTCACTATCATAGCAGTCAGCTTTGGAAATTGCTGTTTCTTATTGCAATTTTTTCATTTTTTATTATCGTTATTTTTAATATTGCATTGTATTCGAAATTTCAGCGTTTACGTTTGCAAATTAAGCAAAGATGCTCTGAGGAAAGATTTCCTATGAAAATATGAAAGAAAAACAACAAAAACAAAAATAAGCTAGTCGTCTAAAAAGGAACCGCGTTACGAAAATTATTACTCGGCGGTGGTGGTAGGCAACAAGAATTTATACGTTTTTCGATGAAGCTACGCGGACTAGGATACGAATTGCCCGCGTATAAATTCCATCGTAAAAAATACGAAAAATTTTACAGTCTACCGGTTATATTTATACGAAGTTTGTTTGAAATTTTTTTAAGTTGCGCATTCTAAATTGCACGATTCAAAGTACCTCTAAAAGCTGTTTTACAGTAGCCGCGACAAATAAAAATTCCCGCGTCCTGACAAGCGAAACCCGACCCTAGGAAAATCGACCTTCCCGCTCCTCAGTTAATAGTGAAGAAATGTGTTTTTTTTTTTCCATTTTTTCCTTCTTATGAATAACAGCAAAAATGAGCGAACTAAAATTTCGGCCAAAAATGAATTGAAGTACTAAAAATGTCGCAGAAAAAAAGGAAAGGATCGAAACAACGGAAAATGGAAAATTTTAAAAATAAGTTGACCAATCGAAGCATTTACAGGAATATCCAATTTAAATAATTATCTAATTTTAAGTGAAACAAAACAAAAAAACAGAAGAAACGAATCAATACCTGAAACCGCAATGTGTAATTTTTACCCGAAATAAACTATCCAAAATTGAACCTACTCACGTCTCATCTTCAGCAGATTTTTGGCAACTACAAAATTAGCACCAGTGCTCCGTCATTCGTGCCGCTGAAATTCCCATTTGCCACTGTTAATAAAATCTCAAAAAACACTAAGATATATGACAAATCCTACTTTGTGAATAAATAAAGAGAAAATAGGTAAACGAATTTAAGAAAAAAACAACAAAAAACAAAGAAATCTAAAATGAATTTGAAACGATGTCGAACGTAAAATTGAATAATTTCTTCTTTCGGAACCTCATCAAATCGTAAAACGAGGGCCTGCATAACTGGAATGTGGAGTAAGAGCTGGGCAACTGTTTTCTTTTTTTAAAATTTGGAGTGAGACCGCGTATATGAAAATATTTCAGCGGATACTCAGTTCAAATAATTAGATAATTTTAAATAAGAAGGAAAAAAAAGAAACGAACCAAAAACCAAATCTGTACTATCGCGTTTAATCCCCTTAAGTAGGCTCCATGTGCTGTAATAGCCCCAGTAAAAAAAATCTATTATATGTCATTTTCGGTAAAAATAAAAAGAACTAACCGAAAACCGAATTTGCAATTTTTAAATTTTAAATTACAACTTTATATTTTAATTTCATTTTATGTTAAGTGTAAAATGGAACTGACGCTATAATTATTCGTCATCGAGTAAACTTTAAATGAACTATAAAGTAGTGACGTATATCAATATGAACTGTAAAAGAACAGAAAGAACTAAAGTAGCTGATGTAATGTATTTACCAACGTTAGTAATTCAGTATCGGTATTCTTAATTATTAACATTGCCGTTTAGATGGAAAACATTTACGATGCGGACTGCTCTCCTACGTTCGGTATGTATAACTCTAACTGATTTTACCACTGGAAGCCCGAAAATGCCGATACTTACAGTTCCTGACTTCGGAAATCGTTTGAACTCGTCATTAATAAAAAGTAGCCGATCGGGTTCGGAAATAGTTCAGCGTTTTTCCTTGCACACTATGTATGTGTGCACATTTAGGTCCGATTTTCCTGCTTTCCTTATTCTCAAATTATTACGTACCCATATTTTTGAACGACACTTATCAATTCACCAGCGCGATAAAGAGTTCCTTTCAGCTGGATACACGTTTTGTTTCTATTCACCATGCGCTTAGCTACACTGATTTCAGGATGAAACTTTTACGTCGTCTACTTTAAGAGTAAAGTAAAGTAAAGTAAGTCCAATACCCTTGATAAGGTATCATGTATTGTGAAGTTAAAGTTCACAATGTACAAAGCCTAATGGATCTAAGGAGAATACTGGGGCCAGTTCCTTTCTACTTGGGATCCGCCTTTACTTTCCAGAGATTTCTCTGGTACCCAATTCAGTTTCAGATCAGGTATAAACCAGGGAGCGATTCGGATCTGGAACGAGACAAGTCTCGATAACCTATAACACCTCTGATTTAGTAGCCAAGCGCCTTAACCACTACGCCATGTATATTCTCGTAATTGCGTAAATTTAACAATCAACTTTCCGATACATAACTTCAAGGCCTTTATGGAAGTATGTAAAAATTGCATTTTGGAACGAATACCTGGGAGACTCCCGGTTTTTGTATATAAAAATTTTGACGCCATTCGCAATTCATCATTTGCCGTAATACGGCCTCTTCGGCGTTCATTACGCTACCACCCGTTTCATTATTTCATCGCCACCGGTTTTCCCATTTATTACGATTGCATTTTTTTTTATATACATACATCAGGGGCGGATCCAGAGAGACATTTGGTGGGAGGGGGGAGTTTTTTTTTTGATTAAGAACTGTATTTCAATAGCGCTTTTTTTTACAATACAAGTTTGCGTACAAAGGCGTCAAGCCAAGCACCGCCGTTAGGCTTAATCTTGATCCAAAACCTTCTTACAATAAAACTTAAGTAATAAACGTTAATTTTTTTTTCTTTTTTTTTTTTTTTGAATCCGTATCAATATACATATATATATAACTCGGCCATTTTGGCCTCGCAAAGGGGCTGTGCCCCTTAATGGGTAAACATGAGAGGCATTCAAAAAATAAGGGAACGAAAAAATCGTAAAAATTTTATTCCACATAATATGGTTTGATAAAATCTTAAGCTACTTTTCAACATAATCAGCTTCACGATTTAAAATTTTTGCCCATCTGTAGATCAACTTTTGTCTACACCGCTTAAAGAAATCTTTGTCTAACAAATCGAATCAACTTTGACTGTCCTCTTTCAGTGCTTCATCATTCATGAAATAAATTCCATCAAGATGTCGCTGAGGTAGTGGAAGAAAAAACAAAAATCTGACGTTGCCAAGTCCAGGGAGTGAGGTAGATGTGGCAAAGTATACCGTTAAAAAGCTTCAACAGGCCTGTGGTGACGTGCGATGTCATGCAGAAAGAGAACACCGAAAGCTAACAATCCGAGTTTACGGTCTTTAATTCGTTATCATAATCTTTTTAACTGGCCGGCAGTACACTACTGAATTTACCTGCCGTACCATACAAAAGAAAATCGGCAAAAGAAATCTAAAGTATACGCGCCATTATCTTGTTAGCGGACAGAGTCTGTTTAAATTTTCGGACCGGCAGACTGTTCGTGTACTTGCATTGCATAGAATCACGTCTGGATTCCGGATTAGTATAATGAAGCCATGTTTTATCACATGTGACCACTCTATTTACAGAATTATTACCTGGAGCGTAGTAACGAAGCAGGAATTCCAAACATGTTCCCATGCGCCAATCGAGATGAGTAGGCGTGAATTGTTTTCGTAGCCATCTGGCACAGATTTTTCGTTATGCGAGGCAATTACGCACTACCTCAAACATTGTGTCTTTTGACACTTCAAGATGTTCATAACACAATTCAGTACAAAACTTCTTCTCGTACGAAATTAACAAGGTCTTCAGAAATCACTGATGGGGACGTCCGTTCCTCTCTTTATCGCGAATATTAATTCTTCCATCTTTAAATCTGTTACATAATTTTCACATGTGAACTCTAGAAACTACATCGTTATCGTAAACGCTTTTAAATTGGCGCGAAATAACTGCGGAAGTTTATTTTTCACAACGTAAAAATCTGATCACGATGCGCTGCTCGCAGTTAAACGATGTTATTTATCATCACGCACACTTCACCGCTTCAGAAATGGATCCTAACGTGAAAATAACGTGGATTTACTCTACATTACAACATGCCAACAATCGGTTAAAAAGTATAACAAATGTGATGTGGACAACAGATGAGGTCCTTGTAAAACTATTAAACATTTTAAAACAAGTGAGTAGTAAATAAATGTTATAATAATCCTGAGTCCAAAATTTAGACTTTCTGCGGCTACCAGTTTTTGAGTTATGAGAAAAATCCCATGAAAACCTCTGAAAGAAGTGCCCCCTTGGCACAAATAGAAAAAAAGAATGCAAAACTAGATGTGAAAAATGTACTAAATTCAAAATTTCAACTTTCTACGTCGTTGAAATGTGAGATTCAAAATGCTTTGTGAATACACAGTACTTTCAGGGATGGTCAGAATGGATACATATATCCGTTAAAATATGGCATTAAAAACTTTTCATAATTACAATAGTTATTTTATTACGTATAAGCGAGTAAAAAGAGAAAGAATGTAGTTAAATTTTTCTCCATTTTGCAGAAATTAGTAATTTTCATTTTTTTTTTATTATAATCAGATGAGCAGTATAGCTGTTTTATAATAATATTTTTTGGAACGTCCTGTAATAATGGTTTTCAACAATTTCATTAATTTTGCAATAAGCGTTTATGATCTTATACTGACAATGAAAACAGCACAGAGAATAACAATTGTACAAACGTTATTCTTTCATGAAAAAAGAATATGGGAATGTTTTTTTTTATTAAATTTATCCGCAAAAACCTTTGAAGTTAAATTTTGCATCGCCAGGCCGTTACAAGTCGTAATTATTCCGGTCGTAATAATCGATTTGTCGCTCTATAGCCGATGCCGTTATAACTGATAGGGGTTAACGTACAGTTTTGTAGGTTGCAGCAATATTCGTCTCTATAACCGTTGCATGGCAATAACCGATGTAGTTATAACCAATTTTTACTATAGATATATATATATATATGTATATAGATATTAGATATATTTCAAATCTTAAAACTGTGATACTCGTATTACAAATAAAGGGCTTGTACGAAACATGCTGCTTTTCAGCATCCTACTTTTATATGAAGTTATCTTTGATGTTAGATATCGTATTTCATAACGACGGATTAATTTTCTATTATATATATATATATATATATATATATTTAATGTATATACGATTCAGCAGAGAATTCCGATTTTTCCCTGGCACTTCTCTGTGACGGAAAAATTTTGAAATGGAATTAACGTTAAAAATCGCACCACTTCTATACGAATAAAAACAAATTAAAAAGTCACTTTTTTTTAAATTAAAAAAAAAAAGTAGAAAATTAAATTTATTTAAGAGAAAATTGATGATGTATAAATTTAGATGAAAAAAAAGTTAACAAACCTATTTCAAATAATAAACTGTTTTGTTTTGTGTAAAGTTCATTAAACAGAAAAGAGACCTAACTGGAAATTTAATGCTTCGAAATTTTAACTTGGAAATATTTGCGAATAATTTTAAATTATTTTACGTAAAATTATGCTAGAGGAATTAAAATACAGTCAGGGAAAAAAAGTAGAAAAATTACACGCCGAAAATCGAGAAAGTCCACTTTGAATGTTTATAAATTACGAGAATGGCTACATAAATCTCAAAACCAACTACGTCTTATCATGATAATGTTGGGTTACTGGCCACTCTGGCATTGAGGGTAACGAAGCAGCTGACTTTCTAGCTCGCTCGGCGTCTCTCAATGGTCCACTCCTCTCGCATGTTCCTGCCTCAGACATCCTTTTTCTCTCCGCAAGTCTCCATGCCAGACTATGGATTGACATCTACCCTTCCTTTTTTGCCAACCGCTCCTCCTTCTACCTCCTCCTACAGCCTACTCCCACTTCACAGCCCTGGTATCAATTTCTTCCCTTTTCTCGGCGCTCGGCTATTGTTTCCTTAATAAGAATAAGACTTGGTCATTCCCTCCTCCCCTCTTCTCGTTTTTCTTTTTCTCTTTCACCTTCTCCTTTTTGCCCGCTTCACTCTACCGATCCTCCCTTATATGCGACCCCAACCATATCCGTTTTACACGCCCTGCTCTTTTTCCCGACTCCTCTCATCTATACGCCGAACTATTGACGTTGGATCTTTCTACCCCTTGCAATACTTCCGTTATCCTTTCCTTCCCATCTTTAACCGTTATTCCCCTCCTTCTTTCCTTTATACTCTCTATCAACGATCGCCTCAGAATCTGAGTAGGTGATCTAAGCTCATTTAGTTGGGTCAGTGCTGACACCGAGCCCATTTAAAAAAAAAACAAAAATCATGATAATGTTTCACTATTTGCTGCTGTGCCCAAGTGCTCGATAGAACAAATGCTAAAACGTGCATTAGTCAATTAATGATAGTGCTAGTGTTTTATGCATTAAGAGCATTTATCTTTGCATGCTCAAATAGAGATTTTTCAGATTTCCTCCGGCAAACAGTCTTCTTTTTAGCCAAGATAGTCTCTGTTGCTAGAAAATTACTGGCAGATTTCGTTCTTTTTTTCAATTTACTTTGGTCTTCGCTACATGACTAGAAATACCAGAAAAAAATTTCTACCAGCTGTTATCCACACAGCTTCAGCAATATATATTAGTACCTTTTAAATCCATATCTAAAATTAATCGTTTAATTTTAAAGTCACTATCAGAACAGTATATATATATATATGTATATATGTATATATTATCCTTGTTTATGTATTTTTGAAAGACAATTGTGAATCCCTTCTCCCGCCTTAATTTATAAAAAGTTTTTTTAACTAAACTTTTTTTTTGTAAATACATATTATATTCACAAATTTACGTGATAATCATCAAAAGATGATTTTTGTTTTTTTCAAAAATGATGAGGTATTGTCCTTTTCCACCTTTAACATTTAAAAGATTTAAGAAATTTTTGCATATTTTTAGTAGACTATAAATGTAATTTAGTTCAAAATCATAGTCTGGTAAACCAATTTGTGCTGAAAATATCGCACATCATGTATCTTTTGGAAAGCAATTTTAAAGCCTTTTGTTCCAATTGTCACGAAAACCTTTTTTTTTTCACATCTTCGGTATACTGATAACATTCTCGTACGGAGAATTTCACTTATCTCGTGAAAATATTTCTAATTGTATAAAATTGTCATAGCTTAAAAAGTGACTTTCCGATTTTTGTCCGTTTTTCTTCGCACGGCGTAAGCGTATGGTGTCGTTTAGCACATGTGAATTTGTAGTTTCGTAGACTCGTTAGTTTCAGAGGTGTATACATAAAAATGCTTGTTAGGTTTTTTTCAAATATTTCTGGATTTTCTTCTTCTTTATGTAGATAGATTTACGGTGGGAATATCGGTTATAACGAAAGATATTGTAACCAAAATTCCGGTATACAAGTAAATAACGACGTGAACATTCAGCCTCAGAAAAATTGTTACAGACAGATTTAATGAAAGATCTATAGGTGGAAATCAGCGAACCATGGCAATGTTAATTCCTAGCCGTTATTTTTTAATTTCTAGTTCCCTTTGCAATTTTGGCCTTTTCATATGACTGGCGGCTTTACTTTTTTCATTGAGTTAACAAAAACCCGATACTATTTCCGCACTTCTCGTTGTGCTAACGTTGCAAGATCACCTGAATCAGATTTCGAAAAAGTATTTTTTTTTTTTTTTTTTTTTTTTTATTTTTGCGTACAATCTGTCCCTGAACGGGTCAATAAGTAGCACTAATGTTTTACGGTATTATCATTAGATGCTGCCCATTAGCAGCCATTCTCTGTATATATTAATTAATAACGATGTTGTAGATCCATTTGACCATATCTTTTTAAACGTTTGAATTCTGTGGGATTTCGCTTGAGGTTGGCAGCCAGTCGATTGACATGTTTCTGGAGTCGCTGCATATATCTACCACTGTGTGTTCTGACCGTTTCTTTTACATCAGGCATGTGGAGATCCTTATGTAAATCAGTATTACAGATATACCACGGTGCTCCAACGATGTTGCGCAATACCTTAGACTGGAAACGCTGGATAGTTTTCAGTCTGGAGTTGCTGGCGGTTCCCCAGATTTCTATTCCATATGTCCATATAGGCTTCAAAATAACTTTATATATTAACAGTTTGTTTTTAACTGATAAGAATGAATTTGTATGCATTAGCCAGTTCATACTCCGTAGTTTGAGCTCAAGTTGTTTCCTTTTGGCTAAAATATGGTTTTTCCAAGTTAGCCTTTGATCCAGGTGCAGTCCTAAATATTTTACGGAACAGGACTCAGGAATTATTTCGTCGTTAAAGCGGATTGGTGTATTTCCCTTAATTCTGTTTAGCGTAAACAAGACATGCGTAGATTTAGATTCGTTTACTCTGATTTTCCATGCTTTACACCAATTCTCTATATGCGTAATGTGAGTTTGAATATGCTCCACAGCAACATTAGGGTCATGATGGCTTGATAATATCGCCGTATCATCCGCGAACATAGAAGTTATAGTGTTAGCATTGTCTGGGAAATCGGAAGTGTAAATCTGGTATAGTACCGGACCGAGTACACTGCCCTGAGGCACACCGGAGTGTATACTATATATTTCAGAGTGCTCATCGTTAAAATTCACCTGAAAGTATCTGTCCGTTAGGTAAGATTTGAATAGTGTATAATATTGATGTGGTAGATTTTTCTTTAGTTTAAATTGTAGACCTATATGCCAGACTTTGTCGAACGCTTTTTCTATATCCAGGAATAGCGCATTGCAATATTTTTTTTGTTCGAAACTGCTGTTGATAACTTCAACTAATCGATGAATTTGTTCTGTCGTGCCATGTTGTTTTCTAAACCCAAATTGCCAGTCAGGTATTACCTTATTTTCTTCAAGTATTGGCTTTATTCTTCTTAAGATAAGTTTTTCAAATAGCTTAGAAGTAATGGGTAAGAGACTGATAGGTCTGTATGATGATACTTCTTCCTGCGGTTTGCCTGGTTTTTGTAACATTATTATGGAGGCGAATTTCCATTGAATGGGGTAATAGCCGGTACGAATTATTGCATTGAAAATATATGTTAATAATGTTATCGCTTTTCTCGGTAAGTTTTTCAGTTCTTTTGCAGTTATTAGGTCATATCCAGGGGATTTTTTTGGTTGAAGATGTTTTTGTATGTAAGATTTTACTTCCATTGGTGATACCGGTTTTATAGGTGGACACATTTGGAATGGCGCTTGTAGATAATTGTATATGTGGTCATCATCGCGAGTTATCATGCTGTTGTCGTCAAGGAAAACTTCAGAGAGGTATTCAGCGTATATTTTGGCTTTATCTTTGTTGGTTCTTGCCCATCCGTGGTTTTTATTTTTTAAGGGTGGTTGTTGAGGTGTGTGGTGACGTTTTAGATTTTTGGTGGCCTTCCATAGCGAGTAATCGGTATCAATATTGGGCGTCAGGTGTGTAATATAATCTTGAAAGACTTCGTTCTTCCTGTCCGATAACGCTTTCCTCAATTGTTTCGTTATTCTGTTTAATGCATTTTTATTGATTGGGTTTCTGTCCCTGTGCCAGATTCTCCTTAGTCGTCTTTTTTCCGCGATCATATCCTTTAGTGCTTTAGGATGTTTAGTAGATTTCATACACAATTTTTTTTGTGGGGTAGCTTGATATGCCGCTTCGTGAATACATTTGATAAAATGTTCAATAGCAATTTCGACGTTTTCTTCCGTTTTTAATGGAATAGTTAAATCTATTTTGCTTACGACCGTCTGCTGAAAAACATGCCAGTTGGTATGTCTGTTTGTCAGGCTTGGTCTCATGGGAACTTGTGTTATTGTACTATTAACGCTTAAGATTTTTGGGGAATGATCGGACGTACCATCCATGGATGTTTCTACTAGTGTGTGGTCAACGTCGACCCCTTTGATGATAAAAAAATCTAATAGGTCCGGTAGCTTGTTTACATCGGTTGGCCAATATGATGGTATACCATCAGATAAGTGCAGGTATTTGTTTTTTTGAACACATGCGTATAACTGCCTACCTCTGGGTGTTGTTAGGCGAGATCCAAAGGATATGTGCTTAGCATTGTAATCGCCACCAACGATAAACTTGTTTCCAAGACTTTTGAAGTATTCTTCATAGTGCTCTTGCTTGATGTTATGCTTGGGGGGACAGTAAGCTGATGATATTGTAAGTGGCCCAAACGAGGTCTCTATCATGACGGTAGTTGCTTGCAGGTATTCTCTTGTAAAATCATTTACTTCGGAATGCTTAATCGCGGTTCTTATAATAATTGCGGTTCCTCCATGGGCTGTGCCATCTGGATGGTTAGTGTGGTAGACTGTGTAATGGGGTATCTTAATATAACTTTTATTAGTAAAGTGAGATTCAGATATTAAAAGAATATCAATGCTATTACTTATTAGGAACGCTTCAACTTCATGGCGATACTGCACCAAACCATTAATGTTCCAAGTAGCTATTCTAAGTAATTTATTCATTTGGACGAGAAGTTGTTAATTAAAGTTGATAACATGTTCAGTATCATACTATTTTGTTGAATAAGTTGATTGAAAATATTTTTGAATTCTACCAGAAATTCGTTGAGTTGGGATCCTATGCCGGAGTTTAAGTCGTTTATATTTAAAGCGTTGTTATCTGTGTTATACAACGTGGGTTGAGATATAGTTTTTTTGTCCTTACGATCGTGTAGTATAGTATTTCTAGCCCATGTGAAATCATTTTGTGTAGGAGGTTTAGTATTAAGCGTTGCAGGAAAATCTGCTTCAGTTGGAACGAACTCTCGTACGTTTTTGTTTACTCGCTGTGCTGTATTATGAGATTTATACCTTTTATTGATTAAATTTTTATATATGGTACAACCTTTATAATTTGCTGGGTGATTCCCTTCGCAATGTATGCATTTAGCATGTTCTTGTATCGATTTGTTGCAATTTTTAGAGTCGTGCTGTTCACCGCATTTGACACAAGCGAATGGTAGTGTGCAGTAAGACTTACTGTGGCCAAATAGTTGGCACCTGGTGCATTGTATTATTCCCTTATTCTTATATGGCGGTTCCACCTTAATCTTCATGTTTAAGAGATATTGCATATTATAAATATCTTTGTTATTTGTATTAGGCTCGAGGTCCACAAAAAACATGGGTAGGGGCTGTTTCGTTCTTGGATTACGTACATTTATAACGTTCCTCGTTATGAATCCTTTTTCATTCAGATCTTCTTTTATTTCTTCTGCCGGCATTGTATGATGTATATTTTTAATTACAACGCGGTAGGCTCGCTCCTCTTTGAGTTGATATGTATGATATACTATATTTTTTTCTTTTAGCTGTTTTATAACTTTTCTATAGCTATCAGCATTGTTAGTTTTTAATTTTATTTTCTTGTCGTTTAGGGCCTGACAAACGAAATCGTCTTTATTTAAAATTGAAGAGATACATGCTTCCATTTCTTTATAATTAACTACACCATATAGAATTATAGGGGGAGGTTTTGAAATTTTCAATTCTAAATTTTTGCTGTTTCTGTTTTGTACATTACTTGTGTGAGTATCACTATCCGGGTGATTTATTAAAGGCGAGAATCTATTTGGTTTCATTACTACAGTAGGGGAACTATCAGGAGTTAATACTCGTTGTCGTTTTCGAGTTGGTACAATTTGCCATGAATTTGCCGACTGCACAATTGTGATTGGAGTTACCTTTTTTTTCGTTTTTGAATTTGTGTTATCCGTCACTTGTGTATTTTCTTTATTAGCACATGCGAAATTGATATTATGCTCTTTAGCAGTGTTATTTGTGTTCGTAGTTACATTATTATTTGCATTGTTAGTGTTAATATTATTTATAATATCACCACCATTAAAATCGAACGGAGATAAAGGAACGGACTCACCGCCGATTTGCATCGAGTCGTCGTTATCATCAATATGATTTTCAAAAGAAGCAGCAGCATCATCAGCTTGTCGGCTGTTGACAGACTTGCGTTGAATAATAGGCGATCGTAAAACCATTCCGGTGGTTTACTTGCGAGGGTAAAGATAACGAAATACCGGCTTGCTTATCAGCAAGCCGACCACTTTGCCGTAACACGACTCAAATACAACGAATAGGAAACTATCAACTACCGTAATCAATTCGAGAGAGAAAAATTATCGAGAACAATTAAACGCGTAACCGAACGTGAACAATCACTCGATGTAAAATAATAAAACCATTTCGAAAAAGTATAAAATACTTTTTTTCCTCCACAGAACATTAATGTTTTGTTGTTTTTTTTTTCATTAAATAAATTTTACACACGCCGTAAATAAATTACCGTATATATGAATAAACTGATTGAATTCTGGAATACCCGTTTCGTATTAAACGATTTGACCTGTACGTGTGTTACTCTTTGTTTTAAAGTTCTATTTTTTCATTGGCGTTCACCTCTTTTTAGATTTATTAAAAGCATATAACCAATTCTACAAATGAACTATTACATCAGCGGTAGAAAAGTGAACTAATTAAAAGCTACCGTCACGTAATTGGTTAGGCAGTGGTGTGTCTCGTTCGGATAGAACCGGGTTCGAATTCCGTTGCCACACAGTGTAACCTGCTAAAAAATTTCATTTGCGCGGGGGGGTTAATGCCCACAGTTGACGCGCTCGAGATAAAAGAAGAAAAAAATTAGAGTGGACACACGAAAAGTTTTGACTACGATGATGTCCGAGTTGTTTTACGGAATTACAAATAATCATTTACTTTTTGAACCCTAATTGTGGCAAAAAAACTTAGTGTGAAAAAAAAATTCGAAGGAAATTTCGATATAATATAACACAATTAACGCTATGTGTAATAAAATTAAATTCTATTAGAAGAATGTAGTAATGGGCAACGTTATACAGTGCAAATTGAAATTATTTCATAATTAGTAAAATAAAAATTAGAATATATACATATATACTCGTACATATAAATAACGGATAATGCAACAAAAAGAGATTGAAGTACTATTATGGCTTTTGCAAATTAAATTTGGGCGCTTAAGATACGCAAATATGTAGTTAAAAAAATGTATTTCATCATGCCGTTTTTCTTTGAAGTAATTCGCAAATGCTTACATCGAAGTCACCCAAGTTCAGGTCGGCTTCTTTAGTTCATTTTTGGAACGGAAGTTCTTTTACGCGGCTTGTCGGTAGGAGTAAATTGACAGAAAAGGCGAGGTCACGAAAACCACGTTATGCGCCGTCCTCCAGGCGACCTTCACTCTTATTCTCTTTCACTCTGCCCCTTTCTATTATATACAGGTGTGTGTGTGTGTGTGCGCGCGCGTTCATGCGAGTACCGAGATTCGAGCAGCAAGCATTGTACATGGTCAGCTGTATAAGCTCAATTCCAAACACGTGTAAATTTTATTGAATTTGAAAATTGGCGCGGTTTTTTTGTGCGACGTTACCATACTTCAACGAGTCTGATGATTTATTCATTGTTTTTGTTTTAATTAATTCATACGGGATTTATTATCGTATACTTTATGAATGACTTGTATATCTACCAGAAAGTGAAAGGAACTTCGTTCCTACCGGGTGTCCCCCTCTACACTTCACTTCTCTTTTTTTCCCCTTTAATTTGTATGTGCTATCTGTAACTACTATGGTCATTACAGCACATACCCGGTGGGTGGGGGGTGGGGGGGGATTTAAATATGCTGAGTTAAGCCGCTCATTCTGTCAAAGGCGATCACCCTGGTGATGGAAATTGCCTCATTTGAGGGGATCTCCTCTACGTTTCTCAGTAGGCCAAGTTGTTTTTGTAACGCAATAACGACTTTTGGCTTTTAGCAGGTAAGGAGTTTGTGAGAAACTGTCGGTACGCTTGTCTGGCCGCACAAGAAGCACATAGCCGCTGGCGGCATTTTGTCGATTATGTGTTTAAGGAGGATAGCGATGTGGCCGATTCGCAGCCGGCTGAAAATTTTAAAGTCGTATTGGGGGTGTTCCTTCCGGTGGCCACACTATAATTCAACCGTGGGCTTAATGATTTTTAAGAATGTTGTAGCAGCTGCTCATTCACCACTGGTTGTATATACGATCGATAACGGGCATTGGCGACAGCAAGGCAAAGTGTGCTGCTCCGTTGACCCTCTTATTAGCAGTCATTCCAATATGTCCAGGAACCCACAGCAGCGGCATATCACTGTCCATTAGAAAATTATGTTTAAAGATTACATGGAATCGGTAACTAGTAGGAAATTTGGTGTGAGTTGTAACGATCTGTGGTAGAAGCAGTGTGCAATTGCCTATAGTTCTGCATCCAATGCGGAACAGGCATCATTGAGTCGGGCTTCGTATGAGATGTCGTGACTTTTGAATGCGCAGGCTGCGGGCAGTGGACCTGTCTCTCCAACTACCTTAGCTCCATCAGTGCAATAAATTGTCCGGATATTTGTAAATTGCCCTAACTGCCACTTCCCCTGTACAAAGGGAACTTCTTATTGTGTTTAGATTTTGTTTCAACGATAGGTCAATATTTATATTGGGGCTGGTTGTCCTTTGAACGACCGTTATTAATAGGCGCGATATTTTAAATGTTTAGATCAGTTCTAGTTTAATCGCTGTATATCAATAAATTTATTTTTTGTTTTACTGAAAATTAAATAAAAATACGAATTTATTATTTTTGCATTTTAAAGTATTTCAACTTAATCTAATTAATTTAGTTAACATTATTTTAATGTACTATGTAAAAAAAAATTCAGACCATTCTGCAATCATTTTTTTCACAAGTATCGAAAAGTAATTGTAAAAATTTTAAACTGTTAAGTACAATTTTAGCACAACTAGTGTAATTTTTTACCATGAATTTTTAAAGAGTAATTGCAAATTCAGGATTTAATTTACCTTGGACTGACGGATTTAGTTTTTTAAAGCTGGCATTTTTCTTTACTAATAAAAAAGTGTTAAACTATAATTACACATTTTAAAACAATGCGCATAAGTCGTCACCAGTCTGTTACATCTATCGCACGTCTACCATATATGGGGTGTGATTTATTGGCCACTTGTTGCGGTCGTTTACTGGCCACTTGTAACCAGCGTCCTCGCTCATCTGCATCCCAATTCCAGTATAACCTGCTGTATTGGTTTCTCTTCTCTTTTGCCGTTCCGTTTTTTTCTAGGTTTTCGCGTTTTTCTTGTTTGTTTTCCTTTTTTTTTTTCGTTATTTTTTAAAATTCGAAACCACACCACCCGGAAAAATTGAATTGTGCGACACGCTATGTAGCCTCCATCACACCCTTTTCACATGATTCTAATTATACCCACTTGACCGTAAATCGTTCTAAACGTATTACTTTAATGTAGATACTGGGGCGCGCGTTCGCACCAATAACATTGAATGTTTACGACGCGAAGCCCGGAATAAAATTTTGAAATATGGTACTGCGGAAGAATTTCCCCCTATTATACGACAGAATTTTCTTCTTGCTGTCATGTTGGGGAAAAGAGTACAAGCGTAGAGAAACGATGATAACGGTTCTAAATTTATATTCGAACAGAATAGGGTTAAAAATAAATGTACATAAAACAAAAATAATTACGAACACGGGAAAAAGTATACGAATAACGATAAATTCGAAACAGATAGAACGGGCGAATTGTTGTATATACTATATCGTAGTGTGTCCATTACATGTGGGACGTATAAAATTTTCAGGAAAAAAAAAGAAAAAATAATATAAAATAAAAATAAAACATAAAAATAATTTAGAATAATTAGTGCGAGTGTGAATGCGCGCGTGCCTGGAACTATTGTCGGTTGGCTGGCCAATCATCGGTGACCAAGGAATAAAGGATCGACCTAATACGGGCTCCTGGAGGGGTCATAAGCGGAAAGGCGGGAGAAATGTAGAGTGGTCAAGAAACGATTTCTTTTTTCCAAAAATCAGTTCCGTTTTTACCGTTGAAGAAGTTGTTTTCCTTTTTTACCTTCGGAAGAGTTTACGTTCTACCTTCGGAAGAGTTTACTTTCTACCTTCGCTAAGGTTACTACCCGTGTTTATTGAAGTGAAACCAGTTAAAATTTTTGCTGTTCATAAAAGTTTAAAAATTGAGCTCGCGATCGATCGTCAACAAAAGTGTTCGATATTCGCCAGAATAGTAAAACAAATTCGAAACTTCGTACACCTTGATCAATTTAAATAATACCGAGTCCGATTTCTGCGTACCAACAGACCACCGAATCATCAACCTACGGATAACCATCGACAACAGTGATCAACGTAGAGCGTTTTGTGTTATATTTGTATATATTGATTTTTATCATTTTCATCGTTGTTAGCGGAATTATTATTGTGTTCTTCAGCGGTCATACCGAAAGATAAGTGTGAGTTTTTCTAATACATTGTTTTTCTTCAAATTTTAACTAAATAATTTTCCCCTCGTAATAATAATAAACATTCTCTTTCATAATTTAATAAAATATAAATAAATAAAATCCACTTGCATAAAACCTCGTGGTTGACATCCCGGTGGACGTAAGCGAACGGCTATTACCGTTACAATATATATACATATATATATATATATACTTAAGTCAAAAAGTCACAACAAATGAAATGATGACGAAAGTGGAAATGGCGAGGAAAATATCGCTGTCGCGAGAGTTGCGTTTGGAAAATTCGTCGTACGAATAAACAAATGCCGATTCGCTTGAAAAGGAAGTTGTACAATCAAAGACCGCGGTCCTTGCATACGATTTAGAAACGTGGCCACATAAAAAAAAACAGATATAAAAAGGATAAGAAAGGCCTAAACTGCACACGAAAATATAGTACTCAATAGGATTGGAATAAAAATTCACGAATGAACTAACAAAGCTAGACGATGCAGTAGAGCGGAGGATAGCTAGAATGAAATAGAGGTGGGCTGGTCACGTAGCTCGAAGAAACAATAATAGACGGTCGAAACGGGTCTTACAGTCGGTGAGACGTAGCAATGGTGTTAGAAAGAACTGGTTAAGGAATGCGCAGAACAAAAGTGGATGGAAGAGATGGTGCGAAAGACCTTCGTCCAGGAGTGGATAGATAAAGGCGTATCGTGGTGACATTGTGATATTGTAAAACTTCATGCAACGAGTGGCGGAATCCCATTAACACCGCCGAAAAAATGTATGCAGCTTATTAAGGAACATAAATTTAGTTTGTTCACCGTATCTTTAAAATTACTACACTCCTTATTTATTCTTGACGTTATTTTTAAAATTTTCTCATTATATTGCTTCACATTTTTTTCGGCGAATTTTTATCGTGTTCGTTATTTTTTAACTTTCTCTTCGCTGCTTCGTTTCCTTTTTCTTTTTTAATCTTGGCCGAAATTTCGGTTGGCTTATTTTTTCTCTTGTTCATACTTTATGTCGCGAATAAGAGCAAAAATGAATGAACTAAAATTTCGGTCGAAAATGAACTTGATTGGCTGATGTACAAACGCTTACCACATACTACCTTTCAACGTTATTGCTCACTTCTATATTTTTCATTTATCTGGTTGTCGTAAAATATCATGTTTCATTAATCCATCTGTGCTAAAAAACGTTTATAAGATTTTAATAGCTCCGCTTTATTTGATACTGGATATAACGGATGAATCGGTTGCAGTGATCAATTTGTTTATCCGTCTAGTGTCGTTATAACCGATTGTATAATTAGAAGCACCGTATCGTAGAATATTACTATAAATTTAGCTCAGTACATGATGATATGATAGACATAGAAATCCTTATTCTTACGTTCCGAAGAATTCATTTGTTTTTGTTTTTTTTTTCTTTTTGGTTATAATAATAATTTTAAAATACTGTTCAGTACCTTCATGTTTAGACTTCGAATGTCGACATAGCGTAACAACAAACATTCAAGACCGTGTGTCGCGGGGGGGGGGGGGGGGGGGGGGGCATTAGAACTGAAATAATTATTATAAATGTACACAAAAATCTGATTAAAACAAAACAAAAATTTAAAATAAATATTAATGATTTTTTAGGGTGTTCTTACCTTTAAAAAAAAAAGATACTTCATTAATATTTTATGCAAAAATTTTTATTACGAGTATAATTTTTTTTTTTTTTTTCAAATAACTGTAAAGGGTCCCATGAGAGGCCAATGCTTATATTGTGGGTGTCCAAACACTTATTATCGTTTATTATATAAATATAACATACGACATAATATCAACGTCCGACTTTAAGCTAAGCTATTACTAATATTATACATATCGGCATATCTTCTGGAATAGCCGCCAAACCACGAACGCGTGAAATAAAACAACAATCTTCGTAAATCAAGCTAATATCTTGTCCTATTAACAAAACGTATACACTTCTGATCTGGAAATTTATAACTAATAATATTATTATACAGTATCACCGCTAACATATCCCTACCCATACAAGCAACCAGACAGTGCAATCAGGGAGACCAAATACAACACAGAAGAAATAATCATGTCCTATACATTAACGCTATTAATGTTAAAAACAGAACAATATATCCGAATAACGGCTACGGCCAACGTAACATAGTTAACTATAATAAATACTCTATACAAATATCAAATAGGTAATTATGCTCTATTATGCCACAATACACGCAAGCCCGAATACCTTTCTATATTGTATTTGGAGGATGACCAAGAAACCTGCAAATTATTACTCCTATCCCTACAACCATGCAATTAACCAAGTTTTTATTTTTTCCTTCCAAACTGCTAAATGTTGTTCTGTCCAGATTTACTACTCTTAACAATAAATTCATTTTTTTTTTTTTTTTTTTTTTTTTTTTTTATTATTATATAAATTATCTCCTTTTTAAATAATTCTTGAAATTACAAAACCTTAATAAATAAATATAAAAAAAATACGATTACAAAGTGTAAATTCTTATAGATGGAGACCGTTTGACCAATGGTTTATCCGTATCTCCTCTACATTACAAGATATCTAAAGAGAAAAAGCTATCGACTTAGATTATAACATCATATTCTTTTTTTTTTCTTTAATATAGCGGTTATATATTTTAAGGTCTTCATGGTATTATTTTTATTCTTGAACCAGTTGTAGTTTTCTCCGATGTTGTATTCAGCTCTTATGTGCTCGAATTTAGAACAATATAGAAAAGTATGATCCGGTGAATCTGTTTCGATATTGCATTCTCTGCATTTATCATCATTTGTTATGCCCATTTTCTTTAGATACTCAGCGAAATTACCATGTCCCGACAAAAATTGGGTTAGAAAGAAATCTGGATTGAGTAATTTGTTCTTCAATCTATCCTCGATTCTGGTTAATAATCCATACGTTCGTCTCCCTGTTAATTCTTGCTCATAAGTGTTTTGCCATTCCTCCAGGTATTTCGACTTTACTTCTTTTACTTTCTGTATTACCCTTGTCCTATCACTATGGTTGTTTTTGGTTATCTTTATCTCGTTAATCATTTCCCCAACTGTAAATCCACTGGCATAATTCCTGATATGACATACGAAGATGTATAGGAAACCGTTCTATATGCAGATGTTATATTTAAGATGATTTTCCTTTGTTCCATTTTAATTTTCTTTTTGTTTTTTACCGAAATGTTAGGAAAATAAATCAAGGAACCATATTCCGTTATAGATCTGAACAGCGCTGAGTAAAGAATTTTCCTATCCACAAATTTTAAACCAAAGCTTCTGTTATATATACCTACTAGTTTTATGTAATATTTTTTAATTTTATCCATGATGTAGCCAACATGTTTGCTGAAATTGAGATTTTCATCTATGTATATACCCAAATATTTCATTTCCTTGCTAAATTTAAGAGGCTTATTATTCAATTTTAATTCTTTTTCTATTTTACTTTTAATTTCGTGTTTTTTATGTTTTCTTGTTATTAATATCGAGTTAGTTTTTCCCGGATTTAAATGTAGCCCAAGATTAATGAGTTCGTTGTTAATATTGTTAATTTTCTGATTTATGTGAGGAATGTCTTCTATATTATTTATTCCTGAAATCAATAAAATGTCATCCGCATAACTTATAAGATTTATATTATCGTAATGTCCAGTGTTGTTATGTATGTTCGCCATTGCAATATTGAAAAGAGTGGGTGCCAGAATGGATCCTTGTGGAACACCTGCAGTGAGTGTCCTACGATAAATTATGTCATTATCCTTATTCTGGAAAATAATTTCTCTATTTTTTAAAAAGCTTTTTATTATTTCAATTAGGTTCGTTGAATATCCATTTTACTAACCGAAAAGTTGAAGTCCCACCCGTTAAGATCAATAACATAGATCTTCCTGTGCGAGCAACGGTCAGGTATTTAGGTTTGCACTTAGACAGCCGATTGACATGGAAACACCATATACAGGTTAAAAAGAAAGAATTAGATATCCGGGTTAAAAAAATGTACTGGCTGATAGGGAGAAACAGTGTACTGACAACGGACAACAAACGTCTAATATACACAACTATTCTGAAACCCATCTGGACATACGGGGTTCAACTTTGGGGTTGCGCTAAACCGTCAAACCTGAAGATAATACAGACTTCCCAGAATAAGATCCTTCGGTTGATAACCAAGGCACCCTGGTATGTTACTAATCCAACCTTACATCGAGATTTGTGTGTAGATTATGTGGCTGATGTCATCAAAGTTCATGCTAAAAGACACGCAGACAGACTCGATTCTCATCCGAACACTCTTGCTAGAGGATTGCTCGATGTTACCGATAATGTAAGAAGACTGAAACGCCAGAAACCGCAGGACCTTGTTTAAGGTAGTAGTAATCGGGTAGGTGCCATTGGGTACTCCTCCCTTCATGTTTAAGTTCATTCACACGTATTACTAAATGTCCTTAATGGACAGCTCGTAATAGTGTATAAATAAAAAAAAAAAAAAAAAAAAAATTAGGTTTGAATCAAATTTATTCAGTTGTAGACACTCCGTAATTTTTGACCACTTTATATTATCAAAGGCACCACTGATATCAAAACTTATTAGTAATATTAATTTAACAATAAATTCATTAATACACTTTCTTCGACATTATCTATTTTATTATTTACCCCCTCCTCCCCCTACCGGAATTGACAGTTCTTTCTTTTTGTTTATCTAATATTCCTATGTTTCCTAAATTTCGCGTAAGTAGGTCATGATTCACCGAACCAAAGGCTTTGTTTAAGTGTAAAAAAGCTCCTAGAAATATACTACCTTCTGCCATACCACAGTTAACTTACCCCGGCCGAAATCCAAACTGATTATCCGCAATAAGATAATTTCCTTCGAAAACCTGTCGCAAATGTGACGCAACATAATGTTCCAGCATCTTTGCAAATGCAGAAGTGAACGTTATTGGCCTATAGTTTACAGTTTTTGAGCGCCCCCCCCCCCTCGTTTATACATATCGGTTTAACGCGGTACCTAGTTTTAAACCCATATGTAATTTTTATTAATGTTCATATAGAGGGTAATTTATTTATGTAAATTATTAATACATAAATCAAAATGACGGAAATTATTAATAGTATGAATATTAGTGAAAAATGTGTTGTTATTTATAAAATAAATACGCAAAGAAAATTTTCAACCCCTCCGTTCATTTTCAAAATTCTGAGCACGGCCCTGCAAACGTTATCTTCTCGGATCACATAAGGTGAATTATCTATATAAATATTCCATATTTTACCTCGTTCGTAATCCGTTAAATGACATTTTTGGAAGACTACATAAGTAAATAAAATAGAATAGACAACGAAATACGTTAATATAAAATACATTTTTTTTTTGTAATTACTGACAGAAATTAATACAAACGCATGAATTTTACCGTTTAACAAGCTAATTAAAAGCATGTTTTGAAGATGAACGTAATTCCGTATGTTAACAATATAGTTAAATTAAATTCGAATAAATAAACATTAAAAAAAAAAAAAAAAGTAAATTAATTTACAAAATTTACAAAAAATAAAAAAATTAAAACTTATATTTTCGCATCCGTGCCTATAAATTGTTAACTATCGGTAATCGATATATTCATCTGGAACAAAATCTGTTCAGCAGCTTCCAAAATTAGCGCGCGCATATAGACAGACTTACATGACTGTGGAAATTTTGAAAATCGTCGTCCCGAGTAGTAAATTTGTCTCGGGTAAATTTCGAGTATAAAATTTCCTTTCGTCTTTAATGTAGGCCAGTTCATCACGTTATATGATACAGTCACCCTGGGCAACAACCGAAGTAGCGAAAATTTTAGCACGGTTCTGTTCCGGAAGGTCAAAGAAGTCTGCAAAAATTACTCGGTGGACTAGTGTTGATAGCAGAAGAAAAACCGGGTAAGTCTAAAGCGAACAAAAAGAAAAAGAAAAAAATTTGCATCGGCTATCCCGTTAATCCAGCAGGCCGTGGTGAAACAGAAAGCCAAGGTCAAACGGTAACGCGGAGCTAATTAAAACGAACGCGTTTTTCCGGAAATTCGGTTGAATTGTATACGCAAAAACAACGAACGTCAAAAGCAGCAAGGCTTGACGTGATAAGGAAACATTAGGAGCCGAGTAGTGTGTAGTGCTTCTTCTAGGAGGTAACTTTAATTCCGGCCTGGCTAAGATCGAATAAACGAGTTAACAACGGGACCTCGTGTGACTAACGTGTCTGACAACCTTGCACCCTGGCTACCGTTTAGAAAACTTTAAAACACTGACACCTGCACCAACACTACTTGAGACCACGCAGCATCGGCCTTTTTCTCCCTTGCATACTGACCCCCCCCCCCCCCCCCCCCCCCCCGCCGATAACGTTATCGCACTTAACATCGCCAGTTTATTTTCACGGCGTAAAAAGAGGAATAATAATAATAATAATAATAATAATAATAATCATAATAATAATCATAATAATAATAATGAAATAAATAAATAAATGAAGTTAAATAAAAAACATAAAAACGTGAATAAAGAAAAAGAGGAACGAGAAGCTGGGGAAAGAGGTGAGCTGGACGAAGACTAACGTTGTTCTAATGAGACTTAAAGGGCCATTTTCGCGACTGGTCGGAAATGCCGAACATTTATCGCGAAGATTAAAATTTAAGGAAGCCGCTACTCAAAGGCTACTCCTGCACAGGCGTGCGCTTCTCGACGCAGGGTGTCGCAGCAACTACCAGCGCCACGCTGCCAGCGAGTACGAAAAGTTCCGCACCGGCTACTAATTAATTTTCAACCTAATTCTTGTTTAAAAAGTAGGGAAAAAAGGCCGGAAGGAAAAAGACCAAAACGAAAATAACATTTTGAAAAAAGGGTAAAAAAAAGTCGTCTGGGAAAGGGTTGGAAGGAAGGGGTTTAAAAAATAGGCGTCTACATAAGCAAATTATCGGGCAGCGTAGAACATAGCAGGCTGAACATAAGGGGCCCGTCAGACGCACACACATAGTTCGGAACATATTGGGCGAAAAAAAATTCGACCAAACGCCGTTTCCCGCCATGCAGCGCTACTATTATATGGCGTTTAATTTTTAATAAAACGACAATCTCACGTGTTCCCCCGTACACAAATCCCTAAATTGCCGAGCTGGGAGTTGTTGCTTGTTCGACCTTGTCTGTGCTCCTGCATTTCCCCTACAAAAAACCTCAGCACATCCATTTCCACTACACTATACCTAGCCACGTTAAATCCTCTAAACTATCGTCTCAAAATCCCTATCTACCGTTGCTACAAGCAAAATTTAATTTCAAGCTTCTCGGCGAATTCCCTTTCCTCTCTTACAGAATGTCCTACTTCTTTCCATATTGTAAAATGGTGTTCGGATAGAGCTCTCTGGTAACGTGTATTCTACGCGTACAAGTTACCGCGTTTGTGAGCACCAGGTCTACACTGATGCATAAATAAATACCGGAACGGTACATTTCAAAATACTTTTAGAAACAAACTTGTTTGGCTGTCAGATAAATGCTGCTTCTAATTGCACTACGCTCTGTTAAAAGTCTATTTAGAACTGGACTTTTCGGACCTATCGGAAGTTGCAAGTGTGCGAATTATTAAAAAAAGTGAAAAAACATACTTATATTAATGACTTTTATTTTGCGTTACGTCATTTTCACCGCGCAGATTGTAACGCTTTTTTTTTTTTTGCAATGCATAATATTCTATTGCGCGAAGAATGATATAGACAATTAAAACTGACGTAAAATCAATCCTTTGCACTTAAACACCTCTCCGAACCTGCGAGTGATGGTCACACCTATAACACGTACAGAAGCAATATTGAAATTCTTCGCAAAATAATAATGTTTTAATTTCATGGGAATCGAACAATTTTCATAACCGATTAATTTAATCTACACAGTTTGCGTACGAATAAAAACGTAATAGAATTTCATGTTATTTCATATTAAGCATAACATAGTCATTAATGTATATATGTATATGTGTGTGTGTGTGTACATAGTGTTCTGAAACTAAATCAGGAAATTTTTTTTACGCTACGAAGCTCGTTAAAATGAACAAAAAAGTACTGAGGGAAAAACTATTTGGGTGAACAATTAATTAGTATAATTAATTTAATTTATTTATTTTAATAAAAAAATTAATATTTTTTTTTTTCTGTCTCAACACGATAGAGCATCAGCACACTACAAAGGGGTGGTGAGAAGTCATTTGGATGAAGTCTTCCCAGACAGGTAGATAGGGTGCCCCGAACCGATTGAATGGTCAGAAAGATCTTCCGATATAGCTACCCTAGATTTTTTCTCATAGGGTTGTGTTAAGGAAAAGGTGTATCGTACAGCAACCAGCACACGAGACGACTGCATACAGCGGATCCAACGTTAAGTGAAGAGCTGAGTTGGTGGTGCAGCAAAATGGTTAACATATTAAGCATTTACTCTAGGCCATTGACAAATCATTGTTGACTGTACATTTACGACTACATTTAATACTTATTTTACTTCTTTTCAATATTTATTTTCTTTTTATTTTATCAAATATTTATTTATAAAAAAAAATATTTTTTCATTTAAATTGAATAATTAAATTCATTATAACTAATTAATTGTTCGCCCAAATGGTTTTTCCCCCAGGACTTTTTTGTTCGTTTTGACGGGCTTTATAGCGTAATATTTTGGTTCTGATTTGTATTTTTCTTATATACATACATATATATATATATATATATATATATGTATATATATATATATAAACTCGCCCATTTTGGCCTCGCAAGGGATTGTGCATTTTGATCCCTCTCGCTTACATTTCTGTCTCTTCTCTTCTATACTTTGTATAAAATGATCAAAATTTACAACGTAATTCTAAATCGGTCCATACGAATATAATAACATAATCACGAAAATCCTATAAAATATAACAACGTTAAATAGAATTGGGACATTTTTTTGGGACATTTTTTTGGGCCATTTTTCGTTACATAAAATTGGGACATTTTTTCTAACGGGGGGTAGCCTAAGGATTACGTTGTAATTAATATATATACACGTATAGTACATGTGTGTATTAACCAGTACTTTATATCAATTCTTTGCACACATGTATGTGAGTATATATATATTTCTTTTAGTTATGTATTGTTAATCGTAGAATTTATTTTATTTTCTTTTTTATCATATTGCGCTGTGCGGTAATTAGCGAAAGTTGTTGCACTGGCAAATTGTAAAATAAAATAAATAAAAAATAAAACAAATTTTTGGAATTAGTTTCAGAACACCCTCTATACATATATATATATATGTCCCCGCCGGGGGGTACTTTGTACCTTCCGGGCCGGAGCTCATTCCGAAACGGGGCGCGTCCACAGGTGGCGGATTGTGGAATGGCCTGCAAATATGTAGGGTAGCTGTGAATAAGACGTCAGTCAAATAAGCAGTCGCGGACCAAGAGCGGCTACTGGTGAAAAGTCTCAGGCAGACGATTCCAGTAGTGACAGGGCAGCAGACACGAGGTGACAGAGAGGCAGGTTTGGGAACTGTCTACAAAACTCTGTCTTCCTAAAACTGTTTGCTAACCCTTGGCGAGCTGAGGCCGCCTGTATAAATAAGTCTCACCTGCTATCCCAGTAGCAAGCCGCTGCCTTGCGGTTAGGGTTTTTACCCAAAGGCTAGGGTGTCACCTCGAAATAGTGGCATCTTCTTCCTTTCCCTCCTTCTTTCCGTCCTTTTCTTTCTTTTCCTCTCTCTCCTTTCTTTTCCCTATCTTTCTTTTCATCACGAATATTTCCTAACCGTTCTTACACTATGCCTGCATTATTGCATCAGTGCTGGCAGGTCCAGTCGTCTTGGTCTTCCTTGCCACTGGATTGCCTGCCTTTACTGAATAGGCGACATAATAGATCTTCTTCTGCGCTACTACTCTTATGTTCCCATTAAGCGCGGCTACGCTGCTTCTGGCCGTTTCAACCTCCACATTTTATACAAAACTCATTCTCAAAAATCAGCATGAAAATTCGGGCAAGTCATCGTATTGGCTTAGTGTCTCATCTTTGACACAAACATGAATAGCAGTAAAGCGGCACTCATACTCGGCAACGAAGGAGATAGAATAATATATATATGTATATGTCATTCTTGCACTAACGATAATATTAAAAACCGTTGTAAGATATTAACTAACTTTTTTTAAAAGAATAACCCAGTCAACTGAAAATCACTATTCTATAAGTTTTACAAAAGAACTATCCTCTAAAAGTTCGTTAGGGCTACCACGACAGATTGAGTAGGCGAGTATCTGGCGCCTTAAAACCGAGTCCTTTCGGCTAATGGAGCAAACCCTAACAGAAAACCCAGCGAAAGGCAACGGGAAACCACCGCTGTATTTTAATTCCCTAATACTGACATGACACGTGGAAGAAAGGATATTAATGTTGCACTTATAGGGTACTCTTGAAAAGGAGTGCCAGGTAATAGTAAATAATTTTAGATACGTGGACGACGCAATTTCAATAGCGAATAATCTAGACTCTAAAGGAACTGAAAAAAGATTTGCAAATGTCTTCGCTGAAATATATCACATATATGGATTACACGTGAATATCTCAAAAACGAATTACTACATGGTGGTAAGTAGGAAAAGTGAAAATTTAGTAACACCACTTACAATTCAAGGGGAAAAAATAGAAAAAATCAAAAATTATAAAATATAAAGTAAAGTTCCGTGCAAATTCATTCTTCCTCGATTGGTAATCACTCTTGTATTGCGACTCGAGCGCATTTCATACAGCTCGGTGGTGGTTTAGCTACTCTGAATTCTGACTTCATTTTCGAACTTCTTGCGAGGTTTTTTTTTGTGGCTGGGGCTTCGGATGCGCGAATTTCACTCTAGTTTAGTAGTATTATTATTAACTAGGTTCTTGTTTATAATTTAATTTTGTTGGAAATTTATATTGCTTTTAAGTTTTTTTTACATCAATTGAGTCAACGTATGCGATGATTATTTTTCAACGTGAATATGACACGATGCTTTATCAAAGACGCTGGGAACTAGACCAGAATCTAAAGACTGTTTATTGTTTTACAGAAGCGAACGTGTTTTATCACTGAACCTTCTTCGTAAATTCGGAATTTAAACACATATAAATGAAATCGTTTATTGAACATATAAATAATTAAAGTTTTTACTAGAGCCTTTACTCGGTTAAGGCTGAAAGTATGTTGTTCATCGGCAATTAAAAGAAATTTGCAATGATTTCTATTCCGAATGTAAGGACAGTGTAATTTATCATTAAACAGTGTTAATGAAAGGTTTTTTGATCGTCGCAAAGAAATTTTTACGACTATTTCGACTAGTGGTAATTTTCCGTCATCCGAATTTTAAAAAAAAAGGAAAATAAACAAAAAGAAAAAACCCCGACAGCAAATACGGGTTGCGTGAGTTAGCATTTTTCGAATGAATTTATTAAATATAATTTTGAACATTAAAATCTTCAAACGTGCTGGGCTTCAAATATGTAGAATCTTATCAATAACGAAATACTCTACTCGACAGTATACTTCACAATTTCACGAGGGGGTATTATTATTGTATAATATCATATTCTTCTGTCATTGTTACAGCAGTGAAGAATGATGAACTGAATTTAATTATCGGAGAAGTTGCATACTGGCCGGCCTCCGTACACTGCAGCCCAGATTAAAGAACTGTAGATTTTCAGTGTAAGGGTGAACACACGGTCGATGCTAAACTTGGAATGATAGCATTCCGTTTTTCCTAGCAGATATTATATTTTGAGATTATTGATGTGTTATCTAAAAAAAAGTTTATCATCCCTCAACTATGATGCGGAAAACTTAAATTTTTTAGACCATGATGAGAGTTTCTTGGAAAATTTCTCGCAAAACAACCGAACCTAAAGAGGTTGCCCCGTACAGAGTATAGAAATATTATAAGATCATCCGCGAAGATTTTACTAGATTTGAAATCTGAGTTGTTCTTTTCGTTCACGGCAATGTTAAAAATCGAGCTACTGAGGACCGATCTCCGAAGCACATTTAATATAGCAGATAGTATCGTTGATTGGAACATAAAATTGACGTGACAGAAACCTTTTGGGGCTTTTTTATATTTTTAAATGCATTATAAAAATTCGTTGCAAATAACAAGAAGATGACGATTGCTTAACGAGTTGGTGAAAAAGAGGAGAAGTTGGTTGATCGTGGATCTGCCGATTCCGAATTGATTAACAAACAACGATTTTTTCGAGAAACCAAATTAATCGGTTATTTCTAATAATTTGCATATAGGCTAGTTCTCCGTACGGAAAGGATTTTTGTTTGGAGTAGGCATCGGAATAACCTTTGTAATTTTCCATACCAACCCGCGAACGAGCGAGATGTCCGTAGACTGAGCTAAATATGTTTTTAGAAGAGTAAAGGAAATATTTCGCAAACGAAAAATACGAAAATAGATTAACAAAATTACATCAGAACAAGTGAACCGGATGCGACAATAGACCGAAAACTGACAAACTGATACTGCACATCGAGTGGTGAATTAATAAGAAAGGAGAAAAATACCTCTTTCCAAGCGCTAATGCGAGAGGTAATTCTAAACAGCACATGTATGAATGTTGCTCCGGTTTAATTACTGTTTCCAGCACAAACTGTGTAAATATTGTTTTGTAAAAACATCTTTAAGAGGTTAGCCCCCCCCCCCCCCAACCTGTAAGGACGACATTTTATTATTTATTTTATAAACCCGGTAGCAATAAAAGCGAGACCAGCTCGGCTATAAATTGATATTTCCACGCAGCGAACAAACAACGTTTGTGGCAATATCATTCGGTTGTCTAAATCAGTGTCAGCTCTTCGCAGATACTAAATCTGTCAAGCTTAAATTACATATGCGAGTAATAATGAATTGACAGCGGTCACGAAAATTAAGCCGGTACCTAGTTAGATAGCAGTGTAGACTAAAAGCCCAAAAATGGCGGTATTTTAAAACCATTTTTCTTCTCGGAACTTTTTTTTCTCGATTTACAAGAATGGCTTTTTCGTTTTGTTGTAAATTTGTTTTCGCGAAAAATTGAAAGAAAGAAAATACAGCAAAAGGAGACGAACAAAGAAAAAAAACTCGGTTTTCAGCTTCAATGTTGTTGTACTTTTATGCGTGGCTGGCCGTTCGCTGAACTTCTTTTATAACTTTCAACATTTTTAGCCGTCCCCCCGCCGATCCGTTTGAGCTTTATTTATTTATTTTTCGCGATTTTACGTATTTTTTAACTATCGCACTGTCCTTGAAAGCAGTTCGAAGCCGATAGAGACAAACGGACGAAAAAAATGCAAAGGCTCAAAGAGAGGGGCCGCTGAACGGCGATATTCGCAGCATTATGGGCTCCGGGGGAGGGGTGTTCTTTTATAATATTAGAAGGATAAATTCGGCATTTCTTATCTTTGCCCTTTTGCTTTTTTTCTATTATCTCGCGCGACTATGTTAAACTTTCCCGTCCGTATGTCATGCATAGCGGAGAACAACGGAGAGAAAATTTAGTTGTGTGTCAAGTTTAATTTAAAATTTCACGACTTTTTCGGACGAGCGCGAAAAAATTCCTCTTAAAAGTAAATCGATTTACTCTTTTCTCGGCGCCTTATTTTTTAACCTATTTTAGTGAGATAAAAGCTCGCATGCTACCCTGAAATATTCAAAACCCGAAAATAAATAAGAACAATTTTTACGATCCAAATACTGATCAAGAATACTACTCTTCACATTTTTGTAATCCGGTTCCGAGTGTAGTCTTGTACGCTGGCGTTGCACATAGCAATTGCCAAGAACCACCACCCTATTCTGTACAGCTAGATTTTACAGAGTCTCGACAGTCGAGATCGAACTAACGAAATAGAAGAGATGTGTTTTTTCATATGTAAGAAAAAAACATTTTGTTTAGTATATGGAATTATAGGCAGAAGTTATTGGTGATGTCATCAATCCTCTGCGTCTCTTAATTATTTAATTTATATAAAAAGAACCAGTAATGCATATAACAGGGCCGTTCCCAGAATTTTGAAACGGTAGGTGGGTAGTGAAAATTTTCTTCGCAAATTTATTTTATAAATAACAATTCATTTTTCATTAATATCCTCATACTATTAATAATTTCCATAAATTAATTACAAATTACATATTTTGTTGATTATACTCGTAATGAAAAAGTTTGTATAAAATATTAATGAAGTATCTAAAAATGTGGAGCATATTTTTTCTTTTAAAGGTAGGTAAGAATACCCTAAAAACTCATCAATGTTTATTTTAAATTTTTGTTTTTTTTTTTTATCAGATTTTTATGTATATTTATAATAATTATTTCAGTTTTAATTCCCCGTACCCTGTGAACGGTCTTAGCACGCAAATATAATAAATAACCGACATGTTTCGCAGCAATCACTCCGTATTCATGGTGTAGAATAAACAAAATTAACTATTATTAAAATAAACGTAAACAAATGCAAAAAGTCGATATATATATAAAAAAATAGCCGATTAACGAATAACGAATGCGATTATAAATGTAGAAATATAAAAATATGAAAACTATTATAAACAATTTTTTATAAACGAGTAAAAAGTTAAAAATAAAATATAAAAGTAAAAATATTAAAAATTATTAAGACTTTTTTAAATATGTATAATCGACCAGATGAAAAATGACTGACTATATTTGAATTTTAAAAAGTGAGTTTTTTTATATTAAAGTAAAGAGTAGGTCCCATATATCTTTGATAGGGTATCATGGATTGTGAAGTTAAGGATCACAATGTACAAAGCCTAATACGGATCCGATGAGAATACTGGGGTCAGTTTCTTTCTCTCGGCCACCTTTACTTTCCCAGATTTCTCTGGTACCCAATTATTTCAGACTGCCTAAACTTAGGAGCGATTTGGTTCTGGAACGAGATAAGTCTCGAAGTCGTGATCTCTGATTCGGTAGCCAAGCACCTTAACAATTCGGCGGTATTTAATTGTTTTCCCAGTTATTAATAATTTTCAGTACATTATATTATGCTTGTTAGTTATCATGTGTTCAACGGCTGAAGATTTTTCAATATGCCCATTATATTTATTGCAGCAGCGTATCCCAGCTACATGCCATTATGTTTTTTGTTGGTTTTTTTTTAAGTATAAAGTTCTTCCACCATTTTTTCAATTATTTTTTTCTTTAAAATAAGCACCTAGGGAGCACGCGAAATAATTTTTGCGCGATTTGCCGTCTCCTCCATCCGATATATATTTTTTCATCCTTTACCCCGATATTCGTTTCTTTCTTCTGTCTATTTTGCCTGGCTTCTTCTTCCGTTTTAAAACCATTGAACGTTATTATTTTGATTTTTTTTTTTTTTTTTGGTTAATTAAGTTCCTATCTTTAACTTCTTCGATTTAATTTTTTTATATGATTTTTTTAACCTGATCGAAAAAGTATCCTTTTAGGCCAGATTTCATCGTTGTAAAGTGCCCTTAATGTGTGCCTCTCTTTTTATGATACGTAAGTCTGTTACTTTTTTCAGGCATACTTCTCTATTATATTCCTCAACTTTCATATATCATTACAATAATTCGGTCCAAGGATTTTCCTTATTATCTTCATTTCCTTCTTTTTGACCTCGTTAACATTGTTTACCGTATCGATACAAGGAAAGCCGATAAAAGGACGAAGGAGATTAGAATTAATGACAACGAACCTTCCGGCAAACTCAACATGTAAAAGTCTACGAGAGACGATTACTCGGGCCAGAGATAGATTAATTTAATAATGCATGCAATCTCTTGTCTCAAGAGACGCAACCATGATGATGATGATGATCCCTTAGCATTTTGGAGAAGCGTAAAACTTAACCAATTATAGCGCCTTATTTTCCTATTTACTGATACTGATTTTTTACTATATAAAGTTTTAGTTACGTGAAAGACTGCTTCCATTTTTCTTAATCTTTCGATATTGGTTTATCATCTCGCCCGTTTGACTCCATTATTACCCTGAAATACCTTCTTTTTTTTTTTTTTTTTTTTTTTTTTTTTTTAATAAACAAAAAAGAAAAGAATAAAATCGGGCTCGTCAACCAAGGACCTTCACCCAGAAACAGTTAGAAATGAAAAAGGAAAGTTACATGATAAGACGATCAGATATCGCTAACAAAAAGAGGTACCGACGGAAGCGATAATGAATGTAGAAAGAAAAGACAGAATATAACGGACACAAAAAGGAGCAGGAAGCCCAAACCTAAGCGGATGGGAGTACAAAACCGAACGTTCCACCGAAAGAGATGAACACACTTAATAAATAACAAACAACCGGATCATTTGAATTGAGAGTATAGTGAGAAACGAAAGCTGGAGGAAGGTGGCAAGGAATGATTAAAAAGCAAAAACGCATAATGCAAACGCAACAACGAAATATTTAAAGTTCGCAACTCGCCGAATTTTGTTCTTGTCTATTTCGGAGTCTCTCTTACGCAAGTTACGTATATTTTGCTTTTTCAAATGAGATCTCTTACTCTACCGTCTTGGCTTCTTCGCTTAGAATATCGGTTTTATTGCGTCGTTTGTACTAGCAGATAAAAACGCTAAATTGTCTACGAAGGCTAGATAATCAGATTCAGTGTCAGCTCCGAATCGAACCTTTTCAATATCAAATCTCCGCATTCTCCGATTACTTTTTCTAGCGCACAGTTGAATTATTATTATTATTTCAAATCACTACGGCTTTTGTTTTATTTTTTATTTTTTGTTTACGTTACATACTGGAATTTAACCGGTAAATTTAAAATACTTTGAACTTTTCTTCACTCCGCGACTTCCATCGAGCACACAGTGAATTTTAACATTATTGCCAGTTTAGCCGGTGATCAAATTCGACTTTTTGAAACAATTTCAGCCGACATATTAAAACAAACTTCGAAAGTGTATTATTAATTCGATTTTCGAACACAAGCTTCTCCTGTTTCGAGAGACGGATTTAAGTGGCAGTGTTATCGGATCGGAAAATTAGCAGCTATTTATTTTTTGCTTTCATATTTTAAAAGTTTAAGAAACCGCATAAACGCATTTAAAATACCGAGAAATAGCGAATGTATCCGGATCGTCAAATCGACAAAATATTTTTTTTCTTGAAAAATTTAAAAAATACGTTTTTGGTTTTCTCTTCTTCATTTTTTAAATTTATTTACTTATCGTTAAATATTATAATGTCGCAACTAGTACAACATTGTGCGAGCGTCGAAAACTTCTTTGAAATTCCTAATAATTAACTTTTTCGTTAATTAGGCTATAGCTATTCCGTCAAATAAACGCATGGTACGGCGCCGTCGCTAATACACTTACAATTGTAAATCTTTGATTGCTGACATTTTTATTTATTCACCTTTTTTCTTTTCTCTTCCGCGAACATTACCCAAGTGTACTATTAAATGTTGCCCTTATCAATCAGCTTAATCGATTTTGGTCATTTTGCATTAATTTTAATTTTTTTCTTTCCTGTTTACAGATTTTTCTGGACTGCTTTCGTTGCAGACCACACAGTTCCGCCAAAAGGATATTCTTTCATACTTAGAAAGAAATTAACAATTCACGCGGTAATCTGTAGCCGAAGAAGCAGGTGATGTTGAACGGAGGGGGATACTTAAAATCCGCCAGCAAACAAAAAGAATCGCTTTTACTTGGCGGATAATTACAGGTATAAAAGTGTCCTGCAACCTAGCCGCAGACGGTTTAATAAACGGTAGCTCCCCGATCTTTGCAGCAAGCCACACTATAGCGGAAGGTAATTTTGAAATATCTGAAAAGAAGAAGGCATATTAACGCTATTAAAATTTTTGCTAGAAAAACAGAAAAAAGAGAAAGAAATGACGATGAAACGTTCGGCAATGGAGGTTGTGAACACTGATGGTTAGAATAAGCTCGAAGAAAGGTAAATAGGCTCTCAAATGAACCCTATCGTTGCCGAGAATCCCTAGACGAACAGGTGTTTAATTGAAATGTTTCAGATGGTCAGTTATGGTGCGCGGTGTTTTAGAGACCTTTCAAACTGCTAAACAGATCTGAAGCAACGCGGTTTATGCGGTAGTAAAGTAAATAGCAGCGTTAAACAACGCGATATTACACGAATGTACGATGGAAAATAACAAAAAGACAAATGAGGCGATAAATAAAGGAAAAAGAAAGCGAAAGCCCCTTGATCAGTAGGTCAGAAAAAGATGGGCAAGTAGATGCGCGCGTAGGTGCATACAAAAATTATGTTTTTAAAAAAAATTGGCACGTTGTTTCGCTCGGTTCCAGTTTGATAAATTGATACTATTTTCCAATTTATTAGCTGATCTACAAGTGTGCTCGAACATTTTCATTCGCTATGAATTCTTAGACGTGGACAGAGGATCAAAAATAAACTGTTCCATTTTCAAGCTTAATTACAACGAAACCATATAAATCGGAAGTTGCATAACATTGTTTTTCCACGCTGACCTATAAATTCGTTATTATTCCATCAGAGAGGGTTTAACTGGCGTAATTTTTAATCGTTGTTAAATTTCGGAGCAAGAATAACTGTTGCGTAGGCTCCCGGCATGCTCATCATCGCTTATTTAAATTAACAAAATTGCAACAATACCCTTGATGTTTACATGAATCGTTAAACTTAATTTTAAATGTATACATATATATATATATATATATATATATATATATATATATATATATATATAGGTATTAAAATGAAGTATCATTTTGACGGAAGATTATACAACCTGCAAAAATTCAATGTGAACAGTAGAACGGAAGAGTTTATATTGCAAAGTCTACAAACAGAAAAATGGCTGTGCCATACTGAGCGAAACCCATGCAGAATTACAAAGAACGTTAAACCATCTACCATCTATGTACGACACCTACCGGGATTAGAGACTAATTGTTAATACGAGCAAAACAGAAATAATGATAAAATAAATGCCACGAAAGAAAACTTCCCTCTAAGCGAGCGAAGCTAAAAATCTACAAAAAGGTCAAATTCCTTGGAAGCATAATTAGCGACGACGATAAATTGGATGAGGAGATTAAACATAGAATAAACAAGCTGGCGCAACGAATATTTAGAAATAAAAACCTATATATATTAATAATAAATTAAATGTTTACAGAGCAGTAATATTATCAACAGTGCTCTACAATAGTGAGACATGGCCAGTTAGAAGCAGTGAAATTAGAATACTTTAGATATGCCAGGTGAGGCTGCTTCGATAAACACTAAGAATAACGTGGAAAGAGAAGATCTCGAATGGAAGAGTTTTAGAGATGACAAACCAATAGAACAACATGCTTATCCAAAGCTCGAATAAGATGGGCTGACTATGTTATATGAATGGATAATAACTGCATACCGAAACGCTTATTCTATGGTGTATTTGGGCAAAAGATAATATAAGGATGTTCTATCAAATAGCATCAAAAAAAAAAAAAAAAAAAAAAAAGGGCACCAATGTCCCCCCCAGGGGGGGGGGGGTAATGTGCGACGAACAAAATTGAATGGGAAAGTTTTAGCGATGAAGTCTCAAAACTAACAGAGTAAGGAGGAACATAACAAGCCGATTTCAGTGTAATGTAGCTCTATGTGTCCAATTATAATATAGGATTGATGTCGTACATGAGGTTCAGGCACCGTATCATTTGACAGAGAAGAAGTAATACGAGAAATGACACTCCTAGCGGGTAACGAGAAAGTTAGAAGAAGAATATATATATATACCTACGTACACACTCATAAATATGGATCTACTTATGAACACATCTGAGTAGCTTAAATGCTATTCTAAAATCATGTATTTGAACTTTTTGGAATTGTAAATAAAATAGCGGTAGCAACAAAAAAATAGCTGACTAGTATAAGATAAAATAATTAGGAAGGTAACTAATCTTTTAGGTTAAATACCAATTTGTTTTTCCTTTAGTATATTATTCAGATTTGTTTTTTTTCACTTACAGTATTTATCTTTACGTATTCTCCTATATGTGAAATCTTTTACCATTTCTAAAGTTGGGCATGAGCGTATAAATGTGCGTTGTTTATTTCTCAAGTTCATGCATTCGTTATTTCGAAGGACAATTCGCGTATCGTGTGTTTCGTACCGTTTTGAAGAGGTAATAACTTTGATTTGACCATTTATTTGATATATTAATGGCGAGTAATGTTCCATTTGAACAAGATGTCGAGAAATTTCACTCAGTACATGTTGTTTGTTTTTCTTTATATATATATATATATATAATTAATACGTTACGAAATTCGTGTCTTTTGAAATTTCAAATATTCTTGAAAACAACAAACCGTAAAATATAGTGACTGATTTTTTTTTTTGAATTTCCAATTATAAACTTTAAAGAAACCGAATAATGTGAAAATGCGAACGAGATTTACATTCTCTTTCGCGTGTTACATTTTACATAATTTGTTGATGACTTTATGTATTTAAGCGGATTTTGGCGGGAAATTATTTTGATAATTTAGAAAAATTCACTTGTTGATTTTCTTCACAAAAATTGTGTAACGTTGTCGATATGTTTCTTTTTGTCATTTTCTTGGCAGACTGAACAGTAAGTAAATATTCGGTAAAATAATTCGATTTGAAATGATACACGCTTTATAATCTAGAATGGCACGTGTATCAGAATTTTAGCGCGATCGTATGGCCTATACGGAATTTAATAAAATACAAACGATACTCCGGAATATCGGGGGGAAAAGAAAAAGTACACGTGAACTTCGGTGTGCAAATAGGTGCGAATTACATTAAAAATTTAACTCGCACTAGTAAACTTTTTTCGTTATGAATTTTCATTAATTATTCACTTCTTAGTACACCGGATAATTGTCGATGATTTTATTAAAATTAAAAGAATTCAAAAAAAAAAAATCGACATAAAAGTGTGTATAACGATAAATAAAACTGTCGGTCGCGTGACGTTGTTTACACAACCCTCTCTTCCGACAGCAAAGGCATTTTTAATGCCAAAAGAGTGCCTTAAGAGACGACGATGTCTACGAATTTTTTTTCAACAGCGGGCCCGAAAGAGTTGGATGTTTTCAAATTATACGATGTAACGGGTGCAAAAATGTTTTACCGCTATCGTAATTTAACAAATTTGCCATTATAGGTTCGTTTAAAAAAAGGATCCGCTTTGAATTCCGTGAAAAGAGAATTATGATTATTGTTTGCGAAATTCCATAAAAACAAAAAACGCCTTCACAGATAATGCAGTTTTCACCGCTGTTGACTTAATTTAAATAAGACTTCCATCGAACGGACAAATTGACAAAAAACCTATTTCACGTTTTTTTGTTTCCTGCCCTTCGACGCGTTTCTGTTGAGAATTTTTTTTTTTTTTTACCGTCACCCGTTTAGGCACTACTCTCTCTTCGATAGCGGGAACAGCAAACTCTCGATTATTTAAATCTGGATTTCAGTATCATTCGTTAAATATCGTGGGCCATGCACTATGCTAAAATTTTGATGTTATTCGCCCGTGCAAATTACCGCATGAAAAATGTGCACGCATAATTACGTACTATTAATGTTCTCTCCTACTCTTCCGTATAACATATAATGAGTCTGAAGTGATACCACACTCTTTCTGAAAAATTTTCCGCCTACACTACTATACACGTATGACTAAAACATAAAAAGGAACACGTTGTAAAATATTAATAATCCGTGTAAACAGAACTAGCTTTAAAGGTAGAAAATTGCAAAATGAAAAAAAAAAAAAAGTAGAAGATACTGTATAATGTTCGACATTGAAAATTTTACGTTAGCGGGGCGGCGCATATTTTCGTATTTAATCAGTTCCCTAAAAATATTTTTCTCGAATGGAAGAGTACTTTTTTTTGAACTCATTAATATTTCAGCCCGCCAAAATTTTAAAAATATTTCTGAAAATGCTCCGTTAGCTCTAGGTTATACAGACAGTAGCTTCGTCGTTTCAAATTCAGTTTTAGAAATTGCTACTATTTGTTATTGATTTTATTCATTGGCCCACTCAAGGGGGGCGCCACGGGGCCATTGCTCCCCCCAAAAAATCTTCGAAATCTTAATTTCGTTTTGTAATGTTTTGTTTTACTTCATTTTTTTAAAAAAAACATACATATTTACTTTTTGCTTATATTACAAGTGTGTAATGTTATATACATACTTTTAACTAATTTTTTAAAAATAAAATTCGTATGCTTACCTAATTTGTGCTTATTACAAACATAATATTATGTTTCTATTATTATTATTATTTTTTTTTAAATAAAATTCGTCAGTTTTGTAATTTTTGTAAAAATAATATTCGTTAATTTTGTATTTTTTTTTTATTTTAATTGATAGACCACAAAAATAGATAGTTTGTTAGTGGAGGTTCCGAGTTACTACTTCCTAACCTTCTAAATTCTAGCCACGACCAAAAAAAAAATCCTGAGTGCGCCTTTGATTTTATTGTTTTATTATTATTATTATTATTATTATTATTATTATTATTATTATTATTATTATTATTATTATTATTATTATTATTGTTATTATTATTATTATTATTATTATTATTATTATTATTATTATTATTATTATTATTATTATTATTATTATTATTATTATTATTATTATTATTATTGAAAATAACACGTTCAGAAAGACCGCCCAAGCCGTCTCTGGAGTTCTTATATTTTGTAATAATACTTACAATTCCTAATTATAAACGACCATACACAGTGAAAAGGTATGTAAATAAGGAAATATTAGAAATTATTTATTTAAACATACGCCATTAATACAGCAAAAAATAAAAAAAAAAAGAAACAACGCATATATGTATATTGAAAATGTCGGTCGTCTGCTTAAAATTAATAATAAAGAAAGTAGCATATAGCAAACATGAGAAATACTAGAAATTTTATGACGGGGTAAAAGATATAATGTATAATATAATAAAAATATAGCAAAATATGAAAAATGACAAAATAATACCGAAAACAAAATTAAGATGAATATAAAGAGTTAAATGCAATACTATGTCGGCACTATAGACATATATATATTTCATTGAAATAATCAATTCACAATTAATAAAATTATCATTAAAAACTATATAAAAATTGTACAAATATCATATTACAAAAAAAAAAGTATTAAAAAAAATTCGACTAGTTTCGACGAACCACCGTCATTATCAAGGATGATGGCGGCTTGTCTAAACTAGTCGATGTTTTTTCAATATTTTGTGTGTAATATGGTATTTGTACGATTTTTGTTTAGTTTTTTATGATAATTTTATTAATGGCGAATTGATTATTTTGTGAAATATATAAAAATATAAATGCATATTTGTTCGAAAGTAAAATAGAAAGAAATGAAATAATTAAAAGAAAGGCTAAAAAGTTGTTTGTAAAATTAAAAGCAGCAAGAGCGGGTGAGACGTAGAGGAAAAAAGTCGTAAATGTGTAGTTACCGAAAAAAGAAAAAAAAAAAAAAAAATATACAGATGCAAATAATGATATTTTGCTAAACGCTTGACGGAAATAATGATTGAAATTGTATGCGTATCAAACTATTGTAAATATATTAAATATGAATACTTTTAAAAAATACATATTACGTACACGTACGGAAATCGTATGCAAATGAAAAAAAAAAGAAAAATATCTATCATCAAACTGCGGTGCCAGTAGCACTGAATTAACTAAAAGCACGCATACGAGAGGGGATAATTAAATGAAGTCGATGAAAATATTGTCAAGTGGAGCCCCCCCCCCGCTCCACCGAGTAGGTCAAATGAGATGCGGTCAGTACAATCCTATTTTGCGTATTGCGATCGCGGAAATGCACAAACTGGCCCGTTTTTTATTTCTGTTGCTAATGAATTTTCTCAGGAGGAATCAGATTCACAGTTTATCATCATCGCGTCAGTATTTACAGCTTTTTAGAGTTCGTGTCGTCAGGAGCCTCAGCAGCGGAGGAAGGTCTTGTGCGTATGATAATAATGCCTGTTTCACTTAGGATCAGGGGGCTGCGGAAATTAAAGAAGAAATATATGCTTTTAATATTCAATTTACATTTTCTGTTACGTTTCTTTTTTTCCTTGTTATTTCGAATTTTCCCGGTTTATTTCTTCGTCGATCAGCAATCGACAATAAAAAGAAAAAGTAACAGCGAACAACGAGGCACCGTTGTTGATTATCTTAACGACAGCGCTGTCTTTCAACTTTTTTACCGAACTTTTTGCATTGTACGACTTATTCGCTGACGAAGCCCCAGCGCTGAAATATGTGACCGGATATCGGACCGAGTGCACGCGTCCGTAGTCTGAACCGGCGAAAAGTTCAGGTCATTCTCTGTTCGTTTTTTTTCCCCGAACGATTTCACGCTTAATAACAGGGCAAAGCGGCTAGTATGCATTTATTCAGGTTAAGATCTGCGGTCGGAGGTTAGTCAGCGAACGACACGTAATAATTATTAATTAAGTCGGGCGACCGGGTAATATCTCGTCATCTTGCCAACGTACGGCTGTTTTACAATAATCAGATAAAATACGACCATTGTGAAACTGCTGATTTCATCCAAGTACCCGGAAGTACTTGGATGTTCGTTCTCTGTTGACGGTTTCTATTATTACGCGAAGCCCTTTGTAATGCGCCGCCGCTGTGCAGTCGGTTGAATTTTGGCAAGTTTCGTTCAGCGGAATCTACCTGCGCGATGATTTATTCTAATGTGTCGCCTCTTCCTTCACGCCATGTTCGCATGCTGCTTTATTCAAATCGCTCCGGCGGGTAACGAACAGCGTCGTCCTTCTTGAGGATTATCCTGTACGTTTTGCAGCGCTCTCGCAGTGTTTAGTTGTGTCGCGGATAAGCCGAGTTATATCAAGTGAGCAGGAGCCGACTCGCCAAACGCTATTACGTGCAGAGTTTCCGTAGTCTTTGACGGAACCGCCTATATGTATGCGGCGTGGTATTCATCGTCGCCGCACAGAAAACCATCCTTCATCCCTTAAATTATAGAACGTAATAATTTTTTACCGCTTTTTTCGGGTCGTTTTTTCCCCGATGGTCGCAAAGCGGGAAGGACGTGTTAAGTGCATGATACCGCCCTGTAGTGTACTGACCTTTGACTTTTTCGATGAAACTTTTGGATAGTTGCCGTTATCCTTTTTTTATTTTTTTCATTTTCTTTCAGTCGAATAAGATTAAAATAATTACAGGTTTTTTGTTTATTCAAAAAACAATAATAATAGTAATAATAATTAAAGTTTTGTATAATACTGAGAATATATAGTAGGCACTTTAAATATATTTATTTTAAATATACCGCCGAACTATATATTCGCATTAAAGGTAAAATTTGAAAATTAGTGTGTATCGCGATTTTCGTAAATCACGTGAATGTTTAAATGGTAATGTGACACGGTGTTTCGGCTCATCGCGTTGATTATTGAACTAGACTAGCGTGCTCGTGACTTTTCTAAACGGGAAGACATTTTAAACGGGACATTGCGGCTGCCGTCCCCGCATCTTTCTGTACATCGATAAGATGATTAATTTCGCGGCTTTGGCCTTTTAAAAAAATTAGCTATAAACAGGTATTCCGTTCAATCGGAATTGTTTAATTTTAAAATAGAATAATATTTCAAATAGATTCAAATCGCCAATTTTCCGAATTTAAATACACACGATTTGAACGGCATTTGAACGATTTCGTGGCTCGTATTGCAGGTACCGGCAGCGATAAACTCTGGCGCGGGAAAGGGTGCAACGAAATTATTAATTGGACAAAGAAAAGGTAATTTATACTTTTACATAATGACGTCAAAGTGAATTCACCGCAAATATAAATATACCGCGGCTCGGGACCGGACGTTGCACTCTCGTTGAACAACTAATCAGAATCAGGCGATCCGGTTGTTTCTTCGAAGACCTCGAGACACTTTTGTTGTTTCAGTGAATCTTGAGTGATACGATTACCGCTTCCTCGAATGAATTATTTTTTAACCTTTAAGGGCGAGTAAAGATTGTTCTATTCCGTCCGTGTGGCATCTATTCCAATATGAATTTTGAAAAACTTATGTCTGTGATGGTTAATGTGATCACACAGTGAAACTGAAAACAGGAAAGGTTGACGAAAATTAATCGGATGCTACCTTAGATGGGATTTTTTATAATTATCCAAGTTGGAAAGATGTGGAGAATTATTTATTGATCAGCGTAAAATAATTCTTCATTACTACCTTTTCGATTATATAAAAAGGGAAAGTTGATTTAGTTAATTAAATTATATTCCGGTAAAATAATTTTGCCCGCGCCGTGTACACTGTTGAAATTGAAAGTGTATCATAAAAAAAAAAAAAACTACATACAGCGTATGTGTAATTGGGAAGAAAACAGTTTTGCTCGATACAGATGATGGAAAGTTTCTCAAATTAGCGAGTAAAATCGATTATTAGTTTCCCGTCAAAAAGATTTTGCTCATATGACACGAAAAAACAAAATATCGCGTACGATACGGAAAACCTCGAATTATAATAAATTATCGGAAGAGATTATAGAAAGAAATCGTGATAAGAAAAGATGGGGAACGAAAAAAAAAATAATAATATTAAGAGAGTATAACGTTTTTCGGAACGCAATTTGAAATAAAATTTTTATTAGATGTAGCCGTCAAAAAAGTTGCCTTATTCGGAAACCGGTGTTAACTCTGACTGGTTGCTAGTTCTCTACCTTTTTTAGTTCTGTTTCTTCTTTTGAAAAATAAAAGGGCTGTCATTTTCACGTGCTTATTCAAACACTACGTTCTCCGAATTGAGCTTATATATATCGGGAAACTTTTTTGTCGGACTTTTCTACCTGTTAAATATATGCCGGCCGCGCTGAATATACACGACCGGTAAAATTCACTTTCAGCCCCATTTTAACTTTACCTGCCTTTAATCGTCAAGTTGGCCAAAACACGCTTTACCAGTTTAAATTTGATTAAAAATTCGATATTTAATAATATACGTTTGTAAGGGTTCATTTTTCCAACGAGATTTTTAAACACACGTACACTAACTACTAAAAAGTTCCAACACACGTGCCTTCGCCATTTAGCCAGTTTTTTTCTTTTAACCCGTTTATAATAGGGTATTTTATAAAACTTTCTTACTTCTTATTGATTTAAACGAGGAAAGGTTTTCGTGGCGTTGAAGTTATCCACAGGTCCATCGCGTTGGAAAAATTCATCAGAAACTCTAACGTTTCGAAACAGATTACACTGTGTTCATCATGAGAGAAACAACTGTTAGGTACTAGTAAAACTAAATTCGGCTTTGGATCTGCCACTATCTGAGTTCCGGACACTAGAGCTCTGATGTCTGTTCTAAGTTTGTCCCTACCCCGCTCGTAAACTAGACACTGCCAAAAATAAATCGATCTATTGTACCCTCTATTCCACAACTACTGCATGCATGATAATATTAATAATTTTTTCCAAGTGAACGGGGGTTTTGTTGTGTTCTGTTCCCAGTCTAGTTATTGTTACTATAAAGTCTCTTTCGAAATTGTTAGCTGCCTTAAACCGAAGCGACCCTCGGGACATACTTGAATTGCTTTCCCCCTTTTTGCTTATTAGTCTGTTGGTACCCGACGTTCCACTTCGTCATAATAAGTATGTTCTCTAATTACCGACAAGAACTCCCTCCAATTTAATTTCTGGACAACTGTCTACTGCGGTTCTTGCAATTCTATCCACTACTTCATTTCCTATAATAATTCACTTTAGTATCGCTTCCGTTGTCGCCTGTTGTAAATTAAATACCTCTCTTCTTATGAGAGGCATTCGTTATTTGACATTTTCTTGCCAGTTCCGTGTGCTGGTTTATACGGCTAGAGAGTCCGTGAGAATTAATATTTTTTGACCGATAAAAACTTTTTAGAATATATTCTGGACCTTTTAATATAGCAAATAGTTTAAATTTCAAAAGAAGATCCCCGGCATATGTCAATCGAACAGTTTTAAAGAACCCTCAGCTACGGTAATAAAATGCTGCTCTGTATCTATTTTGCCCCAGATCAAACGATCCATCGGTATAGTAGAGGATTTTGTAATCATTGAACCGAGATTTTAATATACCATATATTATCCAAAATTGTTGCGATCTGGAATTGGTCGGTTCGTTTTGACAAATTCTTTAGTATATCTAATTTAGTTTATGGGCAGCAAAACTGAAAATCCATCCAAGATAGCGCCGGTTTAATGTTTTTGTAAATCTATTAAAATCAGAGTAGTTGTTAAAACTAGTAAATATTGAAGGAGTTTTGGTAAGCTTCCGGTAATCCCGATTTTTTAAGCTGTCCAGGTATCTATTATATTTATTGGATGAAAGCGATACTCTTTATTTTTTATGTAAAAAAAACAGTTCCAACACACGCCGTTATAATTTTATCTAAATTATCGCATAGAACCTTATTAGGAAATGCTTTTTTCCCCTTTTTCTTCTTAATTTATTTCAAGCTCGTCAACTACAAACGTTAACCCAGCGCGCAATAGTGCGTATTTTATACTGTATTCGCTTATCCTTTGTATTACTATCTTTAGTTTTGCTCAAATGAGTTAAAACTTTCAATGCATTTTTGCAAGTTAATAAATAAATTTGGACCACCTAATCAATGGAAGGTGTATTGGCGCTGGATCACGCACAAAAGATCTTGAACCTTAGAATATCGATGAATATTTTGGTACTGAAAAAAGACGAAGAGGATAAAAAATAACGAAGTATCGGATGAAATGTACCGGGAGGAGAAGGTGTTAATAGAAACCGGATACGAAGAATTAAGTTCCTATTACTTCGAGACGTGCTTGAAGACAAAACTTAAGGATGACCTTATTAAAAGGCGCCGTCTTATAAACGGCTATTTTTACTGCATCGGAAATATATGTATATCATGTCGAGGAACCAGTGTGCCTTTGTACCATGGGACCGGAAACTTTCAAACCGGAGTCAATTTTACACGAACCTAAACATGGATATTTAAATAGTCATGCTTGACACATTTCTTTCAGCCAATAATGTTACCCCGTTATTTACTTTCGTCTCTTTTGTAGTGTGTTTATAACAGTTTTCTTAAAGTGTGTTCTTTTTTTAAAATTTAATTTAATTTGAGCTAGTCTCGGCGACGGACGTTAATTGGGAGCAAATATAATATTTCCGCTATTTTGTGTAGCAGCGGGATTCGAACCGCGTTCCAGTCCAACTATACTAACCAATAATGGCTGTGTCAGTTTTTATTCGATGATTACTCTGTCTCGCTAACTTTTATTTGACACGCAATAATCTCTTTACAGCGACTAATTGCAAACACGAGGCGTCTAACATATGTCGAACAGAACACACCGATAAGATCAGCCTCGCTACAAAGTCCAGTGGTAACATGACCACGAGTAAAGCAAACCCCATTCAAAGATTTTCTTCATTTTGTATTAAACACTTCCTAAGAATGAAACCTAATGCGTAAAGCAGGACTTACCGCAGAAGCGTGGGCATAACCGCAGATAAAATTTGAAAAAAGGGATAAACGATATACTATACCATCAGTTAAAGCAAAATTATACAAAAATTACGATTCAGCCGGTTATGGGAATAAGTCATGTACCCATAATAATATCCGTGTAAATGTGTGGCTTTTCTGAAATGTTTTCTATTTAGCAGAAATTTTCAACTTATTTAAAAAGCGAAAGAAAAAATATCTCTTAATTTTGTATCTGATAAACGGTTTCATTTACTTCTCTTTTTTTGTTAAAAAATAAATATAATTAAAACTCAGAAGACATACTTCTAAAAACCCTGCCTCCGTATAAGCGTGTGAAATTGATGACGCCGGACAATAAACGCTGACATGTACTTCCTCTTTCATTCTTGAAGCAAGCAAAACAAAATCTCTCGCATCTAACGCACCAATCGTACGGATAGTGAGCGGTAAGAGAAAATTTCTTGTTTTATTAAAAGCAAAACACAGTTTTATTTTCCCGGAAAACCGTTTCATCGGATAATTTTCATAAGTCTGATGCTGATCTTGGAAAACGATGAAATTCAATTAGATGACTGATGATTGGAACTGTTTGCAGTGTGCGAGGAATGGAACCTTTGTACCTTGTGTTGGAAGCTTAAAAAACTATCCAACGTGACGTGATCCCTAGTGAGTATAGAACTACCACCCTTTCAGCAAAAATGACAAACTTCTTGTTTTGCAGCTCATTTTTGACGGCGTATGGCACGTTAGGTATGAAATTTCGTTTCGTGATCTCTTCATGCGAAAATGGAAGAATTTACTTGTTTTTGAGTTAAAATTAACGCTTCGACACGGATTAAAATGTACTGATATTTCTTAATTTTGGTGGACTCCATAATAAAAATCCCTAAAAGCACAGATGTTTAAATATTCTACGGACACCGTTAATACTTTTGTTTGGATAGCAACAGTAAAATACGCAACGTCATTAACTTTAGGTCAGGTCCTAGACTTTATAAGCAGTGGTTCCTTTATAATCCCGTGTTTCAGGTCTAAGTGGCATCTTTATAAGTGCGCAAAGTTTTGATGTACATATATCACCAAAAAGAAAAGGTTGATTTTTTTGTAATATCCCAGTTTGTTATTTACAATTTAACATTCGCTCTCATGATCCTTTTTTCTTTTTGTAAAGTTCACCGATATTACGGTATTTTAGATCATTATCTTATTACACGACGTAATGCATCTCGACAACCGAATACGTCGCTATCGGAATTCACCAAATTTATATAGTCTGTAGTACCTTCCGGCAAAAAGACTTTTCATATTGATCCGAATTTCACTGAACACGACCTACGTTCGATTTATAAAATCGTTGTTACTTATAAGATATCATGTCAAAGATATCCCTTCGAAAGATCTGTTTGGTAGTATGCTGCGAGCGTTGCTGTTGAAAAGAAAATCCTTAAAAACATCATCTAATAGGAGCGAAAAATTAATAATCCTGTAATCGAGTCGTACGCGGCAATGATAGAGTGCTGAAATGATTGAAGAAAATTTACAAAAAGCCCCACGCTGAAAACGACGAAAATACAGCGCTGAAAGGGATTTTTTGAAATAAGTTTGGAGAAGTAGTAGAGTCGATTACGTATTTTCCAGCTCTAGCCGATACTGTTTGCAAAATTTTACGACAGAATGTGACTTTTAATGAGTTGACTAACCGAAGGCGCATTCGTGACGACCTAATATTATTTCTAGTTGCGTCACCGAACGATTTTGAGAGCCTCTGCTGTAGGCGTAGCTTAAATAGTGCTGAAAAATGATGTTGTTTTTCTTGCCTATTTCAATTCACGCCTACATCGAAAATAAATTTAACCGGAAATCAGATATTGCGTAGCATTCGTATATGCCGCTGGGCGCATGATGTAATTTCACAAATATTTCTAAAAATCCGTTAAATTTCAGTGTATTTTAGGTATACGTAATAGCCGATGGTGAATACTTTCGATGTTTTCGAATAATAATTTTCTTAAAAATAAAACCTGCCCTATAGGGAAGAACGAGAAACGTTAAAAATTAAATATAAATTTAGAACTATTTTAGAAATCGCTCGAATGTGACGTAATAAGTTAATATTCACAGCGATATTCGGTCATTTTTGGTAATGAAGTGCCGGATTTCTTGACCCGGATTGCTGCTTTTTTAAAAATTCCTTCCTTTAATCTCTTTCAGCTGCCTAAAAGTCTCCATCTTGAGATCACGGTATCGGATATTTACGCTTCCTCTTTTTCTAACAATTGCTTTTCCTATTTATCCGTTCAACCTAGTTTTCATTCTAATCCGTGGTTCCTTTTCTCACGTCGTCGTTCATTTGCTTCTCCTCATTATTCATCGATATTCTTAAACCATTCTCTACTACAGTCCCTTCCTATACTGCCCTCATTACTCAAACAAAGCGCGAGTTTGCTACGCTGATCATGTGTTTATTAAGGACTCCATCTCTTTCTGTTGAGTGTTCTCTTTGTATTCTAATCATTATATTCCCGGTGTACTCCTATTAACAATATCTGATCGTATTAAGATATAATTGGTTCTTTCTTTTTCTAGTTGTTTCTGGGTAAGTGCCCTTGACGGGGGAAAAAAAAACGATATTCAGGCATACTATATCGAAAATTTAAGATATAATTTTTTTTTTTATCCCAGCTTTCGCCTTGTGGCTGCTTTAAACGTTTAACTTAAAATTATTATCGGTTATAGACTACATCTCTGTATTTGTCTGGCCTTGATGTATATATATATATATATATATATATATATATGTAATAGTCCGCTCAAATAAGAACGCGGACTCGAAACAATTTGACTTTTATTTCGCTATCTTAAAATATTGTTTGTCTTTTAGAAATTCCTTGTTCCACTCTTTGTATATGCTGTTTCTAACGATAATGGCGAAATTTCTCACGTTCAGTTTTAAGTTAATTATATTCTACCAGTTGCTCTTCGTTTAATACCACAGCGAGAAGGAATCCACTTCAATGAAACCTGACTACCCCCTAACACCACTTGGTGCATATACGTATATTTCTTTATTAAACATTCTGTATTTGTTATTCGTTTTCGTTGATATCGGTTAACTTTGATAATTCTGTAAGGTAGATTGCTAAAACTAATGTTTGTTTGCCCAATGTATTTTTTAGAATAGACTAAACACCTCAATATCACGTTTCTGTAGTGAATGATAGGGCAGGTATGGCAAGCGAAACGTTTGACATCGATTGCTATTCGCGCGATAGAATCCTATTTAATCGCGAACCACTGGCAATTAAACGAAACGCAACGGATGAATGCGGATGTTAAAAAGGAATCAACATATACACGTAGACGTAGTTTTAGTAAGGCATAACCGTTTTACTAGTAGATTTCGGTAAAGAACTACATGGACCTCGATAGGCAAATACAATCGATGGAACTAAGAACACACCAAGAGATGAAATCATTTGCACACGGATGGTGAGTATACAAGTTACAGAACTTCGGTACTGGTCTTATACCGAACAAATCGACACGTTGAAATCAGAAAATGCGACAGCAAAGCTCCGGCTTTAAATTCAAAAAGTACGTTTGTTCTATTTCGTCGTACGGTCTGGAAACGACATCATATCGCGTGGGGAAAAAAAGCATGATTACCTTGAAGCGTGTGAAACACGGTTGCGTAGAAGTAAAACATTTTAAATAAAGCGATTGGTCAAAGTGTTGACCAGCGCCACCGACGAAAGAAAAATCTTGAATATAATTAGGAATGGTCACACCTGATTAGAAGCAACACGACAGGAACGATCAAAAAAGCCTGAGGAAGCCGACGTAGCTCGTCAGCGGAATGGAAAATCATCGATACTCGAGCTAATTAAGGCAGTGGTTAAATTGTTATGATGGTTCGAGTGCCGTATGTCTTGGAAAAGGTTGCATGCTTTGATGACAAACATAAATTCCTATACTGTGATACATTACGCATTACGCATAAAATATCACATACTATAACGTATCACGCGTTTCGTGAAAATTAAAGATACACCACTAGCTGGAAAACGTGTTTCTCAACTAATTTTCATTTTATACCTTCTTAAGCCGTTGCGTGAGTATTTGTTTTGTGTTTTTTCATTTTTTTTTTTTAACGTGAAACACATTTTTGGACTGTGCCATACCATAGTTTATGTTTCACGATGCAGTCTGCAGTTATTATTTACATCACGCTGCTACGCTTTAGTAGCAAAAAAAAATTTTGTTCTCAGCGTTTTACCATTAACCATCGGAGGCAAAACATGAGCTCGACCCGCATTTTTCTTCTTACAAATGTTCGCTAGCTTTTCTTTACGGCAGCCAATAAAATCGACGGTCCGCTTAATCCAGCACGACTCAGCACTTTTGTGTCTGTCTTATCTGTCCATTTTATTCCGCGATTCTTCCGTCTGTCATCCGGACCGCTTCTAATTTCTTGCGCCGCCTAGCGCGACCATAACATAAAAGTTATTTTAACCGGACTTGAATGTTCTCTGTCCCAAAACGTTCACGGAAAGTTTCCGTACCGTACTGATTCTTAAACTTCTTCCACGTTTCTTCCATCTTCACCGATGCTTCTTCGAAATAAACTTTGAGCTCAATTATTTCTTTCCGTGACTTTAACGACGAACCTCCGGCAATCCGAGAAAGGTGTTAATTAAAGGGTGAAAAATTTATTTTCCGCTTTTTTTTTTCTAAAAAAAAAAGAAAAAGAAAGTCTCCATCTCAGCTGACCTGTAAGCGATATTGAAGGATTTTTAGCAACTTCAGAAGTTTCGGAAAACTGGCGACGGTTTCCACGACGACGGAAAACTAATTAAATGGAAATTAAGCTTAATAAGTATTCATTAAAAATGTGCTTTTTTCAAGCGGAATAAAGCAGCGGATAAAAGTTTACCGAAAATTCCAGACGATTTTTGTAATGCAATATTTTCCTAGTCAATAAAATGTAAACTCGCGTAATTTTTTTCCATTCATTAAAATTTAACTCCATTTAGAGAGTCGTCTCTTCAAACTCCCCCCCCCCTCCCCCCTCCCCCGTTGCCACAGATCGGTGTGGCCCTTTCTGAACAAAATGATGCGACTACGTTCATTAATACTTTTACGAAGCTCTCTGTGCGTGAAGGTTTCACAGTCTTACGCCTACGTTCCTTTTCTTCTCGTCTCTTCTATTCGTGCATAATAATATTTGAACTGTTATTCGAATTTTATTTTCGTTTTCACTGTATTTTTCTTGTAGCGTACGTGTATGTTTTGATTATTATCAGAGTTACTGTTATTACACTCATTTCTTCTTAGGCTTTTATCGCTACTGAAAATGATCGAATACGAAATTATTCACATTTCTTGATAAAGGTTGTTTATTATAACTAAATCATAAAACACGAAAACATCATGAAAAAGTCCACTCTAAAGGCGTTATAATTATAGCACACTAGTTACGATCCCGCTACAGGCAAACGAGCGCGATATCGGATTACTCATTAATTTTATCAATCTAACGAATAAATATTATATTTTTATAGCGATAAAATCAGCCTAATGAAAAATATGGCAAAATTAGTTTAAGAAAAATAACGATTTTTTATACTCATCTTCATTATTAATTTTTACCATTTGTGTAGAAAATCCGCTACCACTTTCAGATTCTATAAATGTAAAATAAATTCTCCGCTTATTAACGAACAGAAATACGTACTTTAAGATAAATGCCTCAATTTAATTCGACCATAGCCGATCATCAGCTAACAGTATAGACTGAAATGGAACTATTCGATGATCGGCTGTGCCCGGAAACGTTTTCTTCAACTGAGGTATATTAATGGCGGCAACACGACTTAAAAAATAATAAGATTGCATATTTTATTTAGTTAGATTGAATTTTAAATGTCAATAATTTACACCGTTTCGTCGACAGTTCGTTAACTATTTTCATTATCTGCGATGAAAGTTGTTTTTATTTGTCGCCGCGGAATAGTAATGGGCGTCTGGATCGCGTGTATACACGCTTCGTTGGTTCTCGTTCGTTAGTGCATTCTTTAGTTTCGTTTCCTGTTTATTTTTTTCTGTAAATTTGTTCTCTTGTTTCTAGTCACTTCTTTTGCTTTCCTACTTATTCGTCGTGTGTTTATCCTCGCCAGTAGTTTTTTCATTTCTTTTATCTGTTGTTTTTGTGAAAAATGGCTCTTTTAAGGGCTAACGATAATCTTTTTCTGCTACTTTACCGTTTTGTGAACCATTGTGTAAAATGTAATTTCTCTTTTGTTTTTTGTAATTAATTCGTTTTTGTTCTCCACACCGATTACAAGGGATTTTTATTTTTAATTTATTGAAATAAATTATGTTTGTTAATAAGGGGAATTTTTATTTATTTCCTATATTTATAAATATTAACAAACAGGTTAATCTAGATTATTTTTATATTCTACTCTTAAGGGGAAGAACTCTGTAATGTAGATCTGAAAGGAATCAATAGCAGTTTTTTCCTCCTTTTGGCAATTCGCGTTCATTTTCTCAGGTACGTATTTAATTTCGGGTTTAATGCGTGGGAGCGAATTGAGTCGAGACAAATTTTAAAGCTGTGACTAGTAGAAATCACCTGAACTATACCGTAAACTAAATAATAAGCGTCAAAAGTATTCTCAGTGTGTGACACGTGATGTTACTTTCTGTAACATTATACCAGTTCTTATTCGTTAAATCAGTCCAGTAGTGACATTTGAGCAAAACGGTCCGGGTTCACCTCGAAATAAACGTAGCGAATTAAACCGCAAAAATATTCAAGAACGTTCTGTTTGTTGGATTTGTTGAGGAGGATTGTGCGCGATCAGTTGCTGGCTTTACACACTAACAGATACCGTATCTTACGTTAACGCCGTTTGACGTTCCGAACACAGAGTTACCAACCACCACTAGTGATGAACAGAATTCCCATTATACTTCTACCTACCTGTTACAATGGCACGGCAATTTTATGTATATGCAACCCGCTGTAACTCGTTTCAGCCTGTTCCGTCACGCAATCTGTTTCAACTCATTACACAAACGCTAACTTAAATTCGATAACATTACGACGTAACTGAAAATAATCAACGAGAGTCCCATACTATCAAAGAGTATCGTGGATCACGAAATTATTAATCTTTTAATAATACGTGTTTAAGGGTTTTTTTTGGGGGCAGCTCTTTTCTCCCGGGCACTTTGCTTCGCGCATTTTATAACCAGAGTTCAGTTTCAGATTAGGTATATAATAACCTAGGAGTGACTGGAGTCCGCAATGAGACAAATCAACCATGAATTCGGTAACTCCATGCGCGCTACCTTTCTACCAAGGATGCATTTTCGGAATAATAAAAACTACACACTTTACTCGTTCTTTTCAAAAAAAAATTTCAACCATAGATTGATTATATTTTTATTTTATTCCAATTTCGGAATATCATTTAAAGCTAGTATTTTCATTTAGGGAATTATTAAAAATAATATTCCGTAAAATTTAAGTGCGGTTATTATAATTTTTATGTAGGTGAATACATCCTGTTTGTTAAAATGGTATAATAAAATAAACTTTAATTTGTTTGTTATTAAAGTTTATTTTATTATATTATAATTTTTCTTCAAATCTCTAATGTTCGTTTTATAAACTGACTCTCGGGTACGTCTTATGACTCAATCAAAAAAATCACGAAGAAATTTAGTCGGTCACAAAGAAATGTCACGAAATTTTACGATTTCCCTTTCTGAGCGGCATCGGTAGCTATGGGGAAATATCTTACATCTATAATATATTATATATATATATATATATATATATATATATATATATACCATAATTTTATTCAAATTGCAATCAACAGTTTGAGCTCATGTTTCAATTTGTATCACATATTTCACACATCATCGGAAAGACACATTGTCACGATGTTGCACATCTACCACATCAAAATATTCCGACAACACGGAAGTTTACCGAATGACATTTTTTTACAAGACAACAAAATACAACTACTGCAAACAGACAGAAAATTTTAGTTACTGCGAATCTTAAGTGAAAGAAAACTAAAGTAGTCCACGCCGTAATTTCTGTCGAAAGCACACGTTGATTTCCTTTCCCGGTGAGAGAACAAACGGGCAGGTATTTCCGTACCTTTTTCGGAGAATTACATTTTGACGGGAACCACACGCGTCTGTCGGCTGGCGGGTAAAGTATGATATTTCGTTTTAGCAAAAAACACATCTATTGATCGCAGCGCGAATATTTTGTTTTACTATACTGTAAACATAAATATTAATCTAAGAATTTAAATAAAATTTTGTAAGACCGTTGCTCCGATGACACTTTATCAGGGTAACAGTTTTGCGTTTCGTATAGCGCATTTTTCCGGAATACTCTCTCAGCCATAACTGTTATCGGCGATCCGTAGTATTAATTATTTCACCGTAGCAATAATCATTTTGAAAAAAACGTAAAGCAAATTGCTGTTATCCCGGCTGAGACGAAACCTGATAGGAAAATGTAATGATGAAAATGATTATAGCGATCTTAAGCGAACAGTATGAACCAAAAAAAAAAAAAAAAAAGAAGTAATAGGACATTATAATTTAGACCTGAAACACAGAAACTGTACCCATCGAAAGTAGCTGACACAAGGTTTATATTGGTATTTTTTAAAATCACCAACAAAAACTGCTACTGTGATTTAACACAGATCAACATACACTCCTAGCGTCGGAAAATCGAATTACACTGTCACCCGATTTAAGCCTTTTTACAAACAATCATTCCAAACTTTGGTTAGACAGATACCCTTCCTTATTCATCTTCTCATTCAGCTGACAACCAGTTCTCAGCCTTGGTTTCTATCTATTCTGTTCAGCGGTCATTCTACTATTGTATCATTATTTATATTAAGAATTAATCATTCTCTTTTCCCCGCTTTCTCTAACTCCTTCTTTTTTCTGTTCTCTCCGCAACTCTGATTCTCCCTTTGAATGCGACGCAAACCATGTTTTCGGCTCTTGTTAGTGAACGCTCTTCTCTTTTGTATTCGAAAATCTTTGCTCTTGGCCCTGCGGCTTTTTTTACAGTACTTCCTTTATCCTCTTCCTTTCCATCTCCAGCAATAATTTCGTTACTTCAATCTTTTGTTCTCTCCATCTCCTATCGTCTGAGCATCTAATTTCCTATCCTAATGCATGCAATTGGTTGGGTCAAACGCAAGAGCTAGCCCAAAAAATAAATAAGAAAAGAAAAAAAAATAATAATATTCGCCAAGCATTCGCGCTGAATACTTCTTTGCTCGATTGGTAGCAGCGCTTTGTCCGGTGTAAAGATCTTCAATATATGGTTCAATTCAAATATGGATAACTAAATTAATTTTTCTTATTGCGCTGGAAGTCAGCTGGTCGAGTAAATTCACGCACTTCTCCTTCGTGCCGTAATACAAAAAAAATTTGAATTTTCTCAAAGTACATGTTTTTGAAATTATCCTTTATAGAAAATTTAGGTGTTATAAAATAAAAAAGAACTTAAAATTTTCAGTAAAATGGAAAAAAAAAACAGTGGCTCTTTCTTCTATCGCGCTGATTATTAATTAATAAAAGCGGATCTATCAGTGTTGCTAATTAAGAGCAGGATTAATCGATTGGTACGAAGGAAACGGTGGCCATATTTCTGCACATAAATATAGCAGATAAGACAGAGCGTTTTCATCTGTGTATGCAGAAACGAATTGGCCGCTATTTCGCGAGATAAACTACAGCCTCCGTCCCAAACGAGCGTATGAGAACCGTAAATGGCCGCTTTCCTCCTCATGCACTGCAAACGATCACGTACTCTTTCATTTAACGAAGTGTACCCCTGAGAAAAAATACAACGCCGCTGACTCACATTTTAACGACTCAGCCCAGGACCGATGATAATACACGTATAAACGGGCCCACAGCTCGCGCACACGCGCAAACGCAGCCCTTGATGAATACACCCCCTGCGCTTTTTCTTATCAAATTCGTTTAAGCCCCTTTTTAATTTACCCTCCAGCCCATCGGCAGATTACTACAATTTTTTATATGCTCTTTGTTGGCCCGCTTAAACAATAAACCGCGTTTTATAAAGAAATCCGGAATGTCCTAGCCGGAAAAAATATGGACTCATAATCATAGAGATCTATGTGCGCTCTTTGTTTCCTGCCCTGTTACCATATATCAAACGGCTGGCCCGGCAAATTTTATCTTCGAACGCGACCCCCCCCCCCCGGTTTTTCTCAGCGTAATTATTCTCGTTATTATTTCTCATGTTTGTGTTCCACGTCTTTTCGTGTAAAAAACTCGAAAAAAAAAAAAAGTACATATAATTATCTATTGTTCCGTTCTTTTTTCCTCCAAACACTTTTAATAACACGAATAAATATTACAATTTTAAACAGCGAAAAATGTACATATAAATATATGTATGTTCATGTGGGTATGTATGATATGGCCAGCGGTGCTTTAATGCCGATTACAAATATTTTTATTTGTTTGCCGACTGAATAACTCGCATTAGTTAAAATTACTTTTTATGCATCGGACGAAATTTAATCTCTTCAGACCGAAACTGAAATTTGGTCCAAAGTCAGTAAAACCGAAACTCGAAAAAAACTGATTAAAAACTAAATCTGTATTTCAAAATCTTTTTAAGACTTCCTACGCACCATGTCGTAAGGCTCTGAAGGAATATAAAATTAGGTTTAATGAAATTAAAGATATTTCGATACTTAATCTAAGCGTCTCGTTTCCATCTTAATAGAAGACAAATCATTTGATTAATATGGCTGTGATTTTCAAAAGAACTACCGAGTACAGAAAAAAAAACTGTCCTGCATATCGCACGTTTGCGACTGATTAAATTTGCGATATTTTAAACGTAAAAAATGTTTATCGATACTGAACAAAGTCTATTATAAATCATTCGGAACATATTTGTTTTACGGAAAAATTATGATTAATTAAAAGACACACTGTATATATATATATATATATATATATATATAGATATATATATAGATATATATATAGATATAGATATATGTGGGCGGTAAGGACAACTGTCGAAAGCTAAAATACCGCATTCGCAAACCACTGGACTACGAAGAATTATTAATGGAAAATTATTTTGAAAAATTTTTCATGCGTCGCCGAGAAAGTGCTGTAACATGCCCAAATTATAGCTTCGATTCGCACTTTTGAAATATAAAAAACGATTTCGTTTTATAAATCACAGCGAAAAAATAAATATCTCCCCAATATTTTAATTTTGAAAAGTTTTTTCAAAAAATTGAATAAAAAAAAGAAAGCCGGTCAACTATTTGATGTTTTCATTTTTTTTAAATATAGTTTATTTAAAAGTTCGGAGATTATTTCAATATTAATTAGACAGTTGAGAATGTAATTAAAAATTAAGAACAAAACTCCCGATCTTCATTACGCATTAGCGATACTATCGACCGATAATTGAACTTTAGAAAGAATTTGTTTGGCCTATAACGGCAAATTTGTCAATAAATTTCCTGTCAATAATATCCTCTTTCCATCCAAACAAGCGTACCTCAAATCACGATCGGATACCTACATTACCTCTTTTTTCAATCCTGAATCCTTTTACAAACTCTTGCAACCTCTGCCTTCGTCACGTTCCTGGTTTGCTGATTTCCCTGGTTTCAGTCGTTCCGTTATTTCCTCCATAACACGTCTTCCTCTCAACCATAATTGTCTTCCTTCGTCTCTCTTTCGTTTTTCTATTGTTTCTTTCCCATACTGTAATTTTCATCCCTCGGATCATGACTGTGTTTGTGCTGCAAATCATATCCTTTTTGAATGCTCTCTTCTTGTACAGGAGCGTTCCCTCCTCTATACTAAGCTTCTCCGCTTGAAACTACCTACTCCTTTTTGTGCGTCCTACATGCTTTCCTTTCCTTCACCAGATGTTGTTCCAATCTTAGCGGAGTTCATTTCCTCTATTTCTTTATATATCAAAATGTAATCCTGTTTTCGTAATTCTTTGATGATGGGCCATAGCCCTTGGTTGGCGTTCCCAAAAAAAAGACAAATTAAGATTATCTGCGTGCTTTTACATCGTAAATTACAATTTATAGGAATACTCCTTGTTTTATGGAATATGTAAGAATGTAAATAACTAATGTTCTAATGACGTGAAAGAGAAACGAGCGTTTTTGGGGAATGGCGAGCAAAACGAAGAAGAAGTGAAACCCCCTAGTTTCTGTTATTAATATTTTATTTATTTTTTATTATTTCATCACAACTGACCAGTTTTAGTGGTCATTTAGCGATTAATTTAATGTGATAAAGAATATTTTGTGGAGGGGTAGTATTCAGTAGTACTCCCTCCGAAGTTTATAATGGCTGGACAAGGTCTAAAGGTTTATTTCGCCACAGTCTGCGTATTTCACCGGAGTTCTCCAGCAAATTGGTAGCAAATGGATTCATATGAATGCTAAGTCGGGCGATATATTTATTTGCTTGTTTTTTGATTTCATCCAAACATGACACGTTTAAGTCATTACGGAGGGTATAATTTGAGACGTATCGGGGGGCTGCAGTACCCTATTCTGATATCGCTGTATTTTCTGTAAATTGGATGTTTTTGCGCAGCCCCACAGCTGTATACCGTACAGCCAGATCGGTTTTAGAGCTACTAGTTTATGTAATAAAGTTTTATTGTCTAACGATAAGCTCGATCTCTTAGCTAACAGCCACGACATGGTTCTAGTTTTAAACCTCAAATGCTCCATTTTTTTCTGAATGTTAGTACCCCAGGTCAGCTTAGCGTCCAAGTGCATGCCTAAATATTTTACGTTATTCGTATTCAGTATTACGACGTTATTTATTTTGATTGGCAGGCGTTCAATTTTTCGATTTGTGAATGAAATATGCGTCGACTTACTTTCATTGACTACTATGCGCCATCGTTTTAGCCAAGTTTCCACATGCTGAAGTGACTCCTGCAGTTTTTCAGTAGCCGTGTTTTCACACTTATCAACGGCTAAGATAGCTGCGTCATCCGCGTACAAAGCTACTTCTATGTTATTCATCATGGGAAAGTCGGACGTGTAGATTAAGTATAATATTGGATCCAGAATGCTCTCTTGCGGGACCCCGGCCCCTACCGGAAAAATATCTCAGTATTCATCGTCTATTTTCACTCGAAAATACCTTTCTTGTATATACGATTTAAATAGTAGATAGAAGCAGTGAGGAAGCAGAAGTTTAATAATTTTATACAATAATCCTTGATGCCATTATCGAAAGCCTGCTAGACATCCAAAAACGCGGCCGTACAAATATTCTTGTTTTCCAAGCTATTTTTAATATAATCTTCGTTAGTCTGTGACTATAGTATTGTGGTGATTACGAAAACTAAACTGAAAATCGGGACTAATTGTATTGGTAGATAATATTGGACTCAACCGTTTTAAAATTAATTTTTCCAGTATCTTTGAGAGGATGGTTTGACGGGCTTCGGTATAACAATTATCTGCGAGAACTTCCAAGCCAGTGGAAAATATTGATTATGAAGAACGGCGTTGTATATTTGTGTTATAAACACAATATTTTTAAGTGGTAACTCATTTAAAAGCTCCGTCGTGATTAAGTCAAATCCGGGGCTCTTTTTCCGTTTCATATTTTTGAAGAGTTGCTGTATCTCACCAGGGGCAACTGGTATTATAGGTAGACTTATTTGCAGCGGTTCTTCCAAGTATTCGAGGATATCTGTGGAGTTAGAAACTTGAAGATTCAATTGGAAAAAAGCGCAGCTTTATCGAAGTTAGTGCGAGCCCAGCAACCCGGTCAGGTTTTTGTATTGGCGGAATACGCACAGTTGGCCGCCGAAAACGTCTGCTTTCCACAGTGGGTAATCATCGTTTTTGGTCGGCGACAAACTGGACGGAAATGTTGCAAGCATTTCGTTTTTATTTTCACGCAGCTGCTTGGTGTTTGTCTATTTAGTTGCCTTTTAATAGTCGGATTTGTATTGCAGGTTTCTGGTAATTTCTTTACTCAGGTACTAGGGTCAGTATATGTTTCGGGATATTATTAGCCCCCTTGGAAGTTCTATAATGATAATGGTTAGCCACGCAGCATTTTGTATGGTTTCTGTTAAGTTTTGAACTGCTTTATCAATGTCGTAATTAGTTTTCAGCGGCATACTTAAACTTACGTTAGTCTCTAGATATTGTTTAAATAAAGGCCAGTTGTTTTTTTTTTTATTGATAAGGTATGGCTCAGGTGTTTTTGTTATCGGCGAAATGCTCACCGTTAATAAAACCGAGGAGTGGTCTGACTGTAGATCGAAACAAGAGTCCGCTCTCATATATAAAGATGGGATCCCTTTTGTTACAAAAAAATCGAGTAGATTAGGTTTTTTCCTGCGATCCTGAGGCCAGTAGGTTGGTTCGCCACCCGAGAAGTGACTTCGATTCTGGATAGAAATTACTTTTTTCGAAATTTTTTCCCTGGAATTAAACGAAAGCCCCATTTGCGACTTTTTGAATTCCAGTCTCTACCGGATACGAATTTTTCTCCCAATGACTTAAAATATTTAACGAATAGGTTTTTGATCTAGCCGTTATTTAACGAATAGGTTTTTGATCTAGCCGTTCATTTGAAGAGCAATATACGGCGGAAATAGCGACAGTTCCGTTAAATGAGCATAATTTTACCGTACAAGCCCGTACTCGTATTTCAGAAAATTTGTTTTTAATTAAAATTTAAAAAAACAAAAAATAAATAATAATATAATTTTTAATAGTTTATTACAAATAAGTAATTTTTTTTAATATATTACTTTTAAAAATTAATAATTAATATAAAAATACTTTTTTTTTGTATATCCTCGTAGTGTTTGATGTTTTTTTTTTAACAATAATTACGCTACCGCCGCGAGCTTTATTATCTGGCCTAAGACAAGATCGTTGTTGGGAATATTAAAAACTGTTTTATTTGTGAAATGCGTTTCTGAGACGAGCAGTACATCAATGAAGTGAGATTTTAAAAATAGCTCTAAGTGCAATTCTTAATAACGTAGCCATATTATTTACTAGTGTTTTATTCACGACTAAGGATAATAAATTTAATATCATAGTATTCTGATTCATTAACTGTTGAAACATATTTTTAAATTCGTTTAAAAATGCATTTAATATTACATCAATACCGGTAGGCGAGTTAAGTGCGAAGCGGTTATTACTGAAAAATTTAAAAAAAAAAAAAAAACTATTTTAGTTTCGAGTAAATTTGATATATGAGGTTGAATTTAAAAAGCGAGAATTTACTTAAATATACTCGTAATTATTTGAAAAATTTTGAAAAACCATTACTCATCGTTAGTTAACTTTTAAACTTGATCATTAAATTTCTTAAATATTATTCATTATAGTCTATGTGTACTTTACAGCCTTTTAATAGTTATGACCATTGACTGTATATTTGTTATTTTAAACCTATATATGTATAAATCACTGTATTCCCTTGTTGACCTCAGTGTGATTTAGAATTTGTATCTGTTCACATATTGGTTTAGCTGATAATGCCCGAAAACGTTACTAAGTAAGAAAATTTTATCTTATTCGTTTGTTGTTATAATTGTTTATTATATTTGTTATAATTAACTTAATATTATATATATATATATATATATATATATATATTAAACAAACAGAATGGAAAAACGATTCTTCATTCGGTATTTTATTAAATTTGTATAACGCTATGAGGTAAGTTGAAAACCGCGTAATTTATAAACATGTTAGAAAACCGAGGCTTACATGATTTTTATCGACAAATCGGCAATTTTCTGCAACTGATAAAACGTTACGATTGTGTGGAAATTCAGTAAATTCTAAAGGGTCTGTGAGGTGAACAATATAAAGAAGAAAAGTTTATTCGGAAATACGAACATTGCTGATGTTGAGGAAGAAAATGGTATATCGGGTCTCAATTTTTCTTTGTTTTTACAATCTTTCTGGTGCAACCTAAAACATACAGTCTTCCAATTTTAATCCTCTCCATCAGCATTGTAATTTCCGTTTTACCCTCTTTATTTTTTTATAGACTCTTGTTTTAAAAACCTTTAAATTTTCCATTTTCTTTTCCTAATAATCGACATTTAGCGTCTGTACAGTCTTCTAAGTTTATTTTACTGTTCGAAATCTTCTCTTTGTGTACATTGTAAACGAATCTTTCAATTATTTATTTATATTTTTACTTTACCAGTTCTTTATTTTTCACATCTCCGCGATTCGTTTTTTTTCTTTTTTGTTTTAATTTCTCCACTTCCTAAAGCTTTTACCAACGTCTCTGCTGCTCATCGTCGAGCCGGAATTATTACTTTTATTTGAACTTCGTAACTGTTACCGCTGGCAAACTTTACAAAAATCTTCGATTTTTATTTCTTCATCCTACGTGCGTTCTGTGAATAATCAGTAAATTCGTTCATCACCTGCTTTCTTTATCGCATAGGAGAAGCAAAATTGATTGGAATTTATTCTCCGTTACGGACGAAAAAGTTAAATTCAAGTTCTATAAATTCTTACCCGTTTCGTACGAAAATAGCTCATCTCGAATCCGTTTCGCAATCCCTTCGAAGAAAATCTCGAGAAGACTTTTCCATTTTCCGAAGAGTCGTAAATTGGACGCAAAAGTTCAATATTTTCCTTCAGCGGTCCCTCGCTTAATATTCTAAACGTTCTCCATGTGTTCTCGAACCTTCGAGAGCGACACTTTTGAAAAAAAAAAAAAACATTATTATTCCTCACCGCACATTTCCTCCTTTAAAGCGCCTTAACAAATTTTTATACTGGCACCTTAACAGTTTTGTGCATTTGTTTTGCGGAAATGACCTCGTCCCGCTGTTGTCATAATTTCTCCATCACCCGCAGATCTCATTAACATCTGTAATGACTTCGGCAATCGATTGAAAATACCCCAGAGCCGAATCAACCGCAGTGAGTACACTTTCTCAGATTCGTAACGGTTCGGTGCTTGACGACCACACTTCTGTGAAACCTTTAATCGGAGATACTTGTCTCATTACGTTTCAGCCAATTCGCGGCAACAAAAGCCGCCGCGACCTATTATTTATTATTAATCCGAATTTCCTAACGTGTAACTCAGAATGATGTTTTAATAGCCTTCGCAGCGCGACGTACGAAGGAATGACAATAAATCACTGAAAATCCGCCGAAATGTCGGCGTTTATTTCACGGATTAAATAAAATCGTTTTTCCAAACACGAAACAAAAAGGAGGACGGGTTCCTTTTTTGATTACATAATAGGCGGCCTTTTATCTTTTCCGTACGCCGGTTTATCGCTCGGTCGCTCATTATTAACTAATGAAAAATAAACAAATTCGCCGCACCCGCCCGTCGAACGCGTCGCAAAGAACTTATAAAATGAGTGTGATTCGTTCTTTTTTTCTTTTCCTTTTTTGTTTTTTTTTTGTCTTTTCCTACGTTTTTTTCTTCCATTAAGTAAAGTGTTCAGTTCGTTTTTGTGAACGGTTCACTAGTCCAGGTTGACAAGCTAGAACAAACAAACGGAAACGACGAAGCGAGTATTTTCTTGTTGCGCGAGAGCTTTAAAAAATTAATGAACTACTAAAAGGCGTTGTTCGCTTGTCGCACCGAAACGGTCCATCATTCGTTAGCATTATTTCGTTAGTCGCGACGAAATATGAAACAATAATAACGAACGAGGAAGAAATAATAGCGGCGGTATAAAAAAGTAAACAAAAACAAAGCAAGGTGCAAGGTGTAAAGAGACTTACCTAAATTAATGACTTCGCAGGGTAACACTATGGTATCCTTAGTAGCGACCCGAATCGTTTTGCCGCTTGTCGTGAACGACGGTTGTGCTTGATCTTTCGCTAAACCTGTGGAATAGACGAAAATACGAAATTACAAAAAGAGGTTAAATTCGCACTCTTCCATACCGCTCTTTAGCCGCATGTTTACTTTAAATTAAACCGAAATCCATGTACACTACGTTTCCCCTTTCGGCTCTTTTTAAAAGAAACCGGAAGGCAGAAAACTCGTATCATTTTTATTTGATTAATTACGTCGCACGAAAGAGCGCTCTATGGAATGCCCCCTGTCGAAGTCTTGCTAGCAGAAGTAAGCATGAAGGAAGATCACTCGATAAGAGGAGACGGTGTCTTGGATGGAAGAAGAAATTATACCAGAAGCTTAAAATAACACATACTTACTGCGACCGAAGCCAACAAAATTCCGTTAGCGAGAATTTCACAGAGTTCTGACATGAACTGATGACGAACTAGGTTTAAAACTGACATCAGTAGCATGTGTCATGCTCCGCTCACGCCAGCGGAAATAACACACTAGGAATGAATAAAATTCAATAGTAAAGTAAAGTAAGTGCCCCGTATATCCTTGCTAAGGTATCACGGATTGTGAAGTTAAGCTTTCCGTAATGATACTAAGCCCTAATATGGATCTCTTGAGAATACGGGGGACAGTTCCTTTCTCTCGGCTACCTTTACTTTCCCAGATTTCTCTATCATTTCGGGCTAAGTAAACCTGGGAGCGACTTGGATCCGGAACGAGACAAGTCTCGAACCCGTGATAGAGTACCATTACTAATTGAATGTGGATAAATCCGGTGTGACCTGTTTGTTAAGATTTTTCATTAAATACGAAATAAATAAAATAACCAAAAAATAAGTATTAATTTACCCACATTAATGAAATAAAAGAAATACTTCAATTTAAGGAGAAGTTTTTTTTACTACCGCCACCATCAGCTAACAACACAGAGTACACTCTGAAATAAGCAAATTATTTTAAAAATTTATTAAAGTAAATTAATTTACACTTACACTTTTCTTTCTGTATATTATACTTATTATTTAATGTTTACCAAATTGTTTTAAAACTTCCTTTTACATAAATAGGTGTTTAGTGAAATTCAATTTTAAAGTGAAGTAATTTAGGGCCGTGGACCTAACAACTTTCATTACCGAAATTATAAAATACTACTTGAATAGTAAGTGCATTTCATAAACATAATTTAAAAAGTAACGAAATAACGACGCCAACAAGGTTGTGTAAAGTGCTTCAGTAGTCAGCCGCCCAGTGACGTTCAATGGGGAAAAAAAAAAAAAATTAACGCGCCATTTTCTACGCTATCGCAAAAACATCGATTCATTAAAGATTGCCATTTTTTTTTTTCTTTTTCGTATTTAGAATATTAACTGCAATTACTTAAAAAAAAAAAAGAAAAACAATTATCGCTCTATCTTAATTTTACAAATAATAAAAACACGAGATAAAGTAATAATTTTTTAATTACAGCGAAGTTTCAGATAACTTAAGAAAATGTTGATGACGTAATGGTAACTTTTTCTCCCTGTTTTGTTTTTTTTCTTTTTTGCAAGGCAAAAACGTACCTCCATACTGAAGCGACAAGACCGCCTCCGTGTATAGTGCAGTTACTGCGGGTCGTTTGTATTAAGTTTTGTATTGTTAGACATTCGGAATTAACGTGGCAATCAGTAATTCTATTAGAAAAAATTTCTTTTCTATATAAATGGGCGATTTCATAAGAAGTAGAAAACGCATGGTGTAGTTGGTTAGTTAATTGTGTTTCGTTCACGGGTTCGAATCCCGCTCCTGCACATCGTAACTTGCAAAAATTTCACTTACGACGGGTCAATGTCCGCAGTTGATGCGCCAAAAAATAATAATAATAATAATAATAATAATTATTATTATTATTATTATAATTATAATATTTAGAACAGCGCTGGCTACCTGGCACGTATCATCGGGAACAAGCGAAAACAAAATCCAAATAGCGCTTGAATGAAAACGTTGCTCAAACATCATATAGAGTGGTCTCTGGTAAGTCATAATGAAAAAAGCATTAGCGCCTCCCCGCATCGAGAATAGTCTCAGAAAGGTGTTGAAAAACCCGAAAAAATAATTTAGGAAAATTCGTTTCGAACGTTAAAAAGGTTGCGTTAATAGCAGATTTGCACAATGTTAAACGATGTAAATTTTAATTTTTTTTGTAATATTTTTTAAATCCCGTATTCGCTTAACGATTTCGCTTTTAGTATACTATTTCCTTGCAAAAGACACGTTGTTCAGTTTATTTTAGATCTGGTCAGTGATTTTTATTTACCGCTTCACAACGCAAAAAAAAAAAAAAGAACCAAAATGGCCGCTAGTCGTCAACCGTTTGCGATCGAGTCTTTTTACCTAAGTTGTTGTTGTTCGTCCGTTAACTGTTAGTAAGTCCGTTCTTTGTAGCTGTTTGTTTACCATGTCTATCGTTTTTTTCCGTTTGTCAACTTTGTCGTGCGTTCCGTATTTTAACGTTATAATCCGAATTTTGTAATTATTTTGCTGAAATAGCCTTTTTCAGGGCTCCGTATCGTTGTTTTTGTAAAACTCCATATCGTCTTATGTAGTTATTACCAAGAAGTGTGTTTTATTCGATATTATAATTTTTACACGGGAAACTTTTAGCATTTTAAATTAACCGTAAACAGGTTCGATAAAATTTCCTAAGATACTTCATTATGTTGTCTACTTCCGGGGAAGCAATCTTATAAGTTCTATTTTTTTGCCTTTTTTTTTTTTTTTTTTTTTTTGGTATTTAATTAATACAATATAGAACTGTTGTAGGCCGCTATTACCCTATTGCATAAAGGGTTAAGCGTTTGGCGGAAGAAATACAAATGCAATCAAAGAATCAACTAAACCATACACGTAATAATCTCTTAATTGAAGCTTCGATAAGTCATGCTACGGAACAGCGCGTCCACGGTTTTTTTCTTTTTTTTCTTTCTTTATTTAGGTAAAAACCACGCATATACAGATGTCATTTAACTGCAAGCTAATAGCGCAATCTTACCTGTACGAAGATGTATCAATATATTCGACGGACGTAAAAACGCTCAAGATATATATCGATGTGGGCGGTGGGTGATACATTCTGTTAAAACGAAATTTGGGGCAAGATTTTTCAGGTACAGTCGAAAAGCACGTTATTCGCGTCTTCAGAACGTTGACGTCGGCGGAGTGCGAACATGTTCCCATATAGAGGCAACTTCCGAACAACGGGTGAATAGACAGACGATTAAGTCGCAATCTCTTAAAATGGGGTTGAAAATTCAAACTAATGTTAAAGTACCGTTTCGTTGGGAAAGGGGGTTTATAGGTGAAAGAGTCGTTGGCTTTGTTTCGATGAGAGTCGTTCGGATTGAGCGTCGAGTGCCGAAAACCGGCGCGCAGTAGAGATTGATTCCCCTATTTCCGGTGTCGCAGACATCAGAACGGGAAGTGGCCTACAAAGACGGCGATTAAAAATCCGATAATTCGATCGAGAAACACTTCCGCTACCGCATTTCGTTCGTATGGAGTTAGAAAATAAATATCTAAAGCGAGTCATCCACTGGAGCGCGCTATTCGTGATGTTATGCACATGAATAACCGAAGCGAAATACGCAACATGTCCGAAAGTATTAACAACTGAAATAGTGTCAAAGTATTTCAGGATTTTATGTCATAGCACGAATCTGTAGAATATGGGTCGAAATTGAGAAAGACTGTGTACAACTTTCTTAACTCTGAGAGAGATTAAAATTTTGAAAATGCCACGATAAATAAACTAAACCCTTAGTCTCAAATTCCCACTGATACGGTGTGTCTGTTGTGGTTCAGTCACAGATTTGCTCCATCGTTTTCATTCATAGCTCAGTAACGGCATTTTCGTCGAAGCGTTCGGAACGAATGTAGGTGAGCCCCATTTTAAAAAGGAGGAAAAAATTTTTTTTTAAAATTTCGAATGAAATTCTTTGTACATACATATTTCAAACGTGTCTGCCGCTCACTTCAATATATTCCGCCTCTAGCTCGCTACAGGGCTCGACAATATTTTCGTTCTTATTTTACCAACTTTTTTGACAGGCTTACCTCTTTTGTTGTTTTTTTTTTTTTTTTTTTTTTTTTTTTTTTTTTTTTGACAGAGTTTCCTCTTCGTTTTAGTTCGTAGAAAAACAAAGCTATCGTTCTTCGTCGAGTGGGTTCCCCAGACTCACAACCACAACGGAGGATTTATTAAGAAGCACTCGGGGTTAAATTCTTGCCATTCTTTCTGACGACCTTTATCCGTGTTATTATTTCCTTTCAGTGTCGCGCGTTGGCGGATAAATTCCTTCTCCATTTTAACAAGCTCACTACTGAGAAACAAAATATCGGTCAAGAGTGAAGTTGGATTTTAGACGCATCGCAGAAAACGTAACTATACTTGTGTAGGAATTTTTTCGACCGATAGCTAAATGTAAATATTAATTTTTTAATGTTTACGTACATCGTTTTTTTTTTTTTTTCTTTTTGACACTTTCCACAAAAGTTCGCGAATATGCCTGAGCAACTTTAAACCGCCTGTAAAAAAAAACCTTAATCGGAAAAATGACAGTAAGGGTGCCAAAGTGCCAAATATCAATGCGTTATTAAATACTCTCAAGAATGAGCTTGTTGAACGTAACAAAAATTCACAATTTGAAATTTCCTCGAGGTAGTGCACGTTGGAGATGATACAAATTCGGATTTCGCGATACTCTCAAACAGGCAGCGTCCCGCGCGAGGAGATAGATTGGAAAATAGTAGTGCTGATTTCATCCAAGCTAAACGTGGATCACTAGTGTGTCCAAATGGGACTTTATGTTAGCCGAAATTTATCGCCAACTCCAAATATTTAATTAGACCTTTTAACCCCCTTTTCTCAATAAGTAATATTCGATAATTTTTTTTGTTGAATTCAAAAACAATTCTGATTGAAGTAGTTTTAATAGTCGCGTACAAAATTTTCATTAAACGTACTAATTCGGTAATTCGTATACACTTCGCTTTTAAACAGAAATTGAAATTAAAAAAAAAAAATCTAGTTTTTTTTCTCGAACATTTTATTTGCAGCAAATAACTGATAAAAATACGCAGACTAAAGATTATTTATCTAAGTTTAAAATATCACACGACAATCCGTGTATTACTTGTAATGACGTTGATAATTTAATTTATATATATATATATAATGGATGCAAGCTTAAAAAGCGACAAATAAGTTATGCAGTAGTTGCACTGAATGATAAATTTAATTTTTTTTTATGAATTTTTTTTTATGGATTTTGTTATATGGAAGTGAAACAAAGAACAGATAACGTAAATTTCACTATATAAATATTTTTGCATGCGCTATTATGATTTGAAGATAATATATACTATATAAGAATAAATAATAATTTAAAAAATATTAAAAAAAAAAAAAGAAAAAGAAAAAAGAAGACGAGATAAAAAAAAAAGTACAATGTAAAGTAGCTAGAAGACTAATTACATTATGTTCTGTATTTAAGTATATAATTTTTTATTTTTTTTTTTTTTGTTATTTCAAGTTTCAATATTATTTCATATTTAAATATATTCATTTCAGCTTTTGGATTGGAAAAAAAAAGATATGTTAACTATTAAAGAAAGTAAAATTAGGAACTTGAAATATAATAAAACAAACTTTAATAACAAACAATATAGAACAATAAATTAGATAAATACCTATTTAGAAACATTTTCGGGCATAACCCATCATCAGCTAACACTAACTTAAAGGAAACTTAAAACATACTCTAAAAACTTAAAACAAGTTTCCTTTAAGTTAGTTTTAGCTGATGATGGGTTATGCCCGAAAATGTTTCTAAATAGGTATTTATCTAATTTATTGTTCTATATTGTTTGTTATTAAAGTTTGTTTTATTATACAGTTTTAACAAACAGGATACATTGAACCTGAAATAGTTGAAAAAAAAAAACCGGATTTTACATTAAAAATTTAATGAAAACGCACTAAAAAGTTTAAAAAATAATAACTCGATAAATATATATATATATATTTCCGAGTAAAATATGGGGCTTAGGGGGATTTATTCTGAAACAACATTAGTATTTATATACTAGAGTTTATGCACCAAATTCAAATTACAACAATTATTACATGAACATTAAAAATACACTCACTTCTGTAGAGTCTCTAGTTGGAGGAGCGAACAGATAATTACATGGCTTCTTTTTTGAAATAACCGTGAATTTCAATACGTATTTGAAGGAGGAAATAACGACCATTTTTCGCGTATGATTCGGAAATGTTTTTTAAATTTTTAAACGAAATCCAACGATTATTCGTTTTGCCGCGTAACATTTTTCCGGCTAAACCCTAATTTCGAAGTCCAATGATTACACATACCCCCCTTCGTAGTGGGCAGTTTTCGTCAGGTTTCACGATCGATATTTTTACTTAAAAAATGAAAAAAATCGCAAACCAAAAGATAAATTCGTAATTTAATTTCTTAACGTGAAACACGTTTTTATTAAAGACAAGATAATAACTGCTCTGCAAGACGTTGTTTAGTAGGATTGCGGAAATTAAATATGTGTCTAATTTTTGCGATAAGTGATAATGTGAGATTTATGCAAAGCGGTCTCTAATTATCGTTTTCATACTAATCTATCTGAGAGAAAGGAACTGGCCCTCCCACTCTCATTAGTGCCGTTGGGCTTAGAGCACCATTATGGAAAGCTTAACTTCACAATCCATGATACCTTATCAAGGGTATGGGCCTTACTTTACTTATACTAATCTACACTAGTGAGCATCAAAACACTCAAACTTTTTCCCGTAACGGAGGAGAAGGTGTATTTTCTCGGCCCATCTCAAATCGTATTTGAATCTCAGATATCTTGAGTTCTTCGGATATTCACTTCAGGTTTCGTCCGTTTTCTCGGATTGTATTCTGAGAAATTAGCTACAGTTAAATTACACTCCGCAATGAATTTAATAAACATAAATAAGACAGCAAAATATATATATATATATAAAAAAAAAAAAGAAAAAAAAACTGAAGTCTCGCTGAGAAAAATGTAAAAAAGCTCAGACGAAAAATTCCGTTGGAAATTCCAAAGAATTAGCAATTTACGCGCGAGTCGTGAAGAAATTACGTCGCTCAAACTTCATATCAAAGTAGCCGTCATGTGGCAGATAACATGGCCAGAAAAGAATTTCTTATGTTATTGCCTTTACCGGATTATAAATATGTCCCTCTATCACCGTCTCTGGATCCATTGAATTTTGCAGTTTGAAAAGTGTTCTTTTTTTTCTTAAACTAGGTCGGTTTAAATTTTAATTACCAACTCGCACTTTAATTATTTATTCCTTGACGAAGAATGTGAAAAAAAGATGAGTTTAACAAGAACGAAAGAAATGAAAGCGAAAATATTGTGCGCTGGGAAAAATTTAAACATCTGCCTCGTTTCCTCATCTTTATTTTACCTAATTTTAATTTCCTAATCCGTAAAACGCAATCGCTTAAAATCTAATTTTAACTCGGAAACAATTTCGCTCGGTTGTGCTCAATTTTTCCGCTCACTGTAATGAACATCTGAAAATGATTATTACCCGCCCCCCACCCCCCACCCTCCCCGTATATTTCAAAATTGAGACGATTATTCGCGCGTTTAATACATTTAATGGAAATTCATTTTTCCTACGATTATTTTGTTTATCAGCTGCAGACTGTTGCTATTCTTCTGGCGGGGAAAAAAGAAACAATTTAAATGTACTTAAATTATGTTCGTTCAATGCTATAAAAAAAAAAAAAGAAAAAAAAAAACAGAAATATTTTAATCTGAATTTTTATCATTAGATGTTTTTGTGGTCACCAAAATTATAATATTAAATGTTTGTATAGAGTAAAAGCGGGTTCGAACTTTTACATACCAATTTTTAAGGTAATAACATATAATACTATATTTCGAATTTTCAAAAAAAATAAAAACACGTTTACGTAGATAATGAGGCTTTATGAGAACCGAAAACAATAATAATATTTCAAGTAAAATGTGTCAGAGGATAAAATTATTAAATAAGGTCATTTTTGAATTTAAATTCGATTATTTTTAACGAAAGGGTAACATCAAATTTTCACATATGTAAATTAAATAAGTAATATCCTTGGTATAAGGTGTGTACGTACAACCGGGTGATATTGCGGAATTCGGCGATCATTCCTATTATACATATATAGCATCTTTCATTTTTTCTATTTCTAATAGTGTCCAATTCTAATTCGGTTCTCCCTCTCTCTCACCAATCTAATGCTGAGTAGTGCTCCCGGCTGGCGATCCTCCAGAAAAGAAAAAAAACACAAAAAAAAAAAACAAAAAAAAAACTATTTTACAGAAGCGCTTTTTATTCAAAATGCCTCCCTTGATTTTAAGTAAACACAGCGCGCTGAACGTCTCTGTATGTGAGCATTCTGAAGAGGATTTTTGCAGCTGCAACAGAAAATTCCAAATTTGTATGACGTTTTTAGCAAACCGCTGACTTTAAAATATTTGCTAATCCGTAATCGAAGTCGGAACTCCGTAGGAGATTGTATGTAAGAAATGAAAACGGGCGCCACACAGGATATGCAATGTTCTGCGACGAATTCTTTTATTTTATCTGCTGTAAAGTAAAATGGGTTTTACTAATAAGATCCGGCACTTGTGTGTAAAGAGCTGAAAAGTTCCAACGTTCATTGATTTAATAAACCCTATTCGCCGAGTACGGAATATTTTACGAGAAGTGACTTGTTTTCAACGTCGTGTACAAAATTTTGAGTCGCTAAAACAGAAAAAAAATTCTGTACATTCCTTTAAAAACGGTGCGCACAAACAAATGTAATGTTATCGTGTATTCAAAGCGAAGAGAAAGACATTGGAATAAAAAAAATATAATAATTTTTGGACTTTGCAAATTTATTTTTTCATTTTAATTAATTTTTTCGTTTTAATTAATTTTTTCATTTTTATTAATTTTTTCGTTTGTATTAATTTTTTCGTTTTTATTAATTTTTTCGTTTTTATTGATTTTTTCGTTTTAATTAATTTTTTTCGTTTTAATTAATTTTTTTGTTTTTTTTTGACTGAGTTACTTTATCAGACACTAAATAATATAGTTACATAGACCGACACGCTGAAACACATTCGGCAGTTTTCTAGTAGCCGTGTCCGGCATTTGAGCTCTTAGTGTAACTCCATGGTGACCGTGTGATGTTCACTCTGGACTCACACTTCGCTGACATTTGGCTGTTTCTTCAGTTAGCAGTCATGTGTGGTATTAGTATTTTATTCCGAAATCAGACTAGTTTTTCATCTCAGGGCGGAAAAGAACCCGTATTACGTTTGGAAAATATACTTTTTCAACGACAAAATAGTACGTATTTGTCGTGTATGGCAGAATTTTCACCGAGTATAATTCATACGTGCCGCTACTAGAATGTGTACACGTGAAATCGAAAAACATTAGCGACTGTGCGAGACTCTAGAGGAGAAAAATAAATAACTCGCTGTCACACCAGCGAGCAAAAGCACCGGGTGGCCCGATGATGGGGAATCAGAGTGTGAGATGGTGTAATTCGCGAAGCGTATGACTGCCGAGAATGACTGGAGTTTACACAAGCTTAAAGAGGCGTTCGGGAAATATTTATACAGAGAACATGATTGATTACCGGGCGAAAGCGTCAACAGGAAAACATTCACGGTGCCAATGTTACTCAAATGTTCGACTGTCGAAAATGTCGTTTCAGAGAGACACAAAGCAGGCATTGCGAATGTTTCGCGACACTATCGCTCCGCAAAAATCTTGAACTCCTGGTAGCCGCGAAATGTCTCGTTTTACGCTCAATATAAGATGAGACAGTCTGTAACGGTAGATTCTTGTACACTATTATTTTCGTATGTACGTCTCGGACATTACCAGCGCTGCTCTGGAGTATATTTTTCTTCGTAATAACGTTCATTATATATTATAGAAAAAGACTCGATGATCGTCGTTTCCATTTTTCTCTGATGTCGGCTTACCAGCGCTCTACACGCATGTAAGATGATAAAGGGGACTTGCGAAGAAGCGAACGAAAAAATTATACAAAATATATTTCAATTTAATTGAACTGGTGTTCGGTGAGAAATATGGAACGGTTAGAATAGATTTGATATACAATATTAACGTGCAGAGAATTTTAAAGAAATTATTAAAAAAACTTTTTTGTCTATACGTGATATTTTCGGTATACTTATAGAACATTTTTAAATGTGCTTAACACGTTGATTCAATGAGGAAACACCTTTCTAGATAATAGCGTTACATACAACTAAAAACCAATATCGCATTTGTATTATACAGAAAAAAAGAAAAAAAAAAAGTCTAGCGAAATGGTATCGTTATAAATAACTCGGTTATTTATATATTGTACTCGTAATCATGCGTCGAAGACGTATCATCGGTCAGTTCTCTTTTGACCGTGTCACATCAGCGTTTTGCGATTCTGATGGAATATATGGTATGCTTGCGATCTGATACACATATAAGAAGATTAAAAGAGATAGCGACCAGACAAAAATTATAAATTACGAACATTGTTTTCAAACTCTGTGTGTGTGTGTGTGTGTGTGTGTGTGTCGAAGACTTCAAAACTGTCGTCGCGGGTAAAAATTTTCACATAAATCACGTTTTTGCGTTCTTATGTGTTTCCTTTCTTTCTATTAATAACGAAATGAGGCTGCCAAGTTTAATCCGATCAGACGAAATTCGGCATCGAAAAAGGGCTTTTCTCTTCGTTCGTCTGAAATAAAGATTGCAAAATAAATTATAGTTGCCGAAAGAAGTTTTGCACGAGCCGTAAAAAGATAGGCTCTTTCATTGTGCAAACGTAGTCCACATCCATGTAATTCAAAAATCATCGTAGCACAACCAATTATCTGTAGTGCATTAGGTCAGCGGTAAAGATTGTTCTGCCGCATTGGACAAAGGGGCTCTTTTGTTAAACTCTTTTTTGTGTCTTTAGTGTAACTTCGTGTTTCTGAAATTTCATTTACTCTAGAAAAATCAAAAAAAGTCTCGTATTTGTAACAACCGTCTAAATGGTTTGAGCAGATAGGTACCGAAAGCTATTAAAAACGTGAGCTAAAGTTATTATTCGAACAAACGTTTTCAAAGTTTCAGAGTAGTTAGAGGACTACTCGGAACCGGTGACGTTCGGTTTTTCGGTTTCGTAGTCAGCAGGTCGCCCCATTGGCACGGACGCCCTCTTTAGACCAGAATTTCCGTTTGAATCGCAACGATGTTTCCGCGAATAAGTTACCGGACACCATTATCAGTTCGGTTCGCGTGTTATTGAAATTCCGAACACGCTTATCCTTCAGCGGCTATTAACATCTTGAAGTTGAAAACAACAACTAATCTGCGGAAACAACCCACTCCCTCGGCCCTTACAAACCAGAGCTATATTTCTCAAGAGGAAAAATGTTTTCTTTTTTGTTGTTTCTTTTTCTTATTCAAAATTCAATCATTCGAATAATGTTAAAAAGGGCCTAAAAATGATCGGTTATTAATAAATTTTCCTAAAACTGAATTCAAAACATAAACCAAGGGGGAGCTAATGCGCGGTAGTACTTGTTGAATACCATCGGAATGAAGTCGACCCTGCGCATATTTTCCCCGCCTTCTCTGCTGGAAAACGTATATTTATTTCGACTACTAGCACTAATGTTTGTAAATAACGATTGGATAAAATGAAGTTTTCAACCACAATTCCTCCGTAAAAGTTTTATGAAAAAAGAAAAAAATTCGTTAGCTGCGAAGCTAAAGTTTAAAAAGCGATTGATTAAGCTCTTGCTGCGAGGAGAAGTGCTACCGAATAATAGCCGACGTCAAACTGTGTATTATTTACAAAAAAAAAAAAAAAAGAAAGAAGCAATACTGAATAATTTTTGCCCAACGATTCAGCCGTTCCCATTTAAATGACGATTCTAAATAATCAGTCGGCAAATTGAAAATCACCTCTGATAAGCCGCTTGGACGTTTATTAAAAAGTTTAATTGGGAAAGATCAGGTGGTGCTTGAGAAACTGTTTTATAAACAGGTGGTAAGAAAATTAAATATCCTTTTACTCTGGAGAAGAATAGAAAAAAAAAAAACAAAAAAAAGGACCAAGATGAAATGGAAAAATCCTTTCCCTCGCAGTAATCGTATGCAAATTATGAGAAACATCTTAATAGGATAGAGATATATACGCATTCTTCGCTCTTTTCGAAATGATTCCGGTGGTTTCTCCTTTTTTATCGGCTGATTCTGTCGCATTCGTTACAATATACCTAATAGCGGATCTGAATATTCAAATGTCAAAAACATACTTTTTTATTTATTTATTTTTTTTTTTTTAAGTCCCATATATCCCTTTGATAGGGTGTTTATCATGGATTGCAAAGTTAAAGTTTCCATAATGGTACTAAGCGCAATGTCCACTTCCGATGAGAATATTGGGGAGCCAGAGTTTCTTTCTACTTGGGATCCGCTTTTACTTTCCGGGATTTCCATTTGGTAACGAATTATTTCGGGCTGGTTAAGCGATTTGGATTCGGAACGAGACAAGTTCCCGAACCCAGTTACTTTATCGAACTAGGATCAAATTATTAATTTGAATACATACACGTGAAATATATTATAATATTGTAAAAATGAAATTCAAAAATACCGACTAGGTTGTTCGTGATTTACTATAAATTCATGAACTCGAAACTAGTCTCAGTGTTTTTGAACTTTATAATATTGTAGTATGTATATCTCGCGTATGTATCTTTTTTTTTTCTTTTTTCTATTTTCTGTTTGTTTAAATTAATAAGTTTCTTTATATTTTATGTGCCGATAAGAATTAGTCAACTACGATCAGACGTTATTGACGTAGACGAAGGTTCGCCTTAAGATGTGTCGTCCAAGCGCCGTGTTCGGGAACAGTTTTGCATCCTAAACGTGCACGATAGAGCTACGATTTTTTTATTAAATATAGACGCTCGCTATCGAACCTAGAGGTCACACGATTTCGATACTTGTCTCGTTTCAGATCCTAGTCACTCCTCCAGGCTTATACAACCTGAAATAATTGCCTACCAGAAGAAATCTGGGAAGCGCCGTTGGACTGTTTGCACATTTGCATGGAAATTGTCTGAAAAATCGATCAGTTTAGTGCTTCCGAAGATTGAAATATTAATCCTATTGAAGGGATATTCCAAATAAATCGAAATATCGTACAGTTCCTCATCTATCGAAATGATACTGCCACTTTTAGGTCTGTAACAACATACGTAATGTTCTGTTTTTTGCAATTAACGTCCTTTAAGAGGTCAATTTTCATTCGTATTTTCTGATGGTAAACGTAAAAATCCGCTTACATTTTTCATTGCAATCTGTAATGTTTTTTTTCTTTTTTTTTGGGGGGTAGGAATAATTAGATGTTCTTACTGGATGCCAATAATTATTTCTTACCTTTATAAAAAGCTTTCTTTTGATCTAAACAACATCGACCATATCTGTCGGATTCACTTCAAAAAACAGAACACGTTTTATCATGCTCCCGAAGAAGATCGTAATTCGTTTCTGATTTTAATTGCTCTTCTATATTTGCGGAATTAAATTCGATAATTATAACGTTTCAGCGTGTAATGCGGCTCGTATAGCAAAAATATAGATGTGTTGCAACTGCTTGGCGAACAGCTAACATATTTAACCTACTTACGCACATCATGTATCATCATGTACCATTATGCATCACAAAAATTAAACATTTATCGCTGGTCTGAAATTTACGTTTAAAAAATTCGAAAAACGCTCAAAGTATGGAAGCGTCAAATACAGTTTTACGCTAATACGATAACAACTGCGGTTTGTTTCGCAGACACGGCTTTTGGAGACTGAAAGCGTAAATTAGCATATTGCGGAAATTAAATATTTGCCGCCAGCGTTAACATTTATTTAAATTTAAAATTCGCAATATCCTTTTTTTTTTTTTTTGGTCTCTATACCCTGTAAAATTAAAATTCGGAAGTAGAAAAAAAATTTTTGGGGGAAAAATATTATGCCAACTGCGACGGGAAAGAGAAATAAAACATTTTCGTATAAATTTTTACGTCAAACTTATTACTGCCGTCGAAACAAATTCTTATCAAATTGTACTAGTTTTTTTTTTTTTTTCTGTTAAAAAAGGACACAGATTCAATTTTATATTACACCATCATTATTATTATTATTATTATTATTATTATTGTTATTATTGTTATTATTATTATTATTATTATTGTTGTTGTTGTTGTTGTTGTTATTATTATTATTATTATTATTATTATTACTATTACTATTCCTTGTGCTAACCGGTATTGTCCTTAAGAATTATGCACTGGGGTGGGTGTAGAAATTAGCTCTTAATATTCAACAAATATGATGATGTTAACAGCTCCTTGAATGTGCGAACACATTACACCAAGTACACTTACAACAGTTTTCTTATTAGAAATTTAAACCTATTTAACACACCTTGGAAAGAGGATGTCACCCCGGGAAGTGTTTAAACGTGAACCCCGAGCTAGCTAATTTAAAAAAAAAATATCACGCTAGTTATCAACGTGTTTGGCTTTTGTGAACCTTAATTTCACACTCCCCGACGACGCCCTTTCATGGGACTTACTTTACTTTTAGTTATCAAACAATATGTCGCATACATTTTATAATTCATTTCTGTCCGATCTGGCGGAATTATTGAAAAGTAAGAAAACCATCTGCCAACATCTTATCAATTGTGTTTCCAATAAACATTTAAACGATCAAATTTAATTTTGCTCAAGTGTACACAGCGTTAATGTTTATGGTCACGCGATTTGTTTTACGTAATTCTGGAGCTACGATTAAATGTAAGATCTATACCCTACATTCATAAAATTTTTAAAGATATTACATCTCTTATACTTTGTCACTGTTGCATTTTACCCGTAAAAGCAGTTATTAGTTTATTTAGGGAAAAAAATTATTCGCGCATATTTTGTGAAAGTTTGTAATGGGGTGGGGTTATTCGGTAATAGCAAATTTTACAATTAGATCTCAAAGAAATTATAATTTATCTGACATCGGATATAATAACGAATCGATAATAATATAGCCGATTTTCGTATATTCGCAATAAGTCGCTATACTTTTTTAAACCTTCTCCTACTTGCGTAAAATAGACCGAAATTTGTAAATACCTTAAGTTTTCTTTCAGAAAACGCTTTGCAGTTCCAGAACCTTCCTTTTGCTTATTCCTAAACTAATATGACGGTTCTAGAAAACAAGTGGAACTACACATGAGATAGACTGCGCATAGAAATTTGAGCAGAAGGAGATGTTCTTTTTCTAATGTTCTGCGCCAGGTTTATTTCCTCTTTTCCCGTGTCTCAGAATGCCCCTATTTTGTTCTACAAGTCATCTCATTTCTTTCTCTTGTAACGTTATATGTACGAGTTTATAACTCGAGATCCCCACCAGGGATGCCAAATGTAACGTTAACGAATTCACAGCTCTCAGGGATGTTACACCGTGGACGAAGAAAAAAATGTATTAATTTATTATTATTACGAAAATTATATTTTTAGATTTTATGGCGTATATTTAATGAGAATTTTTCATCTACACCTATCTTTCTTGAATGATCGACCGCTAAAAAATACATTTAATAATTACAAACAAATAAATTATAAATAAACAATTGTACGCATCACACAGTTTGTCGGCGGTGACACAGCAACACCAGATGATAATGGATCCTCTGGATGAGTAATCTGCCGCTAATTCCTTTTTCGGAATAACAGTTAATCAAAAAATTTAACTCTACGAAATTTACGCGAATGACGGGAGATTCGACTATCGCGCGCTATAAAGGTTATTCTTTCCGGACGTGATTTCTTTTATACGAGGACCGTCCGCTAAAAAGATTACCAATGGTAGGAGAGATCGACTGAATCAACTTTTTAGCCATTTTTCCCCCAAGCCTCTAAGAGCCGTTCTTCTTTTGTCTTCGTTTCGGCCAATCACCGTTCATTTCATTTACGGGTCGGCATTTCTCCAGTGACCGCGCGACGAGGCATTCCATACCCGACCGACAAACAGGATTTCAATCACGCGCCCATTCACACCCGCACCACGTTTTCGATAATTTCTTAAATTTATTTTTACTTTATTATTTTATTATTTATTATTTTACACCAGTCAAATAATTGACGAATTAAATTAGAATAGGAATATGGTTTTGTAATTTGAACGAAGAAATATCTTCGTAATGTAAAAAATTATAGATTAAAAAAACACGCTTTTATAGTAATGTGAACTAAAAAGTAAAAAATAATTTTTAAATATAAAGATAACGTTCAACAGTGATGAAAATCTCCCAAGCCAATATATTATTTTAAGTTTTTCTAATAAGCTCAAAATGAGAATGAAGTAATTCACCAGAAATTAACTTTAATGTAAAAGAAAGCGTGGCCTGCTTACTATATTTAATCAATTAAATCGAGCTACAAATAGTTAAAAACTAAAAGAAAAAGTATACACAATTGATATATCAAAAGCATCCCACGCTTTCTTTTACATTAAAGTTAATTTCTGGTGAATTACTTTATTCTCATTTTGAGCTTATTAGAAAAACTTAAATTAATATATTGGCTTGGGAGATTTTCATCACTGTTGAACGTTATCTTTATATTTAAAAATTATTTTTTACTTTTTAGTTCACATTGCTATAAAAGCGCGTTTTTTTTTAACTATAATTTTATTTAACATTTATTCTCACTAAAGTGCCGCAAAATCTCTAATTGTTTGAAAACCGGCTATTTGACGGCTGTTTCTTCTCTCCTTAGCAAACACACAAATATATCGACTTTTTATGTTCGACTTGTAATTTCTCTGATCCGTCCTCGGTCCGACTATCTGCTTTTATACCCTGCAATATATCGACCTTTCTTATGGAAATCCTCCCATGAAGTCAACAACGCATACAAATACTGGCTTGTACTATCCCCCAGATAGGACTTGGGATTTCTCTTCTCAAATTATGCTTTACATACATTATTTACATGTTCTGACTCGTTAGACGTGAGATTTAAGAATAATTTTCTTTTGTTGGTTAATGTTTTATGTCATTTAATTACTTTACACCGCGGTTCGTAAAAGAACAGAAGCATTAGACTGTGTAATACATTTAACGTAAGGGGTAAAGTTTAATAAAATAAAAGCGCGTAAAGAAAATGACTTAATCTATGAAAATCAGTTTCGAACCACATCAAGTTTCTGATAAACAAAGGACACTGCACTTACTATCATGTTTGTAACCTGTAGAAGGGGTCATTGTTATCCTTTTTTTCCCCTGATGATCCTGGTTAGGACATTAGGACAAAATTATGAAATTATTGAATTGTCATCCAAAATGAATTCGTCTGTAAATGTTCAAATTATTCAGACGTCGGGAAGTCAGTGAAAATTGACTTGTAAAATTCCATTACACACTTACATATTACTTACATATTACTCATTTACATACAGGTCAAGCTAATAAAAGCGTGTTAAAAATAGAAATATCGATTCGTAATGAGCTGCAACCGTGTTTGTTTTACTATCGTTAATGTGCTCCATGTGGAGATCCGAGAAAGATGGATTCGCAGCAATGATGTTGCTGGCCAACAGGAACCGGTACCTAAACGGTTGAAAAGCAAACGTTGAGAAAGATCGGTATGCAGCAACGACGCTGTGTTACTGAAGAGGAGCTGGGCTAAACAAGCGACTGAATGTCGAATAAAAATATAGATCTATAGCGTTGCCGGATGGAAAGAACGGTAATCGCTACGCGGCTCTTTCGCACCGTCTAAAATGAGGAGCGGTTGCTAAATTTGCTGATGATGCATATGCTGCAAAATGAATAATCGAGGGTAACCAGAGGTACCGACTAATAGTGACAATAAGCCGGCTCTGGTAACGCTTAGTTTTAAGAATAGCTGTCGATCGGCGGTACTGTGGTGCTAACCAGCTAGCATAGGCCAACTCTATGGGAATGTCGAACTGGAGATACGAATGTTACGTGAAAAATTCCGAACGTAACTGCCTATGAGGGATGAAAATCGCCGATGTATAAATCACCAACGGGCGGCCCAGCTCGTAGCGTAACTGGTTTCGATAAAAACCGGTTTCTGGTTCACGCAATTCACGACACATTTGAAATTAAAACAATTATCCTAATTTGAGGAAAATTTAAATAACTAAAGTCAATGGAATCATGCGCCCCCCCCCCCCCAAACTAGTCGAAGATCGACGAAATAAAATTAATTACTGTATAATATAAAATTATACAACTTACTAGACCGTCCATTTTATTCTGCCCCGATAGATTCCTTCCTCGGCGTATTTTCCCGTCCCATAATATTACACTCTACAGATTACGGTGCGACTATTATTCTCGATTCCCAAATCCTGAACCTTTCCATTTTCTTGATCACATGCCTCTTCCTTAGTTTGTGTCAACTTTCCTATCGTCCTGCAATTTCTCTGCTTACACTTCAGATACGTATCTTCTATCTTCCGCATTTTGCCCGCCGCGCTCTTCCATATTCCAATCATACCTAATTTCTCTTCCATATCCTTTCACTTCTCTCTTTCATCGATTAGTTTCCTCCTTATAGTGTGCCTTTCATCCCATTTCCATCTCTGGCCGTCCGTCATTCACCTTTCTTCCGTTTCTTTTGTTCTTTCTTTTTTGTGTAGGGGGGGGGGCAGCGAATCAAAAAAAACGGACAGGGAAAAAGGAATACAATAGTTAACATTAGCGATTCACTCGTTTACCTTTCTTCCGTTGAGTTCAGTTTTGGAAACATTTCAAGATTCGGACTGGAGAGTTTCGCAAGAGCAGGGGATGTGCGTGAATTACGCATCGGTAATAACAGGAGTTGCGAATAATAATGAACCGGTGGTGGGGGGAGCGGAAAAAACGATCCGAGAAATAAGAACGTCTTTCACTGAGCGGAAAAGAACGGGTAAATTCGCTCTGCTTCGGGTGTAATGTACGGAGAAAGCGCGGAATAAGGAGCTGGTCGGCTAATGTTGTTTTCGGTGGCTACTCGAAAGAGCGGCATTCACGGCGGACCGGGACGGTTTCTGTTGTAAAACGATTAAGTAACGGAAAACGAAGAATATCATAATAGTTTAAGCAGAACAGTCTGCGGCAGATTGGCCCCCGAATTCGTTGTAAAATGCAGGCATCGCGCCGCTCGAGCCCATAACCAGCCCCTTCGCCGCCGACACCGTCTAACCCGGATCGGCCAATTGCGAACTAGTTCGTTCTCGTTCGTTCTCGGATTCCTCATAATGAGCCAGCGGCGATACTCTTTCAGCAGTCTGCGCCCTGAGCGAATATAAATGTGACATCGGTTGAAAGTGAGCGTCGTCCGTGCCGGACGGAAAACGGTAATTCGTAAGCAGATGGGTTCGGCGCGGAGAAGGTCGCTGCAGCGGCGAATATTATCGGCGAGCGGCTCGGCCGAGTCCTCGGCAACAAGACGGAATGGAATCTGCAGCCGGGGCGGGTCGGGACGGGGGGGGGCTGCCCTAATGTTCGATGTATTTTTTAAACAGCGCGAAGGAAATGATACCTATAAATTAAAAGAATAATCGTCGCCGGCCGAGCAAGCGACCAAATGGACCGACGCTATTTTCTTTGCAGACGACGGAACAGCCAGCTTATTTATCGCATCTGCGCGCTCGCTGCCGGCCCGATCGCTGTTCCTAATTTCACCTTACACAACGGCCCAGCTCTAAATTGCATTTCATCCGTCTTTATTCGCTAAACAATAAATCGCCGCCCTGAACAGTTCTTCTCCGAGAAAGTGAAATTCGCCGTCCTGCATCAGCGCCATCCGGATAATTTTACTTATTAAAAGCGCAATTATAATACTCGTAATTGCGACAATTTTTTTTCCGAACTACCTAAGGCTACCTAGTTCCGCTAGTCACTGTTATAAAATTCCGCGCCTGTGACGGCGATCCTCCGATTGCGAAGCTTAAAGTTCACTGATAGATTATTAAATACCCGTGAATACTCTAAGAATAAACCCGAGTACCATACAAATCGATCTTTCGAATCTAAAAGTGGATTTTAATTTTTTTTAACTCACGCTTTCCGTAAAGTAAAGTAAAGTAAGTCCCATGGATATCCTTGGTAAGGTATCTATGGATTGTAAAGTTAAGCTTTCCATAATGGTACTAAGCCTAATGGATCTGATGAGAATACTCCGGGACCAGTTCCTTTCTCATGGGATCCGTCTTTACTTTCCGGAGATTTCTCTGGTACCCAATTATTTCAGATTAGGTATAAACCTGGGAGCGATTCGGATCTGGAACGAGACAAGTCTCGATAATCTATGACACCTCTGGTTTAGTAGCCAAGCGCCTTAACCCCTAGGCTACCGCGCTACCTATGCAGTTTCTAATAGTCGAGCCGAACCAGTATAACATGTTATATTGGCACGAATAAAACCAGTTACTGATAGATATATATTTATATATATATATATATATATATATATATATATATATCACGTCTACGTCGATCCAGCGTTGCATATGGGAATTATTCCGCGGCGGAATAAGTTGGCCTAATCTGCCGTGCTGGTCGAGCAAATTGGGAGATGCATTTTATACCTGTTTTTAAGGTAGTAAACATTTTTTTTTTAAATATCATATATGTATATATATATATATATATATATTGTATATATACATTCAAGACGCACCCAGATTTATCTAGCCTGAAATTGAATTGGGTACCAGAGAGAAAGGAACTCCGGTATTCTCATCAGATCCATTAGGCTTAGTACCATTATGGAAAGCTTAACTTTACAATCCATGATATCTTACCAAGTATATATGAGACTTATTTAGCTTTTTTTATATATATGGTAGCTAGTGGTTAAGGTGTTTGACTACTAAATCAGAGGACACGGGTTCGAAACTTGTCTCGTTCCAATTCCGAATCGCTCCCACGTTTATATTTAATCTGAAATAATTGGGTACCAGAGAGAAATCTGGGAAAATAAAGCTAGCCGAGAGAAAGGAACTGGCTCCAGTATTCTCATCAGATCCATTAGGCTTCATTATGGAAAGCTTAACTTTACAATCCATGATACCTTACCAAGGATATGGGACTTACTTTACTTTAATATTGAATTTTGTTCATTCCTAGTGTGTTATTTCCGCTGGCGAGAGCGGAGAATGACACATGCTACTGATGTTTACTATATAACTAATTTATATATGTATATATTAATGACCGTCATTAATTTTTTTACACATTACATACGCATTTATAAAACAAAATGAATTTTAATTACGCCTTTTTTGTGTACACTGATGTAAAGAAGAGCCTTTGCAAAACTTTGTAATATAAAATAAAAAAAAAGTAAACTGTCCTAAAAGTGTTGAATCAAACTTCTAAATATTTTCCGAATATTATGAAAACGTAAGATAATTGTTGAATTTTAAATTGTTTCCTATAAAGATAAATTACTTTTTAAAAAACAAGAAGAAGAGAAATAATTACAAAAAGAAAAAAAAATCGAGGTATTTGTTGAATTTCTGTTATATTTAATTATCGGGAAAGATGCGACGACTTTTTCAATTTATCTAATAAAATTAACTACAAATATTTACATGCCGATACATTATACAAATTATGTACTCTAGAATGTTATATAATTAATATAAACGTGTAAAAAAGCAGTTTTTACGAATACAATCAATTATAAATTAAACCAATCGGCGTAGTTTATTTATTTCTAATTAACTATGTATGTTTGCGAATAGTTTTGTGTATTCGTATTAAATGTTAGTTCCCTGTCTGCCACAATTAGAACTACTTGAGAACAAATAATTGTGCATCTATATTCTAATTCAAGTTATCCGGGGAAGATTTCATTCTATGTCTTATACATATATCTCCGGTCTATATAGCGTTCCCTTTTAAGTGCCGTGTGAGAAAAGAATAAACGTACGAAAATAATGCATATATATATATATATAGACGACAGCCTTTTATACTTTTTCAAAAAGAAAAAAAAAAATCATTCAAGTTAATAATAATTATAAAATGATAAAATATAAACCATCTTCTAAATTTCATTGTAATAACATTAATTTTAAAAAAGATGTCTCTCTAAAACAACCCCTGAAAAAGAAATATTGATTAAAAAAGGAAAAAGTCAGTTTTATTTTTATCGACTTGCTAGTTTATTTAATAATTATTCTTCACTTTGAAATAATTATCGGAAAGCGTCAAATAACGGTTGATAATAGCGACAGTATAATTAAGATTTAAATAAATTTCCGTTTCTCCATTTAGAATTTTCAGATGCTGCGTAAGAGGATAATATTTTAGCCGGCTTTTTGGGCTTATCTTACGAACAAGTTAGACATTTTCGAAAGCTTAATAATACCAGTCAAGTCAATCTGCTTAATTTTCCTTCTTAGCCTTATCGTAGTTGGCCAATAACAGTATAACCGTCTCTCATCTTATTATCGTTATTTACCATTCATATTCCATCCCTAGTTCCCTTATCCTTGATTGCGTTCCATTATTGTTACACCTAATAAGCGCTTCTCCGTCCGCCGTAGATGTTCCCGTTTGCCCGAGAAGTCTAATACACCAAGCTGTTAAGTATATCTCCCCATATTTCTTTAAGTAATGCTGAAACTAAAATTAAAAAGAAGAAGATATATCCCAAGATCTATCGGAAAAATGAAAGAACAAAGAAATAAAATACCCAATTAAATTTGCAAATTGAAAAAAAAAGAGAAAGAGTAACAAAACATTATAAATTCTTCATTGTGTAAGCGGAATTAAATCCGACTGAAATTTAAAACGGAATAAGCTCTAATAAAATCTGCTGCAATCTCGCATGACTAGAAATTAGACTACCGTGATTCAAGTGTCGTTCGGCTATCGCGTAATTTCAGATCAGCAAGTTCATCACTCAATGCGGATCCTTTAATAGAAACGTTCAGTTGAACTGAACTGTCTTTTTGGTCATTCTAGGAATTTTGATGATATTAATGATGTGCGGAATTTACGGAATCCAAACTGGTACGAACAAAATGAGAATTATAAAATTAGAAGGCAAGAAAAAAAATTCGCCGGAGGAACTAATGAAAATGCGAATGGATTTAAATAAATACGGTTATTTTTCAGAACGGATGGTATGTCTTCATGGGGAAGTTCGAAGGATCGAGTTATAGATACACACATATTGATATATATATATGAGAAAGTGTTACGAATAAGAAATGAAGAAGAATATCGGATATACGAAGAAGAAACGTACCATCTGGAAAAGTCAGGTTGTGCGCAGAGGAATTTATCTGAAACTGGAAGGAAACGAAATATTGCCGATATGTGTCTAGAAAAAGGAAGCGAATAAGTTTGGTCTAGAAGAACGGAATTCTCTCTGAACGAACGACACCGAATCACGAAAAAGAAAGTCTGACTCCCTCTGCCCGACTGCGAATAATTAACCAAATTCTAAACTAGATAAACTCTATGCTGACGGCGTGTATAAAAACTGAGCGTGTAAAATCAATCAAAATCCGACGTTACGCACGCAATTCTGTTAGACTTAGAACAAACGATATATAACCGGTTTTTTCGTAAGACATTTCAGTCGCCGTACTAGTTCAAATGCCGTTGACCGAGTTAAAACGTGCAGGAAAATTACATTAGCGAAATAAGGAGACGGACCGGTGTGAAAATTTAATCGAAATTTGTAATCTGTCATTGGGTAAACTTTTTCCGCCTTCCGCTGTGTAGAGCTGGTTGTACATATTAAAGTTCGTCGTTTCCGACCAACGAATCGACTACTAAAGATCGTTCGTTCAGTGCAGGATTTATGTGATTACCTATTGAACTGTGTTCCTTCTTTCAAATAGAAGAGAGCCCCTTCTTCGTGTTCGGTGAAATTTATACGAAAACATCCCGCAACTCTCCGGCGTCGGAATATTAAAAATAGCCCTCGCACAGGTACGCGATTCAATTTTCTGATTTTCTGATAAGCCACGGCTGTGGACCCGGTTAAAGATGGAACACCATTGTTTTCGCCCTTCTCCGCTCCCGTGCGCCATGCAGAACAATTTTTAATAATTTCCTACTTTTTTTTTCTTCCGTTTTTTTGATTTTTTACGTCCGAATAAATCCGTTCCGCTACATTACATTTGAAAAAAATAATACCAAGTGAATCCCGTTTTTTTCACTCTTTCGTACAGATAAAATTCTCGGCCACCCGCGACTGCTGCTTCAAAATGGCCTCTTCAGTTTTGCCAGCGGGTTTTCCAGAATTTCCTGATTTAGAATTTCCACGATGCTCCGTTTTCTAACGAACTTCTCGGCACATTTGTTTGCATTATTGAAATAAAAGGAAACACTTTTGACACTGTACGGTTTAATGAACCGGAAGGCGGTATTATAAAAGAGCATTTAACGCGAACGAATGTAGACGATTTTTTAAGCTTTTTTTAGCTTTTTTTTTTTAAAATTTGACCGCTTTTTAAACCAGCAGAAATATTGTAAATCGTTTACGCAGTACATACTGGAATATGGTTGAGATAGCGGACAGTTACCGAAAAGAGTATTATAACCATGGTCATTCTTGCAAGAAGGCGTCTGAAGGGCTGCTAGCCATGCGAGGTGACAACACATATAGCCCCATACGATAATTTTTGGGCTTTTTACCAGTGCGTATAAACATGCAGGAAATTAAAAACGTTACTACTGCCATGATAATCTAATAAAAATACTCTTTTAAGAAAGTTCTTCTTCGGTAAGTCTTTTTTGACAAATACCGTTACAATAGAGAAATTTTAATCTTCTAAATTTCTGAATTCGCGCGCTAAAAATTAAAATTACGAACACCTAGAGTTCATTGATAGTGGCGTCGAATCACCTAACCGAATTTCTTTAATTTTCAATTCTTAGTCGCTTTTAAGCAATTAGGGGAAAATAAAGGGGGGGGTCGAAAATTCACTACACCGAATAAGATACTAATATCGTAAAATTATTTTCAAATCGTTTGTAAACTAGTTCATATTATTTACAAAAAAAAAAAAAAAAGAAAATGAAAAAAGAAACAAACAAACTGAAAAAAGACCAAACAAGAGGTGTAAAAAACGAATTAATTGTTCCAGCAATCGGACAGAAGTACGGAATTACACTTTTTCGGAAGAAAGGGTATAATAGGTTTTCGGCGAGGGCTAGGGGAGACGCGATATCGTTTATTCAATGGAGCGTAAACGTTTCTATCGGATAAGAGAGTGTGTTTCCTTTTGTTTTACACAAGAAGAAGCTCCTCTTTCGGAATTTTCCGATAGTGTACTATATATATATATATATATACATGCATCCGAGATAGAACGAGATAAAATCCTGAGATGTTGCCCGTCCGATAAATAGCGAGTAAAGGGGTGTCGTTGTAATAAAATCTTTTACAAAAGAATATACCGAAAGCGGCTAGTGGCTGTCATTGGCATTGTTCTCAACAATGACAAGTGCGAAGAAAGGATCCCTCCCCCTCTGCAACGGCTCTTAGCATCAGACTTCTTAACAGCTTTGAAGAACTCTCCTGAACATGCACCCTATGTCTGTTTGTTTTTCTCAAATTCCGGTTGTCCGAAATTGCCAGTGTTTGGTTATATATTTGAGAAAGTGCTACCGCGCGCACACTAGCTTTTGTCAACAAACTCGAATAAAATTATCAGGAAATAATATGTTTTAAAATAGCGGCGGCATTATCACTTTGCGAGTGTTAAAAACAGGTGCCGATTGCGGTTTTGAAAATCCCTTTCCATCGGAGGGGAAGGGGGAGGGGGGCATGTACAAATTCGAATAAAATCTAATATACTAAAAAACAAAAAAAAAAAAACAATGTCCAAAACGACCGGACTCTCCTCTGTATGGGGATGCCCGTCAATTGTCAACGGATGATTTACTTCAGAGCTGAATTTTCGTTTCCAGTAATGTTAGATATCCAATTGTAGAAAGAAGTACAACACTCCCGTAGTACGTACTACTGCATGTCCGATATTACGCGGGTAGGTGGCAAAATCGCTTCAGCTTCGACCGCATACCCGTTTTGCTCCGATGACTGCTTTGACTTTCTGTCCTTTGTTTAAAACAGTCAATACTACTAGAAAAAGCGCAACAGTTCCTGTCAAACGTCAGCCTGCTATTGTTAGAAAAACCTTCGAAAATGGTGATCTTAAAATTTTCCTTTTTTCACCTTTTTACGCCAGTCGTTCGAACTAGCGTCAGCAAACATTCGGTATTTCGCTTTGTGGGAGGGCAGCGTCAGTTTTGTACGTATACTTGCCGCTTGTTGCTCAGAAACGGTGTAGAAATGTTTTTATTTTCCGTTATCCTTATCGATCGATATTTATAAGATGCGGTTTGCAATCGAAACGTCATGTAGCAGCACTATTAAAACAGACACGTGCAAGTCGATAATACCGAGCACCGAGTCATCGTCGACCTGATTTCAGACCACTAGTTCGTTATCGAATTAATCGATCGCGCGCAATTATGCGATATGACGACAATGAACAAATGCCGCCTATTATTGCGACGTTAATAATAAATTGTTACATCGTACGACAAGCTGATTTTCACTGGTCAAATAAAAAAGCTCCTTACCGACACGCCGCCAATACCCTATCGAACTGTAAATGGTGAAATATTCGCCTCCCCTCCCTCCGTATTTACCGAAAAGTAATTTCAAAAAGTTTCGAAAGACATCAAAAATTCAAGGTCGTGACACCTTTTCCGAAAAATTGGAAAGCTAGACGTTGATTAAAACGAAGAAGAAGAAAAACAAAATACGACTGTTTTTGTTTGCAGTTATTCTGGTATATTTTTAAGTCTCGAAAAAGCGAAAAAGGAACATAAAAATGTAACGAAAATTCGTCTACACACTATAAAGAAGCTAGCTGATAGTGGTAATGCGCGGTGGAACAACTACCACCGTTTAGTACGGCTACCATTGTGTGTACTTCATACTGTTCGCGTTATTTTGATTGCTTCTAGATAATTCCCCCCTCTCTCGCTGTCTCTCTCTCTCACACACACACCGTGTTTCTTTATTCCTCAACAGAAAACAACTTTCGAAACTTTGAAACTTAATTAAAATAAAAACGCCATTGTTTTTTCTTCATTTTCTTGTCGGTTTTCTTATTTGTTTGCTTTTCCGTTCCTTTCACGGTACCGTAGTTAGCGGAGTCGGCAAACGCTGAAGAAATATAAGCTAAAAGATAATCTTTTTTTCTTCCCGCCTCCCATTTCGTAACACCGAAGACGGCTGAGGAAATTAAAAAAAAAAACATGACGAAGAAAAAAGTCGTCACTTAAAGTAATTACTTGATTAACATCTTTGTCCAGATCAAAGATGTTCCCATTTTCCATTAAATAATTAAATCAATTTCCAAATTACGAAAAATGATCCGCGTCTTTCTTTTCTTTATTGGAAAATTTATTTCAAAATGATTTTGCATTTTTCGGTAAATTAATGTAAACGCACCTCGCAATAGAGATTTTTTTTCCCTTCTAAATGTAATCGTCGGATTTAGTTCATTGCAGAAATGACTCTGTCGGATACAATGAGACCGAGTGAGTTGTTCGACAGCAGACACGGTTTTTTTTTTTATCGTTAGTGCTTCTCTTTTCTCGACACTGCAGCGCTTCATCTGTCTCGCAGGGGTCTGAAATTAAGTTTACAACTTACACGAGAACCTTCCGAATTACGTGCCTTTTATCTTAGAATTTCGAACAATTTCGGTTGTTTTAATTTTTAAGCGAATCAATCTTAATAATAACAGCTGTATAACTGAATTTGGAAGTTTATAGAGATTTCGCAATTATCAGGTCACCACCGACAACATTAATCGCTGACCTTCTTTATTTCTATCCTGTTTGTCCTTCTGAATGTGTAATGCAAATCATCCCTTTTTTTTTCTCTTTTTCTCTTTTTTTTTTTTTTTTTTTTTTTTTTTTGAGACTTCCTTTCTTTTATCTGAAACACAAATTCTCTGTTCAAATACTTAATCGCTCAACCGCGTGCTTACTTTTTTTTTTTTCGTGACCCGGCGGGGAGGAACCATTTAGCCACTGACTGGTAGATGGATCTATAAAAAAGCTTGTGTTAAGATGCTATTTTTTACAATTTGAAAACTGTAAATAAAGTGGCCTCTCCATAGTATAAGATACGCCGGTGCTTAGTCGACATGCCCAAAACAAAGGGAAAAAAAAGCAAACACAAAAGATGATGCGCAGCGTGTATGGTTGAAAGGTGTTCCTAGCGATTAATTCTTCGAAAAATATAAATCTGTGATTCCGAAATCTATCGTAGCGAAACAAGAGATGATTAACGTTATTCACGAAATCGCTATGAGCATATAGTATGTTAAACAAGCCGAGCAATTAGAGAAATTGAAAGGTATTTACGAGGATGCCCCATAAAGCGAGCCGAAAAACTCTTTTGGGAAAGGAAAAATACCAGGGTGCGAGGGGATTGGGAGCTTTCCTTATTTAGGTTTTCAAATTCAGTATTTCTTTTTTTTTTTTCTTTTAAACTTTCGCGATATTTTTGTTTAACGTACTACCGGTAACTCTTCTACAGTTGTGGTCCGAGAAATTAAAGAAATTTGACTCCGAAATTAACGGTGTAGACCGTGGCACGCTAATTGTTCGCTTACTCTGTGTTATTTCCTCTCATATCCATATGCGAACTCAAATTATCTTCGCAGTGCTGAAATTCGTTAGTCCGCGTGCTTTTATTCCACTTCGTTTTCTGAAGATACTACGGTTGCCAGTCACAAACCCGCAGCAGCACATCTTTCCCGGAACTATTTTCATCCGTTCTCTATCAAATTTCTCGGTTTTTCTATTATTTCGATATCTTGTCGAGTTTTTTCCATCGTTTTCAATAATTCAGTTCGTTTCTTTTTTCCCCCAGTTTATTTATTATCCCCTCTAATCGTTATACTACTACCTTCTGATAGTTATTATGTTTTTCTTTTACTTCCGGTTTTTCATATTTTTTTCTCATTTCTCCCTAATATTTACCTTTTTATCGCATATCATTCACTGTGAATTTGACGAAGCTTTTAAGGCGTATTTGATAGCTAATGCTAACGAGTCCGTAAAATGAAGAGGAAAAATAGCGTCTACCAAAGTTACAACAGAACTGCATCGTTTAGGCTCCCTATTCGGCTCGCTCTGAATTGCACTTGGCCAGTTAGTAACACCGAACACTATGTAAAAATAGAGTCAGGAATTCAAACAGTGAAAGCAGGTACATACTATTTAACGAGCTGTAGGAGCTTTGTCGCTACTAACCGATTTTCGATAATTGTGTTTACCGTGATTACTTATCGTGTTTTTTTAACTTTTTTTTTTTTTTTTTTTTTTCTATTTGTAGCAAATGTTTTAACTACGACAACATCATAATGCAAGTTTCCAGCACAAGTGAAGAAATAACGCACGGCAGTCTAACGAGTAAAATGTCTATCGGGTCGACCGGTTTTTGGGAACATCCGAGTTGCTGCCCTGAGTACACTTAATATCTGTAAATGAATATTGGTTATAAGAAAAAAATCACACTTTTTTATGAGATTAAGGGTGCATCATTATCCGAAAAATAGAACGGAACCGGTCCATAATACTCCCCTCAAATCTTACATAGACACCTTCCTCAGGGTACATTATGAAATATTTCACAATCCCCGATATCCGGCCGATGATACTTTTTTTTTTTTCTTCTATGGGTTCGTCAGCGAGGACATTAGCCCAAGAAATGGGAATAGAGAAAAAATCAGATTTTTATGAGGCGTGAAACATTCAACAAGAATGTATCAAGCGCCTGGATGACAGAAGGAGAAGGAAGGGAAAGAATAAATGCAGCACAATAGGGAGTAGGAACATTGTTTGATAAGAGAGAGGAGTAAAAGGAAGATTGTTCAGATGAAAGTGATGAACATTCGAACATTATGTGATCAGGATCACTGTTGACTGTTAAGAGGATGTAAAGGACAATACGGAGATGCCGCGAGAGAGAATCGGAAAAGCGACGAGGGAAGCCAGCTGTGCCCAAAGCGGAGGCGGCATATTGCCGAGATGCTGGAGCGACGCATAAAAGGGAAGTCAAGAAACCAGGAACAGAGAGGAAGAGAAGGCTGGATGGACAAGTAAAAGGAATCCGGGTTTGAGAATGAGGAGTAGTAGGGGTTAAACCATAATTGGTTGTGCGCTGCAGAGGACAGAAGATTAATATTGACGGATGGAAAAGTAGTAAGGAACCTGCCGGAAGAAGAAGCTCGCCGAGCTAATAAGTCAACTGACTCATTTCCTTCTATTCCAGAATGGCTAGGGATCCAAAGGAAATTAACCTCGATTGCACAAAAAAGAAAGAGGTCATGGATCAAGGAACGTATAAAAAGGATTACATAATCAGTAGAGTGGGGAGGCAGAGGAGATGCAACAGCTTGTAGCACGCTTTGAGAGTCTGATAGAATAAGGAAATTACGAGAGACCTTCGAAGATCTGATGAAGAAAAGTGCATGGAGGATAGCAATAGACTCGGCACTGAAAGTCGAACAGAAGGAAGGAAGTTTAAAGGACTCAGAGTGATTTAATGAGGGACAAAGAAAGGCTGCACCAACTCCACTTGGGCTCTTGGAACCGTCCGTGTAGATTGTAACGTGGTTAGAATAGTGGGAGTTTAAGGTATGTAAAAATTCCGATCTAACGGCGTGATGCAGAACGGTTGTAGGGGGAGCAGAAGAGTAAAAGCAATTAATTGGATGAAGAAAGGAGGAAAAGTTAAAAGAAAAATATGGGAGCTTATCGCAAGTGTGAATGTATGGTAAAAATTGAAGGAGTCGAGTAGAAATAAGAGACAGAATTGGTGTTTTATTGGCACTAAATCGCCAATCCTGTAGAATGAGGGAATAAGAAGGAATAAGTGAGGAAGAGGAGATAGGAAGACGTTTAATAAGGAAGCGGTAGCCCAAATAGGAACGCCGAATAAAGAGTGGAGGAATGTGGGTTTCCGCTTGAATAGCAGGGATAGGAGAAGATTTCTGAGCTCCAAGACAGAGGCGGAGGCAAGTATTTTGGACGCGATCGAGCTTGGAGAGCAAAGACCTGGAAGAGTTACCATAAATAAAACAGCAATAATCTAGAATAGAACGGATACAGGATTTGTAGAACATGAGCAAAATGCACGGATCACCTCCCCAGTTCGTATGTGAAAGGGACTTAATAAGGTTGAGCCTTTTTAGTGATGACACGTATATATAGTTAATATGCTTGTGGAACGAAAGACGGCTATCCAAAAATACTCCTAAGTAACGGAAATGGTTAGCCAGGGGGATCGGATTACTATTTAAGGAAAGACTAACTAAGTAGGGGTCAAAAGGACGAAGAATAAAGACAACAGCAGAGGATTTCGTTGGAGAGATAGACAGATGAATATTAGATAAAGCGCTTTCCAAAATCGTTAAGTAATGTTGCAGCTGGGAATTAGCGGTGGAGATACTACGATGGGTGGAGTAAATGAGGATGTCGTCAGCAAAAAAAAGGGAAGAGGAGATTGTTGACAGAGAAGCAGTTTTTATAAGGTAAATGTTAAAAAGGGTTGGACTTAGACAAGAGCCCTGCGGTAGTCCACGAAAGACCAGTCTAGAAATAGGTTCGAGCGGAGAAGAGAGAAAGATAGTCCTAGATTGGAAAAGGCTAATGACAAGAGCAGAGAAGAAGGGTGGAATATTCAAGGAGAGCATGGAATCGAATAGGGTGGGAAGGTGGACATTATCGAAGGCAGCAGAGACATCGACGAAGGAAGCAATGAGGAATTTTTTGTTGATAAAAGATAAATACACATCTGACAAGAAAGTACTGATACAATCGGGAGGGCCGCGTCCAGGGCGAAATCCAAACATATTATTTGGCAATACTTTATTGTGCTCAAGCCACCAAATTAGCCGTCTATTAATTATACTTTCAAACAGCTTTCTGGCACAGGGAGCAAGTGAGATTGGTCGAAGAGAGGAGGAGTTAGGTTTTGGGATCGGGACAACAATGAAAATATTCCAAACAGATGGAGTAGAACCAGACGAGAGAAATGAATTGAATAAATTTAAGAGGAAACGAAGAGCGGAATCAGAGAGACTTTTTAGTACGAGAAAGGGAATTCCGTCTTTACCAGGAGAAGAATTAGAAGAATTACGTAAGGCAGCTTTCAATTCAGTGTAGGTAAAAGGAGTGAGTAGGAAATGAGAGGAGGTGAGGGGAACCGGGATGCGACAGGATTCTTGGAAGCTAGGAACGTAACAAGGAGCTAAGGAATTCATAAATGGAATTAATTTGTCTGGAGACAGGATATGATTTGAAAGATGTTGAGCTGAAGAAGATTTGAAAGTCTTCGCCATTTTCCAAATGTGAGTGAGAGGAGTGGAATGGGAGAAAGCGGAGCAGAAATTTCTCCACGAGTTCTTTTTTGCCGTTTTAAGAGTATACCTAGCTTTGGCATTGGCACTTTTGTGAGCGAGAAAATTGGAGAGATTAGGACAGGAACGGAATGTTCTAAAGGTGGATAAACTTCGATCAAAGGCAACTTTGCACTCTTGGTTCCACCACACAGAGGAAACAAATTTGGACCTTTTATGTGTAGGAAGCTGAGCAGGAGGAGAAGAAAGAGTTAAGGCGTTGGAAATAGATTCCATAAAAAGGTCGTATTGAGAAGATGGATTTAAATGCGAAGGAATTAGAGACAGTGAAGAGTCAACGCAGGAACGAAAGATGGGCCAGTCTATCTTAGAGAGAACCCATCTATGAGATTGAGTAGGATTATTCAGAGTAGAATGAGAAAACTGATTTAAGGAAATGATGATGGGAACATGGTCGCTTCCAAAAGTTCCATCCAGAGTGTTCCATGAGCAGCTAAAACCAAGATTGGGAGATGTAAAAGATAGATCAATGGAACTAGGAGCTAGAGGGTTGCTGACACAGGTGGGTGTACCGTCATTAAGGAGAAATAGATCATTTTGAAGAATGAAATTTTCTAGGATTGCACCATTATTATTATAGTTAGTGCAACCCCAGAAAGGTGAGTGAGCATTCCAGTCTCCGCCTATAATAAAGGGAGTCGAAAGAGAGTTAATGAAAGTAGGAAACGGAAAATCGCGTAAATCAAAATTAGGAGGGAAATAAGCGGAGATGATGTTAAGTGGGTTACCAGAATCATTAGGAATTGAAACGTGAACTAGATTGGGGAAAGGAGGGTTGGGAGGAAAGGACGGTTGGAAGTTGTTATGAGTAAGAAATACGATGTCATTTCTAATTAGGATAGCTGCGCCTCCATAACCGTCCACGCGGTTAGAACTAATAAGGGAGAATCCCTTGAAATGAAGGTCAGATGAGCTTTTTAGCCATGTTTCAGAAAGCAAAGCAATATTAATATTATGTTGATCTAACAGCCTCTCAAGAGAGGGTTTGTTAGCCCTAAGGCTTCGGCAGTTCCACTGAAGGATTTTAAGTTTCGGAAACATTGTAGGGAACCAAGTTATTGGCCATCAACTTAGGGAATAAAATGGAAGATTGAAGAGAGGAGAGTAAGAAGAGAAGAAAAAACTTAGAAGGCTGAAGCAGTAGTAGAGGAAGATTGGGACAATAGGAAATGAGAAAAGGGAGAAGGTGGTCGCCACAGAATAACGCAACTGAGGAAAGATTTATGGGAAGTGTAGGCAAAGGTGACTTTTAATACCCAAACACTAAGCCATTTTCTATGTTAATGTCTACTTCGGTAAAATATTTTCACTTTAAATATCTCTGAACCGGAAAAAAAAGACAAAAATAATCTGGAGGCTGTGAAAAGTAAGCGTGCAAATTTCGAAACGTGTAGTCATTGTTGTTGGCTGCGGGAGAACTTTCTCATATTTCGCAAAGTAGGAGAAATATTTTGGAATTTCGTTAATGTATCGTTAAAATTGAAATTTTCCAAAGAGATATGCATGCACGTTACGAGCAATCGATAGTGTCTCATATCGCTTAAATATGAAACAATGTTCGATGAAGTTTTTCAGTATTGGCTGTAAACTCTCATTTATTCCCGTACTGCAGTAATTATAACTGTATTAATAGTAAATACGAACTAGAACTGATGTGATTCTTGCTGAAGGAAAAGATTTATCGCTTTAAAAATTTTATTCTCAATATTTATACGGTGTCTTTACGCAACGCAATTTACGATACACTATAACAGTTCCTGGAATAGTAAAAGCTATAGCAGATGAACTAGGAAGTCCAAATCAGATTAACATACAGAATGCCACGTTTAGTCGAGATAGTCATTCAAAGAAAAAATGTTTCGAGGGTGTGTTAAAAACAAGAAAGGTGACAGAGTGTAATTACAGAGTGAACGGCGGAATGAAGGAAAATCATAAAAGAAACAGTGGGTACAGTTCAGGTCAGGTAAAAGGAAAGTTTGTTGAAAAAGGAGGAAACGCCGATATTCAATTAGAATTCTATTTTACAAAGTCGAAACAGCTTGGAATTTCAGTGAGATAGATGGAGCAATCGGAGGTAAAAAAGTCGTTACTTCGTTACTTACTGTATCTAGCAGAACAAATCGATTTAAATAGAATATAGTGCGAGAGGATTATAGATGAAGGAAAGTGTGTGCAAAGTCCCAGCAGTGAATGGAAAAATGGGAGGAAGTAGTTTGGGGAGTGCTGTTAGAGCTGATCAGACAGATACAAAAGGAGAGCGAAGAGAAGATAATAAGAAAGAAGATACGAGTAGATGATCCACTAAGAAACTATCTGGGAAAATGAAATAAGAAATTTGCTACCAAAGTTGGGATATTGTTTCTCAAAAAAAAGTACATTATTAGTAATATTCAATTCTAAGGTGTTTAATTATATGTATATGTAGAAACATCTGGCTAAACTGAAAGCCCAGTTCATCTGTGCTAACCATAGCGATCTTCCTCAGAGTACGATAATACTTCTATCGTCACTTCGGTAGTAGAGGTTTATTAACTATGTAATTAATAGGTGCGCTGTCATTGGAAACACGTATGAAACCTACCCGCGTTAAAAAAAGTCATCAGATCGGTTGCATTCATTGCCATTTTCAGTTCGGTAGCTGTATACATTAACAATTCGAATAGTAACAAAGGTATTTTGTAGTCATTCTGTAGTCATTCTGTAGTCATTCTGTAGTCATTCTGTAGTCATTCTGTAGTCATTCTGTAGTCATTCTGTAGTCATTCTGTAGTCATTCTGTAGTCGTTCTGTAGTCACAGTGTGAATAAAGCGTTTACTCAATTGCATCGACTAACGATGGTCCAAAAATCTTCGATAATTTTATTAAGAATTCAGTCGGCGTTTTTTAACACGTTAAATTTTTGTCGCATTAAGTCTTTTTTTTTTTTTCGTCTAAAAAAGTTCACCGGATTCGAACCCGTGGTTTAGGATTGTTGTGGAAAGTTCGTTTGTCGAAGAAAATCCGTCATTATAAACCAAAAGGTAAAATTTAAATTTAAAAAGCATGAACAGTCGTATTCGCAAAATTCGTAATTTATTTGAAATGATTACAATTGATTCTGATATCGTTGTATGTGTAAAAAATATGAAGAGGAAGAAAAAAAAAGGAACGGTAAGTGAATTAATCGAAAATACGTAATTTAGATGTACATATATGCGCGAGGAGTACAGGAAGCCTATTTCTTGCTTCAGTGAGTACACATTTTTATCCCGATATAAGCGTATCGAAAATAATCTCATTTACTATTATTATTATTATTATTATTATCTTTCTTTATTTGAATAAATCGAATAATTCGCATCACGACTGCACCATCTGTAGGCGGGTATTTGTATAACGGTAATATAATAACAGTAATGACTGATGATATGGATTATGGAAAATAAAATAAAATAAAAAAAGAGTTTTTTCGAATCGTTCCTATTTCAATGAACTTTTCAATTTATATAATGGATATAAACAGATTTGCACGTGTGTACGTTAGGCACAACTGTTTAGCGTAAAATCAAAAGAAAAGAAAAAAATGCTACCATTTTTTTTGGTAGAATAATACGATATTTTCAAATTTATATTCACTCAAAGAATTTTTAGCATTTTCGATTTATCGAAACGTGTGATCTATATCGGAGGGTAGATTTTCTTAAAAGAACGTAATTATAAATGAAATTATATTTGTTTAACTTAATTATCGGTTACCCTCTGTGTTTATTTTTCTCGTAAATTAAAAAAAATTACTACTCACTTTCTTGTACATTATTTTTTTAAATCGATTTTACAAAGCGTACGTCCCATTTGACATTAAACCGGTCCGTAAAACACCCCCATACAGAAGCTGTTATAACTACGAATACTGATCTTAAAGATGGGAAATGTTTGCAATGTTTTAACGTTTGCGAATATCAATTTTCAAACCAAAAAATAATACACAATAAAGTACTCTAACGATGCTCGTAGATAGTAACGATTACTTCTGGTTTTTCAAAATTCGACGTGAATATGAGTACAGGAAAACTTTTGATTAAAAATTTGCAGTTGTAATAATTAAATAAGTGAAAAAACAAAAACTTCGGTTCTTCAGTAGCACAAAGCTAAAGATAAAGTGAACGCGAAACCATTTTGAGAACCGCGAAATGCAGTTTTGATCAAAGGAAGGGCCGCTGTTCAGCTCGCACGCATTGCAATTTGTATAATTTATTTATTTAATGTTTTGATTTAAAATTTATGATTATTATTTAATTATCAGAATTCCATTAAATATACGCTATTTAGTTCTGTTTCTCGTTGCTTTTGTGCGATTGTTTTTTGTTTTTTTTGGCGGGTTTTTCGATTACCGTTATTCTCTCTCATTCGTTGGTGTGCATTTTTAATTTCGTTCGTAGCACATCTCTGTACCCGTTTTTCATTTTCCCCGTTTTCCAATTCTCGCGCGTCTTGCTATTGAAATTATTCTTTTCCTACCGGTATTATCTTTCTTCCTTTCCTATATATTTTCTGCTTTTTGAAAAAATATTGAAATAGCTACTTTTAAAACTTGCTACTGTCGGTGGTCCGCTAGGCTATTGAAATTAAACTTAGTATACGATTTATTACTTGTGCATTTCTTTCAGTCGTGTAATTCACAAATAAACGCTAAAAAAAAAAAAATTAAGGAAAAAAAGGATGACAAAGAAATAATAAATGTGAGCTTTGTGTTTGTACAACAGGAAAGCAGATTGTCCCCTTGAAGGGTTTGTAAAAGTTTTTTACGCATAAAAAATTGAGAAAATCCCTTAAAAATCTATCTACTAGAATATTTATAATACACGTTAGATTTACGTTAAACATATGAAGTATAGTCCATTTCGTCATTACGTATGTAAATCAAACTAAAATAAAACTAAACAGAAATTATAATTGTATAATTATTTATAAAAACAATAACGAAATGTTTGTGGGATATATTAAACTCGAGCAAATAAGAAAAATAAGTTATAATCTTAGTAATAAAAATAGGAGGAAGAAAACGGCAAAAGTGTGATTTTATAATTTCTTATTTTTATGAATTGATAAAAATAACGGTTAAAATATAAAAAAATATTTCTTTTACAAGTCTCCGTGTTTAGAAGACTTTTGTTTTTATCTATCAAATCTGCTCGGGCCTAAAAAATAGCAGCTTTTTTTAAATTACAAAAAAGCTTTACATATATCGGTTCTCTCTATCCGATTTGTAACATTTCTACGAGTGCTGTACTGTGCTTCCGGGCAACGAACGAATAGATTATCCCCATCTAGATTAATGCCCTTAAATGTTGCATTTCTTCACGGTGGCCTTGTTCATTCCGTAGGTGCTTTGATTTTATGCAACTGTATCAGCCCATTTTTACTTTGCTAACCTGTGCACCAATTCTTGTCGAAATAAACCGGAATTTGGTTTGGACTATCTTACACTTTTCGATAAACAATTACATTGTTCACTGTAAATTTTGTCGGATCTAGGTGTTGTCTTCGGTAGTTACACGCGGGGCGCCTAAATTGTAAATTGAAATAGATTGTAAATTGAAATAGATTGTAAATTGAAATAGATTGTAAATTGAAATAGATTGTAAATTGAAATAGATTGTAAATTGAAATAGATTGTAAATTGAAATAGATTGTAAATTGAAATAGATTGTAAATTGAAATAGATTGCTGTTTTCCCTTTTTAGTAAATTAATTTCTTTTGCTAATTTTCCCTTTTATCGAAGTTCTCCGTCACTTAAGGTTTTCTCGCGGGAATCGTTATGATGTTATATAATTTGCGATTGGTTAAAAACGGCCATAATTCGTCTTAACTTGAACAAAAAATGAAAAATTTCTTAGAAAAATTTCTGGATTATAAATTTGGCATATTCGAGAGAATTTTAGATGATGTGCGAATGTTAACACGCGCACATGATGAAACTCAACATTGCACCTTTAATAATGTATAGATTTATCGTCGATCACAGCTCGCCGTGTGCCATCTTGGGTTACAAGTGTACCACTTCTTCGCCGCTGCCATGGCACCAATAAATTCCATATCCAGAGCTCTCTACTCACGGCTTCTCAATTACACAGACTACGAAAATTTAACGCCATCTCTTGCTAAGAAAAGTCATTAAAAATAAAGGAATTAGTTTTTATCCTCGGGAAGCTAGAGGTCGTCTGCCTTGTGAGAAAATTAAAAAATAATAAAATTTTTCAAGAAATTAATAAAATAAAACAAATGCGCAAGTAGAAATATAAACGTTCAAATATTTTGCAATTTTTCATTTTTAAGGTTTTTTCAAAAGCCACATTTATACACTGTGTCTTTTTATAACACGTGCAGAGAAACATCATTTCTTTCTTTTCTTTATATATATTATTAATTTATAAAACGTTAAATTTTTCGTACACAGTAATCAGGTTTGAACCGTGTATTTTTAGCATTTTTAATTTTCTGTATAGGTTTACTTTATAATTCCACATGGATTGCGAATTTAATAAATCTATTGAACCGGGGTAATGTTGCAAACTGTGCGCCCCGAATTAACACGTTTTATTTATTTATTTTTTTTCATTATTGCATTTCCACTGAATTGAGGGAGGTAAGGAAAAAATATCAGCAGAAAAAGTGCGAAGCATTTGCACTTGTTTAGCCGGAAATGCTCTTCCGATTCGCTGTGTCCACAGTTTTCCTTTGCTACACACCTTTCGTTGTGTCGGCGTTACTTGATGGTGAAATATTTTACAAAGACAATAAAAGCGGAAGCGATAAAAGGTATTTCGCAGACGATAGTGCGAACGCTGCGATAATTAATAACTTTTAAGGAGCTGGGCGGACGAAATAATAACAGCGTGTAGGAATAAAGGGAAAAAATCTTGCCTAAAAACAACACAACAGGCGATGGAAAAACAAAAGCGAAATCTCACAAAGATACATATATATATATATATATATATGTATATATGTATATTTCAAGACGGTTACTTAGAGAGATACATGGTGCACGAAACTGTGTCGACTGATTCGGAGAATAAGCCGTGTACGAGCAAGCGCCTGCTCGGCCGTGTGGCGCTGCTTGATTGCAGCCGAGGGTAGCGATTATAGAGAAAAGTAGCTTTTGTCCCGATGCTTCGTTGGACGGCGCGGATAATTGCGGACAAGATAGACAAGAGGTTGGAACTCGGCTGTGCAAGAAGAAAAGAGCAGCCACTTAAAGGACAAGAAAAAAGAATCCATCTCCAAAACCAAAACCCCTCGGATGCCTCACGCCCCGAACGAATCCGGACATAATGATGATGATGATGATGATGATAACGCGTGTAGCAGTTCAACGCATTCGCGCGCTGGCGGTATTACTCTTGTAAGTAACGGGACGGAGGCGAGCTTTTACCACACTTCAGACAATAATAAGGCGTTCCGCGACCCGTCTATCCTTCGCAAGCATCGGCGAAACGTATACACGCCGATATCTGGGCCGGCGACAGGGTACCGCGCCACTGCAAGATGTGAGCCTTTTAAAGAGTACGGTAATATAGTGTAGATAAAGAGAATTAATTTTTGTAAAGAATTAGTCAAAAGGACGTAAAAGGAAAAATTTGAAAGATGTAGAGCGTGTTTTTTGCCTTTTTTTCTTTTATTTTCCCTCCCTGAAAAAACCTCGCCCCGTCGCTCCTAAGAAAGAGCCGGGTCAATTGTGTTCGCTATTCACAGAACAGGAAATGCGGAGATGGTTTTTTATTTTTCACTTGTCGCTGTTCTTTTGTTCTGCATTATATTAAGCGCAAAGTGAAATGGTGCAAAAAGTAGTATTTTTCGAATTCTTTTTCTTTTTTCCTACTTTCTTCTCGGCGAAAAAAAACAAAAAACAACGGGAAATAAAAAAATAAAATAAATAAAAATAAATGAAAGTAAGGAAAAAGACAATATTACAAAAATAAAAAGGCAAAGAAAACAAAAGGAAGAAGAAAAAAGATTAATAATTAAAAAAATCAGCCGTACACGTAGGTAATGGACGAAATTTCCTGTGAATTCCGGTAGAACGAACGGTAGCGAAATTAGGGCGACACTGATTTATGCTCGGAATAATTTCAATTCTGCTACTAACTACCGACACGACGGGAATACGATATAAATAATATAAAGCGATTAGCGCAGAAAGAACTGCGATTATCTAGGTACCGTTGCCGCAAGCTCGTTTGTTTTTTTGGTTCTTTTTTTTTTTTTTCGTTCGCGAACTGCTATGATCACTTAGCTAATGAACTATAATATTGTCGAGCGGGGTGAATTTCGGGCAGCCTAGTCGAATAAGGAGAGTTCCGTTTTCGTTACATCATTTATCTAGATTACGACCGGGGTGTATTGAACGTAATGATGACTCCGCATCATCCGAACAGGTGTTTAATAATTGTTAGACGCTTTAATAATCGGCTTTTTTAATTGTTTACTCCGTCAACTCTGTGTAGACGGGCAATGTCCGGATTCATTTTTATTTGATAAAAGATTTTCTTTCAGTCTCCGAAAGTGTTCTCGCGAGTTACCCGCTGTCGAATGCAGGAAATACTTTTTACCGGTAGGTGCACACGCTCAAGCACCAGCCTAATACGCTAAAATCTACGTTTCCTTTTTCGGAGCAGACCTAATATCCAATAGTAATTTTCGGTTTTATTTTGCTCAAGGTGTTGATAAATAAAAATGAGGGAAGAATTTAGAAACGAGTTATTAAACTCGTATAGCGCATGCGCGCCAGTAATTACATTTTTTATACGAAAGAGGATGTAAGACGCATAAAGTAATTGCCATTAATCTTGATAAGGTATCATGGATTGTTTAATTAAGCTTTTCATAATGGTACTTAAGGACCTAATGGATCTGATGAGAATACTGGGGCCAGTTCCTTCCTTTCGGCCGCCGTTACTTTCCCAGATTTCGCTGGTACCCAATTATTATTTCAAGCCGGGTAAACTAGTAAGCTGAAAATCCCCTATACGTATGTTATTGTGGCACTTGTCTGATTTTTTCATTTCAGATTTTATAATCCTATTAATAAGAATACTTCCTCCACTCATCCAAGAATGCGCATGCGCAATTGTTGCGCGTCTCTCGGCGTCACCTTGTGCATTTCTCGTTTTTCCCCCTCGATGGTCGGTGATTGGCTAACCCAGCCGACAACAGTTTCAGGCACCAGCGCAATCTTATTCTAAATTATGTTTTTCTTCGAATTTCAATAAAACCTTTGATCTAGATGTTTATCATGTGCCCACCTACTCACAGAGTATCATAGCGGTTGTAAGTTAGTTTTAGCAACTTACCGATTGCTATTGTTAACAGGTAATTTGCGCTTTTTACCTGCTTTCTTAACCGTTTGTCGGTTTCTATACGACTTCTATCTGTCTGGTTGATTTCACTTTCATTTCTTGCTATCGCTGTCTGTTCATGGTAAAAATGATTGAGCATAATTGCTCACATATCGTGTAAATACCCAAGTTCGACTGTATGTTGTGTTCTATAAGCGTTCAGGAGCAAAAAGCTAATGTGCGCTGCTGATTTAGATTAGCTACGAGGCGCCTATGCGGAATAAATTTAGCTAGCTGTAATATTTTTTGTCAGCGTATATTAATGATGTATCTGCGTCTCTGCGTAAGCTGCGTAGCGTTATGTATGCTGTCAACATGACAGGAAAGCGGCCTACCCGACTGTATCAGATAATTTTGTACTATACAATAACGTAAAATAGTGGTTATTAGATAAACATTAAAAAAGTAGGAATAATCTCATCGGTCTGTATAATCTCGATGATCGAGCGAGAGATGAAAGAATGATTCTATTGTTCGCGAAATGATTAATTGTTACACCTTTTAATGCAAAACACGCGCAAAGAAATAATGAATACTACTCTTAAACTCGAACACCTGTTTAATGTTGCAACGCTAATTCGACGTGATTACACTTTTCCCTGTCGTCGCGATAACCTAGTTGCTAGAGCGCTTGACTTCCGATATGGCGGTCACGGGTTCGATTCCGAGCGACGACAAACTTATTACAAGAATTAAATAAATAAATAAATAATCGCTAATAATCACGTGGCAGGCAATGGCAAACCACCACGTTCAACATCATATGCGCGCTAGTTCAGTACACAGCAGACACACACGGGACTGCACTAGTGGCGCGATAACAAGCGGCTACTATCAGTTCCGAATGTAGTCTTCTTGCGTGTGTACACCTGCACGTTGCATATAATAATTGCTATGAGCGCTACCTATTCTGTACAACTAGAATGAACGAATAGGTAGTCACGACGCTCGAATTCGAGCAATACGACTGTTACATACACACTTTTCCCTAAACCGTATTCTGTCTATGTACCATGTATTACGACCGAGGTTGTTTATATCGTATCCGATCGGCTATTACAGTCCATTGTTTGTTCAATACTTCGGAAAAGTTAACGTCGCTGTAGCGGCTGCCGGCTCCGGACTGTTTCGGCAGACTCGCATCTACTAATCTGCGCTTAAAATGCTACTCTCCCTAGTAAAAAACTTTGTCCGTATTAGTTCGAAAGCAAAAATCGCGAAAAAAAGTCACACCTAGAATGTTACATTTCGTACCTAACCTCTGCAAGTTTGTTTTGCAGATTAGCATTCGAATTTATTCTTTCATCCGAGTTTAAAACAATATATTAAAACTGCCCCCTCCCCCCCAAGTAAAAGTGTGTGTCGAAAAGGTTCTCCATTAATTAGGGTGTAACAAAGTTTTTGTCGCGTCCCGATTTGCACAGATTGCAATGACGAAAATAGACCTGCGACGACGATGGTTAAGTAATGGTGACCGTAACGTTGCTTGGCACAATATGCAATCTGATTATTTCACAGACTTGATCAACGATAATTTTGTTAAGCCACCGGAACGGTGTAGCTGCATGAGCATTCTGCAAAAACTAATTCTTTTTTTTTTTTTTTTTTTTTTGGTATAATACATAAAATCCAACTAAACTGATAAATATTTAGAATACAATGATAAAACCATCGAAAAAAGCAAGTGTTGTCGGCAGTACCGAAAGATGGAAGGGGTTAATATCAAGGAACAGGGGAAGATACATAAGTACAGGAGCACTTAGCCATCGAAATAAACCGGCCGCGGAAGATAAATATGTGATCATCACTCCGACAGTCACATTTGGAACGATATCAAAAAAAAAAAAAAAAAAAAAAAAAAACATTCCAAAAGTTCATAAGAATCTTAAAACTTCCACAATCGATACTCTACGATTACAGAAAGCTGACACAATAGCATGCTAGATACTTAGGTTCCGAGTTGGAACAAAAAAAAGAAAACACCAATTTTTTAAAATTTTAACTTTTAAAAGTAGCCCAGCAAAAACACATTACCGCTGGAAAGCGTTCGAACTAACTAGAGAAGGATAAGAGTGGCGCGTAATTTGCAGTAAAAATAAACATGAATTAATTGGATGAGGCTTGTTTTGAAATTGAACTTTTGGGTGATGGTGGAAAGGTGAAAATGATGCCGGGTAGTACAGGATACGTGGTAACAATAGAGTGTTTAATCTAGGAAAAAATTGTGAAATCGCTCATGTTCGTAACTCAATCGAGCGGAAGACGCGCTTTGACAGAGTTGCGAGTGACGACCGCATGCCTGTTAACATTTACAACTATCCCTCTAACCGCTTCCCTAGCCAGCGTTAACCTTATCATTATTATTATTATTATTATTATCATTATTACTACTATTAGGTGCGGTGGATTTATTAAAACCGCCGACCAAGCTAGGGGGTAGGCCATTTATGTCGCGCGCGCGCGCGGTATTTACAAGCGTGTTTTCCCGCCGTACATCAAACCCAGCCGCTTTATCCGGATTATTTATTTATTTATTTATTCGATTTCGCAGTTTTTACGTCGTACAATAAAAATAAATGAGGCCAAAAAAATATCGGAGAAGTTGGCTCGGAAAATTTTTATTGGCCTTTTTGCCGCTTATAATATCACAATCGCCGAGATAAGTGGCCCGGTAATCGAGTTTGGTTAAATTTTATAGTTTGACGCATAATTCGGCGGCAAAGTTCAATCGCTATCTTTTATGTGCCCGAGCTGTTTTTTCCTCGGCCCCGTTTCCACCCGCTCGGCTACACAATCGCGGCCATATCGCTTCGGACGCGATAATAAAATCGCAATTTTCTACTTTGTATCCGCTAAAATTGTGCTCAGTTTGATGTAATTTTTTCACTCTGCAATCGCTGAAAAATTGCCTCGTTTAAATTCGTTCTTCCCTCGATATCGCCTTGCCGCTGTTAACGTTGCCAGCTGAAAAATACAGCACGGCAACAGTTCCACCGTCGATCACACCGGTCCGAGCGCATACACCGTCGCAAATAATTTATCGAAATTCTCTTTCGGGTTTTATTTATTTTACTTCACTTTTCTTGTTGTTTTTTTTTGTTTTTTTTTTGGTTCTCTTCCACCCGTTTTATGATACCCCGTAGGTCCAAGCGTGTCTAGATCCAAGCGTGTCCAGATCCAAACGTATCTAGATCCAAGCGTGTCTAGATCCAAGCCGGTCTAGATCCAAGTGTGTGTAGATCCAAGTGTGTGTAGATCCAAGTGTGTGTAGATCCAATCGTGTCTAGATTCAAGCGTGTTTAGATCCAAGCGTGTCTAGATTCAAGCGTGTCTAGATCCAAGCGTATCTAGATATCCGCGCACATCTGCTTATTTCATACGTGCTCTTCTAGGAAGTATTTATCATATTAGATAAGTTTCAACCGATGAGAAATGTTGCTGCTACTATTGCAGTAGGCGATGACGACTTATAAAGCAGCTACGGTAATATAATTTCTTACGTAAGTATTAGGTAGAGAGTATTAAAAAGCAAACCTATTATAATTAAAAGAACAATCGTAACTGCTACCAATCGTACGACGCTAAAGTCCGAGTTACGCATGCGGTTGATGATAATTTCTGAATTTTCTTCGTCGCGATTATAATAACGTTCCCAAATTGAGCAGATTCGAACCAGAACGCGCGTATAGTTAAACATATAGGGAAGAATTAGGATACACAGTAAATCACCTTTTATAAAATTTTTCTCCAACTGGCTAGAATGGCGATAGAAGAATTAAACGGAAATGCCGCATAAAAAGACACACCACTCATCAGCGCTATTACAAGTTACATTTCTATTGCGACAGTGGACAGTTCAATTTTATTGCTGTAAATTTGCCTTGAAGTCTTTAAGATGTGTACTTTTGTAAACCGGTTTGTTGGTAACGAGGGGTGAGGCAATCAAAGGGGGTACTTTTTAATGGGTTTTTTTGTTCGTCAGTTTCGTCTTCGCGTATAAGAAATTAAAATAGGTTTTATAGCGAAAAAGCAACATCGCACGCAACAAAAAGGTACTTTTTTATCATTAAGCGTCTAACAACCCTACAGCGAACAAGAAGCGGAAAGGAAAAAAAAAATTTGCTCCGGTTGTCACGCTAAGAAAATCATATAAAACACTTTCCCTCAGAATTGAGAAAGAACAGAGGTTTTTAAAAATAATTTCTCATTGGCAGAAATTCTAGAGCTATCTTCATGTCCTCCAGCCCACTATTCTGCTATAATATCGCGAAAACACCTACTTTCATTATCTTCGCCTGTTCGACTTTCTCAGTGGTAATAATTTCTGTTCTACCTGTAATTTTCTACGTACTTTCAATTTCATCGGACTTCATACGAGGCAGAATCAATAAGTAAGTTTCTACCCAAATTAAAGTACAATCCCCCGCTCCGGCTTAAACGAACCCGGTTTTCATTCTCTGTCAATTCGTGAAAGAATGAAACCGTTGTCTTTTTTAGTTCGTTTGCAGAGTCTATTTGAAATGGACCGTCGTGTGTAAAAGTGGTTGAATATTTTAGGCGAATACGTGTCGAAAAATAGAGAAATCAAAAATATATGATACATATTTTTTACGATTTTTTTTTTTTTTTTCATCGCGAAAACTTACTTGATCGTCCGTCGTAGAAGCCAATAAGTAGGAAACGTCCATCAGGCTAACAGCCGTGTTAAGAATATAAATTAACGACTTTAATATCGTCGAATAATCGCGTATTTTATTTCTTTCATCTGACGTTTTACCTTCCTAGACATCCAGAATTCGTCCATTTCTCGATTCGTTAAATTTGTTTTAGTTACACGCTGCGTATTCTAAGCGCGACCAGATTGACGCCAGAATTCGTCTGCTGTACCGGTTACTAGGATGTCATTTAAAGCTGAGTCTATGCCATGTGAATCTGATTTATCATTATGTCCAGGTTTGGACATATGGTTTCCAGTTACATCCAAAAAGCCGCAGAATAAAATCATACGGCTGATTACCGAGATGGTTTCAGCGTAACGACGATTTTTACATTGGGACTCGGAAAAAGATGGACGACGTCATTCGTGACTATGTATCTATTGAACAGCGTCTGCAGGTCCACGAAAATACTGCATTATTATAACGTAGACGTGAGCCACCAAGCCACATAATTCATTAATTTTATAATTATGTATTAAACGGAGCGTACTAGTAGTGGGCATGCCTGTTTAACGAGTAATTTATTCTAAAAAAAAACGCTTATCCCTTCCTAATTTAAGATTATTTTTAATAATATAATTTATATAAAAAAATAGAAATGCATTCATGTTCGACTTTCTGTGCCGAGTCTATTGCTATCCTCCATGCACTTTTCTTCATCAGATCTTCGAAGGTCTCTCGTAATTTCCTTATTCTATCAGACTCTCAAAGCGTGCTACAGGCTGTTGCATCTCCTCTGCCTCCCCACTCTACTGATTATGTAATCCTTTTTATACGTTCCTTGATCCATGACCTCTTTCTTTTTTGTGCAATCGAGGTTAATTTCCTTTGGATCCCTAGCCATTCTGGAATAGAAGGAAATTAGTCAGTTGACTTATTAGCTCGGCGAGCTTCTTCTTCCGGCAGGTTCCTTACTACTTTTCCATCCGTCAATATTAATCTTCTGTCCTCTGCAGCGCACAACCAATTATGTTTTAACTCCTACTACTCCTCATTCTCAAACCCGGATTCCTTTTACTTGTCCATCCAGCCTTCTCTTCCTTTCTGTTCCTGGTTTCTTGACTTCCCTTTTATGCGTCGCTCCAGCATCTCGGCAATATGCCGCCTCCGCTTTGGGCACAGCTGGCTTCCCTCGTCGCTTTTCCGATTCTCTCTCGCGACATCTCCGTATTGTCCTTTACATCCTCTTAACAGTCAACATGTATGTGATCCTGATCACATAATGTTCGAATGTTCAGCACTTTCATCTAAACAATCTTCCTTTTACTCCTCTCTCTTATCAAACAATGTTCCTACTCCCTATTGTGCTGCATTTATTCTTTCCCTTCCTTCTCCTTCTGTCATCCAGGCGCTTGATACATTCTTGTTGAATGTTTCACGCCTCATAAAAATCTGATTTTTTCTCTATTCCCATTTCTTGGGCTAATGTCCTCGCTGACGAACCCATAGTAAATATTAAAAAAAAAAAAAAAATGAAATAGATAAAACGTGGGTTAACTTAAAGCTTGACGTAACCGTTGCGACGTTATCGAACGAGTCGTTAGGCCTGATTGCGGTTACCATAAATTTCCCTTGTAACGTCGATCTATTGCCAAAATGCGGTTTATTAATAACTCACGCCGTTTTTACAGAGTACAGGTTAATTTAACAAAATAGAAAAAAAAAAAGAAAAAAGAATTATCGGTATTATTTATCATAGAATTAGTCTGTTTAGCGAAAACTACCTTTTTTTTGTCCCCTTCTATATTTACATTTAATGAAGACGGTCAGTCAGTTCTTTCTTATCGTCGAGAAATGGTAACCGAATTAACGTGCGCTATCGGTGATGCGATTGCCTCGAACGCGGACATTTGAAACCCGTCTCACAGAGGAGGCTGTGTGTTGCTATGATCTCTATGAGAAACTCTACGGGCAGAAGTTATGTAGTTTGCGCATCATCAGCTGTATTAAGAGCTTGCTTTTGTCGTTGTAGCTTAAACCACTATCCTTTTCCATTTTTTCGCATTTCGCGCCATGTTTTTAATTTGTTTATGTATCATTTGCGTTTTCATTCTTATTTGATCATATTCTAGCACTTCCTAATTTTCCCTGAATTATTGTAGTCACGTGTTGCGAATAGTTCTCACATATTGCGGATTGTACTCGTTTTGGGGTGCTGCTCACAATGATCGGCCACTCGACCAGAGCGACTGGTTATCTCAGAAGCGCAATGTAAGTTGGTGTCCGAAATGCTCTTAAGCGAGCTCAAGGTTAGAAAGTAAATGTCTACTGAATATGTAAGAGAACCCGGGGAAAGCCGATACGCTTTTTGAAAAATCAAAGCTGAAAAGTGAATGAGATTCGATACTGCTAAGCGAAAAAATGTTGTTACACGGATGAGTTCATTTATTTTGATCCCTACAAGAGTGATGAAAAAAGAAAAAAACGAAAATGTAAAGAGAAGCTTTTTCAGGTAGTGCTGAGGGAGTCGTACTCGCACGCTACAGACAGTTCAAGCTGGAAACAATTTGCACACTGAACGCGCACAACGAGGCGAATGTCACGCTGACGCGGAGTAGCACTATCAAAAAATGCGGCACAAACGAAACTTGCAGAAATATATACCTTGATAATTTAATTTTGGGAGCAATGCGAACGCAGTTTATTATCACCGATTTAGGAGTGCGGCAGGAATTTAATGAAAATATGAAATTCTGCTAAGTGTACGTAACAGTTCCACGAATCATTGGAGTCGCCTCCTAACTTTTCCTCTCAATTGTTTCAACTCACGTCCGCAGCAAAACACATTTGTAAAAGCTCCTATTTAAGTGAAAACGAAACATTTATTTTTCTTCACTAATATATATATATATATATATATATATGTATATGTATATGTTATGTATATATACACATACATATATATATTTTTTTTTTTTGTTTTGTTAAAAGCAAATTATTTTTAGCCGCGGAGAAGTTTAAAACGGTTGACTGGAGGTTCTTCTCAATTATCGTCTAATGGAAGAAAGAAAGAAATTAGTTTTTAGGTTGTAAAATACGTGGAATGATAGGGGGCGACGAGGACGGAGCACAAATGAAGAAAATAGTTGGTCGCAATTCTCGCATTTTATTATCGTTGCACCGTTAGAACGGAATTTCGAGAAAAGAGGCACAGATGAGGACAGAGTGCAGAAAGAAAGAAATAGCGAGAACAGCTTTATTTTAGTATTCAGCGAAAAGGAAGCCGCTGTCGCTGTCCCGGCGGAAATCGCCTGAACCGTCTCTTCTGCTGCTGCTGGCAATCTGCTAAACGGAAAGTAATAGTGTAATGGTCGGTGCGCATCGGTTTTTTTCGTCCGGTGCTTCGGAAATATATTAAAGATCCCGCCGAAAACCGTTTCTGTCATCTGCAATAAATACACCGGGCGCTCCGACTTGCAACCGAATCACCGTAGTAGCCTGGACGGTTGTAAGCAGCGATAGAAGCGTAATCCGCGGACAGCCCGCTCTCTGTTGCTATTAGGCCGGGGCCATGTCTGTTTTGCGGCTTTGTGCCCCGTTAATTTCGTAAAAGGAATCTCCCTTGCATTTCCAAAGTTGCCTAAATGCGCAATAAAACATATAGCGGATCATTCTTTCGTTTGTGCCTTCTCGAACCGCGCGATGCCCAGATGTGCTGCTCTTGAGCCGCAACGTTTTCCTACTGCCGACTGTACGGAGGGCCATTCCTATCCGCCGTGAAATCAGTTCTAAAGGTTTCGATTTGAAACCCGTATTTCGCGAGAAAATTTTCTTCGTCCCCTCTTCTACTTCGCCTTACCACGCTCCTCTTACAATGACGCAAAATCTGCGTTTTCGCATCAATTTCTTTCGGCATATTTATCCCGCTAGGCAAATATTTTACACGCGTAATTCTTTATAATTGACCCCTATTTTCGTACGTCATTTACGCAAATAAATAAGTAAACAAAAAATACATCTAGTAAATGCGAATTAGGTTTTCTAAGTTAACACTATGTTACATCTGCCTGTACTGCACTTGGTTCCTTTCAAAGTCCGATAAATTAAATAAAATAAATAATAATAAGAAATAATAAAAACCCCAGTAAATGTTCCCCTATACACGCGTACACTTAATCTTTCGTTGTTGAAACTGGTTAGCGATTTTTTTAACGTCTGTGGCGTATTTTATGAAACTGCGAATAAATAAATCCGAGTCGCCGACGATTTTAGTAAAACACCATCTTACACGTACTTGCCGTCATCATCAACTAAACATAATCCCCGCTGGCTCCCTTTTTTGTCTTGTTCTGTATGGCACAGTTCAAATCGCCGATAGCTAATATAAAGTACCGATAGCAAAGCACCGATGTTGTACCGATGTAGCACCGATGTAGCACCGATGTTGCACCGATGTAGCACCGATGTTGCACCGATGTAGCACCGATGTTGCACCGATGTTGCACCGATGTAGCACCGACGTTGCACCGATCGCCAGCAGCAAGAAAATTACCCACACTTCAGATCCATTCGCTTTAATAGATTATGAAAAAAGAGCCTAATTTCATAACATGTAACAAAGCTTTCTTTCACCGCTAAAGTTAGGTTATAGGCGTCATGTATTGATGCCAATTAAATTTCTTCTTCAACATTCAACGAACAAATTTTACATGAAAAATATAGAGTACCGCTTTCATCCAATAAATAAACAACCCATCTTAGACAGTTTAAAAAATCAGGATTACTGGAGGTTTACCACAACTCCTCCAATACTTACTAGTTTTAACAACTACTCTGAATTAGAGACTTAAAAAAACATTAAACCGGCGCCATATGGGATGGATTTTCAGGAATCGCTTTGCTGCCCACAAATTGAATTAGATACTAAAGAATTTGTCAAAGCGAACCAGCGCTAATTTCAAATCGTAACAGTTTTATATTGAATGGCATGTATTAAAGTCTCGGTTAAATGGTTACAAAATCCTCTACACCGATGGATCGTTTGATCTGGGGCAAAATAGAGATACACAGAATCTTTTTATTACCCCAGTCGGGAATTTTTTAAAACCATTCGGTTGATATATGCTGGATGTTCGTTTACAGTGGAATTATTTGCTGTATTAAAAAATCTAGAATATATTCTAAAAAGTTTATCGGGCAAAAAATATTAATTCTAACGGACTCTCTCGCCGTACTGCTTAAAGCAGACACGAAAGTAGTGCTAAAGTGGATTACGTCGTTCTGCGATATTAAAGGAAATGAAATAGTAAACAGTACAGCAAGAACCACAGTATAGATACAACAATTGTCCAAAAATTAAATTGCTGGGATTTTTTACCGGTAATAATTAGAGAACACGTTGTAACGGAGTGGAACGTCGAGTAAGTACTGATCAAAAAGGGAAAGAACATTCAAGAATACAAAAGTATGTTCCAAGTGTCCGTTAGTTTAAAGGAGCGAACAACTTTGGAAGACACTTTATAATAACGATAAGGAGATTGAGAACGGAACACAACAAAACCTCCGTTCACTTGGCAAAAATTAATATTATCAATGACAGTACATGCAGTAGTTATAGAACAGAGGCTACAATAGATCATTTTATTTGGCAATGTAAAGTTTACAAGCAGGGTAGAGGGATAAACTTGGAATCCTATCGGATACCTTTCCAGTTTCAATAACACAGATGATAGTGGCAGATCCAACGTCGAATTTAACTGCATTATTGTATAGTATTTTAGAAATACTACAACATAGAAATATAGAAATAATAAATTAGAAAGTCTTATAAAATACACCCTATTATAAGGGGTTAAGTAAAAGAAAAAACTGGCTAAATGACGAAGTCTAAGCCAAAAAAAAAAGAAAATATTGATGCTAATACTTATACTGGGAAATGTTGATAGCATTCTAGTTGTTCGAAAAATGAAGTGAAAGACGCGGGAAAAAGCTTTCGAATATAATATTATCTGCATGTTGCTTTTTCAGCGTGAATTTCTTTTTGGTTGCGTGTTCATCAATTACCTTTTGCGAAACTGCCGATCGTTTTATTGTCAGTAAAATTTGGTTTGAAAAGTATATCGCGGTACCGAGGTGCGAGTTGTTTCCTTTTCTGCCTAGTTTCCCCCTGAAATTTTAAATTTGATAGGCTGCAATTTCATTCGACGTTTTCCGACATTAAAGTGTCGACCAGACTAGACAGATTCGTCTCAGTGATGTAATTTCCCGTCAGGAAAAATGTGCTTTCTTTTCCTAAGGGATCTTCTAGTGCTGATGGAAAAATACTTCCTACACATGTTTGTGTACGCATATATATTTAATACATATTCGTATATTTCGCGATTTATGCAAATTTCATGAAATTTGAGATACTTTTAATCTTAAATGCAGTCGGGGTGAATAAACTGCATTGCCGTAGCGATGGTTCATCTGTGTAGATGCTTTAATGTAAAAAACAGTATAGGGGGGCAACCTTTGCCACTATTTTTTTGCGTAAAACTATATACCGGAATAAACAGAAAAAAAAAAAAATCACGATTATTACAATAAAAATCGCATGTATCTTTGAAGCTTTGTATTTGAAAAAGTACATGTAACCACTAAGGAAGAATCTGTTGACTCGCCTAGAACTTTCATTGTCTAGAGACCGAGTATCAAAAACCTTCGGAACACGATATTTAATTTTTTTTTTCTTTTTTTTTTTTTGAATTTACAACTATTCGTAATTCCGCGAGTTGAATTCTAAAAATAATCCTTCCTTAGACTTAATAAAATCTCTATATTGTTTAATCTGTTAAATTGGTATTTTCAAATTTTCCTAATCGGGTGGTAAGACACGATCAAACCAAACCATTTAGGCTCCGATTTCACATCATAAGAATCAGTTGACGAAAATACAACGGGAGAATACATTCGTAACGCAATCGATACGATTCAAGTTGAATCGAGTCGGCCCCTTAATTTAAAAAAAATACTGCCCGACCCAATTGACCGGACCTGAAAGACTTTGCTTGAAGACGTCTTCGATTTTTAAGAAAAGTGTTGAGATCTTAAAAAATGCTGTTTTACAAAAAATAAATACCGATACTTGAAGGTTTATTATGAAAAATTTAAAAATGCACTAAAAAGTAAAAAATAATTACTCCCGATTAGAAAATATATATATATATATCAGAGTGATATACCCTTAAAGATGATATTATCGTAATTCTTATACAACATTAAAATCTTAATTAGAGTCGGCATCAAATTCATATTAAAATGATAATTAAAAACTGCATTAAGTGTTCATTAAATTGTTCCTAGATATTGTAACATGAATTTGATGCCGACTCTAATTAAGATTTTAATGTTGTATAAGAATTACGATAATATCATTTTTAAGGGTATATCACTCTGATTATATATTTTCTAATCGGGAGTAATTATTTTTTACTTTTTAGTGCATTTTTAAATTTTTCATAATAAACCTTCAAGTATCGGTATTTATTTTTTGTAAAAAAAGCATTTTTTCTTACAATTTTTAGCGTTATACTTGAATTTTTTTCTTGTTAAAAATCACTTTTTTTTTTCACATTATTCTCCATACTTTTAAAAAAAATTCGATTTCTTTATTTTGAACTGCATTTCCGCGGTAAAAACATCAAAAGCTATATTTTCATGGTAATTTGACAGATTTATAGTATCTGAAGTCAACAAATCTAACCCGACGGTGAAACCGATCATCAATGAAAAACATCCAAAAAGCTTTAATCTCCCGCACTATTAAGGATAACTGAAAAACTACCGGGGTCAGATCTTGATCAAATTTAAATGGGACCACATGAGAAACACCACCTTTCAAATAAAAGAAGAATCATCAAAAAATCGATTCACCTAGTAGGAAGTTCTGAGGGGTAGGTAACACACATTAAAAAAAATAAATGAAAAAAAAATTAATAAAACAATAAAAAAAATACAGTCGAATTGAATACCTCCTCCTTTTTTGAAGTCGGTTAAAAATAAGGAGTGAAAAAATGTGTACTTTCTTTTAAATTTGACAACATCTGTAATGTGTTACGAATTTTTTTAAAGTAAATCGCCCTATTAAACAAACCCTTCTTGTTTGCCGGAGGAATTATTTTGTAAAATTAGAAACAGAAATGCATGGCTTTTCACTCAAATTCTACTTTGACACACGCAGGTTCAAGGATAAGTAAGATTGAACACGAAATGCCGACTGACCGGAAAAGTGTCTAGCTCGAAATGCCTTTTGTACTTAGTCGAAAATGACCGACTATTGCGGACGGATTTAGTTTAAACATCATTACGTCAAAAAAAAATTGGAAGTGCACCACCGTTTAAATGAGCATTAGACACAGAACGATTCCCAGTACGGCATAGCATAATTTTAAATTAGTTGTCTTCGCACGAATGAAAAATTCATAACAGTGTCTCAGCTAACATGTTCGAAAAAAAAATGAAGGACGGTATGGCGGATTGAACGGAATTTTTAAACGTTTCTTTTGTAAACGAATAGTTAGAGAAGATGAGTTCTTCTTGGTGGTACTCACACGCACGCACATGTTCACGCACACGCACTTGACGAAAGTTATTTCAGTGTTGTGGCTTTCAAACATTCATTGTTCGAAGAAAAGAAAAAAAGTACACACAGCGGTGCATGATTCATTGCGTCAATTAAAAACGAAGGCGAAAAATACCGATTTCAAAGGAACACGCAGAGGCAGCAATATGCAAATGAATTTGTTGAAAACAACCGCGCTCAGATTCGAATGAGATTCGACAAAGCGTCTATTCAACATCGCGCTGTTCTAATAATTTCCGACTTCATCGAAAGCGTTTCAAATTTTATTTATTTAAACGAGCCGATTCGAAAGTGTATAATAAAACGCCGAGTTTTAACCGATGAAAATGATCAATCGTTATTTACGAGGGAAAAAAGCTTGATAGTCCACAGTGTAAGGATATTACGAATTCGTGATGAATTGCAGAGAAAGGATTAATAAACGAGCAGGATTCGATCGGAAATTTAAATTTGGTAATATTAACGTGTCGTTGTCCGAGCGTGAATAAGACTTCGGGGATGTTCGGAGGATTGCCGACTGAGTAAAAATTTCCAAGCATTGCGATAGCGACACAGGTAAAAGCTTTATTGAAAGTGGTTTTTGAATTGCTGCGCGGAACGGCTAACTATCGCGTGCAATTATTATTTCGCGCGAGTACCATTTACAATCAGTGTTACAGAGACAGTGTGTTTAGGTCATGAAAAAAAGGATATATGAATTACTCCCTTGCCCGTGATACGGGTTTAGAATATCGTCCAAAAATTTATAAATATATTATATGTATTTTCGGACACAGAGGCGAAATAGTGCGCATTCGAATCACCTCGAAAGGAAGGAATAAAAATCGTATTCTCCGTTATATTGTTTGAGTGCCAGACGATGTTGTGTACAGATTCCGGCTCTCGGAAATAGCGGTTAGAATAATGCGCCTGTTAAATTAACACTGGAAAAAAATGTTGAAATGTTAGGAGATGAAAAAATGGATATTCGGAATTTTAGGCACAAAATCAAAAATCCTTATTCGATTAGGGTAGGATTCGTGGTTCAACGGGAAAAGATTTGGAGCGAGATTATATCAGTGTACAATGTAATCGGACACCACACACTACATTTGGCAAGATTAGGAATAGAGCAATTAGTAAAAACTCTATTGAATGTGGATTGAAGGAATCAATAAATATAATAAAAAATGAATCAGTCCAAAGGAATTTCAAGCAAATTTTACATCCGTATACCAAATTGTAAATAAGCGCTATGTCTTCAAGACGTTAAATCTGGCTACTGTCGAAATAGAAGAAGGGACAAGTAAAAATCTTTAGATCAGACTAGCCAAAGGGCAAGAGCAACCCCCCCCCCAAACGAAAAACGAAAAACGAAAAAGGACCACCGATAATGAGAAAATTTAAGAAATGAAATAAACGGTAAAATCGAAAATGCGCGATCTTATTATTAATCGAATGACGGTTTCGTGATAGTGTAAAGTTTACGAAAAATCGTTTAAACACAGAATCGATGACGGAATCGAATAGACGCTACCTCCTTCACTTCCACAGATTTCTCTGGTATCATTACGTGCCCAGTTTTGATCTTCGGGTTGGGTAATTTAAAATATTTTTACAAGAACAACGCTGGCCGCGGTTTTTGCTTTGTAGACATTTCGAAACATCCGCGAATTATATCGGTAGTGATGATAAACTGTGAAATGCAACATCGTTAAAACCGGTCTACTGATTAAACGGATCTCCGAACATTCTATTAATAATTAATAATTATGTATTATTTCTTCCTGTAATCGTTTGTTTCAATGATATTATAATAGCGTGCCAATAATTTATGCGCGGAATATTCTCCGCCAATTATCGATGAGAAACCTTTCCCGGCAAAAGGACGGCCCTTTTTAATACTTACCGTAACAGTAGTAGCGTCGACTTTGTCATTTCCCAGGGTTCGCCGGGTGTATTATTGATCTAGCGGAATGTAGCAGTGGGGAAGAACTGATGCTGCAGCGTACTTGCGAGGCTGCTGAAGATGTTACACGCAATTATTATTATTTTTAGCGCTTTCATTGCCAACAATGAGAGGTTAATTATTAACGCCGGGGTGTACCAGTGAAAGAATGAGAGCCGGAATGAAGGCGTCGGTGGCCACTTGACAAGTTTCCCGTGTTGTTGAGTGGTTATCGCTTCGTTCGATGAGGTTAATTGGTTGCAGAAATTTAATTAATCCCGTCGCGCTACCTTTTGTCTTTTAATCCTGCTGTTTGTAAAAGTGCTAATAATAATTTCGTTACTGATTTTCACCGCGACCGGCCTGCCCCAGGTAACCCCATTTTAGGGAGGGGGGGAGTATATATAGCGGGAAAAAACATTCGAAAGAGCAACCGCTGTAAATGTCGAAACGCGGACGCGACACAGTTTTCCGCTCGTAAACGCGTGTACGGCCGCGATTCGGTCCGGACTTACGGGGAAAGAGGTGCTCTGATGCGGTGGCGCTGCGGTTACCGGATCCAACCGAGTTACCCGGAGCCGCGACCAGCTCAATTGTTACGTCTGCGAACGGGAAAAAAAGAGAAGCCTGAATTCGATAGTCGAGATACACGCTAAAGCGACATTTGTTTCCGAGCAATATCGCGCCCGCTCGCTGCCTGCTTCTAATTAACGGGCAGCTGTGCGTCGGTAACGGTTACACACTGGGAAAGAGCACAACGTCTTCGGCCTTCATTATTCCGTTTCGCCTTCTTCAACCTCCGAGCTCTCTTTGGTAATAATCTCGAGCTGACGACCGCCTATTAGAACCGGAGTGTGTACGCATTACTGCATTAATAGTGATCGTTACTCGGCGATGGCCAACGTAACTGTCATCGCTACATCGCAAAGCAGCGTTCCCGTACGCGCCGCTAATAATGTCCTCCGAACGAACGAACGAACGAACGCAAAGGCCTACAATGAAAAACGCCTTTCCGCGCTGCTAACGTTTTAATTTTAAGAAAAAGACATTTTTCTTCCGCACCGCTTTTCGCAACTGTCCGAATCATTAAACGCACAACTACCGTTCGGTCGAATGCAGGAGGAACCTTTGCTCATAATCTCGACCCGGCGCTCGACATGCCCGACATACAAAATAAAATTACCCACGCGTCGCTTATTTCGACCTAAGAACATCTACGACTATGCGCTAAGTACTTCTTTCACATGTCTGCGGTGTAAGAACGGTTGCGTTACATTCGGTAGAACGAATTCTGTGACTTTTTTTTGCGACCTGCTCGTGCTAATGCAGGATTAAAAAACAAATTTAAAACGCGCAATATTAACTTATTATCAGACTAACGGACTTCTTACAGAGAGTTAATAATTAATTAATCAATTAAATATAATTAAATAATTCATTTCATTTAATAATCAAACGTAATTGAGATTCTTTCGTACTTTTCCGCGACATGTTGTGTAATTTTTTTCATCGAGAGTGTACGTGAAAATTATCTAACATTCCGTTGGATTTTTTTGTGTTTATGTTAAAAAATTGGCATTCAACCGGAAAGTGAAATACTAAAATTTAAACACCAGAATGGTGGAAGGCTGTGCTTTGAAATACATAGCGACGTGTTGGGGTCTTTGTGCAGCTCTTTCACAGCTGACAGTACGGGCTGATAGAAGTAGAAAACATTACACTGTAATTTATTTATTTTTTTAATTAATTTTCGAGGAAAATAACATTAGTTTATGAAAAAAGCGAAAATACGCGTCTAAAAATAGAAAATAATTAAAATGGTCGCTGGAAAATATGCAATTCCGCGGGAAAAATTGTGCTTAAATTTAGATTGAATTATTTCAAATTTTTCTTTTTTTTTAAACATGTACATACGTATGTATTCAGAGACGTTTGTTAAATTATTAAATAAAAGATACAAATGCGACTGAACTAACTTTACAGCCAGGTTTCAAATAACTGTTTCGTATGGATTAAAAATGAAAATTTGTAAAGAACTTATTTTGGTTAATGGGTAATTGTAACGGAGAAATGAAAACATAATCCTGAAAAGTCTAGAATTCCTCATTTATTATAATGAAAAAAATACGTTGTCATTTTACGAATGATGACATACTGAAACTGACTCTTCTAAAAAAATTATACAAAACTATCTCATTTAGGAGAGTCCGAGGATTTTCCCTTGACGAGATCTAAAGGATCGAATTTTTATCTATATATCTATATATGTATATCTACATACATCTATATAACTATATATCTATATATATATATATATATATATATATATATATATAAAAAAAAACTCGGTCTCCTCTTGCTTTCATTTCTGTTTCTTTCTCTTCTATACTTTGTATAAAATGATTAAAATGTACAACGTAATTCTTACTGACATCAACACAACAAAAAAAAAATAACATAACCACAAAAATCATATTCTAACATTTAACTTTCATTATATAAAATTAAGACATTTTTTCGTTACATTTTTCGTTACATAAAATTGAGACATTTTTTAGAACACTTTGCGTTACATAAAATTGGGACATTTTTTCGAATGGGGGGCAGCCTAAGAATTACGTTGTAATTAATATATGGTTTATTGTTGTTTTTTAACGGCTCCTAAGGTGGTGGGAAATAGTTAAAATCCGCTTAAATTTTTTAAGAACGAGATTGGTTCTCAGTGAAGCCGAAGAGGTGGAAAAGCAATGAACTATTTGATTCTGTACAAGTCTAATTTTTATTTTAATTCGTTAGTAGTAGTTAGGATATTTTAGTCGCCTGTGCAACTGATACAGCGAGTTGTACAATATTGTTTTTAGCAAGTGCCAGAGCTGATAGAGAAAGTTATAAAATAAATATTTCTTTTAGCAAATGTGAAGCTGGTAAAGGAAGTTGTATGAACGAGCAGCGGCCTCATCGTTCTGACCGCGGTTTTTGTCACATCTCAACTTGCAGTTATTGAACGGTGATCATTGTAAGCCTCGATATGCTGTGAACCCTAATTTTGCAAATCGCCGGTATTCCGCTCGGAAGATATCGAACTTTACTTTTTACGTAATAAGGTATAATTTCACTTTGTAGCTGGGGGGGAGGGGGGATTAATAGGAAAAAAAGGTTTAAAATTTTTAAAAATTCGGTTGTCTTCGACAAATGGCTGAAATTGCCATCAATATTAACTCCAGCCGCAGCAGTAATTAGCGTAATTATGGTGTTTCGTTTTTGCAGAAAGCTCGAATTAATATAGAGTATAAATATGCTGGGATTGCGCTTGTATCAGACTCAGCGGCTATCTCTCTGCATACGTCTCCACATGTGAGATTCCTTGGAATACTACTTTTGCAATACGTCACAACAACCCTGACGTAGCTCATAGGTGGCGAGATTTTAGAGGCGCATCCGATAAATTAAACATGAAAAAGAAAAAAAAGAACGAAACACCGGACCAGCATTGGGAATACATTTATTTTCAGGTGGATAATACCGTTTGAGCGCGTGTTTGTGTTTAAAATGGAGTAATTCTAGAAGTTACTTGAAAAGGTATTTGCGCGCTGCGGTTTTGATTGCTTCAGTTCAGCCGTATTCCACCGGGGGGGGGGGGGTTCTTTTATTATGCGAATGCGCGATTGATTATTTAACACAAAAAGCTTTAGACTTGTGGATGGAGTGAAAGGTTTGCGAGCGTTATTGTTCTTAAAAGTTTTTGCTCCAGCGGTTCTAATTCGATCGAAAACTGATGTCATTTTTCGCGATCACAGTTCAGTTAAAGGGGTCATCTCTCGTTAGCGGACAATTCGATTATAAATGCAAATGGAACGCACCCGTTATATATTATTGAGTCGGTCGTTTTTTTTAACGATCGAATTGTGTTTGTTTATTAAATTTCGACTATTTTGCATATTATCGAATATACTCACGCACCGCCTCTCACGATACTGGCACGACGACACTCTCTGCTGTAAAAGCCGACTAGAATTAATTCACCGAAGATTATGTAGACACGCACGTACGGATGAGCGGTGTTATTTCCGAACCTGAAAATGAACTGTAAATACGCGCGGAGCCTTTGGACACGTGATTCGTTCTCGAGATTATAACAACACGTCGTACGGGGTTTTGTAAACGAGCGCGCGAACTGCTGAAAAGGCGAGCTGGCTCAACAAAATCGTTTCTTCCTTCTTTCGGAAGCCGAAAGATCAAGATAGGAAATAATATCGAGTGAGAGCGACAGAGGGTGAATGGGAGGGAGAAAGAGGCCGGAAGAAATAAAGCTGCAACGAATTCAGGGGTGCATAATAATATTATATGCAGCTGACAATTGCTACATAAAGTTGTTATGTTCACGCTCGAATGAGCCACTTTAGCACATTAGACCACGACCGGAGCTTCGCATTATTGGCATGCCGTTGAGTGGGATCAGATCGATAAGACGAACGGATCAATTTATAAGGCATCTCGTTCGGTCTAGCAGCGAATAAATAAAACAGATGACAGCCTAACGACTCCTTCATTGTCGTTCGACGCTCGCAGCGGTATAGGCCCTCCCTAACGGTTACTGCAGAGCCGATAGATTTATTCTCCTCCGCTTTCACTGTAAACATAGATGTGCACACGTGTGTTTACAAGTTCACACGTGTGACGAATATACGCACAAGTCGCAACTTCCGATACGTAAACATCAGCGCGGCCGTGAAATTCAAACAACCCACTGCCTTTTTATTTTGACTTTTTTTTTCCACCTGCGCTTATATCAGTGTTCAGCAATCACTTTTTCCCAATTGTCTGCGGCTGTCCTACTCAAGGACGTCGAAATAAGACCCGTTCACCCATAACAGATTTCTAAATATCCGAGACGCGATTAAGCTTTCCATTTAATCGCACCCCAGTACAGACTGAACACACTTAGTGAATGCAAATTTTTTTATTATTTTTTTTTTATACACACATAAAAATTGATTTCTTAAATTAATGTAATTCGCAGCATTTCGCTAATTATCGCTGTGTCAAGTTGTGAACTGCATTACAAAATAGTCGCGTTCGGTTGGCTGACAAATGTTTCCGGCAATTAAAAACGATTTAGAAGAATTAGCAGTCGTAATTAATTTATAACACTAAATACGCGAAACATTACCACAAAATCCTCTAATTAAGAGTGAAAACAACAACTATCACCAATACAAAATTAGTAAAAACCTTTATTCAATAAAATTTACTCTAATATTAGGCTCTGAATTTTTCATTTTACTAGATATTCTAGTTTGTATAATGGCTGGACGGTGGTTTTAAACACCCCGTACATATATGTATTAATGGCTATGCCATTTTTACGTCAAGGGTCATCAGGAAAAATGTCCTGTCACGAAATTTGTCCAAAAAAATGTCACAATTTTATGTAACGAAAAAATGTTGTCGAACGGCGTAGCCGATGAATAAGTTTACTTTTCTATAAGAATTATAAAAGAACTAGACCTTGTGGTGAAGGGGGTTTGCTCCCTTCCGAATCCTGAAGGGCCGAGTTTATATATATATATATGTATATATATACATATATGTATGTGTGTATATACATATATGTATGTGTGTATATACATATATGTATGTGTGTATATACATATATGTATGTGTGTATATGGTGTTGTATGGGCGCGTATGAAATGTTTTATAAAATTTAGAAAACACATTCGTATGAACGATTTAATTAAATTATGTTATCTATGTAGCCTTCGTATTTCGATGAAATGAAATCCGATATAAGCATTTTAAAAATTACAAACAGATAGATGTTTTGCAAGTATTGCTGGTGAAAAATACTGTATGAAACGAAAAACGTACTCCGACTCAGTGATGCGCACGTGTTGATAAGTTAAATAATGCTGCTTTTTGAAAAGCGAGAATCTCGGGACAAATACCGATTTAAAGAGGTCAAACTACTGCGAATTTAAAAATAATTCGGCAAATAAGCCGATATTTGCAAAAATCGTTTATGTAGTATTAACCGAACATTACATAAACAGCTAACCCGAAAAATATGCACACGCTGAACATTTTTAAGAAAAAGTAATCGCAAACCTCCCCCGCTGAAACTCAATCGAAAACTCGATAACGGTAAGAACAATTAAAACGTTCTAGGTAAAATAGAATACTAAAACACTAACGGTAATCGACAGCTTTAAAAACGAAATTTTAAAACGACGCCCTGTTAATAATCTAAAAAAAAAATTATTAATCTTACTGTCAACATATGTGTACACGATGACATATGGGGGGTATCAGCTCGCGTATAAGACTGCAGAACAGCGATATTTCGGAAATAAATGTTTCCGAAAAAAACTAGGGATGGTCACATGTAAAAATGAAAAGCGAACCAAACGTAGTGGAGCAGCAAAATTGATATCGATTCGAAAGAAACATAAAAAGTCCGTATAAATAAATTTTATTACGCATGTGAATTCGTGAAAAAGTCGATCGACCGAAGTAAAAGCCAGAATTTAAAGGGCCAAGGCACTTGTAACGCTCGTTTAAAATTGACCAGAAAAGGTATAACGTGTCTAAATTTACGCACACGACTAATGACTGTTGATGATTTTTGTTAAATAACAGTGATTTTGTACGTGGAACAAAAAAATACCAGGTAAAGTCAAAAAACTATTCCCTAATTACAATTTTTGTTACTGTTAACCTTTTGTGTTCGAGGTACAGTACCAAGTCCAATTTCGATGTATGCCAATAGTAGTGGAACAGTATCAGATTACGTTTCAGCATCAGCCTGCATTACATTTTTTATCATTTTTTTCTTGTCAATGCTAAGAATTTTCGATCATTAAATTTAAACAACGTAAATGTCCTAAGATTGGTCCCATTTCGTTTAGATAAAAAAAGAAATAAAAAAACAAGGGCCAGCGTAATGATAATTTTATATTGACAAGAAGAACCCGCGTCATAATTACCGAAGTTCAATTGAAGTCTAGAAGGTAATTATTTTGAATCGCAACAGGCAAGTATAGAAAATTAAATGTAACATTTCTCTCCAGCTATTTGATTTCACTATTAGCCTCTTTTTTTCTTTCTGAGCAAAAACGTGTTTAATAGCGGAAGCAAATGAAAAACAGAAATGAAAAAAACCGTTAAAAACATATTAAATGCATAAACATACGAAACGACACCTCAATAACGATTAATTGCAAATTATTCCATTCAAAGTCCAATATAAACGTGTCTTTAATTTTAAATTTTTGTTTTTTTTTTTGTTTCGGTTTTTAACACGATTTTTGTAAAGAAATTAAAAATTACTTTGTTCGTTGATATATTTTTTTTTTGCTGCAATTTACTAACAAATATATCTAATGAGTAATGTGCACAATTACACGGTATTCATTGATATAAAAGGAACTTATGATGATGTAAACTTAAATTTTTATAAGATGATTACAGCGTTAGGGGTTAAATGAAAAAAATAAAAAAAAAAAAAGCACCGAAAGGAAGTCAAGATTTCAGTTATAACGAGAACCAAGTAAAAAATTACAATTAGAGGCAGTGAATAAAAAATTCAAAATAAAACCAACTGGGAGATGGTTGAAAAATCACAGTTACATTTATAACAGAACAGTATAAAATGATGAAAAAGCGGAAAATTATGAATTAAAAGAAAAGGGAAATAAGTTGACTTTAAAGTTGAAAAACCGTTAGAAATAAATCATGAAAGAGTTCAAGAAATTAAATAACCCGGTAACCGAATATATGTATGATTTCGAAGAAAGTTCATTAGAGTTCTAACAGTAATCGCTAAAACTGGATTAGAATTAACGGTAGAAAATGATATACACATGCGGACTATTTAATAAAAACTGAAATCAAGACCAATCAAAATCGGGCATTTAAGAGCAGATGAAATATTAAAAAACAGGAAAACAAAAATAACTGATATCGAGAAATAGTAAAAAATGGCGTTTATTTGACCGACTGATTTACGTGAAAATGAGACTGTCCGTAACGAATAATGATTCCACAACGTAGGAAAACAAAAAAAAACCCAACGAAAAAACTACATTATAATTACGTGTATAGTTTCGAAGTGGTCATGTTAAAAAAGGACGGAAATCGGATAGGATTAATAACAATGATATTATATCGGATAATTATTACTGTGATAAGATCTCTTTTACTATTGTTATTATTATTATTATTATTATTATTATTATTATTATTATTATTATTATTATTATTATTATTATTATTATTTTTATTATTATTAAATTTATAATTCACATAAACAAGAGAAGTATTAAATGCTAGTAAGATGGTGATAAAATGGGAAAATACTAGTAATAACATAATAATAGAATAAAAATGTTTATTTCAAGCGAATACATTGTATGAGATAGCTCCTAAATACTGAATTAAACTGTACCAATTTCACATTAACCTATTTTTAATTAAATTTATTTTTCCAATTTCGAATATTACAGTTTTAGATTTGACACCACCGTCCGGTAGCGATCTTCTCGATGAATCCGTTTCGTAGTTAATGTTAAATTAACAATAATCGATGCATCTCTGACTGTCTTTATTTCATTTTTCGAATAAATGATACATCCATCGTCACGCTAAAGTGATTCAGAATTTTTGCTTTTTTACGCAGAATTCACAGGAACATTCGCGATTGAAGAACGTCAGAAATGGTTCAGTGCTACCCCCAATAAAAACGTTCTACCAACATTTATCTGCCACACAAAACTTTTTCGCTTGATCAAAATTTCGTATATTTTTAACCGTGAAATAAGTAAGAAAAATTCTGTTTAGCTATCGCTTGATAAAACGACGGTTTATAAAACGCACGCGTTGAAATTTTTGAAAATTTTAGTGGAAGTATAAGAAATTTTAATAGTTTTTTCTAAATAAAAATACTAGGTTTTAATACTTTGAATGAAAAATATAATAAAGACGTTTTTGGACAAAAAGAATAATCGAAATAAAATTTCTGTTATCCTCAAAAAGTATAGGATGAAGTTTTTTTTACTTATGTATGATGCAAAGTTGCCTTATTTAAGTTAAAACGGTTGCAGCAGAATAGAACCGATTGTAATCGGCGCATAATTGTACCACAAACGGAAGTAACGAGTCTCTCGATGCTTCTGTATAGTATTTAGAATTGGACGATACTCAAAAATTAAAGGTCTTTGAAATGTTCGTACAATGACTGCCGTTGACAGTATAGAAACGCAAAACATTACAAACACCTGCAAATAAAATCAACACATATAAATGACGCTCCAACTCGCATTTTACGCAAATATCGTAAAGCGGGGTGAAAAGAATCGGCTTAAAACATCACGGAAACACGATAGGATGATGGAAAATACTTGTTCTAAGCAAGCCTATTAGCGCAAATAGCCTCACTGATCGCCAATGTGTGGCCTAAGAAGAGAACGAAAAATGTTCTTGCCAAGTTCTATTTAATTTCGCTCTGCATTCGTAACAATTATGCCTTTTCGTTTTGGTCACTGGTGGCTTATACTAATTGATTTTTACATTTTTTTTATTTATTTATTTTTTTTTTTTCACATTTCCCAGAAAAGGAATTTGAGAAAAATTCTCTGACCTTCGTCGTCATGATGAGATAGTTAAAGTATTTTTAACGTATGTTCCTTATAAAATTATATACATTTATACGATATAAGCGAAACTGATTCGGCAAAATGGTGAAACAATGAAGTGTTTTATAAAGATAATAGTATAGTGTTATTATTAAGAAGCTTACCATTTTGGCGAATATATGTGTATATATATGTATGATGATGATAATGAAGACGATGATGATGATATCCCCTATTTCCCGTATTTTATTGATGACTCCCTAAATGGCTTATCAAGCCAATCCTGGCACCGCAGATCTTCCACATACGTTGCAGACGAACGTGATGTCTGTGCTTAAATGAGAAACTTTTTGAGCTGTTTTTTTCTTTCCAGCGTTTGCGTTAATGGTTATCATTTAAACCTTGAAGACTTTTTGCCAGGAGAGATTTCGAATTGTTTCTTTTCGCCGCTATGCCTTCCCACTTTGAAGTATCCCAGCCACGTTCTTTTAATAAAATCACAATCTTGGTCGACCACTTGTTAACTGACCATAAAGAAGAACTTGTCTGGAACACTTCATTCTCAAAATGTGCTCTGTCCATCGTAAGCAGCTCGGTTTAACACTTCACGATTTGAAACATGATGAAACCATCGGACGTGTAGTAAACTTCTCAGTACAGGTTCTTGGAAGTTTTCTAGTAACTTGATATGCCATACATATATATATATATATATATATGTATATGTCCACAGCAAAATTTGCTTTTAATCCCGAATGAAGTTCAAATAAACGTTAAATTACAATCCTCTCTGTTAATTTTCAATACAGCTCTATTATATGTCACCCGATCGTTGCTAAATAGCAGCCTTCTGATACTGATCTAATTTAATTATATTTACAGTCCGTAATATCTATGTTCACGTGGAAGGCAATGGCGAACCACCACGTACAACATCATGTACGCGCTAGTTAATATACAACAGACACAGGACTGCATTCGTATATCGATAAATCAAACGATTACAATTCGTTCCGAATGAAGTCATGCGTGTGTACACTTGCGCTGCATATAACAATTGCTATGAACACTATACATCTGTACAGCTGAGATGTACGAATAGGTAGTCGCTGACGCTCAGGATTTAAGTATGGCATTATAAAGAAGAATATATCTGCGTTTATAGCTTTAAATTGTTATTCTTATTCTCTATTTTGTATAGCCCGACAAATAAAGTTTTTAACCAATGTTCGAAATCGATGGACAGAATAGAATTCCACAAAGGAACGGTATATCATCCGAATAATTAAGAAGTTTTAATAACAGTTAAATGCGCATTGTTTGAACGTCTGTCGGACGGAGTATACTTTTTTACACCACCGAGAGTCAACAAAAAGAAGTCATCGAATCGATTTAATCGGACATTCAAGTACAAAGAGTTGGCGGACTCGAGCTGACAGGTGTACACGTTAGCGGATAATAAAGGTTTACGCAACACAAGAGAAAAATTACGTCAATGCCTGCCTTTGAACTTCTCTTGTAATATCACCCACGCTTCAGAAGTAAAATGTTCATTCGAACTCCATCGATTATTCTCTGCTTTTGTTTTATTTCTTCACCTCCGAATTGGTTCGAATTATGCGTAACGAGTTACTACTAGCGCCTAAGAAGTCTCATTGTTTCCAGAAAAACCGATACCGCTAGCCGTTTTCTATCGAAGTGAAAGAAATACTAATAAAAAGAACGCTAAAGTAATCTTTCGGAAATATGCGACTAAATCGGGGCGCACCATAGTTGCAGTTGCGATGTTGCTGCTAACGGCGAGAGAGACAAATTTAATAACTTTAAGGATAACATGGGTGGTAGGGCAGGGGGATAGTAGGGCTTTTGTCAGCTTGAACGCGTCCAATAGTAATGATCTAATCGGGACACGCTCTGAGACGTTTTTAGCGCTGGGAAATAAATTCAAATGAAAGCGATTTAAGTTAGATAAAAGTTATTTACACGGCGTGCCATCGCTCGAAACGTTATTTATAGATCTGGCGCGTCGGTGAAAAATTTACTTCTGCTAGACGCGCTTTTCACGCAGGAACAGATAGTGTGTGATAAAAGTTTCCAGATTTATCAGTGAGCGGAGGCGCAAACGCGCGACGCAGACAGACCGTTGGAAAGGAGTGGTATCAAAGGATTGGCGAGGGCTGGCGGCGGAAGTGGTCGGCGCACGGGAATAAGAAGAATCTGTGTGAAATGACTGGGCCATAAATCAGGGCGACTAGAAATTGAACAGCCTAGTTTTTACTCAAAGGCAAAAGCCGAATTCGCAGAGACTAAGAAGCCGTACGCGACTGTATAAAGTCGAGCGAGCCGGCCGCTTCAACCGGTGTTAATGTTTTCTCTCCATTCCTCGCTATTTGGACCTATTTAACATTCGATAAATTAGCCTTTGCCGCTCCCGTTCGCGCCGAAACTTCCCTTTCCAGAGATTCCGCTAAAGCCACGCGCTAGTCCTACTGCCATGCTGCTCTCTCGAAAAACTTAAACAATAACTTTTGCAGCAACTTTTTACGCCTTTGTCTGCTCTCATCTTTATCACACACTTGCCAACCGGCCACATCCACTAGCCCAGGCGCACTCTTCTTCTTCCTAGGAGCTGCTGCTGCACCATTTATCAACCGAGACCCGTTCCACCGTACCGCTATTTTCCATACGCCGAGAGCTCTACTTAACCAACTGGAAAAATTCGCAGCGGCCTTCCTGCGTCCGTTTTTCCGCTCGTTCGCGCCGTTCTCAAAAATTATTCTTTCCTTACAGACAATTTACAATTTATCTATTTTACATCCTAATGCGTGTAAATTGTACCGGCGCTAACTGTTCAAACGTTATTCATCAGCGCGCTGAATAATCGGACACGCTCGAATCGGAGATGTTGATGACGCGTGCAAGACATCTTTTGCACACTTTCCCGCCATTTAATAGTCGAATAATCCTACACATACCGGTACATATATATATATACATGTTATATGTTATATATATATATATATATATTTATTTTTTTTTTCTAACGTACATATGTAGTTGTTTTGCATATATATGTCGAAAATTCATCGAGGGAGCATTTATTTACCATCGCTTAAGCGTGAATCCTATATAAAGCCGATAAATACAGTACTTTTCGGTTTCAACTACTTTTGGAACACTTCTATGGATTATACGTAACAAGTGCGGTAGTTGTGTACCCTTCAATATCGGGATATTGTGGTTTCCGTTTTCTGTTGTGTACCTTTTTTTACCTCCTTTTTCATTTTTTACAAGGCACCTGAATAGGTATTAAGTAACATCGTGTTACGCATATAGCTCTAAAAGGGAATTGGCCAACTGGTAACTAAATTTCAAATTATGTACGAAACGCCAACTCGTAACCGAAACAGAAAATCAGGTAATTTCTTTGCGGCCCTAACACATAGGACAACTCATCATTGACGGTGGCCTGATGATCTCCGGACGACCAGTGATTTTGACTGTGAACCATTCAAAATTTGATAATTTTATTCTCGACCGATACAAAAATCAATAACTCGCTTACGGATCAGTACTAATTAAAGAAAATAAGAAAACCTACATGAGAATAGTAATTTTATAATGTTCTGCCGTATATATTTTTATCGCTATATTTATTGAAATTACTAATACGCTTAAAAATAAATATTATTAAGTTAAATTTTTTGGTACCCGCTGCTTGTAAGTATTATACTTTCTTTTAATACTACATTTTTGTTTAATGGGACGATATTTTTCATCCTTAAATTTTTATCTTGACCGTGTTCATCACTATGTTTATATTAACGCATATACATATATATATAAACTCGGCCATTTTGGTTTCGCAAGGGGCTGTGCCCCCTGACACTTCTTGCTTTCATTTCTGTCTCTTTCGCTTCTATACTTTGTATAAAATGATCAAAATTTACAACGTAATTCTTACTGGCATCAACACAAAAAAAAATAACATAATAACAAAAATCGTATCCTAACATTTAACTTTCATTATATAAAATTAAGGCATTTTTTCCTTACATTATTGGTTACATATTTCGTTACATAAAATTGGGACATTTTTTGTAATGGGGAGTAGCCTAAGAATTACGTTGTGATTAATATATATGTATGTATAATATGTAGTTAACATACACTTGCCAATTGCTTTCTTTTTGTAGAAGCAAATTTCGAAATGGAATCGTTACAAATACAAACTATAACATCATTGCAGCGATTTTTTTCTTTTGTGTTGGAGTTTTTTTTTAGGAAAACAACGATACGAATTTAAATTGGTTTGTTTGAGTTTTAAGAAATTCCGGAAAAGAACGATAATGACGCAAACATTTTTAAGCATTCGTGTGATATAAATTTACAGGAATACTGCGGAAAAAATATATCATCACGATGTGATATTTTAAGTTCAGACTAGGAATATTTTGAATTTATTGTTATGCAAATGTAAATTTTTAATCGGCCTTGTTTTACTATATACAATTGACTAATTTTCATTTTCATTTCTTGTTATGTTATTTCTCATCGATAAATTTGTAAAAAAATAATGTTCTCTTATCAAAACAATTAACGCGTATTCTCAGCGATGCGGTTAATAATTTAATATTTTTTTGTGAAAGTGAATAATAATCCGCATTTCTTGACATAAACCAAATATCTCTAGTTCGGTACTTGAGAGAAAAAATTAAAAAAGACTCACAAACAAATTATTGTAAGAGTGAAAATGAAGAACGGTTACAAATGAGCCGTGGTGAGGAAAGCTTTAGAATCCGAAAAGAACTAGAAAAATTCAAAGAAATTACGGAAAAACAATAGAATAAATTTTATCATTGCCGACTGAATAGCGGCAGATTCATTTATCTTATATACAGAAATACAACCTATTCAGTTGTTGACCATTATATAGCTTCATAAGCGTTAAATGGAAGCCTGAAATAATTCTAGGAAATATAATAAAAATTCCAGTTAAACCTAAAAAAAAAAAAAAAAAAAGAAAAAAAAAACAGTATTGTAATGAGAGAAATTTTTACGAGTGACGTCATGTGAGGAAGTTTGATAGTATTTTTGGAAGTACAAAATCGTACGGCAGTCAAAAATTATCCGATATCGTACATAAGTGGTGTATGTGGAATATGCCGTGATACATAGTAAGACAGTCGATGCGGTAGGATCTGTCTTTCAAAGGCGGGCCTCTTATGTCGTACATTTTTAGAACAGTTATTATACAAAAAGTGGAGGACGGAGAAGATGCTAAATTTCCGTCCAAGTGGATTTCTTCAATCTGACTACGAAGAGTTCTGAAAATAACGAAATATTGGGTTACGCAAAAGTATAAAAGAGATGGTAATATTTGTAAACCTATACGCAATTTGAGATAATCATTGAAGTGAGATCGTCGATACATGTTCTTTTTTTTTTTTTTTAATTTTTTTAATCTCGTCTACTAGGAATATATTCATATAACGTAAATAATAATGTTTGAAACCCTTAAAATAGTGGAATTCCATAATATAAATCGACCTAAATTGCTCTGTCTCGGACGCTGAGTTATACGGCATCATGTTCTGTAGCATTGTTAACCGTTGAATGTATCGAGAATATTATTGGCAATGGATTCCCCAAAATTAGTGCAATACAGTTAAGTAATAAAAAGTAAACATCCATAACCATCACTATTAAAACTTTACGCTCTTTCAACTAGCTACGGTAAAATGTCAGGTGTCGTTTATATATAGATTCCCGGAAATGCTAAAATTCCGAGAAATGAACAGATGCACCTGGCTGCTCGCTCAGCATTCTTCAATGCCACAAAATGCCAACTAGCCCCTTTCCTATATCATCAGTTCCTATCTAACTGCGAGCACGAATGAAATGGGCTTCCGAATCCACTAGTTGAATAAGAAGAAACTTTGTTAATTACGTAAATGATATCAAAAATATTTCCGTTTACCTTTCACATTGAACAGGGTAACTCTGCGCCGTTATATCTTTTCTCAGCTGGATTGAAACACTTTTTAAACGGTTGCCTACTATGTTAAGTTAGTTATTGTTTCCTGGAATTATTAAAATATGTAACATTTCTTCTTTGAACTAAAACTGTTCTCTGCGGGAAGGCAACCATCATGAACTAACTAAATGGTTTCTGTTCGTTATTCCAGTGTTGGCAGTGAATTATATACACTCACATATATTAATTATAACGTAATTCTTAGGCTACCCCCCATTAGAAAAAATGTCACAATTTTATGTAACGAAAAATGTCCTAATTTTATGTAACGAAAAATGTTCCAATTTTATGTAACGAAAAATGTCCTAATTTTATGTAACGTTTGTTATATTTTATGGGATTTTTGTGATTATGTTATTATATTCATACGGACTGATTTAGAATTACGTTGTAAATTTTGATCATTTTATACAAAGTATAGAAGAGAAAGAGCTAGCGCAGCCGCATCCAAATTTTTTTGGTTTTTTTGTGTTCTTCACTCTGTTTTTTGCATCATATATAATTTTTCTGTATTCGTGCAATAATTTACGTATTTTTTTTAGAAATCATTAATATTAAATTTTAAAATCGTCAGCGTAAAATATATATCGAATATATGAAAATTCTGTTCTTTTTAGGTTTTTCGTTCTATTGCTTCATGTTCTATGTATATATGTATATATCAAAGTTCACAGTCTCGAAAAATATCTTTCAGTAGAGCTAAACTTCATTATACTATCAACTTTTTTTTTTTTTCCTAACTATTACATTACGTTAGAGCATTATACAATAATTAATAAAACGAAAAAAAAAAAAAAAAAAAACAACGAAAAACGATAATTTGCACATACTTTCGACATAAAGCATATTAATTAAACTTTTCAGAATGTACTTTGGTCAGTGGTCTGTAACGAATTAATGTAAAAATTCCCTTCTCGTCTTCTGGAATGCGTACGTTTTTATTTGCATCTAAATATCACTTGTGCAGTATAGCTAATGCTCAATTTTAGATAGTAGGGGTCTGGGAGCGACACTTGAGAGTATTTCGGACAAGAAGTCTTGACTAGTAGGCTACCGTGCTACCTTACACAGCATATGCGCCTAAATAATGGGCAGTTTCGCTTTCCCTTCCGGAGGATTTCAGTTCGGTATGAGATTACATCGTCAGAGTTTTGTTCGTAATTTACACAGCCGTGATTACGCTCGTATTTGAGGAAAGAGATTTTCTACAAACAGATGATGAATGAGGGTTAGAGGAGGAAGACGGATATTTTTTAATATAAAGCTTAAAAGTGTATACATATTTGGAACGGCATATAAAGATATTAGTTTCGCATTAAGCTCGAATGGGAATAGTCGAGATATTAATTTTTCCCGGGTTTTTTTTTTCTCTCGTATAAACACGTAAAAAAGCTAATGCAAGCTTTTATCGCATTATGACGCTTTTGCAGGCTACGAGTATTTTTTCATTTTTTTTCTGCATTCAATGTTAGACATTAACATAGTTGATCAATTCATGGTCGAGATGATAGAACCGGCTTATCCGCCATACTTTATGAAATTCTTTTATCATCCATTGCAGATCGCATCATTCGGTTACTTTGATAACATCCGCGTTTTTTCTTCTTCTCTTTATTTTGCAGTTATTAATGCAGAAATTTTTTTTATCGAAAAAAAATTTGGCCATTGAAATTGTAATATCAAAGAAGTCAGTAAAAGCGGGAAAAAGGTCTTTCCATGCGAACCGAATGAATAATCGGCTGAATACGTCGGTGAATGTTTTTTCATTTATCATTTACTAATAGAAAAAAAAAAAAAAAATGAAATGAAATTACGTACACAATATGCACGTATATATTATACATACATATATGTATGTGTATCTATAGAGAGATATTTATATGCGCGTGTGACCGTACGTTACAAACTATCGACCACTCGTACTTCTGATATTTCGAACAGAGTGAAAACCGCTTCCCCCGCTCTTTTAACAGACCTCTGTGTCTGTATACACACGTATAGTTGATGGCCAAGTCCGAAAATAGATTTTAATTTTCGATATAAAAATATACTCGTTTTACTCTTATTCATGCGATATTTCCCGATTGCGAATAAAACTATTATTCCGCATGACGTCGACCTGAGCCTTTTCCTCCGGTTTAGTAGAGTATCTTCGTCGGCAATCGTGCGTACGAGGGGGGAGGGGGAGTCGCGGGAGGAGAAATAAAAGTAGCAGATTTCTAAAACGGACCAAAAATGAAATGCTAAAAGAAACGAAAAACAAAAGAAGAAATTTCAAAAAAACAGAATAATGAAAAAAATCCCCTCTGTAAAATGGCGAAATGAATAAAAAAATATACATAAAAAAAAAAAAAAAATAATAATAATAATAATAATAATAATAATAGCGCATTAAAATAATCGGAATGTAAGTGAACCGAATCTGTTTAAGATGAAGAGATCGATAACACAAAACTAAAAATATTATTACGGAAAAGTTAAGAAGCTACATTTCAAAATTCGATAAATTGTCCTATAATGATTGGGAATGTTAACTTGCATGGCCCGCCCTATTATTCTGCCATTTGACGTTGTTACACTAATTGCGAAAGCGATATTAATGGAATATCATCGAATAGAATAAATAGTATCGTAATTGCGGTTATTTAAAATCCCGGTTGAAGCGACACTAATAATTAAATGTAACAAGTAACAACATGCAATGGCAGATAATTTTTAATTCCCAACTATTTCACGTGTTTTTTTTTTTTTTAAGCAACGCGTTAAATATAATAACTCATTAGCCGGAAAAACCGTAATAATCGTTTCAACGAAATTCGCGTTTTTCTTAAACGTAATTCTTAATGGCATAGTAGTTACCGGTGTATTTTTTCCTTTTTTCCGTTTTCTTTTAGACAGAGATTGTGTTTAGCTGAATTTTGATGACTTTGAAGGCGGTAAGAATGAAATAAATTTAAAAAAAAAACAATAGAAAAGGAGTAAAAGAAAAATAGCGCGAAAGCTCAACTATCTGACGAAAAGTAGAAATATGTAGTCCGACTTTATACGGTTTTTTTACAATTAACGCCGCTCTATGGGGAATCACCGGTATTAATTTAGTTCGTTTCGAAATGTTCAAGCTCTAGGGCAGCGGTTGACTCCCCCCAACCGTAAACTAAATGCAATTTCGCGCGTCACCTTTGCTAAAGTAATAATAAAATCTTCGCAATATAAAAATTTTGTCGAAAACAACATAATTAACTACGAAAAAAGTAAGATGGTTTTAGTGAAGTTTAACTGCAAAATAATCTGCTCTATCGTCAACTCGTTCGGAAAAAAACAAAAAGAATTTCACGACTTAATTAGAATGTTAATCTTTTATTGTTTATAATTTTCTACGCAGAACAATTAAATTGTACAACTTTATTTCTTTAACGGGGGTGTTCAATACACTTTTTTTCGGAACCACCGCTCTAGAGGAGAACAACGCGCTCTTAATTTTTTTTTTTTCATCTTTTTCCAATCATTTTATTATGCATAAAAACCGCGTGCGTTTAACATAGAATTTTAACATTTATTTTTTATCGCTTCAAAAGTGTTAGCCGATGATTATTTTTCGTAGATTAATAAAAGTTTCGATTCCGTCATACACTTAGGTAGATGGCTAAAATTTAATCAGGTTTTCAAAGGCATTTTCATAAACCCGCTCAATTTCCCCGTTTTTTATTCTTTCCCAAGTCTGGGTTTTCACCTCGTCGATTTTTAATAAATACGATACGATTTCACTTTTTTTCTTAGTAATAATGCCGATTTTGCAGCGAGCGTTACCGATAAGTATCCACGAACTGCTCTAATCACCTACGGCGAATGAGGGGAATTGAGGACAGTCAGGATCGAAGCCGTCACTGCCCCCGTTTCAGGTTACGTTTGATATCAGTGCGTCAAACGAGAACTCAACCCCGCTATACCATATCGCGATCGCGCGCTATACCCTTTGATCGGTAAATTACAAATCGCCGTCGTAACCTTCATCCGATTTCCGGGCTAGACATCTTCGTCTGGATAATAAGCAATTGTAATAAAAACAAAAAGGCGAAGAGTCGACTAGCGGATATTTATTTTACACAATCAGCTTTACAGTATGGAAATTGTATATCCATATACGCACCCACACTCATGTCGAAAGAGGACATTAAAGAAATTATTCGTCAGCTCGAGAATTAAGACACTTGGCGAAGATGGGATCGTGTCTGAATTATGGAAATATGCGACAGATCAGGTAATTAACATTTTAACGAACATCGTCAGTAAAATACGGTAAAAGGGAAAAACTTTTCCGGTAGACTGTACGGCAGTTGTTGATTCATCCACTGCATAAAGATGGGGGCAAAACGAATGTTAATAATTACCTGGGGATTTATCTTCGGCCTTTATCGTATAAGATATTGTCGAAGACACTTCAATTCAGAGCGGACGAACAATTGGACTCGCAGATAGGAGAATATCGGGCGGGTTTTTGGAAAGGACGATCGTGTGTGGAACAGATAATGAATCTTAAATCTATTTTATCGGACCTAAAGCTTAGAAACAAGAAGTTTGTAGCGACATTCGTAGATTCTAAGAAGGCATATGATTCCATAGATCGGGTTACGTTGCTTAAAATTTTAAAAGAATTCAGATCGGACGGAGAAACAACAGCAATTATTGAACAAACGTTAAAAAATACCACGTCAAAGGTAAAATTTAGGAGGCCTTTAAAATCAATACCGGAGTGCGGTAGGTGGATGGACTGTCGCTCCTACTGTTTGTGTACTGGAGAAGATTATTCGCGCAAAGAAACGGAATCACGATAGGATATAAAAATAAAGGAATTAAGATGGACTGCCTGGCTTTTGCAGATGACCTAGTTGTCGAATTCTATAATGGCCGCGGAAATGCGTAAGTTAAGCATACAAGCTGCAAAAGCAGGGTTTCGGATCCCTTTTTGAGAAAACAACGTTTGTGACCAACGCGAAGAATGGCTAAACCTAAGTTCCAATAAAATTAACAGAGTGAAACAATTTAAATATTTAGGAGAATGGATAAAAGTAAATATATATATATATATCTGAGAAGCTAGCGATAGGAGCTCGAGTTAATAAAATGAAGATGCCATAGCGACTGACAAAAGAGATATACAGGAAAAATTCTTTGTCCTTCAACGCTAAACTTAGGCACTATATAACACGAAAGTTTTTCCGGAAGCGTTTTATGCGTCGAAGTGTCTTATATTAAATAAAAACGGGGCTCATAGAAAAACTAGAAAGGAAGGAAAGGAAAATACAGTGAGGAAAATTTTTGGCTCAGTTAAAAAAAATAACATCTACAGGAGAAGACACAACAACAGTGAACTATGGAATGCTAACGATGAAAATATAACACGAAAAATTAGAAAAAGGAGAATTGGTTTTTATGGACATATTATGAGAATGAACGATAATACAAGAGACTGAGTAACGGAATATTTTCTTACGTACAAAACCAAAATATAAAACGGAATCGGTTCGAAGAAACAGAGCAGAATATGAGGGAAATGCAAATCACAGTTGAAAATATTCATAACCGGGGGTCAATCTGAGAGAGATTTAATATAGAAGGAAAGCAATTTAAAGAAAAACCAAAAATACGATACTCATGGACGCTGGAAAAACAGAAAAACCATAGTGAACAAATGAAGGAATATTGGGCGCAAATAAAGGCCAAAGGGAGAACGAATACTGAAATTACGTGGCCGATAGTTGGCCGAAACGAATAGAAGAAGAAAACACATCACAAGGGCGCACGCTGGCCGATCGAAAATTCCAAGCCTTGAATCAGGATATTGATGGCGGATCGTTGAAGGGCGATTAGATTTCGACTCCCCTCCCCGGTTTAGACGAGGCGCTACAAAGATGCGACGATAAAAGGTAACATTTAAAAAGCTTCCAGCGACGTTTATAACGTTGTAAAGGAACGCTTCGGATGATAGCGATACTCTATTTTGAACGAGCAGAAAAAGGTGAGAAACGTCGCAGAGAAAAATAGGTGAAAAGGGAATAGAGAGAGAGCAGAGAAGGAACAAAAGAAAAAACAAAAACGGATAGATCGGTGCTGTGTAATAGCGAGAATATATGTTTTACAATTGTCAGCCACTTGTTAGCTCATTTATTATATTTTTTGGCTCCAAGCAAAAAAGCTTGCTCGGCCGTTTCTCCTTTAAGTCATCGTCTACATTCGCGTTGCAAATGCTCCGCAACTGGAAAAAGAACCTTAATCGTGGTGCACACACGCCTATGCGCGCCTACAAGAGCCGAACAGTGAAATTTCCTTCTTCTTGTTTCACTTTTCGAAAAAAAAAAACAAAAACTGCCAAGCGTAAGTTCAACTGGCGGCACCGAGCGCGATAAAAATATCGATAATAAAATTGTGTTTGACTTTTATTTTTTTCTCCCTTTTTTTCTTTTTCTTTCCATCGGAAATGGCGTCAAATTTTATTTATATCCGCTGCTGAGAACGTATTCTTTCGAACGACAATTTTTTTTTTTTTTTTTGTTTGCTTCGTATAAAACGTATTAATTTTAGTTTTGGAAATCTCCTCGCTAGGTGACGTATTCAGATTGCGAAGGTGCGCAAATTTTTATTAAAATCCGGATAAACAGTAGAATTATGACTGAGACTGGCCAAGACGAAATATTATATACTCGTATGTATACGCGTATCCTGTGGTACTCGTTTATGCTTTTGCATTAAGCGGGAATGTAGACCCTATCCGGGAACCAGAAAAATCTACATAAATACGTACGAATAAAAAAAATAGCGTGTAATTCCGCCACCCTCCCTCGAATATTTATGCGCAACATAATTATTCATATATACCGCACCTCATTTCTTCTTCTTCTTCTTCTTCTTCTTCTTTTATTATGGAATTAGCGCGAGAAATGTGAAGAAGGAGAAAATAAAGTTGAGATTAACATTCAAAGATACAAAGAATAAAAATAATTCGAGGGCAGGAATAATGAAAGTAGAAGGGGAAATGAGAGAATGTGTACGAGCGGAAATAAAAATTCGATCCGTTTGGAATAATTATGTTTTCGATGGTTTATTATTTTTGAAGATTGTTTTGAGAGTCATTTACAGAACGCTTATTGTATTCACTGACTGCTCCATTTTGCAGGGATTAATATGAAAAACTCATAATGAACTTTATGAAACGTTATTCCGTCACTTTTTTAAAAAGATTATAATTTACATTTCTGTTAATAATCATGTGAAATATGGAGAAACCATGGAGACTTGATTCTCTTACATTCAGATTCCGTGGTTAGCCCTTTTATTCGAGCCTGGTTCGAATAATACGGAAAATATAGAAAAACTGACTAGCCTACATAGTGAAAAAAAAATTCTAACGAAAATACATTAAAAAATAATTGCTGCGTGAAAAGTTATATATTTAAGCGTAATACGGATAATAGTGTATATATGTATATAAAAGTGTTAAGAGAAATCGTTAACTTTTCAGAGTCGGTACCAAATTAAAATTACGACCACATTTATAAATCATATTGTGTTAGCATAATGGACTAAATATTGAATACAACAGGGAATATGTTAATTTACATTTTTTTAAAATCATCTTCCTTTAATTACGGTATTAATGTCATCCAAGAACAATAACACTTTGAGGTGTATATATTTTATTGTGTATCGAGTATCATTTTGTTTTCATTTTGTGGAGTACATTTTAATTAAATTTATAGGATAAAAATCTTGAAAAGTCGCAGTACTTTTATAAGAAAAAAAAAAGAACCGTTTTTTGGTGTAGCTATTTTTTAAAGTGGGATAATCTAAAAAAAATATGCTACTTTTTGTACTTCGGTATTGGTTGAAAAGTTGTTAGAAATCCGCAAATTGCTCTTTAATGGGTTTTTCGTTACTATTAAATCCTCATTTTCATACGGTAAGTAACGCATTAATAGTACTTTAAGTAATTCATCGTTCGTCTCTTTTATTTCAAAAAATTTTATCATATTTTCTCTGTATTCTAAAAACTAATTTTTGTCCCGCTATATATTAAGTATACATCTCTAAGGAAAACCCCCTTATTTTTGACGTTTATTTTAATGACTAGTAATTAGTAAAAACAATCTCACCGATACTCATCGCTGTACTCGTATGGTATTATTATGGGATTATCATTGAAGGGTAGAATTACTAATAAAGAAAAGATATCATCGGAGTCAGTCGCGCAGTTAAAAGTTACACACACACACACACACGCGCGCGCGGTAAATATTATTTCGGGGTCAGTGCTGAGCTTGTAAATGACGCCGTGCCGGTTCCAGTTTTCTTTATTCGAATCTATATTTATCCGCGGTAAGGTCGATAATAGTTTAAGCTTTTTTGTCTCGGAGAAATTACCTTTCTTCCAACTTGCACATATCCGTGATAAACTGGAATACTTTTTATGTGTCAGTCGGTCTTGTTGTATTATCGAAGACTCTGCTTTTTTTCAGGTTATTTAGAACTTTAAATAGGCGGATGAGAGACGATAAGTTTATTTCGCAACGACGAATTGGCAAATATCACCGATTTAACTGGCTGGACGTTGCGTTATAAGCTTTTCGGTTTTTCATTTTGCCGGCAATAGGCCTCCTTGCTATTATAAGCGAACGTTATAGGACCGAAGCGTTGAATGTTATAGGCCCATCGGAGACGGTGGCCGAAACGAACAACGACGAACAATTTTTTTACGTTTAATGCCTCGAAAAAAGTAATAAAAAAAGTTGTTATTTTTTTTGGTCGCGGCGCTGTTTATTGTATTACGAAGGAGCGAGAACCCGGCCTAGCAAAAATCCAGAATTACACTTTGGAAATGGAGCGCGTCCTGTCGTGTAACAAAAGAATCGAGTGTTAAAACTTCTGCGACACAAGACGACGGCTATTTAAAATAATAACCGAAATTCTTAGCGAAGATCATTTAAAAAGCCGTAATTTCCTTTTCTGTTTTTAATTTTTCTTTTTGCTCGATTTTCATTTTCAACGCGGACGGTAATTAAAAGAATTTTTGGAAGCCGCCGTCGTAAAAAAGTTTTCAGCTCGGTCCAGGCGGAGCAACACATATCGTGTCCTTGAAAGCAGCTGGGCTATTTTATTATTTCTTTATAAGCGCTAGTTCGTTCCTCTTTCATCTTTTTCATTTTTCGTTCGCGAACGTGGTGCTTTCCGCGGACGATTTTTTGGCATTTACGACCGATCTCTAAATCAAAGCTCGGAAAAAATTACATCCGTGACGAGAATTCAACCTTGGCCGTCTAAACCCATTTCATATTCAGAAACAGCACCACGTCTGCTCGTAACGAACGAGAGAAAAAAATAAACGAATGTGTAAACTTTCCTCCGGTCTTTTGTGTTGCTTCTATTTTCGTATTTGCTGGACCGATCGGAAGCATTACACTAGCCTCTAATCTGGTATTTTTTCGTAAATATCTTTAAGTATAGTTTGGCCGATTTCATACTCGATAAAGCTTACCAACTCGTATATTTTTTTATCTACTACATTATTAAAAAGGTAATAATATAGAAAATAACACTGGTCTGCAAAAAAAACAGTTTTTTCTCCAATCATGATTTTTATGCATAATTATCAAAAATTTAATATTTCTGAATATATAGTATGAAAAATTACAAATCACGTATACATTTTTTTGTAATGTAATTTTTTTCAGTAAAACTTTTCTTTTGCTTCGAATTTAAATTATATAATTTATAACTGATGATACAATATTAGATCAAATTTGTTACAAAGCATTCTTAATAGTATTTCACTTTGTAGTTTTCTTCCTTTTCCTATTTTCTATTGGAGTTTCGCGACTAATCGACCAACGAAAATCGGCAAGCATTGCTTCTATCCATCTCCCGTTGTTGCGCCTCTCTATGTGCATCTTAATGAAAGCTTTCACCATGTTCATCTGATACTGCTCCAAGATTTGAGGGGGAAGAAATCTAGGTGAGAGTCTAAATTAAGGGATATGTTGTATTTCAGAGCTTTATATACAGAAAGAAGTTTTTGGATGATTTACTGGTAGTTTTTAATTTTTTTTTGTTTCCAAGAAAATTATGACACACTTCTACACGAAATGCTCTTTTTTTCAGCTTTATTCAATGTACTTATAAAATTTGAGTTCTTCATAAGCTCTGGTATTTGGGGATCTATAAAGATTCCTTCTTTCAATTTCGCGTTGCTGATTTGACGGAATTTGGTTTTGAGGTATTGAAAGCCTTCACCATCTCTGTTCATGGCTTTTACAAAATTTTTCATAAGACTCAGCTTTACATAGAGAGTGGCGGTAAAAATTTTTTTTCATTTTCAACTAAAGGTTCTTCTTTTACGATCCCAGGCATCAAACTCGCTCTTTTTGGCCAATTTTTCACTATACGTAGTGCTTATCTCTTGCGCGACTCTCGCATAAAAAACAAAACAGAATTTTGTGTATCCTCCTTGCAAACCCGTTTAGCATATTACTACAACTGTTAGATCAGCACAGATGTTCCACGTGTACTGTAAATATTGAATACTTTCCAATAACAACTTTATATGTATTTCCATAATTTTCTTCCCCATGCTTGTTGCATGTGATAGGAGAATTGAAGGATGATATTTATTGCCATTGCGAAGTAATATACAGCTTTTAAACTGATTTTGAACGAATCAATAAAAAGTCGCCATTCCTGCGATCCTTCAGGAAAACCGATTTCTCGTAGAAGTCATTTAGGCATCATTACAAAATACCAAATCACCCTCTTCGGTGAAATAACTCATAAAATCTTCTTGTCTGTCAGGAAAATATGAGAGACCTTCGTATTTTTATCTAACAAATTCCATCGTTGTAATCTTGATGCGAGAAGTTGAGCACTAGTGATTTTGAGAGTCCTAAATGTCGCGAACAAAGTCATTCAAATCAGATTGCGTAAGAAAAAGGAGGTCTTGTTAAGTCTGTATATATAGTGATGAAGAAGCAGAGGAAAAACTCGATTGACTAAGTGTAGGATAAACGTCTCTGATATCGTTCTCTCTCTTTCTATCAGCACGAGTGTCGTTTTTGTGTGTACAAATACGATCTGAACCGAATAGAGCACCCCGTTAATGCAAGGACGACAGACAAAATATATATAATTTTGAGCCACTTAAGAAAAACCATTTTAAATAAATATATATACGTCGTAGCGAACAATAGAAAGCAAATCTGAATTCAGCACGTTAAACTCGTCATATTCATCATATTTTTATTTAAAGGAGGATTTCGTTGCAGACCGGTGTAATTAGGGTAATTATTTATAGAGCAAAAAGCACAATCTGCTTGTGCATTCTGTCTGACAGAATTTTCAATGAAATACTCGATGGTCGAAATTTACTCTGTCACTTTGGAAATAAACTTCATTCGGGGTACACTCTCAACTCATTCACTAAAAAATACTTGCACGAGACATTTTTCGAAGCAGCCGTTTCCCGGAATTTAGCCGCTTCGGCGAATTTTGCTTCACGGCGGATTCCCTAGTCGAGACATGTGAATTCGTCATGTTTTGGAAACCGGGAAAGAAGCGCAATCAGCTAGAGCCCCGTAATCGCCTTGGCGATGCGTTATCGTGGTGCAAAATCGAATTCGTTCTTCCACAGCTCGGAGCATCGTTGGTGAGGATTATTTTCACGTGATTGCCTTGTGACGCTCGAGTGTGCTTTTGTGCTTTTCTACGGCCGGAATAATCGCAGTCGGCATCGATCGTCGAAGGACTTTCATTTTTTCATCCCGGTTTTAGCTCATTTTCCCTATTCATTCGGGAAAAGCGTTGCGCACACTCGCTTGCATTTCGAACCGGTAATATAGCCTGTTTCACGGATTGAATATGTCTCTTTAGCGATACTTGTTTCCGACGGTACGGTTTGTTTTTTTTTTGAAGAAAAAATTACGTTCTTTAGTCGAGCGATAACGCATCTCCTGTCCATGAGAAACCTTGAAATCCGGCACCATTTTTTTCGAGTTTGCATAACCACTTTTCATTAGGATTCCTTCTATTTTGCCGATGTGTTTTTATCAGTCCAAGACGTTTTAGGAGGATCGCTTCACTTACTTTTCTGCAAATCTTCACTTACTTTTCTGCAAATCTTCACTTACTTTTCTGCAAATCTTCACTTACTTTTCTGCAAATCTTCACTTACTTTTCTGCAAATCTTCACTTACTTCTCGGCCTTCTTCGAATTCGTCCGCTTTTACCTTTTTGGATAAAGTCCACTCACCATTATTCGTCTCTTTATATCTCCGACGATTGCGCATGCACGAAATTCCATTAGTGACAGAAAATTTCAGGCAAACTCCTCGCTTTCGCTGGTTATAAAAATCGCGAGCTACATTCGAAATCGACACTATGATGCCGTTACAGAAAAATCCGAATCCAAGTCACCCCCTTTTTTTTCTTTTTTGCTTATCTACAGATGCTATCTGGGTTATCGCTTTTGAATAAGGCGGTGTTAGTTGTTTTTTTTTTTATCCTCTCAAATTATACCTGCTTGTTATTGCTCAATTTTTCGGAACCGAGGTTTCTCTTCCGATAAAATTCGAATATTACCTTTCATTTCTGTTCGCCTAATTCGTTTTTTCACCTTCTTCCCGCGCGAAAAATCTCAATACTTTTCTCTTCATTTTTTCAGTTTTGTACACATCTTTCGCCACAAAAGTCGTCGGCGATAGCCTAGTTGCTAGAGCGCTTGACTTCCGTTACATCGATGCCGGGCGACGACAGAACTTCTTATTCCGAAAAATTCAAATTAAAAATACTCGCTAATAATCACGTGGAGGGCAATGGCAATGGCATACCATCACATGCGCGCTAGTTTTTAGTGTACACAGCAGACATAAATAGGACTGCACTTGTAAAACGATGTAAATCAAACGATTACCAATCTCAGTTCCGAATGAAGTCTTGCGTGTGTGTACACACATTCGTACTGCATATAAACAATGGCCACGAGCGCTACCTATTCGGTACTGCTGGTGTACAAATAGGCAGTCACGATGCTCAAAATTGACCGATACGACTCTACGATGATTCGCCACAAAACTGCAGGTCTGAATTTCACCACCTATATTTCTTATATACATATCCTAATTTTGTGTTGGCTTAATTCGGTGCTTTCTTTTCCCTTTCGGCTCTTCATAATTATTCCCGAATTCTTTGCTGTTCCATCTTTATACTGGTGAATCTAGAAATCCTTTATGCAATTCTTTTCACTTCTTCTTCCTTTATTTCATTCCCGGGAAACACGATATCTTCTTCTCTACCCGTTTTTTCTTTCGAGATTTTCTTTTTCTTTTTCACGAGTCAAAAATTCCCGTTCCACGGTTTCACTAGGATTCCTGATCGCGTCGGCGAATGAGTGCAAACTGCTAATTGTTCGGCTGGCTAGCCTTCGGAAAGTTTCCCGCTCGCATTATATTAATCTGTCTGAACATTTTACCTCGGAACATTATGAAATAATATTTATCCTTCTTTTTTAAATGCCCGTAATTTTCTATTCAACCTATAACTTCATTCCCTGATTTACACATCGCTCCTGCTGGCATCCCTCGTCTATCGTTTAATCCTCGTATCATTTCCATGTCGCCCTCGTTATTTCTTAATCAATGCAATGACAATCGTGTTTTCTCCGAATATTCCTATTTTTCCGTCCTCCCAATTTACTTCTGTTTTGGTTTTTTTTTCCCCTCGTTTCACGTGTATTTAGTTATCTAACAGTTTTGCGTTTTATTCGTTTTTTTTGCAAGAAAAAATTTAAAAAAGAAACAACTAGTTGATTCGTTCAAGATTCTTCGTACTCCATGCGCGCCTCTCTTTAAGGTACTTCGAAGATACTAACGGATATATCGACACTGTTTTAAAAGCATGATGGTCTCGAAGATCTTAATACAAGTATTTCTTGCAAACTAGAAAGTAGTGCGCCTAGTTTTTACATTTATGGATGCAGCTGTCATCAGCGCTCGAGAAATTCTCTTTTAAAGATACGTCTTCTTCGGATTACTATTAATCGGTGTAAGATTTTTAAAAACGTAGACCTAAAATGTTTCAGGAAAACAATGCATGCACCATTATATTCCAGAAACGAAAAGACCTCCTTTAGAACTAAATGTTTAAAAAAAGAATAAATATAACGGACTCTTTGAGGAGCAATAATGTGATTCTGCGCTCGTAATTATTTATCTATATTTCATTCGTAAAGTACTTTTCTCGAGTGTACACGAGCATTTCGAAGTGTTTTTCCTGTTGGAAAGCGAACTTGATAATTAAAAGTTGGCAACGGGGCTAAAATAAAAAATAAACGCGAAAGCTCAAGTTGGACTTTGACACGTCAGCTAACGACTTGTGCGTGACTAAACATTCACTGCGCGCTTCGGCTCGATCAAAAAATAACGACCGTTGCACTTCATTTTGGATTTCCTCGCCGATGATGATCGGCCACTACTCGAAAATCATCGCCATTACTGCCGACTGACGTGTATTCTTTTTGTTCAAAGTCCGATATCGCTTCATTAAACGGACACGCCTAGACTTACCGAAAATCATCGTTTAGATGCATCCAATTCCTCCTAGACCAGATGAAATTCTGTAGTCCAGGCTGTGTTGTCTTTACACGTGTGCAAGAGAACATTTATATACCTGTACAGTTTTCGTTAATTTAAATTTCTTACAGCTTTTTTTTTTTTTTTTTTGTTTTTTTTTAGAAAGTTCCATTTCACTACATACCTTTATCTGCCAATTTATCGGAGCAACCTAGTTCCTACACCGTTCTGGCCAACTGCGAACTACATTGAGCGCATGTCTCTTCCGTTTTAGATTTATTAACGTGTGTACACGTACTGCAATATGCTGTATGCCAACTGCAGGTTGTGTGTTACAGTTTTAATCGACCAATAGACACTCCACGACACAGTACTGATAACGCGGTGGTTTCAGATTCGAGCGCCAGCATTAATTTAAAATAAGAACTGTTCTCATTAGCTAGTTGGTGTTTAAGGCGTTAACTCCTGATAATTAAGATATTCGAGTCCCAGTGACGGCCAAAAAAAGTATAGGCTGATTTGCCGAAATTTAAATGATTAGTTAGCGGCTGTATTTAAAGTAGGGCGGGAAAAAAAAGAAAAGATCAATAAATAAAAATCATAAACATAACGACGATAACACATTTAAATATATACATTTGCTGTTGTGTTTATAATTTCCGGTACTTTTATTACATGTTTCAGCGACAGTGTATTTTGGAGTACCGTCACACTTATATCGAAAACTCTACAAAATGTTTTATTTACTTTACATAAATAATCAAAAGGAAGTAGTGAAATGGCTGCAGCAATGGTGTAAGGAATAAAAAACCAAACTAACTCATAATTCCATTCGGATAATTCAGTTATATAATAATTTGACTATATGTATATCATATGTTCTTCTGTGATTCTTGCGTCTTTCCTTTTCCGATACTTTTCCGCTGTATTACTTGAAGAAGAATAAGTATGCGTATCGAATACATAAACAATCTTTATGTTTAGTGTGTATGCCTATCTAGAGTGAAAGCGTATATTATTATATAAATATTTATAAGACATATATTTCGATTTCGTTCAATAAGTATGAATAAAACTGAATAAACGATAATAAGAAGAGTGTCGGGCACTCACACAGCGGGCATACTTGCCCTGTGAGATCCACAAATTATTTAAAAAAAAAAAAATCATACAATGGTTTTTGCGAACTGCTTATCGTCGCGGAATATAATCGTTTTTTTTTTTCAACATTCACAGTTCCGAGCTAGAAATCGTGTTAACGATTCAGCTTACGCGAGACAGGCTCCGAACTAGTAACTTTTCTGATCGGTATGCGAGCTTTCGACCGAGACCGAGTGGGGTTAGAAAATTTAGCCGATCGTTTCGTTTTAAGAACTGGTCGTCAGCGGAGAAAGCGGCGAATTGTTATTGAATTAATAGATGGGCCGGCGACTGATAATGAACGGACCCGGCATGCGTATCAATCACGATGAAGAGAAAAAAAAAGGCCCAATCAAACCAGATACCCCTTAGAAGAGATAAATTACTAATCGAACTTTAACCATTCGACTAAATCACCGGCAAACTTTGACGTGGTCCGTTTAGAGAGCTTTTTAACATCCGGGTTCATGACGCCCCGTTAACTTGGCGCTGACAATGCGAACAGCCCCTGGCTCCGTCGACGGGCAGCGACAACGCGTTCTCGGTTTAAGACGGTCGCAGTCGATTCGCCGAATCAGCAGCTTGTACACGCTTCTCGCGTTTCTCGCGAAACAGCTGTACCGCAGCAGCGGCAATTACCGCGCCGCCTTGTCCGATTTAAAAGAGATTGATCGGCGCTCATCCATTATTCGCTCAGCCGCCGCTACTGGCCTAACTGCGCGATTATTCTTCTTAACTTCATTATCAGAGTTCGACCCGACCCGTGGCTGGGGTTGACCCGCATGCTGCAAACGGGCAAAGTCACCTTTTAAAGAGTCAATTCTTCGCGCAGTCGGATATGGTCCGCGCCCCCGGGTCAACTAAGGGCCGTGACGGCTGCAAACAAATTTATCCTCTTGCCGAAGGGTCAGCAGCAACAAGTTATCTCTCACCTCTCGCCGCTCCAGTCGATATCGCTGGACATCGCGCGCGCATTGCAGACTTTAACGTCTCGATTTCAATTACGCGTCTCTATGCGTTCTCCTAGGATGCCGTTGATATTTTTAAACACCGCGGTCGAAGGGCCCTCCGTCTTGATGCAGTAAGGATTTTCAGAGGCGCCTGTACCGTTTCGAGAACTGCCTGCCTGTTTTCACTGGGATTTTCGCCTCCGTTTTAAACGGGCGACGATGCTGCGCGGACGAGTCGTCATCGGAAACGAAGCTAATTCGCTAGAAGAAGAACTGCGCGATCGACATTAAAGACATTCGAAATTTTACGAAGCCAAATGGAAGACGGGCACGATTCCGTCGCCGATTACTCCCGGCTGAATTATAATAAAGAGTGTTGATCAATTCAGTTTAGCGTCAAACAAAATCCCTTTCGGAAATGAAAAAAGGTACGACGAAGAAAAATCCGCTCTGAAAAATGAAAGAGAAGAAGTGGACAATTTTGGCAAGCACTACCAGCTTCGCTTCTTCGTCGCCGTGAGAAAGATTCGTCAGTCGGTCGTGTTGAGGTACGAAGAAATGTGGGACACCCCGTATTTACGAAAACCTCGTCGCAATCAACGGTCCGAAAGTCGAGATTATTTATTGGAACGTGCTGCTGCCCGTTCTTAATCCGGCGTCGAATTAGAAGCGATAAGATGTGCGCGCCTCTCGATTCGGAAGTCCTCCCGGTTTGTTTTATCTCGGTCCCGAAAATGCAACTTTGAATCTTTCGTAAAGTTGATAAAATTGCTTCCATGGCTCGCTTTATTTTAATTTTTTTTCCATTGCCTCGGCGTGGCGACGATCTGCTCTCCGTGGTGTACAGGTGGTGAAAGTAACGAATTGATGGGAAATCCCCGTTCACTAGGTAATGTCTGTAGTGAAAATAATTGAAAAAAAACGTAGACGAAAAAAAAAAGCATTATATACCGGCAATTCCGTGTCTGTAATTTTGTTTATTAGAATAAACGATAATAGGAGTGTTGGGCATTCACGCAACGGGCATAACTTAAAAGCCGAAAGTTAAACAGGCCGGATAAACACGCCAGAGGTGTTTTATTTTCCTCCATTAATCCGGAAAAAATTTCTACACGTTGTTGTAGCAAGAATATCGGATGGTGCGTGAACTACTTTTTATTTTATTTTATTTTATTTTAGTAAAAACGCAAACACATTGAAACTGTTAACCACAAACTGAACGAAATGGTTACATTTTGCGTTACGAATTTAGAATTGTGCGAAATAACGAACCATATTCGAGTCAAAAAGCATAAAACGGCCTTTCATAAAATTTTCCTCCTTATTTTAACACTAGCTTCGTGCCCCTATCATCTGTTGGCCTTAAAACTTCGATACCCCTATCTCCCTATCTCTCCGAGTAGCCGGCCCCCAAGGAAAGAAGGAATTAACCGTCCGAAATTTAATTTCAGCCAAATTAATGCCGGCCCGAGAGAGCTTTTCCGAACGACACCGAACAGTTCCGAGAAATAAAATGCATATAATGGCGAGTAAATTTTTTTTTTATCGCACCGATAGACGGATTAAGTTTTCTATAAATTAAATCAAACAGCCGAACGCTGAACCCGATTCGCCGGCTATATTTCCTTACTTTATTGCCGCCCATCGAAAACTAATTCTCCTTCTTAATTCCTGCAACCGCCGCCACGAACTGGCCAAAAAAACCAACCGCTAAATGTTGCGCTCGGAAATGCCGTCCCGATTTGGCAGCGCAAAACAACGCGAACAGATAGCGTGCCTTTCCAGTAACATCAAAAACGCATTAGTCGCTGTTCAACGATGATTTTATTCATGGCCCCGCTTAAATCTGATCAGCCGCACTCCATTACCACCGGCCTCCATAATTATTTAATTAATTCCGCTTACGGCTGTATGCCCCCCCCCTCCCGATACTGCTTCATTTTTTAATATTAGCATTCTCTTTTGTTTACCTACCTCTTTATTCTCTCTTTCGTTCTACGGAATAATTTAAGGTTTTTGCGAAAATACATTTGTGTTCGTTTTTGTTTCTTTTTTTCACCTTTTTTTCCTTTTTAATATAAACACATAATTTTATGTTAGATGACGGTTATTTTTCCGTAATAAATGTGAACAGGATTTTAATCATTTACGTTCTCTATGTCGTAACTCAACGGAATAATATTATTTATCGTAACAAATAATTACTTGAAAACTGTAGTATAGACGTGCTAAAACCGAGTAAAGTCTCTTTTCTTGTTATCTCTCCTTTTAGAAGTTTTCAAATTAGAAGCCGATAAGTGCCATCACGAAGACATTATTATCGAGTTGGATTCCGCAGCGAAACAAAAAAAAAAAAAAAAAATAATCTTCCGAGCTGAACATGCATAGATAGGCATTCTTGGATATAAAATGAGCTTTTGATAACGGAATTTTGGCCTATTATAATAAATAAAGAAAGTCTCTCGTGCCCTTGGCAGGGTGTCGGCGACAGTGTTAACGTTTGCAATGTACCAAGTTCAAACTAACCAGAGTGTAAGGATCTCATGATCTCATTTTCTCGGCCGCCTTTCTTACTTTGCCAGATTTCTCTGCTATTGAATTCATTTCAGATTAAGTGTCATCTGAGAGCGACTCGGATCCGGAACGAGACAATTAAGGAAAATACAATTTTCTCATTGTCTTCTAAAAAATTGTTTCGTGAGATCTCGTGTATGCCACGTTAAATTTCACAATGAATATTCCAATACTGTCCTCTATCCGCTTCCGAGAAGAGATTCTGCACTTGACACTGTTCGCAAAAGATGCAACTGCCAATATCACGCAAATTACAGCGGACTAGAATGAGACTAAATGAGGTCAAAGCTAAGAAGTTACCTTTGCGCAGAGAAATGTATTCAAATATATCGAACGATAAAATGGCCATCTAAAAAAATAAAAACGTAAGCATTTAGAGTGTGTATTATTATCCGTCAAACGAACATTTAGAATTGAAATTGAGTTCTCTTGACACGCAAGCACTCTCACCTACATCGTTTCGAAGCAAATTCTTAATTTATAAAGCTCACGTTATGAAATTGATACAAAGGATTTATAACAACCAACACTCACACTTTGTCGAAATGTTTGCCATCCCTCCAGCCGGGTTCGTGTCTGATCATACGACACTTTAATAATATAAAAACCGTGATATTTCTGTGCGATGTATATAAAAACACTCAGATGCATCAGAGAGTCATTAGCTTGCTTCATAATGATCTCAGTGTACGTGAGAAACTCTACATATGTCTATTTTAAATTGTATAAGAAATTAATGGGTGTAATTAGGCGCTGGTTTCTCGTAAGTTGCGTTATCAATTTTGATCTAGCAATCCACCTGACCAGTTATAATCCGAGTATATATATTATTTAAAATAAAAAAAAAATTCAAATTCACATACAAATAATTACATCAATATAACGACAAAAAAAAAAAAAGAAGAAGTATCGTTATGAATTAAACTTCTTCGCTTATAAAGAACAAATATTTCCTCTGGCGGTTCTCATTCTTTTCTTATTCTTTGTGCCATATTTGTATTCCGGTTTAATAATTTATTCAGCTTTCCTTCCAGCTGTTTTCATATGTTTCGCTTACAGCGAACAGGGAACATCTAAAAGTAGTTGGGGCCCCATACTTTGATTTTAATTTTTCTCCCCGTAACGTTACTTTGCAACTGAAGCTTTTTTACTTTTGATTCGCGTTATCTTTTATTAACATCGAATTTACACTGTTTTTTTGTGTCGTTTAAGCCTCATTTCGGTTTTTACTATTGCATTGTACTAACGATATCTTTACATAACATTCTTCTTCGACAGGTAGATTCACATCTTTCAATTAACGCCTTTTCAGAATAATTTCACGACATTGAGATGAACAACACCGAGACAATTTCTCTTATTTCAAATTTCCACTAAACTTACCTGCGCGCACCGTCATTTACGTCTGTGTACATATACCGGAGAAAAGTAGAAAAAATACAGCATGTATTAAATTTCCTCTCTCGTAATAGAGAGTGTTAAAACTCGATGATTCCGTTTCGCGTTTCACTCAATTCAAGGCCAAAGCGAGCTTAGTTATCGATATAAAAGTTTCTAGTGATTTTTATTTTTTACTGATACCTGATGATAAAACTTCAAAGGAATAATCCTTTTTTGATATTGTAACATTTTAAATTGAACTATTTGTTGCATTCTTTACTTTTTGCGGTTGACAAAAGTTCTTTCCCGCAGATTGTTTACACATTCTCATCCTGTTTTCAACGTATTTTATTTCTAAAATATTTTCAACACTGTCGTTTAGTGTGTGTAGTGCTGGCCGATAAATTTCGTCGATTAATTTTAACGAAATAAATTAAATATTAAATATTTTCTACTAGCATTCAACATTGCACGATCAAAGCATATTTCTTCCAATTCGGTGAGCATAAAATGTTTTTGCTTGTTCTTTTACCATTCCAAATACAGACACGAAGAGTGGGCACACGCTTGATTTAATGCTATCTCAAGATATACCGGAAATTTTATCGCATTTTTTGTATGTGTGTGTGTGGGGGGGGGGGTCTGCTCTCTTGTTCTTACGATACCCCGTTTCTCTTGTAAAAATCGGAATTCCTCAACACCGGAAATTTTTTTGTTTAAAATTCGTTATAATGACCGAATGGTGATTATTCTTTTTAAACATTTCTTTCTCTCAACAGCGAGCTAGCTCCAATTAGGCACAAATTAGACACAATTTATTTTTATTTTCATAATTTTTCTTTTTATTATTAGTTTATTTTTTCTAAACTTTTTTCCACTAGTGTGTGATATCGTGTACGCCGCCCGTTTTTTTTTTTTTTTTAGAAAATCGTTATCTCGAGTTATGGTTTAATCTTTTCTAACAGTGCATTAGGAAAGGCCGAATACACATTCGAAATAGAGGATTCTATTCGAATAAATTATCATTCTAAAATATAGGCGCGAGAAAATTATATTCCTTGTTTATTGATCGCTTCCTAAAAATCTTTACAAATACGAATTAATGGCAATATTTTCTATCCTAGATTACAATGAGATGAATTACGTAACAACATTCTAAATAAATATAAAAAAGCACTATGATATACATTTTTAGAAAAAATAATGATGATATGCTTGACAAATTCTATATCGGAAAAGGGTTGCGTTTTGTCACCAATTCATTTTAATATTACTTAGAGGAGCCACAGAAAGACGGAATAAAGTGTGTTGACGGACGTTCGGCAATTTTTCTACCTTCAATCGAGTAAGTAGCAATGTCTCAACCGGTTTCATAAAATCTAATAAGTGTGCAATCAATAGATTCCCCCCGACCACAAAAAAAAAAAAAAAAAAAAAAAACAAAAAAAAGGAAGAAAAAAAGGGCGGTAAAATTAAAAAAAAACTAATTCGTAAGATATTATTCATTACTTCTATCTGACGCGGAAGTTGGCAGTTTTTGAAAATTGCATTGTCGCCATCATTACTATTGTGTATTATTGTATTACTGATGTGTTTTTTTTTCTTATTTTCTTAAAGCAGGGAGGAACGAAAGTTATTTCGGTAGCACGTTAGTCAGTCGTTCAAATTCGGAACACTCGATTATATTGACGTATATGACGCGCGTGTTCCACCCATTCGTAATGCATTTTGCTCGTGCACGATGTATTACGACTAGCGAAGACACGTTTTGTATTTCGTGCGCTTGTGTGACGTTTATTAACGACAGAGCAATACCGAATATAGCGTATAATTTCCAGATGGTGCTTAAACGCTTGATATTTAGAATTTAACGTTTAAACGTCTTTGCAAGTCGCTCGACGTTTTCGATTTTTTTTTTTTTCTTTTCTAAAAATATCGACATTTCGAAAAAATATTTTTATCGCCTGGCGACGGTGTTTATTTTTTTGTATCTACCAGTTCTTGAATATACACGTAAATTTAACGACGCTCCGAAAATCGCAAAATGTTCTTCGTACAAGTGTCTATTTTTAAAATACATACTATCACCGGCATGTGATCGATTGCAGGATACGAACGTGAGTTACGTAAGCAATACACAGATGATGATATTTCATCCGTTCGACTGTTTTGTTTCGGAAAATTAGAACAGATCGTCGTCAAAATCAGTAATAAATGTAAAGAATCACTGAAACCTGGAGGTAAATACTAGAATACAAACTATCCCCAAAAAAGGCTTATTAGGGGAAATTTGTTCATCTGTGTCGTTTTCGCATACGAGATATATGCGGATTTTACAAAAATTTTCAAACGTCCAATCTGATTTTCGGCACTATTAGATGCTCGGCTATTTTGTTGTAAATTATTCGACAGGCGCAAGATATACTTTTTCAGCAACTACTTACAATATACCGGTATTTGCTTTGTTGTGAGGACCACCAGGCCTCATTGACATAGTCACGATCGATTGTGTAACATTGTGGTTTAGATGACGGTTGTTTATATTTTTATTTTTTTACTTCATACGTGTAAGAATAAGGTTAGTTTCAGCTCCTTAGAGTTCATCGTGTCGTTTAGATGTCGAACCAAAAAGAAAAAAATAATAAATAAATAAATAAATAAATAAATAATTATTAAAAAAAAAAATCAGTTTCTCATATAATATAAATTATTAGACAAGCGCTCAGAGAAATTCCATTACGGGGAATTCTGAAACATTCCGAGATACATTTTAATAAAAATCTTTCTAATAATAGGCTTGTTCGTTTCAATTTTTGTAAAAATCAGCACTTCGCCGTGTAATTTTACAGATTACAAAATTGAGTCAGTTCAATCGAAATTTCAAAAACACTTACATTACGGTTTAACAACTACCCGAAGATTAGGTTTAAAAACGCTGCAAAATAGGGGGGGGGGAAATGTTCAAACGGGAGATAAGGGGGGATTTCACTCAGCGTTCCGTCACAATCGCCAACGCGTTTTCCATCACATGTCCCTCAGTGTATGACTGTGGACGACGGGCGATTAAATCCGGCTCTGTTCGAGAAAGTCCATCTTCTTCGGCTGCTTTAACGCGGAACCGCTTGCTTATCCGTTTAAGTGCGATCGCCACCCGTCAAACCATCGAGAAAAAGCCTCGCAAAAGTGGTCCGCTTTATTCCGGTTATGTCCGAAATATCGAGATGTACACGCCGGTCATCGATATACCAGTCGAGGGGTGATACCGTTGTTGCGTGTATCGGCATGATTAGGCGGCAGCCGGTAAGTAATTTCAGTCGGGTGCGTTGCGGGCAAGTGTTCATCTTTAAATGTTCAGCGCGCCGTTTCGGGTCTTTGTTCATTCTGACAGTGCGCCCGTGTCGGTTCAGACTCGACGATAAGACGAGAACGGAAATTAAAAGCAGACAGTTTCGGGCCGTTAGATTTCTTTGTTCGCAGTCGGCGCGACTGCCTAAAACCGCAACTAGACAGCGGCCCGAGATAAATAAGTAAAGGATTAGGAATGTAGCTGTTGAGAGCGATGGCGGAATGTAGCTGAGAGGGATGCACGGAAGCACGCGGAAGACGTAGCAGATGAAGAAATGTGTTCAAATGGTTTCCCGGTAGATTCAATTTATAGCGAAGACAAGTTAAAGGAAAGAGATTGAACGGCGCGGCGGCCAGGAGGCGAACATACTATATATCTTCTGTAAAATGTTAACACTTTTCAACGTGATCGAACAACTATTTTCCATCGAGCGCATGCGAGCAAGTTTACCGGAGCCGCTAAATGCAGTTTGTCATCCGGACCGGAGGTAAATGGCTCCGTTGTTTCATTGGCACATACGAAACCAGCACCGTTCCGGAATACGAATGAACGTGTCGGCGCGCCTCTCTTCATTTACATTGACAGACCGAATGAAGTCGAAGGCAGCAGCCGGTCCGACCGAATCAGTTTCATAGAAGAACACGTATCGAAGCAAAACCGAATCATCGTCAAATAAACTGAAATTGACCCGTTTCTTTTTTCCGAACGGAGGGACGTACGCGCGCAGCAGCGAAACTTGCCCGACGATCAATAGTCAAAGCAGAGACACGCTCTATGTTTGATTCAATTACAATTGACGTTTTCGGTTCATACACGGTTCATTTAAGCTCCGAAGAACAGTGGCGATAAATTTTATTTTAAATTTCTCTCATTTTCTCCGACAATACTTTTCCCGATTTTAATGAAATCTCCGTTAGAATGCGAAAGAAATTTTATTAAAATAAAAAAGGGAGAAAATTTTCGCGACTTTAATTAATAAGCGCATATTTTAAATGCGACTTTTTCCGTTTACATATATCGCCATAATGATGTGTGTAAACGAAACCCGATTCTTTGCACACTTGGTCACGTCTAAGATTCCTGCATCGCCAGAGCATGTGCCGGTCTTCTATAGTCCTTACGGAAAAGTCAGCTGTTTAAATTTGACTAATTGTCGAGGATGAATTTTTTTTAAAAAAAAAAAAACGTGTGATTTTAGTTTTTTACAAAGTCAACACGATATTTTCCGACAATTTACTCGTTAGAATGTAATGATTATTATAAATAACTGCGAGTTCTGTAAAAAACTCTTCTTCTGCGGCGGGTACTCATAAATCTCTTACGTGTAATATATACATAAAATGTTGAGTAAGTTCAATGTATATCGCGCATCACAGATTTTGCAATTTTAAAATGTATCCTAATGAATCTGAGGAGAATATTAATCACTTTCCGAAATTTCTCCGGTACAACCAATATTAAATTTCTAATTGAGTACACACCATCAGCGACATGGATCCCCCCGTATTGCGAGACAAGTACTCTTGTGACCACTGGTTTGGTAAGCACCATAACTACTAGAGGCTAGGCGGGCTGTGTAGTTAAATATGTAAATTGTATAAAACTTAACCGTTTTAATTAGAAGAAGAAAAAAAGGAGGTAATGTCTTTGATATACTCCGAGACCAACTTAGCGTGAATCATCAAAGATGCGCAGTAACATAAACAGGGACAATTGCTACTCTGGCAACGTTTCCACCGACGGGAAAAATCCTAAATTGACAAATAAACGTCCACGTGTGTAAAAATACAACAACGTCGTAGTTCTGTATCGTTACGTTTCGTTTTTAAGTGCTAACCTTGATAGTTCATACTCTAAATTAGTCGGATTAGGTGAAAGAACAATAAAAAAACCGACCGTTTTAACGATAATTTCTGTCGTTCGTTTTAATCGTCACATCGTTCTCTCCGACTAATAGACACCATCAAAACTACTCACCGCCGTCGGTTCCAAAACTTAGAATGTAGAAACTAATTTGATTACAGCAACACATGTCGCAAGCAGGATCTATCGGGCGTAGTCGAAGGCGCATCTGATATATCAATGATGAAATTACGACTTCCATAACCATATACTACCTTCATCTAGTGCAACCAGCATCTGTGATATGCGTGCTCTTTCACGATAACAAAACACTCTGCTATCGAGAACTGTAAAATGTAACACAACTTTCTTTTCTTTCTCCGAAAAATCGGAAACAGTACCAAAATTTTCGAGTAATAAAATTACGATAACCAACCGCGGCTTCCGATTATCTTCCGGGGGAAAAAAACCAACAACTAACATTACAGTCGGTTCGAGAATTAGTAGTGGCAGAATCATATGGATATGTTGCTTAAATTTGTCGCCTATATTGAATGGAACAATAAAGTTTGGAAACTACCTTCTCCGAAATCGAGCAAGCTAGAAGATTTCCGAAAATATCGCCCGTAATTTACCTAGTTGAGCTTTATTTTAAAGCTAAATTATTGTCTCCACAAGCATTTGAATTCCTCCGATTTCGAATAGTTCACCGTACACGCTTAGTAATTTATATTTAGGCGACAAATGACGGAGAATCCTTCAAGCTTATTTGGGAGGGAACGTGATTGTGAGAGCGAACGACTCCTGCTTAATTATGCTGCAATAACTAGTTATTAACTGCGACATATTGACGGAGATCACGAGGTGGAATTTTTATCGATTTAAAATCCCACTCGTCGCCCCGGTAATAATTGAGAATTTTTGAAAATTTTCCGAAAAATTTAGAATATTAAAACTAAAAGCACATATTTCCGATGTGGGCGTAGGTGAATTTTTGGAGTTTCGGTAAATGTTACTTTTTTTTTTCCTTCTTGCGGTCAGAGGTTACCGTTGTTAATTAGCGCGGTCTATTTCAATAGGAAAGAAATTAGTCGACCGGCCGATGGATTTTTTTTTTTTGGAGCAAACGAGTAAAGAGAGGTAGTACGGCAGAAGGAAAGCCAAAAACGGTGCTGGAAGCGCAAAATTTAGAGTATCGCGGTTTCAGACATGACCGCAAATAGCTAGATTGTGATTAGAACAATCGCTTGAACAAATGCGCCGGCAAATTCGGCGCTAGGCATAAACGGCTCGTGCGTATCAAGCGGACCGAAGTGTTCCTCCGAGTGGACCACGGACCGTTTTATTTTGCAAATTCGTACAACTGCAAAAATCTGTCATCCACTTAATAGCCGAGTCGTCATTATCTCCGGCCGGCATTGGTCATCATAAACCGCAGCAGCGAGCTGGACGGTTGTTTTCTTCTTTTTCCATCAGCACCGATCGAGCTACGGGAGAAATTTTCCTTACAGTCTCGCGTTAGAAATTATGTCGCACAAGCTCTTTGTACACGCACAGCGGTAGACAGATCCTCAAAGGAATGCTGGAATTTTCCTTCTTTATGGTCACTTTCCAGCAACCGGTATAATTCTATTAGGCGACCGGTCGCAGAGGTCCGCTAGTCATTCGTTAGGGAAATTAAGCGAGTAGGGCCGGCTATATTTTCCGAAATCGGTTACACGTGTTACCAACACCCGCGCAGCAGCCGCACATTCGTACCTTTTTTTCTTTCTCGTCCAACTCGACGTTGTCCTCTTTCCCACCTCCTTTCACTTAGTCCGTTGCTTTCTAACGACCGGACGACACAGCAACTTTGCTTGGACACACGAACGCCGCTAATAATGTATTCATTCTACCAACACGCTCGTCGAATTCTATTCCAAAGTCCTTACAAAGGGCATCTATTATCGTTTTCCTTTTTGAACACGAACGCATTAATTACAGCAGCGATTAATTTTTCTCGTGACGACAAAAATAATAAACAATATAATGGATAATCGCAATAATGGCGTATAAATAAAAAAAGGTGATTTTTAGAATTATTTTTTGAAATTATTGCGAGTTAAACATTTCCAATCACCCGTTTACACGTGAACGATATTTGCTGGATAAATTGCTAGTCCTACCGACATCTACAGTTCATACGCATTGTATAAGTTTCCGACCCCTATATACTTAGACAAATAGATCTACCGGAAATTTTCCCTTCATATTGAATAAACTCGCATTGCATAATTAAAATTGAATCGAGAGAACAAACCGATTTATTTGATATATGTACTTCATTATAGAAATACTTGTTCAAGCCGGTTGAAAGATGAAAGCTGGGTAGATAGAAAAAAACCAAAAAAAAAAATCAAGGGAAAAAGATAAACAAAATCCCGAAAACACACGAATAAAAAATATAATAACTGTGTAATATAATTGTGAAGGTTTTATTATTAGTGGCGCGATTAACTGTAGGAACGACTTATCGATCATCGTAAGAAATGCCAAATTTAAATAATGATACATGGCAGTCTCTCTCCTTCTATTAAGGCAAATAATGCCTTTTCGCTGCATCAATACCGGCTGCTTTTCAATTGTAATATGCAACGCGAGTGCATACACACTTCGGGAACTGATCGTAATTCATTTGATTTATCGCGATACAAATACTTCAGGCCACCTGCTATACATCAACCAGCGTGCATTGACGGTTACGTAGTGGTTTGCCATTGGCCGTCCACGTTACTATTAGCGGTTGTTAATTTTAATTCTATGTATTTCTTTTTTAATAATTTTGATCATTTCGGTCGAGTTCAGATCGAACTGAAGACTTTTCTGTAACGGAAGTAGTGACGAGACTAATAAATGCGAACAGTTCAATTTCACAGTAATAAGGTTTGTGCCTAAGTGATGACAAATACCCGAACATCCTCTCATACTTTTTCTTACTTTCCTTCCGAACCGAATTTGTACATTTGGAAATTTTGAGTTGTTTACTCGGCTGGCCTCTGTGAAGTTCTCAGCTACCAAACCGGAGATCACGGGACGTCCTGTTTCAACATTAGTCGCTGTTCCAATGGTATATTCCGAATCTATGAATATTGATTATGGCGGAAAAATCGAAAGGAACTAGCTCAATACCGTTTTCAGATGAATTAGACATATTATATGGTCAGTATGAAAATCGTATCTCAAGAATTTGGTACTTAATTTACGTATTTTTTTTTAAAGCGCATCGATAGTAACAGTATTTCCACTGTACTTTGCATGACAACTAAACTGTGAAGAACACCCCCTCTCCCCGATATTTCAATTAATTTGACGTTATTTTTAAACGTTTTCATAGTGTGGCGCAATTTAAATTATATTCAGTTTCAAAAGCCACTTTTACATTTGGAAAACGCAAACACGAAACATCAAGTGGGCGTGATCGTGAACATCAAAATATCTAATCGCGTACACTTTTTAAGACTGGCATAGACTGAGTAACGATAAGAAAGATACACGTCATCGACTTATTGCTGTCAAATCGTGTCGTTTAACAAATTAACGGCAATCTATATCAGCATGGAAATGACAAGCAATTGAACATCAGAATGCAGGAGGCCAGTGTCAACTATAGACATGTACAAGTTGTTACATCTAATTGGGTATCGTTTATTCCATTCGGCCGGAAAACTTTCTTAAAAAGATCTGGAAAAGTTTGCTAAACATCGAATGATTCTATAAAAAAAATTAAATTTGTGAGTTTTCTTTTTCTATGCTAACGTATATTTCCGGGAATAATTAAATCAAAAAGAACGAGCAATATCGCAATCGGGAAGACACTCCATCGGAAGTTTTTTAAATCGTAAATTTTTACAGAGTTCGTTTATTCCATTGTTATTTCGCTATGCTCCCGTCTATTCACCTGCACAGAGGAGAACGTAGACAGCGTCGTTTATTTTATCTAGGCTGCTCTTTATCATTTTCGGTTTTCCTCTTTTTCGGACTATATTATTTCAATTCTGTTCGATTTATTTTCTGTCTTTGTCCGACCATCTGCTCGGCTGTCTTCTTTATTTCCTTTATTCCGTTTTTTTTTTTCTTTTTTCTTATTTTTTGGGATCATCAACTTTGAACATTAACTTAACGAAATAGTTAATTTTAATATCTCTCTCTCTCTCTCTTTCTTTCCGAATTTTCGTTAATGTTCGGAAAATTCATTTTTATTTTTAACCGCCTTTTGATTGCTATTAAAAACTTTTCCACCGCGACCGACTTTAGTTTCTTCGACTCTTTATATTTTTATTTTGTAATCCATTCGACTAATTTTGCGAGGTCCGGATTTCTTTCAAACGACCAAATTCGTTCCGAACTCCTTCAGAGCGCTGAAGGAAGAACAGGAGAAAAGTTATACTATCCAATTAACTTGGATCGGTGCAAAACTTTTTCGTTCGCTTTAAAAAAAAAAAAAAAAAAAGAAAGAAAAGAAGTTGTAATAAATTAAGAACTAATTCGCATTTTTTCGAAATAAATTTCTGAAAAAGCAACCGACAATGACAAGCCAGGAAAAATAATAACCGGCTCAACCAAGTGTTGCGCGTGAACTGTCCAAAACACTGACTTATTTTAATTGTAAAAATACCGTGTTCATTTCTTTTTTTTTGACCTTGAATTAAATATACCGTTAAGATAGAGGAAGCAACATAGCGTAAAGTTTATTATGATTTCTTTGACAGAATGTTAGTGATTGCGAAAATATAGTAACTGGGAGGAAAGTTTTTTGATTTTTCTTGTATCAATTTTAAAACTGAGGTTTAGTAGTTCAGAGATAAATACCAGGTTACCGTATATATCGTAGTGATTGTACTACGTTAAAGAAAAGAAAAGGAAACATATACACATATAATACACACGCGCGTATGTAATACAAAAATGAATATTTTGTAAATACGTATAAACTCGATCTTTTTGACCTTGCTTATGATACTCACTGGAGATAGTGGTTACAGAATATTCAATTTTAAACGACCACGTTAACTTTTTCATTTCCAGTTTATGTAGCCTATCATAATTTTATAGCGTCTGTATTTGGAGATTTCATTACTTGCTTCAACTTTTCCATAACGCATTTTTCATTAACTCCATGTAAGAATAACATAATTAATATAAATATGTATAAAGTAAAGCGAATGTCATAGCTTTAGCGAAGTTTCGGATGGTGAAAAGTTAAACTTCACAATATACTAACCCCATCGGCACATGGATGAAAGTATTGTGGAAGGGGCTGTTGCTTTCTCTCGATCACACCTTTATTCAGATTTCTCTGGTATCCAATTATTTCAGGCTGACTAAACACGGAAGCGACAAGTCTGGAACGGAACAAGTCTCGAATCCGTGACCACCGGTTTAGCAGTTAAGCACCATAATTACCAGGCTACCACGCTCATAAATGTAACATTTAAATTTTCCAAAATCTTTTTACTACTTAACTAAATAGGAAATAAAAAATTGGTATTTTTCAGGTTTTTGTTTTTTTTTTTTTTTTTTTTGCTTCTTAGCTTTAAGATATCGTAATTGCTGCAGTTATTGCAATAATGCAATAATATTAAGAAAAATTAGTGGAGACTAAACTATTCATTTGGCGTGTGCACTTTTTAAAATAACTTACGTGATACAGTAATGCAAAAAATTACACTGTCGGGGAAAGTAAGTTGCTGGCGGAAGTTGTTGGATTTTCTATGGACAGCGTATTATTCCGTGCGAAATAAAAAAAAAAAAAAAAAAAGTTTAATAAAAAACGATCACGTGCTTTCGTTATAGTTCTTGCGTGAAACTGCCATCATATTGCGTCGTGAGCTTGGAAGGAAACAATTGATTCATAGGTTCATTTTTGTGATGCGTATAGTCTAAGCAAATTATTGTGAACTATCAAGGTCAGATGTGCTAAAAATTAGAACAATTGCCACTCGCGTCGTTCAACGTTGCCACTGTGGATAGTATTTTATTCTGCATTGCAAATGTAAATTAAAAGTCTCATAAATTTAAAAAAAAAAAAATAAATAAATGTGCTTTTCTTTTTAGTTTCTTTCTACGTGCGCGGACAGTATGGCCCTCGAAGTTCACACACTAAGTTGGACGCACTACGTATATTATGTATACAATCGACTTCCAACGTGATTTGCATATAGTTTCAGTATCCGTATGGCACAGTAGGGGGTTGCTGATGTAATTCGGAATACAAATACACACGTATCCTTAACTTCAATTCACCGATGACGAACTGAATTCGGTACTATCATAAATCCAGGAAAAAACGAAAAAAATGTTACGAGCAACACAAACACGTTCTAGGTTCATGCGGATAAAAGTTAAAGTATTTATCTTCAAAAAATCAGAACAGTGTTCAGAACCGTGTCTCTTCGTCCGAGAATTTTCATACCGAATAAATATCCGAGCGAGGCGCTGTACCAGCTATTGAAGTGAAAAATATTATCAATGTATCAAATTGGACATGGAAGTAACATTTTCCGTCACTTTCTCTACAGAGTCATGGAGGTCTCCGCGCAACTATGAACCGTATTAGCCAATTTTCTTCTCCCAAACTACTATAACATCGACCGGTTTCTAGAAGCCATGCGGTTATTTCGGTTTTTTTTGTTTTTTTTTGGTTTTTTTTTTATTTACTCGCAACACTTTACTTCGTTATTCTTATTACAAAGCTATATCGTGTAGCACTGCCTAACGCTGTTTTTCACCGACCCTTTTGTTCACACTTTACCTTGCCACTCAGTAAAACTATGAACGATAGGGGGTTATAATTTACCTATTACACGAACGATCACCCAGCTTCGGGTCTTATTAAATTGATACGTTCAATACATCGGCGTACGCTGCACCAACATCAAGGCCAATTTGTATACATTCGATCCGAAGAGGATTTTTTTTTTTTTTTTTTTTTTTGAAGTCTGTAATGGAATAACAGACCTGTAAGAAATAATCAACTTATCCGTCATTAGACAGTTTACCGATTGTGTATCCGGTGGTGACGCCGTCAACGGCTTTGTTCCTACATAAATTATTTATTTATTTATTTAGCTAACATACATGATCACCAAGCCTTGTTTACTTTTCTTTTTTTTTTTTTTTTTTTTCTGCTACCATTTTCCTTCTTCCCTGTAATTTCTTTTTTTTACACTTGCCTATTACTTCACTTTATAGTACAGAACATCCAGGACAAATGCCGAAATGTATCGATTCTATTTTTATTATTCCTCTTCCGATTTTCTTACTCATTGAATGTTATTCCGTTGCTGAAATAATTAAAAATTCTTTCGGGCACAATTTTATTCATTTTATTTCTCATGTTCTCCGATATATACTCATGTCACGATATTGCACACGATCTTTGGACTGAGATGCATTTGAATTGAACTTTCTGCGGCATAGTTTCTTGTGATCACCGCAGGTGTGCACTATTATGTTTGACTTTTAATTTTGCAGATTAGGACAGCGCTATTTAACCATAGTGAGCACTGAACTGTTTTCATCGCCATCTTTTAAATTTCTTACGTCCGCAGCAGATACGCTGATGATATGCGGATAATGTTTACTTTTGAACTGCACCACGCTCCATTTGCCTTTCATTAAATATTGTCTTTCACCGTCAGAAATGTCTTCCGTAGTTTTCATCGAGGTTCTTTCTCGGTCCTACTCTATTTAATGTATATATGTATATACTATATCGCTGTGATATTTTTCCGTATATTCTCTTTATTCTTTACCGATGATATTCTACCTTTTTCCTGTTCTCGCGACATCGTGCTTACCAGTGAAGCGCTTAATTCTTCTCCAATTACGTTAGAGTATTTCCTTTCCTCTATTCGAATTTCTACCTCCACTTCTACGCTTGCATGGTTTTCAATCTTTGTCCGCATTCAGCTAATCTATCCTTAAATCGTATTCCTTTTCCTCGTGTTAATTTCTCCTGCTCTCTCGGTGTTTTTCTTAATGGTCGACCGAAATTTTCCGATTAAACTATCTTTCCTGTTCTAATATTTAAAAGATTAAATTTGTTAAAATCCATATCTCCCAATTAAATGGGGAAGTGATTCTTACATACTCATTGCCTTACATCAGTTCACATTATTCGCTTCAAATCTGACTACTGTTCATGTTTTAGTGAACAACCAATGCAGGTTGCTGTGTAAGTGCTCATATATACAGTGCCCCATACTTAATTCCTGAGCGTCAGCGAGTACCTATATTCGTACATTTCAGCTGTACAGACATATAGTGTTCGCAGCAATTGTTCTATGCAAAATGCAGTCCCGTGTGTGTCTTATTAACTAGCGTGCGTATGTTGATTTTGCCGTTGCCTAATTTAATTCCTCGCAATAACTTCTGTCGTCTCCCGGGATCGAACCCGATACTTCGGAAACGGAAGCCGACCGCTCTAGTAATTAACCTATCGCAATGAAGTTCTATGCGAAATAAATTTAATGAAGACGCTAAAGGAGAACTTATCGTACCGGTAGTACAGAATTCAGCAACCACAAGTAGAAGTGAAACTCGAACGCTAGGCCTGGGTACGTTGTTAAAAGATAGTGTTTCAGAATGAAGGATGGTTGATTCTCTAGCATCGTGTATGTCGTGCACAAATTTAATTTTTTAAAAAAAACTTTTCGAGTTTTAAAATTCGTAATTAGACATAAAATTCGTATATATTTCTGGTTAGTCGTACGATCTATTTTTATAGAGCAACATCCTCACTGAGTTCATATAGAGGGCTACTGTATAGAAGGATAGACGTATTTTTATCCCGAAATAATTCTTAATTACCAATAACAAATTCTAAATATTAATATTCCTGCCTATAAGTTTATGTGCATTGAGGATGTTAGTACGGAATCTCTATCTGTATCCTTAAATCTATATACACCCATCTCTCCTTATTAGTAGCCTTTTTAGTGAGAAATTATATGTTTCTTTTTCTTAAAAATGTGTAATACAAACATATGTAGCTACTATCGGTTTATTTGAACGTTTTGTAATATTTTACAGCCCGAAACGAAGCTTATTAGTGCATAAATTTTTAAATTGTCTGCAAATGCATCATATTCTTCTACCGATGTTATTAATGAAGATAAAAACATATATAATAGTAGACCAAGATTCGAGCCTTGAGCAACTGCAGATGCGACCACATACTTGTCAGAATGACATTCACGATCGTTATTTAAGAACAGTTTTTACACGAGACATTAGCAAGCGTAGAATAGTTAAAGGCGCCGCATTTCGGCACTTATTAGCATTGCTCGCGATCTTTATATTTTGACCATTCGCGCGCTCTACTATCCAACCTAATTTTCGCGGTCCTGGCAGCGAAAATAATCTAACAACTCTCTTCCACTTCCTCGTTGTTCAGTGCGACCGGTTGCTAAATTATAATTAGGAGGTGTTTATATTGTTTGTTTTTCACCTTTTTTCACCCTTTTTTGCCGAATATTGTCTTATAGCGGAAATTCACTAAGTAATTTGCGGTCGCCGTTAGAGCGATAAAATTCCACAGCGATTTGAAGAACAAAATTAAAATTAATAATTAATTTCCAATTACCGATAATGAGATAATTAAGTTTTTGGACAAGTACGCGGAGGCCTAGGGAAATTTTTCAAATTTCAGCGTTTATCGGAGAAATGTAATGAATATTTAATGACATTTTCAGACGGATTAATAGTCGAGCTTAGAGGAGACACAAAAATGTTTTCGCAAGCTCTCCGGATAATAAGGTGAAGTTAACAGGAAAAACGGGAAAGAAAAAAGTCTGTCTAAAGAAAGATGGCGATTTTGTAATTACGGCCTAATAAGAAGAGAAACGGTAGCGAATGGGGCACGATTTCGACCGTGCTGCCGTCTAATTTAAGTTAAATTTCATATCCCGGAATGGATAATATCATAAAAAATTAATTCGCTTTTCCTGCACTCTCCCAGCAAACGGGATATTAAATTTCGGCGAAATGTGTCCACTGAAAGCAGTCGGGAAATTTGGTAATTTAATTTCAAGTCAAGTCGTTGTTGTAGCGCGGCAAGTACATACGGATGAAAATTCAGCTGAAGCCCGAGTATCGGTGAATAAATAATGAACCGTATGAAACGAAAGAAAAAATTCAACAGTCGAATAAATCCAAAAAAAGACACGCGATGTTGTCGGTGATAAAGCTGTCCATTTGCGGTCGAACATTATTTTGGACAACCGGTCGAGCCGTGCTCATTACAAGCGTAGTAGGAAATAATAACAATTTCCAGAACAACTAGCAATTTGTGCACCTGTTCGATTACGTTTGAATTTATTTTGAAACGTTCGTGTCAAGATAATAACGTCGAGTGCTACAATTTAATTCGAAAATAATTTTTTTTGGCCCGGTTGAAACATGATTGTATCTAACCAGTGAGCGGAAAAAGATTATTAAGTATGTTCCGTTTACGTCAGTTTGATTCAATGATTACTTAGCAAATTAGTTCCGAAAAAAAACAAATATATATTAATATCAGCTAAAAATAAATGGAAATAGTGATTTTACCATCGTAACGGATAATTACATTCAATACTAATAAATGAAAAAGCAACTGGCCCCCTACTCTCATTAGTGTCGCGTTAGGCTTAGTACATTGTGAATCTTAACTTCGCGATCCCCAACGCCCTGTCAAGGGTATGGGACTTCTTTACTATATATATATATATATACATATATATATATATATATATATATATATATATATATATATATATATATATATATATATATATATATAATTCGGCCATTTTGGCCTTGCAAGGGGCTGTGCTCCTTGACCTCTTACATTTCTGTCTCTTTCACTTCAATGCTTTTTATAAAATGATCACAATTTATAACGTAATTTTTACCGGCATCGACACAAAAAAAAATAACATAATCACAAAAATCCTATCCTAAAATTTAACTTTCATTACGAAAAATTGTGACATTTTTGCGTTATATAAAATTTAATATTTTTTCATTGCATAAAATTGTGACATTTTTCGTTACAAAATCTAATAGGGGCCGACCTAATAATTACGTTGTAATTAATATATGTATATGGGTTCGAGACTTGTCTCGTTCCAGATCCGAAGCGCTCCCAGGTTTATACCTAATCTGAAATAATTGGGTACCAGAGAATTATCTGGGGGAAAGTAAAGACGGCCGAGAGAAAGTAACTGGCCCCAGTATTTTCATCAGTTCCATTAGTACCATCACGGAAAGCTTAACTTCCTAATACCCGACGCCCTATCAAGGGTATGGGACTTACTTTACTATATAAATATATATATATATATATATATATATACTACCTGATCGGACAGGCATTGTCCTCTCCAAATTTTAATAAACTTTTTTGTGACCGTTCTGCGAATTTGTACAAAGCTATTAGAAATGTGTAAATAAAGTGAAAATGATAAAAAAAAAAAACGCATCAACCGCACTTTATTTTATTTAAATTTGCATGTTTAAATTATTATAAAAATACATAATAATTTTTAATCATATAAAAGTCACTCCCAAGTTTATGCAGACTGAGATAATTGGGTACCAGAGAAATATGGGAAAGTTTAAAGGCGGATAATCTAAAAGTAGAAAGGAACTGGACCCAGTATTCTCATCAGATCCATTAGGCTTAGTGCTATTAGGGAAAGTTTAACATTTCACAATCCATGAAACCTTATCATGAATATCCATGGAACTTACTTTACTTTAAGTATTGACTGTAAATTTACATCGACTTTGGGATCTCTCAAGAAAGATTAATCTTGTTGAAAAGGAGAGGAAAGAATTCCTGTATTTTGGGAGAAATCAGTAATAAGACACAGTGAACAACAGAGATATTGAAGGAAAGCACTGCGTGTCAAATAGCGCGGGAAATGTATCTCGAAAGCAATTTTAATACGTGCGCGTAAGCGTCGATGAAAATTTTTCATTATTGATAAATATAACCGTCCGATAGAAACGTTACAGTCTGGTGAACCGCATGGTGAAACGAGCCTCAGCTACCCCAAACGAAGTTCGTTTGTTAATTCAACTGTCGAAAAGCTTCTTCTAGGACACGCGAAGCAAGAGAAATAGGAGCATAAATAATGTTTTGGGATTCGATAATGAAAAAGTTCTAAAAAAAAAGAAAGGGCAAGCAGGGACTAAAGAGAAAGGAGTTGAAAATATTAGAAAGTATCTTCTTGAAAGAGAAAAATCAGGAAGGTTTTTAAGAATAGAAAAAGTGATCCTATCCAGACCGGTAAAGAAATTAAAGGAACTGATGCAAGAAGAATGCAGTTCCGATACGGTACCACTTGAGAAAATGTGAGAAATTGAAAGAAGATGAGAACGTACGGGATTCCTAGATGCTCTAGCGGAAAGCTGTAACTAATTTTTTATTAATATGCTGGATCAGTTTTGTTAGGCGACATCAGTCTCAGCTCGTTCAATCTGAAGCTTTTTCCGGTCGATCTGCAATGCGGCCAACTTCGGTAACGAACGGTCTGCTATCTAATATGAATCGGTGCTACACCTATCCGAGAAATGTTTTGCTTCCCCTATGGTGGAAATTAAAAGTTTAACTCTCTTCGGGGCCCGAGTGGAGATTGAATTTAATCACCCGAGGCATGGGAGGGGAGCTATTAGCGGAACTTCCTTTTTCGTTTTTCCTAAACAATCGGCGCAATTCTGACTTGTTGCGTGCAATTTTATCTTTCGAGAGAATGGAAGGTGCCGCAATCTTTCGAGTTTTTCCTGCTACGTCGTCAACAGCAAGGAGATTCGCGATAAGTTTGTGGCAATTACTTTTTCGGCCGATTTTGCATTTCGATTCAGCTACAAGTGTGTAGGAAAATTTCTTCCTTTTCCCGAAAAAAAGAGAGAATCGTCGACGGAACTGTATACGGGGGAAATATTTTCCGAGTTTTACATATGCACATGTAGGAGAGAGGCGCAATTAGTAAGTTGGGAATTTTCCAACTACGCCCGAAGAATTCATCGGCGATTTAAGAGGGAATTGGTACGATTTAAAAAAGCGGGGAAAAATCCTCTTCGGGACGAACTTGTTTTTGACACCGTGTTTGGTGAGGGAAGGAGGGACAAGTGCGCGCGAAGAAAAAACGGTCTTGGAAAGGTTGATTTGAGCGTAAACAAAGCGATAGTTGGTGCAAACAACTTGTAGATCGAGTGAGCGGTCTATCGGAGGACGAACGACACGCGCTATTCGTACGTAGGAAAGTTATTTAGCCGGTTGTTAGCGCGCTGTATAGAGAAACTTTTGTTTTACTAACCGCAAGTTGGTCGAGTTTGAACGCTAGAAAGAGCCAGATGCCGAACGAAGACCACCGAACGCCGACATCCGTTAGTGGCTCGTAAGAAGTTGAGCTATCCCCGGCGCGATAAAGTTTTTCAACACGCGTCACCGGCGTAACGAACTGTGCCTAATTGTTAGCTCGCTACTCTCCTATGTAAACATCCAGAACAGGCCGGGCGTCATCTCCCGCTCCAGACATGCTTCAAATCGACCGCACACACGCTGGAGATTTCCAGCGATTCCAGCTCGCTACGCGCTACATTTTTTCGTTTCCGCGCTCCGCCTGGTGACGCCGAAAAAGCGACAGTTGATTTTTTAAAGTAGCCGCAGAAGAAAAAGAACAGCGCGCACCAAGGTAAATAATAAATACGGCAAATGAAATAGACGAAACCGGACTACCGCCGCTAATTCTGCACAACTATCACCGCCGTCCGCGCATCCTGAAACTTCACAGTTCTCTAATGAGTGTCCCCGCTAAACGCGGTTACGTCGTCCTCCAACGACAACTTTTAAACGAACCGAAACGTCTACAAGAACCATAATTGGAAACGAAAAAATATAAAAAAGAACCGAACATAGGCAATAAGAACACGCTAGTCCCGGGGTTAATCTCAATTATTTCCTTAGTCCGTCTCTATCGCTGAAATGAACTAGCATTCGATCCCAAAATGCCGGGTACGCTTCGTACGTCAACAGACCGGTTTCATACATCATTCACGGAAATACCGGATAGAGACCGCGTGACAGGTAGAAAAACTTTAAAGACCAAAAACGGTACTTTTTATCAAACTTTCAATCGGAAATTTCGACAATTTCTTACGCGTTTAATGGGATTGCGTTCTTCTCTTTCCGGTAGATAGGGATTCTCATAACGGCAACATGTTGGGGACTCAATGAATTCATGCGATGGGCTAAATGATCATCGATATTATAAAACTGGCTCTCAGATACCCTTCCATGAAAATTGATAAACTCGTCGTACTTGTCATTTCGTTAAATTTTAGCACGCTAATTTTAAACTCATTGCCTGACGCTGAGGATGTGATCCGGCGTCTTAATCTCGAATGTTTCTTCGATAAATAGAGTAGCTGCGACCGACTCCGTGATAAATCTCTTGGAAACCCCATCCAACGGTTAAATACCATCAGTCCACTAAGCTGTTTTCCACCTTCTTGTAATAAACGTAATATATACATATATATACATATATACATATATATATATATATACATATATATATATATATATATATATATATATATATATATATATATATAATATATATATATATGTATTTGGCTATAAACAGGCTCGTTTCTGGAAAGGCAATTTTCGGGTCTCACAACGTTTTACCGTTTTGACCGATTTTTTATGATGTACCGGTTAGCATGTGTCTTTTGGCAAATGTTTATGTGGGCCTCACGATGACTACATACTTCCATGTATATACAGATTTAGTTCGGCAGCTTTTAAGCAGATAGCGCTTTACAGATTGTATAAGTGCTTTGTGATTTAGGATGTCATACGGTTCTTGTGAAGCCTAACACTATGGCAACACTGCATTTGTATATACAAAAGCAATCTCGAGTTATTGTAACGTTTACGCGAGACTCAGCAAATACGACATTTTCACGTCATTTTAAAAATATAGCATTATAAAGATGACTAAAGAATGTTGATAAAATGTAAATAATTAACATTGGCATCTAATACCATTCGGTATACTCGATTAATGTTACATAAAATACATTGTAAAGTTTCAAATTATTTTACTATTTTAAATAATCATAACGGTTTAAAAGACTGAAAATTCAATTTGAATAATATTTACTATAAAAGATAAAATTTTTAAAATATACCAGAAGGCAGTTAGACACACTCTTTGATTTTTATAAATTATTCTGGTTCAGATCTAAATAGCTATGATTAAGATACTTATAATTAAGATGCGTAATTAATCAAAGTTGAAACTTCACTTACAAATCAATGAACAATAATATCTTATTCCTCTGTCATATTTCAATAATAAGCTATGTTTCCGTTAATGTAATGAAAGTTAAAGAAATAATACTAAACACTGAATATATACAAACTCTTACACAGAAGTCAAATTTGAACTTAATTAAATTTTACGTTTACACCTTTTTTGTCCCGGAATTTATCCATTTAGCCGGTATTGTCAATTACTTGTATCTAAACTTTATATTGATTTTCTATATTTCTTTATTTGGTCCCGTTTTTTTCATTATTGACCAACAACGTATGAAAATTACGATTAGAATAAACTTAAAGTGGTTTTCATTTTCCTCTAAATCATCAGGTACTTCTATTTCATCAAATATTTTTCCTCTATATTGTTCCCCTTTTTCCGAAAGGGAACTTTGGCCACCTTAGCCGTTTGATAAATATCTTAGCTTTACCTGAAAATTGTATACAAAATTAGTTACCTAAAATGGTTCGTGATATTGTGTCATCGTTTAAACAGAACGGGCAATGGATTTTAAATAAGTATGAAATAAGGAGCAGAATCAAAAGTTCTCTTTTTCCTTTTCTTTTAAATGTTGTCAACATAGAGCCCAACGAATGTATGAAATATAGATGAAACAAGTTGAGAATAATTTTTTTTTGTTTGAACTAATGATAACTTCTAAAATAGGAGCAAGTGAGATGATAGGTAAAGAAAGAACATGAAAGGCATTATATAGAAGATGAAGTATTAAGAGTTGAGAACTAAGCAATATTCATGTTCAAGGGATAGACTGGAACATTTAAAAAATATGTGATCGCTATCACAGACATTATAGGAATTATCAGGATATGTAAAGTAAGTCCCATACCCTTGATAAGGTATCATGAATTGTGAAGTTAAGGTTCACAATGTACAAAGCCCAACGGCACTAGTGTGAGTAGGGGGACCAGTTCATTTCTCTCGTCCGTCTTTACTTACCTCCGGATAATTCTCTGGTACCGAATTATTTCAGATTAGGTATAAACCTGGGAGCGATTCGGATCTGGAACGAGACAAGTCTCGATAACCTATGACACCTCTGGTTTAGTAGCGAAGCTCCTTAACCACTAGGCTACCGCGCAACCAATTATCAGGATACAATGTATAAAAGCTAGATGCAGTCAAGGAAAAACGGATTAGAGAAGAAAGAAAAAGACTGACGGGAGAAATGAAGGCAAGATACTTTAGTAGTTATGGATCGACAGACGAGAGAAATTACGAAGTCCGGTGCCCAGTGGCAGTGTAGTAGTTCACCTGAGGTGCAATTACTGCTAATTAAAATAGATTTGAAATTTTATTTATTTTTTCTCGATTAATAAAATGTGATAATTTAAAACGAAATTTATGAATTTTAATTATATTTGAAAATTTCTAAATACACAAAAATATTTAAAAAAAAAACAACTTAATATACCGGCATTTGTGTATATTTTGATAAATGCTTCAACCTCACGTAAAAAATTAAGCAAAATGAAATTTTGAATAATGACGTATTTATCATTCGTATATTTTTCTAAAAATAATGCTAATTAGAATTCAGTATTAAATTTATCCAGAAATGATGGCAATTAATATGCGGTTAAAATTTATTTAGTGAACTGTTAATTAACAAAAAGTTATCAGTTTAAAACTTAATAACAAAAACTCATTATTAGTTTAAACGGTACCGTTATTCCTCCTAGTGCGAAATGCATAATTTTGTTTTCAAAATCGTTGAACTTTTTGGACTTTTTTCCTTTTTTAATATAAAAATTTAATTTATCATATTACTGCTGACTAGTAAACCCCGTTAACCATTGCCTTACTGATGTCTAAGAAAATTTTTCAATCTTTCTTTCATTTAACCACATAGCTTCAGAGAGAATGAAATAAAAAAAATTTAAATAAATTAAATGGATGAAGCACAAAAAAACAATATTTAGAAAAATTACAATGAAAATTGTTCCAGGGAAAAAAATAGAATTATTAAAAATTTAATTCTATGTATTATATTACGTTAGAATTCATTTCTTTTTCCAAAAATCTTATGCGGTGTTATGAGAACAAAATATTTAGATCCGCCACTAATAAAAATACGTGTAATTTTCAATATAAATGAATAAATAAACTTCCCGGTTTTTAATAAAACCAAAATTAAATCTGCTCGGCTTTTCATAGTAAGTAACAACAAAAAATCCTGCAGATAAAATATCGCGAACACAATCCTTCTGAAAAATACTAAAATCAAACTGATTTGAGTCTCGTAGCATTAATAGGAAAACTACGCTGATAGCATCTGCTGAGTAGTATCATGCGGCAACAATGTCGCGCTTCATAGCGTCTGTATAAAATCTTAAGGGGCCTCGCATGTAATAGTCTACCTCCCGGGTCTCGCATAATACAATATAAAACTACAAAATTTGTACACTTTATTTTTAAATTTAGCTTAAAGTAAAGTAGGTCCCATTATACCCTTTAGCAGGGTGTCGAAGGTTGTAAAGTTAAGGTTCACAGTGTACTAAGCCCAGCGGCACTAATGTAGAGTAGGGGGGCCAGTTCATTTCTCTCGTCCGTCTTTACTTTCCTCCAGATAATTCTCTGGTACCCAATTATTTCAGATTAGGTATAAACCTGGGAGCGATTCGGATCTGGAACGAGACAAGTCTCGATAACCTATGACACCTCTGACTTAGTAGCCAACTCTACGGTTCCTGTAATTCGTATGAACGATTACATTAGAAAAAACATAATTTTGTTATTCTAGCACTTTAAATGAGCCCGGGTCTCAGGTGGTCCACTTTATATACCGGGTCTCACAACGATCTGGGCAGCAATATATATATATATTAATTACAACGTAATTCTTAGGCTGGCCCTCAATAGATTTTGTAACGAAAAAATGTCCCAATTTTACGTAACGAAAGTTAAATGTTAAGTGAAAACGTCCTTCTTAATCATGCACCCATTAGATTTTGTAACAAAAAAATTATTATATTTTTTTAAGAATTTAAATTAATATTATTATTTGTTTTACTTAATAAGAATATCTTTTGAAATTTGTAATATTGTAATTTATTAATTCGTTAGAAATGATTTAGTTAATGTGATTTATATAGGTGTATATCCTTTTGTAATATGTTAAGTTGTTTCGATAGTTTAATCAAATTTATGGTATAAATTATTGGTTGTATATTTTTTTTTGTTATATAAAATTGATTTGAAAATATTTTAATGCAAAGGAAATAACGGTAGGATTTTTGTGATTACGGTTTTTTTTTTTTTTTTTTTTTTTGTGTCGAAGCCTGTAAGAATGACGTAAATTTTGATCATTTTATACAAAGTATAGAAGAGAAAAGTATAGAAATGTAAGCAATGGGTCAAGGGGCAGAACCCCTTGCGAAGCCAAAATGGTCGAGTTTATATATATATATATATATGTATATGTATGTATATGTATATGTATGTATATGTATATGTATGTATATGTATATGTATATTTTTCTTTAAGGTAACCATAAGAAGAATTTCATGTTCAAACATTTCAGCAAATGATATTATTTTCGAAGGAATTTCCACGCGCTAAAAGACAATATTTACAAAACAGAGCATGAGACCAGCACGCGCTATGCTCTAAATTTGGAGAAGAAAAAATAACGGAGAACGGGTAAAAAAAATAGATTGTTTCCGGGTGGAGTAATAAAATCTGTACAATGCAGGAATTTGAAGAAAACATACCTCTTTCTCCTTTTCTCTTTTTTAATTTCTTTATGAAATAGAAAAGCAAGCTATGATTACCGATGGAAATTTTTTTCGCAACCAATTTCACGCATGAGTGAATTATAAAAATACTATTATTATTAATGTAATTTTTAATATTTTTATTGAAAGTTTTACGCTAGTAAAAATTCTCAAAAATTTAATCTTGAAATAATTAATAAACTAATTTCCCAGTTTTAATGGCGGCGTGCCCGAAATATCTTTCCCAATGCAGCCTCGTGGAAAAGAGTATGCGTTTATTCACATGATACCAACCGCAATTGCTTACATTCTGTCGCTTATCCCTCTGATATCACAGTATAACACACACACACACACACACACACACACACACACACACACAGAAAAAGAAACTAACACAGAGATTAGTTGCTATTGTCTTCGACTCGACGATGAAATCGAAATCGAACTTCGGCGGGACGGAAGTGAAAATATTCCTGCGCCTTGGTTAATTGCCGGTAGGATTTCTTGCTGTTTACCGAACGGGTGAAAGCCTATCTATACGGCAGTGATATATATAAAATATTTCAGCCGAGCTCAGTTGTACAGTCTTCTGGTAGAATGCAAGTGGATGTGACAAGCGCGCGTTGTCGAATTTGTAAAGGTTTGTTTATCGCGGTTCGAGTGTATCAGCGTGTTGTTTTTACTAATCAACTTCACGTCCGAAACAGAAATTATCCGCGTACAACACGCATTCGATATGAAAATAATAGCGAGCGTTGCTACAGTTTGTTGCTAGCGATTTACTTCGTATCATATCGGCCAGCCCGTTAATAACCTGTCAGCTGTACTTCGCATCACACTTACACAGCTTAGTACTGCCTAATGATTATCGATACTTCAATCTCCACCCTTATTCACTGGTCGCCGCTCTTTACACATTGACCGGCTCGTCTGTTACATTCCACGCTGAAATAGCTGCGCACGTACGCGCTGATTTCACATTGTACCGATTGTAGCGCGTAATAATTTCACTTGCCGAGACTGAAAAGCTCATAACGGCGACCATAAGAATAGTGCATCAGTTCACGACTGCAGCGATTTGCACAGAAGGTCGTATTCATCCGAATGACAATTAACAGTTCCGGAACCTTGAAAAAGGTTGCACGACACATACTTCAGTAATTTATATCCTGAATAATGTTTCATAAGTGCTTCCTTCGAGCATAATTCGAGCATTTAACGAGGACTATATAGAATTATTAGGTAAAACTTGTCGAAAACGGCATTAGAAAAACACTGGAAATTACAAAGTGCATTTATAGAACTGAAATAGTTTGTAAAAAATCTTATAAAACTAATGTATAAATGCAACTCGGTCCATTAAATTCCTCCAAGAGTCACGTAGACGTCCCCGCACTAGTTCATTTATATTGTATACTTGTAGAAGAATTGTTTAAATTGAATACTTCGTTTTTGCCTTTTAATCGTCAGCAATTACTTCTTTACACAATTTTCAAAATTTCCTCTATACCGAGCGCTGTGCGTATTTCGCCGCGATAAAAAGGTTACATATAAGAAAAGTTTACTAATAAAAAAATTTACATCTAAAAAAGATTGCATATAAAAAATTTTAAAAGAATATGTAACAAAAGTTTACTAAAAATCTGCAGTTCTTTCGTTACTTTTCAGACTACTTCTGCAGAAGAATGACGTAATCATTAATATATAACTCGATGGATCTCCCGCCATACGAACAATACGCCGTTTTATTACTTTTTTTTTTTTTTTTTTATAGAAAGAAAGTATACATTTTTAATGCAAATTACGACATAACGTAACGTTAGCATTGCAAGCTGAATTAGCGTATCGACGTAACGTATGAAATACGATGATAAATTATTACTATAATTTAGCGAAATGTCGTTGTAGGGAAAAATGAAAAAAAAACAAAAAACACCTACGAGCAAATACGATGATTAGTTAAAATTAAATCTGTCTAAATGATACAGATATTACAAATGAGCGACAAGACTGCGAGCAAACGAAGATCGTATAGTATACAAAGATTAGAGGAGATTATGTTTTAAGCGCCTATGCTTATATTTTGAGTATACATAAATTGTAGCTGCCTGGGGAATCGTAATTCCCGATATAGTTAATAAGAGGATTGCTGGGAGTCAAGCAATTTACAAAAAATTTCTTTGCCAAAGAAAGTACATAGTTACGAAGATATGGAAACTTGAGGACATTATGCATCACTGGAATCCTGGTATGGCCAGATGCGACGTTTATTTTATATGAGCTGTAGTTGTTTACAACGGGCGTTAGAAATTGAGGGCCACCATGCATGCGATGCGTAGGTTAAGATTGGTCTAATAAAAGTGTTTTATGTAGAATTAGTTATGAATATTTGAAAACGATCCACGATGAACATTATGGCGCAGATAGCGCGATTAGTTTTAACGATAGCGTGACCGATATGTTTGTTAAAGTTAAGCTTTTTGTCTAACATCACGTCGAGGTAGCGAAATTTTATTATTTACAACTTAACAACTTACACGGCAATTGCCGCCACTTCACTTCCGATGCAACTTTCCTAGTATGAAAATTTAATCGATTAATCGATGTGAAAAAGTTAAACGGTTTTTCGCACATTATGATTTAGTCATTATATATATATATATATATATATATATATATATATATATATATAGAAACTTCGTACCTTGTGCCATGGAAACACCTCTCGGGCTCACAAACAATAGTTCTTTAGAAGAGTAAATTTCAACTGACTGCGACATTCTAAAAAAATAAGTCATTTTACCGTTTTGCCTAACGATTACAACTTGGTTACGTTTTTTTTTTAAAAGTTTTTAGTTGTTGTTTTTTTTTGGATCGCCAGTCGAGGGTATTACCCAAACTTCGTTACGTATTATTTCATAAAGGTTTTTTTTCCCCCCTTTGTAACCCTTTTCATATTAGACTTAAACTAAAAATGACGACGCTCTCATTAATATACAATTCGATCTTTCAGACCACCTTGACGAGGGGACATCTGCTGGATGATAATTCTTCAATAGTGCTTGTAGAAGAGTGAATTTCAATTATGCGTCTTTTTTAATTAAAATAATAATAATTTACAGCTTAATGTAACAAAAAAAAGTTACTTTCTCGTAACGTTCTTTTTTTTTTTTTTTTTATTTTAATTTCCCGATATAGTCACGATGTTATTAGTAAATATATGTATTTATTAGCTGTTTCCCGGGTCTTGGTCAGTACATTAATACCCGTTTAAACCTTTGTTTGAAAATTAATTAATAATTTTTCCTTTTATTTGTTCCGTAATTTATGTTTAAACCATCGACTTATATTGATTTTCGATCGTACCCAGTTGCCACGCATTGAAAGTATAAGAGAATTATATCATTTTTGCTGCGATAACGTTTATGGTTGGACGAGCTGCCACACGGGGGGAGTGGGGTGGGGGGGGAGTTGAAATATTTTGTTTATTTTATTTTTGCCACTTCGTTCATTAAAAATACACCGAAACCCGCTAACAGCTGCTGCACAAATCAAAACCGAAAATCGATTTCGGTAATTATTATCAACCGTAGACATAGATAACCGCGAAAAACGATTTAACGATTTCGCAAATATAATAAGAGATCTAATAATCTATATGCGTATTAAAAACTCGCGAAAACGTAATAAAATATTTCCAACAGCACACCTAATGTATTCATCGCGGCTGCACAAAAACACCCGAAATTTATTTTACGTTCCAAATACAATATTCAATATTGTAATAATATTGTACAGTAAATTTTTTAAGTACTATTTCATAAGCCTGCGCGCGCACGCACACATACACATGCAAACAAGATGAAACAGAAAATATGTTAGAATTTTTTTTGTGTGTATTTACGTAGTCTTCACAAGGCACACTTGAATGTAGAACTTTTTGAAAAAGTTTTAAGCGTTGTCTTACACAGATCGTGTTTTTGTAATTAGTTAGGTAGACCAAAAGACGTTGTCAAATTAGGCAATGAAACTACAACCCGTCAGCTATAAGGATCGAGAAGGTTGTATGTAGTTTTGACGACAAACAGAAAGATTAGCTTCGAGTGGTCACTGATAACGCGACTCGATAACGTAAATTTAGCGTGAAATCACTGCGAAAAGATTATCGGAAAGACCAATTTTAGAACGAGAATTAAACGACGCGATGATGTTCCTTAAATTCCCGGCGCGAGCATGATCCAAGCAGGCTGATGAAGCTTTAGCGCATCGATTGTCGGGTTAAGTAAAACAAAGGGGAAGAAAACCTTCGAAGGACCCTCTATCTAAACGAGAAAATGTCAATGAGAAGTCGGTATGGTGTTTAATGCTAATTAGTGGATAGCGTGACATTTCGTTAGTTGCAAATGTCATACACCGTTAGCTAATCTGTTTGTCGAGCTGTTAAAGAGCTTAATTTATTAAATTCGATAATAATTTTATCCGTCAATTCGTGATTTAGAACAATTTCCTACGGGGCCACATCAGTCATATATTTCCTTAAAGGTCTGGGGGGGGGCGTATTCGACGGAAAAGGGAATTCAGCTAGAACGCTGTTATTACGTAATTAATACCGTTCGACGTTAAATATTAGTCACGAACTAGTCGACTGAATCGGCCTAGCGAAAAGGCCGTTCGTTCATTTTCGATTGATTTAGCCGGTTGTGAAATATTTTTCAAATTTCTAATGCGGACGGACGTTACGAACAGCTCAGACGGAAGTGTCCATCTCCGCGTCAATATTTCATCTATAATGGAGATAAATTATCCGGATCAGATTTAATGATTTCATTTTTCTCCCTTTTCAATTCACGATATTTGTCTTTTTTAATTTCGTGCCAAAGTGTTATCCCGATAATGACCATCTAGTAATTGTTCCTGGCGACCCCCCTTTTTTTTTTTTCCTTACGACAATTAATAATTCTGCGGATAGCGAAACTTTTTTTAAATAAATTCGGTTATTTTTTTTTTTTTATTATTATTATTTAACATTTTATGTAAAGCCTCTCTCTAGCTGAATGATAAATTTGTAATTTAAACTGGACTTAGTAGAGGTCCTACAAAAAAATATAGCGCGCAGTTTTTAGCGAGTTTTTCAGAAATGTCACTTGTGATACAGTTGTTCCACTATCGGCTAAATTACTACTTTGTTAATGGATCATGTACTGCTGTGTGTGGTGTGTATTGGTATGTTTCATTCAGTTGATTACACATATAAAGTCATAAAGATTATATTCATACAGCAGTAAACAAAATGAAGTGTTAGCAGTAAATAGGGAGAGTCCGTCGCGATAGCCTAGTGCCGTGAGCACCTGACTATTTAATGGTCACGGGTTCGATTCCGGCCGCGACGATAAAAACAGAAATCGATTTAATCAATTGATCGGGGGAAAAACAACTTTCCAAATAACAAAAAAAAAAAAAAAACTCAACAATCTCCAACAGCCGTATTGGTATTATGACAGATGTAGAGAAGCAAGCTGATAAAAATGCGATTCATGTTGCGCGGAATACCGCGCATTTTTAGGGAATGTGATGGAGTATTTCCACAATTCCGATTTGATATATCAATCCTATTTTTCAGTTCATGGTCGACATTCGTTCTATATCGATTATCGCCGTAGAAAAGAACGTAAAAAAGGATAATAATTGTCGAATTTATTAACATAATTAGCGGCATACTCTAAAACTTTGCCGCATCGCTCACCTGTTGAAGTATATCCGCACTGGAAGACGCTTTTCAACAATATTAGATGTCATGCAAGTGCTACTCATTCCATTATATCGATTATCGCCGTAGAAAAGGACGGAAAAACTGTTTTTCTCTTTCACAAAGGTAATATTTCGACTTTTGATGTTTTTTTCTCCATTCCGGATCGGTAAAAGTATTGAAACGTCGTTATAGATAATATGTGTTTTTTTTCGGCATTGCAGTTGGATCGCGCACTCTCCTTTCAGATGCGAGTATTTTTCCATTGGCGTATCACGAAATGATTTTACACTAATAACAGAGTCGAATCTGTCGATACTAAAGGAATAATTAATCTGTAATGCTACGTGATAAATTAAAATATACGCGTGACGTTCTACGAATTTGTAAGTCCTAATCATTGTTCTTAACTATAGAATAATCTTATAGGGACAAAATTAGGCCAAATTTCATTATAGTCATTCGCTGGTGAACTTTAGTTTGTTCCTTCTTTTGTTTTTTTTTTTTTACTATTGTTTCGGAAACGTTAAACAGAATTCGGAAATGCGAAAAAAAGAACAAGCTTTTTCCGAAATATGTGCCGGAAACTGCCATTCTACACTATAATAATAGTAGACTCAGATTAAAAAAAAAAAAACTTCCAGGCAATTCATGCGTATTTTTATATTAATATGATGGGGGATATTAGTAAATTCCCGGAACAGTGTAAAATAAGATTTAATTAAGAAGGCGGTGGAAATTTAGAAGTTATTAATTTACATAAACGGAGCACCGCCCAATAGCCCGCTAGACAGCTAAAAATTTTACTAGTACGTTCATTACGATTAAAATGATAACACAGATTTATGTTACGAATGATAAATTTAAAATCTATACTAATTACTTGGTAATATTTATGTATCTTTCGTTAGGCGCTATATATGTATTCTTATAATATCCTGCTGTTCCGTCACGCATACATTTTCCGTAATTTACCACGTAGTATTATTGTATCAGGTAGCACGGTAGCCTAGTGGTTAAGGCGCTTGCCTACTGAACCAATGATATCATATGTTATCGAGATTTGTCTCGTTCCAGATCCGAATCGCTCCCAGGTTTATACCTAATCTGAAATAATTGGGTACCAGAGAATAATCTGAGGGAAAGTAAAGATGGTCGAGAGAAAGGAACTGACCCCGGTATTAGATGGCTTAGTACCATTATGAAAAGTTTAACTTCACAATCCCTACTATACTTTATTATATTATTGTATCGTCAGATTCGATTCGGTTATTAGTGTAAAATCATTTCATGATAGCCAATGCACCGTGTACGAAATAGTACTGGCATCTTGAAAGAGAGTGTGCTGCGGTTTTTTGATGTAACTCTGACTGCAATACTGAAAACGCGTGCCCGTAACTACGAGATCAGCAGCTCCAATGTTTCAGAACTTTTCGGATCCGGAAAGGGAGAAAAAAAAGGCATCCGCTACAAAAGTCGAAATATTAACTTTGAAAAGAGAAAAACAATTTATACTTTTTTCTATCTTTTCCTAGGACGATAATCGATATAACAAAATGAGTGTCGATCACTTACATGACATAATATAGGTGTCTAATATTGTTGACCGACAAAGCATCTTCTAGTTTGGATATACTTGCACAGGTGAGGTAAACGGCAAAGTTTTTGAGTGGCTAATTATGTTCATAAATTCGACAACGACTTTTTCTTCTTCGGGATGTTTTTGCGATAAAAATAATGACGTTGATGTTGTGCCGTCATCAGTATAACGCAATTATGAATTTCCTTAGGCACGAACATCGTCACTTAACAAAACACGTCTCGTCAAGTTGATTACAGTAATTTCAAAGAACTATTCAACATATACACCTACTGCGGCATACACCTACTGCGGCAAAGGTGAGAGTATATTTTACGGAAAATTGAGACGAAGCGAAGTAAAGAATTTTTCATCGACTACAGTTGCCCGTTGTTGATCAATTCTCACCACGTCCGCCATGTTGATCGACGTTAAACCAACTGTAAGAACAGCTCGTCGGGCGGATGTTCGAATGAGCGAAATAGCGCGCAGCGAAACGTCCACGCTAATCGTAAACTATGAAAATTTATAACGGAAATTAGTTTCGGCGTTCGTGGTAAAGAGCTTCGAATTCGCCGGTGGATTTCAAAATTTACGACATTCGCATCTACGTAAATGTTCGTCGCTGCTGCTGTTATAGTTCGAGTTGCCGAACGCGGGGGCAGTATAATTATTCCCAAGGAGCCAATAATCCTAGATTAGGCGTTGCCGAACCATTTCGAAAAATTTTGACGCGGCCCCAGCGATGTTGACTGAAAAAGAATAGAAAAAAAAAAATGAAAGCTCCCCGTAAAATAACGCAGTTGAAGCGGTCGAAAAATACATAATTATAACTTCAACTGGTGCCAAAGCTATTGGAGAGTAGGCAAAAATTTTTACCGCGCAAATATAATGTCGAAAGAAAAACAAGAATATAACGTTCATTAGCTCTACCTAGCCTCAATGGTAAAGCATATTCGGCGGGAGAGGACGACGATATTTTTTAAAAGTTTGCAAATTGCAAAGTCATAACAGCTGGATCAGGAAAATATGCGAATATGGCGGGTTGAAATTATTTATTAATTATATGGTTGCTTGGCTACCAAACCGGACATAGGTTATCGAGACTTGTCTAGTTCCGGATTCAAGTCGCTCCCAGGTTTATTCAGCCTGAGATAATGCTAGAGAAATCTGGAAAAGTGTAAGATTCAAAGTATAAAAGAACTGGTCTCAGTATTTTCATCAGACCCCTTAGGCTCAGTATTTCCATCAGACCCTTTAGGCTCAGTATTTTCATCAGACCCCTTAGGCTCAGTATTTCCATCAGACCCTTTAGGCTCAATATTTTCATCAGATCCCTTAGGCTCAGTACCACTATGGAAAACTTCACAATCGCCGACGCCCTATCAAGGGTACCGGACTTACTTTACTTTACGAATAATACTCGTAATATTAAAAAAATAAATAAATAATTAACGTTTATCATTTAAATATGTTTAATTTTTCATACGACCGTAAACGAAAATCGGGAAAACACACACCGGTTACGTATTTAGCGAAAAGAAAAAGTAATAGTAGAACTTATACTCAAAGTTGGCCCTAGCATAATATCTACTTGACCCTCGGGAAGCTTCGACATTTTCAGGTTAAATTTTTAATATAAAAACGGCGGGGGGGGGGATAAATAAAAAAACCTTTGATGATACATCTCTGACATTCTTGAAATATCATTTTTACACTCCTTCAAAAAAACGGTCACTACACTATAGAACAGGGAAGCCGCCGAAGCAGCGAAATTAATTATGAAATAATTTACGCGGCACCAATAATCACTTTTTTAAATTACTTTAAATAGGTTTAATTTTAATTAATATCGACGGTTTTATAGAGAGAAGCGTACAAAATCAACCCCTAAAGTGGGGAGATTATTCGTGTTCTACGGAACCAGCTTCCGTTTGCCCCCCCCCCCTCGCCGTTAGAGCTGGTTGAAGAATTTACGAGTTAATAGGAAACTCTCCCTGGCATCGTATTCGGATGTGTGTACAGGTGTAGGCGCGCGTACGGCCAGCATAAGAGGGATAATAAACCTTTTGGCCGGTGCCGGCCGGAAAATTAGAATGGCAGAAGAAGGAACTGTGTGTGTGCATTGGCACAGGATAATATGGCCGCTGCTCCTCGTTCGGAGAGGCCACGGAAATAAGCAACGAGACCCTAGAGGCTATTAAAATCCCTTTTTCAGTGAATGACTTACATATGGGAGTTACCGATGCAGCGCACACACTCGACGCAGATACGTGTGTGTGTGTGTCGATGTGTACGTTCCGATGTAGTCGGTCTCGCAATAAAATTCGGTAAAAAGCGCCGTTTTCGACGGAATAAAAATAAGAATAATGAAACGAAGTTTACGAAAAGCCGCATAATGAGGATTCCCGTCCGCTCACCTGAATTTTCTCTATGCAAATCATCTTCGCAAAAACAAACGAGCCACGCACAAATACAGCCGGAGAAAATAATCCGAGAAGACTCCATTATCGGGATAAACAAGTCAGCACGTTTGTTCTCCGGCGCGCTAATAGTACCGAAAAATAATTTCAGCGCCCCGGCAATTCCCTAAATTCTCCTCGGTGCCTTTCTATCTATCGTCGACTAGAAAAATATAATCGCGCAAATTCGTTAAAATCACAGCGCCCATCCTACTCGCACCCCCCCCCCCCGCCCGCCTCCGGCATTTCCTTCTTTCACCGTTAGATTCATTATATTTGGCTTTTTCACGGGCCCTCAACTATTTCGTTTTCTTCGCGATTTTCTCGGCAATTCATTTTCCCATCGTTACTGTACACGCTAAAATCGCTAACTTCGTATGAAGAATTTTTTTGTTTTTTTTTTTTATTTTTTATTTTTGCATCCGTACACATCTGCCGGCCCCGATAATTTAAATAATGAACTTATTAAATTTATGATTTCAATTACTTCAACGAATAATGTTGTTCTAAGGTTGGCATAATACTCGTTTATATCTACAATGCGGCATTATTTGGTCAAACTTCGGAGGCGACTTTTAATGTTCGCAGTTTCTACACTGGTAGTGTGACCAGTTTTAATATTCGCGACTTAACACAACTTAACCTTTGCCAAGTGTGTGTAATGCATCATCTTTCGTATCCGTCTCTCTTCTGCTACGCATGTCAGAATTCCCTCAGCAGTCCTCACTCTCTTCAACTTGCAAATTCTCAATCGGTGGTGTGCTGATCCGTTGAAAGTTACGGACACCACGTCGTCGTATGAACGGAAACCCGATTGTAAGCGGTTAATTGTGCTTTTACAAAATGTACACGGAAATGCGTCGACGGACGCGCGTTAAAAGGCAATTTTAGGCGTTGCAATCGACGGCTTACATCTCGAATTAACTGAGAAGACTGTCTCTCTCTGTCTATGGCAGGGATGCCGGTGTTTATTTATCAAGCCCATATATATCATTCGGCAAATGCTTAATTTCAGCAACGCTTTTTCTAACACACTGGCAAATGGATTAGGTGCATTTCGTACCGAATTAGTTTCGAGTGATTTTTGTGCTTACGTTATTGTTACTTGTCTTATTGTGTGTTTTGTTAATTTTCATTCGTAATTATGTCCGGATTTAATTCACTTTCTAAGTGCGCGCAATCTGTCCAAAGTAGAACAATAAGCAGCAATGTTAAGAAGCTAGGCAACACATAAATTCATGGAACAGCTTGACCGTCGGGTCGTCTATTGAAATGGATATTTACATTCATTATATTCGATCTCCAGCGAGAATGTGTGCTGCCAACCGATTGCTGCGATTCCGTAACTACGTATCGCAGTTTGACTGCCTTAATCTGTTCTTTAACCGTCTCGCTAGGTAGAAATCTTTCTGTATCTCGCCGTTTCGTACATGTATACCATGATGGTGCAGCGGCTATCGATAGTGGGATCTTCGATTGGCCATGATCGCTACAGTTGATTTACTCTTGCGGTTGCCCAAAGGGAAGTTCTATAAGATGACCGTACACAGGTTTTAAGAGAGCTTTGTACGGTAATATTTTATTTTCCAATTACAGCATTGATTTTTTACCAAGTGACCGATACAAATTGCGCGAAATTTAAGATTTGTTTCCGTTTAGCATCTATATGATCTTTCCTCCGCCTAAGTCTCTCTGATCTTAAGCCGAGATATTTTACACTGTTCAAAGTTGGAATTGTGTTTCCATTGAATTGTCTACTTTCTTCAAAGTAAATATATAACCTGTGTACATTTGCATTCGTTAACTTTAACTTTCCATGCCACATCACAGAGAGTATCGCTGTGTCATCTGCAAACATAGCTGTTGTTGTGTTGCTGTTTTCGCGAAAATCATAGGTACCTTTTTTTTTTTTTTTTGGTTTTTTCATTTGAGGTACTTATAACTGGTATAGCACAGGTCCAAACACACTGCATCGCAGTATTTTCCTGAAGTATTACGGCTCGTTAATTCCCTCGAAAAAATCTTTCTCCGAGGTAAAACTTGATTAACAAGTAGTACTTACCGGTGTACGGTATAATTATTATTTCATTTTAAATCATAACCCGTTGTGCCATACTTTTTTTTTATCAAATGAATATATTATTAACAAACAGGATGATAAAAGAAGATTTTTTATTTTTATCAAATATCGATGTCTAAAAAAATTGCCGAGTAAAATTGTTCACCCTCAAAACTTTGATGTACCACATGAACAGCTCGGCGTATTTATTTTATAGGAGAGGCGTGTATTGTGTTGCTCCATAAAAAAACCGACAATCCGGTATTGTTTTATTTTTAGGCTAGTAAAGGTTTTATTCTGATTAATAATAATTTTTCGAATAGTTAACGCTGGAAGTAAACGTATCGGTCTACACGGAGTTACATCTTCAGCAGGTTTCTGTATAAGTATTATAGTGTGGCGAATTTCCATTGCACTGGAAAAAATCCAGTTCTGAGAATTGCCTTTAATGTAAACGTTAGCATGAATATAAAAGCGTAATGACAAACATCCTATAAAATATAACAAACGTTATATAAAATTTTGACATTTTTCGTTACATAAAATTGGGACATTTTTCGTTACATAAAATTGGGACATTTTTCGTTACATAAAATTGGGACATTTTTCGTTACATAAAATTGGGATATTTTTTCTAATGGGGGCTAGTCTAAGAGAATTACGTTGTAATTAATATATATGTACGTATGTATATAGTTATCAGATAAAGAGTTTCTTTATCTTGAAGTGAAATTGCAGTTCATGGTGATATAGCACTTGAAAAGAACGGTGACAAGATATGGCCGGTAAAATTATTATTAAGGAGAAATAGACGAGATTAGAATTTTCGCGAGCAAACTTCCGGCTTATTTTGATAGGCAGATTAATTCCGATCTAAATAAAATGTAACACATATTTCTTCGATTAAAAAAAAAAAAAATTTTGAGAAACAGAATTAATTTCATTTTTTCCATCAAAAAACCATTCTGCACTGATACGATAATCCTGAAATAGTTGAAAGACTAAAATGACTGAAATACATAGTTTCAATTGTTACAAATAGAATTGCATACGTGACGAGTCAATTTCTAGTTTGTTTTTATAATTTTTTCCAAACTACAGAACTGAGACTTTGCCAAGCTATGAAATCAAAAACTGGGAAAGATAGGTGCACTGAAAAAATGTTATTAGTCAGGCCATTGCTTAATGTATAGTTGCCAAACGAAAGTTCAGTGCGAGATGAAATTATGAGTCTACACCAGCATTTTGATAATACTATTAACCGCGAAAAAGTGAACCACCATGTTGCTGCAGCCCTATCGGGCGCATGGTGCCTGTAGTTACTGCAGCACGAACGTTTTATTGCAGGAGAATAAAAGTGGGAACACTGGCGTACGGTTTAAAACGCACACTCGCAATACTCATTTCATTTTAAAGAACAAAAACAGAAAAAAAAAATTCAGCGCGTAGTGTATAATTTGATCGCATACAGAAAAGTGTCTTAAATGATATGTAGCGGCACGTAATAAAATCGCCGTTATTATTTGTTTAATGATGTGCACCGACAATGTTGCAAGCATGTTGGTCAATAAATTAAAACGAACGCCACAAAAAAAAAAAAAAAGAGAAAAAAAGAGAAAGAAAAAAAAGAAAAAGAAAAATCGAACTTCTGACGTCACTTGTTTTCTATCTTTCTCTAAACTATAGTTAGCCAAAAGCGCAATAGAACCTCGCTTGCGCATTTTTAGACCCCCCCCCCCCCCGGTAATTACAGACATTTTCAGAACCGGTTCGATGACCATCGAGTTTTACCTACGAAATTCTTCCTTCCTCTATTTCACGCTAGCTTTTTGAACATAAATCGCGATGTTTTTGCAGTGTCGATGTTTAAATGATGAACAATTTATCAACTTAGATAACCAGCGCTAAATACATGTATATGTATAAATATAATATAATAGCTTCCATACAGCGTTACACTCATACGCATGGTCGATGGTTTTTTTTATTAACATTACGATTGGTGATGCTTTTTTTAGACGTTTGCGTTACTTCCTTATCATCCCTCCCGCCATTATATGAATTTCAAATAGGTTGAGTTACAGCCATGTCTCACAAACAAAGGAAAAAACTATATTCTTAATAAAAAGATAATATCGAACGCAGGAAGAATGCAAAATTAATTTTAAAAAATGAAAAAATCCAAAGAAGAAATTAACAAACAAAGACGAACGAGTAAGAGTAACGCTAATTGAGAAATCTTTTGACGGCTATGTCTGAATCGGGTGAAAATTTATTGGAACTCACTCTAAAATAGTTCCCTGTGATTTAATTTCGTATCAGATTCGTGAATACATCCGAAGTGGGAAAAATTGACTTGTCACAGATACAAAAATGTAATTCATTGACTGAAAAAAAAAGAAAAAATAACCTTCATTTACAAGGTAGAGAAAATGATTAACGTGATAGAAGCGATTTCGCAACGAAATTGACGACAATTTAAAAGCACAAGTCGCTGCGTTTCAGATTATCTATATACAGAAAGGATTCCAGAGGAATCCGTTTCTACATTTTCCCTAAACAGAATTGCAGATTCTTAGTTGCACACATACGCCCGGAAGAATTCTATTCGTCAAAAGAAAGTCTCGAATAGCAAACTGTTTCGTATTGTTAATATAAAATATATTCAAATTTGAAATATAAATGTTCGAATCCATTTTCTGTTTTATCACTTAATTAAATAAACATAAAACTCGTCGTACAAAGAATAACAATTGTTATTCTCTGTACGACGTGTTTTATGTGTATTTAATAAAGTAAATAAATATATTCACTTTAAGATACAAGTAAAACGTACGAGTGTTCTGCTTGACAGAGGACACTCACCTTCGGTAAACATATTCATTATATTACCGATATATTCAACCTATTTTTTTTTGATAAAAGGTGTACATCTTCCTTATGAGTAAACTTGTCGTTTGCAAGAACTCAATTAGACTTATTTTTTTTCATACGCTTGTTGTTCAGTCTGGTCGCATACATCCCCGAATCTAATGTGAAAAAATTACGCGAAACCGTTGTTACGGAATAGTACGCAATGCTCCACTATTGCTTTAGTATTGCTCCACTATTATTCGTTAGTATCTTAAAATCGCATAAAACCTTCCTTTTCTTAAGTATATACCTGAATACTCAACCAAGTTCTTTGCTGAAAGTTCAGCTAGTGAGCATCCATTTGGAAAAAAATTTGACGAATACAGGAAAATATCGTAGCATTATGAAGCATTTTGAGACTATTCGTGTAGTAAATTTCGCTCATATAGCCCGTTGTTATAATCAAAAGTAAAGTAAAATAAGTCATATCTTTGGTGGCGTATATCACGGATTGCTGTAAGGTTCAATACTTGAGCATCTAACGGATCTGAAGAGAATATCGGGGACTAGTTCCTTTCTCTGCGGCCAACTTTACCTTCCTAGCTTTTTCCGGTACCCAACTACTTATTAATTACACTGTTTCTTCAATTGCTTATTGCTTTCTTTTTTTACCTTTTTTGTATTTTTTCTGCGATTTGATTTACTTTTCATATTTAGTGCATTATTCTTCTTTGTACACGCATTTTATTAAACCGCATTCGGCTCGGTACGCGATTTATACTATATATATATACATATATATATATATGTATATATCGATTAAATACACAATTTATTTATTTTAAATACGATATTTTGATGTTTGCACCGATGATAAGATTCGAAGTGCTTAGTATACGCTTCTATTTTTCATTCTTGAAATCGTCACTTATTTCACTTTTTAATTAATCATCGCTGTGCATTCGATTATCAAAATAATTTTCGTTTTTTTTTTTGTGTTTTTTTTTGTTAATCTTTCGCGTAATCATTTTTTCTTCAATTACGTATCTTTTTGTTGTATCCACTATTAGCGCTTTCGAGCGCATTTATGGAATTCAATGATAATAATAATAAATAAATTGAATTGAAATTGAAATATTATTATTATTATTATTATTATTGTCGTGTTCAGTCGTGTTTTGCTTGCTCCTTTTTAAAGTTTAAATTTCATATTTCGTTAAGACTCGTGAGTTTCAAAATTGAAGGTTTCTATTAGTTTTTGTGACGCTCTTTCCGGTGCTAATTTCAGAATTTACGTAGCATTATCCGTTCCACAGTTATAACGTTTTTTGCATATTGATTTTCACCGTGGGCCGCCGCGTTAAATTTTGCTGTACCGGTAAGCTATTTTGTTAAAATCCTTCGTCTATTATTTCGTAGTCATGGTTTGTGTGTGTGCGAAATGTTCTCTCGATTTACCGGCCGACGGGGAATACATCACTTGTCCCCGATGTCAGCGCGCACTACATCATGGGTGTAGCAATGTGTCTCTTAAAACTTGGACTAGCATGTCAGCAGCAAACAAAGCGGGATGGCGATGTACTTACTGTCGTGCCGCAGAGAAAGATAAGACCAACTGCCCCCCTGCCCGTAGTGATAGCGATAGTACGGCGAATGATGTTGCTGAATCAGCGCTTCAGAAAATCACCAGCGAGTTGCGAGCACTGAACGAGCGCATATTCGAAATGCAAGCGTCATTCGATACGCGTATGACGGAAGTGCTGGCTGTGATTACAGCGAAAACGGAGGAGAACAGCGCTCTCCGCCGCGAAAATGCCGATCTGATTGCACGTGTGGACAAATTAGAACAGTATACCAGAAGAAATAACGTAATTGTTTCAAATATCCGGACTGCGCCCGGCGAAAATTTGATCGATTTAGCGGTCAAACTCGGCCAAGCAACGAATACTTCCATCGATCCTAGAGACATTGACGCCTGCCATCGACTACCAAAGTCACCGGATCAGGCGTTCCCGAATGTGATTTTTAAGTTTTGTCGTAGAATTGTTAAAGAGGAACTAGTAAAGAACAGTCGTAAAAAACGACCGAAATTAGCAGACATTGGCCTAGCTGGTGATTCACAAATATATGTGAACGAGCACCTAACAATTGCAAACGCAAAACTGTTTACGGCCGCCAGAAGCCTTCGATCTGTTGGATGGAAGTTAGTTTGGGTGAGGGGAGGAAATATTCTCGCTCGGAAGGATGAAAGTTCACCAATTTTTAGGATCATATCGTTTGAGCAAATCACTGGGCTGAAAAATTCATCAAAATGACTACCAGTATTTGGTGTAAATAGTTCTATCCTAATTTCCATTTTAAAGTATAAGCACCAGAAAACGGGTATTGTTTTTATCATTATTATTTTTATTTTAACTTTTTTTATGTTTATTTATAATAAGTTTACCCTCATAATACTGGGTTGCCATGCTCTTCATTATTTCAGTTTTAATGCTCAATCTTGCTTTTATCCTTATTGTAAGTTTTGTACCTTTCTCCATCTTTATAATAATATACTTACTTTTAGAATGTTTTTATCTGTGACACTTTATAGTATTTACGGCGTCCTACAGTTCGTGAGTGAACCTGCGAATAACTATACTTATCTTTTATTGTGTAAGCCACCGTTTAATATAGTACGATATATTTCCAATAATCCCTATCTTTTATCTTTACATTTATGTATACCATGATTGAATTAAGCTTATGTAACAATAACAAATATGCTTATATTGTTTTATGTAATCTGACCAAGCTGCAAATATTATGTCATAATATTAACCTCAATATTATTACTCTTAAGTTCCGAGGCCCTAACAGACACTCTAACAAGCTAATTAATCTAAATTCCCTATCTCTTATAAAAACCAATTTCATAATTAATTTAACTTTTACATTAGCTAGTTGGCTTTATCACTGCTCATCAAGCTTCTGTTGGTACTATAAGTGGCACTACATTAAATAATTAGCTTTCTAAAATTTATAACTATATTCAATACTATTTAGAAAAATTGTTTTCGTATTTTTTTTTAATGTAATTTAAGCAAAACTTCTCTGTCTAATTCTAAATACCATGGATATAAGCGCTCTTAAAATACTCACTTTAAACGTAAGAAGCTTGAGAGCTCACTTTAACGAGCTATTAATATTTTTAGATGGGCCCGGTAAAGAGTACGATATTTTAATCTTAACTGAAACTTGGTTAACTATGGAGGAAATATCACGCTATAATATTCCAGGTTACTATACCCGAGAAAAATGTAGGGAACATAAACGTTCAGGTGGTATACTAGTTTACATAAGGGAATATGTAGAAATTACTGACGTTAATATATCGATTACCACTGGGAACATTCTGTGTTTTAATGTCAAATTGCTACATAATAGGTATTTGTCAGTTATCGGTATATACCGTTTTTGTAGTTCAACGCACTATACTTTCCTGAACGAGTTAGATACGGTGATTAATTCCCTTAAAGAATTAGCTCTAATTACTGGAGATGTAAACATAAATTTACTAGATAATGTTAGTAGTATAAACTACCTAAATTTATTAAGTACGTATGGTTTCCGTAGTGTTGTAAATCAGGCCACATTTCATCGAAACCAAGGTACATATGCATCATGTTTAGATCACGTCTTCGTCCGCGGAACCAGTAACCCATATACAAAGCTAGTGGTATTAACAGAAATCATCCCCTGTACTTTCTCGGATCATTCTATCTTATCAACTAATTTAGAAATAGACTGTGATCATAAGACAAAAAATAATATCTCCTCAGCTTTTGTTGATAAAGTAATGTTCAAAAACAATCTGGCTAATAGTTCGTTAACTGAATTATATAATGATACTATTTCTATTGAGGAAAAATTCGACTATTTCATTTCAACCCTAAAAGGTATATTAAATCGCTCGAAACGACAGCCCTATAGACTTAAACCGCAACGAAAAAGATCTGAATGGATAACAAACGAACTAATTGCATTATCTTCGGAAAAAAATTCATTGTACAAATTAACAAAAAAATATCCACATGATACAAATCTGCTAGTCCGGTTCAAGCAAATTTCTAGGGAATTGCAAAAATTGATTAGGATAACCAAAAAAGACTTCTACACTAAAAAATTAGATGATTGCAAGAGCAATCCAAAAAAATATTGGGCACTTATTAAGAATACTATTGGAAATAAAAAACAAATCTTAAAACAGATCAAAATAAACAACGTAATACTGCCCGTCGAGGCCAATGAACGATTTGTTTCTAATCAATTTAATAATTATTTTTCCGACATTGTAAAAACAATGGTTAGTAAATTAATTCCAAGTTCAATTGACTTTGTCGAGATTCAGCAAAATCTAAACTCCTTTGCTTTCCTAGACTTTACCAAAAACGACATAAAATCTGCAATATTATCTCTTCCTAATAAGCACTCATTTGGACTTGATGGCATTTCCATCATTCTCATAAAAGAAAATATCGATTTTTTCTTAACACCATTAACTTATTTATTTAATGAATCCATAAAATCGGGAAAGTTTCCACATGCTTTAAAGCTAGGAATAATTACGCCCGTTTATAAAAATGGTGACGTTACAGAAGTGTCGAACTATAGACCAATCTGTTTGTTATCTACTTTCTCAAAAGTATTTGAAAAATGTGTTAAAGTGAAAATGCTAAGCTATTTGAATTATATAAACTTCTTCAGTAAAAATCAATACGGATTCCTACAAAATAAAAGTACAGATGATGCGTTATTTGACCACATATCGTACATAGCTGAAAATTTGGACTCTGGCCGTTCAGTTGCAGCGGTTTACTTTGATTTCGCTAAGGCATTTGATGTTGTTGACCATAACATATTGTTAAAAAAACTATTTGCGTGTGGTTTCCGAGGTTTCATCTACAACTGGTTTCATTCATATCTAACAGACAGGAGGTATGTTACAAAAATAAACAATGTAACAAGTGACATCACCATACATAGTTTCGGCGTACCCCAGGGAAGCATATTAGGCCCTTTACTCTTTTTAATTCATATAAATGACTTATGTGAGCTAAACGTTGAGGGCAAAATCTTCTGTTACGCAGATGATACCGTTCTGACTGTAAGTTCACGTTTCCCAAACACATTACAACAACTAATACAATCAGATGTTAATAAAATAAATGAGTGGATGGTTAAAAATCGCATAAGCCTGAATGTAAATAAAACAAAATACCTAGTATACAGTAACCTTCCACAGAGTAAATGGGATAACATCAGTATAACCTGGGAAAATAATATCTTTATAGAAAGAGCATACACGATTAAATACCTAGGAATTCACATTGACTGTAAATTAACATGGAATAATCATTTAACATACTTAACCACTAAATTAAGGAGGTTAAATTATTTATTTTATTACCTAGAACAATTTTTCAGCCGATCTCAGTTAACGTTATTGTATCTAGCTTTATATCAATCTACTCTGTCTTACGGTTTAATAATCTGGGGGAACGCAGCCAGGTATCATACTTCGCCTGTAGCTTTCTTACAGAAATCATTAATTAAAAAGCTAACCTACTCTCCTCGAAATGATGGCGTAATTAAACTATTACCTTTCAGGCTATTATATACCATTCAACTACTAACTTACGTATTAAAAAATAAAAATAAATTTAATATAATTGTATATCCCGGAGTAACAAGGGACGCTGGCTCGGAGAAAGCTATCATGCCATCCTACTTTAAATATCATGCAAGATCGCAAGCAAGATATACAGGTGCAGTCCTATTTAACCGCTTACCAAAATTCTTAAAAATGTATTTGAATTCAGAGCAGAATAAAAATAGAAATCTGCGTAAAACTTTGATTAAGTCAATCACTTCGGACATACCATTACAAGACTTATTACTTACTCTTTAACATACCCTCGAAAGTATACACAATACCAACAAATGACTGAGTTGTACATAAATAAGTAGAAGAGGGAAAAACTGTTCGAAAAGTTTGACAATATAACGAATTCCACTAACTGATATAGTTTAATAACGGTAAAAGAACCAATTTCACATGAAATCTAATAACCTATTTAACTAACAATTAAACACCCACAAGTTAAGTTATATTTTTGGAAAAATATGATGGAAATTAGTATTTGTTATCTAAAATATTTATAAATTAATTGCCGTAAAATACACATTGAATTAAAGTAATATAATTAAACAAACATATACCTATATCCTTGCCAAACCATATAAGCACTGCCAAATTACAGTTACATAATCTTAATTTTTAATTTTAAAATTATTTTAATAATTACAGCACAATCTCCGTAATTTCTTTAATGTTAATTTAAAAACTTATATTTACATTTACCGTCACTATTAGTAATATTACTCAAATTTTATAACTGTGTAAACTTTCTCTGATTATTTTACCATGTGTTTGCAATTATAAACTTTTTCACTTTAACTTACAATTATTACTATTATTAATAACTATTTTCGCCATTTTATCAATATTACTATTACTTTTATTATTACTATTAATATATAATCATTTAAGGTTACCGATATTTTTTTTCTCTCATTTTTTCTTTTTGCTTTCTTCTCGACTTCAAATTATCTATATCTTTTAATTTTTAACTGTAACATTAATCTTGATATATTGAAGAGCTCCCGGGGTCAATGGGCGAAAGCATATGTAACGTTACATGTATATAATAAGTATATTGTGAATATGGGCCGAAGTCGTTTGTGGAAGTTGACAATAAACTAGGCTTTTAAATTTGTTAATTTACAATTATTTTTTATTTCTTTCTTTCTCTCCTTCTATAGACGAAGTTTGGCTCATGTGTATTAATAATGTATTTTCAGTTTTTCTTATAATAATAATCCCACTACTCGCGCAACTATGCGCATTTGTGGAATTTATATTGTTTCTTTGTTTGTACATATATTTTTGTCACAATAAATTTGATTTGATTTGATTATTGTTATTATTATTATTGTTATTATTATTATTATTATTATTATTATTATTATTATTATAATTTGTGTTCCCGCTATTCGTGCTAAATAGAGCATTTATGGTTTTTATGGCGATAGCAAAAATAATAACAGTAATAAATGATTTGATTATTCTTGGCTCGATAACAAAGTATAATTTCAGCAATATAATACTTTTTTTTACATCAGTATAATATAATACAGATATTATTTTTAATAAGTATAGAATGGAAAAATACTTCATTTTTCATTATGCTCTTAAAACAACGGGGCGTTCCACTAATCTCTTATCTAAAGTTATACAACTCTACATTTTGAATTTCATCATTTCACCGGTCCAACTTCAAGAACTTATCGTGCCTAGTCTACGTCGTGAGTTTTTATTTTAAAGTTTCATTCTAAAAATCGAAAATTAATTATATTTGTAGCATTTTGTAGTTTTATTGTCGATACACTTCGTTCTAAGAGAACCGAAATTTTTTATTTTTTCCTTAAAAACGAAAGAAAAAAATACAATATATCAACATAGTGGGGGGGGGGGACACATGCAACGAAGGAAATCACGCCAAAAAGCGATATGACAAATTTACGGAAACTTCTAGACCCTCATCAGTGTAAGCTTTAAAATACCTAGGTAAAGGAGTAGCCGATGTAAATTTTAATATTATCATCGCGATTAAATTTCTAATTATTTCGACAGCGTATTTGTAGCTTAATCGACGACGACGCAGAGGGAGGAACTTTCTTTGCGATTAAGGAAGCATCACCGAAATGAACGTCTTGATTAGAAAGCTGAATAATATAATGGAACGGGAAGGTGGGCGGGGCGTTGAAGATGTAATTTTAGTTACATTACCGTTTGGCTTTCGGCGCTGCGATTTCTTCCATCAAACGGGAGACAGCAGGTGAAGGTGTCTCTGCGTTCGTAATTAAGATACAGGCCAAACGAGAAAAACGATAATTTTCCTCAACAGTAGAGAGCGGACTCGAGCGGCACACATTTTATGCGGTTCCGAGAAACAAGTGTTAAACCGTTCAACGTGTGACATCTTACTTTCCGTCCTGATGCGCCAGTATTTAATTTCTCCGCTACGACGACACTGCGGATATGTTTGGTTAGTTAGGCTCATTATAGCTTCATGTTGATGTAATTTAATAACCTGTGCGCGCACGACGACACTAGCGCCAAAATTAGATTCCGCCATAGGTACTGCGGTAACAGCTAATGGAAGCGGTACACTTGTGTGTCGCGTCTGTGTATCTCCTTTGCGGCTGCGGATCGATGAAAGCGTAGCGCGCCTAAGGAAAGCAAATGAGAGGAAAGAATGGAGTCGCGCTGGAATTGAAATAATTAAGAGAGTCTAATAAACTGCAGGTTCGCCGCTATACACGGACTATGTGTGAAATTGAATACTGCGCAAAAAGAACAGGTGGTTTTTGGCTGGAATAAACGACCGTTTCTCATTTCCCTTACTACTAGCGTGATGCGGTGGAAACTGGCTGGCCCGGGGAGAAGAAAAATCGGGATAACTTTAGTTTGCTTTTTCAGTAAACAGCGGACCGCTGAGAACAGCGCTAGGGGCCACGTTCCGGCAACAATGCTGTGGAACTTTTCCTATTTCACGATAACCATCGCGCCGAGCAATATGGGTCCGGGCACAATTAACAACCGGATTCAAGCGGTTTCTTTAGTTTTTTGATGAAAAAGATTAATTAGTTGTGTCACTTTCAAAAGATCTGATAAAACAATCGAAATTACACTCATGGACTTCGTTGCTTCGCTCGAGATGCAGGATTTTATCGCTTTTCTATTTTAATTCAGTTTTTACCATCTTATCGGTTTTCGTGTATATTCTTAAATAATTAATACAATTCATAAACAGTGTAATTAACACTGAATATTAATATCCCGAAAACATGTTTCTGTCTTCGGCAAGCTGAAGATCATTTCTACTGAACGGGTACTTCAACGTTTGTTCGTGCATTTAATTATTTAGACCTTAATCGCTCTCTTTGTTCATTAGTGAACCGTTCTTTGGTGCTACCATGTACTATATAAATAAATAAATAAATAAATAAATATATATATATATATATATATATCGATCGATCGATCGTTATTAAAAAAGGGGGGTCGGTTTCTTTTTCAGAATAAAACCTTTAAATAGGGCGACCGACTTAAAATCTAATAAATTTACCGTGGAAAAACAAGTGACGGGAAACAAACAACTATAACTTTTAACAAGACAAAATTTGCCTACTATGCATTCGCCATTACCTACCAGGTGACTATTAGCGGTTATTTAATTATTTTATGGTTTTTCTGTAATCATTTCTGTCATCGCTCGGGATCGAACTCGAGACATCCGTAACGAAAGTCGAGTGCTCTAACAACTAGGCTAGAAAAGGGCAGATTAAATGTTTGACCTTTTAGTGGTCATCAGAGTAAGCGTTGAGAGAAATATATTTTCTTTACTTAAATATGGTCGGACAAAAATTAGGAGAAAAATTTTCATTCGAGTAGAACGGCCGAAATTTTTAAAGATGAACGACATTGACGCTTAAAGTATTACTAACGCTGGTTTCTCCCATGTAAGATTCGAATAAAACTAAAATGAAGCTGAAATCGCCGAATCGCGGTTTACACACATCCTTAAAACTCAGCTTTTTTATACAGTGCAGAAGCGGCATTTTAGATTAGTCTCCGTGTTCGTTATAGGATAATAGTGAATTTAAAAAAAAAAAAAACAAAAAAAAAACAACAATAAAATACTTCAAAACTTATTTTATAAATTGAATATAAATGCACTATAAAATAGATCATTATATTCGATGAGAAGATAATATCGATTTTACGCGATAAAATGTATCTTAAAGCTGCGATAACTTCTTGCAGTAGTCGGTAGGCAAATTCAAATTGCAACAAATAAAAAACCGCATTAAATTTACTAGTACTTCACAGAAAATGAGCGTAATGCTTTTTTAATACGAGTTTTTAATTGTTGCAATTTGAATTTGCTAGTGAAAGTATTATAATGTTGTTTAAGAATAATCGTAGTAGGTACTTCCTGACGGCAAGTTTTTGATTTAGTTTTTTTGCAGTAAGTTTTTATTAAAGATTTAAGACGATACTTGTCAACTATTTTTTTCATCATATTCCATGTCGGTGTTTCTTTTAGCTGTGATTGTTAAGCGTTTTCGAAATGTTCTTCGTTTTTGCGCGCCTACATTACAACTAACGTCGTGGTAATATAGACGAATATCGATAGAAACACAAAATATCCACACCTATATTCTTTCGAATTCAAGAAAATGTAACAATAAAAAAAGAAAAAAAAAAAAAAGAACTTGCCATCGACTACTTCGAGTTCTGCTGAAATATTAATTGCGTCTGTTCTTTTTAAATTTTAACAAGTGTAAAGTCAATTTACATAAATATGCAAAGGTTCCGTCGTTAGCACATTCATAAATAATTAAACATTGCATTTACGTGTTTAAAACAAACATGTTGGTTTAATTACTTAAAACTTGGCTAGAATTTACCAATCGAAATAAAATCAAATTTAAAGCTAAAAAAAAGAAAAAAAAAGAAAAAAAAGTAAACCAATTCCGGCTAAGAAGCATAATAACATTTTATGAGAAATTCGATAGCATTTTCCCAGTAACGTTCTACTTTTACGTTTAAAATGATTTATATAGAAAATTTGTTTTTCTTCTATTTTTTGTTTTTTTGTTTCGAAATGTGTGGAACAATTTACGAGACAATCTGAATATATTAAGAATCGGTGCTATTAAACCCCGCACTAGGTTGTTGTCCGATGTCGTTATTTTTCTTTTGTTTCTCATTGCCGACAAAAATATGCCCCTAATTTTTTGAAAACTATTTTCTCTATTACTTTTTCTTGAACACCCCTCGCAAGAAAGTGATAAAATTTAAAAATATTTTTCACCGGTTCTTCCAAAAACCCTTAAAAAAAAGAAAAACACCACTGAAAGTAGAATATAGATTGCCGGCTACGTGTCACTCTACTCAATGGAGAATATATGTCGAGGAATTGATACTAATAAAAAGCTGAACATTACAAGAATTGAGATTCGCAAGAGATGCGCGTAGAAGTCATTGTCCGTAACGGTGACAAGTTGACAATTAAGGAATAGCTAAGTCGCGAGCAGTTTTTTCTATTAATCCCGGGGGTAGGGGGGGGGGGGCACTCGAAATAAACCTTTCGGGCAGAAGCTCGCGTTTCATTTTCAGCATGCGGACAACATCGATTGAGCGTATTTGCCTGAAGCTATTAGCGCAAATTCTTCGCCAGTCAATATTTAGCTCGTTAATCGCTTGTAAATGACGCGAAGGATTTCTCAACGACCGTGTTCCGCCCCTGTTATTGCCCTTCCGAGTCGCCGTGGTTTTTTTACGGCCGTCTATCTCGTTCCACGCATCGGCACTTTATCCCGGCATTGTCTGTGCTCCCGGAAAACAACGTTCATTGACTCGTTTATGCGCGGAGCCCTACTTTCGAAGATGGCGTTCTTCAAGTAGGACGGCATAACTTCATCTTTCCGGACGAGATAATAATAGGAGGATTAGCGTGAGCAGAAAACCGTGTTAAAGCTCCCTTTTATAACCTTTTGTATTTGTATTAAGCGCATTTGTCACAAATCACTTCATTGTTGCCGGCGAGAAGAGTATAGTGCGCGCCGACAGAGCATCGCCGTACAAGACGCCGGCACTGTTGATCGGGGTAGAACCACGATCGAACCCGGCCTCGATTAAAAATTATTATCGGTTTACACGTAATATTCGCGCGCCACTTTTTACTTTGGCCGCTCCATTTTTAATCGCGACGATAAGAGATAAAGCCGGCAACGGCGGCCTAGGCCAGATCAGCGAGTTAAAGGCTTTTCACACGCTAAAGCTTTTACCGAACTGGAAGCATGCTCCAAATTGAATTCTCGCTAATCCCTAGTTTGCATAAAGGCTGCGCGCAGCGCATTGGGCCCCTTCGCGCTGTCGACTGCCGGTCTACCGCGCAAAGCCACCGAGGGTCGATCGGCGGCACCGGCGAGGGCCGGGACGGCGTTAGAAAAAGTAGAAGCGGCGGCACGATGATGAGCCGAGTTATATTCAAATTGAAATTATACCGGCATTCGCCGGCAGTTCAGACGAACGAGGAGCAGCGAAGGAAGGAAAAAGCAGATAGGAATAATTTTTCCATCGTCATTATTGCTGACTGATTAATCTCTCGCGCTAGCCGAGCCAGCCGTTCCGTCGAGAAAATTCAAATCCTTCGCCGAATAAATTCGCTACTTTCATTTTCTATTACTTCCATAACTCCAAACGGTAATAATAGTAATAACGGTAATATTAATATTAATAATAAATAATGGCCGAATAAAATGACAGTCACCGTAAATAATCAGCTAAAAGCACACACCACTCTCACCCAGAGCCCCGGCCTCCTGATGACAATCCGTACCTCACTTATTAAGCGCGCTTCCATTCGGCGTGCCCTCCTCCTAGACAAGCACGACCTTTTTGTTTTTTTTTAACTTTTTTTTCATATATATTTTCTTGGGAACGCCGGTTTTTTTTTTTTTTTTTTTTTTTTGTTTCGTTTTTTTTGTCATTGTCTTCCCTTGCTTTCTACTGTAATATTATAAGTCAGTTCATGGGTTACTCTGTGTGTGCTATAGTGACCGTTGCTTAATTCATCTTCTTAGAAATACAGATGATTATTATTTAAATCATTCGAAAATAAAGTTATTTAGTTTTTCACTTTTTTCTTAATCTGGTTTTTTAAACGGGGTTTTTTAAATGGGGTTTTTTGTTTTTTATTTACTTAAAGGAAAATGATAGTGGCAATCTTTGCTGATGTTCCCATATACAAGAAAAAAAGAAAAACAAAAAAATTAAGTCAGTCAAATTGAATAGTTTTTCTTATACATACGTGAGTGTGTATAGTGAAAGTGCGAATAAATTTCTTCTACAAATGATTAAAACTTCTCGAAAATGTACTGTAATCGAAACTGAAATTACCGATTCAAAAACAAAAAAATAACTTAATATCCGTCGCGATAAAATAATACAAAGAAAAAGCCACCGTGCAATTCTATTTTGATGCGAAATTGGAACTACGTATATTAAATTTTTTTTGGTTTTCTGCCTCCCCTACTCTTTTTTTTTTTTTCTAGTAATTTAAGAGATCATAGAAAACGAATAATTAGTTGAAAGGTCAGTAGATGGTGCAAATTTTTTTAAAAACTGCTTATTACAACCTGGCCGGCAAAAATTTTTGTGTGACACGTATTAATAATACATTTATGTTCTATCTATACAATTGAATCTACTGCAATCCTTGATGTAGGTCTTTTTTTTTATTTCTTCTCTTCTTGAAGAATTTCTTTTATTCCAAAAGTGCCTCATTCGTAGTCACGACTTTAGACGATTCTGATTTTCGGATTCACTGAAATGAGAATTCTTTAACGCACCCTTGATCGGTATACTTAAAAAAAAAAAACAAATCAAACAAACGAAACATCTTGAAACTGTCGAATGAAAATTGCAATCCCCCTAGTTCATTTTATCTTTCTATTATTTAGTGTTTTTAACTTCAAACTCTCCTTTGTCAAAACAATAGTTTGAGGTCATTATCGTCTATCGATCTTGCTTCGTTTCATTTTGGTGTTTCTTTCTTAGGATGTTTTCCATCTTATTCTCGTTTGTTCTCAGCTTTCGGATCCTACACGCTTCGCATAATATTATTCATTTCCTTTTCTAAAACTTTTTTAGCTCTACCTCGCACCAAATTGAATTTTAATTTGCTAATTTCGGTCAAGTTTTCGACACACCTAGCCTTTTTTTACTCCCAGCGTACCCGACCCCCCCCCTCAAAAAAAACCTCAAAAAAACCCTCAAAATAAACATTACTGCGAATTTAAAATAAAATCAGTTATATTCGTGGCGTTCCGTACTGACTTTGATGTATTTAAATCGTCCGAAGCGATGTATAATGCTGCTCAGGACTAACGGGGAAATGTTTTCACTGAAAAAAATAGTCCCTATTTTACAGACTAACTGTTGTAATCCCACTCGCTGTACTAGAAACGGGAATATATTTCGAAACTAATATTGCTACAGCCTTCAAATTCTCTGTAATTTCATAAAATTACGTACGTTTACGAATAAATTCGGTGTTTAGCGAATTCGCGCTTGACGACGTAACATTCTCGATTATTTCATTTTCCGCTTTTACATCACAGTCGATTACATCGAAAAAATCATCGTATTTTATTCAGAACGTTAAGTGTTCTTTTTTTTTTCTTCTCTCAAAATCGCAAAGCCAAGTTTTATCGATAGCAAAGAATACTGAAAAGTCGGTCAGAGGCTATAAAAAGAAATTATTTCATAACTATAGTAACAGAATGTGGTCTATATCATAAATATGGAACTATAGAGTCAATCGAAATCTTTTTCCAGTTTTAAATAAAGTTCTCCGGGTGTTTATTCATTTAATTCGGCCCTCCTATCGGTTAAACACGGTAATAGAGGGATCCAATCGCTATTGCGTCTCGCCCAAATTCTTTAACAGTGTTCACATTAGGAATACGGTTTAGTTAAAAATCACGCGAGTCTGCTTTAACAGTGCACTTTCGCACACAGGGGTGCCATTAATGTTTTTTTCGTCTCCGAAAATGTTTAAATTAAGAGCCGGTAACAGTTTGCGTTTTCCGCATGTTTGGCGCCAATTTACTGTCGTGTTAGCCCTAATATTCAATTACGAATAGCCGGTTTCTGCGTGAAGTTCCCCGTTTAGAATATCCGTTATAAGCGGCAGTGACAACATGGAGACAAACTAACAACAAAATAAACACACCTACGTTAAATGACCGGTGTGGATGATTGACCTGCGAATAATAGACCTCTATGCACGGCCGGTGTCACGAGAACGTATCCCTGTTCTTGCAAAAACATGTGCGCGCATACGAAATAAGGAAACAAACGAACCACGTTGTCGATTCCAGTTTAGTCGCTACAACGGTTCTTCGGTAGGTTGACGTGCTAATTGAATCGCATTCGAACATAATAATAGCTCTCTTTGTTTGACCTAAACAAGCTACGACCGATTGACGGTTGCTTTTATCGTCTCCTTTTCCAAGTTGGTTAGCAATTTTGTCGCGCCCGATAACAACGCGTACTATTCTGCGTTAAACCGTTCCAGATCTTCAATATCTAAATGCAGGCAGCGCTAAAATGTTTTGACAAGTAAAATGGGGTCAATGTAAACTCGTCCTTTCGATAAGGCTACACTGTACCGTTGTCGCGAGATAGTCAACATAATGAATAAAAACGGTTAGTGCGGAAAATTTATTAAGAAGCATGCGCTGGACGTTTAACCGACGAACTTGTAATGTGTTATTCCAATGTGGTAAGGCAATAGTTTCCGGGTTAGTTACAAACTATTTGCCTAAAATGAAAAGGCAGGAATGAACAGTGGGAAACTAGAAAAATATAGAAACTGATAAAATATATGCGCATCAAAGGGTAATTTTAAAAAAATTGGCCACTCGAACCTCGACCGAATTGCTACGACGCATATTGTTCGGTTTATTTAAAATGTCTAAAAAATGCTCAGTGTGAAGATTATACAGTAACGCTAATTATTAAACGTTTATTGAAATATGTGAAATTCATTTGATACGAAATCCATTTATAAAACACCTGAATTAATCATTTTCTCACGTTTATTCCGCGACCAATATCAACTTTTATCGAATAATAATATTTTTTAATACGTTTATCATATACCGCGCGCAATCATGAACATGTTTGTTCGAAATTAGAGTTAGTTTTCTAACAATAAAAAAAAAGAAGAAAAGAAGCTTATTTTCATTATTTTAATTATATCGTAAATAAATCCATATATGTATCTGTTTGTTAATACTCATAAATATAAAATACGTATTAATACCTCTGTCATTTACAGCACAGTGTAATTTACATGGCAGTTTTAAATATTAAACCAAAAGCAAATACATTGGTCATAATACAGATGATAATTTGTAGTAATGTTTTTTTTTTTTGTTTTTTTTTGGTTCATCAATGTCTAGTTCGATTTTGTGTACCGCGAGAATGCAATATATGTATATTAAGATAATATGCGAACGTAAAACTTCCATATTACACGCGTGTTGCCTTATTTTTAAATGTTAGTGAAACTCATTAATACTCTGATCGATTTACATAAATTCAGATCTGAGCAAAGCTCAAATGCCAAGTGCTACACAGACATGTATATATACGAGTATATACATATATTTAGTAAGTAATAAACTTTTTAGACAAAAATAGAAATAAAATTGAAAGTTCGATTTTTTCTTGTTACGAAAAGTTTTTGACCGCTCCATGGAAATAAAATGAGTGAAATTCTGAGAAGAATAACACAAATTGTAATGCACTAGATTCGGAACTGCGGTGGTGTTCACGCGTTAATGTAATCACATCGGAGGTATTATGAAATAGTGATTACGTCAACTCGGTGAACCGATATAGGCGTTCGCTTGTATTATTTCGAACTCGAATTTTCGTAAGCACTTTCAGGCAAAACTTTAAAATACAAAAACGTCTAGCGTACTAAAGCGCTTTTTATCGTTAATCTTTTAATTAAATTACAGACGTAGGAGCGAATTATTCGTGTACACGGACAGTATGTTACTCTACACACTGGTTTACATGACGACGCCGTCCTGTTCAGAAAATAGTAATTACTTCTCGGGTGACACAGGTGACATAGTGACACGGAACAGCAGTGAAATAATTCGTTTATCAAATTTTTGGGCGATTCGAAGTGAATCCCATAATTTGCGAAACGATATTAATAACTTCGCTGTAACTCTTAACGAGTTCGTGAATTATGTTATGCAATTAGTTTTTTTTTTTTTTTTTTTTTTTTTTAATTTTCTCTCTTGTGTATCACAAATTAAGAGCCACTTTGGAAAATATTTATTTTCAATTCAATATCTTCCTCTTACAGTTTTTGTAAATTGCTGCGACCTCAAGGCGGGGGGGGGGGGTTAAGGCATAATTATCGATTTTTTTTTAGCATTCACCAAAATATCAGCTGCGCATATAAAACGTTGATTTGATTAATTTGCGAATTTTTCAATTAAGGTATTCGTGGCGCTATATTAAAAAACGAAGCTGAACGGCAATGATTTTAACGAGATGTACTCAAAAACCTTATGATTTAAATAAAGTCACGTTTACTCGCACGCTAAAAAAAAAACGAAAGAAAGATTACTCCCAGAACTTTTTCGGTGCATTGTGACACGAGCCTTTTGAGGTAGACCGCTTCCTTTTGATGTCATCAGGATAACAGTTTTAAATCATGTACGCGTTTCGTGAAACGACCTCCGGCCGTAAAATAAATGTCAAAATATGAGTCAACGGTTAGTTCTTCGTTTGTCTCGGTAAAAATAATAGTTGAAGCGCATATCTTTCTAAACCCCCCCTCCCGCTGTTCGTAACAAAGAAGCTATCCGACTATCTTCGCAAGTTTTCACATGTTGTACAAAGGCAGCCGACTGGAGACTTCACAATAAAAGTTTAGCGCACCGGATTCGGTTCTGCAATTAACGAAGCTATTATCCTTCTTCCGTTATAGCATAGCCGACGTAATTCGTCAGATGCTGTTTTGAACGGACCGCATAGACCATCAGCGATATAAGAATTACCTGGTGATATCTTGTTGCTCGCCACTTTTCAGTTCTCGCAAAACGAAAAACACGAAGACGTCATGAACAGCATTTCGTTTGGATATGTACCGCGCTTACTTAAAGATGCGGTCCGGGTCAATTCGAGATAATTTAATTTCCTTCATTTCTTGCGGTTGATTACGGAATCATCGGAGGATATCTCTTCTTCCTCTGGTAAATTTGCCAAGAGGCGACGCGAGTCCCAGAATAGTCGCGGAAGTTGCAGCTTGCATCCGTTTTCTTCGATGGCTCGAATTTTGCGGGAATTTCCTCCATCTCGAGGCACGCGCTACTTCGGCCTATTCTTTCACTACCGGAAGTGCTTGGCAGCGGAAAATTCAACAGTTGCCGTCTGCAGCCGTACTCAGCGGCGAAGAAGAAGGGGTCGAGTTTAAAATTTGGCCTCGGTAGGTACAGCTTTCTGACACGCACAGAGGAGCAAGGAGTGAACTGAAGCCGAATATAACGGGAACTACGGTACCGAGCATGCCAACAAATAATTATCGGTGGACGTTTTTTCAATTTTTCATAATGTAAACGCGCTTAATTTTTCATAAACGTGCGTGACGTGTACCTTTCTGGCTGTCGGTACGACTGAATAGCCGTTTTTGACAGGCTTTTTTCGTCACTGACATATTACGAAGCAAAACCAGCTTGTCGCTAAAGGATAATTTTAATTCTAATTAAAACGCGGCCAAATTACCAACGATAGTTTGTAAGTCGGACACGACGGCCGAACTAGGCCATAGCGCGCAGCACGGACACGCTTACGAGCAAGCTCGCCGAACATAGCATTGGCCGCACATCGCAACGAATTTCAATTAAACGTGTCGACTTGTCATTGTTTAAAACCGTAATTAAGCCCACTCTAATGAAATGGCATTAGCGACGGTGGATCCCAAAAGTAACACCGTAAATATGGGGGGGGGGTCAATGATAAAATCTCGAGAGGTTTTAGAATTTTTCGCTTAATTTTTCAATTAACTCCGGCGAAAATTCTTCAACATGTTCGGAAGTTATTTTTTACAAAGTCAGATAAACATGCGCTTTATGCACGTAGTCAACGAACAACAAAAATTACGCTGCAGGCTAGAAAGTACAAAATTATTATACGAAAACAAAGTGAGTGGGCTGCCGACGAACGATTTTCGTAATATATTAAGCTTAAATACCACTTCACGCTGATCGTCTGTTCGCTTTGTTGCCGGGTCTCAATGGCCACATCAGCGAACGTGGTGCCGTTCGCTATTGGTTTGTTAATTAATTACGCTCTCGAAACGTTTTCCACCTGAAAATTGAACAGATCGCGAACTCCTCCCTAATTAGATTATTATACGCGTAATTATAGCGTTAGTTTCATTCGAGCATTCAAATAAAAACTTAATTTTTTCCAAGACCATTTTCTTCCGAGCATTCCTTTTTTACGAAGATCGGGCATTTCGCAAGCAAAAACTGCAGCTCTTAGCGCGTGACCATGATCTAAAACATAATTGATAAACCCTCACGACGTAATGTACCAGAGAGAGAAGCGAATATTTGCCGGAGAGTTGCTCTAGTCTGTGGCCAAGCATCGTTCTGTTTGTAACGATTACTAAAAGTCAGCTAGGCGACAAGCGTGACAGCTTTGGATCCAGAATATACTGCGACTGGTTCTTTTCTCCGCCTGCCGTTACTTTCAGCCAGATTCGGTATAATCAATATTCGATTTCCGATTAATACCTGGGAACGGTGAATACCGCGCATACATATATACGATTAATTACGTCATTTCAACGGTGGGCAACAGGCCCCGTGCACGGGTTCTTGACGCGTGTCTGCAATACATGGTTGCAGTTTGCCTATACACGGTCGATTAGTTACCGAACGCAATTCTTCTACAAGAAATTGCCACATTTTGAAATCATGTTTTGTTTGTAAACTTATTTTTACATAAAAACGCATTTACACTGGAGATCTGTAGAAAAGGAAATAAACTATTTACGATGGAAAAACATTAATTTGAATTTTTTTACATTAAAAATGTACTCCGTCTTTCCATCTTTTGGCATCTTTTTTGTTATTTCGGCTATTTTGGATTTTTTAAAACGTAATTTTACATATATACTTTTCAAGTTAAATATTTTCGTGTTAATGAGCATTCTGATCTGACATCGGCGTGCAAAAGAATAATATATATATATATATATATATATATATATATATATACATATAAACTCGGGTATTTTGGCCTTGCAATTTCTGTCTCTTTCTCTTCTATACTTTGTTTAAAATTATCAAAATTTACAACGTAACTCTAAATCGGTCCATATGAATATAACATAATCACAACAATTCTATAAAATATAACAAAGGTTACATAAAATTGGAACATTTTTTCTAATGGGTGTAGCCTAATAAATAATATATATATATATATACATAGACTCGGCCATTTTGGCCTCGCAAGGGGCTATGCTTCTTGACTCCTCTTGCTTACATTTCTGTCTCTTTCTCTTCTATACTTTGTATAAAATTATCTAAATTTACAATGTAATTCTTAGGCCGGCCCCCATTAGATTTTATAATGAAAAAAGTATCCCAATTTTATATAATTGAAAAAAAAAAAATACAACCAATAATTTATACCTTATATTTTATTAAACTACCGAAACAACTTAACATACTACAATGCATATGAATAATACATTTTTTGCGTTTCCATAGTATTATTAAATTAGCAATATATAGTCTCTTTACATGCTTCTCCCGCTATGGTGGGACTTTTTATTCGTCAACCATGCACAGTAATAAGAAGTGTTATTCATTAAGTTTTCCGAAAACTAAAACCGCTATCGGACGCAAACGTGAATTGCGGAAACGAATACGGGACAACGAACTGTGCAATAGCGAAGAATTTACCACATTTATACGTGATGATACGTCTTTTTATTCGAAAACGACAGGTGTAAAAATGTTTGAAGTGTTTGTACGGCATTTTGAGTCAACTGTTATCGCAGTAAAAAATAATAAGAAAAATAAATGATTTCTAAAGGGACCATATTTTTTCTAGTTTTTTTAACGAATACTTAATGTTCACTGATTTTCATCATTACTAACATGGTACCACTAAGTTGAATGGTACTCTTTCTACTGGACAACGAATCGATAAAATCCGTCTAGATGAATATCGAGTTATGCGCAAACAAGCATAAAAAAGAAATAAAACATACACGACGAACGTATAGCCTCCTTCGTTTCGGAAGTCGGTAAAAATTAAAATATAGCAAACGTGTTACATAAAATTGAGACATTTTTTCTAATGACCGGCCTAAAAATTACGTCGTAATTAATATATATATATATATATATATATATGTGTGTATATATGTATATGCTTACATACATACATGCATTAATGAATTAAGATTACTACACAATATAGAGTGCTCATTGCAATTAAATGAGATATTTCTATTGGAACAATTTTCAACATTTGTGTACGAATTATTTAAGGTTAAACGTATATACAAATGACGATTAGCAGGAATCGTAAGCTATGCAGCAGGTTACTTCAGTTTTTATAATTATATGATGTATTGCTATAGTTATAGATATAGAAATAAAAAAAAAATGCATGTAATACATATTTACATCGGTCAGCCTAGAGGTGGTCAATCGTAACTACTTACTTGTACACTCTAGCTGTACTAATGTATAGGTAGTGTGCATGGCAATTGTTACATGTAAAGCGAGTCTACACGGAAGACTACACTTGCGCGCATATCATATGATGGTATACATGTTTTGCCATTGCCTTCCGTATGACATTCCATTAGCGATTATTTTATTTAATTGCTGTAATAATTTCTGCCGTTGCCCGCAATGGAACTCAACATTTCCGTAAATAAATCAAAGCGCTCTTAATCGCAATGAATACATACGTATATGTATGTATATATTAAAAGAGAAAGAGAAATTTATCTATCTCGTTAACGAATTTCGAACGGGAATAATCGTTCGAAATAAAAATATCGTAAATAAAACGTCGAACGCCAGTCCGATGATTGCCAGTGAAGAAAAGCAGTTAGTTGCTGAAAATTGAACAGCGGCCGAGACGCAGTGCTGCAAGAATGACTCTACGTAATGCTATTAATAATCATTTTCTGAGAAAGGGATGCGGCGAGTGATCGTATTGGAGAAAGGGCAGGGGTGCCTGAGCGCATAAATGCGACAGAGTGAGCCAGCACACTGGACAGGGAGAAGAAGTTTGAAAGAAATGAATAATGAGCGAAATAATAGGCTCTATCTTTGCCGCCGTTACACTGCCTATTCAATTATACTATCAGATCGAAAAAGAAAGTTGTCCCGAGAAAAACGGAAAAGAACCGAGGGCGGCTGCCGGTTTCCATCAGACGTACATCCTGCAGAGGGAACAGGAGAACTATTTGACGCAAATGCAAAAGTCGAACGGTAAGCGTCCGTTTTAAACAAACGCGCGACCGGATGAAAAACGAGCGAAAAATAAAGATCATTAAAGAACGGAACGTATAAAACTAACTGGTAGGCGTAATGAGGAGCTCCGGCTCGCGAAGATGAAAGATAATTGGCTGCAGCCTCCTTGTTGAGCCTCTTGAATTGCAGTTGTCCTAATCCGGAGCGCGAAGCGGCCGCAGATGTCGATGAACGACGAAAAAAAGCACAGCGGATAAATAAGACAGCGTCAAATAAGACAGCGTCAAATAAGTCGGACACGGGCGATTGGAATGTCAGAAAGTTGTCTAGCCTCGACAGATTAAATTCATCTGCCACCGCAATCGACTAAGTAGTGTTCTGCTCAAATCGTTTAAAATGCCCGGGTAAGGTTTTTAGGCGGGACATTTTAAAGGTCTAGTGTCAACAGCACGTCCTAACGGTGGATTGCGTTAAAGAAGTCATCCGCTTTCCTTTTCTGCGAGCAGCCGTAGATGCATGCGGGTGTTTTGCTACGCGCACGTATGCAAATTAGATTGCCAGCAGCAGTTGATTCGAATTCGAGTTTCATTTAGCCGGCTATAAGAATTCATTCGAGAGAGTTCGCTGTGTCCGGCATTCGCTGTAGTTAGTGACGTCGGTAAAGAGAAATACTTTTTCGTCGAATACAAAAGGGCACCGGGGGAAATGTAATAAAACACAAAAAAGAAAAAAAAAACAAAAAAAAAAAAAACAGCGTAAAATACGTTTTTGGATAATGTCTAAATGAGACAACTTAGGGACATCCGCTCTGCGAAGCATTATCAGTGTTATCAAACGATTAAGATGTAGCTCGGAGATTAGACTACATTATTACATAGGTGCACGCTCACGATGCAGCAAACAGGCTATCAACAGTGGCGGCCCCGGTGCTGCTGGTGAACACACATATTCTTAAATAAAAAATTAGGCGTTCAATTTCAGTGTATTTTCGAATTCGAAAATTTTGATGGCGATTTTCGTGCTACTTATTTTGTGTCCCCACATTTACAATCATAAGGTATAGAATAAACCTCGAAATTGGGCTTCGACGTGGTGAGCGTTCAGTTTTTAAAAAGCCCGACCGTAACTATTACAGTTGAACACTGTTACACACCGCATATTACGAAGCTTAGAGAAACATGCTTTCAAAAAAATCGCAAACTCTCACGCTAGTTGTTAATTAAATTTTTCGGAATTTCGCGATTTCCCTTCCGTTTGAAGCTATTGAGGCTGTCTCTTTTACTTCGCGTGTGATTTTCGAAATAACGACCTATCAGTAAAAAATGCCGTACGGATTTTTTAGCGATAAAAATTGGCGAAATACGAAAAAAAAAGGTTGATCGTATAAAGAAATCCTTCCCCAGTTTATTTTTATCTTCGGTATAATGATGATGCAGCTTTACCGTATACAGTCGCGTTATTCCACTTCTTCCTACAATAGCTACCGTTGGATTGAAGGAGCACATTCTTTACTGATTTTAAAATACCATTTTTCTTTCTCAAGTCTTTTCTCCTCGTATCCGTTCGAGATTGTCGATTTATAAACTACTGTCAGGAGCATAGCGGATCTGCCTCAACACGGTGTAGAAAAATCGATTGCGTTCTTTAAAAGAGCATACCGGAAATTCGAATAATCGGTTGTTTTTTCCGGCGAATTAATTCTATTTTTTTTTTTTTTTTGATGAAAGTGTATTTATAACTCTGTTTTTGTAGATTATTGTCAAACCACGCTAAAATTGTTGTGAGTCGGCCTTTTCGAGAACACGCTACTTCTGATGTTAATATGCCACAGCATTCGATTTTTGTTGTAGCTAAACTAGCAGTGTATATGCTTTTTTTTTTCTCCAAATTTAGACTATGTACCGATCTTTAAAAACTTTTACCGGTAAATCTGACTTTTCTCTGCCCAGTCCCATGTTCCTCTTACAAATGCTTTTCTTCACCGTTATCGCAACGGTGCCAAATTTACCGTGGCATTACGAGACTCGAAAACGTTTCGCAGCTGTTCCAATCTGCTAATTGAAACCCCCCGGAGACGAATTTGAGAGCTTTTACAAAATTCCACACATGCAGATTATGTTCCGTGATATAGAAAGTTTAAAAATTAAATTGCTTACTCTGTACGAGTTTTAAAACAGGCACCGCTGTGTAATCCTTTGTTATTTTCCTGTTTCATTTTTTTTTTTTTTTGATATATTACATGTATAATAGCAAAGCATTAAATATAACAGTATCTGTTAGGCTAGTTTTTTTGGTTTTTTTTTTTTTGAGCACGTCAACAGTGGAATTTACCCAACGCAAAGGATTGTACATTATATAACGAAAAGATTAGAAATTGAGGAGATAAGGCCAACAAAGGAACTATATTGAGAGAGGAAAATGCAAGAATTGAGTGAACGCTATAAGGAGTAGGAAGGCCAAGGCGCAGAGAAGATAGAATGCTAGTTGATATGCTTAAAAATTATAATCTGTACGGATTTTAAAATAACCAACGCGTAAGCCTTTGTTATTTTCCTGTTTCGTTTTTTTTTTTCGATATATTACAAACAATTAAGAGGTGGTCCGCATTAAATAACCGTATCTGTCAGGCTAGCTGATAATTTTTCAATTTCATTGTAAAGTAATCGTAGGGGGCTATACTCACCTCTCCGCATATCATTCTAAAACTAAATTTTTTCAGAGCTCTATACAAAACGACATGCTCTTAGCACCGTTATCTTATCTAATTAAGTGCACTCGTATCGCTGCTTTTTTGTCCTTTTACAAACTGAAAATAATCAACTGTCGGAGCAGCCTGGTAAAGCAACTAGTAGAATGAACGAATGGCCACGACAGATCAGATCTAGAGAGAGACACGTGTAAATAGCTCTGTGGTTTCGTTACGCGGACGGCCGACGCCGTATAATTGTAGTTCAGAAATGTTTCAAAGTGACCGTAACATTTTCGATAAAGAGACGTTTCTGTTTAAGTATGGACGTAATCGATATTAGGGAATGTTGAATCAGTTCAGTAGGTGGTCTCTCGGCCACCAGCAAATATTCGGCAATGCTAAATTTAGTCATTACGAGATTTCAGGTAAGCTAGCTGAAAATAAATTTAAAACTAAATAACCGACATGTTTCGGGAGCACAGGGTGTGTTCCATATTCGTGGTATTTTACAAAGTTAAAAGCTGAAGCAAATATTGGGCGATACCAGATGTGGTAGTGTAAGGATTTCAAGATGCATTTCTACTATAGCGGACGGTCGTGTGCTTTGCCAGTCGTAGCGTTTTATATTTCTTTTGACACTTTAAATAGATACAGGTGTAGCTGAATAGTATGGAATATGTGGGCAGAATAGACCGGATAAAACTTTGAATAAATACATTTCGAACCTTAAAACCGAATAAAAGGTCTCCTTAAAAGGTGTTACGCATATTAGAAGTGGTAAAGTTGAACTAAATGCTTGTTAAACGGTGTGAAATTAGCCTACTTCGATCGCGTTAGTGAAATAACAGCAAACAGCCGTTGAAAATGTTTCAGTTTCTCGTTCATTTATTACAGACGTTTCATCCGATATTGGACTCTTAAATGAACTACGTCAGAATATTAAGACAAAAACTGTAAGAAAATTTTACATCGAAATTATCATTAAAGAGGCTGTATATAGGTATGAATATTTAGTTTCCCTTTAGATTCTTTTTTTTTTTTCGCATGCTCATCATCATTGTACCATTAATGAACTTTTCAGATTCGCTGATATTTATAACAACAATAGTTACTATTTTGTTCTTTCTTTTTAATATTATTATTATTATTATTTTTTAAACAAGTCAATAAAGGACCATTACTACCACCCGGGGGGGGGGGGGGGGTAATATGGAAGGGAAATGGTTAGTTAGCTACCTTGATAGTATATGAATACGCTGAAAGCTAGAATGGTATATAGGGTGTAGGAAAAAAATATACGAAGCGCAGTAAGATGTAAGAAGCCCCAAAGTGACGGTATAAATGGATACACGATTGGAATCGCAGAAGGCTTGATCACTCGGATCAAGAGGACAATTTGGGGAAGGCGGCAAAAATAAGGAGAAAATAGTATCATGGATGAAAGGCAAGCGAATAATGCAGGTGACAGCAAAGCGGCGGAGTCACGGAGGAAGGTCACAGAATCAGGAATAAGACGTTCTAATGTGTTGCTTAATAGCCACCGGGAGCTATAATTCGCAGTTATATTGATATAAGAAAAAAATTGTAAAAACAACAAAATAAAAAAATATTAAAAACAAAAAATTTTAGGCTACTAAAATTACGTTGCTTAAATTAAGAAATGCGAGTGACCCATTCTTCAAGCAATTATTAATTATCGATGCAGTATAATCGAACTGGTCTTTTCCTAACGAATACTTTTATTAATTAATAATATCGATACTTCATTAAAATAATATCGATTCTGAATAAAAGCAGCAGGCTCGCGATTTTTTTATATCGGCAATCAGCGTAATGTGCAACTTCTCCGCTGTACTTTTTACAATCATTTCAAATTACGATGAGCCAGCTACCGCGGCGTTAGATTAGTTAATCGTGTTTCGTTCGGGTGCCGTACATTGCCACTTTCAGAAATTTCACTTGCACGTTGGGTTAATGTCCCCGTAGTGGACGCGCCCAAAAATATAAAAAAAATAAAATAAATAAATAAATAAAAAAAACCCAAAAGTAAAAAATCGTTTAAACCGGAGGAGAAAAAAGTAAATAAATAAAAGTAGCTACGTCCCCGTGCGAATATACCAACGTGTGACTCCTAAAAAATTCAACTCTTCATAATTTCTTCTTCAATCTCTTCTTACCTGCGTCCGAAACGCTTGCTTTCAAGTCACCTGCGCTACGATTTTCCCCTAATTTCATAAGCAGATTAAAATCGAAATTTGAAAAAGCTACCATTTAATTGCGCTCATTTGTACCGTAAATCTTACAATCTTCGCTTTCGCTCGGAGTATTTGAAAGAAAAAAAAATTTTCGCTTCTGGACTAGTAACGGTTCTTAATTTTTGCCGGTGTACCATCAATTTCGACCTTAGCCCTCCGTCTCAAATATCAATTTTAAACGAATATCGCCTAATTATGTTTAAAACTCTTACCATTTATGGCGCAATTTTCGAAACTTGTACTTACATTGTGTTCTAAAATTGTACGGTTTTAAAATGTTTCATCAACCGTTTCCATATCGTTAATTAAAATCGAATTTCAATAGTCTCCCATCACTTGCGTTCGCTTAATTTGTTGTATATCGATGTTTTTGGAAATTTTTTTTATTTGTAGCATTTCTTTAAAAATAATCGTAACGCACTTTTTCTTTTAATTTCTCAAACGGTAAAGCGTAGGAACCAATTTTTACTACCTATATACGAAGCTATTTAAATAGACACTTCGAAATTCTATAAATTTAATACGATGCTCTTGTACAGAACAAAAAAAAGTACAAATTCGCCTCGCTGAAAAAGAAAAAGAAAAATCGTTAGAAATATAAGACGATTATATGCGATATTATATATGTCCGATTTTACAAGTGAACAAATTCGATAATTATTTTTCTCCATTTAAATGTTTTCCCGAAATATTTCACGTTGGCCGATCAAAATATGTTTTATACTCTCTTAACTGTGCGCTATCGCTTAAATTCTCAGTATCTTGCAACTAGTCTCGTACTACTCAGTTTGTAAACTAGCTCTCTGTATTCTTTCATTCTGTTGTTGTATATAAAGATATCACAGTCAGATAAATTTTTAATTACGGGAAACAGAGTTGTGTTATTACATCTTTCTCTAATAGTCCACGATATTCTTAATAGGACAGTAGTGAAATTAATCCGCTTTATGCGAGATATCCTTTCACTAATTTTATTGGCGTGACGTGGTTACCATTTTTCAATAAAATATTATCGGATTAATGTATTAGACAGTGTGTAGCTTTTTCAGCAACCCCTGCGCCATTATACGTTATTTTCATGTTTAAAATAAATATGAATTGAAATAATAAATATATTACTATTTAGAGTTTGTCCTACTTATTCTTTTTTTTTTTTTTTATTATCATTACTATTACTTTTTGTTTGAAAAAAATTTAAAAAAGGTGTAATATTACACTTGGTCATTTTTCTAACGTTTTAGCAATTTTCCACACGTCTCGACTGCTGCGTGTCAGACCAATTCGCGATTCAATATTTCACGTCTTCACATGTTTAAAAAAAAAAAGGAAATCATTTGAAATTAATCCGAACTGTGTATAATATCTTCAAAAATCTTTAATAATGAATATGTTTTTACAGTGCTGCACTCTTTTCTGCATGAATCTGTGCGCGGTTTATATGTTATGTTGGGTAAAGAGGTGTCTAGATTGTTAATACTGAATGATTAGCAGTTAATGTGTATTAAACAATTTAATTTTTTTCTTTTTCCGGAAACCTTTCCACTACGTTATTTTCATGTTTAAAATAAGAAGTATATTAAAACAATTTTTTTTTTGATTTGTCCTACTTAATAACTATTTTTATTGCGATTTGTATATTATTATTATTATTATTATTATTATTATTAGACCGTTGAAAACAGAGAGATTCGAGGTTTGAACGGAACAATAAATCGTTTTGTGGGGTATTTTTGCCTCGGCAGAGAAATAACCGACTGAAGACACTAACCCGGAGGTGCGCCGTCGAAATTAATAAACGAAAAATAAAATAAATAAATAAAAAAATAAAATCGCTTTTATGAGGAAAAAATGTATTATTTTTTATGAACGAAAAAAAAAGAAGAAAAAAAAAAGGAATTTAAAACTGTTCTTCGTTTCCTTTTAATTTAATTCGTTGTTTCGCTTGCTTTTTTCCATTAACAACTAAAAAGATGAACTTTGCCAAATTAACCGGTTAATAACTCGAAAGAAATGAGTGGCGTTCAAATGAAAGGAAAAACCTCAACAAAACATTGTCGATTCTTGCACAAAGTATCGTTTTTCGCAGTTCATTCGTGATACGATGGGCGTTCCTCCCTTAAATTGTTTGAAACTCTTACAGGTGCTGGAGTCGTTGGTTTTTTCATTGTTAAAATTAATATTGGCGCCGTATTTTGCCCGGTTGTTTTTGTTTAAATCGTTACTTCGGGATTTTTCCTTTTAAACTATCCATCTAGAGTTAGCAGCGTAAGTAATATTGTTGCAGTGAACTTTTAAAAAGGATTAGTTCGAGAGTTGCTTATTTACATTTTCATGATTCTTCTAATATTCTAGTTGCTAGGAGACCGTCTATTCTACCGGTGTACACATAATAAATTGTAGAGACGAACCTGTCGATGAATTTAAAAAGAAATTAATATAACGCGTATTTTAAGTAATACGTAAACTTATATTCATTCGAACGCGGGAAAATAAATCAAAAATACATCATCGTTCCTCTGTCAGAAGATGGCACACCGAAAATCATCGAGTCATGACGGAATTTGTCATTTATTCGTTATTTCAAAATTAAAAGTGGTTCTTTCATTATTATTATTATTATTATTATTATCACTATTATTGGTTTTTTTTTCCCATTTTATTTTTGTATATCGTATGAAATTAGAGTTAACTTTCAAAACTTTTTTTTTAGTGTTATTTTTATTAAAGCAAAAAGCCTGCGTAAATGATGTATTCATCCTCTAAACAAAATCCCCCCCTCCCAGAATATTACTTAATGTGTTGATATTTTAAAGAGATATAAAAGTAGTTTTAGTAAAAATTAGTCAGCGCGAGAACTTCGGAGCGTCCAGAGAATGGCCAATCTTTTTATAATTGTAATGGAAAATATGAAAAGTGCACAGAAGTTCATACGCGGTATGATTGTAACAACACTACGTGGATGCGGTGAAATGAAATGCGATCGTGGAATAACTAATGAGGCTTAGCGACGGTCTGAACGTCAATAAAAAAAGGTCACATTATTTCTGATGACTCTGAGACAACATGTTGACGTGTGAGTACTATTTTGAAATTTTTTCGGTTATCAGGAAAACATCTTCGTCCGGTGAGTATAAACGTCACGGAGTTCGAAAGTAAGACATCAATATATGCGGAAATATATAAACGCGACTTTGGCAACGTAGCTAGAAACTATCTTAAAAACTCGGGGTCCTACTGGTTACGTTGTATTCTTAAGATACTCTTAAGACTTGCATGAAAATTGCAAGACTCGTGATAAATCGCAAACTTCCATCGGCATGTGCGTAAGAATTAAACGGCGGCCTTGTGCTTCCTTGTTTTTCTCTGATTTCCGCGAACTTTTCTCCGCTTTGTTGTGTATTTTAAAGTTTAATTTCGAGTTTTGTAAAGATATCTCGCCATCTAGAAGGAAAGTAAAGGCGGCCTTGGCCGGGTGAAAAGTTCTTCACGTTGTTTTGAAAACACTCCAACGGTTTGCCGGTGGTGGTACGCAAAATAAACGTTGCATGCGAAAAATCCGCTACTAGCTGGAAGATCCTTGTAAAATAAAAATGCCGATGACCGTGTGTGCGACAATGGAAAGTGCCAAACAGCATACAAGAGCGGTAGTGTGAATGCTGTAAAATTAAGGTTGTTCAGCACGTCCCGTGCATCGTCAAATGGGCGGAAGTTCTTGCGAAAGATATTTTCTGGTGATAGAACTCGGGGTAAGGGGCAACCCCTGTAATATGCAATTGTTCAAGAAGAACGAAAATTACTAAACGAGTTGGTAGGATATTTGTCATAGTTTTCACCCCGGTTGTTTTTGCGGTAGATGCCCCAGATTCTGACTGCTAATGGATGTTTGCTGAGGTTAGAAATTGTTTGCCCAGAGCAGAAAATACGTCTGAGAAATAACTTCAGTGAAAATGGTTTCTTTTTATTTTGAAGACAAAAAGATCGACTTGCTGGAGTCATCATCACTTGGGATACTTTTGAATTAACAGTGTTCCTAAAATATCGAAAAATATAGATAAACATTAAAATTTTAACCGATTAATAGTGGAAATATAAATTAAAAATTCTCTTCGCGGCCACGTTTATACAGCGTTAAGAAAAAAATTAACAAGTGTAAAAAGAGAATGTTTCTCTACAAACTCTACTGTCTATTATTAATTTGTATTTTTTGCCAGTTCCATTCCCTATTTTAATTTTTCTACGGCTTTTTTCCTTCTACTACTAATGGCATATAGATTAAACTTTAAAAGCATAGCGTTCTAACATCCGGTATTTTTCATTATTTATTATGAGTCATTTATAAGGAATGTCTAATACTGAATTTGTCTTTTCAGCGCAGCTTGATGACTAAGTGTCCGCGACTGTTAAGCCCGCCGCATATTGATCCCATCCCACGCATAGTACACGCATTGCACACGTACAGCCCTTGCCCATCTTTTTGTTCATAAAGCATGTAAAACATAACGAACAGATCAAAATTTTTAGCAACTAATAGGTTTAAACCAACCAACGCACCCTCGAAAACTATGTGCGGTCGACGCGTGAGCGTGAACTGTGGCTGGGTCGAATTTTCGATAGTCCGTTTAAATACTTTTTACAGAATAAAATCCGCGTATGTGGCGTGAGCCAGGTTCAATATGTGGCGAGCTTTAACAGAGGGTGCTCCACTATTTTTGCGCGCGCGCTACGTATTGCCAGCTAGAGACAGGAAATTATGACTCTTTTCATTTAACGTACTTTTAGTTTTTGAGAATACCTCAGTTATTCCGAAATGATGACTAAGACACCAAGTGGATGCGGTCGAGGTAATTTAACCTTAATAAAGAAACAATCGGAAATAAAAATTTTCCGAATATTATGCAGTAAAATTAGGGAAGAATAATGGTCACACGCACATTTAATCTGAATAGTTATTTTAAGCTCTAATCGAAGCATATCCAAAAACTTTTTGTTGTCATTTTGCTTATTTATTCATATATTTTAACACGAAATTTATTTCTCCGGATCATGCACTTACGGCGATAGCGTACATCAATCGTGAACATTCTTCTAAATCGTCACCTACGTGAATTCCGAATCGTTTTGCTATAATAATTGATGTATCATTTATGAAAAATAAATAAATAGACGCGATTGTCAGTCTTTTAATCTAACATTAATTCGAAACGGATTCACTAATAAGATACCGGGGATGGGTCAATTACTCTAAATGGTGATTTCAACATTCTTAATATCGAAAAATTGAACGAAAAAATAAATTTAACTAAAATTAGATCAAGATCGAATCGGTACAAATTCAGTGTAATTTACAAGCTACTCTTCACACTGTATCCATTTCGAATAAGCAATTGTATCACTCCGCACTGTACTTTTTAACACAAGTCTACTTTATCTGTGTTTTTCCGTTTCATCAATATCCTACAAACATTTAACACTTCTTATTTGCGTGAATTACAAAAATTTAACAATAATAACAGAAATTTTATCGCAGTAATTCCATATAGCAACATCATTCGTATTCATTCTGTTCGATTTCTGTACTTTGGCTAATTTTACACAAACGCATTTTTTTCGAAATTATACATAATTACAATTTAGCTCTTTCGCTCGTTTCTCTTCCTGTTGTAGAATAATTTTTCGTTTATATTTAGTCGCATTTTCGTTTTTGACAATCGGTCGGATGAACACCACCCCATTTGTCGATCTGTTATTTTTGTTTTCCCGCTTTTTATTACTCGATTCGTCCTTAAGATTGGTCTTGATTTCAATTTTTATTGAATATATTCACAACCTACCGTTTTAATTTTCTGTCTTAACGATTTCACTGCTAAAACTAATTCTTAAACATTTCAACATCTTTTTTTTTTTCTCATTACACCGCGAATTTATCGTATCATGTATTACTCTAAATCATTTGATTATACTCATCTGTCTAATTTCTTAATGATTGCTTTCTAGCAGTTTTGTCAAACTTGTTCCATAGTTCTTCGTATTTTTATCGTTTCGTAATGCTATAGACGCGACTGATTTTTTTCTGCATCTTCCAGTTTACTTATTACGAATTTTATTTGTCGCTTTCAATACTACGCTAATATCTTATAATTTTACTTCGTTCTACGAATTTCCTTCCGATGTTTTCATTTTTTATTTTCACTTACGCACGTTTAACCCCTTTCGGTATAATCATGTAAAAATTTAAGTTTGCATCATCGTAAGTTCTTTTTACCACAATGACTACCCTAATGGTATACTAATCATTAGCTGTATATTTATTTTTCGATTACACTAAATAGTAAACATTCACTATAGTATCGAACGAAGTGGAAATTGTAAGTAAACTTAACAGACACAGTGTTTCTATGTTTTAAATCTAAACAAAAATCATAAATTACAGATATGCCCATCTTCAGTAGAAACCTTGGACATGTGGATAACTTCAACAGTCACGAAAACCTTTCCTGCTTTAAATCAATAATTACAGATAAGTTTATTGGACGACAAAAAATCTTAAATGCACATAATTATTCAGGTATATTTAATATATCCGTATTAACTTTTACTGATTTTTTTTTAATGTATATTCTTCTTCCTTTTAATATTCGCTAAGAGATGTAAGTGGCTAAACTCGGAAAAATAACTTAAGAAAAATGTATTCTGTTTTTTTTTTTAAATTATGGAATTTAGGTAAAACATGGTGTGCATTAAAAGCATTTGTTCGTTTATATGTCGCCCTTTCTCATCCCCCCTTTTTTTTTGTTTTTTTGCAATTCTGTATTTTAGTACCATATCGCGCTAAATATCGATAAAATATCCTACGTACTGACCGATAAGGAAAATCGGATTTAAGGAATGAACTTCGAATGGAATATTACTCTTGCACTGATTCGTCATCGCGGTGTCATTTCGTATGTGTTTATATTTAACATATTTTTAACAGTGTCTTTTCGCTTCTGTTTTTCAAATGATTCCGCTATTAAGCGTGTTTATTGTTTTTCCGAAAATAACGAAATAATCTTTAATAGCGGATAGTTCGAAAATGTTGCCGCATTTAGTCTTTTATACTTGCCTGAATGACCGCGGAACCCGATTCCGAATTACTTTTTTCGATCACCTCAGTCTGAACTTCAACAATTGAGACGCGTTGTTGCCAATATGAAAACGCTTGCCTACTAATTTTTTTTTATCTGCCTAATAAATGAAATCTGAAATTGAAGCGAAATAAGAATTAGGCGAAAAACGACAAAACCAAAGATTATGCCGCCGTATAGATTTTTTATGTTGTTGTTTCTGAATCTACTAACAGCGGTGGCCTTAGTCAGCCAATTTATTTCCTTATATTGGTCTGGCGTGTAGGAACTCTAGGAGATTTCGGTTCCTTCGATAAAATAATTTGGTTGACATTTCACAGATTTTTTCGACAAATGAATTTAAATGTAGCTTCTAGAGAATATGTCGGAATATACGATGTTGGTAGCGTCGTTGTAATTTGTGCCGCTGTTGAGAATGATATCGAGTGCATGAAAATGATTGCTTTTTCGCAGGCGGTGGTTAAACTGAATACACCGTGCGGATATTAGTGACTGCATGTCTAGCATGACACTGGTTTTCCTGGATTCGTCAGTAAATAATTCATGTCGGTAGGAGTCACGGCGCGCTTAGTTGTTACACTGCATAAGTTAATACCCGGATACGGAAACTTCAGTATTTTGAAAATACCGTATTTCCGAAAGATAATGCTAGAACAACTGTACGTCGAGCAGAACCCCGGTTTGGCTGAAATTTATTTTCTGCCCTATTACCTCGCTTGCATTTAAAGTTTTGGACTTTTTAATCATTTAACAGTTTAAAAAAAACAAAATCCAGCTTACTTTGTGCCATTATCGTAACAAAAACACCGACCATTGCGGAAAAAAAAATTTAAAAATGCAACAATTAACAGAGAAAAGATTCGTTATAAATTGAGACCTATATATATATATATATATATATATATATATATATATATATATATATATATATATATATATATATATATATATATATATATATATATATATATATATATTAATTACAACGAAATTCGTAGGCTACCTCCTATTAGAAAAAATGTCCCAATTTTATGTAACGTTTATTATATTTAATAGGTTTTTTGTGATTATGTTATTATTTGTAAATTTTGATCATTTTATACAAAGTATAGAAGAGAAAGAGACAGAAATGTAAGCAAGAGGGGTCAAGCGGCACAGCCCTTGCGGGGCTAAAATGGCCGAGTTTATATATATATGTATTATACATACCAACTGATGTTTAAAAAAAAAAAAAGAATAAATAACAATTAAAAAATTCGAACTAATAGACAAGAGTGTTATTATAAATTGTGAGGAACTGCATGAACAGTAACGTTAGACTAAGAAATATATCTATGAAACATTTAAAATTCGAAGCCTATATGGTATATTAACAACGCATATTTTTTAAACTACCTTTATTAAATATAATTCGTTCGCTAAAAATAATTTTATTCCTAAAAGTTAATTAATAAGAGTTCGGTATTCCAATAGAAAAAAAAAAAAAATCAACACTATAAAGGTTGTAAATTATTGATAAAACTAAATTGGAATATCTCTCTGGGGATGCATTAAATGCGTAGCTTTTGTTTTTCTATTTTCCGGACCCCAACAAATACTGTATTCTTTGAAATTACACGTTGTTAGCCATGACAAAGCGATTTTCATTAAAAATTCGGAAGATCGGATTTCATTAATGAAACTTTTGTTGGTAATGGAAAAAACCGACTTCTACATTTATTCAGTCTGCGTGAAAAGTAAATTTCGGTTTTACAGTTTTGTCGATATTAGAAAAGTGATGAACGACTACGGGCAAAAGGTTTTCGCTTTCAGACTTTTTTAAAAATTATACATGTATATATGTATACTTTTTTTTTTTTTGTTGGAATTGAAGTTAACAGTAAGGAAAAAAGAGAAAATAAAAATTTTTTTGCGAGAACGTGGTGTTTTTTAACTGGCATTTTTCGATGGTAAATTTGTCAAGTCACTGGTTTTTTCTGTCTTTTTCCAAGGGAACCGCGCTAAAAGTCCCGTTAATTTCGGTTTAAAAATGGCCGTTTACGACAAACGTAATACTTTACAGTCCTCTCGCATTGCCTGTTTTGTCCGTTAGTAGTAATATCTCATTTTGTTTTTAATTTTCGTTCCATTTTTATTTTTTTCACAACCCCGCGCAAGATAACGTACCAACCCCGTTTCTGCCACTTAGCAGGAGCTACATAGATAGTTCTTTATAACCTTGTCGTCCGTCCATTTTAAAGTTTTTCCTCCACTGTTTATAACAGTTATTTTACATAGGTCCATGTGCAGAATAATCGGCTATCTTTTAATTCATAACACGTGGATTATTTAGAAATTTCCAGTCAACTTGATTTTATTTAGTTATTTTTCAAAGATTTTTTCGAAAGCTCATAACAATAATGATAATGGATTTATTTAATCCCATTTTTCATATAAAGTGTGTGTATGCATACATATATGTATGATTTTATAAAAAATATTTCGATCAAAAAATGTGCTTGGAAACATTAATAAACGAATAGTATATATACTGGGGTAGCACACTGTCTTGCAAAACATATTGGGCACTGGGAAATATATTTCAGGGCCACAGGAGGTAGCCTACATTCGACAGTTGCGCTATTTCATCATTAATGTTTACGGATCCCGAAACATATGGTCCACAACGGAAATGAAAGAAAGGAAAATTGAGACTAGCAAAACAAGATGCACAGGTGTCCATTTCCGTGAATTTCGAAACACGTTGGAATTAGATGATTAGTGAATTATTTTAACAAGCGTTAATTTCGGTATTATTGATATTAGAGATAATGTTTGATAGTAAAAATATTAATTTCTTCTTTTTTCCGGCTAAACATATGGCATATTTCCAGAGATGTTACTAATATACGTATATGTATATCTGTTTATATTCAATTTAGGTGTTTATTAATTAATTTGTTTCATAGAAATACTTCATCTATTTCTCAGCGACTTACTAATAGGCGGGAATGTTATTTTTAAATTATAATACATTTGCCATCAGATAAACAGTAAGATCTATGGACAACCCGTTAAGAATATTAGCTTTACAAAGCCTATACGAAGAAAATGACGCACATAAAATACGTAAAGAAGGAATTTAAAAATATAACCAACTAGTAATTAATTACGGTTATTAGCGCAATAACAAAACTGTAAAGTTAACCTACATTGTTATCGCGTTATTGGAGCTACTAGAAGAATCAAGATAGGGAGTCATAATTGTGTTTTTTTGGGAGGGAGGGAGCGTTAGAGCTACACCCGGAAACGAAAAAAATGGGAAATGAACACCGGCAGTTAAATATTGATTCAGTAAGATCTTGGTAATATATATAGGAACTAGTAGTATAGCTGGAGTGACTTTAATGAGGAGAGGGGAAAAAAAGCAGAATATAAGATGTACAATAGTTTGAGTTTCGACATATTTGTACTTTCCGTTTTACATTGCGCAGTGACTGATATGGTTTTTATATTCGTGAGCGGATAGTGTCGATATCGTCTGGGGACTATCAACTGGCCCTGTCGTCGACTGAACATCTCGAATTTCGACTACTCGCTGTTTTCATGTTTAGTGAGGCACATTGATTCTCAAAACTTTTACACATCATTTCATCATTTTTCCCTCGAGCAATTTTACATGAAATCGAAAAAAAAAAAAAAAAGTAAATAACCGTAACATCGCTAATAGTTTACACCATTGCGCATCGATTGAAGATAAATTGAAATTTCTCGCATTGTAATTTTTAAGATTTTTCAACGAAAATAGAGAATAATTCGGAAAATACAAAGAACAATCAAACGAAATTCAACAACTCGGAAGCCTCGTACAGCAACTAGTCCAAAAAAAGATTTTCGGAATAATATTGGCCATTCGATCGGCCATTAATTCACTTTACGATTAACCAACCACGGCCAGTCGATTACGACCGGATTCGCCTACCGGAAACAATGGCAATATAATTTGTCATATATGAATTATTCCATCGGGGGCCGCAAATCTAGCCTAACGGCGGTATTTCAGTGCTCCCCCTTGTTTATATAACAACAGTTTTGAAGAATATTAAAACGAAAAAAAAAAAAAAAATTTACAAAATAAGCGCTGTATAATTAAAAAAAAAAAAAAAAACAAAAAGAAAAACAGTAATTCGAAAATTTTCAGCTCTAACTTCGATTCGGCTTTAAATAATTTCAGATTTTTAAAACAAGAGAAACAGAAATACCGGTTGATTCGCAACCGGTATGTGCCCTTCTTTTAGGTGGCTGGTTTTCAAGAATAAACGAAAAACTTTTTCCGCAGTCCATGGCACACCAACAGCGTCGTGATGTCTCTGCTCGGAATTCATTTTCACCGATAACTGCTAATATTTTGCGTTGTTCAATTATTCGAAAGGAAACACAACAACGACGACAAAAGAACAAAAACAATTTAACTCACCTTTATTACGCAATTAAAAATTTAATCAACGACACAAACCTAGTTCATTCGCTAACGAAATAGAATTAATTAAAATTCTGCTTGCGCGCTTACCTGTAACAGAAAACGAAAAATTAGGTTAAATTGCCGTTTAAAGCGAAAACAAAAAAAAAATAGAACACAAACTATGCCTAACTGTGCGTATATAAAAAAAACTTTGAAAAATTTTAAACTAAAATAAAAGTTAGCCGTTACTTCACAATTAAATTGTAACGATAAATAATTGGATATGGCGCTACCTGAAAAAAAGAAAAAAAGGTGGGCAAAAGCGTGGGAAAAAAACAAAAGCGAGATAAAAGCTATTTCCCGTTCGACGACTAACACCGACTGAAATCGATCCGCGTGCTCCGTTAAAAACGAGCAGGCAGGCGGCGGATCAGTCGGATAAAACTTTGCCGAAGCATTTAACTTTTACCGTAATCGACGCAGTTTCCGCCGATCGCAGTAACATTTTCGGTCCTCCTTTCGATCACGGCCTAAACAATTTTATTCCAGGAAAATTGCTGTATGCTGCCCTTGTAGCAATTAGTTGAGAGCAAAGGTGTTAGAGTCATTTTTTCGCAATTGTCATTAAACACACTCACTATCTCGTTAATAGACGGATAATTAAAATAATTATAACGCAGAGAAGTCGCGGAGTATCGTTGTTAAATTACTGCCAATTTGGGCACAATTCTCCTTCAATTCGAGATATATAGAGTAACTCGCGTCATCTCTCGTTCACCTCGTAGGATGGTGTCTCATCTCCATTGTTCAGCTCTTCTATCGTCCGCTATGTCCAGCCTTTTCAAATGGATTCTTTTACGCGAATTTGTTCTTTTTTTTCAAAGTGCTAGACTCGGCGAAGCACTTACCTTTTCAACCCCAACTTTCCTAATTCGAATCTCAATAATATGCGTGAAAAATTCGTCGCCGTTTTGAAAGTGCACACTGAACATAGTTTCCCATCGAAAATTACGTTGTCTGCCATTTTTTCCAGCATGAGAAAATGAGAAAACTCTCGATATATTTTTCCAACAGTATAAAGTTTTACAAAAGTTAAAGAGGTATATAGAATTTTTTCGTTTGGGTCGCAAATTTAATTTAACGATAACGCTTAAGGAATTGCTTTATTATCGTTTAGACAACATCAAAAAAAAAAAAAAAAAAAGCACTTTTGGATAATTTGATGCTTTCTTGTTTTTTATTCTTTTAAACTTTTTTTTTTTTCTATCTGAATTTCACGGGTCTTGCTAGTTTTCGACCTGCAATTGGTATCTTGTCAAGCATAAAAATAGACACATCTTAGTATTGATTCGGCGGTCCAGTGGGTCCGCACCGACTGAGTGAGTATATAAAAACGTTGACAAAAAAACATGCATATAAAATTGCGGATCGGCTTTTTGAAGAGCCCGAGTGAGATTTTCCTGGCGGAAGCTTCAACAGCAAAAACAACGTTGAAAAACAATGCGAACGTTGTTTTTTTTTCGTTTTTTTTTTTTTTTTTTATTGGTCTCGTTGTCACTCAGAAGCAATTAAAAAGGGAAATGTATCAGTTAATTATATTTTGATGCGGTCAGATAATGCTAGTAGGAAGGAACAAACAATGATGGGAACAATGTGTGGAGAAGGAAAAGATGGGACATACTTGAGATATACATATATACATGCTAAAAATATTGTGATTCGGACGACGAGTTTATAATAACATGTCGAGGATGGACGGGATTCTTTCTACATTCCGCCTTCCCCGGTTCAATCACTTCCTTAACGATTTTTTTATTGTATTTTTTTTTTTTTTTTTTTTGAGGTAAGGATAGAAAAACGACCTTTGAAGACGGAAAAGTTAAGATTTAGGAAGCATTGTAGGGAGTAGGAAAATTCAGCTTTAATAGCGTACGGGATATTATTATGTTCGGAGGAGAGATTGGAGCATTCAAACAGCGCATGTGGTCAGGATCGCAAACGAAAGTACGGTCACTAGAGTGCAATGAACTATTGAGGGACGGTAGATAGCAATGATGAGAAAACGTTTGAGGCGGAGGGAAAATAATAGAACCAAGAACAGGACCCCGTCTAGGCTGAATAGTAAAATGAGTTAGGATTAGAAAAGAAGCAAGGATATATATGACCAAAGTCTGACATGATTTTTTTTTTTTTTTTGGTGCAGGGGAGTATGTTGTGTCCAGGAATCTTTTTGACAAAATAAGGAGAGCCTAACGTTAGTAGCTTCTATGATTTCCTCCATAGTTGTTGTTACTTTCCCGTTTCTCTCTTGTTCAGTCGCCTTTATGTTAGCCCTCCGAAGCTTTTACTTTTGTAATGCGAACGTCTTATATTCGAATGTGTTCTCTTACTTCCACAGAACGTGCGATCCTTTAAATCTTCTAAGCCTTAACCTCTCGATTGCTTACAGTGCCCTCGGCATCCGTGCCACATGCTGGTATAACTTACAATATTTTCGTGTCGAGCAAGTGCCATTGTTGAAGTGTCCAAAGAAAAAGAAAAAGGGCTGATTCGTTTACATGTATATCTTAACAACGACGTTATTATTATTCGTGATACAAGAGCTTCGTGGCCACACTATATACTGTTTCGGGCTACATGTGGCACGCGTTAGGCAGCTGACAGAACCATCTTCGATATGTCGTCAAGAAGTAGGCGTGCTTTCTGACTGTTTTCTCTCGTCCAGAAGCTTGCTGGAGGTACAAATTTTATCGGCAGCAATACTAATCGCTCAAAAATTTTATACGAGAAAATTACTTATATACATATATACAAGAGGGTTTTATCGAACGACTCGCTATTTAAAATAGCCATGGAGGTGTCGGCTGAGATTTAAGTTTCTCCGTTCGAATGTGTCAAGTTTTTCTTCTGCACGCCTTTTAATTCCTCTCAATTGAATCGGTCATACCTACGTGCCGGCAGAAAGAACGCTTCTTAAAATCGGTTCATTTTTCGCTCTTCCATCCTGGCCTTATCTCCATTATCTTGGATAATTATTCGGCGGGTAACTTCCACACACGACTGAAAACACCGTTCAAATATGCATCTTAATCGAGCTGCATCAGCTAAAATTGACTTTGCGATCTTGCTGCGGCTAATAATTATAAATGAAACAAACGATAACTACGAAAATACGCTAGAAAAATATCCCGTAAAAAAAACCATTTCCAACGTTACTCGTAAACTTTCCGTTACCGTGATTAACGATCGAGTCCGTCAGCAGATATTTTTAATCGCTAGTCTAATTTTCCTCGTTGGTTTGTCTCCGAAATTTCAATCAATTACCAACACGATTTTCTGGGTTTGTTTGATTGATATTTTACCGCAAAACCTTGGCGAGCTTTAACGAAGAGGTTTATTAGATTATCGACATATATATAATTTATTCGTTTAATTTTTGACAAAATTATTTCAAAAATTGTAAACACCCAGTTTGTGTTTCGTTCTTTATTTGACAAGGATATTTTTTCCTCCGTTTTTTTTTTTTTTTTTGTTTGTTTTTTATAATATACAATCCACTGACCAGAGATGCATGCTACTGATAAGACATACCGCGGTTTTGAGGTGATTTATTAAAGTGCGCGATGTTATACGTATCGCGATGAGGAAAAAGGCCATTTTAAATTGTTGACCGAAATTTCACCGTAAGAAAAGTTGTTTTTTTTTGTCCTGGCTTTAAATGCTATTTAGCCGCTAACTAATCAGTAACCTTTTCAGTAAATTAGTCTATACTTTTTTGGCCGTTGCTGGGAATCGAACTCGGGACACCACTATCTTAATATAGTCAAGAGACGGCCTTGAAAGTTCGCGGCATGGCTTTATTCAAGCTTACGGCGCCGACCATATGGTTGAGAATGTAATTTAACAATTATGGCTGCGTAGAAATGAGATTTTCAAAACGCAATCTCAACAGCGCGAGACTAGAAACGTGTATGTTTCGTTGTTCACCTAAAGTGCATGAAAATGAAATGTAGTATACACACTTTTCGATAATTGGAAAGTTCGAAAGCTCCGTGCAATCCCATTACACCGATACACGGACACAGTGCCGCTTACGAAATTTACAACCACGTGCGCTAACTCTTCAGCAGAATAACTTGTTAAACCGGGCCAGAGGATTATCTTAAAATTATATCGCGAAAGCGCGTTGTAAATAGCATAAGCTCGCCAGCGGAGGAATTTAGCCGGTTCCGGTCCGTAACCGCTGGAAGACGCGGCTAACGATCGAACAGTGACAGTTCATCGATAGGGATTTTCGTGGCGAAGACTTTGTCTGCAGGTGTGTGCGTGAAAAGTTTCCGACGGAAAGCTGGGAACGGTGGCACGGCGAATCTTGTTGAAAATATATTCATTGACCGAGATTGCGGCGGGATCGGCGGCGCGCGGACGCACGGAAAACATTTACTTAGAAGGTGGAAGAGAAGGAGGAAGTTTCGGTTCGGTGCGATTTTAAATTTTATTTATGATGCGATCGGAGCGCGTGTAGGTTGGTTTGTTGTCGGAGTGTAGTGCGCGGAGCGGCGGGCAGCGGAGTTTTAACAAGAGGAAGATTGGTGATAGTGCCGTTTATCTGCCAGAATCGGTTATTGGTATTCAGCTGTACTATTTAGGAGCAGCCGATTGATTTACGATAGTTATATTATAGTTTGCTGTGCTGCGAGAGTCGCGCCAGTCTTCGAAGCTGTTCTTTAAGAAGGCACTTTGTATGCCGAGTCGAGTAATATGCTCGCAAATCAGATACCTATTTGCAAAGGCAACTCCGCACAAAAGACGATTCCGCGACAATTCTCCCCGGCTTTTCCTTTAACTCGTGATGACTTGGTCTTTCGCAAAGGCCTCCTCGTCCCGACTTCTGCCCGGCTCTCATTGCCATCCGTTCTCGTCGCTGCTTTCCGAATTGTTTTTTATTTAACGCGCATACGGCGAACCAATTTTGAACTGGGAACAGCGATTTTATTTCTGCTTATCTTTCTTCTTTTTCTTCTTCTTCGTAGCAGTGTATAAAAAAGCAGTTCTTTTAACAAAAGCCTTCGACGAAATAATATTACTCACTTATACTCGCGAATAAAATGACGAAACGAAATAGGCAAATATTCCCTACATCCGCTTTATTGCTCAACCCCCGTTCCACTCGTAAACAAACACAGCTCGCCGCCTATATAGCACATTTCCTTTTTCCATTATTTCTCATAATTCTGCAGCTTCCATTTGATTCCGTCTGCCCCGCTTCTCGTATATTTGTCGAACATTTCGAGCACAGATTGCAAGTTGTTCGGGACTGCTAGCGGTTTTAATTATTCGCATTCGCCGAAAAATTCGGCACCGTTTTTACAGTCTATTTTCCTATATATATATATATATACATATATATCGGCAACACTCGCAAGTCGAACTGCTCCGTAAAATTAAACGGACGGTAGTCTACAACTAAATTATGTGCCATACACCTATGCATACATATAAACTCAACGAATGTCGCCGTGGAGCCAGGCCTTGAACCAGCGCAGGATAATAGTCCCTTATAGTGTTCACAGCCGGTGGATAGTGGAATAACCTTTAGATATGTTACGAATAAGTTTTAACCAATGGAAAGTCTCAGGCAAACGATTCTAGCAGTGAGATTTTTACCTGACAGAGTGACAAACTCGGTTTCCTTCTGCTTACCGGAATATGTTAACATGTTGCCTGCAAAGAATTCCGTCGAGTCACATGTTGTCTCCTCGGTCTATCTTACTATACATCCCGGGATTTGAATAGGACGTTACCCGCGTTCTTTCTATTGCTGCTCTTTTTCATACCAGCGAGATGCAGAAGGTTAAGCTACTGAGCTACTACCAAATTGCGACTAACTTGACTCGTTCCGGATCCCTTGTCACTCCCCCTCCCCGTTGGATATCGGAAAAAAATCTGGAAAAATAAGGGCAGCCGAGGGAAAGGAATTCATCTCTTACTCTGATTAGCGCCGCCGTCGGGCTTAGTATATTGTGAAAGTTAATTTCAAACCTCCGACGTCCTGTCACGACTTCCTACGGATACGATAGGTATTCATTTATATACCGGAACAATTTAAGGGGAAAAAAAAGTAATAAACATCTATATACGTACACATACGTATGATAGATTTAAAACAATTATTATAAAAGCAAATATGTTCAAAAAAAAACCCAACTAATTTATATATAAACACGCCTCATTAATCATTGCAATTAATACAGATTTATAAAACAAAAGATACCCCTATCTATAACCTATTGATAAACCGAAGCCGATGAATCAATAAGCATTCTGCTAAAAAAGTTTTAATGTTCATGACGCTTAAGTATAGAGTACTAGGCAAACGTGGTGAAGAATTAAGTGGACAGTTTGATATTTTTTTTGTAATCGAACAACCGATGATAAAATTAATTAATTATGTTCATATCTTTTTCCCGGTTATCTTTCATACTGAGCGACGTGACATAAATGTACATATATTTTACGTTTCCGATCTTTCCGTAGAATGTTCAAATGCGTTTCAAGAAATGAATAATTTCGCATTTCGAAAATGTCTAATTAATCGTTTATAATCATTGCAACTTAAATGCTTAAGCAACGATTTCGACAATCGTACACTTCCCAGTTACCACATTCGTCATCTCTTGCTGAAACGCATTTCACGAAATATCCTTCATGCATGAAACGCATTTCACGCCGAAAGAAAAAATCTTTGTAACTTTTAAGTTACGTTATTTTGTTAACATTCGTTCGAGCACCTTGAATACTGAAAATCTACAACTTCGAATGTCGCTACAGACACACCAGAGCAGCGTGCATACACAATCAGGCTTCCATCGAAAAACTTATCTACTATTAATACAATAAATGCCTTGATGATTTCGGCGACTATGTAGAAAAGTAGTTTACACCTTCTGGAGTATTTTTCCCCCGTCGCTAGCGTATCTTTTGTTCAGTCTAGAAGCTGTGTGCAATGATTTTTGAAACGACCTTTGTACTCAAATAGTCGTTGTATTTTTTTCCTTTAAATATATTAAAAGTTACTCTTAGCCTAACTACGAGAGATATTACAGAAAAAGATGGTTAACTATTGCAGATTAGACCATAACAGATGTTATTTGTTACATTGAAATTAGGACTATATCACTAAAGGGTATTGGAAAAAGAGTTTATGATGGGTAGAATACGATCAAAATTATTTATATATATATATATATATATATATATATATATATATATATATATGTATATTATATTAATGGAAACGTGATTCTTAGGCCAACCTCCATCACTTTTTTCGTCTCAAAAGTTACATGTCCCAAAACGTTACATACACTGTATATATAAAAAGACAAAATATCGAGAAAATAGATTGTTGCCCTGGTTAATTATGTTATTCAATAATCGTGATTGCCCAGTAGTTAAGGCGCTTGCCTACCAAACCAGAGGTCACGGGTTCGAGACTTCTTTCGTTCTGGATTCAAGTCGCTCCCGGGTTTACTCAGCTCTAAATAATTGGATAGCAGAGAATTATCTGGGGGAAAGTAAAGGCAGCTGAGAGAGAGGAACTGGCCCCAGTATTCTCATCAGATCCATTAGGCTTAATATCATTATGGAAACTTTAACTTCCCAATCTATGATACCTTATCAAGGGTGTGGGGCTTACTTTATATATTCAACGGACTCTGCTGAATCATTGACCGTCGTCATCGCAAGGACTGCATCACCTGGTCGACATCGAGATACGTACCACCTTTGAATATATTTATAACCCGATTTGTAGACATTTTTTATGTATAGATTTATTAATACATTGCGGTATTATTTTTGGGTGACATTAATCAATTGTCATTTATTTCCACGGTCGACCGTCACAGAAAGATTAGTATAAATATTCACGAATAAATTTTAAATCACGATTCAGCCTCTTGTACTTAAATAACAAACATTCAAATCATATAAAGAAAAAATAAAGAAAATTCAATATTTTACTTCTACAGGAGTAAAATCCGCGGTGGCATCCCTGGCAACAATAGAGTAACGCTTCAATATCAGATTATTAATAAAATATCTATAACAATAATGGTTCTTAATATTACTTATAAATATTCGTACACGAAAATATTTTCGCATGCACAGAGTGCTTAAAGAATATATTCATCCTCCGTGACCAGCAATTATACAACAGATCTTCTAGGTGGAAATAAGTACAGCTCCGTTGTATTTGATATTGAAAATCAGATTTAAAGCAATTGCAAATACTTATTCTGTTATCGAAGTGTATATCAATTTCTGGATATTCAGAAGAGTCGAGTTTGCTAAACGTATGCATGTGTGTGTGTATTTAAATACATTAGAACGAAATCGGTGAATTTTCTTAGACGCCCGCGGTCGGATGAAATTCTGTGTAGAGATCCCTTCTTGAAAGTGTGTTCGCAGTCTTCTGAGACGTAACCGATACAGTTATTATAGCGCTGCACGGCGATGCGGCATAAATAAACGGTATTATTCGCGCCGAGACGAATAAAGAAAATAAACTAGGCGGAACAGACGGAAAATAACCGCAATGGGGAAGAGCCTTCTCGAAGGGAAATTGGAAGAGATTAGGTGTCGGAAGGGCTGGGAAAGGAAATGCATGGGGAATGTCTTGGATCGGCTGTCAAAGAGTCGTGGCGACTAGGAAAGAGGCAAATCTTTTGTTTGGCTGTTGACTGAAACTTTTATCAGCAACCGCCGAGTGACTGACTCCTTTATCATCGGCACAAGCAGCCTTTATCAGCGCTCGTTGCATCCATGCAACTGTTTAGTCTCAGTGTCGGTTACCTTTAGAAATTTTTCCGTCGCAACAATGTCTTCTTCGACGACCGCAACTGTTCTCACTGGCCCCCACCCTGCGACTTCCACCAAATATCCGTTTTATCTTCCCGCAGCGCAGTGTAAATGACGATAAAACTAAACGTTATTAGCGCGATATTGTTTCGGATCTGGTCGCAACGCGCTGGTTAGGTTATCTTGCCAGCGACCGACTGCAGTTTGTTTCCTGTTTCGAAACTTTTGACAGACACTAATAATAATAATGATAATGATAATGATAATAATAATAATAATAATAATAATAATAATAATAATAATAATAATAATAATAATAATAATGACGATGATGATGATGATGATGATGATAATAATAATAATAAGGTGACAACGTTAGCACTGGGAAAAATAAATTTCCGAGCTACGCGATAAGGACGTATTTTTCTAAAGTATGATTTTTTGGCGGTGGAAAATTTCTTGATAGGATTAATTATGTACCTTCGAAAGAATTTTCTACTAATGAAATACTTCTCTTCGGCAGGATATCTCAACGCCGTCCAACCGTCGTTGTCCCGACGGCAACGAAGTTGTTGGCAGATATGAACATTATTTTCTTTTTGATTTTTCTTTATGCAATGATTTACCTGAGGATAATTTCTGGAATCAAAAACCCTGTTCGAAATAGCTAACGTCTAAAATTCTAAATGAGCTTTTTCCCTTGCGTTTGCTTATTTTTAACTTACTTTTTATTAAGCGAAGCATTAATTGCGTAAAAGAGATACCCAGTGCGGACGTTAGGTATCGGCCCCAAATAGCCTCTCTGCCGAGAAGACATTATTCGTTGCAGTTTTTAAGAAAAATAATCTGATTTCTGACAAAATTAGTAAAGAAACAAATAAAAATAAATCTCTCGAAAATGATTTTTAAATTTACTCCTATGCCGATGTAAAGAGACTGTCCTGGCTTTTTTTTCTAGCATTCCGTACGTATAGTGCACCACAGTCTTCTCACCGCTGCAACTAGTCGTACATTCTTCATGACGCAATACGAAAATGTGTGCATGCAAAATTGCAGCTTAGATTTTTAGCTTCAGTCTAAGTGTACATACCGATATGGTACATGTTTACCGTTTTGTCTTTCACACGATTAACGACTATTAATACTTTTAAAAATCTTCACTCGTTGCCTCGCTAGTTAACTGAGGAGATCACAACAATTGGTAGTCTGATCTTAACTAGGCGACATATATCTTAAAAAATAAGATGGTTTAGGAATGATGCAAAAAATTAAGTAGATACAAAAAAACAAAAAAAACTAAAAAAAAAAAAAAAAATCAATAAAATTCAATATAGTTCCGGAACGATGGAATGTTAAAACATTTGGTCATATAAATTCCAGGATTAAAACGCTCTTTTGGAAAACGTATATCATCATGTTTGAACAAATGACTGAAAAAGAAGCGAAAAAGATAAAACAGCTAAAAAATATTCGCTTAAAAATTCATCACCGGTTAAGCTAAGCGTGAAATTTATAACGAACACATCACAATAAAAGGAAACTGTTCCGACTCGTTAATGATACTTGTCATTATTTGAGGAGAAAGAAGCGAAGATGCATTTTCGGATAAATACGGTAGTTACTACAGGATTTCTTTGTCTTTTTTTTTTTTTTTTATGGTAATATATGTGTATGTATGAACTGTTTTGTGGAAAAGCGTAGCCGTTATTAGAATTTCAAAATTTGAACTACTCTCGAGGGGCCGCAAATTCCAAAGTTTGATGAAAACATTTTTCCTGGGGTATGTTATATTACTGTATCGATAGGAATTTGGCTATTTGACGATAATGAAATCATTTCAATTTCCTAAAGAAAGGTCTGCAGTTCGCAAAAAATCAAGTGCGCCGCGATTGTTATTCCGAAATATATTTTTGAGCAGTCTAGAAGAGTTTACGCATTATTGCATTATAGCAGTTTGTTGAACGAGTACAATACAAAATAATGTCGATCTTAGTAATCCTCTAACCGGCTCTGCGGAATCCTAACGTAATACACTTGACCGACCACGTTCCATGCTAATCGGAAAGAATACTCATCAACCGATTTATTCTTTATACGCAGCTATGCGAAATTTTCAGGTTGGTCCGGTCAAATGTCTAAGGGATAAAAACATAATCGAAATAAAAAAAGTAAGCCGTAATAGAGTAATAGTACAACTCTCTTCTTATATCACAGCTAATGAAATGGTGAATAGCTCTCTCTTTATAAATAATGGATACAAGGCATATATCCCCTCGTATCTCATCTCACGGGTGGGCGTTATTAAGGGTGTAGATTTAGATTATTCTGAAGACCAGCTGATCGAAATGATAAATTGCGATCCGTTCATTGTTAATAATATCAAACGTTTAAATAGAAAATGCTTCTCTAAAGGTGAGATAAGTTATGTCCCCAGTACCTCTGTACTTGTTTCCTTCGAAGGACAAAACCTTCCTTCTTATGTGTTTCTTTGGCACGTTAGATTTCAGTGTGACCCTTTCGTCAGAAGAATTCGGCAATGTTTCCGTTGTTTACGATATGGTCACGTGGCAAATCAATGTAAAGGAAGTGCCAGATGTGATAAATGCGGTGAGAATGATCATGCGGCAGATACGTGCAAAAATGAATTTGTATCATGCGTTCATTGCAGAAGTAGTCACAAATCGTCGGATAATAATTGCCCCGAAAAAAAGCGACAATCTTTAATTAACGAATTAATGGCCAATCACAATCTAGGTTATCATGAAGCAGCTATTGAAATACCCCAAACGTATAAACAGCAACATCTTTATTCTAATAAATTAAGTTATAATAGATTTTCATTGCTGCCGCATGATGACAGCTTCCCCGCTCTTGTTCATGATCAGCCTACACAGGATCATCCAGCAGGCGTCCCTGTCTTTAAGCCAAAACCGATTTCTAAACGCACAGGATTTCACGATTCCAATCAATTAGTAGACTCAAATTTAAAACGGTCTGTTTCATTCTTCTCTTCTGATGAAGACGGGAAAGCAACGAAAAGAACGAATACGGCAAGGGTAACAATTCCGAAAAGCCAAACTGTTAAAATAATGGAGAAATCTGATCTAGATAAAACGATCAAACCAGGTCCGTCTGGATCTAAAACTAGTTCGATTAAAAGCAATATCGTAGACCCGAAGGGTAATAAACAGAGTATTCGGAAAAATCCTATGATCTCTAATAAAAAGTAAATATTATATACCGTTAATATTGTATAATGGGAATTTTATTTTATTTTATTCTATTTTTCCATTAGTTATATAATAAACATTCATAATTATCGTGATAATACAACTAATTTTAAATTATAATAATTTTAAATTCCGTTCATTCACAGTATTATACCATAATTAATTAGTATTATTTAAATAGATTTTTTCCTACAAGATAAAATAACTGGGATATTCATTTAAGTTTAGTAAAATAGCTACTTATGGTAATTGAATACACTAATCAGCCTCGAACCTAACCTTTTTTAATTCTATTCTATTTTTATTCTTCCTTATTCCACATTGCTTAGGGTAGTTCAATGGAATGCCCGTAGCATCTTGTGTAATTTGTGCGAGTTTGAGGTTTTTGTATTTAATAATAACTTTGATATAATATTATTATGTGAAACTTGGTTATCCCCCGATAAACAGTTCCACTTAAGAAATTACAGCTGTTATCGTGATGACAGAGCCGACGGGTACGGCGGCGTCGCCATACTAGTGAGAAATGACATTGATCATGATCTGATTCAAACTAATTTAAAATCATTTAGTAACAATTCGGAATCTAATGCAGTTTCCATCAGGGTAAATGTTTGTAATTCTTCATTTTATTTTATATCATATTATTCTCCCCCGGGACATCTTATCAATCCAACATCTGTTTCAGCTACTCTTGCCAGTTTAAGTTCGTGGCCTATAATTTTCAGTGGAGATTTTAATGCTTTGAATAGGATGTGGGGCTGCAATTGCAATGATAGTAAGGGAGCAGCAGTCATAGAAATTCTCTCTGAATCTAATCTGTGCCTTTTAAATGACGGTACACCGACTAAAATTCCTCATCCATCTCGGTTTATGAATCCGGTTGATTTGACGATGGTGTCGCCCGATATTTATCTCGATTGTTCATGGTCAGTATTTCCCGATTCTCTTGGTAGCGACCATCTTCCCATATTATTTGAAATCAATAACACACATAGAAATCCTTCATCATTCCCTGAAATCAAGGAAGTCGACCAAAGGAAGCGCTGGAAACTCTTAGATGGTGATTGGGGAAAATTTAGAAATATTATGGAACAGGAGGTAGGTAAAATCCAGATGGAAACTACCCCATTGGGACAGTATAATCTTTTTCTAAAAATGTTAAGCTCTGCCTTGGATCAATCTTTTCCGAAACCATCTCCATATTTAGGTAACAAACCGGCTTCTCCCTGGTGGAACAGGGAATGCGGGGAAAAGATCAAAGAACGGAATCAGGCACTAAACGTTTTTCGAAGAAGTGGTACGATGCAAGCTTACCTTGAATATAAAAGGATTAATGCGGAAACACGTAGACTTCTCAAAAGCACCAAAAGAGCCTCTTGGAGGAGATTTTGCTCATCGTTTAATCGAAACACTCCGCTCAAAGTTATCTGGTCTTTAGCTAAACGATTCAAGAATAAGAATTTCCACTCCACATCTCTAAAAAGTGATTGTTGGTTCGACCAGTTTACTTGCTCTGTAGCCCCGTGTTATGTTCCTTGCATCTCGGAAATATATGGAATCGAGCTTGAAAACAATTATCAACAATCTCATATTCTGTCCAATCCCATATCAGTCGAGGAACTAGGATTGGCATTAAAGAATAAAGGTAAAGATTCTTCGCCGGGGATAGACGGTATTACTTATTCGATTCTGAAAAATTTAGGGAACAAGGCGAAAAGCGTTCTGGTACACATATTTAATGAATTGTTATTCAACTCAGTCACTCCTCTTGAATGGACACAATTCATAATAATTCCTATTTTAAAATCCGGTAAATCTCCGTTAGAAGCTACGTCTTACAGACCGATCTCACTGGCTTCTTGTGTTAGAAAAACATTCGAAATAGTCATTAATAATAGGCTTGTTTGGTGGATAGAGAATAAAAAAATCTTCCCAGCCGGAATGTTCGGATTTAGACCGGGCCTTGGAACGTTAGATTGCACTGCTCATTTAGTGAACGAAATCTATGCTTCTTTTTTGAGAAAGGAATTCCTTTCGGCCATTTTTCTGGATATCAAGGGGGCATTTGATAATGTTAGTATTCTGACATTACATCAGCAGCTAGTAAGTATAGGAGTTCCAACAGTCTTGGCTAAGTACATCAGCAACTTGTTTCTCAACAGAAAACTTAAATTTTTGAACCCGGTCACCAAGGAAATGGTTGGTAGAGTTGCTTACACGGGTTTGGCACAGGGATCAATTTTAAGCCCGGTTTTGTTTAATATCTATGTACATTCAGTCTTCAGCATACGGTTGCCACATAACTCACAAATTTTCTCCTATGCTGATGATTTTATCATACTGAATAGAAATAAAGAGATAAAGGAATGTACAGTAGAGAGCAATCAGTCAGTCTACTTATGTGGCAAATTCTTTCAGGAAATTAAACTGGAAATTTCCCCTGCTAAGTCCACTGTTGTGATATTCACATTAAGACCCTACAACGCAGAATGTATTAAGATAAAAATAAATGGGATTAATATCGCGCATAAATCTTATGTGAAGTACTTGGGATTGTATTTGGATTCAAGGCTTACTTGGGCTCGTCACATCCAAATACTTCAAAGTCAAATCTTGAAAACACTGAACCCCCTGAAGGCTATTGGAAACGCTTCATGGGGATCCGACCCTGTAATTATAGCCTTGTTATATAAATCACTGATACTTTCCAGAATTGATTACGGCTCGATATTTTATGGCTCAGCCTCCAAATCGAACCTTAGGAAACTAGATACTCTACAGAATATCGGACTTAGACTTATAACAGGAAATGTTCGATCCGCTCCAGTAGCGGGTCTTGAAGCGGAGACGAAGATTGCCCCACTACAGTTAAGAAGAAATATGTTGGCGGATAGATTTTTATTAAAGTACTGTAATTATAGTTATCCGCATCTGCTTAATATTACTTATAGTATTAGTAATAACTGGAGATTTCTTTCCTCTAAACTACCGTTATTATCAGCCAGAATTCCTCAATACTATAAATATTGTCCGGCCCTAATTCCTAAATATCCATCTAAATATTTCAGAATTCCATACGAAATTAACCTTATTAACTTAAACATTAATACAACATTATTTGACAATATTAGACATAATCAGAATACTCTTCTCGGTCGGGAAGCAGATCTTACAACCGCATTAGAGACAGCATTTTCTGGATATTCCAAAATCTTCACTGATGGCTCCAAATCCGGTCGGAATTCCGATCCTGTTGGTGCTGCCTTTGTTGTTGACGAAGTTACTGTACAAAAATTCAAACTCCCACCTTTGGCATCTATCTTCTCAGCCGAGCTGTTGGCAATTGCCAAGGCCTGCGACTATATACTTAATGTACTTGGTAGCAGGGGCACATATGTTATATGCAGCGACAGCCTTAGCTCCCTTTTAGCGCTACAAAATTGCCTCTTTAAACCCAACTATCATCCCACTGTTTGGGAGATAAGAGAGAAATGTTCGATTATCATTTTACAGGGCGGTGTTGTGGAGTTTTGTTGGGTTCCAAGTCATGCGGGGATAGAACTAAATGAGGTGGCCGATAGGGCCGCCAAGGATGCGCCTTCAATGGGCATTGAATTTCCTTTTATTCCAGCTGGTGATTTAAATTCTGTAATTAACCGCAATCATTATACGTCCTGGAATAAGCATTGGCGATTGGCCAGGAAGGGTTCATACTTTAATATCGTTCAACCTTTTATTCCGACACACCCATGGTATCTCCACGTGTCAATTTCAATGCCTCCTCATCTCCTCCGCAGATATGTTACTATATTGTGTAGACTGCGTATGGGGCATTCTCGTGTGTCACATAATTTTATGCATGCTGATAACCAGCGACAATGCAATAACCATTCGTCTGTTAACTTTTTGGAGGACATAAATCATCTTTTGTTTAATTGCGAGAAATTTGAAGGCAGTAGACATACTTTTTTTAATAAATTGATATCCCTCGGAAGGTATCCACCGTATTCCTTGCATCATTTGCTAGGATGCGGAGAGAAGGCTCAATTTTTGATTTTTAGGTTTATTTTTCAAAACAAGATTGTTATTTAACTTATTTGTATGGAGGACTATTTTTTTTTTTTTTTTTTTTTTTTTTTTATTTTTTATTTATTTATTTATTTTTTCCTTCGCTCCCGGAGTTTGTTTATCCTTACTATTCACAAGTATTTATAATAATAGTTCTGTCAAGTGCGTCCTATATTAATTGAATTCAACCAGAAGATAAGATCATCGCCGACCACGAAGATATGGTGCAATTTGTACCATCTTAATCTAACGAGCAAAATATTATGGCTGTTCAGTTGAGTCTGGAATTTCAAGTTCCCGGGTACTGACCAGAACAGTCAGGTTATTGATAAATGATTCCAGGCAGACAGGCTGTGGGTAATGTTAATTCATTTACGGCCATAGTTGTCCGGAAATTCAAAAAAAATATATTTATCTTGCTCAGTTGGTCCGGATAGATGGCTGGTGAATTGTCCTTGTCATTAGATTTTCATTTGCTCATTTTTCCAATACGTTTTTCTTTATTCATATAAAAAAAAAAAAAAAAAAAAAGGAAAAAAGGGAAAAAAAGAAAAGAAAAAGAGAAAAAAAAAAGAGAGAAAAAGAAGAGGAGAAGAGAAGAGAAGTGGAATAATTTAAACTTATTTTGATATGGAAGTGGCCAAATGGTAAGCTACTTAGCCGCCAGGCCATAAAAAAAAAAAAAAAAAAAAAAAAAAAAAAAAAAAATGTCTAAGGAACTGGCCCCCTTACTCTCATTATTGCCGTTGGACTTAGTACATTGTGAATCTTAACATCACAACCGCCGCACCATATCAAGGGTAACTTACTTTACTTTATTTATATATATATATCGTCGCGTTTGGTCTAGTAGCTAAAGCGCTTGACTTCCGATCCGGAGGTCTCGGGTTCGATACCGAGCGACGACAAAATATACAACAGTTGAGACACACATTTGGGCTGCATTTGTACATCGATAAATCAAGCGTCTATAATCAGTTCCAAATATAGTCATGAGTGTTAGCATCGCATGAATATATCTAACCGGCGAACAATCGCATCAACGTGAGTAGGCCAGTCGTCTTAGCTTCGCCGCGCCACTGATAACGTTTCTCACGTTGGTCGGCCACACGGAAGCCAACGCTCCGGTTTCTGTGCTACTCAAAAGCGTTGTTACTTTATCCTTACGGATAAAACTCATACTCTTAAGCGAGTGAGGTAAATTATATATAATATATATGTCTATATATATATATATATATATATATAGAGAGAGAGAGAGAGAGAGAGAGAGAGAGAGTGAGAGAGATTTTTGGCTTTTGTTTTTGTTTTTCGTTGAACATTTGTATATCAAAATTACGCTATTTAAAGAAGAACTTGTTTTTTGGGGCGTAAATAAGAGGTTAAATTAACTGGTGGTCGTAAATTTTTTTTTTTTACTTTGCCACTTTTTTGGTGTTTACCAAAAATTTAACATGTAATAATTGGGTTATATCCGGTAATAACATTTTTTTAAGCAATTTTTTTAGTTAGTTTTAAATTCCATAACTGCTGATGCTTTTGCAACTTTCTGATTCACCATTTTTTTTTTTTTTTTGAACAACTCCCGGCGTTTTATCCGAACACGCTGCGCATTTTTTTATATTTATACGGTGTTCAATTTGGTACTTCATCTTAATAAGGTGAAGTTTATCAAAAGAAATGGAATTGTAATTTAAAAATCCAATCAATGTCCGGATTAGTGAAATATTTTATTCTTTTTTTTTTTATTTGACTACTCCGGGTGGAGTAATTACTTCCTTTCACAAAATGAGTTTATATTTGTCATTGAAAATCTTTTAAAGGATGCAAGTTAAGCGGTACTTTCGGCTGAGTTGGTGTGGCCATACTTCAGTGTTTACTCTCCGGACTGTTAAAGTCTGACCAGTACGTGATATTTGCTGACTCGTTTTAAGTATTGCAATAGTACTCCACAATGGCAGTTTAATATAATGAAAAAAGTAAGTCACATACCGTTAATAGGCGGTATCAAGGATTGCATGGGAGAGAGGTCAGTTCTTTTCTTTCAAAAGGTTTTAACTTGCCTAAATTTCTCCGCACCCAGCTAAATTTGAAATTATAAATATATACTCGAGAGTGACTTGTATCCGGAATGAGAAAGGTCTCGAACGACTGCTGGTTTGATAGCAAAACACCTTAACTACTAGGCTAATACGTTACCACTGTTCAGTATACGGGAATTAAAAATAGACTGAATACTGACATTGCTTTTATTGATGTCCCCACGACGCTGTTTCTCGATGAGCAACACAGACGTACTTGCCGACAATCATATGATCAGACTATGTGCAGTATTTTGTCCGGAAGACCCATTGCAGCTGATCTTTTTATTTAACCAATTACAAATGGCATTCAATACGATTTACCTTGAACATACGCAAATTAACCCATACGCATACTCAGTAGCCGTATACGATTTTTGCTACATACCGCCAACTGTTCATTACATTATTTTAACCTACCGGAAATACAGCTAACGTCGTACAAACTGAACACAGTGTGTGATATTCCTGATGTTAGCGACATAAACGTTTTCACCGAATGTTAAATTAAATCTGAGATCATTAATGGTGGAATATTCGTAAAAAACAAAAAAATCGAAGTAATACGTATACTTTTTTGTTATACTATAACATGCAAAGTTATGAACGTAGATTCGGAACCAAAAATAAAATAAACAGTATATCCAAATTTAAAAAAATGTAAACTGTATTGAATACTCTCAAACCCTGACTTCTTTCGACTTGCCCTACAATCTCCTCCAGTCTCATCCTATCTTAAATTTGGGCTGTTCGAATGTTCTTATATTTCCTCAGAACCTTTCAGTTTAATCTGCTTGGCCTTGGTCTCCCGACTTCTTACAGTGTCCACTACATTCTTCTTCTTCCATCTCCTTCTATTGTTCCTTTGTTGGCTGCCTTCACTTCTTCCATCTCTAATCGATATCACCTGCTACTTCTTATGTCTCATCGTTCTTCTAGTCCTTTAAATGGCCTGTGCTAACGCGCTCACAAAAAAAAAACAAAAAAAAAGAAACAAAAAGGCTCTTTCGTCGGTAAAACTCGAAAAATGTAATTAGTGCTTGAAAATGAACACGTAATTCATGCTCGCTCGTTTTGTCGTAGCGGTGAGTGGTGAAGTGGACGATTTCATACTTTGCTCCTCTAAGAGGTAGAGATAGTCTTTCTCCTAGAGCAAAATTCGAAGAAATTAATAAAACAAAGTGTAACAGGAATATTATGAGACGACAGCATCTTGCGAAGAAAGTAAAAAGTATTTTCCAACAAATGACGCTGACTAAATTTGGTTATTTTTTGCTTGGGTTAATTTCATTATCGAAATAAAGTTAGTCCTCTACAAGGCGAATTTTCCGGCTCTGAGATGTTGCAAATCCTCTGAAGGAGAGTAGCTGGATGCGCTTTTCCGCAACAATAGAAAAACAGTTTCTAAAACCGGGGTTTCTCGCTAGTTGCTTTTGGAAAATCAGTAATTTTCTTCTTTTTTTAAGTGTATATATATATATATATATATATATGCACTTAAGAAATCTTCGCTTCGCATCAGAGAAAAAGGCACCTAGTAAGCGTGAGAAGCACAAAGCACTAAACCTATCTGCAGATAAGCTCCAAACACGGTAGCAATTTCGTAATATTTCCGCGATCTCCTACCACCAGCAGCAGCAGCAGCAGCAGCAGTAGCAGCAGCAGTAGAAGCCGCTTTAAAGTTGTCCTGGGAGGAAAGGAGAGGCCCTTATGTTTGACGATCGAGTTTTCTTAGATGCGGGCTGTGGTTCCATCGTGCGTATTTAATAAAGGGGACGAGATCGGTGTGCGGACGGCGAGGCTAGGCGGTTTATTATCAGTTGTTAAAATCTGGGCGAGAAGCAACACGAAGTTTGAATATAGAGCAGTTAGACTGTGTAATTTCCTTGCGCTAGCTAATGCAACAGCCGAGAGCAGTTAGTTTAAGTAGCGGCAAGACGGCGAAACAAGCGAAAATACGTTTAATCTCGACCATCTGATATGTTGAAGTGGATAATATCGTTTCCATTTCCGCGCCGTTTTAAACGCGTATCTGTCTGCTGTTCTTCAGCCGAAGCGATTTTCCTTCAGTTACCGTGCCAGAAGATTTCTCGGCAACTATTCAACCTCTTCGCCGCTTGACGGCGCGCGCGCGCGGCTCTTATCGGAAAACCGCGGAGCTTCGGTTCTCGTGCTCGTGTTGCGACTTGCGCGCGTGCTTCGAGAAATTCTTTAAACGGTAAATCGCCAGCCGTTGTTCTCGCCTGTCACGGTTTTGTATTCGAGACACGGAACTCCGGAACTGGCCGGTAAAAAACAAGAGTACCGCGTAGGCCCAGATGGAAGGATGAACAACGGGAAAGAAAGGCGTAAAAAGGACGAGTTCCTCCTATGATAATAAAGATAGAGGACGTAGAACGGACACACACACACACACTCACACTGCGGGACATTATGAAGTCGGAATTAGGGAAGCGACCGAACCAGACGTCGTATTTGCCGGGAAAAAACTAGTTAGGAGCTTTTCAGGCTATTTTCCGCGTCGAATTGCAGCGTTTCATTGCGAAACACGAGAAAATTAAGTAATTTCTATTCAGCTGAAATCGAAGTTCGATTACCGTTCGAACTTTCTACCCCGGCCACACACCGTCTTGGCCGTTCGTTTTCGCCGCTAATTTCACAGCTTAGACAAACCGCGCCTGTCGATCGGAATTGCCGCGTTCCGTAGAGAAAAAAACCGGGCAACCACGACAGCAGGTGAAACTGCCGGTCGCTAATAACGGTAACGACGGCGTGTATACTAACGATTAGGATTTAGCGGTAATAATAGCAGCGCGGACATTACCGGCCGAGCAAATTCGACAATATTACGACGACAGGCCGTTAAATTTCAGTTGGGCCAGTCTTAAACATCTGTCGCGAGGTCGCTGACCGCTGATATCCGAATTAAGCGGCACAGATGTATAACGAACAACTCTTGCAATAGTTGCTAGAACCCGGTTTAAAAAGCGGTGGCCTCTCTGTCTATATTTTGTACGTAGGAAAATTTGTAACTTTTGAAATTACCGAAGTGGCCGAAAGTAGGCCTAGTTCTCAGCTCTGTCGACTGACATGATCATTCCGTAAAATCAAATATCGTTTAAAATTGACTCATTCCCGTCACCGGTAGGGCGCGTGTGATCGAATTTGTTCACGTTGCGAACCGTCTTTAAATTTACATTCACTGAAATGGAGCGAGTCTTCTCTACGGCGATTGCGGAACAATAAGCTTTTCCTAGTGTACCCAAAACCAGTCTAACAGAACGGTGGACAGTCTTCACTCTTGATAATTACATATTCGCCCTAGTTTGTACACGATATCTATGTTTTTATCGAAAATTAACGTGCAGGGGCATAAACATACACGCTTCGCTATAGGCAATTTATCATCTCTCAAGTATATATATGTACATCATTTGAAAACTGAAAGCGCAGAAGTTATGAAAAATCTTCATCGAATATAACGTGAAAAGAGAGTCGCAATCCTTTACGTCGTAAGGATCACTTTACTGCGCTTTATAAAAATCGAATAACAGAAAGAAAGTTTGTTCTCATTCCGATAGTAGTGGGCGATATCTCTAGTGCAATTTTACACCGATTTATTCAATATTTATTCCGAGGGATGGGTGGTAATCGGTTAGATAATGGATAGTTAAATGGAGACATCCGATAATGTTAGAATCTATAACGTAGTATGTTACCTCTCATCGGCGTAGCAACTCCATCGACTCGTAAAAGTACTCTTAATGATGCTACATAATTCTCTAATTAGTGATGCGCGCCCGTGACGTATGATTATTTCTCGTTTTATTAAAAATCCAATACTATGGCTTGTTGAATAATTCCGAAAATGGTTCACATTCTCAAATCCTAATACTTGCGTTCCTTCTCTGCGCAGCGTTTACTTCTCTCTGCAATCTGTCGTTTAGCTTTCCCACGTCCACTTTACTCTCACTTATATCTTCTCCGTTTTGAATCTTCTTGATACATTTTTTGTTTCATTTTTAAGGCGACATGTTGTTTATACCTTTTTTAAATATTCTTTCAGCTCCGCTGAACGTTCTTCTCTTTCTACTTATCACTTTTACTCATAGAGAGCTCGCAGCGTCATCTTCTTCTTTGTCTTTTCTTCTCCGTTCTCTGATCCTTTTTGTCTTCTCTCGTTGGCTGTCTAATTACACACATTTTCCTTCTCTAGTTTCTGAGGTAATGTTCAGACGAACTAATAGAAAAATAATAACAACGATAATAATATTGATAATAATTTGTTCCCTGCCGATGGATATGAAACGAATGTGATCTCAATCGGGCTGGAAATATTCATTCATAAATCGGGAACAAGACATTGAAAATGAAGCATTCAAAGAATCGCCGCTCATAGTTTCAAATCTATATAGGAGAAGAAGTAAATTGAAGATAACAATGGTGAATTTCCGAAATGAAACGATGTAACATCCTATATCGGCGTCTTCGTAAATATTTCGTAAGCTGCGTCCCGGTATGCGATCATTTTATTTTACGGATAAATTAACTCGCTTCGTCCTTTTAGCCTAATTAGTATATCGATAATGAAGTTTCAAAGTGAACCCCATATGGCAGTCGATGAAAATCGAGCGAAATCCGTACGTTTATTAGAGGATCCTCCGTGATAACTGACCTCTCTTGTTTACTTATCTGATGGTCGTTTTTTATTTTCGATAAGAGCGGATTTATTTTTTATTATTATTATTTTTTTATTTTCTTTTCTTTTTGTACAAACGTGTAAAAATGAATACGGAGAAAATAATAAATAATATGAAATTGTTTGCAAATTACCCTTTTCCGAGATTTACTTCAAAAAATTTAATAGGTAGTAATAAAAGTTACTCGATAAAAACGGTAATATATGTTGCAGTACAGTAGATATCTTAAAGGAGAAATATTATCATTATGCTTAAACAACATTCATACCTTAATTAGAGCCTCAGTAAAATTAGGAATCATATTAAATATGTATGACAACGCAATCACTCTCTCGTTAAAAGCTAAGTATTGATTAGATCGAGAATACTTGATGCGATTTTTTAATCGTTGAAATTTTAATTTAGCGCCGACTACCGAGAACTACATATATATTAACGTTGTTTAATCCGAATATCCCTTTTAAAATATATTTCACCGTATTAATAATTATTTCAATGACTATTCAGTGTCTGTTCCCACCCCGAAACACTAAATAGTGCACTCATATGTTACTACCCCATCACTGCGCACGAGTAATAAACAAAGAATCATTACAATTGGCCTAAATAATCTAAAGTTACAAATAAAATTAATAAACAGCTCAATAACAAAAAAAAAAAATTGACTATAAAATAATTCACTTTAATAAATTAAAATATCTCATTTTAAACGCACCATATTTGTCGGACCCCCTCCCTACCGGGCCGGAAGGGGGGCACCATATTAACAAGGTGTAGAGGCTTGAGTATTTCAACGAAGCTATGTGCTATGCTGGCGGTAGTGTAACTACCGGAATCAGGGCCACCCAAGCCGGACGACAGATCATAGTGGAGAAACTAGACGAAGAGTATTGTTGGAGACAAAAAAAAAAAAAAACAAACCAAAAGCATCTGTATTTCAAGTAGAAGCGACTTTTGGTCGGCGTCTATATTCCAGGTTAGGAACGGCTGAGAAAAACTGATAGAGGGTAGCAGCAACCATCAGTGTATTAAGTTCGCGCGACGGAAGAATCCAGACCCGGCTTAATATTGGATTTTCACAGGCAAAGCTGAAACAGTATAAAAGCTGTGATACTACGATGAGGGAGGCAAGTGGAAACCACCTCATTATTTACACCCCCCCCCCACCCGCAGTTTATAACCTATCGTGAAATTTAGTTGAAATTTAAAAAATAAAAGAAGGGTTAAATAGGTCACTTGTACCGACGTAATCATAAATTAGTGCGAATAATTGAAGGAAAACATTATAGAGGAAGACCAAGGAAAACATTCATCGAATAATTAAAGGATGTAGGAGCAACCGGAGTTATGTAAACTTAAAAATAAATTGAGGCTGAGCAAAGGGAATTTTAGTACTTAGTTTTAGTTATCATGATCGAGAATCATAAAGGTTATTCACCCATCTGCGGACTGAGGAGAAGAAAAAGACGATTTCTCGAATGGTGTCCATCGTTAGCTAACAATACAGAGTGCACTCAGTTAAAACTAAAAACACATTGCCTACTCGATTAAAACTAAAAACACACTACAATTAATTGCGTACACTCTACATTGTTAGGGCTGCGTCCGAAAAACAAGGTGTTTTTAAAATAAGATATTTATTTTAAATTATTAAAGTAAATTTATACTTATTTTCGTTTATTATTCGGGTAAAATGATCTACATTTAATCAAAAGTTTCCAGTGAACAAATGTAAAAAAAAAAAAACGTACACGACGAACATATAATACCCTAAACCAAAAAAAAAAAAACAAAAAAATAAAACAAACCTACACAACATTATATTATTATACATGTATTACTTAAATTTTAAAAGTATACTACACTATGAAGATGCGCTCACTAAGAAGGGAATTCGATATAATACTGACGAAGGAAAATTATTATAATTGCATAAAGGTATTAATTTTCGGGGACGAGGTGGTTTACACGACTGTTTTAATAATCCGTAAAACGGGTAATTTATCATAAAGAAATGAAAAGGAACTTCCTTGACACGCTTTATATACCGTATTTATCCGTTATAATTTACATTTTTCGCTAAACAAACGGCGAGAGACGAATGAAAGTTCGCCTTCTTCCTTTTCTAACTTTAGATAGTGATCGGCCGGACAAACAACTGACTTCATGTCAAATTAGCCTGCAGAAAAACACAGCCCGCTGTTTGTCTGTTTTCGCTCAGCGTTCTCTTTATATTATTTTCAAAAACGGTTAGTTTTATTTACATTTAGAATTACATTTCGCCCGCTTGATACTGTAAACAATGTGTTTTTTTTTTCTTTTCTTTTTTTTTGATGGGTTTATTTTTCCGAAATCTTTCCTCCTGACCCCCGCCCTAAAACAAAAAAAAAAAAAAAGATATACATATATATTCCAGCATTTCCTCCGTTAAAGGACTGATTTATGATCGAGAATGGTATTGTTACGAATTTCGTGAACATTACACAATTGCAATGAAAATTAAACACAATAGTGCGCTCTTCTTACGTTGGAACTGTTAGTGTGTCCGAGGTTATCTTATAATTTGCAGGCTATTGTTTGGTAGTTCGGTAAATAGCAATTAAAACGATTTCCAAAATTTTCGCCCGTATCGCATTTACTTAACTAATTCGCTGCTGCCTGTTTGCGACGTTTTTCAGTTTCCCGCGATATTTCAAATTGCTTTTTATCGGTTTATTTCGGCTCTCATTTTCGTTTTCTTTTTAGTTTACGTTTTTGGTAAAATTTGTAGCGAAATATCATTTTTTCGTGTTAATTTCTCGGCGCGCCGATATTCCTTCGCACCTATCCCCGTTAAACATTGTAACGGGGTGGTGGCATTGGCGTTAAGTGGTTTCAATTTCGTCGTAAGAGATAATTGACTTTCGAAACTTTTTATACTGTGCTCGTATCGTTGAAGTCATAAGCTTTACCCCGGTTTAAGTGAAGAAATCTCGATTTCCTCATATATAATAGTAAGAAGTTCACGTGCATCATCGGAAAAAAATTTGAGTCTTTCACTTGAGACAGTAACGTAAATTGTCATGCACGCTGACTTATAGAACAGTTTTAGTGCGAAGTGCCGGCGTGCGAGTTAGCGGGGAAGGATTAAAAATTCGAAGGTACTCTATAGAAATTATCAATTTTGAAGATTTTATAGGGGTAAATATCCGGAGATGGTTTAGAGACTCTATCGCATGTGTGACCAACCTTTCCTAAAAAAAAAACAAAAAAAACAAATCACAAACTTAATCACAAACTTAAAAGTATACAATGTAGGTGAATACATCCTGTTTGTTGTTAAAATGGTATAATAAAATAAACTTTAATAACAAACAATATAGAACAATAAATTAGATAAATACCTATTTAGAAACGTTTTCGGGCATAACCCATCGTTTTAAGTTTCCTTTAAGTTAGTGTTAGCTGATGATGGGTTATGCCCGAAAACGTTTCTAAATAGGTATTTATCTAATTTATTGTTCTATATTGTTTGTTATTAAAGTTTATTTTATTATATTATATATAGTATACGATGTGACCGTAACTAAATTAAATGTCAAAAATTATACAAATCTGTACGCAGTAAACTTTTTCTAGTAAAAGGGGCGTGATGTTGCAACAGCTGCCATAGTGATTTGGTGACGATTATTACGTATATTTAGAATAAAATAGATACGTTGTCATCGATGTTATAATAAACAGTCTATAGTGCAGCTTATAAATCGTAGTTACATTTTAATCTATATATATCCATATATAACATATATGTATATATAAACGTAGTGACGTCTGTCTGTGATTTGCGAGTATTTTCATTATAATCACTGCATCGGGCTATTTTTATCGCACATAAACAGAAAATCTATTTTTTTAAATTTTTATGTCTGTTGTCCCGATTTAACTCGAAAAAAATTACAGCAGTAATGATGAGATTCACACAGCCTATGTAGATTAGCGGATTGGTTCTAAGCTTTGTTTCACATTGATATCACAAATAGTACAAAAATTACAACAATTTAAAGTTTAAAAAAGAAAGAGACAGCGATATCTTTGTCAAATTGTTTAAAATTTAACAGCCGGCTATTGCCGAAAACATAAACAAAGTCGGAAAATATGTTGTTACTGTCGTTAAGCGATAAACATCACGCGCTATAAATACATCATATATCCATGCAGTGGGGTAGCCCCATGTACGATGACACGTTTATTAGTGATATTTCAGTTATTAGCTGGGGGTAAGTATATAAACGGAATTTCCTTAATTATTACTGATGTATAGTTTGTGTGTGAATGTTCTATTTAATATATATATAGATTACGTATTACGAAAAATAATTACATCGGCGAAGCCGTGGGTAAATTCTAGTCGAATGTATAACGATATAGAAACTGGCGCGGTTATCGTTTTTGTTTAAAATTCGATACCGTTTATTTGGCCGGCTAACACGGTTCTTAGAAACGATTGGCCTCTTAAAAGAATTATCCGTTCGTTAATATGTTGAAAATTCAAACTTGTTTCGTTTTGATGAATTATCACACGTAGTAGCGGGGAATGTTAGATAGATATCTCTTTTAAAGTTCCACCGTGATCTGTGTAAATTTCGATTTATCATTGAAAACTACGCTAAATACTTGATTTTCATTTTTATTTTGTTTTTCTTTTTGTGTTTTCCGATTTCGTGTTTTTTAATTGAACGTATAAAACTGGAGCAATGTGGTGTTGTATAATACGAATGAAAATGACATTGCGCACTCTACGCTTCTAAAAGGAATAAGAGAAAAATACTTATTTTAGAAAAAAAAGAAATGATGGAAATTCGACCAAAAATCGATATTTTTTTAAAAATATTTATTCAGCATACCGAATAATAGTATTCTTCGTGAAATAATTTCTTATAACTTTTAATCATTTATAATATATGATATTTCTTTCTCGTTCTGGGAACATATTTTAGAACTAATAATATCTCACGAATGTCGCTTAATTTCCAAAAACAATTACTTTTTCCATATGAAAATTTAAATACGACAACGAACTAATGATAAACATGAACTATTAAAACAATCGCACAGAACAACTTGAATATCGATATTCGGAATCGTCCGATATGAAGTCGAATGATGAATTTACTGCTAAGTCGTCGATGTCCGTATGATTGCGCACCAGTATTCTTTATTATATGTTGTTTGCAATAATCGATGAGCCTTAGCCGATAAAAATACATTCGAAGCTTGCTCGTGTAATAATCATAATTTGTATAAAATGTTTTATAAAATATGTTCTCCTTTACCGAAGTAAAAACTACATATTTTGATATTCCGTTAACGATCCCATACACTATGATATCAGCGCATTTCAAATTACTATATTATTTAGAGACCATCGATTTTTTTTTGATTTTTTTTTTTTTAGAAAAAAGCGGAGGGCATTTCATAAGTGGATTTTGCTACTGGATAATATTTGCAGATGTTGCGTGACAACAACTCGGTGGCCTAGTAATTGAACTCAATTTTCATGTCACAAATCGTAACACTCGGGGCGCAGCTTGGTCCAAGTTCGAAAAAAAATCAACCTTTAGAGAAATACGAGAAAATAAAACTATCGATGCGAGAGAAAAATGTCCATTCCTGCGTCTGAAAAGCTTACATTTTGCGGTACTGGACAGAATTCTCATGATTAATACCGAACATTCCAAAAAAAAAAAAAAAAAAAAAAAAAAACGAGACGACGACGACGACGAGGCATACTGAAATTCCAAACAGATGTATTTATGTCTACATCGGCCGTTAACCTTTGATAAGGTGTGTGCCTTTGTTCGGCCTCATGCGTTGGGAACAATTTCATTACTGTGCCGACCTTAGCGAGTTGCACATAAATGTCACACCGTTTTATCGGGGACACTGACCAGGAATTAAACGCGCTGATGATGATTTATTGACGTACCGGGCGTTCGATTTTCGATTCTTTCGGGTGGTCGCAACAGTTCATTTTACGACACCTACCGATTCACACTGGCTATGCTCTAAGTTCATATTTTTCGGGTTTTCCGTATAACCAAGCTTTTCGAATAAAAATACACAGTATCGCTTTTTCCCTAGCGTCATAATGCCAGTGAAATAATCATAACATTCCTAACTAAACTAATTCTATTTTATGCGGAAACTCCATATCAAACTTTTCATACATAAAGACCGCTAACCACCAGGTTAATAATACGTTGATAGGAACGTTTTCGCGTATTAATATGTGTCTTGTTTTTCCCGCATTTTCTTTTCCCGGTTAACGATAAAAAAAAGTAATTTAACAGAAACTGTCTAAACACTAGCCATTATTTATTTTATTCACTTTTTTTTTTTTTGAAATTTTGCGTTTGTTAACAAAATATGATAATAATAATAATAGTAATAATAATAGTAATAATAATAACACAATAATAATAATAATTAATAATGTTTACAATATGTGAAAAATTTTATGCGTGTACGTAGCTGGGGTCTTGAGAACAGTTTTAACGATTCCGTTGCAATTCACGAATTAAGGATTTTGTTGGGGTTTAGATAAAATCGATTAGAAAACTGTACACCTTACACAAAATAAATATAAATTTAAAATTCATAAGTCAGAAATATTCTTACAGATATCATCTCATAACAAAACGACATCCTGTATATTCAGGAATTTACATAGTATTTAATAAATACATTTCATTCAAGTACAATTAACAATAATCCCGCTACTCGCGCTAACTGAGCGCACTTGCGGCTTAAGAAAATTATATTTTACTACATACATCCTTTGTACATTTCAGAAATACACACATTTGATTTGATTTGATTATGAAACAAAAATTGTATGGCTTTATTCGATTACCATAATTTGTAATAATATTTCTCGCTTAAGAATTTCGAATTAATTTTCTGTTTCGGTATATATGAAAATTTCATTTCGTTTACATCGTAACAGCGCTCCGGTTTTTCTCCATTACGTACATAAAATTGGTTATTAGAAAAAGATAAAATTTAATTAAAAATGGGCGAATCGTACTAATTTGTAATAATATTCCTATGCGTTATTTTGTTTTAATGCGATAAATTTTATTTGCCCCGTATTAAATAGAAAATTGAAATTTCACGGTGAAATTTTATTTATGGTATTTACACAGCGACTTCAAATATTATACAAACTAAAATACGCTATTTAAAATTAAAAAGTTATGCGTATTACGTGTGAATTATTGTTCTGTTTCTACATGTTTGTGAAACTCACGAATATACACTTTCAAATTCGGAATAAATCCGAGCAAGACTCATCATCAGGTACTAATAATAATAATAAGTAAAGCAAGTCCTATACCCTTTACAGGGCGTCAGGGATTGTGAAGTTCAGCTTTTCATAATGTACTAAGCCCAGTGGCACTAATGGAGAGTAGGGGGGCCAATTCCTTTCTAATTGGAATCCGACTTTACTTTCCCACATTTCTCTAACACCCAATTATCCCAGATTAGGTATAAATTTGGGATCGATTCGGATCTGGAACGAGACAAGTCTCGAGAACCCGTGACCTCCGATTTGGTAGTGAAACACCATAAACCCTAGGCTACCGCGCTGCCTTATAATAATAATAATAATAATAATAATAATCAAATCAAATCATTTGTTTCATTATAATTATTATTATCCAAATTCCATTTATGCGCAATGTTACGCGAGTATATGGATTACAGATTAACAATAAAAAACACTGAAAAAATAATGAATATATAAATAAATGAATATAACACAAAAAATATAACAAGTAAACAAAAAATAAGTCAAAACTTCTTTCTATAATCATAAAATTTTATAGGAAAAAGAAAAATGATTCTAGATACTGCGTTCGAAAAGAAAAATTAAAAAAGGTAATCTGTTGTACAAAATTATTAGGTATAACAATTGCTGTATATATAATGAAAATGAGAAAACATAATTAGATTAATAAAGGAAGATGGGAAAACATAGTTCGATTAATAAAGAGAAAGGTGAAGGAAGAAAATTTATGTAGGGAGCAGTGTAATGTGCTGTTTGAAAGTAACTTCTTTCTATAATCATAAAATTTTATAGGAAAAAGAAAAATGATTCTAGATACTGCGTTCGAAAAGAAAAATTAAAAAAGGTAATCTGTTGTACAAAATTATTAGGTATAACAATTGCTGTATATATAATGAAAATGAGAAAACATAATTAGATTAATAAAGGAAGATGGGAAAACATAGTTCGATTAATAAAGAGAAAGGTGAAGGAAGAAAATTTATGTAGGGAGCAGTGTAATGTGCTGTTTGAAAGTGGAACTAGCAAGCTAACCGGAAGACGCCAATCTTACTGCAAACTGAAGTGACTACGTATTAAGTGCCTGTATTAGTTTAAGCCTATGCCATTTTTTATAATTCCTTAAGACTGACGGAAGGGAATTGATATATTATCGCTGCTTTATATTGTATCTGTAGTCTTGTATAAAACTTTTTAAATTTAGGAATAGCAGCCGTGAAATAATTTGCTGACCTCGTGCTACCTTCCTGCATTTTGATATTAAAATTTATACTATATTTATTTATGAATAACAATAAATTCTATATAACTGTTCTAATTGTAGTGACCCTTGATTATTTAGATCGTTTGTATTAAGGCTGAATGTTTTAAATATAGATTTTAGTAGTGATGTTACGTGTCTGAAATGATATTTCACAGCCCCCCCCCCCCCAAAAAAAAATATTAATCTATATGCCAACACTGGTTGATACAAGGCTAAATATAATCTACATACATGACGCGTGGGAAAATATTTCTGCGGGTAATAGAAGAGGTAGTTAAACTTTGATAACTTTCCCGAAATATATTCTGGATGCTTGGCCCAATTTAACTTATGGTCGAACATAATTCCCAAGTATTTAATTTCATACATGTAAATTCCTATCCATGTAATTATTATTTCGTAGTAACAATTTTAAACTGTCCCATGTTTGCGGATGATGATAACTGTAAATAATGTATTTGGTTTTCTCAACGTTAATTTATTAGAACGTATATAATGAGTATAACTGTCGTAACACCTTCTTGCGCTATATTTTGTAAAATATGGGGGGATCTGACATCTACCCGAAGAACAGTGTCGTCAGCATACACTAATATCCCACCTATAATACTAAGGTTACATAGGTCATTTATGTAAATGAGAAATAGAAATGGTCCCAGAATAGTTCCCTGTGGTACCAGCCCGTAATTTTGAACCTCTTCACTACTGTAGCTATTGTTAATTTTTGTGATGTATTTCCTGAAAGAGAAAAAATTGCACGCTGTATGTCTTCAGATGTAATTCGCGTGAAAGCAAACGATTTTTAATCTCTCATACTTTTGATGCTCTAAATTAACGTTCAAAATATCTTAAATCCAGATGCACTACGATACACGACACTTAATGAATTAGAGCATCCAAAGTATAGAATATTAAATTCGTTTGCTATCATAAGTATTACATCTGAAGACATACAGCGTGCAATTTTTTCTCTTCCTGACAAGCCATCCTTTGGAATAGATAAAATCTCGCTTCGAATTACTCGTGGCAATTTTCAGATTTCCAGCCATACTAAAGGTAATGAGACGGCGGATTCCTTGGCTTGAGCTGCTGCTTCTTCTCGTTCCTTCTTTAAAAAAATTCCATCCTCCAACTTGAATTCCCTATGTACTAAATTTCATCTCAAACTTTGGTCAGATATTTACCTCCTTTTATCTAGTCTTCCTTTTAATCCTTGGTTCTTTGAGTTTCCTTCACTTCCCGGTTCCATTGTCATTTTTATGATTCGCTTGCGTTTCGGCCATTCTGCTCTTCCTTCCTCTCGTTTTCGAAGTGTGTCTCCTCTCCAAATTGTCTTCTCAACCAAAATGAAGCGGCGATCTGCGACGCCAATCACATCTTTTTTGAATGTTCATTCCTTTCTGTTGAACGTTGTATTCTATATTATTGTCTGCTGAAACTCAAGCTCCCCGCTCCTTATTGTGCATCTTATATTTTGTCCTTCTCCTCGCCATCCATTATTTCATCCGTTAGTTCCTTTATATTGTCCATATCCGACCGAATCAAAATTTAACTGACGGCTCTTTTCTTTCTCGTTGTTTCTAGGTGTAGGTCCTTAGCTGACGTGGACCTAAAAAAAAAAAAAAAAAAATCCAGTTTTTTGCTCGCCCTTCAACCTATTTTTTTAACGAGTCTGTTTACTGTGGAATTTTTCCCACATCCCTAAAAACTGACCTTATTACACCCGTCTATAAAAGTGGTATCACAACTTCTCCCCGTAATTATAGACCAATTTGTATTCTGTTAGTAATCTCGAAAATATTTGAGAAGTGTATAAAGATAAAAATGATATCAGTTCTAGAAAAGAATAATTTCTTCAGTAAAAATCAATTTGTTTCTTTTTTTTTTTTTTAGGACAGAGGAACTGAACTAGCCTTATTCGAGAAAATTAAGTTTATTTCTGAAAATTTAGAAGAAGGTAGATCAGTTTTGGCGGTTTACTTCGACATTAAAAAAGCTTTTGATACCATTGATCATGCTCTATTATTAGTAAAACTACAAAATGCATGCTTCCGTGGATTTATTTGAAATTGGTTTAAATCGTACTTAGAAGAAAGAAAATATATCACAAAAATTAATAATAGCTACAGTAGTGAAGAGGTTCAAAATTATGGGCTGGTACCACAGGGAAGTATTCTGGGACCATTTCTATTTCTAATTTACATAAATGACCTGTGTAACCTTAGTATTATAGGTAGGATATTAGTGTATGTTGACGACACTGTTCTTCTGGTAGATGTCAGATCCTCCGAAATAATAATGGTAAATAGGGTAATAATGCAAAAGAACGTTAGAGAAATAGTTGAAGGTTAAAAACTGTACAAAGCAATATCATTTTTTATTTAATAGCATCCGTTAACGGGCGTTCGTTACATATTGATAATTAGATTTCGTCACTTTAAATTCCCTCTAGGTATTTTTGTTCGTCGTGTAATTTTTTTTTCTTTTCTTTTTTCGGTTTTATGCGCAATAAGGTAGGTATTTTTTTAGTTATTTATTTTCGTTCTTAACGACATTGTACCATCCGCTAACTAAAATTAAATGTAATTCGACCGAAAATTAGGCGATATTTCTTAAAATGACCGTGCGGCGATGATTATGCAGAGTTCCTTGTTGAAATATATAAATAAAGAAAGAGACAGAAAGAGAAGGATTAAGGAAACGATGGCAAAATGCCACGGACGGAAGTGGTTGATGATTTTTCTCTGGAAACAAGCGATGTTGTAATCAGGGAAAACATCGACGTTTTACGATATAGATATCTGGTGGGCGGAAACAGTTATTTAAGAACAGATCATCGATGTTATGTTGAAGTGCAATTAATAATCTTCTGCGGTAGTGCGATGTTTCGATAGAGCGCTTGTTAAAGTTCCATTAAAATGTCTACACACTTAATTGGCCGCATTCAAATGCTAATTCCGCATGCGGCATAATAAGAAGGTAGTTGTAGTAATTAAGCTGCTTGCTATTATTAGTCGGTCTTGCTTGTATTCGGGGGACTTGTGCTGGCACCACTGCCGACCTACGTTCGCTACTTAAATGTAAGAAATCATTCTGCATGGCTGATTTTAATGATGAAAACGAGTTATTTTCGGCGCGTATAGTTTGCAAACTTGTCACGGACGTTACCGGTTGATAGAGCAAAACCGATCGGCGGCGCTCGGATAAAGACGATTTCGGTGGTACTGCAACGTGCACAGATAGTGAAATCGAACAATTCACGAAACAAATGAAAAATGCCACTCATTTCACGTACATATATTTGTATAAATCGTGAAATGGGCAGAATTTTAAATAATTCACGATATATGTATTATTATCCGTTTTGCCCGTTTCATGTAACACACTATACGGTCGAATTACCGTACAAAAACAATTTTCGGATGCAACAATTATAACGTAAAACTTCGTGAACTATTATTAAATGCCACTAATGCAAACTGCATTATAATATGCACTTGCGTAGCGTAATGTTATTTTTCCGTTACATTAATTGTGAATAAAAACTCGAACACTGTATAAAACACAAAATCACATAATATCATATGCATAATAGTATAAACGTAAAACGTAAAAAACACATCATTTTCGTCTTGTTATTTAGACATCAAGGGCGTCGCCGGCCGATGAGCCAGGGAGGGGCAAGATGACAGAAAGAGGATATGAGTTATAGGAAAAATAAAATTTATAAGTTGTAAAGGTTTAATATTTTATTAAACAAGAATAAAATCTTAATTAAAACACATAAGTTTTCCAAATTGTCAATGGTTACACGCCTATGAATACTAATCAATGCCAGTTGATTAAAAAGTTTCAAGGTTCCAGGGGGGTTGGAGGGGTAGATGTCCCTCCCTGCCCCCCGCTGGCGACGCCCATGTAAGACATATTGATAAATTGAATTTGTTCATTTATTACGCAAGATGTATAATCATTATTTAATAATTAGTCGATACATCATGTGAGTTCATTAATAAATAAACAAATTGAACTGCAATCATACTAAGAGTTAATTTTAAAAATAGTTTTAATATCAAATAATATACGATATTAGTATTTGTTATGTAATAAAATTTTAAAATAACACGATTAAAAAAAAATATGTTTTTTCCAACAGTTGATGAAATATGCATAATAATTTTAGTTCATTTCATATTACAACTGTTCGATTAATAATTTCGTACACTTACTAATTCTACTTGTTGCTCTGTTAGCTATACCACATTAGTGTTATATGTAACGTTCTATTTTAAGTAAATTGTAATATTACCATCGTATTTATTTAGTTACGCAAATTGTATAATACCTGAAATGGACATTATGCGTGTTCCATGAACTACTGCAACACGCTTTACGAATGTTGCATATGGGATAATGCTTACGGGGCGAAGTGAAAGATGATACATACTAAAGACCACAAACCAATTCTGCCCCATTAAAGGATAGAGGTCTCGGTGCAGGAAAATAAGGAAATGTCTCTGAAAATGATTTTTTCCCTATTACAGACTTTATAAATACGAAATACATAATATTTATCCGGATTAAAGAACAGATAGCGAGAAATCTTAAATATACGTATTTTATGTAAAGGAATATACAATCTAAAGTGTTGACGACGCGATACTGATGAAACTAACATGAGTTACTACATCGCAGCAGGTACAAGATGAAAATAAATCGAATAGTGGAAGAGCAAAGTAAAACATCGTGGTTAATGGAGCGCGGTAAATAGGCAAAGCGGACGACACCAGGACAATGCATTATATCATTTACTTTTTCTGAAATAATTAATTGTTACGTACGTTCACAAATTTAATAATTCCCTACCGCAGGTATCAATTGCCGATGGAACTGATAGCTAATTTTCAAATGATACAATTTATACATATGTATCATGTAATTTAATCTTTGACAGTAAATGTTGATAAGAGAGTCGCGATCATCCGCACTACGAACACTATTGCTTAGTGGTGTCTGATCGCAAGTATTCATTACGTGAAAATGTTATAGATGGTTCTCGTTATAATAATATCTTTTATTTATTTTTTTAAAATATTTAAATACAATATTTAGTAATTACACAGTGCAATACCCTAAAAAATAACTTTATTAAAATTAAAGAGAAATTCTAAAGAATCCCGCAACGAATAAATTCAAGATTTAAACAAATATGTCGGTTAAAATCGTGGCCAGTAGCTAGCGGGTAAAAGTGAATAATATGAAAACGGCGAATAAAAAATAAAAAAAAAAAACAAAAAAAAAAACAAAGATAATGCTACATAAATAGCACTCAGTTGACTCTGATCTTTGGAAAGGAACGAACAAATTTTAAAAAGTGAAATAAAATAAATATTTAAAAAGTGCTTACTGAAATATTTTATTTATTATTTATTATTTGAATTAGCGTGCCATGTTCAGCAACTATTGGCTAGAGGCACGGATAATTACAAGCGTATATAATAAGTTAACGAGGAGTGAGGTTATATTGCATGGTATAGATTTGCTTGATGTAGGAAACGGATTAAGTTCGAAAGGATTATGGGGTCATCAGAGAGAATGGTAGATAAGGAGGAGGGAAGGTTATGTGTAAATCTGAGGGAGGTGAACTGAGGACATTCTATGAGGACATGGAGAACAGTTAGATTAGTGTTACATGTATTGCAGATTGGAGCCGGAGTCCTTTGCAGCAGATGGCCATGTGTGCTTTGTGTGTGTCCCAGCCGGAGTCTGGTGACAATTACATCGTCCTTTCGTCGGTTTAGGTGAGTCGTCCACGGTCGAACGTTTTGTTTGATTTGGCGAAGTTTATTGGAACACGGGACGGCCAGCCATCGCTGGTGCCATAGTGTGGCCAAAGCCAATTTAAGATGGCGGACATAATCTGAAGCTGGTACCGGAATGTCTGGAACGGGGAGAATCGTTGCAGCTTCCTTTGCTGTTCTGTCGGCCAGCTCGTTTCCAGGAATTCCCGAGTGACTTGGAATCCAGAGGAATGATATCGCGCGAGCAGGGGCAGATATTTGTAGATTGACAACTTCCTTCGCAATGGGGTGTTGTTTATCGTTATAGATATCGGATATGGAATTCAAAGCCGCAACGGAGTCGGAACAGATTACTACTGAATTGTCTGGTTCCTGATTCAAGAAGAACTGTAGTGCTAAGAGTATTGCGTATAGTTCAGCCGAGAGGATGGAGAAGAATTCAGGAAGTGAGTATCGAATTAGTGCGGCATCTCCTTTTATCACTGAACACCCTACGAAAGTGTCGAAGATAGACGCGTCCGTAAAGAGTACTGATGCATTGCGGGCATATGAAGATATCTTTGATTTTGCCTCCTCGGAGATAATATTTTCGTTTCGGCTGCAATTTAATAAATCTAGATCCACTTTAACTGGATTGTGGTTCCATGGTGAAATGACTGCGGCTGAATGAGAGATTAACTGTGGTAGCCTAATGTTGGTGGTTGATAATATCCGCTGGAAATGTGAGAGGATAGTCTCGGCTGTTTCCATTCTAGCTTGAAGAGTAATTGGAATTACACGCGGAGGTCTGAAGTTTGAGGCGATGCATTGGATGTAAAAGTTGGACAAGCGAGCCATTTGTTGAATATCTGGGGGCCATTCGGGCGTCTCTGCATGTAGACTATCAATGGGAGTAGTGCGGAATGCTCCTGTAGAAAGCCGTAGAGCTGTAGTATGGATGATGTTTAATGATCGTAAGTAGTTCTGGTTACCTGTTGAGTATATCTCCGAGGCATAGTCACATTTGGATCTTATTACTGCGCGATAAATTCGAAGTAGCGAGACACGGTCTGATCCGTAAGTGGTGTGTGCGAGTTTTCTTAATAGGTTCATTTTCTGGAAGCAGGATTGTTTCAATTGCTTTATATGGGGTTTCCATGATAGAGTTTGGTCAAAAAGTAGACCGAGGTAACGAACGGAGGAAGCTGCGACCAGCTGATTACTATCCAGGTTAATGGAAATTTTGTGTTTGCATTTCCGAATCCAACAAAAGTGAATAGTCTTGGTCTTTGAGATGGAAATTTGGAGGCCATTTTACTGAAATATATATTAATAACAACGTAATTCTTAGACCGGCCCTCATTAGAAAAATTTTCCCAATTTTATGTAACGTTTGTAATATTTTAATTTTTATCGACTTCATAAGTTAATGTGATTTATATTCTTTTGTAGTATGTTTAATTTATAGTATAAATTATTGGTTGTAATTTTTTTCTATTATATAAAATTGGGACATTTTTTCATTATAAAATCTAGTGGGGGCGGGCTTAAGAATTACGTTGTAAATTTTGATCATTTTATACAAAGTATAGAAGTGAAAGAGACAGATATATAAGCCAGAAGGGTCAAGAAGCACAGCCCCTTGCGAGACCAAAATGGTCGGGTTTATATATATATATATATATATATATATATATATATATATATATATATGTGTGTGTGTGTGTGTGTGTGTGTGTGTGTGTGTGTGTGTGTGTGTATGTACGTATTATTCTAGATAAAACAACATTTTTTTTTATTAATTTCTAAACATAAATTTAAGCGGGTATTTATCCACGAGCCAAGTGGGTAACTGCAAGTATTTAATAAACTAGATCCGCCGGAACCCGCATGAAACCCGAAACTTCCAGATGATAATCTTCTATAATTCTTACACAGGAGTCGGTTTATGTTACTTTTTAGTATACGGTAAGCGTAGCAGTTTCTAATTACTATCTGTTAATGACGCTTCATATAATTTACAGATTTTATTCACAACTTTTACATAACATTTTTCTATAAAAACGTCACATGTTTATTATTCTCGGCGTAAAAATGAAATTGCCATTATAGCGTATCTTATGTAGTTGGTTTCTGGCAAATTAACAATTTTAGGAGGCTAGAAATACTATTGATCGACATCTTATCTTTGAGAAAATTCTATTTAAATAAACGAGGCAACTGATGTTTCCTTTTAAGGGATCGTGCGAGTATACTTCAGGTTTTGTGAAATACAAGTAATTTATTTACCGCGAATTATGTGTTTAATTACCTATTAGCTTTGGTTGATTTTTTATTTTTATTATTTATTAACAAGTATTTTTTTTTTTCTGTGGTGCTAAAATTTCCAATTTTAATTTATTTCCAGGACAATATTTGAAATTTATTTTCATTTACCGGGGATGGGGGGGGGGGGATAGGAAGCGAAATTTTCCGATTTTATTTCAAGTAGCTACTCTTGTAATTTATTTGTGATTTTCGTATATTTGGTTTTATTTTGCGCAGCGCGAGAATACTTCATTGTAGCAAAAAAGTACTGCAATATGTATGCGAATGCAACTTTTGTAGCACACGCGATTGTTTTAAATGTTTATGAAACTTGTTTACATTTCGATTGATTTGCAAATCCGAATAAAGCTAGAAAATGTGTGTATATCTCTTCTTTTTGTCCTTTTTATTTTACAACTAACCTATTAGCTACATAGAAAGTCAGTAGGTTAAGGAACAAAAAATGAAACAATTTATCTTAAAAGGATAAGGGAAGAAAGAAAATCATTAGTGGAGACGATTTTTAGATATATATATATATATATATTATTATTATTATTATATGTGTATATGTAGGAGCAAAGGAGATGAAAAATTTATTAATAAGAAAAATGTAAAATTTCAATGCAACGGAAGTGGTTGAGCAGTATAAAAAGAAATAAATAAATAAACCCGGAAAGAAATCCGACAGATGATTTTAACATGAAAAAAAATTGACAAAATTAACCATTTCATTTATTTCGTTTGAGAAGAATATTCGCGCACTTACATAGTACCCCGGTTAATTTCCGAAGAATTTCTATTGCAGATTGTCCGCTACACGGCCATAGTCCTCTTCTGAAATGTGTTGATTTGTTCGCCGCAATCGCTGACCCAGTGATGAATTAATTTTTATTTCTCCGCACTTAGGTCAATTTTTTTGACAGTTAGCGTGTCTGATGACCGCCTTAAAAACAAAAAACCTACCGAGAATATTACTGTAGTAAAAGTGTATGAAAACTTATTGTTTCCCGGGTATTTTTGTAATTATTCAGTGAGTCGACGAAGATATTCTCAAACGAAATAAAACACCAAATTAGACGCGTAAGGAAAACCAAAAAAAAAAAAAAAAAAATCATAATCCTGAAATGTTATACTTTGGAAAGAACGAAAACAGAAAATAATAATGATTCGAGACATACGTAAAAAGAAGATGAACCGAGAAAATTAAGTAGACAATGTTCGAAATTTTCGCGTTACCTAGACGACAGAGGTGAACGAATAGAAGTGAAAATAAATAAAGCGGAACTAGAGAAAAGCAACAACGGTGGCGGATGATTGCTTCAGGTTGAAAAGTTTAATTGAAAATTAATTTTGTGTCCCGATCAGGAAAAAAAAAAAGAGTTTCTAACGTGTTAATTTCTTTTAGAACAATTCAAAAAGCTATATCGCTAGAAGTTGGAAAATTTCATAATAGCCCATTAAGCTTGCATTCAATCGTTGAAAACAAAAAAAAAAACGAAAATCCCATTATTCGGGTGTCGAACGAGAAATGACGCGGGGGGCTAAGTTGCGGACGAAAGAAATACGCAAAACAAAATTTAGAATGGAAATCGGCCAAAAAAAATTTGTCAATCTGTCGTTCGATTGTGCAAGCATAAAAAACAGTGGCGTTCAACGGCGCTTCCTGGAATAAGGAAGATATCTCTCATGTGTTAAGACAGATTCAGATTCAGATTCAGATTCAGATTCAGCTGATGTTTTAAATTCGCCGGAATCATCTTCTATATCATCGAGAACGGTAGTGTGCGTGAAAGCCGAATAAATTCGATTTACCGTTCTCGCGGCGGTATAGAGAACAACGAGCGTACTGCTGACAACGACAGACAACGGCAATCGGGAAACAAAGAAATATTCCTTTCGACGGCAAAAAGACGATTCCTTTCAAACGCACTCCGGGATTCGGGGTCCGTTGCTTGTCGTCGCCTTTTATTAATGATTCAGCCCCGGTACCGTGACACGGGCAGGCAGAAGCGTCGATGTTTTCGTAAGTGCGATATTCCGAACTTATCTCTCTGCAATATTGTTCGAATCGAAAAGGCGAAATTTGTGGAAGGCCCGCGCGATTTCGGCATGAGAATAGGAAATAATACTCCCCCCCCCCGGCTTTTAATCTATCAGCACGAACTTAACGCACATAGATTCTGCAAAGGTATCGGACACACGATAGCGTGAGTTTAGCGGCGCTGCACGATTTACCGGGATAGAGAGGCAGCGTGATCACCGAGCGAATGGAAGAATTAGCGGCGGAGTTCGATTGGATTCACCGTCAAATGATGTGCTCGACAAGGTGGAAAATTTAATCGTGTGCAGGATTTGTCGCAGGCACTTTCTTCCGAGCAAGACAGAACCAGGGTACCACCGGAATGGCATACGACGATGAGTACGGAGAAATTGAGGATTAGCAATTCGGGCGACTCTTCCGTTCGGCCTCTCTACTTTCTATCGGCTTTCCTCTTATTACCCTGATGATTAGCAGCCGGAAGGGGAGGGGGGGTCATAGTGAAAAGTGGAAAAGATAAGAAACAAGTCTCATCGATACTGAGTGAACAGTCTTCGAACACTTTCACCGCGATGACCATACGGCCTTGTGAAAAATTTTCACAGTCTAGTGAAATTTTGTAAGTGGTCTTGAGAAATGCGTAAAATATAGCCCACTCGGAGGAAATCTGAGACTAGTGTGGCTAACTTCCGTGCGCGTTTACAACGTTCCGACCGCATGCGAAGAACCGATGAAGTTCGAATTCGTTGTGTTTCCACGAGTCACGTGGCATGTTACTTATTTTTCCGGTTTTTATCTCACACCCGCATTAAGTATTTAAGACGGAAGCCGGGTGTGACTAAGCGTGAAAATGTTAGCAAACGACCTTGTTTTTTTTTTGTTTTTTTCACGCGTAATCTGACTGATCTTATTTGATTTTAAATTTATATTTAAAAAATTATTTTTAATAAAACTGCAGTTTCTGCATGTTTTTTTTCTTTTTGTTTAAAGTCAACATTGTTTTCTAATACTATTATGCAATCTGTTGCATTGAAAATGGAATTCCCGCGCATTTAACGTTTCGTTTCGAAAATATTACGGTTGGTATGTTTTGCGTGTCAACGATTGCAAGAGTGGCTGTATTTTAATTTGTTTAAAAATAATCATAATTATTTTCGACAATTTAAATACGTACTGGACGTGCTAATGTATTTAAGCGTTAAACGTTTAATAATGAAAATTTATCTTTGGAACAACGTATAGGTCAAGGAAGTTTTAGTGTTGTATGCCGTGTGCAATCGACCGAAATGATGCCAATTAGGCGCTATAAGAAAATAGCCTCGAAGAAAGTGTATATAAACGAAATGAAAGATGAGAAAGCGAAAATAGATTGTCAAAATGAACTGGATTTGTTCCAGATAAGAAGAATTTAGTCTCATTTATCCGAGAAAATTCTTTTTGCATTGATTTGAATGGATAAATCAGTCGATTTAGTACTCTAGCTGAGAACCGATCCTTATTCTGAATCGCTTGTAGAAGCTTACGTAAACTATACCGATAGGTTGGTATCTACTTTTCGAATACGTCTTTTCAAAATTCCTCTTTATATAATACGGCAAAATCCATACGATTCAAAAAAAAATAAATAAATAAATAAATAAAAACAAACAAATATTCGTACATTAAAAAAACTGATTTTTTTTTTTTAAGCGGGGGCGAAATATTTTTAAATTTAATTTTATTTAATAAAAATTCCTTCGAAAATTAATACATTGCACCATGTTTGAATTCGCTTATTAAGTCACCCTCGCTCCCGAGTTTCGCCAATTTGCTCGAACTTTTTCGGACGTATTTGCATTCAAATTTCGAGTGTGTGCTACGCCGTAAACAAGCGGCAGAGAAATTCGATTATATCGAAAACGGGCCAACAGCCATCCAACGTCGCACAGAAAGACGGTTAATAAACTTAATAACGATAACATTTTCGGGAAAATGCGCCTCAGCTGCTTTTAGCCTTTAGCGTAAGAGTGAGCTCACGTTATCCGCGTAATAAACGGTGTAGCTGTATTGTACGACAAAGTGCGATGTGGATCGCGGTATTTATGACGTACCGAATTACGAGACTGCTCTAGCACGAAGTCATTCCTGGTGGCGGATGATTTTCGTTTGAAATGTAAATTAACATCGCCGCTGACTTTATATGAAATATCGTGGGAAAAATAAATTTTTCGAACACATTTTGTCCTAAATAAATCTTTTAAACACGGGGGGGGGGACTCGTGTGTTGGATGCGCGAGGAAAAGGGTTGAAGAAAAACACGCAGAACAGACATCATAAGACACACGGATGGGTGTGTCTCTAGTGTGGCCGAGCTGCAAAAGTCGTGAGAGCATAAAGCCGGATGGTGTTATAAAAATTTATCGCGGCTTTAATCGTTAAATTAACGGCTACGTATAGAGAGCGATAACGAAAAACGACAAGGAAAACGAAAGCTCCGTCGGAAAACTATTACAGAAAAGGATATTGCGTGGAACGTGACCAATCAGGTAAAAGGATTAAAAAATCATTGAACAGAATTTTCCGGAAAATCGCTGGCTGAATGCGAATTTTTCCGCACTATACTTCGGTCGGCCAAGACGTGAACTGCGGAGGAGGCAACGGCAAAAATTGTGAAATATGGTCTCAATTTCAACAAAATGACCATTACGAATCAAGTTCGATTTTTTCCTTTCCTATTTCGTTTTTTTTTTTTTCGTTTTTTTTTGTTTCAGTTTTTTTCTATTTCCACTTTCTTCTTGGCCCGCTAGGCTGATATACAAGAAAGTCGACAGATTTACGATTTAACTCGGGGACTTAGTTTTAAAAAAAACATATATCAACATTTTTATATGCCACCTGATAAAAAAGCTAAAGACACGCGAGCTTCGCGTGACACACAAATTAATGGGCGGGCGGGAGGGGGGAAGGAGCAAAACATATAAAACGTATAGATAAATGTTCACCTTCCAAGCAGAGTCTCCTGCGAAGGTGAAAATTTAACAATTTTTCAGAAGACACTATCACGTCTGCTATCACCGTACGAAGGCGCGCGGCATTAGCGGACACAGAAGGGATCCGTTGTTAATAGCTCTTTGTACAGGGTCTGTTCTAGAGCGACTGAATAATTTATAAATGAAGTGTGTTGCCCCTTAGATGGACATACACGTCCAAGTGCCGAGTAACAGCCCAAAAAAGAATGTCAAATGAACTCACGGAGTAGGAGGGCATCGGAAAAAAAGTTCGAAATCTGTCACCGACAATCGGTAGATTTACCTTTTTGTCGTTGGCTTATTTCATTATTTACCAGAAGAGCTGGGTTAAAATGAAGTTGGAATGGAAAGAAAAAAATAAACGCAATGAAAAATCTCTATTTCTCCCTAGCAGCAACTTGTTTCACATCCGCTCAGACTGTGTTAAAAATATTTACTTTAACCTGATTTTCGGGCGGCCGGTTTACAGCTACATTTTACAGGTTCGCTTTTCTCCAAATTAGCAAACCACGCGTTTACAAAAATAAAACGTGTATCCTCGCGTCCGATACGTCAAATACGCTCAGGGTTCAGGACACACGCTAAAAAAATGATAAAAACTTCCGAAAAAAAAATCGCCGTTAACTTTTAGAACTGAATTTTTACGTACATCGCGAAAATGATGACGGATTAAATTTAAACGATTGAGGATTTAAAAATCCGCGCGACGGCGCATATTTACTTTGTTGTATTTCCCCCTTTTCTAAATTAAATTCTTACACGTTCCGATTTCGAAAATGGATATTAAACAATTTACGCCCTCCCCCCCCCCCCCCCCATTTAGAGGCCATATGATGATGGTGGCTCGAAACGCTGAAAGTGTTGAAGATTAAATCATTTTTGTTCCGTGTAAGCCTAATTAATTTATTATGGACTTTTTTTCTCTCCTTTTTCCTATTTATTTCTTAAATCTATTCTACATGCTTGCAAACCATAAAAAAATAATAATAATAATAATAATAATAATAATAATAATAATAATAAAGAAAAATGGAAATCTAAACGTATTACTTTATTTTAATCGGGAAAATTTCTGACGATTTTATACAATTAAATTTCGTTTTAGCTAAAGGCCCGCATTATTAAAACTAGACAACGGCGTGTGTTTTAAATGCACAGTTTTTAATAAAAATTTTATACGTAACGAAATTTTAACTTACACAAACTGAACGATATGCGATTTTTTTGTTTTTTTGTTTTTTTGATTGTAAACGAAAACACGCGAGATCTAATTTTTCGTAATATATAAAAAGTAAAAGAATGCGAAACAGTTCTGGAGGGGGGCGAAAAATCACATAACGACACCGGTTATAACGAAAAGTAGCCCTCAAAAGGAGCGCATGATCGAAAAACAAGTTGGAAATTAATGAAGGAAAAAATCGAATTTAGAAGAAGGAAATGAAAAATGAAAGAATTAACGAAAACGAACGAACAAACGCGAAATAACGAATATTGCTCAACGAAGTAAACAGTACCTGAAATAATCCCGCCGCCGACAAACTCTTTACCGATCACACATGTAAAGGCGAACGATAATTACCCGAACCTACTAATTATACATCGGATGTTTTAGTAGCACAATTTTAAAAAAAACAAAAAAACACACAAAAAAAGGAATAAAATGTAACTTGGAAAAAGGAATAAAATATAATAACTGCGTGGAATTATTAAAAATAAATATTTCAAAATAACACGGACAAGTAGCATATATATATATATATGTATAACTTTCTACACAAATAGAATTCCTGAGAACAGTCTCCATTTTAAGCTGCACGCTAGTAATAAAAACATTAGACATTTTTTACACATGTATCACTTGTCGAAATGCTACACAGCTGCTTCGATACAGCATGAATGAGAGACTGAGCAATACAAGAACGATAATTTTTAAAATATTCAGCAAAATTCTTTTATTTTTTTCTTTTATTATAATTTTTGGGCTCGTCAAAGGTGAACATTAGTGAAATTTTTGAGTGTCAATGTGGCGGCAGTAGAAATATTCTACCTGAACAAAACACCACTATCTAACCAATTACGTCACGGTAGCTGGCTTAAACTTTTTATTCTAGCCTGCTTAATTTTTTTTTTTTTCTACATATATATACATATATATATATATAGACCCCTCTTGCTTTCATTTCTGTCTATTTCTCTTCTATACTTTGTATAAAATGATCAAAATTTACAACGTAATTCTTACTGGCATTAACATAAAAAATATAACATAATTACAAAAATCCTATCCTAACATTTAACTTTCATTATATAAAATTAAGACATCTTTTCGTTACATTGTTTGTTACATAAAATTGTGACATTTTTTAAACAACAATGACAAAAATCCTACAAAGTATAACAAACGTTACATAAAATTGGGACATTTTTCATTACATAAAATTTGGGGCATTTTGCGTTACATAAAATTTGGGGCATTTTGCGTTACATAAAATTTGGGGCATTTTGCGTTACATAAAATTTGGGGCATTTTTTCTAATGGGGGATAACCTAAGAATTACGTTGGCTAGATTTATAAATTACCTTTATTAACATCTTTCAATTTTTCTATTTGTACAAAAGTTTCGTTTTCTTTTTTCTGTAAATTTGTTTTATTTATTATTTATTTATTTATTGTATTTACAAGTCGCTTTTGGACTACAAGGTCATTAGCGACTACGGTTTTACGGAGAATTATAACATTTAATGTTGAATGTTGAAAAATGCGCGAAACAACAAAATAATCAAAAAAGTCAGCTAAAGGCTGAGGAAATTAGATAAGTTGGAATACTGAGATGTCTTTGAGAAAGGCTACGATTTTTTTACACTTCTCGGCGTCCGAAAACATCTCTGGAGGGCCGTTGGTAATACCCGCTTGTTGTCTGGCCTGCTGGTAGTGATTACACTCGATCAAAAGATGCCTCACCGATATAGGCATGTTTCAGCGTTGACACAGGTTGGGCGGTTTTTTAGATATGAGGAACGAATGAGTCAAGTTTGTGTGTCCAATGCGGATACGAGTTAGGACACACTGCTCGTGCCTACTGTGAGTTGGCATGATTTCGTAGGTATCTTTTCTAAACTCGTGGAGTTTGCTCGGCGTTTGGAGCCAAAGGGTGTTCCAGTAGTTTTTGACTGTGTTGCTTATCACCATTTTGTTTTGTTATCTTTAATAACTTTCGTTTGAAAAACCTACATGCTAATGTATGAGGAATACGCGACATTGTCAGCCCATCGGACCTCAGACTGCACAAAATGAAATCAACGAATCTAGCACATTACATCAACTAAAACGGGATCTCTTCTGTTGGTTTATGCTCGAACTAGATTTATCGGTAATCTACGTAGTGAGCGAAAAAAAAACAACTAGATTGCTCGACAATGCATTCATTGGATCCGGGTTATGAATAATTTTTTATATCCGTTACTCCCAATTAATTCATTCTTTTCAGGTTTTTTATCGCATTAAAAAATGCCAGAAATTAGGCAATGGTTCGCGCGGTTTTTCCACAGCGTGTACGTTTGTGTATCATCAGTAAAAATTAACAATTCTTTAATTGCAGCTTCTATTCGTTGTAAATCGCGCATAAGCATCGGCAAACTGTCGCAGTGGATTGGCTATTCTCCTGACTGCATTTAGTGTTCGACATTGACTCTGTTAATAGGATGACGTGTCATGAAAGTAACTTTATTTGACAGTAAGTTACGTTGGGTGGTTTTGCACCCGTCGTTCATCGCTGGTAAAATAAGGAAGTTAAATTTTTTATTCTATCATTTATCGTAATATTTCCCGCTCTATCATTTACGTAGAATTTACTTTGCGTCATATCAACCGGTCATTTCATACGGCGCCATTTCATACGGTATAATTCTTTTTTGGGGCGGGGGGGGGCTGCTAAATGTCATTTAAAACCCTTCAAAACTCCCTACAGGAGGCAGTTTTAAAAATTATAAATCGCGGTATGAAAAATACTTCACTTATTCTGTTTCTGAAGTTAAGTGATACATATAAATCACAATTACTTATGTACGTGATTGCAAATAGGAGTAAATTTAAGATTGCTTTTAAATCTGGTTCAACTAGGTCTGCTAAAGATTATTACGTTCAGATTCCTAGATATTATAAATTTCATGCAAAAATCCAAATACAGTATGCTGTAGCTGTTGTTATGTATAACTCTTTACCGGCAGATGTAAAAACTTTACTAAATAATCCCAAACACAGACGTAAATTATTGAACTAATACTTTTATGTTCTAATACTTTATAAATAAATAAATACAAATAAATGAATTTATAAATATAAAAAAATAAAAAATAAATAAATAGATAAAAATGAGAAAAATTAACTGTTCCAATACTTTAAACTTGTTGCAGTATGTGTGGATGTGTGTGTGTGTGCTTAGAATACTTTCGCGACTTTTGGTATGAATGTGTATATATAATGGGATATTATGGTGGCTGAATGTATGTATGAAATGTAAACTGTGAGGATTCAATGAATGATATGTGGCTGTGCATACTTATTTACAGTTATTTTTAAAGTTATTTTCATTTGCTTATATGTAATTTGTTTATTTTTATTTAATAGGTTTATTTGATGTAAATATACCTAAGAATATTATTGTAATTCCAAGTTTATATTCCCTTCGTTGGTCGCGCTTTTTTGCGGACGTGTGAAATTTTATAATAAAAATATTCGATTTGATTTGATCTGATATTTTAAACCAAAAATTTTGAAAAACCAAATTCTTGACAATGTAACAAAGCATATGTTTTACAATATATAACTTTTTCGTTTAATTATAGCGATGAAATTAAAATATAGACTGCGGCTACTCTTTTTGGTTCATATTTATAGTCCGGTGAAATATTTTATAAACAAGCGAAAAAACATTTCATAATAATACTAAAAATTATCGAATAAAACTGAATTTATTTTTTTGTTCTAAGAACCACCTTTATTTAAAACATTTGCAGCATATATTTAACTAAAGAACTCTTAATAAACTATAATTAAACCAAGTGAATTAAAAATATGTGTACCTTTAAAATACGGCAAAAAAAAAAAAAAGTAATAATACTAATAATAAATAATTGCCGATTACATTAAGGCGCAAAACAAATGAGGAATAATATATTTTGTGTCTCGGCATTATAGTTTGGCAGCATCTTTTTTTAAATTATAATTCGAAAAAAAAAACAAAAAAACATATCTATTTTTTATACGTATTTAAACTTTTTAATACAAAAAATTTTGGTTTTTGTCGTATTAATCATTACGTACTGCGAGGACGGGTGTTTTTCTGTCCGCAAACAAATCGTTATATTAAGTGAAAGCATTTTTGAAAATTTTCTCTTTTTTTTCTTTTCTTTTCTTTTTTTCGATTAATACTTCAGTACGAGGATAAGGTGCATGGCAGGTTTCAACAGCTAATGTAGGTACTGCGACCGATCTAGTATCACCGACGTACTACATTTCATTTACACTTCACGGTGACAAATTGGGTTTGCTCGCTCATTAAATTCTAAAATTTTATCCAATTCTAGTTTCGACCGTTTCACCGGCTTATTTTTTCATCTTCATATTCACTAATCACGTGGTCCGTACACTTGATAATTTTAATCTTCTAGTCCGCTACTTCTCCAGTTTCCTCTTAATTGAAGTGGCGGTCTATTCTACTTGACAAGAAGCAAATGTGTGTGTCCCTTTTAACCCTCGATAAAATGTGTTCATTTGTAATTACGAAATTCGTTTCCGACACTCGAGCAGTAACTTCTAGGCTTCAGTCTAACTCACCTAATTCCCATTTTGCCTAAATTTAGGATTTAATTTATTAAGTAGATATTATAAAAAAAAAAAAAAAAAAACAAAAAAAAAACAGGCTGGTATACGGATGATAAATGCCGAAATTCATACAGAAGTCTAGAACAGAATTGGGTTCCAGGATAATTAGCAATATGAAAAACAGAGGCGAAAAAACACTGTTAAAAACATGTTAAATATAAACACATACGAAATGACACCGCGATAACGAATCAGTGCAAGAGTAATATTCCATTTGAAGTTCATTCCTTAAATCCGATTTTCCTTATCGGTCAGTACGTAGGATATTTTATCGATATTTAGCGCGATATGGTACTAAAATACAGAATTGCAAAAAAACAAAAAAAAAGGGGGGATGAGAAAGGGCGACATATAAACGAACAAATGCTTTTAATGCACACCATGTTTTACCTAAATTCCATAATTTAAAAAAAAAAACAGAATACATTTTTCTTAAGTTATTTTTCTTAAGTTATTTTTCCGAGTTTAGCCACTTACATCTCTTAGCGAATATTAAAAGGAAGAAGAATATACATTAAAAAAAAATCAGTAAAAGTTAATACGGATATATTAAATATACCTGAATAATTATGTGCATTTAAGATTTTTTGTCGTCCAATAAACTTATCTGTAATTATTGATTTAAAGCAGGAAAGGTTTTCGTGACTGTTGAAGTTATCCACATGTCCAAGGTTTCTACTGAAGATGGGCATATCTGTAATTTCTGATTTTTGTTTAGATTTAAAACATAGAAACACTGTGTCTGTTAAGTTTACTTACAATTTCCACTTCGTTCGATACTATAGTGAATGTTTACTATTTAGTGTAATCGAAAAATAAATATACAGCTAATGATTAGTATACCATTAGGGTAGTCATTGTGGTAAAAGGAACTTACGATGATGCAAACTTAAATTTTTACATGATTATACCGAAAGGGGTTAAACGTGCGTAAGTGAAAATAAAAAATGAAAACATCGGAAGGAAATTCGTAGAACGAAGTAAAATTATAAGATATTAGCGTAGTATTGAAAGCGACAAATAAAATTCGTAATAAATAAACTGGAAGATGCAGAAAAAAATCAGTCGCGTCTATAGCATTACGAAACGATAAAAATACGAAGAACTATGGATCAAGTTTGACAAAACTGCTAGAAAGTAATCATTAAGAAATTAGACAGGTGAGTATAATCAAATGATTTAGAGTAATACATGATACGATAAATTCGCGGTGTAATGAGAAAAAAAAAAAGATGTTGAAATGTTTAAGAATTAGTTTTAGCAGTGAAATCGTTAAGAAAGAAAATTAAAACGGTAGGTTGTGAATATATTCAATAAAAATTGAAATCAAGACCAATCTTAAGGACGAATCGAGTAATAAAAAGCGGGAAAACAAAAATAACAGATCGACAAATGGGGTGGTGTTCATCCGACCGATTGTCGAAAACGAAAATGCGACTAAATATAAACGAAAAATTATTCTACAACAGGAAGAGAAACGAGCGAAAGAGCTAAATTGTAATTATGTATAATTTCGAAAAAAATGCGTTTGTGTAAAATTAGCCAAAGTACAGAAATCGAACAGAATGAATACGAATGATGTTGCTATATGGAATTACTGCGATAAAATTTCTGTTATTATTATTAAATTTTTGTAATTCACGCAAACAAGAAGTGTTAAATGTTTGTAGGATATTGATGAAACGGAAAAACACAGATAAAGTAGACTTGTGTTAAAAAGTACAGTGCGGAGTGATACAATTGCTTATTCGAAATGGATACAGTGTGAAGAGTAGCTTGTAAATTACACTGAATTTGTGCCGATTCGATCTTGATCTAATTTTAGTTAAATTTATTTTTTTGTTCAATTTTTCGATATTAAGAATGTTGAGATCACCATTTAGAGTAATTGACCCATCCCCGGTATCTTATTAGTGAATCCGTTTCGAATTAATGTAAAATATTTTTATAAAATTTTCTTTTAATTATTTTTCAACATTTCAACGGCTGTCTTATTTTTTTCTTCGAAACGTTTTATTTACATTTATTTTTTGGGCATAAATCTCCCGAGACAGTTTTCTTCACTCTAAAACTAGTCTGAAAGAAGAACTCTACTATCGCATAAAGATTTTTACTACATGCGCAGTATGTAACTGTTGTGCGAACCGATTTTTATATGTGGGTCACATCTGATGTAAAACGGCGTTCATAGGCACGCTGCGCACTAATATAAATACGAAAAACTCGAAAAACGCGCATGCTACACGCTAAAAAAAAAAATGTAAGTACGCACTGAAAAATTTCAAATAGATATCGGGCGTTAAAGACGGATAAACCGAATTCCCCATCTGCTTTAAATACTCCCCTTAGACTCGACTGAAAAATGACCGTGTTTAATAAAACGAGCCTTCGGCGAAATTGTCTGCGAGTTAGCCTTCTCCAAATGACCTCTGGTGATGTCGTGGCAGGTAAATATCTGGGTGCGGTAGCTTTTCGTCAGAGAAGGTAACTCTGCAGCAGCTCTCGACGACGACGACAAATCGGTCACCGGCCGCGGGCTTCGCCAAGAAATTTCGAACAATGTCGAGTTAGTGTGGTCAACGTCAACAAGATACTTAATCGCAACCGCACTATAATTTCGTGTTTTCTAGTTGACGCAACAGCATTTACATTTGATGACAGAACAGCGTTCCCACTTAATAAATGGTGTAGTACCCCCCCCCCCCCCCTCCCCGGTTTTTAATCATAATACAGCACTTTTTTCTTAAAATCAGTTTCAATTCTCCGTTTAGCATTAGAAACAGAGGAGAATAAAAAATAAACAAATGACACTTAATAATAATGACCTCTAAGAAAATGTTGAAAATTTATAGTTAATATTTTTGGAGTAAAATTGTTTTTAGATGCATTTTGAATATTTTACCAAAAAAAAATAAAAAAAAATAAAAGCGTGAATTAATGAAACGTTACTTTCACCGTTACTGAAAAACGCGTACACGTAATAGTAATAGAGCGCGCGGAAGCCAAGAGAAATGGGTAAAAGTATCTCATCATGAGCTGGAAAAGAAAGATTAGTGCAGAATACCGGGAGAAAGCTCGAATTATCATCGTTCATCTTTAATTGGGAAAGGGAACACCAATATTAGTAAACATGACTCGAGAATCAGGTACTTTTCAGTTTCAGATTGTATTACCAATATCACTTTATTCTCCTGCCTCCCCCAACTACCACCCCCTCCCGTTAGAGATAGGCAATAATTCGGCGATCTCTTCCGAATTACTGCGTATAATATATATATCTTCGGTAGCATGTCTCTTCACTAATTAAAAATGGGTGGTGATGATAATTCAGAGCTCGTTCGGGGATATTCAGAAATTAAATATTCTACATTGATTTCTCCAGCTGACGACAGAGAACTCTGTTGCCGACAAAACGTTTTCAGCGCATTTTATTTAATCTTTATTTTTAATCGTTTTTATAATTCTCGTAATTATCATTAACATAATTAACGAACACGGCATGTACAATATTCACTACATTTATTTCCCCTTGTTTTCTGCTTTTTTTATTCGTTTTAATTTCGCACCTATCGACGGCACAACGTAATCATGTGAGATTTACTGGCTACACCATAGCGCATACTCTTCGTATTTTTCTAGCCTAAGTAAACGAAAAAAAACAGGAGAATATTACTAACTTTTTTAAGGTCGTTTTTTTAAAAACCGGATACGATCAAGGCTAGAAAACACGTGTATAGTTTAATGAATTAAATTAAATACATCGCGATCATAGGTTCCAAAAATTAATCAGTGTTCTTCCAATTTTATATTTCATCGTTTTTAGTACGTATGTATATATCGAACGTTTATATTTTAACAAATTATACTACACGAACGTACGCTTGCGATAAATTGACCGAGCCGCGTTTTGCTTTATCCTTTACATTCGTCATTCGATGTATTTGATTTTGAAAAACTACAATGTCAGAAACGGTTGGGCCGATCTCAAATGATCCGTTTGCAGAAACGACTCCTACCGGTGACGAATTGAATTAGAAAAGAAAGTGAAGAACGAGTCGGTAAATTTTTTTGCTGCACTCGTCTTAAAACGTTTTATCGATTTTGGGCGAAATTAGTTTTACGATTGCCGAAACCACTCCGTGAAAATGTTCTCAGACATGTCGGCATTTGCCCACCCCTGCTCCCGCTCCTGCTTCACGTCCTCCTTGGAAGAAGACTTTGCTCTTTTTATTCTTCCGTTGAAAGGATGATACGCTAGTCATCATTCTTCTGCACCGAGAATGATGTTCATAGGCGCAGTTTGAAAAGTTAAAATTCTTGTAGCAATATAAGAAAAGAAGCAAATGGTGGCGGAATCGGAAAGTACGCCAATAAAAAATGGCCAGCCTTTCGCACTTAAGTGGATAGCACGGTTCCGTTACAGCAGCCGGCCAAAAAAATTAAGGAAAGAAATATATCTATGTGGGTATATCTATATATATATATATATATATATACATGTGTGTGTGTGTGTGTGTGTGTAAACATGTCTTCCGACCACGTTTCCCTCCATTGCACTGGCCATCCAAACGCGTTCGGGGAAAATACATTTTTCCAACCGTGTCCCACATATCGTCCGAGAAATCCAACACACACGGTAGTCCCACATCCTACATTCGTCATCTGTAGCCGGTCTGGTAGACCGTGTCTTCTATTTAAATACACGCCGGCGGCATATTATAAAGCGTGCCGCTACACTTCTTTAATACTAGCGCATGATGACAGGACACTGAGATGCCGAGGAAAAACTTTGCCCTGACCTGACGACATCGAAACGGGTCCGAGTGAAAAATAGTTCTCGGAAAAATATTTCCGTCGGTCGCTTTCCGACCTATATTTCTAGCACCACTACGACGACTGTTCCCTGTAAAAAGTAGTGTGCAAGTCACCCCACTCGCGGCTCTCTGTAATCGCGACGAAGTGGATGGGATGAAGTAAGAACACAACAAAAGTGCAGCGTGGAAGAAAAATACGGTAAGTTGGATGAAACACGTAATATTAGGACATCGAGCGCGTCATCGGTTTTAAGGAGCAGCAACCTTCTCAAAATATATGACTTTGCAAGGCCATGAAGTCGGCCTTAAGGATATTTTTCGCGGAAATTTATTACAGTTTTGAAGGCTATTAGTCATTTCGCAACTTGCTTAATTTTTGTTGGGGTTTTTTCTTTTTTTTTTTGTATGCCGACAATTTTTTTTTCCCGGTAACAAACAGTTCAATTTTCTTTTTTTTTTTTTTTTTTTAATTTAATTTATTTAGGTTCGTTAATTGTGAAGACTTTATGATTTCCCGCAAAGTGAAATTGTATCGGAACTTCGCTGTGCTTAATGCAGTAGACATCTTGGAATTTTAAAATTACAGTCAAATGATTAGGAGACGAGCAAAGTAAGGCAGGCTGCTTACGGCGATGCGCTCAAGTTATCGAGAAGAATAATTGTTTTCGTAATATTATACATTTCAATTAGAAGGAAAAAAATGAAAAAGTCCGAGAGTGGGCTTTGATTTTTTAATTTCGATACTGACGATTGTTTCTTTATTACCTCATGACCTTGTCTAAGATTAAGACTATCGGGGGGTAAACACCATATTGGGGATACTTCTTCTTTCATGCTCAAAACTCCGCCCTTTAAATATCTATTATATATTGATAATTGGCCAAGATGGCAAGTTTTGGTGTGATATTATAAATAAGAAAAAAATTATTGTTTTCTTTTTTTTTTTTCTATTATAAATTATGAAGATTTTAATAATCCAAAAGTAGCCTTCATTGAGCGGCAAAGTGAAGTTGCAATTTAAAATGCACGAATAATATTTAGCCGTTTTTTAATTGATGATATAATATTTCACAACAATCCGTTTAAGATAATTAGTGTATACACGGGGTAAGTGAAACACACTATTTAAGGTAAAATTTTTAATAGAACGTAAATAGAGAAATATACGAAACATCGACGCAAGTTCTTAATACTTGTTATTTTATGAAATCCGAAAATGAAATTGGCGTTTTTTTATGTCTTATTTTTATTTGCGATTAAAAACCTCTCTTCCGCTTCGGCGATTAGGAGATTAACTTTACTTTTTTTTTATTTCGATTTAATTTATTCAATAAATAACGGCTAAATATAAAATTTCTCCTGCCAGTAATGAGCAAATTTCATTCAGCTCTATTTTACCTTCCAAAGATGTTTCTAACGTTTAAACTTTAATTAACGTCATTATTCTAACGGACTAATTGCTGAACATTTTTCGAAAATGTTACGAAATCCTACCTTAAATTTTTGAAGCGTCTCATTGCCTCCTTTTTTACCTTTAAAAAAATTGCCCGCAATTGGCCAATTCAATGAAATCGGAGATAGTGGATCTCTAACGATTCGTATTCGTTTTTTCAACGTTTATATTAGAAATTATAAATTAATACTACAAAATCGTCAAGGTACCACTGTGTATGTGTATGTGACCTTCTTATCAAAAACTACGTTACGATCGACATTTAGTTTTTCTTCGGGCTTTTCTATAAATATTAATCGATTTGACCTGCGCTGATACAAAATATGAAGCAGAAATTGATCATAGTTTTAAGTAGACCGATAACGCGTTTTGAGGTGATCACATTTTTCTATTTAGCCGCGTCTAATTATGAAAATTATCGGATGCACCGCTCCACTCAGACAGTATAGTACTGTAGCTCATTCGAAACGACGGTTAACCACTACGATGGTAGCCGATGTGTCGCGTGCTGCTTTTATAACACTACTACATCTGCTTAATTAGGGTTACCGTAATCGTTAGGTGTATTCTAGATAAATGTTCGTTTTTTTTGTTTTGTTTTTCCCTATGAACTATTCAAAGGACTACGGTATATCAACAACTGATTCACGTAATCCCAGGAAGAAGCAACAACGAACACCGAGATTTTAGGTTATTAAATATTCATTCGCGTTCTCTGTAAATAATTCTTTTTCGTCGCAGTCCTTAATCCGCAAGTGGCTTATATGAGAGGGGAAACTGTGACAAGATCGATTACCCGATATCATCATAATAAAACAAAAACGGAAAATGCTAACAAAACACCAGCCTGCATACATAAGCGTTGTTCCGTATGCCCGGCACACTGTCATTCGCGCTCGGGTTAACATAATCGTTATTGTTCGCGTTAGGCATGCGAGTCCTGGGCGCCTCGAGGAGAAGCCTTTTAAACTCCAATGGGGTCATTATTTCAAATAATTCTCCGCGGAGCTGCCGTACGCAATTTTTCTTATATACATGATAATTGCCTGAAAATAAATAAATAAATTAATAAAAATTTTCCAATTTGTTATTTAAAATTGCGCAAAACTAATTTTTTCACTGCAAACTCTATGAATGAAAACAGGTCAGAAATATCCCCCGTACGGTTTTGGTTTACAAACCCAAATTACCGTCAAGGAACTCTACTCGTGTTAAAGAAAAAAAAACAAAAAGAAAAATGTTAATTGTTTTAATCGCTTCAAGTGTTCATTGTATTAAGCTGGTCCACGGCCGAATAACAATTTTCGTAATGTTCGACAATGTACTGAAACAAAAAGGCGGTGGTTTAACCGCGGTAACTGGGAAACACTAAGTACGTTTCATCGTTGAAGTGTTGAGACTATATTGTTGTATCGCAAAATATTCTCATTCCGGCGTTGTTTCATGCTCGTTTTTACCGGCATATGAAATATGTATTGTCCGCTGCTTTAAATAAGTCTAATTATTATAATTATTTCGTTCTTTTTTTTCGCGTAATATTTTTCATTTTTAAATTTTATTCATATCGAATCGTCGCGATAGCCTAGTTGCTAGGGCGCTTGGTCTCGGGTTCGATCCCGGGCAACGACAAAAATTAGTTACGATAAAAAATTAAGAATGAAATACTCGCTAATAAAATCAGGTGGAACGCAATGGTAAACATGCATATCCCATCGTACGCGCGCTAATTGGTACGCAGCGGACACATACAGGAGTCTGCATTTGTATCGCGATAAATCAAACAATCACAGTATCAGTTCCGAATGTAGTCTGGCGTCGCGTATAATTACTACGAAGAAATGTACAAATAGGTAATCGCCGACGCTCAGAAGCTGAGCAATATGATGATGATGATGATGATGATGATGATTCCCATCTGGAGCATTGTATTTTACATAAACTTCAATGCAGAGGCAAAAGCACAATAGTTGAGTCATACCTAGGGCGTACATCGCTAAACTTCACCGGTCTCCGGATTACGTCAGAGGCTGAAAAGCTCAGATCCGGAGCGCTTCTGTTCAAACTGGTTTTGCGGTTAAATGCGCGCTCCGTGGCAAACATCGGATAGCATTTAGACTACTGTAGCTTCAATCTTTCATTTTAATTGACACACCGCGCGCGTTATTTCTCTTTAACTTTTACAGTGTGTCCGCGTACTTCGTAAGAGACGATTGTTATGTCAGTCGGAGCCCGAAGAGGGTTTACCGAGAGCAAATAAATTGGCGCTCGTGCCGCGGGTTGTACGAGGCGTTCTCGGAATTGCTCGAAAAATATCGCAGTTTAGCACTTTGTCCGAGGGAGGAAACGCTCGCTGCTGACAGAACAATCGACCATCGGGTCGTCGTCGTCTTGGTGCTCGCGAATCCGCTGAAAGAAATGAAAAACGCCCGCGGAGATCGCATATCTCGGAAGATGGCGAGAATTAAAGCGTAAAGTAGTTGTGCAGAATTCGGTTCTGAACTGGGGTTGGTCAGCCGTGCGCCCGGCAATTCCCCAGCAGCGAGCGGCGCGCTCGTTCGATTTCCATAGGGCGTCGTCTATCCGGATCTATAAATCAAAGTTTAAAGTTGCTCGTTTACAATCGACGTTGACTGCGACGCGCGTAAATCTACAGCCGCATGTTCGCAGCGGAAGCGCTAAAACGTACCGCTCCCTCGCGACTTGTTCGCCTACTGCATGCGGCCGCATCGACGCGGAAGATCATACGCGGTCACTGAATTGCCAGCTGGAGGTGGATTCGTGTCATTCGCCGACGGCGACTCAACTTTAATACTTGCACATTTTTATCAAGCTGCAATGAAAATGAAAACTAGAACAACTCCTCGATAGCTGCAGCATCTAGACCGTGGGGCTGTACCATTCGGGGCCTCAATGCTATTTTTTTCGTCTAAGTGAATTATCATCGGGCCGCCATTAGCGCGCTACTACGATGATGTAACCGTTACGATTTTTCCCGTTTTTATTATTTTTCAATTGGCTACGATCGAAAAGCGATAACTCGTGTCGCCTACACCTCAATGTGATGCTGACTGCGTTTTTTCTCGTCTTCAACGCCGCTGAAATATAAATCATCGGTGTACTAGAGTTACTTTCCGGTTGATTTTTTTCCCGTTGACGTTTTGTTTTCGTACTTGAACATTTTCTTAGTTATTGTGTCGGGAAATAGTTTCGAGCCGTAATTTGTAATACGAAAAAAAAAATGTAAAATTTAGAAAAACACATCTTTGAACAGTTTTAACGGGAATTGTTGCGCCCGGAGGAGAAGTGATTTAACAGCACTAGAAGATACACGATCCGCGACTTATCCTTCATGATAATGATTGCCTACATGGACTTCGTGTAAATAACATTACTCATGTTTTTGTCCACCGTTGGAGAACGTAAATAATTTTAAATATCCATAAATATATATCGATAAATTCTTCACATTCAAAGCTTATGAAAATAGGACAGACAATTTTCCATCTTTATATAAAATAAAACAACTGCTACCACATCGACTATAATTCAATAATTATGCCTGGAATTTTGCATGGAATTTAAATATATTATGTGAGGCTAAGAAACCGGAAATGAGCAAAATACAGAAAAATGGCGTTTGAAATTTATACTCCCCCATTGAAAGCAAAACGACTCTGGATCAACCTGATGGAGGGAAAACAATGGAATGTCCTCCAAGATGATGTTCTATTACTATTATAGATTATTTAATGTGTCAATAATATTCAATTACTATGCAGGCAAAAAATTTGGTTAACAAGAAACCAAAGTAATACAAGTTACATCTGTCCCCGCGGTTTAAATCTACGAATTGATAACACTGAATTAAATTTTACCAAGTACCATCCGCAATCATATATTAAACGAAAAAAGAAAGTAGAAAAATGGCTAAAAGAATGATGCAAAGATTAAAAGATAAGTTACGTCTCGAATATCTCTGTGCTTTATAATACTTTTTTCTTTGTGTAGTTTGTTTTTACCTTCTCGTGTCTTTGCCCCTGATATTAACTTCACAAAGAAGATGATGTCGTTCGAATTGAAAATGTTAAGCTGCCTGCACGTATCGGTGTACAGATGCGCATTTACGGTACGTGTGCGTATTTGAATGCATACCATATATGTGCACTTTACACTTAGTTTTAACTTTAGATTTACTAACATTATGATTTGTGAATAAACGAGAATAGTTTGTAATCTTTTTTTTCCTTAACAGTGTCGGGCACTCACTGAACGGGCATCTGTGTGATCCACAACTTATTTAAATAAAAAACAAAAAGATCACATCGTAGAACAGGTTTTTAGGCTGCAATCGTAGCTATTTGGAAACATTCAATTTCCGAGATGCGATGCTTTTGCGAAGCAGTCTCTCTATAATTGCATCATTTATATCATCGGTTTCTGGTTTCATCATGCTTCTTTGGCGCTTCCGAGCGATGAAAATTCTTTTTACTTTTATATTGCAGTGCGACAGGATAATAAAATTTGTAGGGTCTGCGTGGAGAAGAACTTTTTCTTCGAGGTAGCCCTTAACACAATCTGGCGCACCATTCAACTTTGATCGCTACCTATTATAAAATGGTACAAAAATTCGACAGTGCCTTTTCGATCGATAGGAAATGTGTGAAGTATTGCAACAATAATGAAGAAAATAGGATATATTTCGAATAAGGGAGCCGAAAATTCGAACTGGAGTACGGTTTTATACCGTTACATTCCACAACCAGACGACAAAGCCGAAAACGTTCCGGATCATTCGTCATATACTGATCGTCAATTACATATATCTTTCCAGACGCATTGCACAGCTATATTTCCTTTACAGTCATACGATACTGTTTATCAATTTCGCGTTATATAAAAACGGTTCTCGCTAAATGATGAACTATACTATTGCAGTGTGATATAGATCAGCTGGATCGGTGAGACAAGCTAATTCTACGAGTACGTCTTTAGCATACGGAGGAGTGAACGGTAAAACTAGCCGATTTCATTTGATAACAAACAAAAGTCGATGATTTCCTGAGCGTATAACAATATAGATAGTATGTAGTATAAATCGGTTATTTTTATAAATTGTGTAATTCATTTTAAGTTCACGCAGATTTCGTTAAGTACAAGGACCAATCCAAACCGAAACCTGAATCAGAAGAGAAGTATTAAAATTATAGTCCCGCGCTAAGAAAGCGAAGAATCGTAGTAAATTCTAGTCAACGGATGTATCAGAAGATGAAAGTTCGAAATACGTAAAGTCCAGCGCGCAAATGATTCATTTATTTGTTCACTAATTTATTATTGTTTTTGTAAAATACTGATTCACGTGTGCGTGTGTGCGTAATTTTAGTCATACGTGTAATTTACTCTCCTTTGGGAAACGAATTTTTCACTGATTTTTGGCGAAGTAGTAGTATACCATGTGGGTATATACTATGTAATTAAGCTGCAACACTAGAATATAAAACGAACTTAAACTTTACACATTATGTGTAGGTTATATGTATATATATATATATATATATATATATATATGTAAGTTATGGAACGTGTCGCTTGAAATTGCTGTGGCCTAAGTGGTAACGTTCGTCGTGCGTAATATTTCATACGCAAGGGTTCAAATCTAATTTTGCGTATTTATTTTCCCCCCTTTTTTCAAAAAATAATTTTTTTTTGTATATAAATTTATTTACTCATTCGATTATTTTATTATTATCTATTGATTTATTCAATGGCTTTTTTTTGATTCAAGTTTAATTTCTATTGGAATAGTAGAAATTAAATTAACGAAATAAATAATAAAAATATATTGACGAAAAAAAAACCCAATAAGTAATAAAAAAAATGAGCAAATAAATAAATTATTTATAAGTATTTATATATATATAAGAAAAAAAAAAAAGTAAAAACAAATGCCCACAGCTAGATTCGAACCGGCGAATCGTGTGTACATCACAAACGCTATATTTAGGCTACGACAATTTCAAGCGAAATGTTCTATAACTTATATATAGTATATATATATATATATATATATATATATATATATATATATATATATATATATATATATATATATATACATATATATACATATACATATACATATATATATATATATATATAAGCTGCACTTAAAGTGTTTAGCACAGTTTTCAGTTCGTTTTTCTTGATTATATTTGAGTGTTGCACGTTAATATTTTACACATAGTATACCCACATGGCATACTACCATTCCACCAAAAAAATCGATGAAAAATTCGTTTTGGCCGTAGGGTCTCTTTTTTCAGTTAACGTGTTATTTTTTAAAATTAATTCTATTTCAAGAGGCCGAAACGTCACATACTTTGAGCCACTTGACTAGGACTTTTAAACTTTCGAAAATTTTGTAATCGGCCAACTTCTATTCTATCGAATTTGCAACACCATCGCAATCTTACATGCACATCTTAAAGATAATAACAAAAAAGAAAAAAAAGAACGAATTTTATTTTCAAAAAAGAAAAAAAAGAACGAATTTTATTTTCAAAAAAGAAAAAAAAAACAGAAAATAAAATGGCGAAATTCGTAAAGCTATTTTTTCTTCATTATATTTCATTACCGGCGGCGGTATTCGATTTAAAAATGAGGCGAACTCGTTTTGTTTTACTTTTAAAAGAAATTACTTTGGCATTTACCCTAATCATTTTCTGTTGCGCGGAAGCATTTGCTAGATTAGCGCATCTGCTTCTCGCGAATTTCATAATCAAGTTGGCCGCCAACTCGGCCATAGAGCGAGAGCCGGCAGAATGTGGAAAGCTAAATTTTTCCTTCTGCATTCGAGAGCCGACGCGCGTTTCTGCGCATATTGTTCATAGAGCAGCGAAGACAATCTATTTCCAGCAAGAAGAGAAAATTTGATTTATTTCGGACATGCATTTTTTATTCTTTTTTACTTTACTCTTTTTTTCTTCTTCTTCTTCTTCTTCTTCTTTTTTTATTCTTCACTTTTGCTCCTTATACACAATATCATCCCATTTCCTATTTTACCTTGGCGCGTTGTTTTGCTCGCAAAATGCCCCCGGAATCCGCCTCGCCGGCCGTCGCTAGCCATTTTCCACTCTGCACGGCACTGGCCTCTATTTCCATTGTTCGGCTTTCTTTATTAAACCGAACGACATACAATTTCCTATCCACGGTCTACCGAACTTGCCGCAATTTCTACAGTAATAGTTTTTACTCTCGCAGACCTTCCGGGCAAAGTTGAACAGCGATTAAGGTAATAAATTCGCAAAAAGAGCAGCTTTCTTGTTTTATCTTCGTCGCAGGCCGATTTTTCGCCGTTTTCCGCCGTCGTTCGTTCGCTCGTTCGCCTTTCTCTTCTTGCCAATTCTGCTCAGTATAACTCGTTTTTTAAGTTCAATTTTATTCATCGTTCAGGCATAGCTCCTCCGTGGAACGTCCTCCGTGCGCGCACACCCGCTCTTTGATCGTGCTGCTGCTGCTGCTGCTGCGGCCGTCGCCGCGCCAGAGCCAACGCATTACCAGCCGGGCCCCAGATACGTCTCTGACAGTCGAACAAACTTCAATTTTGATGTTAAATTGAATTTTTGAGGCGTACGTCGTCGACCGCTCAAACCGACTGGCACAATTGCCTAGAAATAAAAACTGCAGATTTCCCATTACGCCGACGGGGCGACAGAGCAGCCGGCCGATGAAAACTACTTAAATAGCGGCGAAATCGATTTTCCAGATCGTTTCGTCCTTAGCGAAATACTAACGTGTTCATCGCCGCGGTAAAAGCATGCCTGTTTACTGCACCACGTTGCCAGATTGGCGGTGCCGGCTCCCAGTCTTAGGTCTGGCCAACCAACAAAAACAATACACCGATAATCGGCTGCTGCTCCGTTCGATTTTTTCGCATGTCCCTCTATCTGTCGTACTCGGTAATTATCGCATTTAAAATTACCACCCGTTCTTACAGCGTTTTTCTGTCTTGTCTTTCTGTTTTTCCCTCCCACCCCATCCCCTTATAAATCATCTTCTTGTATTTCGGTTGGCCAGGTTGATAATACAAGCCTTTAATCCTTGGCGGATTGTATAAACCGAAGAATTCGTAATAATATGCATAGAAATAAGATGCGTTGTAGATTAAAACGGAAAAAAGGTGAAAATCGTAGAAGACGAAAGAAATCTCATTCTGAAACGGGACTTCTTAAAATATCCGTTTAGCTTTTTATTTGTGACTTTCTTTAGGTCCGTCTATAGTTTTCCCTATAGTACGCGTAATTTTAGATAAATCTGAAATAAGACCAGTTGCGTCATCTCATTCCGTTCTCGAACCGCTGGTGTGCTCGAATAACACACGCAAAAGAGGAGACGTTGAACACATATCGAATAAGGATTTGACTTTTCCGATCGACAGAGTCAAACCTGATCATACTCTCTCGCTGAGTAAAATTATCGACACTTGTATGAGCACATCCTTCCGCGGTCGGTCGGGCGCGCGACAAAGAGACTAAAATGAGATTGGAAAAATTGATAATAATAAAAAAAAAAAAAAAAAAAACAAAAAAAAACACAAAAAGTATAAATTAAAAAAAAGTGCAAATTATAAAAAAGTACGAATTAAAAAAAAAAAAGCTACAAATTCCTTTTCGAAAACTATGGGACGCGGGCATTTTAAAAATGTAACCGGTGTAGACTGTCGAAAATTGTTTTGCCTTAACACAACTCTAATCCACGCAAACCGTCCTATCTGTTAATTGTCGCACCTGCTACCCCCGGTGTGTATTTTTTCTTTTTTCGTGGCGCTGCGCTTCAAAATTACAAATTTCAAACCTTTTTTTTTTTGTTCGATGATTAGTAAGAATAAGAATAGAAAAAAAAAAAATCCGTAAAGTCTTCTAATCTCCATATTTAACACTACTACCAGGAACGATGATGAAATATTAATCTTCCTATATATCAGTAGAACAAATTTCCACCGTCCGGATTATTACCTCTGTTTAAATAAATTGTAATATTTCGCTATTATCTTTTTTTTCGGAGTAGTTTTTTCCTTTTTTTTTCCTTTTTTTTTTTTCTTTGAAAGGGCTGCTAATTTTTTCGACGACAAACTTTTGGAACACCTTTAATCCGAAACGAAAAGTGAGCGATAAAATTTCATTAGCAGCACTTTTCAGCCCGCTGATAATTTAAAAATAAACGGACAATTACCAATAAAATCAACGATGCAAATTGAACTTTTTCCCCGGTACCTTTCGAGACTTTCGCGTACTTATCTAAATTAAGAATTTCTCCGAAATTTTTTTTTTTTATTAAAATTCTTCACAAGTTCCAGACGAAGCTCTATAGATACTCCGGCACTATCAGCCGTGTTTATTTTTCAGTTTTAGGTGAGGATAACGCATTAAAAAAGTATCTGCCGCGGCGCGCTAACAGCTACGAGGTGTTAAACTGCAGTCGGGTCCGGACGAAGGAAACAAAAAGGAAAAGAGTAGCAGGAGGAGGAGGAGAGCTTGTAAAACAGTTCGAACACAGCGGCTACGGTGAAAAATAAATATAAATGTTTTCGCTAAACTAGCCGATTCAGTTGGAGTCGTGATGCAATTTCCGAAAATAATATCAAAGATACTCCTTCGTGACAAAATTTAAAATTATCCTTAAGTTAACCGGGAGCGAATGTGCATGTGCGCTAGCTGAGCCGGTTGGTGTGCTCGTGTATGCGTGTAAAAATGCCGGAGCACACTGTTCCTATGTGCCGGCTGGAATATACTTATATGAAGAAAAAGTGCCGCATGCAGCACGTGAACGAGATTCTTATATTCGTTTAAGGGTGAAATAGGTGCGACTTCTCTCTCGGCTACGTGTCTAAATTAGTGTTCATTTTACCTAAAATACGTGACGCTACGAATTGTTTCAAATTTTTCGCGAAACCTCCCTTTCCTGTCCGTATACTTTTTTTCCTTCAACCGTATCTCCCTTCTAGACATGTATACGCGTATTGTATAGGTATACATGTGTAATTTTTACTATTAAATTTTGATAAACAGTGTGTAGGGCACGGAAAATTTCGAGTGTTCGACAGAACCGGAAATAAAGGAGCCGTTCGGTTTATGAAAATAAATGTAGGTGACGTAAAAAAGTGTCATTCGCTTTTCTTTTTTTTTGTCTTTAAGGGATTTCTGACTTCTCGACTTTAGGAGGAAATATTTCCAGTACCATCGGTTTTTCGCTCACAGAGCATTCGCAAGGAAAAACGTACGCATGCAGTTCCGCAAAGGTCAGAAAAACTACGGCTTTGCACGTGTATGCGAGATACTTTATTCTTGAGAAATGACGATCATGCAGACACCAGAAGGTGGTTATTCGAAAAACGATTATGATAAGGATAAGAAGAAAACTAAGGAGCGTAAACAGTGTTAAGAATTAGCAACGATTCTTTCCTATAGCGGTAGTAATTCAATCTCTTATCTCGTACTATAGACTATTCGGATTTAGTTAATCTCCAATTTAATCTTAATCCCTCGTGCCTCACTCGAGTTGCTAGATTAAACTCATTCTTTTTTTTTTTTTTCCACCATTCCTAGCATTAATTCTACCGTGATGAGCACATACACCGCGTTGCTTATGATAATACGTTATTGCACAGTATTGTAAAAAGAAGAATTAATCTCTTCAAAAGAATAGGCGGGCTCGCTGCTATTGTAGGGAAGGTGAATAAACACTAAGAAGCATATTTTGCCGACGATTCATTCCTATAGAAGCTTGTGTTTTCAACTAACCAGCAAGGCGTATCATTATTTATAATGTCAACCAAATGTTCGAGCGTGAGGAATTGCTCTGACGAGCAGGCTCCAAAACAATGTTACTCGAGCGATGCTGTGGAAATTCTGTTCTATTTCAGAAACTAAACTGTAAGAGGGAATTTCTTTAATTCCAATATTTCGGGATTTTTTTTTTTTTTTTATTGTGAACAGTAAAGCGTATCGGATTCTCATTTTACCGAATCGTCCGGATACACTGCAATTCCGAGATCGTAGTTCTCAGCCAGAGTTGAATACGTCATCGATTACGCCTTTTCCGGTTCTTAGTTTATTTACAAAAGCGAGCTTGATGCAAATCAAAAAAAATTAAATTTACTGTTTTCACTTTTCTCTTTATTCCGGTCAGACAACAGTTTTTTTCATTAAAATTTCAAACTTTAACCTTTATATCAATATTTATTTTTATTACGATAATGGAACTGTGTGATTGATTGTACGCCATGCTTATGTACAAATTGTGAGTTTCTTTTTCGAGCACCCGTGCACTTTAAATATTGTTAAAGAACGCCAACTTAAGAATGCTAATGATTATAACAAAGTTATTAATTTAGTTCGTCGTCTTTATTTTAAATGCGGCGCGCGCGCTTTTTCGGTAGGTACAACCGTTGTATTGAAGCTCATATGTTGTTTATTAATAAATAAACAATAACAATTACGATAACGAAACAGACTGCGGGATGTGTATCAAGCTATACATAGAAACTTTTTATTTCGATAGTCGCAGTAGAAGAGTTTGCCTCGTTCTGGACTTGGGTCGCTACCGGGCACCTAATTTTGAACATTCGCTAGAAGTAAAAGCTCGATCAGAAAGAGCTTCCGATATTCTGTTTAGATCGATTAAAAACTTAAATGTATCGTGAAAAGCGCAAAAAATCTAAAAGTCCATGGAAACTGGCTTTTTTTTCAAATTTCATTACCGGCCAATTCAGCGAGAAGGTCGTGTATATCATGAGATCTTTGTTTTGCATTCACATAACGTTTAGATGACGAGATATTCTTTAAAACGTTCTGTAATGTTTATTATATTTCTTATAGTCGTCGTGTGTTATAACAGAGAAAGACAGCGATACTTCTTACGGTAAGTAACGACCTTTCCGGCTAAATGGTTTAACGCTAGATCAGGAAAAAATTGAATTTAAAAAAAAACAAAACAAAACACGCTGATCTTTCTAATGCGACCACGAAAGGAAGTCGTTATGCGTTAAATTTTTTCTGGAAACCAACGTTTATTCGAATTTTTATTTGTATTTTTATTTCATGCAATTTATTAATTTTATTTCTTTACTTTATTATTTTTATCGGTATTTATACAATTAATAGCAAAATTAAGTATTTCTTTTATTTTATTTTTTATATTTGACAATAAACTTCTGACATAAGTATTTGACATATAGCTAAAATAAAAAAGAAGCTATGCAAACTAAACTGTATGTTTTATTATTTGAAAGCTACACAAACTGTTTTGAATTATAACAACCAGAGTTACCCTCGTTGTATTCTAATGTATTGGGGTGAATATCGTGCGAAAATCACACTATAAAAGCGGATATTAAATTATTTAAATGGCGACAACAAAAATTGCAATATAAATTTACAACCTAAACTCTCAATCTCTTGTCCTAAAAAAAATAAGCAGTACTCTTTAATATACGTATAATATCATAGATAGGTAGAAAAACACGATTAGCACACCAACAACAATCTGCACTACCTCATTTCCGAAAATATTACAGTAAAGTCAGAGTTATATTCAACTTACTGCCAGAATCGCTGAAAGAAAAGTTAAATAACGAAAAAACTATTAATAGTTAATTCAGGAATTTCTCTCTCTTTCGAGACACGGTTATGTCCTTGATAAAACACATATCACAAATCATAATATAAAGAACATTTAAGGAACATGTTATGAATTTAATCGATAACACACACTCATATATATATATATATATATATATATATATATATATATATATATATACACAACATGCGAAACATTACCCCTCTGCAGATCTTTCACTTAAATTTTACTATCATAAACGTTACCATTATCATTCATAATTTGTTGACTACTATTGTAATAATTATTATTTATTTTTTGTTAGCGTTAAATTTATCAGAATAAAAAATAAAAAGGGGGAACATTTAAATTTTATTCTCGCTTTATTTCTATTTTTACCGACTTACAAGAAAAAGGAGATTATACATTCGTCGCGTATGTTTTTTTTTTTTAATGTATGTTCGCAGATAACTCATATTCATATGGACCTATTTTGCTGATTCTTTGTCCATTCGAAAGAGAATTGATGAAAATTGATGAAAATAAACGTCAAAAAACGTGAAAAAATGTGGTCCCTTAGGATAATTTTTTTTATTCATATTTTTTATTAGTATAACAGAGGCATTGACTTCTTAAAATACTATCAATTTGCCAAATTACCGTAGTAATGTAGCTTTTGATGTTTTTACTGTGGAAATGTAGTTTAAACTAAAGAAATCGATGTTTTTTTGTTTTTTTTTTTAAAGCACGAAAATAATGTGACAAAAAAGTTGATTTTTAGCAAGAAAACAATTTAAGTATAACGCTAAAAATTGTGAAATAAAATGTTTTTTTTTTGTTTTTTGTTCCATGAAAGATTCGGTTTTGATATTCAAAAACGGATAATCAAAGTTTTCGCATTTCCTTCTTAGTTCTAATTTTTCTGTTATCAATGTTATTTTTCATACATATTGCCGATGTTGGTATTACTTTAGTAAAAAGTGCAGCCATCGTAGCACAGTTGGTTAAGCAATGGTATTTCGTTCGGGTAGGATTCCGATTCCGATTCGGTAAGTTAGTAGTGTAGAAAAATTCCTTTTACGCTAGGTTAATATTCGTAATTGACAAACTCAAGTACAGAACAAACAAAAGAATACGAAAATAGCTTAGTCCTCAAATAGCGAAAGTCCAGAATAAAATATACATGTAAAAAAAGGGAATCAACTAGACTGGATGCAAAAGATATCAAAGTAAAATAGGTGAAAATAAATAAATCGACGGAAAAAATATAACTCTACATATCACATGTCTTCTGAGCTCTGTAGAAGCTGGAAAGGAATGCGATCTGATGACAAGAATTCAAATTGTATTGAGGGTTTCATCATTGAGTCGACAACGAAAAAATCGAAGCTAGTGACGATTTAATAAATGTTAATCGACATAACTTGCTAACTTGCACTATTATAGCATCGGAGACTATCGTCATGTTATGGTTTCTTTGCGTAGACACTACATTCCGCTTTTCCTACGACTATTTGTAACATTTTAACGAAACTTTTGATTGGAAAACTAACATACTGTTAAACCCTAAAAGTCCGCTTCCCATTTTTATTTTTTTCGTTTTTTCTTTCTCTTTAGGGACATTTTGCGACTCGTTCTTTTTAGTAATAAGCGGGAATTTCAAAAGTCGTTTTATATTCTCGCACATGTCAAGTGCGCTAGATGTGTTGTCACACATAACGCTACAATATGAAAACTAAAGCAACATTGTAACGGGTTTCAATATTTTACCGACCTCGTGTTCGGATGGCGCGAATTTTTCATTGGAAAAATTTAGTTTTTCCACCTTATCAAGGGATTAGAAATCGCTTCACTTTGCGCAAGAAACCGAAGAGAGTGAACAAGCGCAAGACACGAAAAGTCTTTATTCGAGAATAGCCTCTTGTGATAATTCTACGCCGTTTACTAAAAAGGAAAATATAATTAATTTTCGAACGTCCGGTCACTTGCACCGAAATGAGCCAAAAACATGGTGGCGGGGTACGTAGTATTTACCAAAGTAAAACGTGCGCCTTTGCGATTTTTTTCATTTGCGCTAATTTCGGTGAAGAAGGCTTTAGGAAAAGAAAGGTAGGCGTATTAAACGGACTAACAGGGCTCGGTAGGAGATAGTTCGCCCTTAGAGAAAAGAAATGGCCAGCTTGCACTTGGCCCGATTTTTATCGGGCACACTCGTATTAAAACCGGTTCCGGGGAAAACCGCCAAAGCACAAATATGTTCTCATTGGCCGTAGTGACGGAGTTTCATTAATGGAAATTGAACTTTATCATCCGATCGAATTAGCAACGGTACTCCGAAAAGCCTTACCTAGAGTGCTAATCACATTGCTTCATGCTCTGAGTGTAGAGCGACTCGGCGGTAAATAAATTTACACGATGCGCCCGCAGCGGAGTTGTGTGTTTATACCGTTCGAAGGGCGGGGGTTAGTAGCGGTCGTCGTTGGAAAAATGACCGTTATTGCGAGGATTGCGTGAAGCTGCCAGAATTAAGGACCGTCGAAGAAGGAGAACAAGGTGAATTTAAGAGCAGAACCGTCGGACCTCGAAAATAAGCCAGCAGATGATTTCGCGAGACTGGCTCTAATTCGTCCAAAGAGCAACAGCGTAAGAAATTTATGATAATAGCCAAACAGTTGCGCCCTCTGACGTTACTCGCGGTACTTTCCGTTATCGTCACGGCAGCTGAAATTCGCATTAGCAGCGTCGGAACATTATAATGTGAGGCCTCTGCAACTCAGCCGTAAACGCTGGCCTGTTGCAAAGAAACAAATAAGTCATTCGTGGCCGCATCAGGCCAGAAAGACGGAACTACAGAGCTGTGTGCATTATCGCGGCGACTTTGGCCAATTCCTAAGCCGTATGTATACCGCTAACGTCGTTTACCGAACAATTTAAATTTTCTATTCATCTTCGCCAGGGTAGCGAAAAAAAATGTTGAAAAAAAATTCTGAAAAAAAATGTTGAAAAAAATGCTGAAAAAAAATGTTGAAAAAAAATGCTGAAAAAAAATGTCGAAAAAAAATGTTGAAAAAAAATTTGAACCACTACTCTCTTATTAACCGACCCAGCCACGACTAGTCGCCGGTACGATTGAACGCTAGCAGGGCCGACCGGTAACATTAATCAAAATCTAACGGGAAAGCGCTACGAATACCAATGACCGGCTTGGGACGAAGCCGCAATCCGATTTCCAGCAGTCAGCGAAAAGCTGATTAGGCCGAACGGTTTCGAGATCGGTATTTGAAAGTTTCTGCGACGGCGAAGGAAACTGTCGTGCCGGTACATAGTGTTCTTGAGAGAGTGGTATATATAAATGTATGAACGCGCTTGCGAGTAACAGGCTAATGCGCTAAACAGCTAGGTGGCCGACGAGATCGTTCTAGCCGGATAATTATTTCGGCAGCGTGTGTTGGCTGCATTGACAGAGTGACGTAAGCGACGGAAGTGGATTAAAAATTAAAACGAATCTCACGCCTTCTACATAATGCAACGGATCTCGGAGACGAGGGCAAATTCTGTCCGAATGGCGGCGACATTATTATTAGCGAACATAGACGTTTGACCCGGGCGAACTGAAGAAATAAGTCGGCACAATCGGCGCTTGATAATAACGTTATCGTAGCAGAGGCGGCGGTAAAAATATTATTATGGAAAGCTGGCTGGATCGACCGGGAACGATATCCGAACGAAAACGCGCGGACTCGGAATAAATATCATCGCGCGCAAAGAACCTCACTGTTTTTCCGCCGATGATTTCGAAGCTAAGCCGTAGCGGTATTTTGAACGCGACCGAAATTCGATTCCGAGGATATTTTTGATTTTTCACAAGAAAACTGTGTTTTCCCGCGTTTTATTCGAAAGAGTCGGAGAATAAACTGGCCGGAATGAATCAACTTTCGTTGCTTAGCCCCCTGTTCTTAGTACACTCTCGGTCTAGGCTGTTTTCTTTATGATTTTCTTTATGATTTTCTACACGGACACACTGGTGCCGGTTAAGTTAAAACACATTTACGGTCACGTTCGTTTGATACATTTATTGCGCAATCGAATTTCCTTCCGTATCAAATACGTTCAGGCGCTTGATCCAAATGGCTTATCGGCGAGACCAAAAATTTAAATACTCTCGTTTACTTTCTCCTCTCGCAATATTGAATTTTTGATGTGAAACATCTATCGGCGCGCCTTGGGAGTAAAACCAATTCGTAAGTCATGACGGAAACGGCGTGACGTCATGCCGTCAAGCACCCTCTCCACCGCCGCATGATCGGAGTAAATCTTGCGGCCCCACATCACAAAAATTTTACAACAATTTTTTTTATGTAAGAGCTAAAAATATGTTTTACCTTTGTCAAGTGTCTCTTATCGGTCACCAATAGATGGCCGTTATATGTCTTGTCGATAACACAAAAAAACTGAGCCAACTTTAAAGTACAAGAAAGTCGAAGAATTATTAAATAAAACCAATTCGGATGTTCAAACAAATAAATCGATAATAATAATAATAACTGGGTAATCGAAAGACAAAATATAATGGATTAATAATACAAGGTTCAAAACGAGAAACTTACCGAATTAATTTGGTTAAGTATTCAACGTTATGTAATTGAGTAAGTTTTTCATTTTGAACCTTGTATTATCAATTCGGTTATCCGGTTATTATTTTTGATATATTATGAACCGAAACGGATTTAACAATGAAATCGTTGCTACAAAATGATCGAAAAGTACCGAACTTTTACGGCCTGTCAACAAATACAGGAGCTATTCCCTTCTTTGCTAGTACTTACGAACTGTCCAAATGGTTAGCTAAAAAACTCGCAACATTTGTAGGTGGTAGTGCATCTTTTGACAAGAACTCATATCACTGCAATTGAACAACTGACAATGGGTGATTTTTCATGGGGATATCACTGTTCACCAGCATACCCATAACAAACTGGATCTTAAATGTAGAAAATTGTAAGAAATTAATCGACTAGAAAAATGCAAATATTCCAAGTGCAGAAAGTAAGACCTCCAAACGACTTATCAGAGAACCAACGGAGATTTACAAACACAAAAATAATTGCATCGGAGAAGATAGTTTTCAGTTTCAAAAACGTGACAGTATTACTAAAAATTCCGAAAACAGATTCGGAAATTATCAGAAAACTTATTTACAATAACAACAAAGTCAATAACATCACAACAAGGGTGAAAAACATCACGCCACATTCGCCCTTGTATCTCTGGGCGTTTAGTGAGTTCATAAAAACGGCTATAGCACACATAATTCTGATAGCAATGGATAAAATCAGTGTGTTCGTTTAGAAAAAATCATTTATGGGTAACTTCCATTAAGAAAAATGTGTTTGGGTCATTTCCTTGTGTTGAGAAAATTATTGAAGAGATCTGAAGTGATCAATCAGTGAAAATTGACGTTGAAATTTTTAATACGATTGTAGGATTACAAAATTTGAAAGACCAACTATTAAATTACTTTCCAGAAACCAAATCTAACGATGATGATGGACAAAGATAGATCCTTAATCCTGTTATGGAAAAGCCGTTAGAACTAGCTAAACTTACTACAATGATGAAAGAAAAACTCATAGATCTTGCGCCTGACGGGATGCTTAAAATGGAATTTAATTCGCAGAAGATTGACGAATTCCGTACGAGACGAAAAGAAAAATACCCAGAATTTGCTAGGGAAGCTCTGAGGTTAATACGACATCCTACATGCGTGAATTAACATTCTCATCAATGGAACATTTAAAAAAATAAATATAGAGACAGAATGGAATTAAGAAAGGACCTAATCGTTTGCATATCAAAAATACAACCACGTTTTAACAAAAATTAGTAAAAGAAAAAAACAGGCACACCCATCTCATTAATAACCAATTAATGATAAGTAACGAAAAACATTTCACACTTGATTTTGTGTTGTTTTTAATTTTTAATAAATCATTCAATTTTATTTGTTTTTTTTTTCAATTTATTTGTAATCGACGACCCCCTTATGTTTCGTTCGCGACCCACACTTTGAAAGACGCTGGTCTACAATATATGTATGTATTTGATACAGTATATTGACGCGTCGCCGAGGCTGCAGTAAAATGTCGAATCGCGGACACACAATCTACAGTAAATCATCTATTAATATATTATTTATTAATATTAATATATTACCATTCTATTTCATTTGATCATTTTAGGTTAGAAATGGGTATACTGTGGCCAACAAGCGTTTTATTTTCTACACATGCGTACAGCAAACGCGGGATACATACATCCACGTGCTTTAACTCCTTTTTTTCTGTGCGTGTGCATAGACATATGAATAAATACATTCAGTACCACGCACACTTACGATATATACGCGTCGCATCCCTCTCTCTCTCCCTCTTTCGCAAGCCTCGCATTATTGTTTCTCTCTTTTTCTTCCTTTCTTGTACGCACACAGCTCACAGCTGACCGAGAGACGCACAGAGTCCAGTTACCTGGCTATCTTTCTCTCACGAACGTCGCATCTCTTTCTTACACGCACATTAACATAAACAACCCTCATGCGATCTTGTTCTTCCTGCACGCGCCGCATCTCTCTTTTTCGCCCTCTTTCTCACGCTGTACCTTCTTTTAATTTAATTTGCTTTCTATTTTTATAAAAACTTTAATAAAATTTGACTTTACTTTCGCAATACACAAACAACGTAAGAGATATTATGGTGATATTGTAATTGAAACTCATGACCAAAATACATCTAATTTGAGACATATCGTACATTATATTTTATTAACGAAACTCGTCTGTTTTTATTTATTCTCCTTCATATTTATTTATTAATTTTATTTTAATTATAGATTCTTTGATTAACTATCTATCGTGATCTTTTTTTATTTATTTTTTCCGCGTGTACGATTTCCTAACTGTACTTCCTTAAGGATTCTTCGCTTACATCATTTTTTCAGTGTTCTCTATAACTGTACACTATTACGGATACTCTCATGAAACGACCATTATAAGATATTTGTAGCTTTACACTACCTCTACGATTTCACAGATTTTTTTACACCGCCTATCCTTGTCCGTCTCATAATATACGTTCATTTGCGAGCATTATCATCTTAATTCGATTTTGACCGAATTTATTAACAGACTATTATTTTATCTATTTGCTCACTGCTAATAATGCTGCATTTATGCGTATATGTCATGTGTAAATTCAAACATGCCATCACACGATTTTCAATCAGTCTACACATAAGTGTAATTCGGTTTGCTCCGAAATATTCAATTTTCATCTTCTCACTTGATCCTTGAAATTTCATTTTGTACGCAATGTTTAAATCGACTTGTTCGTTCTCTTCTGGTTAATCCTACTTCTCCAGGATATTGTTCGGGCGCTAAAAGAACTGTTTACCAGTGCATCTTTCCCATTAAGAAGAGATTGGTAATGTCTATTTCTGTCTGTTCTGACGCGGGACCGTGTTGTCGTCAAGTGCAGTAGCCACGGCCGAAGTTAATTATGGAATCTATGCAAATCGGTTCAAGGTCGAATTTTACCTATGCTCCATTATACACCGTCAACTAGACTAGCGACGCGACAACCACCGTTACCCTATTATATATATATACATATATATATATATATATATATATATATATATAGCCTTATTTATTTATTTATTTATTTTACGTGTCATATACAGAAACTTAGGCTAGAGACGCCTTTCTATCAACTTATTGGAGATACAACTATTAACCTGTCGTGAAACATACGAGACAGCGTTTCGTGTTGGCACACTGTTAATAGAAATAAGAATTTGTTAGAATGATTTCTGAAACTGTTTTAAAATAAAATGAAATGGGCCAAGAAAAATTATCTGCCGCCTACCCGTCATTGATTTTTTTTTTTTTTAATTTTGTATGCATATCGAGCTCAATGATCATTTTTAAACTTTCAATATAAATTCAAGAACGGGATTCGCATAGATTTCTACTCAAACGGAATCTAATACGAAAAGTAGTGCGTCATTAACCTTTCCCTACGTCGTCTCTCGATTTGCTTCGGAAAGGTAAATGCGAATGAAAACCGGAGCGGGAGGTGCAAATGCGTTTACCTTGCGTATCTGCTTCCAAACGGGTTGCACAGTTAATCATTGATTAAACCGCTCTCTGCTTACGCTTAATTACCGTGATTTCTAAGGGTGATTCGGACGGCGAAATGCAATCGGCGCCGTGGCAGTTCATAATTTGCAAACTACTCGTTCTGTCGCTCGAATATAATAAATATTGCATCGTTTCAAGTTCGTTTGACGGAGAAAATGTTCAACTTATTACACATTGAAATTCAGTTAAGTCTTCTTTTACAATTTAAACTAATTTATTATGCGCTCTACCACTAAAATAATTTCCGGCGAAAACGATAATTTTCTTTTCGATTATTGTTATTATCACTCTATTATTTACTATTATTATTATTATTATTATTTTTATTATTATTATCGTTGAAAACTGGAGTTGTACAGTCGGCAAACAGAAGAGGGATGTGTTGTGAAGTTTTTCGCGAACGAATTTCATTTTCGATAAGATATATTTTTTCGAATGAAATGGACCGATAAAAACTGAAGTAGCGAGGGTAATCGATTGAAAACAGATAACGATTGTTGAAATAAATTTTCAGTCAAACAACAGTGAAACTTGATCAGATGAACGAAATAAAAACAACATCGGTTGAAAGAAATATAGAAAAAGAGGAAAAGAGCGAGTGAGAAAGAATTGCGCAACAGAACAAATGATAACGGAAAAATAGAAAATAAAAACTTGGCTCGGGAAGTAAGATAGAAAAAATGTAAAGAAAAAAGACCAGGAAAAAAACCAATTGAGAGAACATAAGAGATAGAAAAATGAAAATTGGAAAGAGGTTATTTCGGAGAAAATAACAACGTAATTGGTTATCTAAAAATCAAGGCGTTCTGTCCGTCGAAAAAATGAGGAGGCATTTTTTTAGAGTTTCCGCCCGGAGAGAGTTTGTCTGCTAAATTGCGGTTGCTCGAGTATTTCAATTATTACTCTCTACGTGTACCCGTCACCGTTAGATACACGCCGTTACAGCATCCGACTAGAATAAAATGCGCATCGTCCCCGCTGATAGCTTACATAACTTTAAAGCGCTCCACCACCTCGAAGCCGATAATCGATACCGTATCATTCGATTATTTTTCCTTCGATAGACTGTAAATATGATTTACTAATACAGCGCCCGGTTCAAGTTCAACAATTACAACGGCACTCTACAAATTGAGAACATTTTCTCGCTCTTTTTAATTTCATCTACCGAATATTCCAAAAAATAAATATTCAATTCATTTTAGTGTTCCAAAAACACAATCAAGTTCATACCTTTATTTCAGATCGTCACACTCTCTCATCTCCCGATACAGACTATGCTTTCCGTTCCTCATCGTATTTCTCATCATATTTCTCATCGTATTTCTCATTGTATTTTTTATTGTATTTCTCATCGCACATGACGTGCACGCGCTATATTTTCCATCGTGTGTCATCGAAATTTATAATTTCCTTATATCTAACACAGTACGTTCTGATATCCTTGTCTATCCGTTTCATTTTCTCACAGTTAATAACCTCACACCTTATCTATGCTTTTCCTTCAGATCTCTCTGGTTTTTACTGAAGTACTTTTCGCGTGAAGTATTCTATGAAATTACTAGTCTTATCAAAACTTTCCTCTTCCCATCTAACGAATTTTTAACTTTCTTGCGGTGGTTGTGTCTGGCAGAATTATCGGACCGATTTTTCTGATGAAGAACGAAATGTACGTTCATCGAACGAATCAGTGTATATATTTGAAGATGCCGCTGGGCCGAATCATGAAAGAAGCCCCCTGGTTATTCTTTCCCTTATTTTTATTTTCCCATTTTTTTCGTCACCGCGAATTAGTATGATCCAGATATTAAAAATTATTCAATTCCGCAGGGACTCTAGTATGCGTACACGTGTCTGCAGTTCAAACGCGTATAGATTATTTTTTATTTAGCCGCTATGTAATATAGGGATCTGGGGTTACGAAAATGGTGTTTCGTTTAAGTTGAATGCGACTGCGGAACATTGAAAATTACCATTATTTACGATGGGTACACATCCTTAGTTGGGAGTATAAATTTAATAAAAAATGAATGCACACATCTTTTCTTTATCAGTACATGCCAGAAATCATAAATTACACCAAACCACAAATCGAACTTTAGTAGTATATAAAAAGTCCTTAAAAAAAAAAAAATTCACAAAGTATTAAAAACTTTCTATCTTAATGAAGAAAAAGAGAAAGAAAAAAAATTAGTCGTATTTTCAAAATTGTATTTTTCCGTTTAAATTCATTTTCAAATTTTTATCGGGTTTGAAGTTTTTTGAATGGTATTGTAGTTTAATTTTCATCGATTCCAAAACTGTACGTTCAAATTTCATTTTTACGGCATATTCACTCTACAGAATCTAAATAGTCCATTTCATAATTACATTTAATTACAAACCCATTAATAACGTAATTCTTAGGCTACCCCTCATTAGAAAAAATGTTTCAATTTTATGTAACGAAAAATGTCCCAATTTTATGTAACGTTTGTTATATTTTATAGGATTTTTGTGATTATGTTATTATATTCATATGGACCGATTTAGAATTACATTGTAAATTTTGATAATTTTATACAAAGTATAGAAGAAAAAGAGACAGAAATGTTAGCAAGAGGGGTCAAGGGTCACAGCCCCTTGCGAGGCCAAAATGGTCGACTTTATATTAATTACAACGTAATTCTTAGGCTGCCCCCCATTCGAAAAAATGTCCCAATTTTATGTAACGTTTGTTATATTTTGTAGGATTTTTGTTATTGTTATTTAAAAAATGTCACAATTTTATGTAATGAAATATATAACGAAAAAATGTCTTAATTTTATATAACGGAAGGTAAATGTTAGAATAGGATTTTTGTGGTTATGTTATTTTGTGTGTATGTTGATGCCAGTAAGAATTACGTTGTAAATTTTGATCATTTTATACAAAGTATAGAAGAGAAAGAGACAGAAATGAAAGCAAGAGGGGTCAAGGAGCACAGCCCCTTGCGAGGCTATAATGGCCGAGTTTATATATATATATATATACAGTAGAAAGTGGTTATGAAGACTTCGAAGGGGGTGATTGTTTTAACCGGTTTGTCATTATGTTAATAGTTTGGTTTTTTAATGCTTAACATTTACTTTACGAAAGAGTTATTCCGTTATAAAATTTACGTAATGTATTTGAACTTCACGAATTAAACATTTATTTATCTAATTATAACGATACATTTTTGTTAATAAATTCAAAACACCAAACTTTTTTTATATATAAAAGGTGTACAGTCAAGAATAAAAATTGAATCAATATAAAACAACGAATGTATGAAAGGGAAAAAATAACTATGCATCGGTAGTTCGATGTTTCTTTATTTTTGAAGGGGAATTTGTAATTTTAAATTTCATGTAATAACCAGATGAGTGCCAATAATTTTTATAATTCCCTGTACCGGAAATTTTGTAAGTTTCATCAGGTTTATTTAATTTAGAAAAACTTATATTTCTGTACAAATTTAATTTTTTCGTGTTTTTGTTTTTTTTTTTTATTTTATCCTTAAATTTATCTGCAAAAACCTTTTGAAGTGATATTCTGCCGGCGCAAGGTAACTTTTTATCTGCGTGCCACAATTTTGCTCGTAACCATCAATTTTTCATTATAATCATTGTCTTCGTAGTCGATAGAGTTAACGTATATATATATATATATAGTTTTGTGTTAATCTCTATCGGTTTGGTCGCTGTAATCGATATGTCAATATAATAACCGATTTTCAATCTTTATTCGAATGATAAAATTTTACTATTTATTATATCCGGCTGAGATCAAAGGCGGGTTTTAACTAAATCGCGTTTGCTCTTCTCTTTTTTTCATTATTGACTAAAAAGTAGTTTTTGAGAAATCTCACACATCGGTCAAATATTTCAGGACCAAGAATTTGTATGATTTAGTTCTCCAATTCTTCATGGCAATATTTTTAATAATAATAGTGAAACTACTTCCTAGCGGGAGAATGTGCGATTCCGAAAGTGTGTAAGTACAAGTGCGGTATAGTACTAAGTATTTATTTTCACATAAAACCAGAAAACAAGGATAAATGTGTAAGGGATTTATCTTATTTTATTTTTGTTTTATAACGGATGTTTTTAGCTATGAGACAGGTAGAGTGATACATGTCCAGAGTTTGAAGAGAAATGGATATTATAGAGTATCGAGTATCGAGATGTTTTTGAGGAGGGGAGGAAAAGACGGAAACGGGATTTAACAACCGTTAAAAAAACGATATAGTATGATAATAGACGATCAACAGAGAGGAATGGAGCTTGATGGAAAACGTATGAAAGTGGTTCACTGTGTCACAACGAGGTAAGAGGCAACAATGGAGATTATTTTGAGACCAGTTAAAACAGTATTTTTCCCTCTGAATCGGACTGATGAAAGAGATATTCTTTTGGCTGCCATTGTAGTTTTTGGGAAAACCAACATTACTGATGTTGTCCTTTTGGATCAGAGATTTTAAGAAGGATTTCAAGTTATATAGAAGGCAATGATTTAAAGAGAGATATTTGAAAGGAGAAAGTCATTCCTAGCAATGTGAGCAGTACTCTATCTCATTTCCAAGGATGCCGGAATGACTTGGAGTCTATATGAAAAAGATGCAGATTTGAAGCTATTGCTATATATAAAATATGTTGAACGAGTAAAAATTATCAGGAAAAAGCTTCATGAAAGAGCGATATAGACAGATGTTTTTTGGAGGACATAACAAGTATTGCAGACAAGTGAAAAGAGCTGCTAGTTCAGCTAAAATTATGGAACAGCGGTATTTTTTTCGAAACAGTGATTTGACTGTTATAAAAATTTTCAGTCTTTCCGTTAGGTTTTTTGAAATTCAGCCAACTGTTGATATTAAAAGAAAGAAAACCAAAATAAACGTAACTTACATATGCGCGGGGGGGGGGGATCTGCTTCCTTATTGCATGTGGTTTCGGTAGTGTGTTAATGAGAAAAGGTCTTTACGATAAAGATGTTTTTGCTACAGACGCACTTCCGAAGAAACTCATTTTTTCGCGCCACAATATTACAAATAACCTTAGCTGTGTGGTATTTAAAAATGAGAGAACATAACTCGATCGGAAGCTCGCACACAGCAAGAGTTTTTCTTCGGCCACTATTCGACTACTTTCCCGAAAGAAACGAGCCATCCTTCAATATCGCTTCTGTGTATTAAACAGAAATTTTTAATGCACTCTCTGTTCCATTTCACTTCCCCATTAATCACTTTATTCAGCGGCAATTTCCTACATAGTTCATAAATCTCGATCGGCCGACGACCACCTTCTTATATATGTATCAAACGGCGGGCAAACGGTGCTGCTTCTCCGAAGAGTTTATCCGTTTCCTTTAAACCGCGATCAGCATAAAAGCTGCAGAATGATTTCACATCGTTAATGGCATCGAACGATAAAACAGGGGCTGCAGAACGGGCCATCCTTCTCCCGTTTATTTATTTAGTTTAGGGGAAACGGGAGAACGCCAGCAGCGGCAGGTCGTTGGAAATAATAACATCTCGATACACAATAACTTCTTACGGACATTGGAACAAAAAAAAAAAAAAAAAAAAAAAAAATCGCGCGACCGACGGAGCGACTTTTATGATTGCGCCTCTTCAAAAATGCTGGAAAGGGTCCGGGATAAACGGTCGGTGACCGTGGCCGTGGCAATGGCGGGGGCGGCGGCAGCGGTGTCAGAGGAGGGCACGATCGAGGCCAACTTATGACCGCGTTCGCCCTGGTCGACTAAAAGAGCGTGATGATGATATGACAAATTACTTCCGCTCATTCGGACCACCGGCTTATCTGTTCGTTCATCGACTTTTTTCCGTCATCCCCGAAACCGGAGTTTTTTCGCTCCGGATAACGTTTCTTTTCCAGCGAAAAAGCCGTTCATTTCCAGGACCAAATGAAATGGAACGTTGCGCATCCGGCGGCAGCCGACTGCTATTGCAGCGTATATGACTTCCGGACTTTGGCGCTAACTGGCCAACGGTAATGGTCACGGAAGGAAGTCGATCGCAGAAGCGAACGACTATAGGCCGACCACGTTCTAGTTGTGCGCGCACGACGGCCAGAGGAAATATGCAACTGAGTAAATTCAATCTTTTCCAGATTCTCCGCTCTTTATTAGTACTTCTATTTTGTTATTATTATTGTTATTACTATTCCCTCCTTTTCCATTCGTCTTCTTCTTCTGCTTTTGCTCGACACCGGACGGAACGACTGGCGCGCAGCTCTTCGAACAAGTTTGTTTTCCATCAATTTTCCGAATCTAGACACAGCTCCTTCGCCTACCGCAAAATCTGAAATCGTTGCCGGCTACGCGAAATTTCAGTTTTACTTTTTGCTGTTCATTATAAATTTTATTTATTCGACCGCAGTTTATAAAGAGAAGGAAACGGAGAAATCGGCGAAAACGGCGAAAACGGCGAAAACGTATTACGGTATTTTATACGAAATCAATCGCACTCTGCGGCAAATTCCGCTATTTTCGTCGTCCCACATACATCGCAATTGCGGCCATGTTTCCAAACCGACGAATGAAATAAAAAGAAAAAAAAAAGCACGTTATTTTATTACTTTCATTTTTACTTTTTTTACTTCCTTTTTGATCGTTCGACAATTTCGCATCGACTGTGTGGAAGGCGGATGTTTTATTTTATGAAAATAAAACCAAACAAAAACTATCCTTACACAATTGGAAAAAGTAAAGGTTCAACGTACACACAACATAGTATACAAGCAGAATGGATACAAATAGCTCTAGTGTCAGGAAGCTCGGCGTCGAGTGGAACAACACCGATAATACAGTGTTGTAACCTGCATTTTTTTTCTAAGATCAAAGATGCTCAGTTCACGGTATAAATCAAATTTCGGCTAAATGCATTATTCGAGAAAAATCTCTAGATTCTGCTCGAACTTTTCTATGTCTTCGTAACGTTATTGCGAATCCGTGCGTGCCGAGAAAATGATTGTGCGCCTCATATACCAGGTAATTTTCTGAAAATTCATTGTGGAATTACGCCAGCGTAGTTTTTTGTTTATGCCCCCCCCCCCCCGGTGTTTTTCTTAGACCGGCGAAAATACGCAAGGAACGGAAATTTCAACACGGTAAAGTTCGACTATCACATTCGTTCACCGCTGCTATCCGAACGATAGAACAATGGACAGAAGAATATATTATAACATATTTTACGCTGAAAAGAATAAAGTTTAATTTCGGAACGTTGCCGGAGTAAAGCGTTTACCGGTAATTCGAAAATTAAATTCTCTGCTTGTTACCTCGAAAACGTTTTCATTTTTACGCTTTATCCAGTCATGAAAAAAATACCTTTTCGAATTTAAAATCATTATTTCTGTTCTCGAATAATCACAGTGAAATCGACTTTTCTCTAAGTTTAATATAGAAAAGAACTACTAAATAGAGGGTGTGGACCAAGCTTTGTGCACATACATTTTCTTTTTCTTTGTAGCGTCATACTTAATTGCTGAGCGTTAACGACTACCTCTATTCGTACATTTCAGCTGTACGTTCAGGGTAATTGTTTATATGCAGCACGAATGTGTATCTACACACATGGCAACACTTGCAACTGATACTGTGATTGTTTGATTTATCGCGCTACAAATGCAGAGTTTTGTATGTGTCTGCTGCGTACCAATTAGCGCGCATATGATTGGTGGTTTGTCGTTGAAATAGCCAGTATTTAATTTTATTTTCGCAATAATTTCTGTCGTCGCTCGGGATCGAACCCAAAACTTCCGTAACGGAAGTCAACCAGCAACTAGACTATTCGGACGATTTATATACACATATGTATACCTAAGTGTGCTATATATACCGATAAGCGGATAAATAGGTAAGTAAACTTACTAAAGTTCTAATTGAAATTAACATTATCTTTATCCATTTTTAGTGTTAATACTTTTAAAATAAACACAGGCTTATACACCAAATAATTATAATTCAAAATTAATTAAATATTGCCGACTAGTTTCGGAGATCCATAATCATAGCTTTATAAATTGATAATGGTAATCAATTTATAAAGCCATAATTGTGGATCTCCGAATCTAGTCGGCAATATTTAATTAATTTTGAATTATAAATATTTCGTGTATAAGCCTGTGTTTATTTTGAAATTATTAACAGGTACACGTTTGTTTTTAATACGGTGTCTAATTTCGACTGAGGGCAGTCTAATCTAAATACGATATAGTTAACGACAAAAAAAAAACTCTAATTTAAAATGATATCTCTAAGCAGATTATACGTCAAAATTTGTTTACTATAATTTAACACGATGGTGTGGGGTCCGATAGAATCACCAGAAGAAAAAAATATTCATCCGAAATCATCTAAGGAGAAAACTTTTAGTAAATTAAAGAAACAGTTTTAATTTTGCAATATCCCACTAATGTGTTCTCTACGGTTTTAGCCAATAACACTTTCTCTTCTTCTTCTCTTCTTATCGGACCAATCACAAATTACAAACTTACCAGAGTTACAGGTCATCTCATCGTCTTCTGAAAGGATTGAATCCCTTTCCCCCATACCAATTACTATTGTGTTCTACCTTCAGAAATTCTTCACAGCTATATTCAGGCTTGATCGTCGTACAAATTTACTACCCTCCCTACGATATTTACAAGGAGAATCTCACTTTCTTTTTTCATTCGAAAGCCCCTCAATTATTCTCTCTATCAATAAACACTTACCTGTTTCCTTTGTTCGCTCTTGTCTCTTCTTGCTATCGCTCTTTTTTGCCAATAAAACCCGAACGCTAATTCCTGTTTGCCTCGTTCAGTGTATAACAACACTGCTTTACTTCTCGTTCAGCCATCTTAATTTAATCGCTCACTTTTTTGTTACCGCATAATATAAACTCTCTTATCCTCTCAACCGCTATGCACAGTATTATTCGCGACGGCTCCGAAGAACGCAATTAAGTTGCTGCAGTCTAAACTGTTTTGAAAATTTTTTCATGACCGACTTTTTTTTCTTATCTCTTCTTCTCTAACAGACTGTCCTATCAGATTTTCAAAGTTACCAATCGCCTTCAGCCTTCTTTTCTCCTCCTTCACTGATAATGTAATTTTTCTCCCACGTTGATTTATAAACTTTTCCTTTCCCGCTCCATCCAAATTGATATACCGAAACGGCCTGAATTATCCTCTAACGGGGCATATTTCTGAATTCTACGAAAATGTCTTTCTTTCCGGAGCCACTTATTCTAAACTACGTTAAAACTCTCTAATTCTTCCCTGTTTTCAAATCTCCTGATCTGTCTATTTATTCAACTGGATCTTTCGTCCCATGCTTGATGTCTCAACTTTCCTTATTTGCAACGTTCAATTGTTTCCTACAATCTCTATCGTCTACGCTTCGAATGAAATTTGTTTTCTAACATCGTTTTTCGATTATATCTTCTTCGCTCTGTCCACTTTACTTTTTTCATTCTATATGTAACGATGAATACCATGTGCTATTTTCATGCTTTTCCATCGCCCCGCCGAACATCTCTTATTCCTCTCTTTTCCTATTTCCCTACTACTCCCTATATCGTTCATCCTCTTCTTTCCTTCTAATTCGTTGGATTCAAAATTTCCTTCCATTTCCCTAGTTTTCGAGCTGGTCATCGACAACAAAAAAAATAAAAAAAAAATGGAGAAAGTAAATTTTTACCGAGATATGTGACTCCAATCGCGTCAGTTTATTAGAAAAACAACGACCTTTATCTAATATGAATTTCTGTTGCATCCACGCTTTACTAAATACAATACTACTTAGATATCTATTCTGAGTTAGAACCACCGACCGTTTAGATATAAAAAAGCGTTTACAATTGAACAAACTAAAAATAACACTGTTATCTGAAAACGGGTTCGTTTCAACTGTTATCTAATAAATTAAATATTACTACTTCAATTCAATGACAGAGATAATAAATTAATGTCGCTTATCGTGAAATACCGTGAACTATTACGGTTATTGGTTCAGTTATAAAAATTTTCAGATACATGACCAGTAGGAATTTGTAAGAAAGTGCATTTGGAAAAGTGTACGATTTTCAGCGCGGAAAATAGATAAAATATTTTCATTATTTATAAGTTTGACCACCTATTGAGCCCGATGAAATTGTCCGAATTATTTATTAGTTTGGTTCTCATACATATAAGTATATATATATATATATATATATATATGAGTATGTATGAATGTCTGCTAATACTAAAGTCAACGGAAAAGCAAAAAGCTTAAACAAGATACGTGCTTTCGATAAAATCGTAGTGAAAAATTTAATGGCTCTCGAGCCACAGGCCATTCACGTCGACAACTGCGAAAAAAGGTACTGCAATTTTTTATCGTTATCAATTTTACAAAAACTGCGTAAACTCTTTTACATCGACTACCGAAAAACACATAAATTACCTCATTGGTCATTTCACGATTTATAAAGAATCCTCTTTGACTTTTTCACTTCGAATATATCAAATTTCTTCCTTTTTTTCTTTTTTTTTTTTTTTTGTAATGGATATTTTCTTCACTTTTAGCGCTGATTTTCCGTTTGCTTTTTTTCTTTTTCAATTTATTTGTTTACTCGGTTTTTCCTTCGTTTACGTTATTTTTCTTCTACGTAAATTCCGGGCCAAAAAAATGGATTTCCGCTACACTTTCAGATTTATAAATGATGATAATACGACGAATACGAGATGAAATGTTGGAATTCAACGCACGAGAGCGGTTAGACAAACCGCGTCAATAGAATGATCCAGTAGTAGTATACAGAGTTTTTTGAAGGCGGCAATCGCGAAATATAGTCCGCGTGATTTAGTCTACCGAAATCGACCTCGGCCAGTTATTCTCGTGCCGCTACTACCTCAAGAATAGGGATTAAAGTAAAATAAAGAAAGTGCCACATATGCCAGGGTGTCGGGAATTGTGAAATTAAGGTTCACAATGTACTAAGCCGAACGGCACTTGCAAAGAAAAAGAAAAAACAATAAATTTTGAAAATCCATTTCACGGTCTGGTTCAGCGAGAGCGAACCAGCAAGACCACAAAAACGATCAGACGGCTTGGGGTTCGCGCAAGCACAGGCGAGTCGTCTGTCTTCCTTTAGATACAGTCGGTGATTTACCATATCGCGTTCTTGCATACTTCGATCGATAGCGAACGTAAAAATTTGATCGTTTGCACCGAAAAACATCGAAAAATACTCTCGTTTCTGCCCGCTCTCATATCGTCGGAAATTGAATTTTTTTCTAATTTGATTGGAATAAATGTACATGATGGAAAAACCGAAATTGCAGGTTGCGGAGAAGGGCTTGCAAATCAATGGTGAAATTTTTTCATTCGTAGGGAGGGCTATTTTTAACTATTGGTATTGCGGGGAGGTTGATTCCTTTCAGAGTTTACTGCTAATTTTGCAACACTATCCGCTTGTTGATAGTTTCATTGACAATATTATTATCCGATAGTTTTGTTTGGCAATGTTATTTATTATTATCCTAGAGAGGAGTTGTCGCAGTATTATCTGCGAGAAGTTACAGAGTCGACTTCATAATATTATTATCCGAGAGTTAATCGGAGAAGGCACCGGCGCGAATTATTTTCGGAATTCGCTAATGGAAAAGTTGACGATGAAAAACGAAAATGCAGTTCGTATGATTTCGGCGAAGCGGTTAATCCGTTCGCTTACGGTGAAAAGGACGGGGTAACTTTTTGCGTGTACACCTATATTTTTGGCAAGCTCGTACAGGCTCGTACAAGCCCGTACAAGCCGGTACAAGCTCGTGCGCGTCTGCTTTTTCATTCGAGTATAAAATAAATTTATTCTACAACCTGTTAGATATTTTTTATTATTCCGACTCATCTCGCATCGCTGTTGTTGTCCTATTATTCCGGACCGGGCATATTCGCGAATTCTCGAATAGTCGGCGACGGAGTAGACGAATTTACATAGAAACAATGGGAAAATTTTCTCGAGAATTATACACAGAGCGAAACTTTGTTCAGAGCGGGAAAGGGCACCGCGATGCATGCGCCCGTACAAATGTTTACCGCTAACCGCCCTCATTAAAAGAATGTTGCCCCCCCATGGAAGCCTCTCTCCATCGCCGCACCGTACGTGTTGAATATGGGCCGTCACAGTTTAACATTTAATACATAAGTACAACTCGCTCATTTTGAAATTTTCACGGAAAATTGAAACGTGAAAATAGACAAAGAATCCGTCTTCCTTTATTCACCTTTTTCTTTTTCCACATCTTACTTTTTCTTTTTACTGGAAATGAAATTGCACGCCTAATCAACGAAACGAACAATCTCGTACGATTTTTCGCCTATGAAGAAATTCAATAAAAGCGCGATATAAAGCGGAAAATGTAAATGCAATGCTAGAGAGTCGATGAACGAATCCTTCATCTTCCGTCGAATGGAGCGCGTTTATCGCCGGACATATGTAGTTCTTGTGTGTTTTGCATGCGACTCCTCATAAAATCCGCAATTTTAATGGAAACTGAACTATATAATTACTCGAGAGAGAGACGTTAAAAAACTGAAACTGATGCAGCGTTTAGATTTACTTATCATATTAATAAATACCCCATGTTTTGTTTTTTTTTATATTTTAATATAATATGTATTACAGGTTCTTTTGTGCCGTCCGTAACTGCAAGACTATCACGGCACATGTACCATCTGGTTTATATGAACCTGCCCTCAGTTTGTTTGCCTCTAATGAATTTCAGAGTTTGTTGTAGTTGGTCAGGGTCATTAGACAACATAGCTTTAACGGAGTCGTCAGTTAAGGAGCAATAGCCAAGTGTATGATTGAATAAAATAATGCCGGTAGATAAAACCGTCACAACCCACCCCTAGTACCGTCTCGCGCAAAGGTCAATACCACGGCTGCGCTGACTTTTGGCACAGTTATACACCGCAGCTGCAGAATTATTTTTAGTGTTTCTCTCGACCGCTTTTCATAAATAGTCCGAAGAATGCACTAATATCTGGCTCAAAAACTGACGTCGTCTCTCGTGTTTTTAATTGTCTATCTTCTGTTTTCATGCGTGTATTGTATGTAAGCATAGAAGAGAAGACAACGTTGCACGTGGAAAAAGATTTATAGACCTATTGAAATATCCCTCCACAGTCGAGATTCTTTATTTAGGCAAAAGAAAACCAACTTTTTTCGAAATTTCTCATATACTTAATATAGTTTATTTTCTTTTTCGGAAACTTTAAAATATCTCTCATAGTCGTGAAAAGTTCTGTTTTCCGAAACGTGTACCGTTGTAACATTAATTTGTATTTAATATTTATCAAATGTATTTGCAATGCAGTTTGCGTTATTTATTTCTATTTCATATTTATGCCGGAAATCGTGATTAAAAGTTATTTCTAACCAATTTTCTAAAAACAAAAAAAATAACGAAAAAAAAAGAGGAAAAATGCAAACGCGGTTTTTTTTAGCATAACGTGATGATGAAGGCAATAATGGAGTTGCTTACAAGGTTGTTTGTTTTTGACGAAGTATTAAGCTATAGCACATTAACTCGCAATTAGAGGTTGAGTGGAATCATTACTGCGTATTTTTGTAAGGCGATATCTTAGGAAAATATATATGAACATAAGCTAGCCTGATAGCCTAGTGGTTAAGGTGCTTGACTACCAAATCAGAGGTCACGGGTTCGAGACTTGTCTCGTCCCGGATCCAAGTAAATTTACCCAGCCTGAAATAATCGGGTACCAGAGAAATCTGGGAATGTAAAGACTGCTGAAAGAAAGAAACTGCCCCCCCCCACTCTCCTTTCATTGTGACCTTGACTTCACAATCCCGACGCCCTATCAAGGGTATGGGACTTACTTTACTCTTTATATACGAACATACATTAGACGAAGTGTGTGTGTGTGTGTGTGTGTGTGATATGTAGGCATTTTGTGATGGATGTGAAGGCCTATGATGAGCGTAAACTTAGTGAGAATGTGTAACTGAGTAAGTGTTTAGATCAAAACTTGAAGCTTCAAATAAATTCTTATTTATTCCGTTGTATATAAAATATATATATATATATATATATATATATATATATATATATATGTATACTACATATATCGTTTTAGAAACCATAAAATAAACTCGTAGTAATTTGTTAATAATACCTATATCATCATGACTCATTAGTCAGTCAAAATAACTAGAGATGAACAAGAATATACTACCAAATTGATTTTCGAGCGTTCCGCTTTATAAGCACCCTTTGCTTTACCTCCAATTTCTTAAATTTTACATTTCTACCACTTACAATAAGGTTTTCCTTCTGAAACTGGACTATTGACTGGAAAATTAAGCTAAATGAGACGAAATCTGCCCGTGTCGTTTACAGTTAAAGCGAACGACGATAGGCGACAAAAACGTTATCTAGGTAATCGAATGGTTCCGCAGGCTGAATCAGCAAAAATACCTGGGGAAATGCATCTCAATAAGCACCTGACGTATGCGAATTGCATATCAGGATGAAGGTGAAACAAATTAAAATTAAAACGCGTCAGTTACATTGTCTTACAGGCCGGAATTTTACACTTAACGTATCGTGTAAACTGTTGCTGTGTATCGATAGATTTTAAAACAATTCCCACATCGAATTCGGTACAATTTCAATAATTCCTATATCAAATTTGGTACAATTTATGCGAGTTAATATGTGCGTCGTAATCAATTTTTTTTGAAAACATGGTACACCATCTGACTTTGCTTTATGTATAATTTTTTTGTTATTGTCTATCTTTTGTGTCATAGCGGTTTTATCGGTAGCACTAATGCAATTAAAAAAAAAAAAAAAGATTACATTTCGATATTTCACCGTAGAATATGTAATGTCAAATTTTTGTTTCATTAAATTAATCGAGGTACACAGTCGAGACTGGGCTTTTATCAGATTGATCAGAACGCAGTCGATGAATTTTTTATAGCCATTAAGAAGACCGTACGGCAGACGCGTCTAGAGCGTTATTTTAACGAAAAAAGCAAATACAATTGAATTTAATGATCAGTTTTAAAATGCAACAAAATACTTAGTTTATGCATTAGCGCGGGAATTGTTTGTACCGCCTCTCGATATTTAGTCGCCAAAAATTTACATTTATTCATTCTGACGTCTCATTTAGATTAATTTGTGCCAATACAGAGAATAAAAAAGTCTGCTAACGAACGGAAAACAATTTACAGCTTTCGAAGAGAGACTTTTCTATTATTAGTAAAACTGTCCAGTCATTGAATCATATTATCCTCCGGAGAAAATGACCGCAATCGTGTAGCTTAAAAAGATGCACGAAAAATCGTCGTTAGCGGATCACGATTTTTTTTTATTTATTTTTTATTATTATTATTATTATTACTATTATTATTATTAAAAAGATTATATATATATATATTTAATATGTATGTATATATATATATACATATTTTTCTGGTGAAAGCTAGGGCTATGTAATGATTTATGTTATGTAAACATTTCGATAGGAGATATGCGCATGCTTTATGCGCTATAAAAGAAATTTTAAGATCAAGGATCTGAAAAAATTATGTAAAATAGGTTTCAGCGCTGAGTATATTATCGATGGAAATAATGGCAAAGTTCATGATGCTCGATTTCAACCGATTAGAAAGAAGATGTTCCACGTAATTACAAATCGTGCCTACCGACAGAACACTATCTTGAAAAGAATACTATTGCGTATTGCGAGGATAATTGCGATGACCACTTTCACCTTCATCATCTTCAACGAGTTAACTCACTGAATGTAGCACTATTACGTCACCTGAAAATCTGCAGGCAGCGGTTTAAGAAATTCAGAACTGGGAACCCGGAAAGCTCTACTTTCTTGATGATACATGACCCGAGATGCGTTGAAAGATCAGTTGAGTAGTTAAATACTGCTGCTGCCTGGCTCGGTAATAGACACATACATACGTTCATCTCGTACATTGCACGATCAAATAATAATAATAATAATATTCCGTCTTCCGACTATATATATTGTAACGGATTCGATACCTATAGCGCTATCTCTTAGCGGTGTTCGAATTATAAAAATATATTTCTCTGATTAAAATCATTTATTTCGTGATTTATCGAACACCGCGTTTTATTCGACGTAATCGCGGATCGTAGTGGGTATATCGGCTAAAATCGAAATTCCCGGGCACGGTCGAACAGACGACTGCGTCAGGTGAGACTGTGTGCGTGTGTATTGTAGGTAGCGGCCGATAGTGAAGAGTACTCTACGGGTCCGAGGCGAGTGCGCGTCGGGTAGCAGCTGAGCCGAGAACATCGAGCTGAGGGAAGTTTGTGAAATCCGTAGTCGCGTTATAATACGGGTTGTAGAAAATATTCTAGAAAATTCGACGGCGTTCGAATTAATTGATAAGGTACGGGGTAATTTCAGCGATTCAACTATGTCGCTTGGAATAGCCCATCGTGTACCGAGATCGTCGTGTGTGCATGGCACGATATCACGAGAGTGAATTAATTCGTTGCTCTAGTCTATAATGGTCGATCGTTTAATTGAGGGGTAAAAGCACGTCGTTACGTGTATCGATTTGTACCGCTAGCCATCGTGAATTTTCGCGTACATATCACAAATTTTGACAAAAATTTCGTTTTTTTTTGGTTTTGTTGTAATGTGTGGAATTTGTTTCCCCTGTGTTTTTTTGTTTCTTTATTTTTGTATTTAAATTCCATTTAAATACACGCGTTTTTTTTTATATAAGGCTTCTTTTTGAACACGTGGTGAGCCCGTGATATCTCCAACGCGGAGACACACGCTACGCCTTCGAACGGCGGATTTTCGCGAGATATATATATATTTTTTTTCGTAATAAAAGCCTAGATCTCTGCGCGGCAGAGTGTCTATCCGGTGGTGACAAGCCGTTCTTGTCTCTGGCGCCCGATATTTTGGTTTATATTTTATTTTATATTTTTTTATTCAATTAAGTTGGAAAATCGAAATCAAAAGTAGATTTACAACAAATGCGCTCCGATAGAGGGACTAATAGTCCAGATCTGTAACATATAGCTCCCGTAAGAGGGACAGTCTAATCAGGAACAAGATCGATTTATTACAAAAGGCTCCCGGAACAGTGACAGAGAGTAGTGATTTATGACAAATGGCGCCCTGAACAGAGACCTAGCAGTGAAATTTATATCAATATATACACACATATATATATATACGTTTTAAGTTTCCTTTAAGTTAGTTTTAGCTGATGATGGGTTATGCCCGAAAACGTTTCTAAATAGGTATTTATCTAATTTATTGTTCTATATTGTTTGTTATTAAAGATTGTTTTATTATACAGTTTTAACAAACAGGATGTATTCACCTACATATATATATATATATATGTATACTGTAACCTTTTTTGATCATTTTAAATTAAAACAAATGTAATAGTATATACTACTTTAAAGTAGTAAAAAGCTTACCCTATTTCATGATCATGCCTAATTCTGTCCTCGATTTACAGCACTCATATCCGTTTTTTTTTATATTCCCTTACAATCGCTTCATTTCTTTTTTCTCTTATTGTAAATCAAAAATATTTTGATTACCTCTGTCCGCCATCGTTATTTTAATTTTTTTTATTCTAATGTATCGAAACAAGTGCGAAAATGAGTTCCGGGTATATAGTTACAGGTTGCTATTTAACGGCGTAAATCGATAAAATCACAATTTTGTAGCTTTCGGTTAAATAATGAAAGAGAAAATCTTAAGCAAAATTTTACAACCTATTGAGGCAGCAAATAATGTAGAAGGAGAAACGATACAGATGGTACACAAATAATATTTTGAAAAACTAGTCGGCAAATGAGCAAAAGAAAGATTACATATTAATCAACACGATTAAAAGAGAATAAGCAGGGTTGGTTTAGCTGGAAAAGGGTTTGTATGAAACTCTGGCACCGAAGATTTTCCTTCCCGTTATTTAATATTTGGAAAAGGTTACCGATCAAAACGTCTTCGACGGGGGAGGGGGGGAAATTATTCTAGGAGCTCTAATTGTGTATTTATTAGAAGCGATAGGGGGACATATTAAAACTTTTCTAATGCGTGTGATCAAACTTTTTATATGTAGTTACATACGGGTACTGATTTCACGCGCTAAAGGTTGCCCTTATAAGCTATATCGTATAATCAACTAAGGAGCTCTTTAAGAGGTTCGAATTAATGGAAAATATCACGCGACAAACAGTTCAACTATTATTGAACGCTACCTATTCAAGCACGCAATCAGCCCGATCGAAATGGAAATTATGAACTTCCTGCAGAATTTTCGCGCCGTGTGAAAAATATACAGATAGAATCTGTCGGCAAAAGTGTTTGTTTGGCGCCTTTATCGGGCAAGTTTCTAAAAAGCTCCAGCGAAAAGTGTAGTCGTACGTAAGTGATGCAACAGACGGTAAATTATATATATATATATATACGTTTAGTCTTGGTCAATAGATAATTGCTAATAGCCTGAAACTGGTTGGATTTTAATCTGTCTGTAATAGTTCGACAATCATCTCGGAAAACTCGGGTCATTTTATTTTCCAGAAAGAAATATGTCTAAAATTAAATAATACTCGAAATTCGATAGAAGTGTAGGGCGCCCTTAATTTAGAACTAAATGTATCCATCTACTTAAACGGTTTCTCTTCTTTAGATATCAGGGAGTATTCGGGATACCGATTATCGCCTAGATAAGATAGCCGAAAAGAAATCTGTGAAACTCGCTAGTGATCATCGGTAGTTTGTTTCACAATGTGTACACTTTTTTTATAATAATATCGTAAACTGTAATCGCCTTCATTCTCGACACTTCTCACAACACACTGATATATAAAGATACGACTGACTTGTAATCCCGATAACAAAAAATCGAAGTTTGTTTCTTTTTCGTACGATTTCGGGTCCACAACCACAGATGAAAGCCAACGATCAGATTTAGCGTTTAATTGTATTCAAAACGCTTGCGAAAAGTCAGTCCCAATCGAAGCAATATCGGAAGTCACATTTTATATCGACTCCCGCTAACCTGCGGATATTACTAATTAAAAGCTTATTAAAAAAAAATCACACCGTCGAATGATACGTGTACACGGGGGGTGCTTTCGTATATAAGCTGTCATTAATTTTCGCGCGCAAAATGAAGGTATTTGCGCGCGAAAGAATTAAAAGTGCTATGCTGATGAAACAAATGCGGATTCGAATTTGGAATCTCGTGTAAGATCTTCACACTTTCCCTTCATCATCTGTGTTATATTTTGTGACGATGCTTTCGAAGCGGGGCAGTGGTAAGATTTGAATGCAGTGAAACAACGTTGTTGTCTTTATACGGGATAGAGAGCTGCCAGAAACCGGTTTCGGAGTGCAATCCTTTCAATACAGCTGTCTCACGTGCATGGTCTAGACGCAACGATTTTTTTCACATCGAACTCATAAAGCTCCGATACGAAAGTTTTTTTTTTTTTTTTTTTACCCCCCCTTGGGTTTGCTAGCAAAGAGCATTAGCCCAGCAAAAAGGAATAGACACATGGAATAGAATAGAAATTATATTTTTATTCTGTCGGCAATGGAATCAAGGAACACCCCTAGGACAGGAACAACAGAGATAGTAGGTAGAGAAAGAACATAAGAGGCGTTGAAAGGAACAGGAAGACCAAGCTTTAAAAGATGACAATAAAGTAACTCACGCTCGCGAGATAAACCGGAGCACTCGAAGAGCACGTGATTCGCATCGCAAAAATACTGGGAACCTTCAGGATCCAATGGATAAAAAGGAGAATCAGCCAAAGAGAAGCGATTCAGTGAAGAAGGAAGGAGACTATGCGAGAAACGGAGGCGAGATAATTTAGTAATTATGGACCGATGCAAACTGGGAAACTCATAGAACTAAGGACGAGGGGGAGGAACAGGATTAATCAAGAGATAAAAGGAATTAGGATTAGCGAAAAGAGATACATAAACAGAATGCCAAAGTCTAAGATGGCAGGATTTAGTTGGAAGAAGAATATTGTGTGCTGGAACCCTACTAATAAAATTCCCATTGGAAACAGCAGCTTTAGCAAGGAGGTCGACGGCTACATTTCCATCAATGCCTGCATGTCCTGGAATCGACGATTACTACGGTTTTCGAATGTGTCGCATATTCTTGTCCTTTTCATTTTTGACTTCCGTACACTTTGTTTCGCTAGTTTTTACGTGTTCACTTGATGGTTTCGAAATGAGAATAATACAGCTTTAAACTTGAAACTGCCGAAATTCGATCGCCAAACTCAATTCTCAGGAAAATAATAAAGCAACGTTTGTGTAATCATCGTGGCACGCTCCTTTCTTCGGCGATCCGATTTTTTTTCGACTTTAATTTAACGGCCTACAGAGATATTTTCAGTAGAATGCTCTCTTTATATATACATTGCATGCATACGTACATACATATATATTAATTACAACGTACATAATTCTTAGGCTACCCGCCATTCTAAAAAATATCCCAATTTTATGTAACGTTTGTTATATTTTATAAAATTTTTGTAATTGTTATTTTACAAATGTCACAATATGATGTAACGAAATATGTAACGAAAATGTAACGAAAATGTAACGAAAAATATAACGAAAAAATGAATTCATTTTATATAATGAAAGTTAAATGTTAGGATAGGATTTTTGTGATTATGTTATTTTTTTGTGTTGATGCCAGTAAGAATTACGTTGTAAATTTTGATAATTTTATACAAAGTATAGAAGAGAAAGAGACAGAAATGAAAGCAGAGGGGTCAAAGGGCACAGCCCCTTGCGAGGCCAAAATTGCCGAGTTTTATATATATATATATTAATTACAACGTAATTCTTAGGCTACCCCACTCGAAAAAATGTCCCAAAAAATGCCCCAATTTTATGTAACGTTTGTTATATTTTATATGATTTTTGTTATTGTTATTTAAAAAATGACACAATTTTATGTAACGAAATATGTAACGAAACAATATGTTAATTTTATATAATAAAAGCTAAATGTTAGGATATAGGATTTTTGTGATTGTTATTTGTTTTGTGTTGATGCCAGTAAGAATTACGTTGTAAATTTTGATCATTTTATACAAAATATAGAAGAAAAAGAGACAGAAATGAAAGTAAGAGTGGTCGAGGGGCACAACCCCTTGCGAGGCCAAAATGGCCGAGTTTTATATATATATATATATATATATATATATACACATATAATTAGGTAGCGAATAATCTAAACACTGATTTGAAAACTACTCGAAGTGTGCTAACTGCCGGCGGTTCATTTTAATGCAAGATACTTTTTCAAATGATTCTCGGATGTAATAATACGGACATCGACAGCTGTTTTTTTTAAATTTTATACTATTTATGAAATCTCCTTAAGCGCTTGTAACCCGAAAAATAATAGTATACATTAAGGCGAACAAATTTTTAATTTTCCGGTACCGGTATTTTTTTTGATTTACTTATTTTTTTTTAACAACAAGCAGAAAAGGCACATTTTTAAAGTACCGTCACACGTTCTTTTCACATAAAAACCTCCTTAAAGTGCTCGAAATGCCTGGAAGTACTTTGTTCGTAAAAGTTTGTCCGACGACCTGAGCCGTCTTACAGTTCAAAACGGCTATCATTAGCGCCTTCAGGGTGGTAGAAATTTGTAACACACTTTCCAGTTAAAACTACAGCGTCGAGACAGTCTGCCGAGTTGCGCCTCGCCCAAAATTAGTGCCCCCTCCTATTTCGGACACCATTCGTGGTCGACACATCTATAATGAAATATAAGACGTTTCGAAAATATATCGTATTTTAAATAAACAAAAGTAGTGTAGATGGGCGCGCATTACATTGTCTATGGGAATTTTAAGTTTGCAGCGAAACATTGTTTTCGATTTAATTGTTTTCGATTTGGATTCGCGGTTATATTTTAAAGCAGAAAGATTAATTGCATACGAAACAAATACATGGCCGGGGGGGATATATATGTGTACATTTTACCGGGACTGGCACGATTAAAAGTAGTGTACAATGACGGCGAATACCCCTACTAAATCTGTAGTGTGAATCGAGTCGCGAAGATGAATATTTCCTTAATAGAAAACTTCATTCCGCGGCGGAATGATATTTATTATCTTTTTTTTTTTTGATTTACTTATTTTTCGCTATTATTTATCTCTTTTTGGTATATTTTTATTGTTAATGTTTCCGTGTCATCCAACTACGGTGAAATAATTTTCGGAAATTTCGTAAGAGCGAAGTAATGAAGATGTTACTAATTTTAAGAGTTGCGCAAATGTCGAATAGATAATTTTCGGAAATTTAGTAAGAGGCAGGTAATTAAAATGTTACTAATCTGTAGAAGAGTTGCGCAAATGTCGAAAAGGGATATCGATCAAGAGACAGCATTTCCGCCCTTGTTCTTTATTTATTAACATTCTTTTACCGGGTAGCGCTTTCCTCAGGAGAATCTACATATTAGTGGGACTTATAAACTAGAGCGGTACAATCAAGTTGTTAAAAAATAACAAAAAAAAAAAAAAAAAAAAAAAGTTACGAACTTTTTGATAATCCGAAGTCTTTTAAACTTATTTTTCCTAAAAATCTAGGGAGTAAGCCAAATGCAGGGATCAAATGGTAATTGTGTAAAAGGGAAAAATTTAGTACTAGGCAATGGCTGATTTTTATATTAAATAATTGGCCTGTAAAAGATGCACTGAAAGAAAAATCAACCTAACAATAAATCTCAACTATAGAAATAATTTGTGTACTTATCAGAATTCCCGTGTTATGTACAAGTGTTAAGGATTCTCTGCTTTTCGTATAATTTTCATAGTCATGATACAGGTTGCCGGAGACCATTGGCAATACCAGGCAGCGGACTTGGTGTTAATTAGAGAGCGATGTAAACGAGAACAGCGAGAAAAATACGTTTTTGATCGATTTTGAAGATGAAACAGATTGAAAGGTTTCCCGATTTTATTGATAATGAAAATTCTAAATACATGTATCTGTATATGCACATCATTTAAGTATATATAGGGTGATTTTTTAAGAGTTAAGTTTTTCAGGTTGGCAGCACCGGTTGCTATTGGCGTCCAAACGTCGTCATCTGTCAAAGTGAAAAGTTTTCAGAGTATACTGTCTGCCATTTCATCATCGTGGAAAGACTTATAAATAAGCAACAATTGTGATATGGTTGAAATTTATTATGAAAAACCAGTGCTCTGTGAGAAATGTGCATCGTTTGTATCGACCTGGTGAATCAACAATTCGTGCTGTTATCACCAAATTTGGTGCGAAATTTGGTGATAACAACACGAATTGTTGATTCACCAGGTCGATACAAACGATGCACATTTCTCACAGAGCACTGGTTTTTCATAATAAATTTCAACCATATCACAATTGTTGCTTATTTATAAGTCTTTCCACGATGATGAAATGGCAGACAGTATACTCTGAAAACTTTTCACTTTGACAGATGACGACGTTTGGACGCCAATAGCAACCGGTGCTGCCAACCTGAAAAACTTAACTCTTAAAAAATCACCCTTTACATGAATGTATATAACACACAATCGCGTTTGTATATTATTATTATTATTATTGTTAATGATTATTCTTATGTTGCTAATGATGATCGTCGTCTAATTGTAAATTTATGCAATTTAATGAGCAAAAGAGTAGCATTAATGAACTAAATTAAAATTGATGGCTTAAAAGTGTTCCGAGCTTAGTCAACATGTGTCGGAGGATAAACAACCGGCAAATACGCGAAAGAAGAAAAGACGTTATTCACTTTTGTGCAAAGTACTTCTTTGACGATTTATACCGTTAATGCGTATAACTGGCTCAAAATTTTAAGAACAGTAAAAGGTGCGCGTCAGAAAAGTATGTATTTTTAAAGTTGTATCTCGCAATAACTCTACTTTATTTACTTGGATAGCGTCGTGCATAAAATTAGTGAAATTTTTAGTTTTATAGCGTTTATATTGCTGATATATAAACTCCGGGCATTTTATGTAATGTCTAAACGTTTTATTCAAATAATAATAGGCCTTTTTCTTCGATTATATCTGGAAAAATGTAAATTTGTGATTTTGTGGGACGATAAGACGTTACCGAATAAGGATCTTTACCAGGTTTCGGAATTATTACGATTTGCGCAAACTTCCATTGTACCGGAAAATATTGTATGCGAAATACTGCGTTACATATAGAAGTGAGCAGTACTATAGCTTTCCGCGGAAGTTTATTTAATAATTCGGCGCTTATTAAGTCGAAAGCTGGGCTTTTCTTCTTTTTCAGCGTTTTATGCAGACACCCGACCTGGTGAGGAGAGGCTGACTTTATTGCTGAAGATGGTCCATACGGACTGGTTATAAATGCATGTATTTCCCTGTCCGTGTTTGCCTGTATGTTCAGCTTAAACACGGTTGCCAGATACTCAACAAATAAATTCGACTTCTGTTTATGATTTTTCGCCCATGACCCGTTATCATGTTTCACCGGAGAAATATGGTTATTCGGTTGGCTAATATTTTTGATACACTTCCACAAGGACTGATCATCAACTATAAAGGGTGATATTTTAGATAGATAATTATTAAGCGTTTTATTTTTGACTTCTTCTAAAAGTTTTTTTAATTCTTTTATTTTATTATTAAACAACTTTTTATCCGAAGGGTTTCCCGTTTGAAACCACCTTCTTCTAAACTTTCTCTTTTCTAACACAAGTTTCCGGACTGATATTGGATAATTTTTATTACTTTTTTTACATTTAAGAACAGGAGTGCTTAAGGTAGCTGCTGTTTGTATTTCGTTTGTTAGATATCGCACGGGATTCTCGACGTCAGCTTTTTAAAGGAATTCTTAAGTTTAACTTTGTATCCAAATAATCTCTAAATGATTCCCAGTCTGTTTTGTGGTTATATAAATGTATTTGCTCCTCTCTGCATATAACCGAATCACCGAAAGTTAAAATGACAGAAGAGTGATATCTGAAAAGAGATCGAAGGAAGAATTTATATCTGCATAACAACTAGCGGTTCCTTTTTTAATGAAAAAATCTAAAAGATCCGGTATCTCACGACTATCAGTTGGCCAATAAGTTGGTTCCCCCGTTGATATATAGTTGACATTGTGACTTTCAAGCTTTCGTTTGAACATACGTCCCCTTGTTGTAGTTATCCTGGATCCCCACGCTGTATGCTTGGCGTTCCAATCTGCCCCTGACACAAAACTGCTCCCTAAATTTTTTATATATTTACAGAGTTCTATCAATGTTGATTTAAGTGTCGTGGCCGACGATAAGCAGCTGATAATACAAGCTGGCCACCCATCGTCTGTATGCTAATGTTAGTTCCCTGTAGATACTCCTCCCTAAAATGATCTAGTTCGTGCTGTACAATGTTACTTTTTATTAATATTGCTGAACCATCGTGAGATTTTCCTGAGGGATGTGTGCAAGAATATGTGTTATAATTATTTATTTTGAAATAGTCTTTATCGGTAAAGTGGGTTTCAGAAACTAAAATTACACCTACGGAATTCGAAGTTAAGAACAATTCGACTTCGGCTTTATGATTTTTTAAGCTATTCGTGTTCCACTGAGCTATCCTCAGGTAACCGGACATTATTTGGTTAATTTCTGAACTAACATGATAAGCATGGATAGAACCATGCTGTTTTGCTCGGCTAATTGACGAAACATGGACTTAAATTCATTCAGGAACTCGAACAGGTCCACAGAAGGAATATTCTGTATATCATCCCTTAAATTATTCGGTGATTGGTCGTTAATGGGGATTTGACTGGAATTCCCTACATGAGTCGCATTTGCTGTTATATCGTCCGCTTGACTAGGAGTGTCAGACTTAGTAATTTGTGAATAAGTTACAGTTGGTCGTCGATAGTTTTGTTTAATAGGTTGATTTGCTGCATACTAACTTTTGATAAATATCATAACCTCTATAATTTGCGGGATGAGATCCGCCACACAGTCCGCGTGTAGCCGGTAATTTCAGGTCCTTTTTCTTATGGTCACCTCCACATTTAACACAGACCGACGTTCTTGTGCGGTAGGCTTTGGTGTGTCCTCATTGCTGATAGTTCTGACACTGCGGAATTGATGCTTTCTTGTTAGGCGATTCTACTTTAATTGGTTTACACAATGATTTTAAATTATGTATTTCTCGGTAATTTGCTGTGGGCTCAAGATTCACGAAAAATAATAGCAGCGGTTTTTTTGTCTGATATTGTCTCACATTATGAACATTGCGAACTTCAAACCCGTGCGATTCTAGTTCTTCTTTTATAACCAGCGGATCGATTGAAAAGTGTAAATGTCTGATCACCACCTTATAAGAAACCCTATCCTGCTTCATCTGATATGTGTGAAAAAAATTTCTCCCCCTTGAAAACTCGCGTTAACTTGCGATATTGTTTCGGAGAAAGAACGCTGATTTTAACCACGCGATCTATCAATGCTTTCGCGTAGTAATCGGATTTGTTTATAACGAGTTCTATTCTCTCCTGCATTTTTTTGAAATTTTGCACTCCATGTACGAAGATGGGTGGTGGCTTGTGAACAGACGGTGCGGAATTATTAGTTGAACTTTTTTCGGCTGAACTTATTTGACTTTCTTCATCAGAGTCATTTCCATCGTCTGTTGAGAGTGCCTGAAATCGATTGCGAGTCATTTTAACCTGTTTCTTCTTCTTATTATTAAGCAACAGCAGATTGCCGTTTTTTTCCCTTTCTCACTTTAATTTGCTGCCAATCACTTTCCCGGCTATTTTCACTCTCATGCATATCGACTTCTCCGCCACTACAACTTTGATTCGATTGTTGCACATTGTTTTGCGGTAAGGGAGGAAATTGTTGATTATCGATAACATTTTGATTTTGTACGTAATTAATATTTGATTGTAAATATTCGAAGTTTTCGAGAGTCGGCGCGAATACAAGTACGGGCTGTGCGGTGGAGATACCTGTTGATGAGCCTGCTGTATTGTATGTCGTCGTAAAAGACGGAGTAAACCGAGCCGGCTGTACGATTTCGCTAGAGCAATTACGTAGCATATAGTCGTGTTGCGTGTGTGCACCGGTCAACGTATAGACCGATTCGGGTATATAAGTTGCCGGTTGGGTAAGGGTCCATTTCAACAGCCCCCCCACTTTAATTTTTTTTTTTTTTCATATATAGCGCAATCGTTTGTGCATCGTTTGTGCAGAAATGTGCACAAAGTTCCATCGTTTATGCACATTCCTATCCCACGATATTAAAGATAAATAGTGTGTGTGTGTGGGGGGGGGGCTGTTAAAACGTTTCCCCCCGCCACCCACATTAATATTTTTTTGCAAAATATAGTGCAATATAAAATGAAAACATATAGTTATAAAGAGAACGTATAAAATAAATCAAAATAATCAGCACGGGTGAAATTGCTCATTACTGTAATAAAAAAAAAAAAAAAAAAAAAAAACAGAAAATCCGAAGTATAACAAAAATTTTTATGGACGATATAAAAATATACTAATCGCATAAAACTATATTTGAAAGCAATACTGTTGTGTGCACTATTCCGAATATACTACTATCTGAATAGTAACGCGTTCTGTATTATTTACATTTATCAGTGTTTCTTTTGTGTCATCATAGATCTGCCATGCATTTAGTGGCTCACGATAACAGCAGGCATTGTAATGCCCTATAGTAGTATATGAAATCGTTGACCTTTGGTTATTAGGTGTTGTACAACCCCTCTTAAATAATAAATATCTAAATTTACAGGTAATGGCGTTTTACATAATTCTATTTGAAAATTAGCCAAATTGGATAAGTTAATTATATTAAATATTAAATATTCACTATACTCCGTATCGCTGTAATATTTTCTGCATCTGAATGAGAACATATATTACATAACTTTAAAGAATTCATTTCTTCATTTAAATATTCTAATAGTTCTTTAGTTGCATAGATACTTGTGTTAATACAAACATCTATAACAATTTTACATTTTTCGCAGTCAATTTGAAATGTAACTGATAGATCATGAAATATCCACGGAAAACAATGAAATATTATGTGGCATTAATTCTCCATTACGATATTTATAAATAAAATTTTTGCCCGTTTTCTATAAGTTTAAGTTGTGACACCGTCGGGTAAAAGTGTGTACACAAGATCATATAAAGCGTCATTTTCTTTTTTTCTAACCACGCATCTTTCATATTGTGCGCTATCGCAATAACATACAGCTACAATTTGAATAACTGAATCAAATGTACATGTGTTTGATAACACAAAATTCCCTTCTGGTAACCATATAGATTTAAAAGATGACTTTGACCCATTTTTTATTAAAATCCTATTGTCTCGGATTAGTTTAGGAAAATATATTTCTGTACAAGATTTCTCTTTTTTAGTTAAATATTTGAATTTTCTTTTTTTAGGACTTTTTGATTGAATGATTCCCTAATTTTCTTCTGTTTTTTTTCTCGTCGCTTATTAAAGAAATTCGAAAACAATTAACTTCCTGATTTACATTTTTTGAAGAATGTTCAATATTTGCTTTTGAATATGTGCATAAAAGTTCCTTCTTTCTTGGAATAAGTGGCAAAGTGTTATTTTTTAAATTCAAATTTATTTTTACAGTACATATAGAATCTGATGCATTCCTCTGATCGCAAGATATTACTTTTACAATGTGCCCGCACTTAATATAACATTAAATAATTTCATAGAACCATTTATCGATAGAATATGTAACTTTAAAAAATCATCTAATCTTAATGGTGGATCGGCATGCTTTAGAACTATTACAAGATGTTTTTTCATTAATAACTTTAGAATCAACACTCGTATATATATATATATATATATATATATATATATATGTGTGTGTGTATATGCTTTTATAGGAATGCCATGGGAAAAATATCTCATCATCATCATCATCATCACGAGAACGATAAGTGTTCAGAATAGGAATGTTTTGAATTTATTATCTAATTGACCTCGTTTTATTATATTCAATCGCCTGATTATTATTTTTATTTCTCATCGATAAATTTTTACAAATGTTCTCCTATAAAAACATTGCATAGGCGGTTAATAATTTAATAATTTTCCGTGAAAGCGAATAATAATAATAATTCGTGTTTTTTGATACGTCTAGTTTTAAGAGTTTTTACCGGCTCGAAAGAAAATAAACGAGAGTTTACGTGGCCCAGCCGGCCTGGTAAAGCGTCGAGAAACCCATAGCGGTGTCGAAATTATTCGCTCTTCTACGATTTGTTAACTATCATCTTCGGCTATTAGAGTTACCAGAGAGTTCTTCGATTCACCAGTTGGCCAATTACTCGGAGACGCATTTTCCTACGTACGCTAAAATAGTTGGCAACTAACGTCCGCCCGTTCTACCCGAACGAAACTCCACTGCCTAACCAACTACTCAATAATTAGATACGTAATGGGGGATTATACGTACAGTATTAAAATGCCGATAAAAATACATTATTCATCGAGGCACTTTTTGCATAGACACGTTGGTCATTTTTCGAATACTGCAATTGCACCTCCCGTTTTTGAAATTCTTGCAGCCAGTATTTGTAAACTCTGTCCGTTATGAAAACGTAATAATTTAATAAAATACATAACGAAACAAAATTACACGCGCGATATTTAACAACGGTAAACAAACAAAAATAGTTCTTTCGATTAAATTAGACACTTTTATAAAAATTATAACAATACTGAGAGACAATATCATCGAGTTTTTTTTTTTTTCTATGAGAGTAGTACAAATAACTCGAAATAAAGTGCACAAAGTCAACAAAATAAAAAAAAAGCGAGAAAAAGGTGCACAAAAGTAATTTGCAAATGTCTGGTGATGGGACTATCCCAATCGGCTTTTTTTTTTTAAGGAAAAAAGAGAGGAAAAAAAAGCATCTCAACCGCAGTAACACATCTAACCTCCTTCGAATAGGACAGAAATCCTTTCAATGAAAAATAGCTGGACCCGGTTTGAAATTCATATTTGTTGATACAACTGGAGCCGGTTTAATAAGATATGGAACGACTCCGATGAAGCAGCATTTATCACGCGCCCGCCTGACAGCTATTTTATTAATGTTCCGATGCAATTGTGTCGACCTTCCAGAACGGTTGGTTTTGTTTTCCGGCGTCAGCCCGCTATGTAAATAAAGAAGTGGAAAAATTACACAATGGTTAATATCAATATACCGCCGAATTATTTATTCTGTCCGTTTCTCCGTTAGCATTATTTATGACGAATGTTGTAGCGAAACGCTGTTTAGAATTATTATATGGAAAAAAAAAAGAGAAAAAGAGAAAAAGAGAAAAAGAAAAAAGGAAAAAAGAAAAACGAGAAACGAGCGGATGGTAGAATAAAAATTTCAATATTTCATTTCCCATTGCCCGCTGCAAGAACTTCTACCCTGCTTTGCGAAGACGACTGCAGCTGCATCGTGACTTTCGAAAATGCACTGACCATGCTTGCTGGCAGAGGAAGGGCTGGAGAATTTTTCGCTAGTCATTTCCGAGTAATGGTTCGCGCAGTGTCTAATACACCCTTTTCAAAAGAGCGAAGACATCGCGTGCAACAACCCATCCGATAGCATAGCTGGTGCCGATGCCGCGCCACAGCTACCGACCAACGGCAAATACCAGGCCGACAAGAACACAAGCTCTCTTTCGATGAGCAACACATGCGTTTGACTTGCGGTCGCAGGCCAACATAAACTCAGTCGGGCATTTCCACAAGGAAATTCTACAAAGTTCGAAATAGCTCTATATACTAACCGGAACGGGGACCACCGCGCCACTAGGTAAATAATGCGACGCTGCTGTTCCGTCGTCAAAACGCAGGAATTTCCAAGAGTCGGGCTAACCGCGGAAAACGGAAAAACACAAGGAAAGGGCAGAAAGAAAAAGCAACAGGACCGGCGAGGAGCACATCTGAGCGTGTCCGCTGCTCCGCGAAAGAATTTATTTATTAGCGGGAAAATCGTTAGGCGGGATTTTTAACGGGTCCGAACGTACAATTAATAAACCGGTTATTAGCCGAATTCCAGCGAAGGGACAATTATTTACGGTGTGGGGGGAGCTGCTTTCGACAACTTTTCAACTATAGTTCAAGTCAGTTTAAGGATAATAACAGAGGCATCTCTTTAAAGATAATTTTACGCATCTACTACCTGTTCTTGTTAGTTGGTTAATAACGAATATCGAAAAAGTAAAAGTGTGTTAGAAAAGAGCTCTTCGTTTCCGGGCACACACCTTATATTTAACTATATTTTGTTATTTTTGATGTATCGCGTTACCGTTTTAAAATTGCCGGCAGTTTTATTAAAATAAACGAATAATCTCTCATTAAACAAGAGTTTTTATTCTTATGACTCCTACTAGGACGTTAACATTAATTAAAAACATCTTGCAACGGTTTTTAATTAAAATGGAACAAGGAAAAACACGGACCAGTATTCATAAGCAATAAGCCGACTAGAAGAAGACTTAATATATGACAAAAAATTAAAGCAGCAACATGTTTCGGAAACCCCCTGCTCCTCGTAATCGTGAATTGATAGTCACTGTGATTCCATGGAGCAGCGTATACTATATGATATATCCGAAACATGTTGGTGTTGTAATTTTTGTTCTACCTATTAAATCGTTTTCTAGTTGCTCTTGTTGCTCGTATACTATATATTAATTTGAAAAGATGCTTCTGAAAAGTTGCTTTGTCAAAGAACAACAATAGTTAGTAATAATAAGGTAAAAAAAAACAAGGTGAAAACGGAATTTCCATGTTGGCGACGCAAGCACATAACGTCAGAAACGTGTTAAACTACTGAAATTTACAGGAGAGAAAGCAATATGCCCGAAAATTGTGTTAAGTGAGATGCCCCGACACGGCGATCACGATTACGATGACCACCGCGAATAATTCGGAAATGTCGGTTATTTCACTTTTTCAGAATTAATACATTTTTGCCGCAGTTTTGGCGCTAATTTTATTCTTATTAAAGTCCCGTACCGAAAGGAGAGACAAGTATTTCAAAATCGACTGTACTGAAACTATTATCAACATGTTTTTCGAAATACTTTAAAACAACCGCAAAAGTTACACATATTTCAGTATTAAATTTTTGAAACTGTTTTATTATTAATAACCGTAATTACGGAATCGATTTCGTTCGCAATTAATGTAATATCCGATGTCGGCGCGCTCATTCCGGTTTTGTTCCCCTCTGATAAAAGGGATCCGTTCAATAACTTTTTTTTTCGATACCGTTAGCGTCAGTCTTCTTATTGAACTGATTCAAAAGTAGGAAGCTCCGACGTCGGATAATGCTGTGCGACAATGAAAATTGTGCGTGTAAGCAGAGATCTAACCGAGTCGGCCGTTTTTCGTGAAATATAGAGCCTATTGACGGCTATAGCAGGGGACTCAGCGACGATTCTTTTTTCTTCTTCTCGGCATTTTCGTTCGCAAATTATCGACACGGTTATAAGCAAAAAAAAAAAGGAAAAAAGGAAAAAAGAGAAAAAAGAAAGGTAGTCTCGGTCTGAACCGGCGGGCGAACGAATTTTCCGGCATACAGAGATGCGCTACACGTACGAGTAAAGTTTGCTCGGCCCGGTAATGAATTCACCGTCGACCGATCGCAAAATGTGCCAGTCGGTTTATTATAAATTGACAGTAGCTTCCGGGCCGACACTGGTCGTCGTTGCGTTCGTTCTTCTGCGAACAAATCGGCCAGTCGATTCTCTAGAAATCATTTAACCCTTTAAATTCGCATTTCCTTCTCGACGGCAACAAGTACTCATCGCTCGAATAATGGCCGATTTTGATATATACCGTCCGGTCATACTGGCCATTCGTCAGTCTGTTAATCCCTTCCTAATATCGCTCTAGGCCACTCTTTCAATGAACGCTACAGCAAGCGGTCTCAACTTGGCCCGAAACAGCCACTCCCATTGATGTGCTTGACAGATTGCCAGTTGAAAGTTATTTTCTGTTTACAAATATGACGCTGGAGAGCTTTATTTGTCTCTTCCTTTCTTTGCAAAATCGATATATACACCACACACACATATATATATATATATATATATATATATATATATATATGCATCAGTTAGTGGAATCTAGTTTTGCTCATTACCGTGTATGATGCTTCTTATTGCAGGGGCCATGTTCTTTCTTCCGGCAAATTTGTTTCCAATGCAGGGTTTCTTTTTTTTTTCTCTAAATTAATGTGCTGGAAATTCTATTAATGACATCACTCCTTTCAACGACTTCGCCATTCTTACGCTCGGGTTAATGAGAGAATTCTGTAATTTTTTTTGTTGCGTTATTTAAAAGTTCCGCTTTTGCAGCGTGTAAAAGTTATCAATAGAAATTTCCACGTAAACGCTTCAAACTTTTCTACATCGGCCGTTTTCAAACCAAAAGGTATGTATCATCACGTATAAATGAGGCAAATTCTTCGCTATTGCACAGTTCGTCGTCCCGTTTTCGTTTCCGCAATTCACGTTTGCGTTCTGTGGCGGTTTTTGTTTTTGGAAACACATAATGAATACACACTGCTTATTACTGTGCAGGTTGATGAATAAGAAGTTCCACTATAACAGGAAGAAGAAGCATGTAAAGAGACTATATATTGCTAATTTAATAACACCATGGAAACGCAAAAAAAGAACTAATGATATGAGCATGTTAAATTGTTTCGGTAGATTAATAAAATATATAGTATAAATTATTGGTTGTATTTTTTTTTTTTTTTATTATATAAAATTGGGACATTTTTTCTTTATAAAATCGATTGAGGGCGGTCTAAAAATTACGTTGCACATTTTGATCATTTTACACAAAGTATAGAAGAGAAAGATATAGAAATGTAAGCCAGAGGGGTCAAGGGGAACAGCCACTTGCGAGTCCAAAATGACCGAGTTTTCTATATAGATATATGTAGATATATAAGAGAAAGTAGTAACACCAATGAATTCTCAAATGTCACTTTTTTAAAATATTCATTTGAAATGGTATATACTACGAGATCGAATTGCGAACAAACCTGTTAAATTCTTATCCTCAGAAACGAAAATTCACACCTGAAAATAGTAGAAATTCTAAGACGGACACGAAGCGAATACATATGTTGCGAACAAATTTTTCTAAGCATTTAAAAAGCATGAGAACATAGAATCAAAGTGTGCCGCGGAGGAAAGGCAAAAAATCATACTGAAAATTATAGAGTTAGAACGATATTGATAAAGGAACACAATTATTTTTTGAAAAACAAAATTTGAAAAATGAGGTCATGTTTGTTAAAAACAGCGGCGAAAACTAAAATATACCACCGGTAAAAACAGGAAAATACTTATTAACCTAGAGGAGAACTAATAAAAATCGGCCGTAATGTGAGATTGTTAAAGCAAGATGAAGATAGAAGTGAAGGAGATGTGGAATTTTCCATATCGGTGTAGTTGAAGGTTGTGATTAATGCAGAAACAAACCGGTTTTTCCAGGAATAATAAGTATTTGAAATAATGCAAAAACAAACCGGTCAAGTAGAAATATCATATATTTATCCTCAGGAACGTTTCCAGCGGTAAAGCTTCTTCAGCTGGAAACACGTAGAAAGTACAACACGAACCCAAAGCGACGCCAACAAGTATTATTAAAATTTAAAACGCGAACACATAGACTAGAAGTGCCTCCGGCCGAGGAAAGGCATGTTCTGCGACGATTGCTTGTTAAAAAAGCAAACTTTGACTGTGCTTTTTTTTGTAAATGGATTTGTAATTGAAAATATTTATTTTTAAAGTGTTTTTTCTTTTTTTCTCTTATTAGCGAGAAACGACTGGCCCGCAAACCGCTTGACCGTTTTCCAGTGACTTGCGGATGAGAAACGCGCGTTTGTTGAATGTAATTTTCCAGGGACGGACATTCTTAAGACGGCCGCTGAAAAAAAACGTTTGACACAACCCGTTTCCGCTACACTATTTTACCGATGAAAAGACCACGTGTGAATTTGCTATCGGTTAAAAATGTGTGTGTACGTTTGTCAATCGAGTCGAGAGATGCAGTCGAATGAGCTGCCTCAATCAATTTTATTATAATCTATAACGATCGTTTTCCAATGAAGAGAAACGAGTTCCAGGGAAGGGACATTTGTAGCGACGCAAAATAAAAACGGGGACGACAATTAACTAACCAGATATTAATTCTTAAAAATTGAAAGCTAAGTACCATCCGATTCATCAAGACACGGACAACTTGTATGATATAAATGGTGACATGTAGTTTTCTGTGTGGAACATAAAAATTTCGAGCAATCGTGTACTTTTGATTGAGCTTTTTTTCTTTCTGTTCTTGATTTCCACTCGCGGGTCTGAATTTGAGAAATCTGTCGGAGTAAAGGCAGCTCCTCTCCTAAGTGAAAGGAACCGGATATTCTCTTCAGAGCCCTTAAATACATTATAGAAAAAAGAAAAATTTTACCGTACACGATATCATCTTATCGGGAACATTTTTAACTTCATTCCGTTCAAAAAAAAAAAAACAGTTTTTTTTTCTCCCGATACATGATTGGAAATTATTAATTAATAAGGGGTGGACGGATTAGTTCGAAAAATCGCCCACACATTCGTTTGTAACTTTTCGAAAAATATGCAATCGTAAATACTAACGAGATAAAAGCCGCCAAATGAACCGCGATGAAATACAACAAATAAAAGAAAACACAGACAAAAAAAAGAAGAAAAACCCGGTATTTCTAGCTGAAATTACCCTGATATTCTTATTCACTTTGCTTTGCCGGCAAGCAATCCATTAATAAGGAGCGGCGCGTATATTTTCTATTAGTTTTATCTAAGGCACTTTTATCCTCATCCGGTACTACAATTTATACGAGACTGCGGCTGTTTGGCTCGGGTCTTCAAAGTAATCCGCATTCAAAGGTTTCTCCCTATATCCACCTCGGTACTTTTCTTTGGCCCATTCGAGGCGCTATTTGACACGTGTGAGAACATATCTGGAGAAACACAGCTTTTATACTACGCGTTTACCTTCGCTTCTCGTCCATAGAGACCATACTAAAGCGATTAAATCCAAATCTCAGTCGACTAAAGTCCGACGGGGAGAAAAAAGCAATTTTACCTGATTCACACATTAAGCGAGATGATAATAAAGCTATATCGTATCATCGACAAGCTGAAGAGAACAAAATAATAGTAGCATTTAAACTTTGGTTATAGAAAAACCAGTTGGACGATATTTTTGCCTAAATTTTTTCGCGATAATAATCGCTTTCCTATCTTCAGCATGTTCAGCACGGTCATCGGAAAACAATTAGCGCTTTGAAAATAAACGAATGATTATTTTTAAATCCTAAAAAAAAAAAAAAAAACCTATCATCGGAGAGTAATTCTTTGACCCGGTTTCTTATATGCTTTTCCGTAACTACCGGGGTATTTTACGTCTGGCGTATTCTTTAAGACTACGACCATCTATCAGGGATAAAAAAGGAACTGTCATAAAAATTCAGTTTGTCATTATCCTTTGAAATTTATTTTCACTGCTTTACATGTTTTTCGTTTGCAAATAAAAACAAAAATTCGATCACTCTATAAGCGGTGGTAGGCCCACTATTGTACTTTGAGTCCAGTTATCAAAAAAAGAAATTAAGCAGATATAACCAAGCGGTGCAGTTGCTCGCCTTCGCTTTACAGATTATAACATATGTTGTACATTAAAATCTTAACCGGTAAATTGGACTCAATCGGTGAAAGTCGAATCTACGAAAAGAAGAAAAAAAAAAGATACGTTTCCTAATATATATATATATATATATATAATCATTCGACATCCTGTTTGTTAAATATCAAAATATAACATAAGATTTAACAAATACGAGTATAACAAACAAATTTAAAATATCAAAAAAGGATTAATTATTCAAAAACGTTTTTTCGGGCGTAGTAATAAAAATGTAAACATAAACTAAATTCATTAGAAAAAATATTAGCTACATATAATAAAGGAAATGTCCCATGAACATAGTTGAAAACTATTATATAACCAAACATAAATTTAATATATTAAATGACCAAATCCCAAATAATAATTAATAACCCGCTTTTTAATATAAAAATTTATACCTTTTTAGTTTATATATATATATATATAAAATGTTAATTTAATATAAATCTTTCTCTACTTTCTATTTTGACCCCGGTGTAATTGTAGAAGTTGTTTCTGATTACATATTATAATTTTAATGCCCGAAAAAACGTTTCTGAGTAATTAATCCTTTTTTAATATTTTAAATTTGTTTGTTATATTTGTATTTGTTAAATCTTATACTATAGATATGTTTTCGTTTCGATCAGAATCCGCAGTTTGTCGCGTGAAGTGAACTGATCTGAGAAAGTTTAAAAAACCAATCATTTTAGAGCGATATTCAATAATCTTTAAGATATTCATAGAGAACAGTTTCAAAGAAATTACACTTTCACAGCATGCAGGTTTCTATCTGTTCTTCGGCCATTTCCCTCTTGCATACGGTTCGCAGCAAACGTTTCCACTGTATCACGTTGTATCCGAGAGCTTACCTCGAGAATGACATAATATTAATTATATTTCCGTTACGATTAACGTAGTAGGGAACAGAGTGCAAACGAAGAGGAAATTCTTTACACAGACATGACGACGCCACACCGTGAACCATGGTAACCTGTCTCGCAGAAATTTCTGCTCTATTTTTGTCGTCCAACCCTTTCGCAACAATCCTATCATTCTCTCAATTGTTCACCACACGATAGATTGTCACTGAACGATTGATCTTGTCTGGAGGAGTGTTTTCTTAATAGTTTTCCAGGACCGCGTTTGCGTTTGTCTTCTATTATATCGGACTTGCGCTTTGCCTGAATTATTTCGGTAGTTGTGATTCGATAGCATTTTCAATCGTTTCAGTAATAAATGTGTAAGAATAGAAGTGTACCGTAACTACGCATTAAGCGAGTCCCCCCCCCCGTGTATCCTAAACAAGCTGTGTGACCGCTGTGGTGTAAAAAAAACTCTTTTTACAATGCACTTGATGGCTAAATACCATGTGAAGAGGTAATTAGGGACCACTTTCTAAATTTTACTTTCGCAGGTGATACTCAATGTTCAGATATATGCATACTTGGAGAACAACTTGAGTGTGTTCATACTCACCTCTGTCGTCTGTGATTCGATCTGAACATTACGAAATTAAACGGACATTTGATTACCTTTGTTCACCACCTGCTTCTGGTCGGTTGATTCTACTTTTTGTATCTCACGCTAGTGTTTATTTTCTTCCGCTCTCGATGTCTATTTTGTAAATATTTTGGCGAAATACAACACCCTATGAGCATTTGCCCTCCGGTTGACTCTTCAAGTTGACTATTATTTTTTTGTCCACCGAACCGGAATTCTTCAACGGGACACTAAAAAGGCGTTGATTTTTCAGATGTCTACACAGTCAACAACCCCGATGCATATCCCCTGATCTCATCTGTTCAAACCGCATCTCTGATTATCACTGATTCCAGATGTGATAATAACAAAAGTACTCTTGTCAACTACATTATTTGGATGTTTTGGGGAGCATTACGCGTCGTCAGAATCACTTCAGCTGATAATCGTTACTATTATCTTTTTTTTTTGTACTACTCATAATTTCCAGTCTACTTCGAGAACTAATTCTCTGTCGTCGAAATAGATTATTGCGGATAATTCCATTTCAATACAGTTTTTCATTCTTTCATCGCCTCTTTCATTACCCTTTGGCCGTATAATACGTTAAATAAAAAGGGGGCCGCCAAAAGTGCGCTTCTGTCCGTTTTCGTACTTTAATTCGCCACGTTGACCTTTCTTTTTTTTTTGTTCCGAACTTCAAAACAAAAAAAGAGGTTATACGACTGATTTTTTTTTTTTTTTCACGTTTGATCACGCATACCTTTCGATTATTTGGACACCGATTTTAATGGCACACTTTGCTTATTCGAAAATGTGTACCGGACGATTGTGTAGAGTCATTTAGACTTTTGAGAAAGCAGATTATCTCTCTCTTTAGAGAACTTTTCAATAATGTAACAAACGCTACCGACATTTAAAAAATTGATCAATGTTATTTACCATGAAAACGTAAAATAACTCTAATTTTTAATATAGCCTGCCTAGAAAGGAAAACCTAAAAGAATAATTAATTGTCGCATTTATGGATTCGAATAAAAATCTCCCGACAGGTGTCTATATTGATTAATTCGATTCTATTTCGACTAAAAACGTTCGTTAAGTATTCTTCGTCAAAATGCATTGCCGATTCCCGTTTTAGTTCGGTTCGATTTTAATCAGTTAATCATTAAGCTAATATTAATATCGGTAGAAATTTTTTTGCGAATTCAATATTAATTCGATATCAAGCCAATACCATTTCAATTTTTTATTTCTTAATTTTTATGTACCATTATTTATGTAAAAAAACAACTGTTTACGCTGTCTGTCATAAATTTTTCCTTACACTATATCCGGGGGCGGATCCAGAAGGACATTTTTTTTGGGGAGGGGGAATTATAAGGACATTTTGGGGTGGGAAATTATATAATTACGTAAAATCTTCTACGGTAGGCAGTAGATTCGAGAAATACCTCTTGTTTCGTAAAGAAAATCAAATAGATTTAAAAATACTTTAAAAATACATAATTATTACAATTTTTCATTTAAATTTTGTCTTATATTTAAGGGTAAAAAATAAAATGAAATTATAAAATTATACCTTAAATATGGTAGTTTAGAAATAGTAAGATAGTATTTTTATTAGACTTTTATTTTTGTTAGTAATCCGATTCGAATTCTTTGTCCCCATGTGTGGAAGTTTAAATATATATACTTCTCATTGAACTATTTTTAATTAAAATTGCAAAATAAATAAAAATGGCAAAAGATCGACGACAGTTGTTTCTAAAATAGAATGAAAAAGGAACATTAATAGTTTTACTAGAAAATAGTATTAAATATTAATTATTAAAATCCCTAGGTGTAAAATTCCTACAAATCTTTTATAGCATAAATTAAGTTTCTCTGTTATAACAATTTTTATCATAGAGGCTCTGTTTCTTTGGGGGTAGAAATGTCCCATATCCCCGCCACGGATTCGCTACTGCTATATTAATCCCCTTTTTCGTACCAAATTCAAAATTCGGAATTTAAAATCTATACACAAGACCCTCCGTTTTATGATATCTAACAGATTTTTTTCTTAGTCGACCATCAAGTCGTAATTCTTAAAAAGTGTATGATTGAGATAACAAGCGGCGAATTTATAAAAGCAGTTATCGACACGTACTAGTGTGCCTTAGAAAGTATTTGTTTCCGATAAGACGAGTAACGATAGAAAATTAAAAGGGGGCAAAAAAAAGCAAAAGCGAAAAAAAAAGCAAAAGCGAAAAAAAAAGCAAAAACGAAAAAAAAAGAAATGGGGAAAAGATTTTTTTCGAGAAAAAAAAAAAAAAAAAAATAGAACCCAAATTAGCCATATCGGTGAGAAAAAATTCGCAATTTAAAAGCGGGGATGGCGCACTTGACGAGGAGACGCCTACGACGACAATTCGTGTTTGGCTCTTATCAAAAGGCGCATTATGGTGGAATTTTTTTGTTGTCTTGCAAGAACGAATTTATTTCGCGGAAAAACACACGAGAGTCGCTCGCAGGAACTGTTAAAAGTAGGTTTCCAGAAATTCGTTAGATTTCGAACGGCGCACAGCGAAATATATCGCTGGAGTCGGAAATTTTTGTGTACGGAACAAGCTCTTTCCTGGTTGGCGCTGGAGATTACGGAGCATTTTCGCTTTTAATGCCTCGCCGCTGCCGGGGGACGCGTACCAGCGTATAAATCTTTAAATCCGATCGTACGCGAGCGAGCAATTTCTTCTTGTTTGGAAATGCCAATTCGCGAAATTCTGTCATTTCCAGAGCGGTTTCCTTCCGGTAGGGCGGCTGCGACGGGCGGTGTTTTTCTATGATGCGTCTAATTTGAATTCGACTCGACACCGGTGTGAAGGACTTCGGTCGCCCTACTCGCGAAAGAAGATTAATGGGCGCGCGTGTGTACGCAGAATTTCGATCTCGGTGGTCGCAAAAATGAACGTGTCATTAAGTGGAATGACTTAATTGAATGACGATTTTTAGTCTGTTGACAATGGCGGTACGGGTCACCGGGACCCGGTGATTGCGTAAAATAATAGCGGTCGACGGGCGAGGCGAGATCGCGCCGCGACGGATTCCAGAATTTCCAGAAGCCCGTAATGAGATGCAGGACCGCCAGCGCACCGAGTGTGGAGTATTAGAGTGCGCTGAGTTGTCGGTCTCGGTCCGTTTTCAATTTGCCGCCTTTGCCGCATCCCCACTTGTGGAGTGTCGTGTTCCGTCGTTGTTGTACCATCGGAAAGTGACGGCCTCCCCTATCGCCCCCGGTTAGCTGGTTAGCCGGTTAGCCGGTTAGTCGGCCTTTTAGTTAAGTCTTTGTTGATTTTGTCGAAAGTACAAACGAGCGATTTTTCCGAGGAAAACCGACTGCTCCTGTGTCGAATGCCTCGTTATTCGCGCGCAAAACTTGTAGCAACAATAAATCAAAGTTCGTCCTAAAGTTGAATTAATCGCCGGAACTTCCTTGACTTGACCAAACCGCACCAGTTTGGGGGGGGGGCGTTCCAAATTTATTCCATTTATTTGTTCACGCAATTAGATAAGCGCGAAATAACACTGACGATATTGTCATTTCGAATATTAAATGGCAATGATTGTCGCCGCACCTGCCCATTCGGATTTTAGTGAATTATAATTGTTCAATTGGAGCGCCGCCGATGGTCCGCGCTAGTTTTCGAGTTCTCTTAATATTACCGTTCGCAAAAGTACTTCCCCGCCCTGCGTTTCTACGAATTTCCGCAAACTTTTACCGTCGACAATTAATAAGGGGTGTGTGTACACACGGCTTTTCGATAATTAAGTCTTCGAGGGGGGAGGGGGGACAAATAACAGACACCTGGGAAATTTTGTGTTTTTTTTTGTTTTTGTTTTGTTATTTTCTTGTTGACAGGATCCGTCAATTTTATTTCCGGCAAAACCAACGGCCTAATTGCTTATTTTTTTTCTTCTTTCGGTGATTTTTAAATGTTTTAAACGATACACATAAATGAAGGCAGTTTAATATTTTACAATCGAAAAACATAATCTTCTTTGGGAACTTAATATCAGGGAACGGCACGAGAAATTTAAAACGAAATAAATAAAGAAAGAAGCATTATAAAGTAGAGAGATTCAGGACGTAACTTGTTTTTTAATCTTTGTACCATTCCTTCAGTTATTTTCCTACTTCCTTTTTCCACTTTTTTTTCCCCTTAGTGTATGGTCAGGGATTGTACTTATCAATTTAATTAAAACTGAATCATCCGTGTTCACACAATTCATAGATTTACATGGCGAGGATAAATATATTAATATGTATATTACTTTGGTTTCTATTCCTGAGTCATAAAAAGCGTTTACTATTAAAATTTGGCGACTGTAAATACAAAAAAAAAAATATTATATGAAAACTAAAAATAATTTTTTTTTTCTCTCTTCAAATGACCGGAAATATAATTGAGATTATTAAAAGCTTAAATTTTTTATTCGGTAATGAATCCCCTCGCACCAATTTTCGATAGAAAACCATCCGCTTATACCTTTTGTACTAATATTTTTTCAACTTTAAACTGATAAGGATATTTTATTAAACTCAAAAATATACGCGAAACAAAAAAAGCATTAGACACCGCGGATCGAATGAGAATTTGTTCATCGGTTTTTCGTATTTCCTCCCTTCTCGTGAAGAAACCGAATAAGTGTCTTAATTACGCGTAATTTTCAAAAATTTTGGGTGCGCAAAAAAAAAGAACAACGAACACAGGGAAAAAAGACGTTTGCCGTTTTTAAAGAAAAAGTGTCGATGTTAGGCGGAATCTTCCGACTGAAGTTTCATGCACGACCTATCACCAGTGGAACCTATTAACAAAGTGGCCTAAAAATTAACCGCATTCGTACTTCTTCGATTACGATTATTATATCAGTGACATACATAAAATCAAATAATCAGCGAAGTATAGAAAATCAACGGGCCAAAAGTAGCCTTGTACCATTCGTGCTATAATAATGCTAATGTATTCAAACAATTCGCAGGTTAGGACATGTTCCTGTAGGAGAATTAATTTACTACATTATACCAGCTCGAGAACTATCATATTCTGGTAATTGATTCGAAGTATGGTAATTACGCGCGCACACACATTCAGTCGCCTATTTTGCGACAGTAATGGAATATTAGGAAGCATTATTTGTACACAAATGAATAATCAAATGCGACCACATTGTCTATGTCACATAAGGGTACCGCCGAACACCGTACGTGTGTGTGTGCGTCGTTTATGTCTATTACGGCGACTGTGTGAACGCGTGAATGTTCGCAAAACCCAATTCGAGAGTTAGACACACACTCTTTGCGAAACTTATCATCGTCATTATTATGGATTTATACGGTACACTACTTGCCAGATAGATACCGGGATAATTGACATTGATAAGATGCGACCCACATTTAGAGAACTGCTTTATTACGTAGAAAACGCCAACGGCTTTCTGTCAAACAAAAGCGAAAGGAAGGAAAAGCCGAGATAAAAAAAGTTCATAAACAACTAGACAGTTTTTATAGCCCTATATTGTTAAAGTACGCATTTTTTATTACTAAAATCGGCTAGTTCCACTGAAAATTTTCTTCGCGAGTGAGTCTTCAACGATTTTTTCTCGCTGATATAATAAATAGCGAACTACCTATATCTCGGTGGTAATGTCGAGAGATAATTATTTGCTAACCCGGACCCCGGTTGTTTATTCGTAATGCGCCCCTGGGATGTTTAACCGATTTAACAATTTGCTAATCCGTGTTAAGTTGTTTATCGATGTGTGTCTGTAGGACGATGTGTTTTTGTTCTTTTCTAGACTGTTTAGCATTTTTCTGACCGCCCGTATACTAAAATCTTATATTTAAACAATGTATGCTTTTGAGGATATGTTCTGTTACACCGGTAAAATACTATTAACTAAATCGATATTGCTTACCTTTGGTGATTCCACTACCTCACACATTTTGTTGGCAGAGATGCTGACTCACAATCAGAGGGAGAGAGATGGCCTCGCGCCTATATGAATCTTGATAGAAGGGTCGAACCGAATTTCAGAAAGAGCACGAAATTTTTTAAATATCTAGACTGCTGGGATCATTTGGAATCGGAATTTAAATGTCGAATAAGACGGCCAGATATCGATTCGGTACGCTATGTAGTGACGGCATTGATCTGGAAATTAAAGATTTTTGACTAAAATTTACAATGAATTAGCTCATGGATCAGAAATCTGCTCGGAATCTATAACACACTACTGCAGATTAGTTAGACCGAAAAAGTGAGCACATTAAGGCAATTTAACGAAAATAGAGAATTAGCCGTAACTATTAAAGGATGTAGCGCGATTAGTTCGAGCTTGGCTACCAAACTAGAGGTGTCACAGATATTCCGGAGTTGACTCGTTGCGGATTCAAGCCACTTTCAGACATATAATCTGAAATAATTGGGTACCAGAAAAATCTGGTGAAATAAAGGCGGCTGAGAGAACCCCGCGGTATTCTGTTCAGATCTATTAGGGATTTAGTACATTATAAAATGCTTAATTCTACAATCCGCAACGCCTTGTCAAGAACATTGGACTTTCTATAAACGTGAGAGGAGACGGATATGAAATGCCGTTACCGATACCGCAGCAAAACATTCAGGAAAGACACAGAAGTGGACGAACAATATATTGGTTAGATAAGGGGGAAAAACAAAAACAGGAAGAAAAAATTTTACAAGACATTTTCGCGTTAATATCGCGGGGCCGTAACCGCTCAACACATTGTTTATCCGATAATCGGATATGAAACGGAAGAAGAAGTATTAAATTTCGAAATCTTCTTGGAAGAAAAACGTGTCCTCCTTTTGATATCAGTCTTTTTATTAATTATCCTTACACGGAAGCCTTGGCCATGCATGACTTCATAAAGTCTACCTAAAAGCTGTGTGACGTTGGAAAGATGTTTTTATTACTATTTGATTTATTTGCCCAGAGGCATCGATAACAGGTCAAAGAGCGGAATTTTGCGAGTAGAATTTATTAAAATAAATAAATTTAACAGTACATTGAAGGAAGTGGAAAATCAAGAGTTTTCGCAAAATCTGTTTAAGAAATTGTAACATTACAAAGACGGAATCATGTTTTTTTTTTAATTCTACGCCCTCCCCGCGGGTGGTAATGTGTTTCTTTCGAGAAATACGTCGAGTGGTTCTATCGGGACATCTGAACTAAAGAGAAAAGAAAACACGGTCCTCGACCTTGTCATGCTAGCAAACCAACCGGTTTAAAGATCTAAAAGGTCTCGGTGCGTGCCTCTATGCCACCTCTTGAATTTTTGAATTTGCGTATTGCATAAAATCACAGGTTAGTATACAAAGCTACTTAGCGGCTCATGTGTTCTTCATTAGTCGTTCCTTTTTTTGATTTAGACATGAACTAATTTATCTTTTTTAATATTCTGTCTTCTCTTTAAAAATAATATTGATTTATCTATCGATCAGGGCACTTCTGGTAGAGGGAAAAAGATATCCAAAAAGCAACTCTTTTTTAACCTCGTTCTCTTCATTTTACTTGTGTCCGAGCTAGGCTTACTGGCGGTCGATTATAATCGCGCATGTAGCACGGCCGAACCGGATTAAAGTAATTGGTGATCATGAGGGTCCGGCCGGTGGAGTGATATTATCAGGAAATTTATTTATTTTTTTCCGTTAATTTAGCTTTGTTAATCTTTTTCGTTCATTTTTATCTGTATAGGAAAAGGAAAAAAAAGCGGCGGGGCTCGACCACCAGACACCCTCGTCTAATTTATATCTATTTCGGGACCGCTACGTTCGTTTGCGTATCGTTACGATGCGGTTAGTACATTTACATAATCGCATAAACTCAGTCTCCTCGCCACCCTAATCCTAGTCAGATTTCCGTGGGCCGTCTTCCATCCTCGTTTATCGTATCGCCATCGTGTACAATCATTATTGTTATTATTATTATTATTATTATTAATCATTATTTTTATTATCGTTATAATTTCAAAAATAACAGTCATAACAATAATAATAATAAAGTACGGGAAGAAAAAAGGCGAACATAAAATTAAATTGTTTACCGAAAAATTCGGGTCGCGGTTAAAATTTTCCGAAATTACGTTAATAATTCCGGTTAATTTCCATTATTTTCGCTCGAACAGAATTTCCGCGTACCGTAATAACGTAAAAGCTTTAAACGGATTATTTTTAAGTCGAACATGATGCTACAACGGCAGTCTCCATCGGTGATGATAAAGGAAGAACATTAAAAGCCGCTAATATTAAATACTAAATTACCGAACTGGCAAAAGCACATATTTATTCGAAACACCGACAGCAGATTCGGTAATTTCGTGCTAAATTATGGTTAAGTTCACCGCAATTACTTAAATGTAATTTTTTTTAATTAACCACACATCTTTCTGTAATTTCTCGCCAGATTCGTATTATTATTATTATTATTATTACAAAAAAATCCAGAAATAATCAGCGGACGAAATTAGAAACTTTGAACACTATTCAGTTAAGTTGCCACGTTACTGATGTTACAGGTGCGAAATAAATCGATAACTTACGTGATACCGCCACACAGTGAATATTATTTTTGTAATCTGAGTAAAGCTTACCTGGAAAAACAAACAGAAAACGAGCAAAATTAGAAATACAGCATTCACCGTAAATTAACAAAAAATAGTATATCGCGATAGCCTAGTTGCCAGAGCGCTTGACTTCCGATATGGAAGTCACGGGTTCGATCCTGAGCGACGACGAACTTATTACAAGAATTAAATAAATAAATAAATAATCGTTAATAGTCACGTGGAAGGCAATGGCAAACCACCACGTACAACATCATATGCGCGCTAGGTCAGTACACAGCAGACCCACACCGGACGGACTGCACTGGTAGCGCGATAATAAGCGGCTACTATCAGTTCCGAATGTAGTCTTGCGTGTGTACACCTGCGTTGCATATAACAATTGCCTAGTACACTACCTATAGCTGTACTGCTAAGATGTACAAATAGGTAGTCGCCGACGCTCAGAAGCTGAGTATGGCACTATAAAAAGAAAGTATATATGTAAGAAATCTACACATATTTCTACCACATTGAAATTAATGGCCATTCAACGGAACGATAATTACTAAAATCAAACTCACCTGTAACAACTACCGTTCTATAATAATTCATTTCATAATTCGCCGCAAATATGTATAACTAAATATTTATATTGATCATGAATTCCGTCGGATATAGTAAGAAAATCTGTCAGCATTCCGTATTTTACTTTTTTACATTGTGTTTATAAATCATTTAATTTTTTTTGTCTTGTGGAAGTCATTAACGAAATGCGCAACTAATATCGTTTAATTAGGAATTGCTACACCACCCGTAAATGAAAAAATTGCATGGTCAATTATAACCACAACTCTCCATAAGAACTGCGGAACACTGTGGTTCCGTTTGGGGCACTCATTAAAAGGCAAAAATTGACCCCCTCCCTATATATCTACACATATATGTCTTTTTTATGAATACACCTATATATATACATATATATATATATATATATATATATATATATATATATATATATATATATATATATATATATATATGTATATGTATATACTAAAGGATTAGACTCGTTGGCGGTTGTCTAGTGACCGCTTTGCGCGGTCTAATTCTTCGGATTTTTAACTCGGTGATGCAACATTAACATAATGTTTATTTAAAAAAAAAAAACAATATGAAAAAACAATATGAATACGTTAATTAAAAAAGTGAAATGCGGATTAAAGTATCTGAAAAACTAAAAAAAAATCTGGCGAGGTATTGTTAACTTTCCAAAACGAAAGATGTTAACAATAATTTCATTAAACTCACGTTGCAATGGTCAACTTCATTTTCGCAATAACATTTTAAGTTATTGGCGACCATCACTGCAATCATTTCAAAATTTTCACTCTTAAACTGAGTACGGTTCTCTGGTGGTTTTGTGTTTTTCCCGTATTCTGAAGGCTAAAGAATGCCGCCTAGTAGAAAAAAAACATTTACAACTGCTATAGAACGGCCTGAAGGGAGTTTTTGAAAGATTATTTTCTGCAGCCTAATACATTTTTCAAAATTTAATTTTAAAATTTTGACGGACTCGCAGTTTTCCCATGTTCTAGCGATGAAAATGGATCATTTAAAAAAAAAAAAATTACCTTCTAACTTTCATAGGCATAGCTGCAAATTTTTTTTTTATTCCGCTTACAGACTTTCCCGCACATTCTTAAGCATCAAAATTGTTGAATTTTCGTAATGTTTAAGTATTCTAAAGATAAAAATATTCCAATTAGAGAAAAAAAAAATCAAAACCGTAGCTCTTGTAAAAGGATGGGCTATAGCATTTTTTTTAAATCTCTTTTACTTAATACATGACTTTCACTTTTCCGAAAATTTGCAGTCTCTTTAAAATTTTCGTGATATCATGGGTTTTCTTTAGTCTGATGTTTGAAAAAAAAAAAAATAATAACTTTTCAACTATTCTAGAGAATGGGCTATACGATTTTTAGCCTTGCAGTCTAATAATTATCTATATATATATACTCGTATATATATATAGCAATGACAGCGTCATTCTTAGGCCGAAAACGTTTTATTTTATCCCAAAACGTTACATACATAAGAAGACAAACTTGTAACAGAAAAAGTAGTAGTGGTCGGGCTAAGAATGATGTTGTCAATATTCCTCGTCCTATACGAAGTGCAGAAGTGATGAGCTGGGAGTCTCAGGATGTCCCCACGCGGAGACAAAGGGGCAGAGCCCCTTGTGAGGCAGGAAGGTCCGAATTTGTATATATATATATATATGCATGTATGTATGCATCATTGTCAGAAAATAAGTTCCTTTTTTATTTATCGCCTAATGAGAATTTCCTCTACCGGTCACGTTCGGATTAAGGAACCATGAAAGTAAGAAGAAGAATATATTTGCGCAAATTATGATACATCTTCAGCACTGCATAACGAAACTAGCGTATCAACGAATCGTCTTTGTAATTATTACAAATTGTAGCTGAGCATAAAGTGTCGCGAGCTGTAGGAAAAATAAATAAAAAAAAATCTACAAATCACAAATAAATCTGCATTAAGAAGTACGAATCCAGATGCTACAAATGGGGAACAAAAGAGTAATAAACAAAAAGGAAACAGTTGATTTACAAAGACCACAAGGGATTATATTTTATACAGGTATGCTTACGTTTTGAGTACACGATTGCCTGCAATCGTAATTCCCGATATGACTAATAGGAGCACTGCTCTACGAATTAAGCGGTTCTCAAAAAATCTCTTTGCTTAACCCATTCCGCAGCGCCAAATACAAAAGTCCGTGAAATTAACTTCTGTTCAAAACCTGCCCTCCATTTTGTCGTATGAGATAGACAATTTTATTTTGCTACTAGAAAGCACAAGGCGCTGATTTTTCTGTTCTTAAATCGCGATTAGAAATTTCCCGGATTTTCGCTCGCAATTATATCCGCGCTAAAGATAAAATCAGATGATGCGGGGTAATTCGGTTATAACGGTATTTCCTAACATCGGGAAATTTTTGAATTTACTTGAACGTATAATAATAATAAATAAATAAATAAATAAATAAATTAATAGTAATAATGATAACAATGGTAATAATAATAATGTAAATTGTTAGAAATAAAAGAAAACGTAAACGAATCCGGTTATCTTGCAACATGTTATATAATTACGCAATTATTTCTAGTCGGTTAAACATAGATTGTAGGAAGTGTGTATATTATATTAAATATGTTATACATCGAATATTACGTTAGAAGGTTGAAGAAGATATTTGTAAGTAACGTCGAATCGGCAGAGGAGCAAACGGTGGTGGTACATTACAAAGAAAGTAATTAATTACATCTTTACTGGAAAAGGTTTTAATTAAAATTGTTCATCTCGAAGGAAAAAGATGAAAATAGCGTGGTCGCTTTCGCATCAGGTTAATAAAATGGCAGTCGCATAGGGCACAGAGAGTTCCCCTTCTGTCAGAATGTTTATAGTAATAAAATGCAGAAAAACACATGAAAGATGCTCGTCGAAAAAAGCAAGCAAAACGTACGAAACGTAGCAATGCTCTCTGCTCGTAGCCTAAGTGAAATGGGAAAAGCCAATAACGACGTATGCGAAATTTAAACGGAGTACAAAAAAATAACGAAGAACGGAACGATAGACTTGAAAAAACGTTCCGCTTAAAATTTCACTAAAAGTGAAGTAATTAAAACGAGAAATAATCCCGCCGGTTCACAGACTAGCGGGAACTGACGAAATTATTTCACTTCAGAGAGCTGCATCGTAATGTATATACATTTCAGTCACTAATATTCCTGCGCTATTTGCATTAGTTCCCCCCCCCTCGATTTTTTCAGCAAACAAGAAATAAAAAAAAAAAAAAGAAGCAGGTTTTTTAATGCCTCGTGGAAATGGTTGAACTTCTATCGTTACCAAAAGTATATCCGAATTTGCGACGGGACATGACTGCAACCCCGTTCTTGTTGCTTTCTTCGTTCATCGGTGTGATGTAATTGTTTTGAACTTTTTTTTTTTTTTTTTTTTCGGTTTAGATTATTTGTTCCTAATGGATATCTACTTCGGATCGCGTTTAAACTTTAAAAATTTACCTAATTGTTCCTGTAACGCTAAGGCTTGCGTCTCTGCTAAACTATGGAATATTCAATTAAAACGGTCAACGAAATTCGCACCACAATAACTTCATCGAATGTATCATGCGCAGTAGAAGCAACATATGCCACACACTCGTTAATTTACTAAAACTTAACACCTACGCGTGTTCATAATATTTTACACAAAAAAAAGTTAAAAAAAAATCGATCCTGGAATGATGCCAATAGAAGTTTGCCGTTAAGACATCAAAAAAAAAAAAAAAAAAAGAAAAATTGCCTAATCTAATTGTTTTTTTCCTTCTTTAAAAACCAGTTTCGAGCATCAATAAGTCAAAGAAAAAAATCAGTTACATTATTTTAATTTTTATTAAATTGCCTATTATGAAAAAACCTCAGGGTTAATTTTTTTTCGTTTAAAATCAGTTTCGAGTAGTTGTTACTGGCATAAATCGGTTAAAGAGGAAAAGTCGCCTTTGATTTGTACGAATATTTCTGTCAATTGCGTATTATGAAAAACCCCCATCGTATAGTGTAATTATTCTATTTTAGAAACCAGTTTGAAATAGTTCTTATATAATTTGGTTAAGGAAAACTTAGACAAAAGCGACTTGCATTTAATCGAAACTGTCGATCTTGTCTGCCACGGTAACCCCCCAGGCTGGGAAATTTTCGTAGTCATTGATTCGTTAGTGGCTGCCCCGTATGGGATTTCTGATGCCATGCACTCTAGTGATCAGAATTCGATCTCCCTCATTCATTATGAACCTGTAGAGAGAGAGGGTGATAATCTCACCGTGCTTTGGATCTCTGGTCCTGCTGGAATCTGCGGCAACGAAAGAGTGGACGTGGCTGATCATTCTACTAAGTCCACGAAATTCAGACTTAATCTGTCAAAAATAGTGGATTCGTATCTCTTATTATTAGACAGCAGTGGACCGAGGAATATCTTGCCACTCTATCCTACCCGGTGGCCCCCGGATGGGACCCCGACGGAATAGCACACTGATTCCGGTCGTAGTTATTTTGTCGCTGAGATCAATGTTCTTTTTGCGAGCGTTTTTGCAAATGAGGCAATGTACACGAATTACAAAAGGACGATAACTTTTACCGACTTGGAAAAGAAAAAAAAAAAAAAAAAGAAATTATACTTTCGTGGTGTATGTTTATTAATTTTTTTTTTTTTGCTGTTTGTTCAAGCATAATTTGTACCCATGAGGAGTGGTTTTAATGATTCTTTGTTCATTCGAAAGTGTAGCATTTAGCGGTGGTAACCCATGGAGTACAGCGTGAGTAAGTCATCAAAGGACGTAAAAAAGTGTGGTCTCTTTAGATAATTTTTAGGATTCCGTACACGTATAGTATTATACGGAATCCTAATAAAATTGTTTCGGAAACAACAAAAATATCGAAATAAAATACGCAGAGTAGTTCATGAAGGGTTTTTTGACTTGGTAAACTTCAAAATTAGATTGTAAATTACGATTACAATCGTCTTTAAAATCATATATCTATAACTTCAAAGTAACCGAGATTACCCTGAGCGGAGAAAACCGCAAAAATCTGTCACGAAACATATAGTACGGAATTTAAAACGGCTCCAAAAGTCACCTTTAAAAAATTCAAAAAACTCATCGCCAGATTATAAATAAAAGTGGAATTCGAAATATAAGACAAAACGCAGAAGCTCTTTCATAAAAGTAAAAAATTACACAAGTAGTTAAAAAATTATAGTTAAAAAAGCTATATAAACCTCTTCCTTTAAAACCAAAAACAGCAAAAAAAAAAAAAAAAAGGAAAAAGAAAAAAAAGAGATGTTCATAAAAGCAATAGCCCGAGTAAAGAAAGTTGAGGAAACCAAAACGTATCTCAAGTATGTGCATAAAGGACCGCTTTATAGGAAAACTAAAGCCGCCGAGTTTACAACTTCATATTCAGGCTCACAAGAAGCCGAACGTTCGAAAGTTTTGAAAAAAATTTTTTTTTTTTTCCGGTCACATCGTTGGAAAAATCGCTATTTGTCGGACACGAAAACGTATTTAATTTCCTTAACGAAACTTTCAAAGTTGGCGAAAAGTTAAAAAAAATGCGAGAACTGTTGTGTGTTTGCGGCGCGAGTATTATAGTTAAAAATTTAAAAAAAAAAAAGAATTAAAAATAAGCGCATCCGCGTAAAAATTTCTTTAGTTGTTTCCCGGCTTAAAAATAAGTCCTCGATGCTGCGAAAGCTCGAAATTTTTGAAAAAATAATTTTTTTGGTTTTTCGGGCACGTGATATATCGATGAAAAAATGGCGCGCTCTATTTCTCGGCAACAAAAAACCAATTTCGCTAGAAGAATAAAAATCGCTTAATCGGTTCACTCCTACTTCACCGAAAAAAATTGATATATCTTTTTCTTCTTCTTCTCTATTTCCTCCTGAAATAATTAAAACCTACGTACGATTTATTTCGGGAATCGATGAAAAAGAGGCAAAACTTGGAACACAAAAACGGATACACGTGTTTATTCAGATTTTACGGCGAATTTCAGTTTGGTACAGTTTTGTTTTTTTTTTCGAGTGTAATCCGGCACGAATCAATTGCCGTATTCGGAAAAGTATCGAAAAAACGATCGACGCTTTCGTCATCGAATTTTAATAAAAAAATGTCCGCACTCCGATTAGCAGCATGGCGAAATAAATAACGATAACACTCTTCCTACCGCCATTATAAGCGTACATAGTGAAATTTGAAATATGACAAACATATCGACAATAGAAGAAGATGTAGAACACGACGGTGGTACAGGTGTAGAAGTAAAATAAAGCGGGAGTAACGTTGCAAATTATATCTAGTTTGGAGGATTCGAAGTGGGCCAAGGAAGGGGATATTAATATTGCTCCCATGGGCGCGAAGGGGACTGTTGGAAAAGTGTAAAATCAGGCGAAAATTTATAGAGAATTCGGTCAAATAGCAAACTCCGTATTCCCAGTGCCTCCATATTCGAGCAGGGCCACCCCGTCTCTCAGCTCTTCCTATAACGATTATTACCGAGAATTTGTACAACGACGAAGATAGGTGTTTATTTATAATCACGCCTTTACAGTTTATTGTTCCGCGCTTTGTTTATTCTTTATCACGTTACCTTTTAAACTTACTTATATCCGCGGCCGCTAGATCGACTAAAATATCCATCTCCCCATAGGCTCTCGCGTTTCTCGGACAGGTCGGAAATTAATTCGCGCTTTCTAATCTCGACCCGATAAAACGGCCGAAAAAACAAATGGTTTAGCGATAAAAAAGGACACGCAGCTGCGGTTAATTTCGTTTTACCCCTTACACTAGTAAAACCCCATCCGTAAAAGCTCGTCTTGTTTTTTTGATTTTTTTTTTTTTTTTTGTGTTTGTTTTTATCAAAAATGAAACCAAAAATCCGCTGCAAATAGATGTTCAGCTACGAAAGCGATTACTTAAAGAAAAAATATATATATACCTTAACGGTCGAGCTAGCTGCTAAGGGGGCTTTTTAAACACGTATCTCTTAGAATACGTAGTGTACCTTCTTTCGATTGTACAAGCTAAACTTTAAAGATATTTCCATCCGGACTGAAATCATCAGATGTGAATTCTGAAGCGAGTATCGAAAAATTCGGAGAAAAAAAGCGATGCTGGAAAAAAAAAGTTCTCCCCGCCCTACTCACTTTAGTGTTGTGAAAGCCCCTGTCAGAAATTTAATTTGACTTGGTGCCACGTCATTGGCACGCCTTTCGAATTATCATTACCAAAGATCCGCTTTCAGTTTATAGCCAGGTAAAATAACAACCGTTGCCGACTGTAAACTGTCCAGAATTCGATTTTGGCGCTATCGAGGTAGAAATAGAGCTGGTGCGAAAAATAACAACTCCGAGCAATTATTTTTGTATACACACGCTGATGGAGGGACGTTGTCGAAAGTGAAAACGGCTCTATACGTCTTTGTCTGGTCACTCTAATAACTGTTATTTTCGCCGCGATTATTAGTATCTTTAAAATAATAAATTTGTTTGAGAAAGCGCTATACTAGTTTACGATTAATCTTTATTCAAATGTGATGTATATTTCACCACAAGAGCAGCACATTTCTCTCGATATACAGCAATGTTAAAACGTGTGTAGTGACGTTATTAACCATTTGAAACGTACTATTCTCGTTGCTGATCTTATTATCACGAGCACACATTGGCCGCGTACATTTCTCGAACCCACGCATCCAAAACACAAGAATAATAATAGTAATAGGTAATATGGTCCTTTTGACTTTTCAAAAACATGATAATTGCACCGAGAAGGTAATGTAATATCGGACTTACGGGTGTAACTCTTATGCTCGTGCGCGCAGGCATTACTAAATTCCAACCTGCACACCCTGGGAATGGGATTACAATCGAGTAAAGTTCATCAATAGCTACTTAATTATAGGGTGTTTCTTTTTTTCTTTTCTTTTCTTTTCTTTTTTTTTTTTTTTTCGGATCGTAAAGCATACTTGAAGAGCATTCAATAATAACGATATTACCGATTGAAGAACTGGTTCATTACAACGGCGGCAAGGCTGAAATCAGTCGACCTTGACTGTTGGACGAAGTAAAGACTCCGACTTTATTGTGCCGTATAGAGAGCGTCAAGAGTAGTGCGAACGGACAGCATCGGCGGGGCTAGTTTATCGACATTTATAAATTGGTAACGTTCCATCGTTCGGATGCATTATTCTTCTGACTCTTTTTAAATATGAATCACACGGCAGAATATATTCCGGCATCCGATAAATAAATACGAATAAATCGGGAGCTGATAATGATGACGATAGTTTATAATATCATGTATCTCTGCAGTCAGATTTTCCTAGATGACGACAATGTGGCACGGTATCACTATAATGGGTCTTAACGAGCGTAGAAATATCTCCGATAATGATTCGGTTCCGTTCTCGATAATCCGACTTAATATGCGGCCGAAATCTTCTCATTTATATCGCCATTGTTCGCTGACAACTGTGCGTTACTTGCCACAGAGACTGTCTCGGTCAGCGAATAAAAATAGCTTTGCCGAAGGAATCGTTCTTTACCAACCAGGGGAAAAAGTGATCGCGCAATTAACGGAAAAGTCGCATTACGCCGAATAAAAAAATATATACATATATGTGTGCACTATACATATACATTTTTGCACCACGTTACTGTGTTTATAAGATGGACACACACTCAATTCCGAAATTCCGTAAGCAAAGGTACTACCCGATTCTAGAACGTTAAAAGTTCAAACCATGCAGCGGAGGTTTATGAGTCGCAGTTGAGCGATAAAAGAGGTAAGACGCGGGGAACTAGCGTTAAAAATGTCAAGGTGTAAAATTTAAAAGAATATCGTTAATCTGACGGCTGTTACTAATACGAAGCACGAACACCGTGAGAAAGAAACAATATCAAGTCTATCCGCGTTCCGATGTTGACGAATAGACGCGAGACAATGCGAAAACAGGTAATACATGCGAAGATATTAAACAGAACCTGTAAGTACGACAAAAAAAAAAAAAAAAAACAGGAGCAGAAATCGCGTGAAACGTCAGCCGGCACAAAGAACAGCATTCGGGCAATAAGTATAAAGACGGAAATAAGAGATATTACGGAATAGTCCGAGTGTCGCCGGGAATGTCTCAGATAGGAGTCTGATATACGACTAGCGATTGCTTCACGGTAACGATCAGAACGATTTACGAACCTTACGAATTATCATCTAAATTCGCAAATAAATCAGAACACGTTGAAAGAATTCGTAAAAATAAAATGAGAAAAACACCTTATTTGTCGACCGTGTAAAAAGCCATTCAAATGAAACTCGAAGCTTAAGCAAAAATATTTCCGAAAACAGCTAGCGTGAAATATTGCGAATGTCCATTTCCGGCGTTAAAGTTCAAACGGCCACAAAAAAATCCATGTGAAATTGACCAAATTTTTATCTATCGGGGGTTAGTTGTTTTACGTATAAAATTAATTTTTCTAAATAGCAAAAAAATGTAATAATTCGATACGACGGTTTCAAATTTGTTTAATAAATGGCCCCAGCATGGTTTTAGTCAATATTCAAATTAACATTTAGGATTACCATTTTTTTCCCTAGTTCATCGATATATATATATATATATATATATATATATGCGTCTTATATGAAATTAATGGAGATTTTAATAAGTAAATTAAAATTAATCGCAAGTACGTGTTAATGAAAATTTTTAATCAAGATGTTTTTGCTCGAATCATCGCATATTAATTTTTTTGGGAAGCAGTTTGGAAATTAAAATAAAATTTAATAAATCAGATTTAACATGTAAATTTAAAAATGTTGTGCTCATAAATTGCAATTAAAACAGGTCCCAGATAATTGCAAAAAAGAGAAAATATGCATATTTATATATTTCGTATATAGTATTTTAAGAATATGTTCTTTCGAAAATTTTTAAAAATTCGTAGTTTAAGGCATGGAATTCGTTATGTACTTATACATATTCATATATATATATATATATGTGTGTGTGTGTATATATATATATATATATATATATATATATATATATACGAGTATATATATGTATAAACTCGGCCATTTTGGCCTCGCAAGGGGATGTGCCCCTTGACTCCTTTTGCTTATATTTCTGTATCTTTCTCTTCTATACTTTGTATAAAATGGTCAAAATTTACAACGTAATTCTTGGGCCAGTCCCCATTAGATTTTATAACGAAGAAATGTCCTAATTTTATGAAATATAAAAAAAAATGAATTTTATTAAACTACCGAAACAATTTAACATATTACAACACATATAAATAATACTTTTTTTGCGTTTCGATGGTATTAAGGTGTTTTCATCCTTTGACATGGTGTAAATAAATCTGTCAGTCTATGATCACGTAAAACTTATACGGGCAATATTATAACTCTCGAGAAACTTTAAATTGCGAACTGGTCATAAGTCCTCACTGCTCTCTTTGCTTTAACATTTTTTTACTGCATTATTCTTTAATTATGTCGAAACTAATTATAATTTTTTGATCATAAACAGTAGTACTAAAATCATATCCCAAAAAAAAAAAAAAAATGGACGCTGGGCGACTCCCCATTGGAGACCGCTAGACCGCCTAATGCTCTCTGTTCAGAGCCTGCGGCAAAAATTCAAAACACAGGAACATGCTTTTAGCCGTGTTTGCTGTCTATTAATATCATCTCTGATACACTTTCAACTGTTTCTGTACGATATGTTAAAATTGAAGATGCGACAATGAATTGAATTCCAAAGAAAATAATAATGTTAACGATTTTATTTTAAAATTTGTTTATTCTTGTGCCACATGATCCTTAAAAGTAATGGACGAGAATATGGCTTTATGATGTAGCTGAAGTAACTTATGTAATTTTTAGAACCAATTTTGTCGATGTGACGAGCGATGATCAGATAAACGATCCCCCACGGGTAGTTAGTAGAGTTGGATTCGTTTTGAGTTGCAATGCAAAGGTTTCTTCTCCATGAAGAACAATCGTCGATTTTCCTTGAGATCGACGTTGATATCTGCTGATGGAAATATAGTACTTTCGTTGGAAACTGTTTTTTCGAGAGATTTGCGCGCAATTTCCATGCTTTCTTTCATTTTCATACATTTGCGTGTAATTTCAATGCTCTTTATTTCATTCATCAAAAGTTTTACGTTTATGTTTAGTTTGTACATTTCATCAAAACCCGATTTTTCAATACTTCTACGTAATCACATTTCTTTCATTCATTAACACAGATTTATATCTTCTTTTTTTTTTTTTATAGATTCAATATTATAATGCCATAGTACATTTACATATAGACGTCGATGACCGAAAAACATTACCATGACAGACGAACATCGGTCCAAAGACGACTGACTTGAGACAACTAGAAGAAAAGACTGTATTCTTATTTACCTCCCGCGTTTCACTTCAGTGTGACATTGCCTGCTAGTTAGGTCACGGCTAAAGTATGTGTTCCGTGCTAAAAATCGTACAATAATACGGATAGATATACCTAAAAGAACTTTCTGCATCGTGTAAATTTTCGTTTCCCGTATTTTTCCGACATTTTAATGAAAATGATGGGGTCGTTGAGGATCTAGCCGGTACTCAAATTTCTAATAAACAGAGGATATCCGTTAAAATTAATATGGTCAATAATTGTAGGCAGTAATGTTCATGAAGCTGGGAAAATGGCGCTATAGTGGTTTTGATTTTTTCGAGTCGATAAATTAATAAAGTTTTTCTTCTGGCTGCATTAAAAGTTAATTTTCCTTCCGATTTACCAGTTACGTTCGCTATATTAGCAAACAACTTTTCTAAAGAGATCCGTTTAAGCTTTTTTGTAATGACTATTTAGTATTATCGCGATCTTCATTGATATTATGGTACGACCGGTGACCGGTGTTAACCAAGTATCATTAAAATCGGTGCAATGAATCAAAAGCTATGCGCGAACAAAAATATACAAAAACTCCTCCCAACCATCATATAATTTCAACGTAGTGTTCAAACGCCGCGCTAAATTTTATTCCCAATACGGATATATTTTTAACAATATTTTAATCTTTACCGTGGAGAAATCTGAAGTGAACTGAACAAAGAGGGAACTAATAAAAATGAACCTTGCGACTATAGTTTCAACAGACACAGCCCTCCACAAGAAAAAAGTACGAGGCATTTTGCAGCATGCGTGCGGAGTGAAGCTGGGAAAATGGCGGTTTGAAGTAATTGCAGAGCCGAGACGGACGCAGCGAGATCAGTAAATTTCCGACTAAACCGTTAAATCTCTCAGCATGGCCAGCCTAATGAGGAACGGCGCTGCTGCTGCTGCTGCTGTTGCCAAGGCTGAACGAAGGAAAGTAAAAAAATGCAGCAAATCGAATAAAACTTTTTTAATAATAGGCGGCATCAGAGACGGGGAAAACGCGGCATCTTGAAAAGTTTTACAAATATACACTTTGCGTTGTGATTTACTTTTTCCCGTGAAAACTGATGATGAGTTTCTGCGGTCGTTCGAGATACGTTGAAATTTTTTTTTATGCGATATTCATCGACGATGTTCCCTCGAAAGCGGGCCTTCTTACCGGAGCGAGGGAAATATTAAAAAATTCCGCAGCTTTCGTATTCGTTTTCGTCTCTTTCGTAGGTATTTTCCTCAAACAAGCCTCTCGCCAGTCGCGAACATATAAGAACACGTAGAAGAACACATAGAAGAACACTTACCCCCCCCACCCCCACGCTCTGTTTAGCTCGCCGAACTATTCAAAACCCGCATGTTTTTATTCCGCCTAGAGTAGTCTGATCTATCAACAAGTTCATAACGTGGTTCTAGCAGTCTCGAATCTCTCCGATGTGTATATGAAAAATTATTCGTGGCAGATTTTATGAAAGCGGCTAGGAACCGGTGTCTGACCGAAACAAAATTTTCAGCCTAAACTGAAACTTTTTTTTTTTTATAATTGTTTTAATTATCGTTGTGGGACCGCTGCTTTACCTGAGCTGACATGCCGGCTACAAGTAACACACCAACTACTGCTACTTTTGCAGATGATACCGCAGTATTATAGCCTCAGATATTTCTGAAAACGTTGCTAAACTTGCAGAATTCTCTATATCAGATATATATATAAGTGGACAAAAAAGTGGAAAACAAGTATAAATGAAAACAAATCAGCTCATGTAATGTTAAAAAAAGTTCAGTCAAGCATGAGGTTTCATGCGCTGAGGATTCCGTATGAAAGTTAACAATAACTATAATTATTTAGTATGTAAGAAAATTTGTTTGAATAAATTTCTATTTTTATTTTATTATTTTAATTTAATATCTTAATAAATTTCAGAGATCTTTTCTAATAATAATTTAAAACAGTAAAGCAAAATACTAATTTGAATCGAAGACCTAGACTAATTTGAAGTGAAATGTAACGGTTATGAAGAAAAATTAATTAAATCCTTTTTTTTATTTATTTTTTCAAAAATTATTGGTTTAGATTTAATAATACTAATATTAAGGTTTTATGATTTTTTAAAATGTGTAATTTTGTTAATTTCTACACCTATCTTTCTTTAATAGCCGACCGTTAAAGACATTTAATAAATATATAAACGGAAACAGGCAAAAAATATTAATTAGAAATAATATTGATGCTACGTATCACTACTCTGCTGCGGCTGCTAGAATGTTGGTGTTCCCTTCTGGCAGGTTGGTGTACGTTGGTGATTGCATTCTGGATTCTAGGCGAATGGGAGGGAGAGACACGGTAATCGAAATTATAGTTTACGAATTTTGTAAATGTCACTAATTGGAAAACCGAATTTCGAGGCGATTTGGTTACTTTGTTATTAAACTTCTTTCGGTTGCAAGACGAACTGGTTACTTTACCAAAAAAGGTCGATATAGTTCCGCGATGTGAAAAAGACTGTCGTTCTACTGTGATGATTTTTTAACAATTCGGTATTTTCTTTCGACCCTTTCAGTACGTTAGACCATTATTAAATATTTTTTTTTTATTTATTTACTAGCATAGGGCGTTAAATTGTTTAACAAATCGAAATACTATTCGCATCTGTTTTTCATCAGGCGGACGTACCACCTAAACAATGATGCGGTGAGTCCGTTCCTTTCATTACAGTTCACAACAACACTAACACACGCCGTAATGAAAATAACCAAACCAAAACCTGCGATCCTGTTCCGTTTCTTATCCCTCGTACTAACACTACTAACGCAAATTATAACAATCCGAACTAAATTCTAAAAACCGCTGCAATCTCGTATTCCGATAAAGCCAAAAGAAAAATAACACCGATTAACAAACCTTTTTATTTCGTGCATTCAAGAAACCCACTTAAAACAAAACCAACATTTAAAACTAAAAAACTATAAAGTTCTCGAATCAAATCCGGTGCTTGCTAGTTGTGCGCGTGGGGGAATAATATTATCCGTTCGTGCGGATATTAACTTTCAACAGATAATGTTACCATCCGACATTCAACCAGTAACAGTCGAAATTCGTACGCCAGTTCCACGGGAGTCTCTAAACATAATTCCGAACCGTATTTAGAAACTTTTAAAGTTGCCAAAAAATTCAAACAGTTCCTCCCCTCTAGCGCCGCGAGTATTACAGCTAAAAATTTTGAACATGGTTAAACATATGCGCTTCGACATATATTTCTCAAGTTTGGAACATCAAGGTTTGAAAGTTTCGTTAAGGAAATAACTTATGGTTTCGTTCTTGACAAATAACGATCTTTCCATCGATCATGAACGGAAAAAAAATATTATTTTTGAAACTTTCGAGCTTTCGGCGCTTAAGGTTCTGAATTTTAAGATGGAAACCTAGATGTTCCAAAGTAAATAAATAAACAGGGACGCACATTTTTTTAACCTTGTTCAAAATCTTGAACTAAAATACATAAATTACAAGCGGGGCTACACGTCATTTTTCAGAATTTTATGAACTTTTAGTAAATTTCAAACAGTTTCGTTAAGAAAACGAAATACGGGTCCGTTCCCAAAAAATAGCGCTCTTTCCAATAATAATACACTTGAAAAAAATTTTTTTTTTACAAAATTTCGAGCTTTCAGAGCCCCAAGCCACTAATTTTAAAATTGGAAACTTAGATGTTCCAAACCAGAGAAATATACATGGATGCCCATATTTACTACTTTCCTCAAAATTTTTAGCTATAATACTCGCGTCACAAATCAATTCTCGCGCTTTTTCGAACTTTTCAGTAAACTTTGAAAGTTCAATTAAGAAAATGAAACACGGTTTCTTTCCCGACAAATAGCGATCCTTCAAACGGTATATAACATGCGTCAGAAAAATAAAAATTTTTCTTCAAAATATCGAACTTTCGGCGCCCTAAGGGTCCAATTTTAAAACTGAAAATCCAAATGTTATAAACTAGAGAAATATAAGGGGATCAGCACGTTTTTAGCCGCGTTCAAAATTTTCAGCTGTAATATTCGTGGAGCTAGGGGAGAGACACGTAATTATTTTTGTTTTTTTGAACTTTTCGGAACTTTGAAAGTTTCGTTAAGAAAATGAAATACGGTTCCGTTCCCGACAAATAACGATCTTTCCAATGATATATTACAAGCTCGGGCAAAAAAAAATATTTTTTAAAAATTTTGAGCTTTTGGCGCCCTAAGGGTTTTATTTTAAAGCCGGAAACCTGGATGTTCAAAATTAGAGAAATATACGTGAAATTGCATATTTTCTAACTTGTTCCAAATTTATAGCTATAATACTCGCGTCGTAAAGAGGGAGCTACAAATTAAAGCTCGTGCTTTTTTGCACATTCCTGCAACTTTTAAAATTTCGTTAAAAAAATGAAACGAATAGCGATCTTTCTAATAATATATCACAACCCGAAGAAAAAAATATTTTATTTCAAAATTTTGAGCTTTCGGCGCCCCAAGGGTCTAATTTTAAAACTGGAAACCTGGATGTTTCGAATTAGAGAAATATACGTAGAAGCGCATATTTTTAACCGTGTTCAAAATATTTAGCTATAATATTTGCTTCGCTATGGGGCTAAAAAGCCATTTTTCGCGCTATTTTGAACTTTTCGGCAACTTTCAAAGTTTCGTTAAGAAAATGAAATACATTTTCGTTCCCAACAAACAACGATATTTGTAATGATATATCACAAACCTGAGAAAAAAAATTTTTTTTTTCAAAATTTTGAATTCTCGGTGCCCCACAGGTCTCATTCTAAAGTTCGGGTCAGATTGTCTTAAATCAGAGAAATATACGTAGAGTCGCGTATTTTCTACCATGTTTCAAATTTATAGCTGTAATACTCGGGTCGCAAGGAAGGGGCCGCAAATTGGAGCTGACGCTTTTTTGAACTTCACGTCAACTTTGAACGTTTGGTTAAGAAAATTAAATTCGGTTTCGTTCCCGACTACTAGAGATCTTTCTAATGACATATCACAAGCCCAAGAAAAAAAATATTTTTTTCCAAAATCTCGAGCTTTCGGTGCCCCGAAGGTCCAATTTTAAAGCTGGAAACTCGGATGTTCCAAACTAGAGAAATATACGTGGAAGCGCATATTTTTAACCGTGTTCAAAATTTTTATCGGTAATATTCGCGGCGCTGGGGGGGGGCACGTCATTTTTTGCGCTTTTTTGAACTTTACGGCAACTTTGAAAGTTTCGTTAAGGAAATGAAATTCGGTTTCGTTCCCGACAAATAGCGATCTTTCCATCGATATACCGCATGCCTGTAAAAAAAAATATTTTTTTACAAAATTTCGAGCTTTCGTCGCCCCGAGGGTCCAGTTTTAAAGTTGGAAATCCGGATATTTCAAACTAGAGAAATATACGGGTATGTGCGTATTTTTAGCTTAATTCAAAATTTTTAACTACAATACTCGCGGTGCTAAGGGGGGGACACGTCATTTTTTGCGGTTTTTTGAACTTTTGGGCAACTTTACATAACTTTTGTACCGTAATTTTTTGATTTTATGAAAGTACTCCTGCATTGTAGTTTATATTTTGAATTTCAGAGTTATAGGTTTATCTAGTGACGAGTTATGATTTTTTAAGTGATTTTTGAGGTCGTTTTATGTACCATATTATATATTCTTGACGGTTTTTTGGGTTTTTTGCCGCCCAGGGTAATCGGTCATCTTCAAGTTATAGATCGTTTTAAAGATAATTTTAATTGTAATTTATGTTCCAAATTTGAAGTTTATAAGTCAAGCCGTTCGTGAATTATTGATTTTTATTTGATATTTTTGTCATTTGTGTACCATCTTATAAGGATTCCGTACATTATATGTATACGGAATCCCAAAAAAGAAAAATAATCGGAACTTCCGTTACAATAAACCACAAAAAAATACGAATATTGCATGACGCGAAATACTTAGTTGGATCAGAGACTTACTTTGGAAACAACAACGAATCATCGCCAAGGGGAGAGAGATCAATCGTCTAATAATCTCCGTATATTAGCTTATTATCGGAAGAAATTCAGCATTAACGACGGATAATAAATTGCTAATCTACAGAGCGATTATAAAACCTGGTTGGAGCTGTGGCGCTCAATTATTGGATTGTGCAAAAATTATTCTCATCAAAATAATACAAACGTGTCAAAACAAAAAAAACTTCGTCTAATAACTGGTTCGTAAGAAATGACAACCTGCATAACGATCTAAATGTGTTCCTACTGTGTAATTGCAGAAATCAAACGATATGCTCTTCGCCATGAAGACAGATTACACAAGCATCCAAATACGGAAGCAATTGCCACTATAGATAACTAGTGTAACACAAGAAAGCTTAAGCGAAATGAGCCCTATGATATTATTTAACCATCGTTGTATATACATTCTTTTAAGGCTTCCGTCACCGGATGGGGATAGCCTCTTCACGTCAATACTCGTACATTACAATTGCCGGTTACAAGGACTAGTTGTAATTAAAAAAAGAAAAAAACAAAAAGAATAGTTTAGACTTTAGAATTGTCTACGCAAATCTTACCCATTCTCATCATCTATAACGCATCGGCCCTCCGCTCTGTCCCTTTTGCCAAATAACACAACTTTTTTTATTCTACACGGTGACCGGATAAAAGCGCACAAGACAAAAGCGCACACGGACAAAAGCGCACATCGATTTGCAGAACAGGAGATAAATTATTAATTTCTCGGTTCTCGGCAATTGCATCATTTGTGAAAAGGCAAAACTGGACAGTTGCCCCGCAAAGAATTTAAAATTCAAAAAAATTATCGGTGATCAGCGAAAACAAAGTAAAAATAATACAATTTTTTGTATGATTCACTAGTCATTTTTCTGTTTTTTTTTTGTTCTTATATGTGTATTTGTTTGTTAATAATCATAGTGTCTATTGACTATGACCGCTAGGAAGTTACCGTATATAAAAAATAAAATTTGTATCAATAATGTATTCAGGGGCGTCTCAAGCATACCAAGTTGTGGGAGTGGTGCATAACCCAAAATACCGATTCATGAATTCATATAATTTAAAAATAATTTTTTTTATACTGTATAGCTTATATAACAAAATGTAACATGGTGTTTTTTAATGATTTTCTTTAAACTTTTACAATATGGGTCTTTTATTTTCTACTTTTGCAGTCAAAACTGATTTAGATCGAACTGTGAGGACTAAAAATATTTTTAAAAAAAAATTTTATTAAAAGACATCTCACCTTTTAATGCTAAGCCTATAAGACTTTGTAATAATGCTTTACTTTTTCAAACAGTGAGGGTAACTTTTATTTTACACTGTTGTATACTAACCGTTTTTTTATAAATTGTTTCAACTGGTCTGAATTTTCTTAATAATTTTTGCTTTTAAATTAGTATCGAAAAATCCGCAACTCTTTGTTAACTTAGTAAAAGTTTTCATTATATTTGACACTTCTATATCGTCAACCGTTTGTTTGCTTATTTCTTCTTCATCATTTTCATCATTGTTGTTTATTTGATTCTTTGATCGCGGTTTCATTGCTGATTAAAACAACTGTTGCAATATTTTTGTCAACGTTTAATTATTCCTTTGATAATAAATTTCCCGATGATCATTCTAATATTGTGAAAAACTTGAACTCTGTTTTTATTCCGCAATACTTCAAACTTTTGTATTAAGGGAATTTTACTTACTTTCATTTTAATATGATCAGAATAAAATATATAAATATAATGATCGAATGATTTAAAACTGAACAGAATTCGCTGTTAATTAAGCGGCTTCTATTGTATAATTCTTTAAATTTCTACAAGTCTGTTTTAGTTACCTAAATTGTACGATTCTTGGCCGTTGTTAAGAAGTTCGCAATTCGACCATAGTTGCAGACAAATACATAAATTAAATATATTTGCACTTCCTTGTTACTAGGTTAATATCTTGATACGGAGGGACCAAAAACGTACACAAAAAAAATCTAAAATTTATTTCAATGAAATAGTTTGGAAATTTAAATTATGGTGAAGTTGTGAAAGAGTTTCATGTAGAGTTGAGAAAAAATACGTCAAGAACATTATGTTTGGTTTACTTGTTACTTGAAATAATCAAATTTCGTACTTTCAGCTAAAATTCATCTGCTTTTAAAATTCATAATTTTTAATTTCTAATATGGGAGAAATTAATTTTTTAAAATAATATGAGCAGGGGTCGATACCTGAAAAGGACAATATTCGTTGAATTATATGAAGCAAATGTTATATTTTATAATAGAAATTAATTGCGAAGTAAATTTCGATTTTCGTTTTTATTTTTTAAAGTTTAACTTTGATTACAGTTTGACTGTTTTATGAGTATTTATTTTATTTACTACATTTTATCAAGAAAAAAGTAACATTAATGAAAACAAACGGTTTCCGTTTATGGTTGTATGTGAATGAATGAAAATTAATTTTAGCGCTCAAATGATCGCTCACAAGACGGTGACAATAAAAATGATGATAAAATAAAATGACCAGATTTGAATGCAAAAGGCAGTAAATTTTATGATATAAATGCAATTTTTGAATTACTTAAAAAACTTGTAAAATCTTCGCAAGAGTTGAGAAGCATTTGCACGTCAATATGTAAACGTTCTATATGTTCCTTCAAAAATTTAAAGTTACATCTATTATATCTATTATTAATTTGATTCAAGAATTATTTTTTTTACTGGAATTGTAAATATTTTTCGAAAAGGATAAAAAATTGAAAGAATTTTAAATAAGTCGTCATGAATACAAGAAGTAAAGACTTCAAAAACAGCTCTGTTTTTTTAAAATCGAATGTTATAAAATCTACATCACATCTAGTCTCCCCAGGGCTTCATCACAACTTTTTAGCGCACAACGCACTTTGTATTTGAAAAATCAGGTTCGGGATTATGAATATTTTTTACAAAAAGAACCAGAGAGTTGATCAATGCAGAAATTTGTTTATCATTATTCATTTTTTGAAATATTTTTACCGTACTTCGAATTAGTTGTATAACATCAAACCTATTACTGAGTTCTCTGTTCAATGATTCCATTAAATTTTTGATTTTAAGCATGATACTTTTAGCAAAAAACAATGAACAAATAAAATCAAAGATTAACTTTTTTTAAGCGGACTAAAGGTATAAACATGTGTTTTACTGACAAAATCTTTATTTGTTTTAAAATACGAATTAAATTTTTTAAAACAATTCTCAGCCTTAGCATTGTATTATAAAGAACTTTATCATTTGAAAATAACGTTTTCTAGTATTGGAAAGAATTTGAATTAAAGTCACTGTTGTCAGCCGAAATTTTAAACTAACGAATTTATTGTTTACACAAAAAAAAACACAACAGATGATCGACGAAAATAAAAAAAAACAAACAAATCTACTAAATTCTACTCTTTATTAATTTTTCACGCAAATTAACAGAACATAACTTTTACAAATAACAAATATATGCATATATAAATCGATAACAACGCTTTACATATTCGAACACCTAAAGGAGACACGTTTTCTCCCGCAAACAAAACACACAATGACCCACACCAATTCGCTACATACGCGTCTCTAAACCTAAAAACTACTTGATGCCGACCGCGACAGACATACTGTCCTTAAAAAAATACATACCAACGCTATCCTGACAATATGGCAACCTTTTAAATTTAGGCGCTGGCATACAATTATCAAATAAAACAAAAATATAAATATTGCGGCGAAAATAATAGAAATAATAATTAAATATAATCGGACTTTGTTACGCAAAATTAAAAATAATGAATTTTAAAAGCAGATGAATTTTAGCTGAAAGTCCGAAATTTGATTATTTCAAGTAACAAGTAAACCAAACATAATGTTCTTGACGTATTTTTTCTCAACTCTACATGAAACTCTTTCACAACTTCACCATAATTTAAATTTCCAAACTATTTCATTGAAATAAATTTTAGATTTTTTTTGTGTACGTTTTTGGTCCCTCCGTATCAAGATATTAACCTAGTAACAAGGAAGTGCAAATATATTTAATTTATGTATTTGTCTGCAACTATGGTCGAATTGCGAACTTCTTAACAACGGCCAAGAATCGTACAATTTAGGTAACTAAAACAGACTTGTAGAAATTTAAAGAATTATACAATAGAAGCCGCTTAATTAACAGCGAATTCTGTTCAGTTTTAAATCATTCGATCATTATATTTATATATTTTATTCTGATCATATTAAAATGAAAGTAAGTAAAATTCCCTTAATACAAAAGTTTGAAGTATTGCGGAATAAAAACAGAGTTCAAGTTTTTCACAATATTAGAATGATCATCGGGAAATTTATTATCAAAGGAATAATTAAACGTTGACAAAAATATTGCAACAGTTGTTTTAATCAGCAATGAAACCGCGATCAAAGAATCAAATAAACAACAATGATGAAAATGATGAAGAAGAAATAAGCAAACAAACGGTTGACGATATAGAAGTGTCAAATATAATGAAAACTTTTACTAAGTTAACAAAGAGTTGCGGATTTTTCGATACTAATTTAAAAGCAAAAATTATTAAGAAAATTCAGACCAGTTGAAACAATTTATAAAAAAACGGTTAGTATACAACAGTGTAAAATAAAAGTTACCCTCACTGTTTGAAAAAGTAAAGCATTATTACAAAGTCTTATAGGCTTAGCATTAAAAGGTGAGATGTCTTTTAATAAAATTTTTTTTTAAAAATATTTTTAGTCCTCACAGTTCGATCTAAATCAGTTTTGACTGCAAAAGTAGAAAATAAAAGACCCATATTGTAAAAGTTTAAAGAAAATCATTAAAAAACACCATGTTACATTTTGTTATATAAGCTATACAGTATAAAAAAAATTATTTTTAAATTATATGAATTCATGAATCGGTATTTTGGGTTATGCACCACTCCCACAACTTGGTATGCTTGAGACGCCCCTGAATACATTATTGATACAAATTTTATTTTTTATATACGGTAACTTCCTAGCGGTCATAGTCAATAGACACTATGATTATTAACAAACAAATACACATATAAGAACAAAAAAAAAACAGAAAAATGACTAGTGAATCATACAAAAAATTGTATTATTTTTACTTTGTTTTCGCTGATCACCGATAATTTTTTTGAATTTTAAATTCTTTGCGGGGCAACTGTCCAGTTTTGCCTTTTCACAAATGATGCAATTGCCGAGAACCGAGAAATTAATAATTTATCTCCTGTTCTGCAAATCGATGTGCGCTTTTGTCCGTGTGCGCTTTTATCTCTGTGCGGTTTTATCCGTGTGCGCTTTTGTCCGTGTGCGCTTTTATCCATGTGCGCTTTTATCCGTGTGCGCTTTTATCCGTGTGCTCTTTTGTCCGTGTGCGCTTTTATCCGTGTGCGCTTTTGTCCTGTGCGCTTTTGTCCGATGCGTTTTTATCATGTGCGCTTTTGTCCTGTGCGCTTTTGTCTTGTGCGCTTTTGTCCGTGAACCATTCTACACATAGTAATACCTTATCATGCTCTTATTTCTCTTAGAGCCCAGCACAGCTTTCCTCCTTCCTTACCAGAACTCTTGTCTGATTCTTCTTTCCATATTTATAATATTTTCCAATTTCTTTGATCGCTTAATCTCCTAAATTCAATTTAGTATCCCTTCCGGACCCCGAGCGTCAAGGGCCCATTAGAGCAGCCGGCGCATTACAAAAAATAATATTTAAACTTTAAGTTTTTCTGTTTTTTTTTTTTTAAATAAAATTCTAATATATTTATTGTAAAATATTTTTTTTACAAAAAAAATAAAAATTCAACGAATCAATAATTGGAAAACAATCGTTTTTCAGCGTTTTTACTAAGCAAGCACTGCATAACCGCTCACTAGGCACATTGCTAGGTGGGTATTTTATTGCAATTCGCGCATTTCTTTGTAGTTTGGGGTTCTGAAAGATAACGTTGAATTATTCATTTAATTATTGATGTTTTCTCGGCAGAAGGATTATCCGTTATTTGATCAAGAGAGTTGTCGTGCATATTCCATAAACTTTCTTCTTCTTATTTCACTGTTTTACCGAAAACGTGTATTTCATAAGGAATTTTCGAAATTTTAACGTATTTTGTAAAATAATATAAAAGATCTACTAAATTGATCGGGTTACATATATCTCCGAGAAACTATTTCATTTAAATGTACCTGTTCTAATTAAGATGATCATTGTGTCTAATGAATTTAAATATAAAATGAGATTTCATTTTTCAAAAGCGCACAATAGAGTTATTGAGATTAGAGTTTCGGTTAAAGCCGACGATTTGGTTAATATTTAGCCGAAAATCATATTTTGGGCTGAAACCGAAACTTGAACTGAAACTCATATTTTGGGCCGAAACTGAAACTTCTGTCGGACATTACTAGAACTTGTAGTTAGGTTGCGACACTTAAACCGAATTTAATGTTGGAATAATATAAACTTCGGAACAGGGATGTTGCGGATGTAGATTTTTTGGCATCTGCGGTTGCGGATGCTAATGTGAATGAAGATGTTAAGTTCTTCTTCAAGGAGATGCTTAAATTAGGTGTGAATAAATGAAATACAATAGTAATTTTAATAATTTTTATTTTATAATCATACTTTTAGAGTAATGCTTATCTTATAATCACATTTTTAGTAAGCTTTATTTTATAATAACAATTTTAGTTTTAGAGTAATGCTTATTTTATAATCACATTTTTAGTAAGCTTTATTTTATAATAACAATTTTAGTTTTAGAGTAATACTTATTTTATAATCACATTTTTAGTAAGCTTTATTTTATAATAACAATTTTAGTTTTAGAGTAATGCTTATTTTATAATCATATTTTTATAGTAATGCTTATTATATAATTACATTTTTAGTAAGCTTTATTTTATAATAACAATTTTAGTAGATAAATTTAAAAAGTTGCCGGGATATATTTAATAAAGATCGTTGCCTTTTCAGGTTCCAATTTGTTTCGCAGAGGCTGATAAATTAATTTCGCGCCACTAAATAATCGTTCAGCTTGTCAGAGGACCAGTTATATACCGTTCGTCCTTGTATAGGGAACGACAAGGTGGGAGTCGGGACGAAAAATATGAGAAAACACTAGTTCCAACTCTGGCGGCATTTAAACAATTGTTCGACCAGCTCTCATACAAATCTCATCATTGGCCTATTCTTAAATTGAAAAAATGAAAACCGATTGACATTTCTCAAATATAGTTTTAGTCGACAGTTCGCATTAGATTCATTTAGCAACAGTTAAACCCCATATTCATAAAACGAGACTAATAAATGAATGTTATTAAAACTGAACTTGGTCATCATCTTTTATTTTCTTTCTTTGGCAAAATTGTTTTCCATTATTTTTGAGAACTGATGAAATTATTCCCAATGCACCGCGATTTCAGATGATTCTTTAAAGATGTAGAGTTATACGACCGTTGCGAAAGTACGTTTTATTGCATATTTTACACTGAGATTCATGTTCATCTGGTTTAAACTTATAAATTATCAAAATAGATTATCCACGGCGGCAAAATACTCAAATAATAACTAAGTAAATATGAAAGACGTCCGTACAATGAGTGCATCGAAACACGTTGCGATTGATTTGCAATCGAAAATGCTAGAAAAAACAAACCATTGACAGCTTGTCCAATATTGGTTAGTCTCCTATTGGTTAATTAGCGAAGTACGATAGCACATTCCACTCGCTGACCCTGCCCACAATCTCTTGTCACGTCATGTAACACGCGGCATGCTCAACATCCGCATCTTCAAAAACTCCTCATTGATTATTGCGGATGCGGATATCCGCAACATCCCTGCTTCGGAACCCAGCCGCAGTAATAAGTGTTTCAGGGCGGTTCGAATGGTTAAATTAGACAAAAATTCAAAAAAAAAAAAAACCGTTGGAATAACGTTAATGTGGGGAGGACAGTCGGAATTGCGCTAGCAATACGAAAGATCCGGATTATTATTCGAGCAACAGCTGATTTTTGATAAGTATGAGACGATTTTGTACCGCTGAAATAATAATGTACATACACTGGCGCGAGTAAAAGATGAAAACGAAAAATACGAGCGTCAAGGCGCTTTTTTGAATTACGACACTAAATTTTAACTTTCGAGACGTTGCGTACGACGCGAGTCAGCCTGGCGGCCTGGTCAACAGGCGTTTTCTACGATTTCCATGGACAAAGTTCCAATTTCAAATACGCAATACTCGAAAACCAACTCGCAGCCAAGTGTTACTTGTTGGGTTTCCGGCATCGATTCTTTACATCCGGCGGATGGAACGGTTAATTTTCGCTTTTATCATTTTACCGATAGCTGCCGCCGTCGCTTGTTGTAGCCGAAGACAAAGCCGACAACGGTAACGAAAAAAGCAAAGCGGGAACCAGATAAAGAGTTGGACAAGGTGGCGACTTGTCGGTCGCCGAGCACGGTTTCGGATTTCAAACTTGCGCCCTAAAACAAACATAAAAATTATACCGCAGATACCGCGAACGACGTAAACTTGTAACCCGATGCCGAACAGCAGAGAATCCTGTAGAGAGTCTGACGTGCGATTCTATAACCTGTGCATGTGTGTTTGTGGATGTGTGAGACGGAATTTCGCGGGTGATACCGATAAAAAGTGTAATAGAACAGGCACCGATTTAGGGGAAAAAAAAAAACAACAGATAATAATAGTTGTGCGCATGCGATTAATTCGGACAGGTGAACTCATTTGCTCGAACTGGCGCAATTGTCGAAGAATAATGCTTAATTTTATCTGAGGTATGTTTAGCGTTATGCATAAAATAAGAGTTCACATTCCGTTATACGTTCTTTAACCGAAATATTCCGTTTAAAAAATCTGAAATAGAAATGGCGCAATATCGCTGAAATCTGCACATTTAAAAACGTCATAATAATAATGGTCTTGTTGAATATAGTGGACTCCGGTAGGCAGTGGAAGTAAAAAAAAAAAAAAAATGTCGTTCGATTAAATAGTAATTACGACTGAAACGTCAATTTTACAAAAATAACTTTCCGTATTCGTGAAAGTTCTGTGTGCGTTGCTTTGTCCACAATTTTAAACGAACAGCCTTCGCGCTAAAAGACACGGTAGAACAATCATCACTGGACGACGTCATCTAAAAATCTGACACGTTCGATAATTTCTCGGCGGATTTTTAACGAGTTCCGTGAGTCTTTTTCCGAGAAGAAATAGATTATTTCTTCTGGCCGAAAATGATTCGGTCGTCGCGATGCGCGCAAAGGGTCTAAATAAACGAACACGTTCGAAGCTGACATTGTACGAAGTAATTGGAAACGGGGGAGCAAATCGTCAACTAGGAAATCAGTGGAATGTGAAAACTTTTCTTTGTAAACTTTCGACGGTCGATCACAACATTCAGCGGAAATATCGAAAGAGGGAAGTGACGATTCGCGCCAATCGCTGGGCGTAAATGTGTTTGTTTGTCGGGCGCTACGGTCATTTTTCGCTACTTCACACTATCGCCGAATACGGCGAAGGCGGGATTTTTCAAGTTTTTTTATTTTCCCGTTAAAAAACAGCCGCGAAGATTTCTCTTGTCCGGTTAAAAAAGGAAGATAGAAACGCAGCGAAGGTGGAAATTAATTTTGATCGACCGATTTCAGGGAGCACTAGTGGAGGAGTATACGGGGTATAAGGTATTTCTTAAAGAAACGATCCGTCGACAGAAAACCGACACTAGGCACGGAAGAAGGTGACCTCCGTACCCGCTGAGAAGATCGTTGCGTGACATAGAGGTCTTCGTGATTCGATTAGCTCGATGATATCTTCCGAATTTCCTCTTACAATGATTTCTATCGTGACGGTTTGTAAAAAATAAAGCTTTTTCCGACCGCCTCCGCATCGATGTCGCCAGATGTAGTTGCATGAAAAAGATTTCAGCGTGTCGATTGGTTAATGTAACACGACCGATAGCGAAAACATTTTTTCAGATACAACACACACGCGCGCGATGTTAGCGAATGCTCCACTAATTAAGTCAAATTTCGAACTGGCGGTATGTTCACAAATCTTAAAAATAAAGAGACATGCGCTGCCTTCAACTATACTCGTATCGCTCCGTTGGTTAAACTTTCAGAAGAAAGAAAATCGTTTTCATCTACAATCGATATACTAAAAATAGCCGATGTTAAAAATTACCTATTTTAATTGTTAAGCAAATGGAATAAAAACTTTTAGCTATTTTCGTTTTAGCGCTGAAAATAATTTTAAAATTCTACCGAATAATGGCGTATTAAAATTCAATAAAATATTTACAGCGCGGAAATGAATTAAAGGTTCAATTTTACCGTTAAAGAAATTAGATTCAAAATTATCACGCTATTATAAAAATTTAGAGCGTAGAAATTTGTAGCGTATAATTTTAAATTTTGCTTTGTCTTTGTCAGTTTTAAGCCTTGTTAATGTTCATATTGGTATGGTTATCATTTTAGTTAAAACGAATTAATTATTCCGTACGCACCGTTATATACAATTCGAAAATGTGCATTCTGCACAATATTACTAGTAAAAGAGCAAAAAATTATCTCAAAAATATAATTAAATATTACAAAAAGATTGTCATTTTTTTTTTTTAGAAAATCAGTTCACTAAAAATAAAATTAAAGATGAATTATTTAAAGAAAAAATAAATAATAATAAATGGAAATAAATATTAAAAATAATCGGTTATTATAAGATAGTTGCTTAAACTATCTTATAATAACCGATTATTTTTAATATTTATTTCCATTTATTATTATTTACTTTTTCTTTAAATTCTCTATGTATGCTATTTTATTAACCATCATTTATTCATTCAATAACAACCACGATTTCGTATATGTTCGATATGTAAACTGTTTTCTAATTTAATGCCATGATTATATGTAAAGCCGTCTGTCAATTAGTCGGAAAAATTTTCTATTTATATAATTGCGTTTTTCGTGCGTTCTCAACTACCTATGAATTACATAGACATTTTATCGAGTTAATAAAAAATGATTCGGCCCAGAGAGAAAATTGCAACTTTTAATTAATTCTCCCGTCTTTCTTGTAAAATAAACGAACGCGTCGTTCAAAAGTATTATCCGCTATGACGTCATCATTTGTGATCGTTTGATCAACCATTTCAGTTTTTACGTTTCTACCGAAGCGAAGCGAATCTATCTCAAAAGACACATTCACCACGTCACAGTGTATACCAAAAGAGGTACACACTGATGCTATTTATAATTATCAATAATTTCCATCTACTAAAAAAAAGTGACAATGGGATAACCGCGGAAAATTACTCGAAGCAGAAAACAGACTAGGAATCACGAAGCACCGTTCTCAATTTATTAACTCTGTTACGTAATTTGGTACAAAAAAAAAAAAAAAGAAAAAAACCGTATTAATTTTGTGCGTCATTTTCGATCTGGTTTTTAATTGATTAATTTTAAAAAGTTTATTAAAAATCAGTCAAAAGCGAACTATAAAATAATTAAAAATGCATCTCATTTTCCCCTCAATAACCCGTCTTACCTAAGTTGTGACACCTCTTTATTATCCTCATCAGGGCTGATCGCAACGTTAAACCTCTTCGTGTTCTTTTCTATTTTCTTCTTTTTTAAAAAAAAAAAAAAAAGCAGTATGTTTTTCTCTTGATCCGTCTCAAATTGTTTGATCAATTTATCCAATACTCAGAGTTTCGTTTTAATTGTTCTGTTTTTTTGTTTTTTTTTTAGTCTTTCGTAACTCTACTATTTCTCAACACGCCGGTAATTCATTCGCAGAGACAAATTAAATCGGTAACAAATTTCAAAAACATCGAGGCGGCTGGCAAAAGCTCAATTAGACGTCAGGACGTTACTGTCCGACGAAAATGCGAAAATTAAAATTCTCATCAATGTACAGAGCAATCTTGTTTATCGTATATAATATTGTACCGTTTTTCCGAGTGCAGACGGGCCCGCATTGTTAGAATTATATGCGCCAAGAGGGCCGTGTAATTTAGAAAGAAAGCAATGTGTATAACAACGTTCTCATCTGAATAATAAGCGGCAGGGCATCTGACCGTCGTGGCATCATCGGGCTCTGTACTCGTTCATATCTAGTTACATCTGTTGCAGAGTGGACTGCATGCAGCCGTAGAGTAACGAGTAATGCAGTAGTAATATGCGGCTGCTCTGATGGCTGTACGCTCGTTGCGAATCCGTGTCTACTTCGATTATTTTGTCGCTGTATTATGTCTGCAGCGTCCCCGGTCTCTTTATGTACGCTCTGATAAGGATTTGGTACACATTTCGACTAGCGCTATTTTACAGGTCACACTTCATTAGGACGGCGCTTTTTTCGAACGTTTCCAATGTTACCATTATTCTTGCATCGCGTCGTCTAATATATTTTTATTTATTCCGGTTTTCATTACGTTCGCCTTAGCCGATAATACCACTTCCATCCATATCTGCCGCTGATAACCATTATCATATTCGCGCTAGCCGAGGAGGATTCAGCGCGTCGTCTCGCTGACGCCCAGTGTGTGAGTACTCGTTTAAACCGTTCGCATCGGTCACAATGACAGTGCACCCATACACGAACTGAACTGCCAGCGAAACAGACTTAACCGTGGCCCGGCCGGTACAGTTATCATCGCGCGCAACTTTCAATTATGGTAAAAAAAAATCCGAATATATTATATTCGTCTCTTTATCGTCTCTTTCATTGTTATTCTCGGATGTGCGTGGGTGCGGAAAAATGAACTAGATTCGTTTCGGTGAACGGTTGTGTCGTGTAAAACAAATGGACGTGTAGAACACGTCCGAAGAACGGATAAGATGCACAATGGAGTTCTGCGTGTGCACACCGCTTCCTCTTACCCTATATATATATATATATATGTATATGTATATTGGTAATATCGGCATTATAATCGGAGCAATTGCAGAACGAGCTGATTCGCAGAAATGGTTATATTGAAAAAATGAAATTTTCCGCAAACGATAAAAAAATTCCTCGTCGAATTCGATGTTGTTTTTTTTTTGTTTCGAGTTTTATGAGAATGTAAGAATTTTCATGGCGAAATCCGACAAATAATTCGGTATATATTTTTAGTGTAAGGTGTTTTTATTTTTATATTTCGCCAGCGCCCTGCTGTGACCGTCTCACCTGTTAAAGAAAGGTATCGCAGCGTGATAAGAACCGGAAATTTCATTTTGTGGACTGAAGATCATAACGATTATGCGCTTCATCTTCGGAAATGCATTCTAATGTCGGATTGCATGATTTGGATGCAGCAAGAAACACACATTTATTAGGAAATGTGAATTGGATCTGTTTTCGATTTAATCTCGCCTAAACGCGTAAAAAAGTAAAAAGCTCTCCTGTGGCGCGATCGAAGAGCCGTAACACAGGGGGCGGGCTTCAGGTAGTTCAGAAATACTGCCCCCTCGCCGGTATGGAGCGGAATTTTGTTTTAAAATTAATCCGATCCGAGTCAAATGGGCCGAGTTAGAACCCCTATATTATTCAAATTACAGTGATAAAAAGACGTACGTGTATGCGTTTCTGTATATTTTCGGTATTCAGCAAATCTCGATATATTACAAGTATGCGTAAGAAATTAATCCGATAATACATCCCAAACTAAAATAGTACATTAGTAATTTAACGCGTCACAACTTGATAAAGTTAATTCAAAAACACAAGATGGAACACGAGGTGATTATGAAAGATCGAAAAAGCAAAAACTTACATAACTCCCGGGAAAAAAATGAAATCAGTGATGAGAAAAAAAAAAACGGGATTTTGAAAGGGCTAAAATTGTGCCATTTTCGAAAGAAGAATGCGCTAACAGTTTTGACGGAAAGGAAAAAGAAGAAAAAAAAATGCTGGAATGGTTTTAAAATTATTGTTCGAGAAAAAATGAAAGAAGAAGTACAAAAAAAAAACAAAAACAAAAAAAACTTATATTTTTGTTGCTCCGAATCATTCCGGAGTACACGTTAATTCTACATTTTCCGTTTTCGAATATTTCTTTCGTCATATTCGGCACAGACTTGGCGATGAACTCCCAAAATTATCGTTACGGTAACATCAAAACAAAAATAAATTATTACGGGATAATCGTCGAAATTCAATTTGGATGTTCTTTCCCACTTCATTAGGACCGAATTCGTAGATACTGTCGAGTAACTTACATATGTAACATCTCGGAAAAATTAAAACGGTGTTGTATCAGAAAGACTTGTCCGGAAAAGTAAAGGATCTCAAGAGAAAATAACTTGCAGTATTGTACTGTGTCAATCATTTCGTATTAATTAAAACGCCGCGGTGCCCAGCACATGGTGACAGTCGATCTACGCATTTTAAAATCCGAAGCGAGAATAGTCTGCACCATTTCAGCTTTAAAGGACGTCAAAGATTTTCAGCCACATTGCGTGTAGAGCTGTAATAACTCTAACATTTTTCCGTTTTAATCACTGCTACTCGCTTACACATTTATCGAGAAGATATTAAAATAAAAAAAAAGTAATCATTAGTACAGTATTTTCATCTATTAATAATTTTAAAATCGACCAGTTGCTACGTATTGGGAATTCAAAAGTCTATCTATAATCAGGAGTGTTATATTTAGTCTCGTTCGAAGCTCATAGTTTGTTAATCTTAAAAATAGTTACTTTCGTTTTTTGTTGTTTTTTTACATTTACATGCGCGGTAAGTACAGAAATTGTATACTTTACAAAAAATTTTATACTTAACAAAAAATTTTATACTTAACAAAAAACTGTATAAAAACCATACACTACGGATCTTTTACAAAAACTGCAGAAAAATCGTGTATACAAGTCTTGTACGAAGAATCTCGTACCAGAATCGCGTGGGAATTGTATAAAAGAGACTTGTAGCACAGCAAAATCTTTGGAAAAAAAGTGGTTACAAGAATCATATATTAAAGCTTTACAAATTGAAACAAATTGCTTTCGATTTATCTGTTAACTTTTATTCGATCGCCGTGATTTCTTAACTCGGCACTGAAAAGAGGTTTTCGTTATTTAGAGTTTCGATAATTCCGAGGGAAATTCATAGACCCGTAATTTCTTGCGGTCCGGTCAATTAATTCTAATTAATTCTTCGTTCGGTTTCAAATTTTTCAACATTTTCGAATTTTACTTTTTACTATCAACGTTTAGCCGGCGAATTGCGCAATGAAACCGATTTCTATTTTTCATCGAAATATCATCAAATCCGTAGATGGATGAAAATAAAAGAACCTAATCGGCTCGATCGTTGCCGAATTAAACCACATTACCCCGAACCGTTACTGACTGCCGCTATACATTAATTCTCTACACTTTCGGCGGAGAAAAAACAATATGAACTTTCTTCATTCGATGCTTACACACATTTACGAATTACCTTCTCGCGCGCTTTATTCGAGGCGAACCATTTCGGCGCAAAACTCCTTCAGAAGAATTTTCTTTACCATCAGGAAACTTTTCGACCGATTTTATACGCTAATTCTCTAACAAATCTTACCCCCGGCACACCGCAATTCCCAGTCTCGCCGTTACACTTTCGGCGGCGAAAAGTAGTTCTTACTCTAACTCCATCTGCAACCGACTGTTGAGCTTCACTTTCCGGCACACTATTCGGCTCCCTAATCCTCTAATAGAACAAACGTTCCAGCGACGACCGGATTCCAAAGTTAACCCATTCGGTCTCTATTCGGATAAACCGAAGAAACTCGCTGCGATTCCGTTGAAAATCAGTCAACGCCGGAGCCGGTTTTAGAGAAAAGGTCCATTTAAAATTTTTCTTCGCCAAGCAAAAGACTTACGCGACGATATTCGAAATAACCCCACCGTCAAGCTGTTTACTCGCAAACAGAAAAAAAAATGGCTATACAATTAAAACGAGAGATTTTATAGAATTCCCTTTCACTTTTGAAAAAGCCCAACCTTTTGATTTTTTCTTTTTCCTTTCTCAAACGTTTTCTGCTTGTCTGAAAAAAAAAAACAAAAAAAACAAAAACAAAAGGAAAATGTTAAAAACACATACCGGAAATGTATTAAATATTAACACCGGTAAAAGTAAATCATGCGAGAAAAATTAGCGCCGGTATTTTATTTAAAAATGTCTAGAAATTTATCAAAAATTGGCGTCGATTTAACCTTTAAAAATATATATTTTTTGCATAATAAATAAAATGTTGGTCTACGCAGTTCACATGACCATTTCCGACATAGTTAAAAACATATGAGGCCATGTGTGTTGCGTAATCTTTAAATTTCGCCTTTTTTTAACCCCCCTCCCCCTTTTTTTTAAATTATTTTATAAATTTACCACATTATAATAATGACTACGAGATTTTTAGAACCTAATTTTTCTCAGAATTATGTTCCTATTCAAATAGCTCAAAACCTAGTTTTTGAAAATATTATCATCTTAAAAACAACGAAGTGTTAAAAAATAGACCATTTGATAACAATAGTGTTGACACGTTACCATTTCCGGTTCATAAAAGAACAAAACGAAAAAGAAAACAAAAAGCAACGTCTTAGTAAAAAAGTTCTGTCAAATACTGCTTACCATAATAATAATAATAATAATAACGATACGGGTATGACAACGACACTCTTTACATAATGAAAATTTATGGTTGTAATAATAACGAAATAATTAATTGAAGGGGTACATATTGTAGCGCCGAATATATTTCGAAAGTGTGTACTTAATTTTATCGTACCCGGCTTTTATAGAATTATTAAACGGTTTCAAATGGATGCGAGCAGGATATAGAATGGATATAAATATCGAAATGTTTATATAACACGTGTTTCATACCGAGTAATTATTCTATTTTCAACAATAACCCGATGTAATGGCAACAGTGCTCCTTAACTTTCTTCTTGCCAAGGAGCTGCCCAGTCACTAGCTTGTCTTATTCACCCTTCTCTCTATATACGCATTTAATATGCTTCATACGTTTATGAACTTTTATACTCAGCCTTAATAATGGGCTCATCTGAAGAAAAGCACCCGCTGCCAAATGAAATATTAAATAAACACCGAGATAAGTGACTTTTTGTCGAATGTTACACTATTTTGTCCGGCGCGCTGTAGAAAATGTGTTTTGCATCAGTTAGAATTCGTAAAAAAATTTTCATTTCCGATGTATACAGAAAAAAAAACCCAACTTTCAACCGAGTTACAACGAAAGATCTTCATCTGAAACTTTTTCAGTATATACCTTGCCGATCTGGTTTTTAATTGACTTTCTGTCATGTCAGTAAATATTCTCGCTCAGAAGGTACAGCGTATATTCTCCACTACGGGGTGCTGACGTTGACCGGGATAATCCTTTTTGTATGGTTTGTTCGCTTTAATAAACCAGACCGACAGACTTATCAGCCTAGGAAAGAGAAAAGAAAAATGCAAACAATTCGTTTCGCCTTGTTTCGTTTCTCTTATCCGGGGTCGTCTGGAACGCGATGGTAAATTGTTTAAATTAAAACCCCCTATATAATTAGGTTAATCGTCGTTCCGTACACGACATCGGAATTTAAAATGGGGGGGAAGCTAGAAATCTGCACTGTCAATTTCTACACATCCGAAACTTTTCAGAGTTCGATGAATTCGAACCACGCCCGGGAAACAAATTCATATTGCGTTTTAACTTAGAGGCAGCTTGTGAAAGTGCACCGCGGCGAAAAACCAGTGGCGTGATTTGTTGCCTGAAACCGAATTCTGAATTTAACAAAAACTTTGTCGGAGATCAAACTGAAAGACTACGAACACTTTGCAGGTGGGATCATCTCTCGTTAAAGGGACGTCGAATGCTATCTCGATTGTTCTTATAATGACGTGTAGTTTCAATATTCTAAATTTCAACCTCGGTCCTTATGGAACATTGCGTACCACTGAATCTCATTGTCGTATCGTTTGGACTGAAGTCTATGCACGATATATTTACACACGGCCTATATATAAATGGAAAATCGAAAAGTCTGAACAACATTGATTAGAAGAAAAACAAAAAAAAAAACTGATCTAGTTTGTAAGGCTGATAGTTTTGTATTACGCTCAAAGGTACACCTCTGTATCACAGTATGTACTAAGGTTATTTTCGCTCAACGTACCGATAAAATTAACTCAAAAACAATATAAACTACATAAAATGGTCGAGTATCGAAATATGCAAAACGACCAAAGGTTTTCTAAAAAATGAAGGGGAACCCCGATCTCCACTTTTAAAAAAAGACATACCACAAGTAACGCTTTCAATTGCTAATTGAGAATAAATAAGTGTGTGGGCAGTGTGTCAGATATAGCGTAACAGACGGAATGAAAAATTGAAAATACGAATTGGTTTTGGGAACGAGATGGATAGACAAAATTCATTTAAGAGTATTGTGTAGCATCAGACATTAACAGAATGTCTACATAAATTATTAATAATCATATAGATATAATAAATTTTCATTTCTATGTAATACATAACATTATCAAACAATTGAAATTATATAGAAAAACGTAATGTAGCAAATAGCAAACATGAAATGCTGAAAGAAGAAGAAAATGTATTTGACGCATGAGAGATAGTGTACATGATATAAAGTCCACATCATTCAGTTCTAGCAGGATATGCTGGAACATATTCGACCAATTAATTTTTTCCCGTAAGCAGCACCGATCGCATCCAAATTAATCTTGTTTATGTAAAATACCGCGATAGCTGAAGGCCACTGAAGATACATCATCAGCAAGGCCGTGATCACGGGGGGGGGGGGGGGCAAACTCCTCCCATTAGAACTGAAATAGTTGTCATAAATACACAAAAATATGAAATGAATGTTGATGATTTTTTGGGGTATTCTTACATTAAAAAGAAAAAGAAATAAATCCATATTTCATCATAACCAAACAGGCAAAAATAAACAATTATAAAAAAAAATAAATAAAAAACTACTGCGGTTTTCGAAACATAGCGATAATCAATCGACTATTTTACACGTGTTTTTATTCGAATCAGTTTTATGAAAAATCATTTTTGCTTCGTAAATCGGATTCCATTTGTTATTTTTTCGTTTTAAGTCAATTCTTTCTCATTGTCGCATTTCATTACTTGCGAAGCAAGTCACTTATTGTTATTTCCATTAATTTAATCCTGTCGCGTAAATATATATACATATATATATGTATGTATATATATATATATATATATATATATGAAAATAGGTGTATATTTTGTGGATCATTCCACTTGATTTTTATTGCCATTAATGTTTCGTTATTTTTTTCATCAATTACGGACATCAAGCTGGCGCGAGGGGAATTTTTCTATATTTTCAGTGTGCAGTGGTCGAACTCAAACCAGGTCCTACCTGAACGATATACCGTTGCCTAATCTGCTACGCTATGGGAGCTAGCTAGATATTTCGCTTTTATTTGCCTTCAGGTGAAAAATTAAAACGTAATAAAACCCATTAATTTATACGTCGGTAGTCATGCATTAAAATTCGGAATCGTTAAACGAAATATTCATTCTTAAACAGTCCAGTCTTGTAATATTGTTTTTATTACTACATAAATGGTTACGAAATGGAATGTTTCTGATATTATTGCAATTTTTGCGAGATTCAAGATGAGCAATTTAAAAAAAATAGATACTTACGGGTTTCGTTTTAAGTTAGACATCAACTCAATAGTTACATAGATAAAACGTCGTAGTATAGACATGTGTATTTTATAAAGCGAATATTTTTCCAGACAATTTATTTAAAATCGCAGACATACAGCGTATATTGCTGCAGAAATCGTAATTACATCTATTTCGCCAGAAAATAAAATTCCACAGTAACGTTCGTGCGAATAAATTGTCTTCTTCTTCTTTTTCTTCTTCTTCTTCTTCTTCTTATTATTATTATTAATAAAATAACTGTATTTTATTTTTCTCATCTAGAGCAATGGATCTATGTAAAATACGTGCGCATATTATATATACAGAAACTGACTGGCGCGTATCCTACGTTTTGATAAAATTTGAGAACAATATTAAAATTTATTTCATCGTCGTAAGAATGTTGTTCACTAGGTAATGTTAACTGTTAACTAGAAATTGAACGGAGTGAGAAAAGGCGATCAGAAAATTTTGTAAAACAGAGATATAGAATTCTTTTCAATATTTTTAAAATCATTTCGTTATCATATTTATATATTACACTTCATTTATCTTCTTTTCATCGGGAAACAATTATACAAATATTCGAGTGTTGGTTTAGTAATAATATTATAAATTAATAACAAACAATTAAAATCCGTACAACGTACTTCACTGTTTATTTACTATAGGCAGCTTTTATTTAATTACTTCTCGTGAAATATATTCTCAGTCCGTTTTTAATGCTCAGCGTAGAACTTCGCTTAAAAAACTTACAATTACTTTAACCTGCTGTTTTCTTGTATTTTTTTAAACAACTTTAATTGTACAATATATTTTAAAAATAAAATAACGGATTATTATTATTATTACATTAGAAGATAGAGACGCCGGCTGCTCAAGCGGGCCGTACACGCCCGGGGAACGAAAGGGTACTAAATTGAACTTGGGAGGTTAAGGGAATGAAGGAAGTGGAACGTACTACGGATATAATAGAAAGAATCAGCTGAGAGTTGTAGTAAGGAAAGAAGCCATCATGCTGGGCTCCAAGTTTCATAAGAGTCAGTGATTTCTACTATTTTCGATCTATGTACGATTTGAATGTTCTTCTCTTTTATGTGAATGTGTTTATATTTTTACTCCGAACTTTTGAAATAAAGAATCCCCACCCCGTACAATAACTTTCGCTTTTCTCGTCTGCAGTCTTCCTTGTTTTCATTTATTTCCCTAGTGTCAAATCGAATTCGATTCTAATATGTCTCTTCTTACTTTTATAAATTGTTAAGTTTCCTGGATGGACGCTACGTTTTGGAAAATCAGAAAACAAAAAAAAAAGAAAAGTAAAGAAAAAAACATTTTATTTTACAATTTAACCCTTATGTGCTCATCCGGATTTACCTACGCTATTACACACCTGTGGTACCCGGGTACCCCACCTATGGATTTTATTTTTTCTTTTAAAACAATAAAAGAGGTTTTATTCACGTATATAGATATTTATTAATGTAATTAGCACGTTCTCAGGTATAAAAATGAGGACAGGTATACGACGTGTAACCGAAAAATCTCTCTTTTCAAACGCGTCAACAACGCTTGCGCGAGGACAAAGCCGCTCCTCTTTGTGAGATACATGAAACATGCTCAATAAAAATCTCTCGTCAATGTACAAACTCACTGAAAATCTGAGATCGACGAGCATGTCGTGGTAGGACAAAATTCACGCAGTATATTACATCGAAGCCTGCGGAGTGTGGGATAATAAAAGTATGGTGGACATGCGACGCGAAGAACGCCGGCCCTTTACAAGCCATTTTGTACACGGAGAATGTTCGCAAAGTAAATCAGAATCAAAAAGATTCGTGAAGGATCTTGCGATAATGTGCAAGGGCTCTGGGCAAAAGATCTCGATGAATGATAATTTGTTGACTTCGCTGCCGCTTGCTTAATATCTAATAATCTCATGGAATTGGTCTATGGCGCGTTGAAAAAAAATAAATCATACATTCCGCAAGCTTTCGTGCCTTCAAAATCAAGAGAGGAACTTTCGTCATTGTTTAATTTCCACGAAAAAGTAACTTTAAGTTCGTACGTGCCAAAGAAAAAGGTAAAGCTGTTATATGATTGTCTAGGATGCACACAGATAGTGACAAACGACGCGACCCCCCCCCCCCCCCCCAATTTTACAAGTATAGGCTGGGGTCGGTGCGATGAACCAGATGGTTGGTCGGTACTCGTGTCACCAACACATTAACCGCTGGCCACTGGGTTTTTTTTTTCAATATTGTTGATATAGGCTTGTCTAGCTTCGCACGGAATTTATTAGGAGAATAATAAAATGATACAAAAAAAAAAAAAAAAACTCACGAAAGGAGGCTGTTTATAAGACAGCTGAGTGAAAAGCTCGTTATACCTTTAGTTGAAGATGGATCTCAAAATAGACAAGTTATGCGGAATAATTATTCGTCGAAGTTGGCAATAAAGAGTATCTTAGACAGGTAAGTTTTACCTCAGACTGAGTTTCCGGCTGATGCTCAACTTGTGTGAGACCCAACAGGCCGGAAAAAAGTGACACTGGATCTTATCATCTGTGTTATAAACAAGCAATAAAAAAAAAAAAAAAAACCGCAAAAAAGCTAGAAAAAGTTGTGTTAATTGTGAAAAGGCAGTGTGCGATGAACATGTGATAAAAGTAACAAAATGTCAAGTGTGTATGGAATAAATAGTAATCTATTTTTTTCAATATATACGTATAAATAAATAAATTTAACAGCATAATAATTTACTATTTATTTAATAATTATTTATATTTATTATTTGTACAATGAATAATTTAATAGTATGATATCTACGCGATAACAATGAAATTCCACTAAAATCATGTGTTTTCATACGAGAGCTGGTCTGTCCAGCGTGTTGTTTTTTCAAAATTAAAATTTTCATTGTTAAAAATTGAAACGAAAATTTTTGATATCACCATTCGATAGAGAAAGGATCAAATCACGAGGATCCGGGAGAATATGGAAATCATATGAAAAACATTCACAAAATGTCCGCCGGCGAGCACCCGGGTGTGCACATAAGGGTTAAAATGTCTTAATTCAACAAATTGTCAATAGATTACTATGCTGAAAAATGAAAAAAAGGCGAGTGTAAAAAGACGCTATTTCATGTAATTAACCAAATATTTTACAATATACTCTCGACGTATAAAACAAAAATTTACAGCAAATGAAAAGAAAAATAATTTTTTAATGAATAACAATTACTTTATTCTCTGTCGCCGAAATCTAATTGAATAGCATCATTTTCCAATAAATATTTAAACTTAAACATATTACATATGTATATTTACCTGCTCGATTTGTTTTTATAAATGATACATCCATTATTATTATACTAGACTGAGTCGGAATTTCTCTGTTTTTTATACACAAGTGATAGCTTATAATATTCGAAATAGAATTTCCTTCGGTACGGTAATGAGCCCCAAATCACAACAGATGGCTGCTTCATGGTGTAAAGCAGTCAGTATATGTTAAAAAAGGAATAATGAGATTGCGAAGTAAAAATGGAGTTATTTTTGCGATAAATGCAGAACGCTTGCATTCATTTTGTTCATTCGCGTTCCAACACAAGCGATACTTAATTTAGTCGGTTTGTCTCTCTATTTATCTAGGACGAAATTCGAACTAGATATCGGATTAGAAATTAACCGGCGAAATAATAAAATAACCGGACATTCACTGTATGACGAATCTATCCGTAGGCATTTTTACCGATGCTACGCCATCAAACAATGGCAAATCAGTATCACGCCTCGTAAAATCGCACATGTGCATTTTCAACTACGCTATTGGTCAATCTCTGCCTACTAAACGTGATGTTGGCAAGTTGATTCCTTAAAATTATTATCATTATTATTCTTTTCTGTAACGTTTCATTTTCAGGCGAAATGGGAATTAGGAGAAATGGGACCAAACCCATTTGCCAAACCTGGTTCGCGCTAGAGTACCGAATTATAGCAATTTCGTTATTGCCGCGTCTGGCTTCGTAAGAGTCTAGCCATTTTATTTAGTTCGATTAATTAAAAGAGAGGCCGCCACTTTAGCGAAGGCGAAAAAAGTTACCTTCGCTAAGCTTTTTTATTTACTTTTGCACACTTTTTCACTTTTATCAGTATTCTCTCTATGATGGGGCAGATCCAGTTCATTAGGAAGGTGCCTTATTTTTCTTAAACGCGTTTATCGGTCGCAGCCTGTCCTGTACTGTATGCATACAATGCGGTCGGTTCGTGGTCGTTAATAATAATCCGGTCGTAAAATGTACGGCATAATATCTGCCGTCCGACTGTCCGAGGTTCAGACCTGTGCTTGCGCCGCCGTCGACGACGCAATATGCCTACCGCCACATTCCGTTAAAGTCGCTGGTGCACTCAGTTTGCTGACCGGAAATAATGAAGTAAACAGACTCTCAACTCTGCGCCAGAAGTCCGCGATAAAATTACCCGCGTTCTTTTAATCAGCCCTCATTCACCGCGTGCCAGCTCTTCTCGCGAACGATGGCTATTCGAATTCCGTTTAATCAGCTTATCAAAAGAAGCAGAGTCTCGTTTATTTGCGTCGTCGTTTTTCAAAGCCTCCCGATCGGTTCGTTAAGTAATCTCGAACAGGTGCGAGGCGCAAGCGAACACAGTTTAAAGTATGTGTATAGAGTGCGCGGAGAGCTCGTTAACGCACGAAGAGACGGCAGGCAGAGAGGGGCGAAAGAGAAAAAGGGACAAAGTTTTAATTCGAAAAAAATCGACAAATGCCGAAAAGAATCCCCGGAATTAAAAGCTAATTTCGGACCAAGTGGCCGGTGGAGGGTACACGAGATTTCAATTACGCGATTCGAATTCACGGAAGGGAGCTGAATGTTCCCCGGAACCGCCATTCGTCTCGTTTAGTGAAAATCGTCCTCGAATGAATGTACAAATGCATCGAGCACTTTCGTCACCTGACGATGCACAAAGTTACCTGGTCCGCCGGTAGCTGTGTGCGTCGATAATTTTTGCCGTATCGCTGCCTTTGTAATTAAATGGCAGGCACCGTTCTATCTACAGCTGCTCAAGAAAACCCCGGGAAATTGTATAAATACTACGTGTAGTAGTAGTGATAATAATAATAATAATTAAAAATAATAATAACGATAATGCACACTTATTTCCGTTCGCTGATACTCGCCCGTGCCACCCCGGGCACGTTCGTTGCCGGACACCGGGGAACGGTGCAATTTAATTAAAAATCAGTAAACGGCAGTGAGCGACTTTTAACGAGCAAAAGTCGAAAAAGCGGAAAGAAGGTAGGAACGGGAAAAGAAAGAGCAGGACGAGGGCAGATGAAAAATAATCAGTCGGCATGACCATCAGATATCTGCATCCTGCTGAGTTTATGAAACTAGCGGCGATATTAGGCGCGGATTGTAAGGCGATATGTTGTTTGACCAAAGTGAGGTAATAGGGGTATCGCGCATACATTTCAGTCGGACACAGGATTAAAACTATGTTGCCGCACAACAATAGCGAACGCTGCTGCTAGACACGCGATTATTTATTAATGCACGCGGTAAAAACGCGACAAAAACAATATGTAGTCGGCAACGAGAGCGAATGGCCGTCAACGAGACACGCATCGCCTAGCGCTGAAAACTGGAATTCCTGCTCCTCGGTGCAGATGAAAAACTTAATTTTAATTTAACCTGTCCGCTGCCGGCCCTGCTGATACACGTATTTATGACAACGGGGCCGTGCGATCGCGCAAACCTATTCCGAGAGAAAGAAGTGACATTTCGGCAAGCGGCTAGACGAAAAATTTATAAATAGATTAGTGGAGTCGCGCGCGTTCGAACGGTTCGCGTCGTTTTTAATTAAAAACGTTCTACACGTAGCGCAATCGTGAAAACTATTAAACGATTTTAAATGAAGAGCATTTGAAATGAAAAAAAAAAAAAAGGCCAAGACCCGAAACTTTTAACCTCCCCGCCTTCTGTTCCGCTGAAGATTTTCAAAGCGTCCCCGCTGAATTAAATTTTTTCTCCTACGAAAAATCGAATATTAATTTTACACCTTTTTGGTAATCGCCGTTTCGTAAACATCACGCTGAAACAAAATTTTCACGGGGGGTCCGGCAAATGCTGAGTTTTCAATGATCCTCTCAATACTCCGTTTTCGAAGGTAAGTATGACAGCCGCCGTTCGGTTGAGTCCATATCACAGCCGACGAATACTCAACGTCAAGTTGCACGACCATCCATTTATGGAACATCCTTTGTTTCCTTTTCGTTTTCTCTTTAATGTTATTAGTTCGTTAGTTGTTACTACTATAAACATTATCCTCATCCTTGATAATTATTACGATTATGAAGCTACGTCTGAACACAATGTCTGTGCCATTTAGGCAGCGACACTGCATTATTTCCATCACCCATTCCGATAATTTTTATATTTATTATTCGTTCCTTTACTTAGTCCGCTACCTTATTATTTAACTCTGAACCGAAGTTTTACAACGCTGCCGTACGTCTATCTTCCCTTAATCTCTGTCTGTTGCATTTCCGATCGTCCCTATTCACTCGATTCGTGTATACAACGACTTCTCTCATGAGCGGCCATGCTGTTATTCTCAAAAGCCTTTTTTCCGCTCATCGATAAAAGAAACCAATTAGCGTAGTCTCTTCATTTTTTTAACGAAATTATCTTTTGCTTTTATGTTTCCTGTTCTGTTCATTTTCGTTCGACAATTACCATATCCTTATGCGGCTATCTTAGGCGGGTGGCAGTGACGAAGTCGAATCCCTGTGCTTTATTTTGTCCTAAAATCAGTATCTCCGTTCTTCTCGGTTTTCTTCGATCATCAGAGTTTTTCTGTTTCAACCGAGCCATTTTTTGAGACTCGACGCGTATAATTGTTATTACACTTTATTCAATGATAAAGAACTACGGACTACTTTCGATGACGGAATAAAAAAGGATCATGATGATCTTTTTGTTCTTTTATTCGTTTACGTTCGACCGGCAGTTTAGGAGCACAACACACTATACCTAGCTCTCTTCGGATAGCCGTCTTTTCTGTGTAAAATTCGTATTGACTATATGCTATATAGTTCGGACCCAATTTCTCGGCCGTTCACAAAGAGTACATGTGTGTTTTTCTGTTTTAATCACAAATACGTTCTTTTCAATATTTATCCATTTAATCTACCATAATACTCCTCCGGTTGAATCGAGTTTCGCACTTCCCTTAATCATCCTTCAAATGTAAAAAGTCTAATTCGTTCTTTCCATTTCCGTGCATTACACCGAAGTAGAAGACGTCCTTCTCTAAATCGGACACACTTAGTCCGTTTTCATTATATTTCATGGTTTTCAACATTACAGAAGTAACGAATAAACGAATAATAAATAAATAAATAATTCGGAGGAATTATCGGATTAAAAAAAAAAAAGAAGAAAAAAACAGTTTTCACTAGAATTTCTTCGTCGAGAATGTATATTATATAATAAAAGCGTTCGATATACCGAGATTAAGCATGTGTCCTTTCGACACTGAGAAGTCAGTTCCGCCGATGGTACTCGCAAATTTCAAGCTGCCCGGAGCGGTCCCTGAACGAAAATCAAAATTCCGGTCGGACCGCATAGCGGGAGGAGGACGGAAGTAGAGACCACGTTAGTAATGGGCTGTTTGTGTTTTCCGAAGGAGAGATGAAAAAAAAAAAGCAAAAAAAAAAGAAATACCACATGGATATCAGTTTGTGCAAATGGTATCATTATTTATAACGGTCGAATAGAGTGATCCAGACGGAATATCATGTCGGCGGAGAGGAGAGGTCTGTTAGGGGTATGCCGAAGAAGTTTGTTATTCTTTTTCTCGCCAGTCATTAATAACTGCGGCAATCTGCGGGATGTCGCCGTAGAACAATATTAATCGTAACGATAACGACCATGTTAATAACGAACGCTGTGCTACAAACAACAATTTGTATATACAAAACAGCGGGACTAGCGTCCCCCGCCGTTTAACTACTTGGCCGATGCTGCATCGCTGGCTTACCTGTGTAAACAACGAAAGAAGAAATCCCGACTACATTACAGCGCGCCGACTTCTGGAGGATACCGTGCTTGGCGGCGGAATCCGTTCGATGCATCGCCGCGGATGGCAGAGTGCTCTTCTGATGTGCGCGCTGTGGAGAAGAGCCTAGAAAACCCTGCCGAGTGTGGAATTACTTTTTGCTTGCGTTTTACAACGGGGAGCAGACATGATAACTAAACATCGGAAGGAGGTCTTGGTGCGTACCCGAGCCCCCCGTCTACGGGCTCCGATAGAGAGATTCTTTATTCATTTTGCTCGATTAAACGCCGTCATCGGAGGAGAGGAGCTATCATCATCTGCCGTGTCCGTAAAACGCAGATTATGCCTATCGCATACATATGTATATATTTATGTTAAAAAACAGTGTCGATGGTTAAGGTGAAAAATGGTACGGCAAAACGAGCCCTCTCTGGAGGGTTCTTGGGCAGTTTCACTTTCGAAAAACGCGCGGAATTTTCACACTGCCCATGGAAATCTTTAATACCGTCCATACCCGTATAAGAATAGTTCCTACTCGCAGCTTAACCGCCCGCATTTCCGCCAGATGTTCTCTCCGGAATATTCTCCTACAAAAGAATATTGCGCATTGTGTCCAACGCAAAAACTGATAGACAGAGAGAGTTACTCCTTATCATAATTACGGCGTTTTCGTCGGTGACATAACTCCGATGTGCGTCGTACTAATCTCCACTGAACAGTACGGACTGGCGAATAGGAGGCGATTCCCCGATGCGTTCGGATTTCTTAATCTGATTTATTATGGGAAGTTTTTAAAATTGTCCGCAATGTCCGATTAACACAACTGCTGGTTTATAAGCAAATCACGCGTCATTAATGAAAACCCGTGCCGTTTTAATGAAGAATTCGAATTTGTGGCCGTCGGGCCACGTTAATTATGTTTTACTCGGTCAAAAGTCTGTCTACATTCTTTATAAACCTAAAAGTTCTTCCTGGCGAAAGAAAAACAAAAAAAAACGTTAGAACTCTTCAGAACCTCGTTCCATGCCAACCGCGCTGTCTTCAGTCCGAGATTGCTCTTGGTTTATCACTTTTTCCCCTAAAAATTTCTTACTCATTCCGCCTTTCCCTCGCTGATCATTATTCTGTATGCAGTTTTTATACGAGCTGCCTCTTTTTATTATACGAATTTAGCGCAGAACGGGAAAAAATACAAAATTCCTAAAAAATAACACGTAACCATACCACGAACACGGGTTTTTTTTTTCGTTTTTATTATTTTTTTTTTTTACCTGTTAGCCCATTAAGCTTTGAATAAGCCGTGATATTATTATTTTAGGGAGAAAAAATTATCATCGGCACTGAATTTTTAGCGCATCAGTTTCCACTGATTATGTCATTCTTTGCAAAATGAAATTAATAAAAGAAGTAAAGGCGGCTATCGTTGCACGAGTTGTTTCCAGCTTCCGCGCCTGAGAGTGGCACAGTAATTATACATATTATTATAACACGGTATTGACCCGGTCTGGAGAGAAGAACGCATTTCACATGAAAAACTGGCGAAATTCTTTCAATTTCACGCCGGCGGCCTTTGCGCACTCTCGGTGCGGTGGGCACAATATTGCTGGAAAGCCGCAATGGTCGCTCGTAAAAAGCGGTACTACTAAAGAAATATTTCATTCTAAACTTGCTTAAACTAGTTATGCGTATTCGTTTCCTTTTGAATAGTAAAAAGCCTCCAGGGGGCGCCCGTGCTCGGATTTTCCGCTCCGTACGTGTGCGCGTATGTGTCACTGTGTGTGTGTGTGTGTGTCCATTGCGATGAAATAGGACGAGCGATGATGATACGTCAAAGTTTTACGTGACGTTTCGTAAATTTAGGCCTAAATTCTATTTTAAACTACAATATATATTTCTTTCTCCGAAGCGAAAACGCGTGTGGCGAGAAGAAAGAAATGTACGGAAGCTTTGCAATTCCCAGCGTCGCAATCTTTCTCGTCGGCCTTCAAACAGTATCCGAACTTGCCGGACTTTGAAAATTATCTTAATGTCCGGTCTCTAATGCGTGGTCTAGTTGCAGACATTGCCAATTTGAAAAACGATTACTTTTAAATCGCGCGATCGATTTTGTTTCCGACAGAGATTTGCGCTGCACCGTAAAAGATGCGGACGGATAGCTTTCTGCTTGCAAGATCGCCAAGAGTTTATTCGTTACCGCGATAATTGTTTCATCGAAATTCAATATATACTTCCGTTTGCTAACACGGCAGTTGCATCGATTTCACCAGCAACCTGTCGCTAAAAAATAATAGAAACGACTAATTCCAGCCCCGGTTAGAGAGGAAATAAATAATCACAAAATATCTTCTTCTTCTTTTTTCTTTTTTTTTTTTGTTTTTTTTTATTTAATTTTAAAATTCTTTAAAAGCGAGGAGCTGTTTTTAACACGGTGGTGTTTTAGTTATTTCAGCACAAGGGAATCGGCTGGAATATAGTGAAAATTCGCTTCAGACTTGCGCATACTTAGTTCGGATTGAAAGGCCGCGACGCTTTTCGAGTAAATTTGTTTTTAACTTGGTGAAGCGCAGTCGGTCCTCGATATTTACCTCAATTTTATGAACTTTCAAAATGACGAACTAGCCATTCTTTTTTTTAAAATTTTTAATGAACAATGGTAGGAGGTATATGCAATTCGTGCAAATACAGTTCATAGAATTTTCTAGATTTAAGCGTAAAAGTTGTCCTTTTTAAAGTTAAAGCGTGTGATTGTTTGCCAATCTACACGAAATGGATCCACTCTTTTATTGCTAGCAACAAATACAAGGCTGTTGGTTTCGATTTATCGAACTTTCACAACAACGAACCGTGCCTTTACCGAATTAGTCAGTTATACTACCGATTGTACGCAATTCCGTTTTATTTTCATTGTTTCGATTGCAATCTTTCGTTGAAATCCCCCTCACGCCATTTATTTTTTTGTAATTTTGGAACGAAGTTCTTTAACGCGGACTACCTAAATGGCGTCACTTCTCGTCAAGTCGCATAATGCTGGATTATTTATTTCTCCGTAAAAAATAATAGATAAAACAATTGATTAGGATTCCGTATTACCGTAGTAGTCATTTTATTTAAAATATTTACCGTAGAAAATATTTTATTCGATTTTTTTCATTTATTTTATCAAGTGTATTTTCCATTTTAAATTTCCACGCTTCATCGATAAAAACCCCCATTGGTAGAAATGATTCGTTTTAGCACAGTGCGCACTTTACACATACCCATTTAATGCAGGCACAATTTTTAATAAAATACAACCAAGCCATCCCCTATGATGTTACCCATGTCCCCGCCGTTATTTCGGCACTTTGTGAACCTTCGCCTAGCCTTCCGGTTGTGTCCCAACCATCTCCCCCACCCCCCCCAGAATCCCGATAGTAAAATATACAGTATCCAGGAGAAATTATAAGATTTATACAAGAGAAGTGTCGACAATTAAACGGAGGAGCCACTTTTAAATTATAATACCGCTGGAGAGAGCCGAATTAGTACAAACCGTGACAAACATGGTGAAAAACTGAGGAAAATTGTGTGAAATAAAAACACAAGTAAATGGCGGGAAATAACAAAAATTGACGAGCGTAAAAGGCCTGAAAAACACACATTTTTAAACATGTCAAATGCTCATTTCCCATGTGTGAAAATGCACTCCTTATCTTCTTCTTCTTCGACGTGTCGTACGCAGTGTTCTGCGCGTAGACAATTATACATTATGGCTTCTTGCCGCCTGCATCAGTTGTCCTATCGATGATTTTTTAGTCCACTGTCGGACATTTCTGGTCCATGATATTCTTCTTCGACTTCTTCCTTGTTTTCCTTCTATTTTTCCTTCAATGATCAACCGTAATAGCTCATATTTTTGTCCTCGTATAATATGACCAAAATATTTATTCTTCTTTTTTTTTTCTTCAATTATTCTCCTTTCTAGCTCTCTTTAGCACCTTTTCATTAGACATTTTCTGTACCCAAGATATCTTCAAGGCTATTCTCTATGTAATGACATTTCGCACGCTTCGAAATGTTTGAGTATTCTTAATGTCATTGCTTCGACCCCATACATTAGAATCGGATATATATAGCATTTTATGAAGTTCTGCCTTATGCGGAGACTCAGAGATTGGCCCGTTAACAATTTTTTAAACTTCTCAAACGTTGTTTTGTCTTGCCCACATTTTAACTTCGGTATTTGGATCAAGCTTCTCTGTAACATAACATCCTAGATACTTAAATTGTTTAACTTCTTCGATGTTTTTCAAATTAATCTGAATAGTTGTGTTTCGATGTTGTTTGCGACTGACTACCATAAATTTTGTTTTGTTTTCATTTATTCACCTGCTTCATTAACTTCGTTAATAATTTTTTGTAACTGTTAACAAGAGTCAGCCAGAAGAACGGTGTCGTCTGCATAGCGGATGCTATTTATGTACTTTCCATTTATCCGAATCCCAGCCCTGAGATTCGATAACGCTTGCTGAAAGATACGGTCTGCATAGCGGGGCACAAGTTGTTGTAACTAGAGCATCCTTCTCTAGTAAGTAGTCACTGTCTGTAGTGCTAGTCTCATTGACATAGATACGAAACAACAACCACGTAAGTTCTGTACGTTCACGTCGTGCGGGGTGGAAATTTTCTGTTCGATGGGCTTCGAATTGATCAGAAAAGCTAAATCAGAACTCCTTATCTTGGATATGCAAAAAAGAGGCTTTCCATTATTAACTTTCAAAGTTTACAAAATCATATTCCAGATTTCATTGATCCGGTTATTCATAATTTTCTATTACTTTCTGAAACGTAAATGAGAAATGACGGAGAAGTTATCCTTCAAAATTTCGATTGCATTTCTCATTATGAACGGGAAAATTTGATTAATTTCTTTACTTACAACTGTAGCTCACTCTATTCAATGACTAAATCACTTAAAAACTTAATCATAAAGACAAAAATTGTAAATCCTGAATAATTATTTAAAAACGAACGGTTGCGCATTTTCTAAATAACAGCTGTTTTCCTATTGGTTTTACAGTCTGCCTTTATTTATATTCTTTTTTCTTTTTTTTTTTAATTGCAGCTTTTTTGCATTTTTTTTTTTTTTTTCTGTGAAACAATTTCCTTTTTTAATTACGTTTCATCTTATTTCCCGAGAATTAAAATTAATTTACAAACGATATTTGAAATTTATTGCAAAACACGACGTGTATTTTCAGGGTGTTACGTTAATAATTTGTGCAGCTGATAAAACGCTACGCGCTAGCTTAATCAGCGTTAATCTTGTCACACCTGTCCATCGACAAGCGATCGATTTTTCATTACTTAAATGACTTGCGATACACAAATATAAGGGCGGAGCAATTATGAGAATTTCTAAAAAGGTAAGGCCGCTATTTTTCACCTCGTAAGCTTTTCCTCTTAGTTAAAATAGAAAAGCCCCGAGAAAGATATATCTCATATAGTGTGTAAAAACAATGTTCACAATGGTAATGTTTAATAATGATAATAAAATAATTGTTTCTTTCCCAAAAAAACATATTGTCTCATTCCAAGAAAAAAGCGTAATGAACTTCGTTCCTGACCGGGGTCCTATGACTGCACAACAATTTTTCTGTGTGTGTGTGTGTGTGTTTTCGACCGAACCGCCTATTACAGAAACTGCGCTAAACGAGTCGCGTACAACCGGAATTTGTACGCCAAATCGTCTTGTAATACACATTTTTACATTGCTAACGTGAAATCCGATTTGGAAATCCACTGTGTCAAATAAAATTTCACCAACATATCGTGTATTACCTACTCTGTGTGCGCAAAACGAAAAAATACAAGGTTAGTAAATGTCGATGAAGATTTGATTAAAATAATCACTGAAAGTATAGAAAACAGCAATTTCCTCAACGCTAGCGAAAAAGGACACATATGTTCTGCGGTTTTTTTGGACGTTGCCCAGGCGTTCGACAAGGTATGACACCTTGAACTACTTTCCAAGTTGAAGCAGTTTCTTCCTTCTGATAACTATGCTACCTCAATCATATCTGACCGACAGAACATTCGTTGTCAAGATCAATGACAGTCCTTTTCGGAAGAGCGTAAAGTTTTATCATCCGTACCGCAAGGTAGTCTTATTAGGATTCCTATTATATTCTATCTACACATCCGATCTATCAGTTTGTAATCAAACAATACTAACAACATTCGCTGATGATGTAGCCATTATTGCATCAAATAAGAATGCCACGCACGCGAATAATTCCGTTCAGAACCATTTAAACCGAATAGTCAGGTGGCCACCATAATGGAGAATAGTTTTTAATACAGATAATTGCCGACACATTACATTCACAAACCGAATGAAAGTCCAACGATAAACATTAATAATAATGTAATTTCACAAGTTCATCTCGTAAGGTACCTGCACCGAAGACTTACATCATGTGGCATAAAACTAGACAGGCCGTTGCTGCCTGCGCTAAGCTATTGCATCCATTATTGGGTCGCAGATTAATCTTAAACAGGAAAAGACGTATCTATATGATTGTTCCGATTTGGCGATATAGAATTATATGGTTCCACTTGTAGAAGTAATCTTAGCAGAATTCAGCGGAGCAGCAGTCATACTTAGTACAATTATGTCTAAACCATTTTACATTTACAACGCAACATTACATAATGATTTAAAATTTGTTCGAGAGACTTATGTTCACCAGTATCAAAAATTGTTCGATAAATTTCAACATAGCAGTAATCCCAACATCAACCGAATGTATTCCTCCGGACTTAATCCTCCTAGACGACTGGGAAGGAAGCGGTGACAGGACGCTCTCCCGATTACCTAACAGCTGAAAAAGTTCACACGCGATGTAACCTCTATTCCAACATATCAATTATTTGTTTTCAGTTATTATATGTATATAGTTAGTTATTGTCGTATTTACAGAGTTCTTAGACTCTAAGTTAATATTTTATTTTATTTAAGATCACCGTTGTTTATGTTAATATTACCGGTACAATAAAATCCAAAAAAAAAAATAAAAAAAAAAAACATTATATAAAACAAAAAATTATGTATTTTTAAATGTTTTTGTGAACCTCGCGAATATGTTTTTTCATTGATCTGCAAATTTCCGAAACTGGGAGTCATATTTAATATATGCCATATAGATAGCGGTGCCAAACTTTTCATAATGTCCTTAAGAGAGACTAATAGATGTGAAGATCGCTCCAGATGTACTCCAAATTTCTGCAGTACATAACCAGAGTATTTCGATACGAATTTAGGAACATCCGAGACAGACAACGAAATCCGTGACTAGGCGGCACGCGACTCAATTATCAGACCGCCGTATTACGTTCTGTGTCATAATGTATATTATATTTCGACTGCAACGATTCTCGTTAACATTATAGCACACCCTGCGGCTAGAATTACCGATTGCAGCGAGCAATGTGAAAAATGGAATACGTCCTAGAAATCGATTTATATAACGCGCTGATAACCAGAATGAGAGCTCGAGTATCGAAATAGTCGAAAGAGGCGGCCCAGCGTTTAGCAGTAAACGATTTTTTTTTCTTCAAAGAACATCTCCCGCATTTCGCAGCGATTAAAAAAAAAATTTAAATCTTTAACATTTGAACATTATACTCGTATTATTATTATTATTATTATTATTATTATTATTATTATTATTATTATTATTATTATTCAAATGTCTTTACTCCAAAATTAGGTACATTAATTCTTTATTAATTTATATTGATATCGGTTGTTGTTGGTTTTGAAGTTATGGAGAAACAAAAGTTGCTGGAAATTACAAATTTTCACATACTTAATAAAAAGAACTTGGGCGAAAAATAAAATAAAACGTCGAAAAAACTATTAATTGCGCCTACACGTATTTATTAAACAGGAAAATTAAAAAAAGGAAATTAATTATAAACTGCAGTTCCCTCGTCGGACGGATAAAAAGTTCTTTCCGCGTTCCACATTCCGCATATTCCTCGCTACAATCTCGAACGGGAGGTGGTCTTTTTCGCATGCCGGAAGAAACTCATCATGCTACTTCGTTTCGGAAAGAGGGGAGAGAACAGGGTAGTCGTATATAGTGTTTACAATAGAATATGGAAGCTCGCATTCCAGCTCAAAAACAAAAAATTGATTTTACCAAAACGCAACTTGCTTTGAAGGTGGGGAAAAAAGTAACCTCCCGGTGACGACCGAGATTGTCATTCCGGAACTTTTTATTGACTTCTTGCAACGACACGCTGCTTCGCTGGAAATTCGGCTAAATATCGTCTTTGCGTTCGTAGAGATGTGCTGTTGCACTTTTTCGTGTCTATCTTCCGAGATGAACAACAGCACGAGAGCGCACACGTGGAACAAAGTTAATTAAAGAAACACGACGTATTATTCTAAGAATAAAAATCGAATCCGGCAGCGTCCGCAGAAATATAATCTTGCAGACGTTTTAGGCAGAGCATTCGAACGAGTCGTCCGGATTAATTGTGCACGCGTCCGGTGTGTGTATGTGGGGTGGGGTGGGGGGGGGGCACATGCAACACATGCAACACGCCGAACGATGTAATGTTCGAAGATTAGAAAAATACCGATGCGGATGTTGAGTGGATGCGGTCGCCGACGGAGATGGGCAAACTGAACTCTACGTGATCCGCAACTTAACCATTCGCGGCCAAGTCGGGGTGCATGAATTCTTGTCGTTTGTATACAAAACGCGACCATGGCGATTGCTTCATTCCGATTCAAAATGGTACCCGGGGGCCGGATTAAATATTGCGTTCACTCACTTTCGCGACAAACACAGAACCGCGCCATCGTTCAACTGTAACGACTCGGCTAACAAATCAATCCGTCCTCTCCGCTCGCCGCCTGACCGCGCCGCCGCCAAAAGTAAATCGTCAATCGCGGTAAATTTTAACCGAATTCCGGCCGTGCCGCAACACTTCTTTTTTAATGGGTTTTCCCGCTATTTTTTAGCGCTGTTCCGATTGTTACAGGCGCTTCTTCGCGCGGGGGGGGGGGGGGGGTCGTTTTAACTTTTTAAACTTTCGCCGCCCGCAATTTTATCGCTCAACTCCCAGAACTGCGCCCCCGAGAAGACAGATTAACGTCCGAAACGAATTTAGCGACGCTTAAATGAGACATTCTAATCGTTCAAATTTTCCTATTAATAAGTTGCCGGCATAGGCTTCACAATTTTCCCATTGCAAAAGCTAAAGAAAATAGGTCTAAACTCGAACTCATAGAACTATCCAAAACGCTGGAGGAAAATATGTACATAATTGATTTTAATTTTTCTTTGTTTGCTATAAATATACCTCTAAACAGTAATAGTTTTGGGTTCGTCAACTATAGAGACATTAATCCGGGGGCAAGAGGAATATATACTCTTGCCCAGTGAGCATATCGGGTCCTCATGCAGAGCACTCCAATAGGTGTAATTTGAACTCATTTAATTGAAGACACGTTTTTCCCCTTATTTTCAATAAATAATCTGAACAAAAATTTTCAATGCTTCTCACATGTATGATATATATGTATGTATATGATATATTAAATTAAATGAAATTTCATTGACGAAAAATATAATTTGTATGAGGCTACTGGGCTGCTAAAAACAAAAAAAAAAAATACTGTGCATATAATTTCACTGTAGTGAAAATAATTTTTACCCGTATTTTCTTTTTTGTCGCTATTTTGTCCGATTCTTGCCTCCCCCAAAACTGATTTTACATCGTTGTGAAGCGGCCAGAGTCGATCGAGGCAATATTGTTCGAAATAACAGCGACCGAAATTTATTACGAGACATTTAATTGACGGCTATATGTAAAATGAAATGACGGAAGATTTAGAGGAATGTTTACAAGGAATATGTAAAATGAGGTGAAGAACTGCGATCCTACACATAAACGACAGACGTTTGAACAACAGCGAAATAGTAGTAATGATTTTACTGCATACAATTGTTACAGCAAATAGACTAATTATCGCGATGCTGACCTTTTTGCTTCTGTCAGTTCAGAGAAATGCAAACACCGCTCCGATAAGGAATGGAACAACACTTTTAAAGTAACACGCTGTATATACTAGTTTTGCCCGTGATTAATAAGTGTAAAAATTAACTAAAAATCATTATATACAACTTTTCTCATTTTTGTCTCAAAATAATCGAAACGTGCGCGCACCGGGCTAAGATTAAATTTTTTTGAGTACGATTTTGGCAATCTATTAAGCAGCAATTAATTTAAAAAAAAAAAAAACTAATAAAAAATTACAATAAAATCATTCATCTTAAGGTTTTTTTTTCGTCAGATTATTTTTCATAAAACCGGGTGAACTGGTGAGAGGCCGCAAAGAAAAATCCCGGTCCCAGCTGTCGTGCGCGAATTCGACAATTTTTGAGGACATTTTGAATTTAAAATTGAAAAAAGTTAGACAACTAACATACACTCTTCCTTGTGTGACGAACGGGCGCGATATCATTCTCACGAGCAGAACGGCCGATTTCGACCTATTCTATTATGCTTTTTATTCGATTAACCAACGCGCGCGCGCTCACACACGCACGGTATTATCACATTTGCCGGGCAGGTTGTTTTTCTGATTTTTTATTCGATAAGGTAGAAAAAAGAGACACAACTGAACGCCGAGAAACGCCTATCTCTGATCGGCGTTCACACTCGATAACAACGTCTTTCTACCCCGAATAACTTATCGGTCGTCTCGCAGGGTAGACGGGCAGCGTTGTTAGATGTGGAATTCATAAACACGGATTAGTTCGTAGTACGGAATTAATTCTACACAACAGTGGCGGATAAATCATTTTTCAATGGTTACCGCAGTAAATCACGGTCGAATTCTGTATAATCCGACGCGGACATTATTTAAAGTTGATCAGCCGCCGGTCCTGTCGTAAATTGTAGTACTGTGTTCGCGTGGGCGGTTTTGTTATTTCGTGGCGCAAATGTCGACCGAAATTATTATTGGAAGTGCACTCTCTATTTTTGTCGGAATTCGTCCGCGGCCAATGGCCATTGGAACTTCAATTTATGTTGAACGCGAGACACGCAATAAATCTCAATAGAACGGGATAAGTCGGCAAATCAATTTCAACTGACACGCGTGCACGACAACTATCTCGTAATTAACGAAAGTGGATCATTCGAAAAACTTGACATGACGCAAAATCTCGATTAAACGATGTCTCTAATCGAGAGGTGAAGATGAAAAAAAAGTAAAAAAAAAGGAGAAAAAAGGAGAAAAAAGAAAATGTCGGTAGAATGTGAAAAAGAATTTCGGTGAAATCGGTAAAGGCGAAAACTGTTTCATGTAACCGGCATAAACAGTGAAATATTCGGAATATATACATATATGGTATATACATATGTATGTATATTTTCAAAAAAGTAATGAAATATCGTATTTTCTCCGCCATGCCCAGCAAGCAACTGAATACATGCTCAATCATGAAACCGATCGAAGCGCCGAAATGTCTTGATTTATTTATTCAACTTTAGCGTACAAGTAAAATTATCTGTTTTCTTTTTATGCGTTTCGCTTCTCTACCGAATAATTCGAAATGTTTATTAAATTACGCTAATATATTTACACAGGGAAAGAAACAAAAACAAAAATTTTACTACATACAGTGAGCAACGAAAATATTCGGACACTAGGTAACTTTTTCACTTTTTTCATTAAAAAGTTGTGTTTGTGTAAACTTTTTGAAGAAAAAAAAAAAGAAAAAAGTGTAACGGTATGTTAGAACAGAGCATTAGGTAATAGAGACAGTAAAAACTCTCGACGCACAATAATAATAACAAGCGGGGAAATCTGAAACGAAATAAAAATAGTCTATTTAAGACGCAACAAAAATATTCTCGGACAGCTTCGATGAAAATTCAAAAATTCAATTTTAAAATCACCTTCAATATTTTGTGGATAACGCTTTCTGTTGAATTTCATCCTCCTGGGCATCGATTCAACTAATTTTGCTGTAAATTCTGGTGAAATTTTTCGCCACTCTTGCTCGACAATTATTTTTAGCCGTGTTTTACTTCTGACATTAGTTTCCCGAATTTTTCGATCCATTCGATGAGATTGATGTCCGATGATTGAGGTGCTGTTTCCACGACCTTCAGTTGTACAATAGCCGCGACCGCGCTTTGTACGATTTATGTTTAGGATCATTATCTTGGTAGAACTTTAAAAAAATTTTTCAAACCCAATTTTTCGACACTAGATTTCAAATTTTTTTTCAGAATGTATCCGCTATTCATATTACCTTCAATAAACTACAAGTTACCAACCTCAGATGTAGCGAAACATGCCCCCACACCGTAAGACTTCCTTCACCATGTTTGACCGTCGCTTTCAGGTTGCATATTTTAAGCTTCATATTCAGTTTTCTCTAAATTTTTAGACGCCCGTCGCTTCCGAAAACATCGAATATTTACTTTCGCGTCGGTAAAAATCACAGTTTTCTAAAAATTTACATCACGATTAGCTTTGCAAAGTAGAAACGTTTTTTTTTTTTTCGATTTGTTTCGCTGACTAAAGGTCGAATTGTGGCCGTTCTTTTTAATTGTTTGACGTATCGTTTGTCGGTGAACTTCAAGATTAAATCTTTTTCGTGTAGTTTCGTAGATACTTTAGGCGCACTAATTGCTGCATTTTCCTTTACCTGCTACTCGTTATGAACCGCTGATCACGTGTTGACAATTTCTGTGGCTGACCTGTTTGTGGAATCGAGTATCTTCTTTTTTAAAACGTTTAATGATGTCGCCGCGATAGTGCTTTTTCTCATATTTAATAACATCGACATTTTACGAACAGAAAATCCTTTACTACGATTACGAATCACCAATTGCCGTTGCTCAAAAGACACATTGCCTTTATGTTTTTGTCAAATAACTTTTAAACCGAACGTAAACATGAACGTAAAATGTCAAATGTCGATCAGCAGCGGTTCCTTGATCAGGTTGTGCCTTTGGTATGAAATGATTCACCCTCGATGAACGCGCATCGTTGTCTCATGGAAAAACCCAATTACTGTTTAACATTCGTACGCGTCCGGAATATTTTTGTTGCCACTTGAAAGCCTATTACGTTATTCATTTTTTTTTTTTTTTTTTTTTTTTTTTGGTGGATTTTTTTTCTTTCTTAATGCATTTATTACCTAATAATGCTCTGTTTTAACATAACCTTACATTTTTTTTTTTCAAAAAGTTTCCATAAATACAACTTTTTAATCAGAAAAAATTACCTATATTTTCGTTGCTCATGGTATAGTGTGTGTATACGCGTATAACCTGATCGGTGCACTTCAAGTCCCTATGTTAGATTCGAACGTTTATTTAGAAGTTGCTTTAGCGCCTAATACCGTAACATTTTTTTAATCGTGGTCACTAATGAAATTAATCATTTGTTCGATGGGCTGCATAAATCAAGGAAAGTACGTGTTTTAATTTAGTTTTTGTTTCTTTTGTTTGTTTTTTTTGGCCTGGTCTTTTTTTTTTTTTTGGAACCTTTTAGCCAGTTTATATGTTAAACGTGTGATGTATATTTTTTAAATTTTAAAGGTCAATATTGCATTTCTTAAGGGGTATTGATAAAGTTGTTTACATGCTTAATGGATTTGTAAGAATGAATGCTGCATTTATCGGTAACGTGTGATACTCTTGAGTTAATTTATTTATAAGTTCTTCTCGTTGTGTTTGGAATCGAGTACAATAGAAGATGATTAATATTTTCCTCGTAGTCTTTATTACAATATTGGAATTTATCCGATAATTCGATGATGTTCAATTTCTTTAATCGGTCTGCTGTTTATGTCCTGTTCTAAGCCGTGTATGATTTGTTTATGTAATTGCCAGAGGTAGATTCTCCTTGACTTGAAGGTACCATCATGGGGGTTACTGATACTTTTTGTATATTGAAATAATATTTTCCGCAGTTTGTTCTGTTCATAATTTAGTTTTTTCTTTATTTGTTGCTATATTTTTAACAATATGTACGCAATCTGTCCAATGGTATTTGATTTGTTCACATTTCCGGTAACTTTCCTTGGTAGTGTGTCAACGAATTCATTTCCTTTTTTATTCCACTGTGTCCTGGTATCCATTTGAGTACTTTAGTCTTTATTATTAAAGTAACTTTCGTTCTGTTTGCAATGATTTTAGATTCTTTGAATTTTTCGAATGTTACATTACCACTACATGAAGTATAAGAAGACACTACGCCAAGCAGACGCTCCATAGAAGAGATTAACACGATTTGTTTGTAGAGACCAACCTTTTAACGTGGTAGTTGTGACTCCCTACTGAAACTAGACGAAATAAACAATAGATTATCTGACTTGTTGAAGGTGTCTACGTCGAGTTCGTTTCTTGACTACGGAAATATATGGAAATTATTACTTTAACGAAAAATTGTAAATTAAACATTTCAATTTTCCAATTGTGGTCTTATGCTTATGGTCGGAATTGTGAAAAAAAAAAAAAAAAGAGAGAAAAAAGAGAGAGAAAAAGGTGTATAAATAAATGAACAATAAAAAGCCGAGACGTATGCCAGACGAAATCAAGCGACATGTTTATTACGTACCACTGCGCAGCAGGATTCTTTTAATTTGAAATGAATAAAAAATACTTTTTACAAAAATTAATTCACAGGCGCACTCGTAGAAGTGAAAATTTTAATGCATATTTATATTCGCCTTGTCAACGGTATTTTACGTTACTATTAGATTTAATAATGAAATTTTTCAATTTTTTAAAACGAAGGCGAAATTTGTTTATCCCGTAATTATTTCAAACTACAGATAACAGTGTGTAACTGTATTTTAAAGTTATTTAAATTTAAAAAAATTTTAGATGACAATAACATCGTTCTAGAAATAATCGAGACGACACTTTACATTGAATCTTTCGATGCGCAACTAAATCGATTTTCAGAATTAAATTAGCACCGGAGCGGCAAAAAGAAATCAAAAAAAGGTAAAAATCATTAAATAGCACCAGTAATTATTGTAGGCTTTTGGCGGATTGATATGCTGTATATATTCGCGCGTGGCAAAACTTTTGACAGTCTGGGAAAGTGGTTTTTAGCGTAGAAGGCAAACTAAGTGTGTATAATATTTACCAGGCTGCTCAGATATTGCCGGCAACGATGATCCGCAGATCATATCCTAATTCGACGCAAGCCGGGGAATTTCTTCGATCTGTCCGACTAAGTATTGTCGATGCTCTAAAAATTTTCTAGAAACTGCCGAATTAACAAAACGCAACAACCATAACTTCAACGAGCTGGAAAAGAAAAGTTACCCGTGGACGAAGAAAACTCACTATCCAAGTTCGTGGTCATTTGAAGTGCGATGGTGCAAGTCAGATTTTTTAATACATCTCCGAGATTCGACCACCTGCCGGATGATTTTCTCTCGGTATCGTCTGCCCGGGAAAAGTAACCTCATATAATATATACATGTGTGTGTGTGTGTGTGGTTCGTAAATAGAATGCGGCAATAATTTTCACTTCCTAGCCCACTAGCCCGCGTAAATATTTATTAATTATGCCCTACGCTAGCGAAACTTTTTTTTCGCGCCGAACCCGGTTCGACTGTATCATCATCGGGTTTTACATATTTCAGAGATCGGCTGGAAGTTCAATTGCGGAAAATGTACGCAAATCGGCACTCAAGGGCTAGAAAGACTGGTATTTTTAAAGCCGATCGGCGACTTCTCTTGGAAATCCGCTTTAGTCCGAGATTACGAATGAAAAACGTAGCTGGAAATAAATAGCCGAGCTGAAATTTAAGCGTTTTAATTTTTTCTATTTTGCTTAACTCGCTCCGTAATTCGCGTAAAATCCGACTTTAATTCGAACAACATTATTTCGCACTAGCCCCTCCGCAAATTCGCGCCACGCAGCCCAGCAATTTTTTTGTAACAAAAAATTTAATGGTTGGCCTCCGATTTTTTTTTTAAACGGAACTTGGGCAACAGAAATATTTTCTCGTTTTCATTTCGAATTGTCGTCGCTTATCCAGGCGTTCTTCATATTTTTCGTAGTCGTCCGTCGCGTGTTATTTACCGGCATTGTCGTTATCGTCGGACAATACACGGCAGAACTGTCTGAAAAAGGAGAAAAAAAGAAACAGAGACAGAGCGACAGAGAGAGAGAGCGCGCGAGAGAGAGAGAGATAAACTAGATCGGAGCGGAGAATTTCCGAATGTTTTTCTCGTTTCTGGAAACGGTCGACAGCATTCCGGTAAACGAATTAACTATGCACGAACGGTTCTTTGGAAAGTCAGTTTAGCGAATTATTCGACGACGAACAAACGCCGATTACAGTCGGGGACCGTCATTCGAAAAATCATCGTCGACATGTTTAACAGCTCATCCACCACCATCAACAGCAGGTCGCCAGGACTTTATACAGAAAAAAGATCCGATTTATTTTCAGTTAAAAATACCGCTCTCCCCGCAATATATGTATATAGTATGTATTATACATATCGGGCTTTCTCTAAGTTCGCAACTTTGGCACGTACCGGTTTTCGGAATATTTCCGGAGAAGTCGAACGATTGTAACGTAAAGATCATTAATTTCTAGCGAGAGATGCGCTGATATTATAATTTCAAATCGCATTCTACGAAATCGCAAATGAAAATAATCGAAATTTTTTTCTCGTTGTTTTCCATTTCAAATCCATCTTTCACAGAGTTATCTTTCAGTTATTTAAAGATACCATATGTATGTCTGCGTACTATCTGTATTGCCCTACAATAAAACTGCTTTACCCTATTTCGCCAAGTCCTACATCCGATAGAGAACACAACCTGCTAATACTGGAAACTAATACACCGGATTCGTTCATTGTTAATCCTGGGAAAAATGAAGCTTATCGATAAGCGATATGTGTTTAATATCAAATGATTTATTGCTGTTTCTATTATTTTCCAGCCCCCTCCCGCCGAACATCGACCAGAAAGTAGATCGTGCCAATCGTGTTCAGCCCAAATCCATTTTTAAATCCTCCAGCGTGGGTAGGGAGGGGGGGGGGATAACCTAGTTATTCCCGTCTACCTTGTGAGTAGTAAATACATGGTAGGTCAGGAATCTGGTCTGAACATGTTTTCCTAGCAGTACTTGGGGCAGAGGCCGTGTCCACGGGGTGGTTTTGGGGGTTAACCCCCCCCCCCCCATGAGGACTGAAATAGTTATTATAAATACACAGAAATCTTAAAACAAAAAACAAAAGTTTAAAATAAATATTGATTTTTTAGGGTTTTCTTACCTTTAAAGGAGAAGAGAAAAAATATGCTCCATATTTTTAGGTATACTTCATTAATATTTTATGCGAAATTTTTTATTACGAGTATAATTAATAACATATGTGTAATTTTTGATTAATGTTCATATACGGGGTAATTCATTTATGTAAATTATTAACATATAAATCAAAATTATGGAAATTATTAATAGTATGAATATTAGTGAAAAATTTGTATTGTTATTTATAAAATAAATGTGCCAAGAAAATTTTCAAAACCCCGCCTTTTTAAAAATTCTGGGCACGGGCCTGCTTGGGGCGACGGGTTTTCAATTGAATTCCACGCGCCCATTCTATCCCGACAACACCACTGCGATAATCTTTTTAATTTAGACAGATTTTAGAGAAGTACCTTGGAGTTCCTTGTTCGACTTAAGTTAAAGCGTAATTCAAAAATACGTCGGGAATGCTGGACCATTGCACACGTTTTTACATCAAACAGCTAACGGATTTCACTAGTTTGTAGAATGTTGAACATTTCGAATTTCGAAAATCGGTAATGTAAATAAATTCTTAATTTACTCTCTATTGTCTTTTTTCCTAATTAGCGTTACAACTGCTTAAAAAAAAAAAATATATATATATATATATATATATATACACATACATATATAATAAAGAATTTATACGTTTTCGACTATATCGCGAGAAATAATAAAAGTCGCTATCGGGCTGCTAGGTTTATTTTTTTTTTTTTTAATTTCCAGCTGCGCAATCAGTTTAGAGGTTAGTTTTTCTTCGTTTACAAGTGACGCGGGAAGATTTGAAATTTCTGTATAGTAATCGTCTGCGACACAACTAGAGCGATTTTTAATCTCTAAATGGAGTTGATAAAAAAGTTTACACTTTAAACTTTTCACGAAGTGGTAAATTTTGTTTCTTTGTTTCTTCTACGACTCATCGAGAAGAGAAGAACGGGATTATTTTTCGCCCTTCCGACTTTCGCGCCACACCTAAGAATGTTTGAAAGGTTTTTTTGGGGGGTTTTTCTTTTTGTTTTTTTCCATAAAGTTGGAAAGCATGTCACATGAAAATAACTGTGGTGAATTTAATGAGCGCGCTTCATACGGCTGAATAATGTCACTTAAAGGAACGTACTCACACATTTGAAGTATTACCGGATGAAAACTTTGCTAATAAAAAATGTAAAAGTACTTTCCCGTTTAGTTCTGTACAGAGTTTTTTTCGGCTTCTCGACAAATTTCAGGTTTTACTGGCAAACGTTTTGATTCTTCTTTCTTTTCATAGTATTCAGCTAGAAGACTTTACACGATATTTATTGAGTTTCGACTAATTTATTTTAATTTTTGACTCGTCCTTGGACACATCAGCGGGGTGTCCGGCAATGAGAAGGTCGATGTGTTCTCGCCAATACCAGAGGATGCGGACCTACCATCCGCAATGTTGCATTTTTTTTCCCCTAAGGAAGTGCGAGAACCAGTAGAAAACAGAATGGGCAGCTACTCTACAACATTCTTGAAAAAACATTAAGCCTACAGTCGAACCATGGTGGCCACCCGAAGGAATATCCCGGCACAATTTTTTAGCCGGCTGCGAATCGGCCACGTCACTGTCTCGCACAGTCATATCATTAGTAAATCTTCGCCTCCAACTATGCGCTTCTTCTGCGGCCAGGCTGCTATACCAACAGTTCCACACATACTTCTCACGTGCCCCCCCCCAAAGTTCGCCACGTTCCGGATGCAACATGACCTACCCAGTAGTAACATACAGCATTATCTGGCAAATACTACAACTAACGTTTTACATATAGCCTTCGTTAGAACGAGTAGTTTGACCGAACATATAAAGTTACCTCCGTATATGTGCTGTAATGACCTTAGTAGTTACAAACGGTGCATTTAAAAACGATGGGGAGGAGAATTTAAAAAAAAATAAATAAATTTTTCACTCGTAATTAATATTTTTTTGTAACAAAAGGAATCCCATCTTTATGTATGAGAGCGGACTCTTGTGGAAATCTACACTCAGACCACTCCTCGGTTATATGTATGAAAAAAAAAAAATATCAGCAAAAAAAAAAAAAGGTTTCCACTAACTTATTTTCGCGCAATATAATAAAATCCACATTTAATTTGTATATAACTCAAAACGAAAGTCTTTCGTTCGCATATATTGAGAGGCATTTAGTAATTTGGAATTATGCTACCCCCGCCGAGACTCGTCTGTTCTGTTCCTCCGCAAAAACAATTCGCTTTTAGCACTTGTTCTCAAAGGTTTTTCTTCACCAATTTATCCTAGAACGGAACTTTAACGCGTCTTTTGAACAGAGCAAAAACTACCTCCGATAGTGTTCAATCTCAGTAAATAAGCGTTAAAATTAAAAAAAAAAAAAAATCTCAGAGTTATTGTTGACGTGCAGATACGTCGGTACATTGGAAATGAAGATGACGCAAATTTAGAATAATCGATTATTTTACAGTTTCCCGATTTGCGGTTATTCCGAGATATTGGTCCGGAGGAATCAGGCCGCTGTCTGATTTGTAAATGCCGGGAGGATAAAGCGAACCGAAACTATTCGTAAGCGGAATATGTAAACCGATTCGGAAACGTATATTGCAAACTAGTGTAACTGTTTTTTGAACTGACATCAGTGAGAAAATGTTCCCAAGGAGGAGCCGTTCCGAAATATTCCGGAAATTTTGTGGACTTTTCGGATAGTAGAATAAATCGGTCCTTGCACCATCTGTAATAAACCATTATTGGTCTTATGGGATGGTGAAATTCTTTTTACAAAAATTCTATTCTATGATCATCATGTATTTCACATTGCTAAATAATGTTTTCAATTGAGCCAATCTCTCCATTGATTATTCGTTATTATGTCCAGCTTATGTAATATTTCCGCAGTTCTTATGTGACCCGTACGTATTCGGCATAAATAACGTATAAATTCTACGAATTTATAAATAATAATAACTTAATAAAATAAAATAAAATAAAATAAAATAAATAAAAGAATCGGTACTTGCGAAAATGTTAAAAATAATATTTTTATTAAAGGTTATGATTAAAAAGTAAAATTATAGTATGTGTACCTGTCGAGACTGTAATTGAAAAGAGGAAAATATTTTAAGAAAATTACTTTTTTTTTTTTTTTTTTCAAATGAAATTTTAATAAATTTGAATGGAGCTAATTTTTAGCGCGATTTCTTTCGGGCGAATTTAAATTAAAGAAAATGTGATGTTGCCAGATCGTCCATAAATTTCGGGATTATTTCGAAACGAAACGGTTCCTCCTCGTAGGAGAAACATTTTAGATTATTGTGGGGCTAATTAGCGCAGCGTGGTCAGGGAGAAGGCTCGATAACGCTCTTTATCGCCAATAATTTCCGCTGCTATTCGCATCACCGATGCGACCGCGCGCCGAATAGCTGAACGGTTGTGCGAGCAGACAAAATTACGTACGCGGAAACTAGCGAGAGGAAACCGTTATGACAAACTGCCTTTAACCGTTCTTCTTCGCCTCTATCATCGTATAGCCGGTGCTATGCTATCGTTATTTTATGCGACATCTGCTGAACACTAATAACTGAACAAATAAGTAATCACTTCGGAAATGGTCAAAAATCCATATTGAGCTTTCGTCTCGGTTCAGAAGGTTTTGAGGTTTTACAAATTTAGGCGCAATGACTCTGCAACACCGGTCGACCCATGCTACTTTTATCGGTAAAGTCCACTTTTATCTCCATCGCCGTTACGTGGTTGAAAAGTTGAACTTTCTCGCATCGGAGAAAGAAAGACGAGCGCGGTTTACGGCCAAGTCAAGTACGACTGGCGCGACCTTTTCGCGCTAAAACCGCTTTCCGCAGATGCTCAATGATCTCACCGACCGGTCAAACAGTGCTGCTGCCCGAAAGTCAGTTAAGGCCGAATACGCACAAGAAATCCCGCGATAGACCGGATGGCGGGGTCGATTACGATCTGCGTGGCTCCAAGACTCTTTTTTCAATCTAATTTTGACGGGTTTACACCTGTAAAAGCAGAATTACGCTTAAATCACTAATCTTCATCACTTCAACAGCTTTCAAGTCGCCGTGAATGGGGGAAAAGAACAAAATGTACAAAAAAAAAAAAAATGTCGTTCAACAATTCGTGCTCTCACGCATAATGGGTAGTATTCGTCGAATATAAACTAACGCGCAATTATAAAATGATTCTGCCCTCGTACATATTTGCCCAACTTTACCATACGAAAACGTAGTAAACACCCTAAAGAGTTAATTAAATTACATTTCAGAAACTTCACTGGCATGTTTCGGAGACTCTATAATTAATCATGGTAAAGATATAATCGTCACCAGGATTATGATGGCAGAGCATGTCGGTGTATCGTTTTCAGTGTGTATGCAATTGTGTCGGTGTTTCCAAGATGGCAACCGCCGTCGAAGTGTACCATATTTTGATGGCACTCGTTTCACCTTCCGCTTTACGTTAATTAACGCGACTTCGGGGGTAGTTTCGATTTTTTTTTAAATTATCGCGCGCTGACCATATTATTCCGTTTAATGGTATCGCACGGAAACAATGTAAAAAAAAAAAAATGTAAAATACCCCTCCACCTTGCAAATAAACAACAACAAAATAAGACAAAAACAACCTAATAATAAACAGTGAAATCAACTCATGGTCCGACATGGAGCTAGCAGGATAATCGAAACACCACACACTGCCGCGTAATTAAAAATTAATTAAAAACGAAACGAAATAAATTCCGCGGAAAACAGAGAGTATATGAGAGCACGGTGAAAATCGGCGCGCTGGAAAGTAATGCAATTTGCTGGAGAGCGGTAATTGCTGGAAAAAAACGCAGACGGAAATTGCGGAATTGCGCGGTGGCCGATTTTTTCCGACTGGAATTATCAGGCGGTCGCCGGGTTTTTTAGCGAGCTGCGCTGCGTGCTAATCGGCCAGCGATGCGGCCAAGTCGTCGGTAATTCCATTAGAAAAAATCGATTTCGATTATCATCGAGTTTGGCGGTTAGTGCGAAGCAGCCACGCCAATTTGCCGTTTTCTTCGGACCTTTTTAGAAGAAAATTTCATTTTATGTACTTTGTAGCGACGGCAGTTCTCCTGCGCTACAAGTGGTTTAACAGGTTAGGGCAGCCCGCCGCGGAAAATCTACTCAAAACGAATTTCGCTTTCGGAAAATTTATCCTCTATTCCCGCGTCGACGCTATTACACTCTTTATCAGATAATTTCATTATTTATACGGTGGCGCGACCGCTCCGCCGACCACACTACTTCTGCCACCCTTCCAAGATGCCTCCTCTTTGTTCGCACCAGTGTGTCAGTGGCCTTTTTTTTTTTTGTTTTCGATATATCCCCTATTTTTTTCTTCCCTTTTTTCCATTGTTGTTGTTTCGCTATTAAACAGGAGCGGATTAATTATCCGAAAATATTTAGTCGTCTGCGATGGCCAGATTGCCCAGAGCTGCCTTAAGGTTTCACTTTTACGCGAAGCTATTGCCAACATAAGAAAACAAACAATCGGGGAAAAAGATACACCAAACTTCCTGCAAAATAATTTGTTACTCTACTGCAGTGTTGAACTGATACGAAATTCATGAATTGATATGAAAACTGAATTGATACGAAACTTTCTTTCTTGTCATGAATGTCGAGGTTTTTGCTGTGGTCATGCACACAATATCAATTATGATTCTCCACAATTTCTCTCCACCTTTTCCTTACACATGTTCTGAAGCTCTTTCTATTCTGCCTTGTAAACGCATCTCTCCTAGCCTGTTCATGTGGATCGCGTAGAAAGAGTACACGGCTGTGTGCTTGATTTTCATTTAAAATAGATTCGTTCGTTCTGCCGTTTGCGGACTACAGAGCATGGCAGCAAAATCTAAAGAATATTCAGAGGTTTTCGTTATTTTCATCTGGTCGCCTTTGTTTCTTTCGGGTCTCATTTAGCTTTATAACTTGGCTAAGGCTGCACGCCTATCTCTGGTTCGCACCTGTCAATATTCGAGATGAGCCTAGTTAGAGGAAACTCCGATTCTTTCACATTCGGGGTCTGTTATTGTTTTATCTATCGATACAACGGCTATTTTCGTCTGGAGCTTGTTTTCTCAACTTCGCGTATTGGTCGTCTGCGGCGCTAGCTATTAGTATTTTGAAATTGTCTTGTCGCTTATATAGCTCCCGGCCAGTCTTTCAAGGCCTCTTTGAAAAATATCCATTACGTTAAACTGCACCGTAGTCGGACTCCTTGTACAAAGTTTTCTCAGCTATCAGTTCGGCCACTATCCATGCCTTGTTTGACTGGTAAAAGGTTTTCTCGATTATAGTCGATATGTCCTAAGATGAGGTCATACATCTAGCATGCTGTTGACAGCTTTTTCGTAGTGTACGAAGCGGAGATAATCTATTATATCGGCTCTCTCGTTCCCCCGTTCCGGGCACAAAACTGTAATTTGAGGGAAAATGCACGCTTCAATCTTTTTTCCGTGGTAAAGTTATACCAATCTTTTTCCCACAGTTAAAATATATCAATCTTTTTCCGCGGTAAAATTATACCAATCTTTTTTCGGGTATACATTTGTTTCTTCGACTACTACTGCAGCATTTTTAACATTCTTCACCGTGTCTGCGACGCAAAGTGGATTTCTATCGGTGGCTTTCACGGTTCGTGTTTCTTAAGCATAATTAAACACCGAGCTCCATTTTAATTGTGCTTGAATTAACCCATCTCGTCATAAACCGCGCCTAATGATATATACTAGAGGCCGGTAAAATTGTTTGTTTAACTTCAAATATAGCCGCCTGCCTGGTAAAAATGTACACCCACTTCTGTACCATTAATTTGGTGTTCTGTGTTCTGATTTTTCGACCATTAAAGTTTCACGACCGTTTTAAAACTCCGACGGCTATCCACCGGTGAGAATATTAAAAACTATTCGTCGTCAGCAGCGACACGCTTGTCGCGTAATTTATTCGCCGCACGACGTTTGCGATTTCGAATAAATTTCGCAGTCTTTAAATTTTCTTCAATTCTTAAATTTCTTCCATTTGTTAATCTCAACAATAAACAAATTAAGCGCTTGGATGAAACGCTGGAAAGTTAATAGCGAAAAATCGGTGTAAACTTCACTTTACGGAAAACTGAGAACATCAGCAGATAATCCGACAAAAAGATTCAGTCAAGTACCTCTAGGAGGATGCACCTTGATTCGCGTTTAAATTGGAAGCAGCACGTCTGACAAAAATGTTTGGAAATGAAAGCAAAAGTGAGAAGTCTCTATTAGCTGCTAGGAAGAAACTGGCCGTTATCTATTGAAAGCAAACGACTACTTTTGTATAGAGCCATTGTTAAACCCGTTATGAATATCTATGGAATACAGTTGTGCGGTTGTGCTAGTAGTCCCAACATAGACTGTATACAAAGACGCCAGAACATTGCACTTCGCACGATCACTGCTGCATTACGAACGCAACGACGACATGATATGAAAATTCCAACGGTCATTGATGAAATTACCAGGTTCGCCTGTGAAACTGGGCTGGAGAAGCATACTAATGTCGAAGTCATACAACTCCTCGACAACTCTCTGAGGATATAGGGCGACTTAAACGCCGAAAACCATGTGACTTAGTGAAGTGACGTATAAAGTCGGAGTCACTATATTTGTAACTCTCTTCAACTTGGTCATCGTTATTGTTACAGACTAAATTGTCGTCTTAATAAAAATTTGAAAAAAAAAGGAAATGAAAAAATTTGTTAACCTGCGCCTTTTTAAATACTCTTCTTTGTAGTAACATTACAATCCAAGTCGCTCCCAAGTTCATACCTAATCTGAAATAATTGGGTACCAGAGAAATCTGGGAAAGTAAAGGCGGATCCCAAGTAGAAAGGAACTGGCCCCCATATTCTCCTTAGATCCATTAGGCTTTCTACATTATGAAAAGCTTAATTACTCAAATCATGATACCTTATCAAGGATATATGGGACTTACTTTTGTTAATAAAAGTTTACACGGAGGCGAAACACGATTGACCGGGCGTTTGTTTTTGTGTCAGTTAAATTGCTTCGATTTTAGCATTTCCATTCGTCTTCGAGATTGCTCGGTTTCGTGTGCATCTCTTTCGAGGTATTTCTTAGTTTACAAGTCTCAAAAAAAAAAAAAAAAAAGAAAGAAAATGCTAAAAGTAATAATCGTTTCACAAATAACTTTTATTTACTAAATACCCAGCCGGGTCCTCTAAAATTATTCTTGTAATAATGCTGCTTAAAAGTTTACTCGAAAAAAATTAATTTTTAATAGTTTAAACAACTGTTCCGAGCAAACTCTGATGATTCCCAGATTAAAATTGTAACTGGAAAATAACAAAATCCCTAGCCAGCCATGACGGCACTTGTATGTATATTAAGGAGCCCTCTTTCTGGACCGCTTCGGAGGGGGAAAAAGAGCATCTCGGAAATACACCGGGTTTAAACGGTTAACAGATTTTGAAAACGATGTCGAAATACTACAAAAAAAATTTGCATAAAAAAGAAACTTTTATCAGGATTAAGTAAAGAATTTCGATCATATTAGTGTCAAACTGATTTCAAACACACGCGTGCTGATATGGCGGACATCTAGTCTGGACAGCCACGACACATAACTAAACTCGCTTTTTCAGCGAACGTGTATAAAAAACGAAGCTAGTAACCTAGCGAAACCTGACTACCTTTTTGCTCCGATTTCATAGAGGTCAGCACGCACCACTATGTTATGTAATTTTTTTGAAGCCAAGCGCATGTAATTCAATCCGAAAAAGAGTGTATTGTACAATTTTCACCAGTGGCAAAGATCATAGTGAACGGCACAGAGTTACTGATGACTCGCAGTGAAAATCGTAAACGCCTTCTTTTTTCTTTGTCGAAAAGTAAGAAACAAGCTGTATAGTCCATGTTGGAACGGCATTTCGATCGTAGTGATATTAATGTTCGAGCTTTTGAATGTGCGCCACGTGGCTAATCCGCTAAAAGGGAAATTTTCCAGCGACAAAAAAATTTTTTCCGCTAATGAATTCCCTCGGTAACTTTTATGGCTTTATCGTTAGTGTTCGTGTTTCAATCCGGTAGTACGTAACCAAATTTAAAAAGTAACTATCGGAAGCGAACGAAAGACGAAAAACCAGGTTTCAGTTAAAATGCAAAAGCAAATTGGTACAAGTACACCTCGTTGTTTGAGCAAAAGCCGAAGAACAAGAGCTTCGCCACAACTATTCCTGATTAGTAAATGGTGCGGGATCGGGGAAATTTTCAGTGGTACACTTTTTAGGGTAATCAACAGCAATTCGGATGCAGCGGGATTTCACGGAGTGAACCTCCGAGAGAGAGAGAGAGAGAGAGATTTATATAGATTGGCGTGGGGTAAAAATATTACGAGATAAAAATAGTCGGCCGGAATGGCGAAAAACGCTTAGCAAGCGTTTCTGAAAATGAACGAATCAAAACGGCCATTAGAAACAATTGGCGCTGGCCACACACTGGACTGAAAAGAAAATTCTCCGAAACATTAAGCAAACAGTTAATAGTGCTAAATTGCTGCGGGCTGAAATGTCAGCGATTCCCTTTTTACATTATGCACGTGTGTATAGATAATCGTTGTCACTTTAGCGGGAAGCTGCTCGCCTAAGCCCGTTATCGTTTAATGTTTCGGCTCGAATTGCCTCTGAAACGGCCTATAATAGCGCCGATAAAGAGATTTAAACGTGAAACCGGCTCGTCTAAACCGCACAATTTAAACGACGGCCCCCTGGAAAAAAATCACGGAAAATCGAAACAAAAAAAAAAAAAAAGAAACAAACAAACTGACTTTACTGCTTTCAGACACTGCTCTATATTATATAAGGAGAAAAGTTAATTAAAAAGAAAAGCGAGAAAAAACAGAGTGTCGCCGTGAGGATGTTGTGGGGCGGAAGAGCGGTGGCGCTGACGATACCGGTCCAGATTAAAACTGGATATGGGGGGGGGGGATCTGGGAGAAGATGGCGGTCGAGATGCAAACGATTTTTCTTCCCAGATAACTAGAGTGCAGGTCCCGGCTGAAAAGTCGACGGCGCTAGCAGCGAACGTGAAAGTTTGTCGGCTTAAAAACAGATTTATAGGAAATGGTATTGAATAAGTTTTGGCCGATGCAGCGACGAGATGATGATATTATAACAGCAACTTCTTCATCTCGGTAAAAGCTCATCTCGATAGCAGTTGCTATCGTTCTGGATAATTACCACCTCGCTGCGAAATTATCTCTACCTATACTTACCGACCTCGGCACGCCGTATAAAGCCGCTTTCGACATGCTGCCGCTTACCGCTTTAGCTTTTGCCGCTCGGCGACTATAGCGACGACGGTCTAGCGTAATTACAAACTGTTTCCAACTTGTCTCGTCCCGTTCTACACTCGTTGCTACGCCGGTTGACAGCGGGCTGCTTGCAGCCGAAAGCGCTCACAGCCTCAATTTGGCCGATAAACAAAGGAAAAACTTCCGTTATAAAAATGGGAAGAAAATTGAGCTGGAAAACCCTAGTCGAAATATATATACATGTATATGTATAGAAAAGGGTGGGGGAGAGACTTGTTCGCACCTTCCCTCGAAAGTTCCGAAGAAGACATTTCGCGGAGGTATCTCGGAAAATTTCCTCGCCGATGTCGGAAAAACTTGCGCCATCATCTCAGAACCGATTTCGGGCGACGCGTTCTTCTTTTAATCGGTCCGGGAGTAAACTCGTGAAAACATAGCTGGCGCCGTCTGTGATGACGTAGTCGCGGTGGAATCTTATGAATATGGATGAAAGCGGTGGTAGCCCGTGCTGGTTTTCGCGGTAATTAATTCTTTTCTCTCGCTGCCGGCTAAACGTGGCCGATTCTTTACACTTTTTTAAGAAGTATTAATTTCGGCCGAACAGCTCCCAAGAAACGACAAAATCACAGCTGAAAACGAACTTTGACCGACCAACGAAATTCGGATTTTCTTCCCCCCTTTTTTTTTTTTTTTTTTTTTTTTTAATAACAACATCGCGTAATTTGTTAACGGTTTTAACTTTGTTTTTTCGGGTTTTTTGAAAAATTCAGTCGAATTAAAAAGAAATCGATACACGTTCAGAAATGTTTTGCGGCATCGACGAAAGCAAGTTGCTTTCCAATATTGACCGAAGTAAACGGTAGCCGATTAAAAATGTTCTCTTTCCAGCGCGGTAACTTTCCGCGCAAATGCTAATTCGTGTATTCTGCATGCCAGTCCGGAATTCATTATGCAGTACATGCACGATCATCGACGTAGGCTGCGAAAACAAAGAGCTACATGACGCGACAGCGAATGGACGGTTTAAAACGCAACTGCGCTATTCGCTTACGGAAAAACCTGTTCGAGTCGTGCTGGCCGTGCACATTGCAAGTTCAAAAAATTAGTAGTCAGCAAAATATACCAAAATGGTAAACTAATATGGAACAATAATCGGCGACGAGTTTGCTGTTGGACTTGTCAATCAAGTCGCTTAGAATGACGTTGACTAGGTGTGTGTCGCTATATTGGGAATTGTTCGTATAATAGAACCAGAGGCAGCCGACAGGTGGAGAAAGAAATTCTACAGTACAAAGGAAATACCGTAAAAAATCGGGCGTAGGACAAATGTAGATGAAGAACAGAATGAAAATTCGAAGACTGTACAAGAATCGCGGGATTATTGGGGCGTAGAAGTAAAGAGGAGATGAAGACTGCAGCGTATGGTTGGAACGTAGACGAATGATCAAGACTACGGCAGAACAACAAAAAGCTCTAAGAACGGAGGATAGGAACGAGAATGAGTTGAATTGGTCTCAGTAAATTCGTAAAAAACCCGGACCAAAACGAAATTTTTTGTTTTTATGAAACGATGAGATCGCCGGAATTTTCTTAAAAATAGAAGCAGCAGTGCTAGAGCCATTTCTTCGAAGGTGCCCTTGTGAAATTAAAGAACGAAGGAATGTATGCAGAAAAATGACGGGATTGCAAAAGTGAACGAGAAACGGTGGACGTAGCGGGCTCATCGAGTTGGAGATGATCAAATAATTGGAGAAAAAACTATTAGAAGCAATACAAATGAGCACACGTGAAATGTTTGATGAAAAAATAGTGTGTGGAAAGCCGTGAAAAGATTCGGAAAAATCAGAGTCAAGAAAACTCTCTTGAACCATTCGTAAACGTTGAAAGGGAAATGAGAGAGAAACTCGAAGAAGTTCGAAAAATAAAATCCTTATTGGAAAAAAAAAAAAAGTCGAAAAAAACGATAGCTTAAATAAAATCGTCGAAATTCATTGAAACGAAGAAATTTCTCCATTATTTGACAGGTAAACCAACAGGATTATAATGCGAGAAGATAAATGTATAAAAATGGCCTTCCTATTTGGTTCAATGATAAGGATTTTAATACAATTATTCTTTTAACGAAGGAACAGTAGAAAATGGCCGCTGGTAGTAAAAAGAAAGGCTCGCAGGAATAATCAGTGTGGGCGCCGCGAACAAAACGAAGTCTACATTTTGGTGGTTTAGGAGACTGAAGCAAAAAAAAAAGGCGAAAATGGTCTATGGCAGACGTCGATCATCCGGTTTAAACAGTTTCCTACTATTTCTAGACGTTGGAAATAAAAGAAAAAAAAAAAGAAATACAAAAATCCACAAAGACTTTTGACAACTCGATTTTATGAAAAGTTCCATGAAGCAGAATCAACATAAAGGACCAGGGCACGGATCTTGTACCGCAATTTCATTTGTGCATTTAATGTTTCTCTAATACTGATACAAGTTTTAATGTTCTCATGCTCTTCTTTTTTTTTTAATGGTTGTCCTCTAGAAAAACACATAAAAAATCCTTAAACTAAAGAAAGTGCGTTATAAGTAAAAGAATAAATAATTGTTCACGCGATTATAATTATACCATCAAATGAATTAAGGTTTTATTATATTTTTGGTGTCGCTAAAAAAACCCTTAAATAATCGCTGAGACTCCGATGATCATGAGGAAAACAGACAATAGCCCTGTGAGGATGTAAATGGATTATAACTCTGGAGGAAAGCGACCACGGGGACAACCGAGAAGACAGTGGACAGACTCCGTCAACAACGACATGGTGGAAATCGGTGTTGGGATAGAGGACGCCGAGGACCGTAGAAAATGGAGAAGAAAGTAAGCAGATTCCGCACCGGGAAATCGTTAGGAAAGAAGAAGAATCGCTATTTTCAGCATCCCCCGTAGAAATGATAAATCATCCTCACCTGCACAATCTAAAGGCAATTTTTTTAAATATTTTTCTTCACACACACACACGCACATAAATATTGCAATGTGTCCATTACATGTGACGAATAAAATTTTAGAAAATAAAATAAAAAAATAACATAAACATAATTTAATATAATTGGTGCGAGTGCGAATACGCGCGTGCCTGGAACTATTGTCGGTTGGGTAGGCAATCACCGTCCAGCAAAAACCAAAAGAATCTACCTGATTCGGTCAGCTCCAGCGGTCACGGCGGAAAAGCGTAAGAAATTTAGAATTACAGAAAAAGGATTTTTTTACGAAAATCAGTTCCGTTTCTACCGTTGAAGAAGTTACGTTTTTACCTTTGAGGAGTGACCTTTCACCGTTCATTAAGTTTGGTTTTACCTGTGATCAGTAAAGGAGTCGTTTTTCTACCTGCGCCGAGAAGTTGTTCGGTTTCACGGAAGTTTCGCTTTTCGATCAATTTAAGAAAACAGTTGTGGTTTTCGTTCGGAAAAGGATAAATTATCGGATATTCGCGACCATAAAAAGAAAAGGCGAAAATTTCTCCGTGCCGACCGGCCGCCGTATCGCCAACCTACGGATCCCGGTGTATACACCTTTGTAAGCGTTATTTTCGGAAAAAATTATCGTGTTTTTCAGCGGTTATACCGAAAGATAGGTGTCACGTTTTTTCTAATATATTATTTTTTTTCAAATATCAACCAAAATATTTCATCTCCTACCAATAATAATCATCACGATTTAAATAATTTAATAAAAATCTAACGAAATAATAAAATTTAAATAAATTCTTAATTTAAATCCACAAGCTCGTTAGGAACTCGTGGTTGGCATCCCTGTTGGATTAAAGTAAGCGATAACGTTTATATATTATAATATATATATATATATATATATCTTTGCAGATTACACTTTTAATTTGTATCTGCGGGGTCTTTTGAGGTTAATTCTTATTAATATTTCGAAAATTAGGACGTTCTGCTCTATACGTAGTTCTTACAACGGCATATCGCTTTCAATTCTATGTACAGCTGCGTACGAACTGAAGTGAGTTTTTCAGATAGATGCGGAATTGTTACTCGCACGAGATGAAATTAATTAATCTTCCACAACTATTCCTTACTCGCGTAAAGATGTAAAAAGATTGTATGTGAAACACGTACGATTTACAAAATGCGCAATTCCATATAGAATTGTAAATTGAAATTGTCACTTTTGTATAATTATTACCTGTTTTTTTATAGCGTATTGTAAATTTTAACAATTATCTGCGCGATTATTATAAGATACTAATTATGTCGCTAGCATATCCACGATAGCGAATTAATTTTGCGGGGAATAGTTTAAAACGTCTGCAGTACGAAGCGCCATCTTTTATTTATCCGAGTATTTCGTTGTTCTTATTTTTGCGACGGGATACGTTTGTAAACCGATTTTTTAAAACATCGTCATTAACCGACTGACTGTTTTATGATATTGTATTATTGTTCAATGTCTCCGATAAACGATACCCCCACCCCGTTAGAATATAAGGACAAAAACGCTTAATCCGATAAAACAAATTTACCAATGTAATAAGTCATTCTGATTTTTGGCCATTCCATTGGCTCCGCCCATTTGTTCCGCACGACTATTTAATTTCACGCGACTTTTTTTCTTTTCTTTCTTTTTGATTACCTTTTTTCCTTTCCTTTACTATGTAAACTTGCATTTTCTTTTCGAACAGAGACCCTTTTCAAGACTTATCACTTCCAATAAATTCGCAACAATTTATCTGACAATGATCTCCAAAACTCGACATGTATACGTCAAGAATCAATAGAGTAGATGAAAAATGCGTGTAGCGTGGAGAATTACACAAATTTCTGCAAAAACTATCCTAGCCAAATTATGGGAAAAAAGTAAACAGGAAAAATAAATAAAAAAATAAAAAAAAACAAAAAAACAAAGTGGTTTTGTATAAAATATCAATAACAATAATAATAGTAATTGAATAGAAAAAAACCTAAAATACTATGAATTTAAAAGAGCGCTATTACCTCGGGTAATAGGTATGACGAAGCAAGATGAACCGAATGTTCATGCAAGTAACTTTTTGATTCGGGCGCGTTGAACGTGAACTATTTATAACGGCAAGTTATTTCGTTTGGAAGGCGAACGATAATGTTAAGATAAATAAATATTATCGAATTTTATTTACATCTTCTAAGTTCCTTCCTCTCCTATTTTTCCCGCGCTATAGAAAAAAAAAAACAATATCCCGAGCAAGCGGGAAAAACGTTGAAATTTCAATGGCGCCATTTATTTCGCGAATTCTTAAGTATGTCTATTCATTTGAAAATTTTTTTCCTGAAAATTCGGTAATATTTGAAACGGAGCGCGCCTTTCGGAAAGGAAAATTTAAAATTTTCTCCATTTTAAGTTGCACGGGAAAAACTCGCGTCGACACACATACACACAAAAACGCCTTTTGTTTAATCAAGTCTGACGAACTTTTCCGGCAGTAGGCGATATTTCTCGAGGAAAAATCGGTAATGAAAATCATTTCTCCTATAAGAGCGGTTAATTTGCGCGAATGGCAGAGCACGATCCGCAGTCAGAGATTTTATCCGGACCAGGAGAAGCTGTTGTTAAATAAATTCCGGCACGGAAAAAATAAAGAGGAAATTAACGTTTATATTCTCCGGAGTTCGGATGTATTTAGGAGAAGCCCGCTGCTGCTGCTGAACTCAACCCCTCACCTCCCAACCGCGCTCCGAGCACAGAAGGTATAGAGAACAATTGTCGGAAACAACTTATTTCGGCATAGTAGAGCGCCATTTAGTAACAAGTGGTCCTTATCTGCCGCTGGAAAAGTTGCAAACTTCCCGTTCGCAGTTCGCGCTGGAAATCATCTACATGGCGAGAAATTAAATTTCGAACTTCGCAAATTGCCGATTTTAAAGATGAACTTTTAATTACCAGTTCGAACAGGTAGAACGTGCTGCTCCGGCATCGTTCGACGCGCTGAAACTTTTTGCAGCCGCTCGCATCTTCCGCGATAGCTCTTAATCGCCACAAGTCGCTCGGACGAACACGTGCATTGTGTCGGTTCGATTTTGGCGCGGCGGAAAAACCGAAGAAAGCGAAAAATCACGTTTCCGAATTCTGCAGATTTCGAAGCGGCTTCTCGGTCGTTAATTCGGACGGGCACACGTATGCAGAGCACCGCGAAACGCGGCCTTTAATGACTCTCCGTTCGCCTGCAGCGGGTCCAGGCCTCCGGAACGGCAGGACTAGCTCTGTGCGGGATTCGACACGATGAGGTCGTTAAGTGAAACGACTCGACTTAGACAGAAGAACGAAAATAAACAGGCCGGCGCACCGAGGAGGCAGCTTGTTCGCGTTCCCAAATTTTATAAATGAACATGCCCCCGAGGCTCCACCGATACCTCGCCCTCGAAAACCGCGAACTGTCGGATGATTAATGTCGCATTTAGAAAGTTTAACAAGAAAACTGGACCGTTTTTACACCGCACTCGCCGCGTTCCAGTTTCCGAAGCGATGCTCGTTCGCGCGCGCGCGCCGGTCTACACATATATTAAAAGTTTTCTGTACGGCGCAGCCGTTGACAATCAATCATACGCACATGAATGCAAAGGTCGCAGACTCACAACAACGACGACGATGACGACGTGGAGCGGCAAATAGTTTTAAAGAGAAATATTACACTCGACCTAATCGACGATAACGGCGAGGCGACTTGCGACAGACTTTGTCGTGCGAACGATTATTATTCATTCGGACACGAGGTTCCGGTCGATACGCGCATTGCCAGCCGGAATAACTCGCGTCCGAACGATAACCGGCCTCGGAAAGTGTGCAACCACCTTAAAGCAATCAGCCGGCCTCGACGAACAAGTCTGCGAGAGTCACCTACGAAGATCAGTGACGCTCCAGGAATCCCGACGACCGTGTGCGCACCGTATCGGCAAATGTCAGGTTGCGCTGCAACATGTAAAAGGCAGGTCGCGACAAATTCTAGGGTTGTCCGGGCCGGCTTTTGAATTGTCTCACTCTATTCGGTCGGTCCGACGATATGACACACTCTTGCTATATATTGAAATTTAGGCGCGGAAATTGGCGAAATGGCAAATTTATTTAGGTGCAAATTTTTAAGCTTCCGCGAGATGGCGAACGTCGCTCGAACCGCTAAACGTCGTTTCTCGGCCCCTCCGCGACTGTTCTGATAGGTTTCGATGTTCAACGGCAAACATTGGACCCGTGAGAAAGTATGGAGCGAACCTATTCCTCTTTTTTTTTTTTTCCCCCGTATTTAGAGCGAATTAATATTTGGCCAGAGAATTCGTACATTTCGGTTTACTGGTGTGCCGTTTTGATTAAACATGTTAGCGTTTTTCTACTGAAAAAAAAAAAAAAAAAAAAAACTCACCTTCCTTTTAAAGTATATCAAACTAACATTCACGCGAGGATTTCGGAAGCCGCTACTCATTGGCAATTGACTGTTTTTTTTTTCTTTTTTTTCGCTTAAGAAAACTTGCCGCCAGCTTTCTCACGAAACGTCGCCAGCTTTTACTGAACGTCAATTGAATTTTCCTTAATCACCCGGATATCGAATTATACTGCCTCAGATTCCGAATATCGTTCCGCTACATCGCCCAATTTTCGTTTTATTCCCTACTGATGACAGCCTCCTTTTTTAGGCATCCGATAACAGTTTCGTTTCTCTTTAATTGCGATACGCTTACTGTTTGCCTGTGGTGCAGCGAGTATGCCATTTTTACGATTTCATCAGTAACAGCCGAAGTACCGAAAAGCGAAGAACAAGTAAATGAACGAAAAAGCGAGGCGATTAATACGCCCCCCCCTCCCCCTAATAATTCGTAAAGATATGACCTGTTCCCGCGGTTCATTATCGGAAATATAAACACACACGGTAGAAGCAGCAGCATTGGCGCTGCCATTTCTCACAGGGCGCGATGCATTTGACGTTGACTGAAAGTGTAATCCAGAGCGAGAAACTTTTATATATGCGGCTTGCGGAATAGGCTGGCAGCAGATTCAAAGGCAAGCGACATCCGGAATATTTATTAAGCGGCCCGTAAAATTAATTCGATCGCTGAAATATATATTTCGGCCGCAGACGAAATTGTACAGAACGAGACAACACCAAGGAGCCGAATGAGTTTCTAAGGTGAATTACAATAAATTAATCCGGCAAAATGTGGACTTTTCTCTCGTTCTGGAAAACTCCACGTATCGAAGAAATATAAATGAAATAATCCGTTCACGGTGAAAGGAACCGCCTCAATATTCACTGTAAATCCGTTACGCTTAGTACATTGCGAAGCTCGACTTTACTAGACCACGGACGCGTTCTGTCAGCGGTATGGCACTCGTTTCAACGCAAAGAAGTATACGTCCGATGCCCCAGAAGAGTAGTAAATTGCTATTTTCGAAATATGGAACTTCGCCACCCGGAATATTCTTCCCTCCGTATCACTGAGCTATCTGAAATTAGCTTTTCCGAAAAATATTTCGTACCTCAACAAATCGTCACGAAAATACACACAGTTTCTCGTACGTAGAACACAAATAAGCTCTTGAGAAGTTGGCTCTTCGCTACTGCTGCTCAGTTCGGACGACCAAAATAACTTTCAACAACCGAGTACACAAATTAAACATAAAAATTAAAACGACTGAATGGTTCCGAGCAATTTGCTATTTTTAGAAATGCAGACCAGAAAATAACATTACATCATTCCATATCTCGTGCGTATTTAATAAATAGAAATAAAACTAGTCGCAAGATGTCAACTACAAAACTAAATGAAAACAAAAACATCAAACCAGTTTCGGATTAATAGAATCAAAAGTCTAAATGATCTATACAATTTCTTTTTCTGTTTTTTTTTTTTTTTTTTTTTTTTTTGTATATAATACATATATACAAAAGCTAAGCCTTTCGTGCCTCTCCCGCCTGGAGACACCACCGAACCTACAGCTCTATCACTTCTATACTTTGTATAGAACGAGGAAAATTAGCATCGTCATTCTAATAAATCTTTATTTAATGTCACGCATTTTGGAACAAATTTTTGCGTCCTTTTTTTCCTTTGTTCTTAAGCCAATGTTCTTGTAGACGAACCCAAAAAAAAAAAAAAAAAAAAAAAAAAAACTGTGACAACAAATAGTAGGTGTTTGGTTAAGAATGAATGCGTCATTAATACGGATATTATATATACAAATATACACACACACACACTTATATATATATATATATATATATATATATATTTATATATACAGGGCAGGATAAAATATGCTACACACTATTTCTCAAATACGGAACATTTGAGAATAATATTACGAAAATTAAACTTTTGACTAGTGAAATGACTTTGATAGTTCAAAAATGGTTTTAGGAGATAGCTTGAAGTTCCTAGCACATATTAACGGGTTTGTTCAATCGAAAAGTGCGTACACCAACAACCTCGTATAGCATTCTAAGTGAGTGGCGATTGCAGCCCAGACTTTAATGAATATCATACATTCAAAGGCGCACTCAGGATTTTTTTTTTGATCGGGGCTAGAATTTAGAAGATGAGTTAGGGAGTGGTAACTCGGTACCTCGACTAACCTATCTATTTCCGTGGTCTATAAATTAAAATTAAAAAAAAAAAATACAAAATTAACCAATATTATTTTTTAAAAAATAACAAAAACCGACGAATTTTATTTTAAAAAAGGTAATAATAATAATAGAAACGTAACATTATATTTGTATTATAGGCAAAAAGTAAATATGTATGTTTTTAAAAAAAAAAAATAAGTAAAACAAAACATTACAAAACGAAATTAAGATTTCGAAGATGTTTTGGGGCGAGCAATGGCCCCTTGGCACCCCCCTTGAGTGCGCCAATGCATACATTTCTACGTTATGGCTCATAGAAGCGCTACCAAAACCGGAAGGCGTAATTTTGTCTAAATTTCAAATTGTTTTTACTGCACGTAAATGTGTCGTTTTTCGCCAAAATGTTCGAGTTTTTTACTAATTTCGCGAATTTTCATCTAATTTGAAGTTTTTTTGCTACGTGCAATTGTACCGTCTTTTATACAAATTTCTAAGTTTTTACCCCATGGGCATTGATTTTTTTCCTTTTTTTTTCCTTCGAAATTTTCAAATTCTCTTGCTTATTTTCGTGAATAAATATTATATTGTTTCTCCGGAAACAAGAAAATATCTTAAATGTTGTTTAGTTTATATATATATGTATTTTTTGAGAATAAAAGTTTAAAAAAGTGCCGTATAGTTAATAATGGCCCACGTGTAATTTCTTCCGGCCTACTCTGTACATATATGTATGCACATATATATATATATATATAATACATACATAGAAATTTATTATTTATGCAAATTCCGGAGATTATTATAAGGGCAAAATCATGCATGGGAGATTTTGTTAATTAGCATTCAGGATTGATTGATGAATAAAATTTTGCTCAACCAGTCGTTGAAGAGAGATAAACCAACGATGTAAATGTATTCGAAAGAATATGTATAGCTAAGATGAAACAGTTATAGTCCTCGATGGGAATTGGAAAGATCAGCATCCAGCAGCCCGGTCGCCCCAGTGTTAGAAGGGTTCTCCGCGCACGACTCCGGAGGGGGAGAGGAAGAATTTTTCGATTTTCTCTTCTAAAAATTGAACGGCGACAACAAACAATTTCGCGGCAAAAAGGTACTCGTGAGATACGTACGTTTCGAGTCGAATCAGATTTAAAAAAAGTCGAAGGGTTACTTTATTTCATTTTGTCTGGTTTTTTTTATTTCTTTTTTCGAACCCAGCGCGAATGTAATTTTTGTACGTTTTCAGCGCACTGCATCCGAACCAGGTAAGGCAACTGAACCACTACGTCACGGTAGCTGTTGTTGACAAGTTTTCTTAAGAGTACTTTAATAACAGCTATTTATATTATATATCATCGCGACAAATATTCGTAATGGTTGCAGCAACATTAACGTTTAGACTCTTGTGATCTATTGTTTCTCATCGAAATCTACATTCGCTGCTACAAATACTAGAGCCACAAGACGGCAAAAATCGATCATTTTCACCTCTTTTTCGGATTTTCAGTTTTTAATTTAATTTCCTTTCGACACAAAATTGAACACCGTTTCTATTATTTTAACTGCGCGATAGATCACAGTGTCTTTAATTGTTACAAAAAACGTTCGATAATTTCAGTTTGGTTTTATTTTCTGCGTATACTAATCCTACTAAGTAGTTATTCGAACGAATCATTTTTCGAAAATAATTCAAAATCGATATCTCCGAGAGAAATAGCGCATCTCAGTAACGAAACTTGGCTGAAGCAGAATCGAGAAGTGCGTGACAAAAGTGCAAACAGAGATGCGAAGAATCTTTCGTGTTAGTTTAGACGAACCGAAAAAAAAAGTGCCGTGCCAGAGACGAAAAAGCTACGACCGCACGACAAAAGCGGCGATTTACGCAAAAATCCGATGATGGGCCATTAACCGAGAGCGATTCCAAGTCCGATTCTGACGAACCGTTTGATGCGATACTACGTTGAGCACCGGTTACAAGACTGCAGACCGATTGTCGCGAGAGCAAATTCCGAAACAATTTCGGAGAACGTTGCCGCGGGTTCATCGGAAGAGGAGACGTTATGACGTAAAGACATCGGCTACAGATAATTACCAACAGATGCTCGGAGCGGCAGATTAAAGACTGTAAGTTGCGTGTATTGCGTCGCTGCCGACGAATATATTTTAGCTTATGGGCCGGGGCGCTTCGACAAGGTGGTCGACTAGAAGCTCGCCGAAATGGTTTTGCGTTATTAGTCCGTTTCAGCTACAGCTGCGGACGATACTTCCATATCTCATACATTGCGCACTACTTGCGTTACACGTGCCGTTGCCACACTGGCCCGGTTGCGAGATAATAAAGGACAGCTTGTGCATCGTGGAATGCGCGGGTACAGTTGGAATTTTTAGCCGTGCAATAAATAGGTGTTAAAATCAGGGCAAGTTGGTCGTATCCGGCGAACGGACCACCGCGGCAGTATGCCATTAAATCGAATACCACCGGTAAAATGTTGCTGTACCCCGTTCGCGGTAAAAGCTTTCGTAATTAATTTATTTATCCGCGCAGGTAAGGAACAGCAGCCCTGTAAATGCACTCCTCATCTGGACAGAATGCTGTTATGATATTAATGCGCGCTACCGAATCTCCGCTATAGTGTATAATAAGGATGGTACTTTTCTAAGGCATAGGTAAAAAAAGGGAGAAGAAACATTGAATTGAGGCTATACATTACGGTTGAGGGGGTGTACATAAATTAACGTACAACTGTAGCGATAATTAGTTCTTATATTATTGAGTAGTTTGTGTTGGAAAGCCGCAGACGTGTCTTGTGGGACGTACGAATAATCATTTAAAAGACAAAAATACAAATAACCGATCCAGTTTAATTTTTTTAGTACAAAACAAAAGTCGCACTTATATCGATCGCGGAATTAATTCTGAAATACGTTGCAATCGCATTTCTCGAGAAGTGAATGCTGCCGGTAGCGGCAAAAGCTGCATTTATTAACGAACGATCGAAAAGATATTAGCCCGAAACCGGAGAGAACACCGGTTAAATTTTTAACACAACGTTGAAAAATTTCGCGCTATTCCAGCTGCCTCTTTAAACTCTCCGCCAACCGTGTACGGTGTCCGAAAAAAATGTTTGAAATGCAGAAATTCCTCGAATGTTAATAAACGTACCAGATCAACTATTGCAAACGTAATCGAAAAGCGAGAAAATTCATACAGATAATTTAATAACTTCAACCGCTACCATGTTCCGGCTATCATTAGGCAGTTCCTTTGTCGAGTTCGCGGCGTAACATATTTCCCTATTCCCGATAGATCATAATAACCGGCGAATGCTCCTTGTTACCTTGTGCTTCAATACCAAATAATTGTGTTTACCCTTTCGCTGTAGAAATATTAACTTTCCTTTTTCGATGTGTACACGTTTCGCATAATAATTTTATACTGTCGCTGACACCACACACATAGACCAAAATCAACTAATAGCGCACAACCCTATCCTTTTTAACTTTCATACTTGGATCAAAAAGCTAGAGTCAATAAAATATGTGTCATTTCTGCGCTAGGCACAAAAACCCTGTAACGTTTTTGTGACATTATATAAATTTTTCGTTGCGGAACTTAAAGAAAGCTACTAATGAAGTCTGCGAATTGTCGTATAAACGACTCAATCAATTAAAATCGAATCTCTTATCAAAATTGTACAAGAATATTATCTGGCGGTCCAAGAGTGTCCCACGAGGTTCGAATAATCAGGTTATATATATATATAAATATACATATATATATATATATATATATATGTACATGTCATCGCAATAGCCTCGGAAGTCTCGGGTTCAATCCCGGGCGATGATAGAATTATGCACGCTAGTTAGTATACAGCAGTATAGTCACACTTAGGGAACTGCACGCGGTAACAAACAACTATAGTCGGTGGCGGATTTAGACCTCCTATTGATCAAATTTCTCGAGTAGGAAAAAATGTTACGATCTAGTACCGCTAATAAAGAGATATTACTTCCGGTAAATATAACTTACCGAAATACAAATAAAATCTTCTAAAATTTGGCTATTAAATACCGATAAGATCACAACAAAAAAGAAGGTCACAACTGAAATCGAAACACTTTAGCCGTTGGTGATTTTAGTATTATATATTTTAAAATATATCAAGTGTTACTAATTTACCATTGCAAAGCAATATTTTAATTTGCCTTTAAAGACTTTTAATGCATTCTTCCTTTCTTCCATTCGTGTCAAAGATAAAGCTGATGTACAGTATGACATTTTTTTTTCTTCCTATAAAAGTTTGTAATGATTCTTTGATATATATATATACATGATAAGGATTTTTTTCTGAAAAAAAGTATTTAAATGCGCCCAATTGCCTTACAATTATATACATTACTATATACGTAGGGATGCACACCTAAGAGATAGACAGATATTATATTGCTTACAACAGGATTGTCATTCGCACAATGCGTACGTCAATCAGAGGATCGTGACAAATGACGGAAAATCACAAATTCACTGGTGGATTAAATGTGAATCACGATACCCCACCTAGGGTGACGACTGTAGATGATCCCTTGAACCCTCTTGCTCTCATTTCTGTCTCGTTCTCTTCTATACTTTGTATAAAATGATCAAAATTTACAACGTAATTCTTACTGACATCAACAAATAACATAATCACAAAAATCTTGTCCTAACGTTTAACTTCCATTATATAAAATTAAAACATTTTTTCGTTACATAAAATTGGGACATTTTTTCTAATGGGGGGTAGCCTAAGAATTACGTTGTAATTAATATATATATATATATATATATTCGCAGTTAAAGTGCCTGCCGCCAAAATACACAATACTTATTTCGAGATTACACGTCGGTCTGTAATTATTATTTCGGAAACTATATTCTGTATATTCTGATCTATGTCATTGTTATTACATGAAAAAATTCTGAGGTTTCGAATGGATCTTTGAATAAACTTCCGAATGCATTCAGGCATCTAAGTGCTTTTATATATTTCCGCCAATCGCTCCGGTTATTATCCCCGGTACATTTCAATAGGTTTTCTCCGGTTTCGAAATATGTCATACCGCGCGAATCGTATTCTTTTTAAAGTTCGGTTCTCTTTGCAAATATTCGTAAGTACGAAATACGAAAAGGAAACAAATTCCCCAAAATTTACTGAAATGAGACCAAGTACGAAATAGGGAAAGAACAGTTATCGAACACTGTTTAATCGCAATAATACGATTGAACACTGCTACAATTTACTCGATGACATAAACACAGAAAGATGACTATTTTAATTTTAAAATTCAACTAACGCATAGTTAGCTATCCAGTTGGTTAGACGGCGGATTTTCGCTCGACCCTAGTTCGAAGTATCGAAAAGATAACGAAAAATGTTGAACGGTTACGAAGTTTGCGCGTTCAAAGAAAAAAAACGAACTTCATCAAATTTCATCTGAAAAGAAAAGTTACTATTCGTCTTTCTACCAATTGAACTAAAAAGTTTGTGAAAATAGTTGCACCATAATTATCTATAACACATATGTGTAATATATAGAAGCACTCCCTAGACTCCTAGACGAAAGTCATCCGTAATTCTTATAGAAGTGTCGATTTGCGCAAAACCAAATAAATGTCTCATAGGAAAGATAAACAGCAGTTTACCGATTATACTTTACAGGATATTTCATATGAAAATGTTAGAACCAAAAAAGGTTTCGTGTTTTTCTATTTCTATAAAACTCTATAATTACTAGATGACCGGATTATTCTGATCCATAATTCTTCTTCTATTTTATAATAAGTGTACACTCTTAAAAAACACAGTGAATAGAGATATTAAACAGTATCACTAACAGAATCGAAACGGCGAATAATATTTTAATTTCCTAGTTTTTGTTTTTTTTTTCAGATTTCTTTTGGACAGAAAACAATTTCGCTAGTTGTAGGTAGTTGTTAAAAACTTTGCGCTTCCCGGGGAAATATTTCTGCTAAGGCGTGAGATTGTGCGCGTTTAGCATTCAAAATAATAAGTCTTCTCACGTTGGGAACTTTCAAAAATAATCATTCCCCATCTTCAATGGTCCTTCACGCAGTTCTGTCCGCACTTAACCTGTCACCCCTTCATTTCCCCAATTTGCAATGAATATAGACGAATAACTCTACTCCCATTCATTCTTCAAATCATCCTCTTCGATCGTCGAGAAAACAAGACGTAACGAGTCTGCTAAAATTCGAAACAGTTTGTCGATTTTCCGACTTTTTGATCGCTAACTAAATTACCGCTGGTCAATTGTCGTAGAATATGTTGTTGATTAAACGGGCTATTCTAATTACCGAAATTACGTCTTACAAGGAGAGGTCACGATCTGCGGGTCACCGATTTTGATGAAACTTTGCAGATCGATAGAAGACCATGAGTATATAAACTGTGTAAAATATTAGAGTGCAACGTTTTGATTTACGCGAGAAATTTAAATTTTTAGAAGACGAATTAACCGGATGATATATATAGCCGTTTAGACAAAAAAATATGCAATAAATTCCAGATCATGTTTATATACCTTGTGCAAATAATTCGGAAGACTGATAATTCCAAAATGAAGTATATTAAACAAAAAAATTATTCAAAAACAATAAATTAATTTAAAAAATTCAATTTTTAATTTCATAAAAATTTAAACATGTCATTTATTACATTTATATACTATAAAAATACAAACTACATTATATATGTTTTGTGGTGTAGTGGTAAAAGTGACGTATATTTATACATACTTGGAAGTAAGGTGTCCAGGTTCGAATCCCGCCCCGTGGTGTTCCATAAAATTTTTAATTCTTATATTTTAAATTATTAATTGTTATTATCTAATTATTTCAATTCTTTATATATCACTATATAAATATAATAACAATTTTTAAACATTTAAATTATTTAACGACTGTTTTTGTACATGGCTTCCGTCTAAACATTCAGATAAACGTGAAATATTTTTAAATGTAAATGAAATTTGTTTTTCAAATGAAAAATTAAAAGAACTTTACACTTGCGATAATAATTCATTTATATGTTGCAGTAAATGTCGCAGGAATTGCTGTTTTATTTGTTTTTATGATCTATGTCACCCTAAATTATGTAAATAAAAATTAAGTTTGTAGCATTTTAATTATAACTGATATTCAGCAACTCTCTTATTTCATATGTAGATAAGTATATTTTTTTTATTTATATTTATATACACATATGTATATAATGAATTCGTTGTGTATAAAACATATTTATCTTACGCTTTATTATATTTATGTAGTTATGTATAAAGAATTGAACTAATTAGATAATAACAATTAATAATTTAAAATATAAGAATCAAAAATTTTATGGAACACCACGAGGGGGGGGGGGGATTCGAACCTGGACACCTTACTTCCAAGTATGTATAAATAGACGTCACTTTTACCACTACACCACAAAACATATACAATGTAATTTGTATTTTTATGGTATATAAATGTAATAAATAACATGTTTAAATTTTTATGAAATTAAAAATTGAATTTTTTAAATTATTTTATTGTTTTTTAATAATTTTTTTTTATTTAATATACTTCATTTTGGAATAATCAGTCTTCTGAATTATTTGCACAAGGTATATAAACATGATCTGGAATTTCTTGCATATTTTTGTCTAAACGGCTATATATATCATCCGGTTAATTCGTCTTCTAAAAATTTAAATTTCTCGCGTAAATCAAAACGTTGCACTCTAATATTTTACAAAGTTTATATACTCATGGTCTTCTATCGATCTGCAAAGTTTCACCAAAATCGGTGACCCGCAGATCGTGACCTCTCCTTGTCAGATAAATTAGCGATCAGCTCTAACCGGTGACCTTTTTCTCATTGATAATACGCGTATTGACAATCGAAATCTCTATCGGCTCTTACTTACCGCTATTACTAATTCGAGAAAATGAATACGGAATTCAGATCAACTCTTAAATCTCGTTTATTCGGATTTTGTTAACCTTTTTTGTTTTCTTTTTCCGTAACGATCGACGCATTAGAGAATAAAATACAGTTGGTATAATCGGATTTACAAAAGAATTTCAGTATTTTAACTGATGATGATTTGTGTTTGCAATCTTTTTCCAAGCAAGTCGGAAAAATTTTGAACGTCATTTTTTTTTTTGTTTTTCAATTACTGCAAATATTTTCAGCACCGACTCTACAGAGTAATTGCACTCCTCCGAAAGGAACACTGTCGCCGGACAAAACTACTGATTTCATTGGCGCCGAACGATAATTAATTTCCTCTTTTTGTGACCATGTTTGAAATTATAATTATAGTAATTTCCTTTTTTCTAAACGTCGTATCGCAGGCTCTTTCAAGTACAGGATTTTTGATAATAATTTTTAGATAGGTTTTTAAAAAACACACAAACACACATGTCCCGGACAGAAACTAGACAAAAACGTTTACAGCTCTCGAATAGTCGGAGAGTTACTTTTCTTTTTAATCGACAAATTTTCGTCATTTTCCAAATGTGACTCCTACGTTCTCTCTTTTCATGTCTATTCTTGTTCTGGAAATGGCTCTTGGTTCCGTGTCGGATAAAATAAAAATATAGCTGCCCAAGGGGGTAAAAAAGAAAAGCTGCAAGATAAGGAATTTGAGAAAATTCCGCAGTTTTGTTTTTTTTTTTTTTTTAATCTCCTCGAAATTATAGAAAGGAAAAATAGATGAATTTTTAAAATTTTAAAAATAAGGGACGAAATCGGGAGTATATTCAGGTATCCTCTATTAAAATTTTTTCCTTTTCTTGATCAGTCGGCGGTTCTTTATATAGTCTCATTTTCGTTCGTTTTGCGGCACTTCTTCGTGTTTATCAGAGATCTATGTTTAATTTATTTCGTTTCCGATAAGATTTTTCTATATAACGTATAGTTAAAAATTTGAAGAGTTAGACTTGGAAGCGGCCAGCTCATTAATGTATACATTATACGTGTATAGTTTAGGGCGATTTCTGTAAAATGGTCTGGAAGAAAAATTTCAGGCGAGGCTTAAAGAAAGCAAAAAATTATTTTCATTTAAACACACAATTCGATTTTAAAATACGATTTTTTTTTAATATCCCGATTTTTTTTTTTAATAACCCGATTTGTTTTTTAATATCCCGATTTTTTTTTAATAACCCAATTTTTTTTTAATATCCCGATTTGTTTTTTAATATCCCGATTTGTTTTTTAATAACCCGATTTGTTTTTTAATATCCCGATTTTTTTTTAATAACCCAATTTTTTTTTAATATCCCGATTTGTTTTTTAATATCCCGATTTGTTTTTTAATATCCCGATTTTTTTTTAATAACCCTCATTAGGGGGGGGGGGGGGGGGGAAGGTAAATTTTCTGACGTCATTCCTGGTGTGATTGTTGATCTAATAACGCTATTGGGTCTAGTTTTATCTGTAGCAGTTCCTGGAAAGCGTCTTTATGGACACGCGCCATCGATGTTCTATTGTTATCGATGTTGAGTTACGAACGTAATAATAATAATATTCACGTGTCCACGAGAAATACCTTAATTTTTGTGTTGAAGGAAGGGTTAATCGTTCTATTCGGGTTCGGTCGGTTTTTTTTTATCAGAACTTCGAAAAATGTACATGTAAAATTTTTCATCAAATATTATTCTTCGCTCGAAGCATTTTACGTAATGAAAATCGCAATAGTATAAAAGTACAAATTTATTCGTTAAAATAACGACATAACGTCCACTCATTGAATAAATATTGAAATGTACCCTTTTTTATGTAAAAGTTCACTCTGAATTCATTTAAAATTAAAGTAATTCAAAATCAGCAAAAAAAGGAAAAAATACATTTATGTAATTTGTCCGTATTACATTTTGTTCCAAGATCCGATTCAAGTTTTCGTTGTGCCTGGATTGATTTCAACGATCGGAAACACATTCATTGTCGTGTCGAAATTGTTGTATAGATAATTTTTGTTTTTCTCGGTCTGCAACATTTTTTTTACATATGCCCCCGAGGACTTTTCGTCATTTTTTCACTTACCTTCGCAATCAGTTCGACAGAGTCTAACTATGCCGGAATGTAAATTTGTTTATTTCTTTTTCGTTATGGTTATTTTTATTATTGTATCCCGTACGCAGTTTTTAACAGACTCGCCCGGTTTCTCAACGGCAATTTTTAACTGGACGGGGAAATATTGAACTCGATATTCTCGAGCGCGAATGCGAATAATAGAACGATGACATTTTTTCGATCATCATATTAAGTTTTCCCAGAGTCATCTTGATCGGAGACAGCGCTTCTGACGGCATCTGTGTGACTCACTGCAGCATAGGTAAGCAATAATTCAGATGAGGAGTCGAAAAAAAAAAAAAACAAAAAAAAAACAGGTTTAATTCGTTAGGTATACAGCGAACTGGTTCTTTTACGAAACTGCCATTAACATTCGATACGTTAAAAAAAAAAAAAAAAAAAGACTCAGTTATTGGACGCGTAATCGGGAAGAATGCGCGGAAAGCGTGAGAAAGTTTTATTAAAAGCTTCCTAGATTTTCGCGAAAAACGCCAGAAAAGGCGAAATTTAAAAATGTCCTGAAGTTTTATTAAGCTGAAAAAAAAGCGAAATCGCCTTACAACTAAGCTTGATGATATGGCTGCATAAAATTTGTAACAGGTGACGGGACTTATGGAGCTTCCTTTGAACAAAAAAAATAAAGAACAACTTCAAAGTGCACTCTAACCGGCATCGTCAGTAAGTAAATGAGAATAGTCGCAAAATTGATCTAACTCACGGACAGTATAAATCAAACTCAAACTTTATTTAAATATTAAGATAATAAAGAGAAAAAAAAAAGGGGACAAAAGGGGAAAAAAACAATCGAATTCTAAATCTAATCAAATAACGTTTTACAGTCAAGTTGTTAAGCGATTTATAATTTTTTTTTTGGAACACAAATTAATATGTCAAGTGAAACCTTTCGAAGAAATTAAAAAAGACACCTTTTTTCAAGGTTATTTAGACAAGATAGCACGTAAAATTTTTCAATTTTTAGGGTTTTTTTTTTTTTGAGATAGCCAGCCGAGGCCATCACCCAGCACTAGTATTGTTAGGGTTTCGCCTCCGACCGTAATTGCTCAAAATAAAAGTAAAAAAAAGCTTTAATTTTCTTTTTTTTGTTGTTTATTTTGGTTCACTTGGACTATTATTAATAAACGCTTGATTTCAGGCTTAGGAAGGAGACAGAAAAAAAAAAAAAAAAAACAAAAAAAAAACCAGTGAGAATTTATTTTTAACATTACACGAAGATAAGATCTGTAAACGCCGATTCGAAGAAAATTAACTCATTTTGCAATATCGAAACATCCGGCAAATAAGAATGGCCACATCCTCTATTAAAAATTCCTCGCGCGTTTAAAATATATTTGTGAACTTTTTCAGTCGCCAAAAACTCGGCCTTATCGGGGATGCCCGTCAACGAAATATCCGCTGAAACAAGTCAAAGCAGGTCTCACAATTTTGCCAGGCTGTCCAAATTTGTAATATCGTCCGTGTACCATGATACTTTCGAGTATTCAAATTCTCTGTAAACAGCGACACAATTGATGTTTGCCGAGTTATTCTGTTGCTTTTAAGAAATAATTTTTTAAAGCCAGCCGGAAGAGAGAGTTGTTCGAGTAATATTTATTTACCGAATTGGGGGGGGGGGCGGGGGCGTATTTATATATTAGAAAATCTCTAGTGTTTTAATAAATTCGGGTTTTAATTATTGCTGCAGAGGTAGCGAATAAAAGAGAGTTTTGAGTTGACCTCTGAACACTTACGGTGTGATTCTCAAATTGTAACCTGAAAGTAGAAGCGGATTCAGCCTACAAAAATTGGAACTTGATTTCAAGTTAAAAATGGAGAAAAAACGATATAAAAAAAAGACAAAAAATTAAAAATTTACAAAAATTTCATCAAGTCTGTGGGGGTTACCTTTTATACACACGGCTCTCAATGACTATTCCTCTAATTTTTACAAATGAAAAGCTAGTTTCCCTTTCGCAATCGTAAAAAACCAACAAAAAAAAAAAAAAAAAAAAAAACATTTCTTTAACAACCACGAAAAGGCCTTTTTTTTATTTTTTTTCATTATTCAGTCCAATTCAAATTGACAAAAACCTACACGGCACAGGCGTAGTTGCAACGAGCCGAAAGCAAGCCACATTTGAATACCTGCTTACATACGGCCGACCATAAATTTTTTAGTTAAAAAAACGACGGCTGCGAAACACGCACTTTTTTTCTTTTGCCGGATACCCGCGAAATTAAATACGATGATGCTCTAATTGAAGATTCTGAAAAAGCCAAAAACCGCCTGTCTCTTTTTACAATCAGCGTTCAGTTGGACAATAATACGCACAATATCACGATCAGCGAAACACCGAAAAGGCGGACAGCCTCAATTTCTGGAGTAAATAACGAGGAGAGTAAAACGACGAAGCTAAATCCTCATACAACGAAGCCATCTTATGAAAAAAAAAAACAGGAAGACAATAAAAAAAAATCTGCTCGCGTAAATTAAAACAATACAATTAAAAAAAAAAAAAAAAAAACGGAAACAAAGAAGGGCAGCCCGGATTAGTTCAGAAAACAAACTATGAAAATAAGCCGTGAAAACAATACAACAAAAATATGAAAATATCCTCTTTTACATTTTTCAACCGATTTCAAACTGAAAGAAATTACTTAGGAGTTTCCATAAATGCTAACTTTAATAATTAAAAAATCGGCCGCATTATAAACGCGAATGGATTTCAAAACTAAAAAAAAAAAAATCTCGCCAATTTACAAATGTTTAAACTTTACATTTGGCCGTTAGCAAAATGATATGTTCTTAAAATCTCGCCAGTACTATTCGCCTCCGTAATTACTTTTTCAGTCGCTAAATTTATTTTAAAAAAAAACAAAAAACAAAACAGTCTTTTCTGTTTTACTACATATGTGGGGTGATAAGTAGATAATACGTTTTCAGTTACTCTTTACTCGGCTGTGAAAAATAATTGAGAACGTATGTATAAATAATAGAGAAAATATATATGTATATTATGCAATAAATTTGATCGCTGGCCAGGTAAGAATAAAAGATGAACGTGTTTCGTAGCATTACACATATACAGAGAGAGCAGTGTGCGTAATCTTGTTAATTATTATAACGCGGAATAACTATTGAATCTTCCTCTCTTTTTTCTAGTACTGAAGATGGCTGGATTCCCGGGAAAACATTACCGGCATATTTTCAAATATTCAATCTGGAGGTGCTTGTTATTTATGATTTCATTTTTATTTTTAATAAGCAAATAAGCCTGATCCGGGTATTATTCTCATTTATGGGTCCCTCGATTTATAAACGGTTATGTGATTCTTCTTAAATACATACATATATTCGCCGACACCACTCCGAGATGAGGGTCTTCCATGGTTCTCATAAAAGAGTTAGTTTTAATTGACCATTTGCTCTGAAGAAATTTGAACGACGCTTTATGCCAGACAACTGGTCGCGTGTTTGATCAATCGTTTCTACGGTTCCGTTTTACATGAAAACGTTACGTCTAATTCATACTGATAGTCAATTAGTAATATACGTATGTATATTATCTATATATGTATATTAATAATTAAGAAAGATAACGATATTTTTATATCGTAGAAATTGTTAGAACATGGCCATTACGAAACTTTATTTCAAATTACACAAATTTTAGCGAAACAATATGTCTTTTTTTTTTTGTCCGTATCACATCATTGTATTAATGTAGGTCTCCCTCAGTGCTTTCTAACTGCCATCGTATGTTTTCCGAAGCCACTGCTTTTCCCTTGTTTTAACAATAATCTCCTGTTTGGGCTTCCTTGGTTCCGTTTTCCACCGTACAGTCTCCGCATTGCCAGCTCTCTTTGTGCCCGTCATTGTCCTCCAACATGTCCGATACCCGTTTGTTCATCGCTATTTTCCCACCGATGTCTCCAAGCATCTTTTTCCCCTTCGATTCCGTTTTATTCTAAAACCTAGTGCCTAGCAAAGAATGTTCCATTTTTCTTTCAGTTTACCTCAATTTTTCGATTATTTCTTTTGTTAGAGGCCAAGTTTCGGTAGCATATTACCAGCATATACACATTGGTTAAATAACATTATCATCATTTAACCAACGAAACAATATATATATATATATATATATATATATATATATATATATATATTATATAATATGTGCTAGTAAACTAATACAGCGTTCGATTCGCAACCAGCGAACATTTTGAACAAAATCGCCGTTTTTAATTTACCTAAAACATTAGGTATATATATACATGCACACATATGTATATATGCATATTGTCGTTAATGGGTAACGGTCGACGCAAAGTTTTGCCTGCAAAGTTCTCGATTATGGAAAACTCACAGCCGGAGCAGCGCATTTAGTGGAAATTACGTTATCGGGAGTGCGACAATTTTTATTATCGCGCCCCTGTAGAGGCGGGTAGGGAAAGGGGGCTAAATGTTTGGCGGAATTTTTCCAAAATTACTTGCACGAAAAACAAAATCTACCCGACAGTCGTCCTGCAGCATGCGCTAGAGCCGGTAGTAACCGGCAGCCAATCGGTAACTTCTTGCCGCGCTGGGAGTTGTAATTTCGACATTAGCCATTTTTCACAAGTTGCGCGACTTTGACGTCGGCGAAGAGGTAGGTGCCTGCGTAAATGCCCTTAATTCGAAATAAATGAAGAGCAAAGTTTTCCATCATTTCTTCTGTTTTACTTCTCGGAAATTTTTTCCGGATTTTTCCCGTTCACGCGGCCGCCGCGAGAGGGGGAACGCAGCGACGAAAATTCGAAATCTACACCGCACCACTCATCTCGGTCGACCTTTGGGACGCAAAAGAGCTCGCCTAGTCACACGGACACACCAACACGTAACGAGTATACGGTGAGGTGAAGCGAGCACATCTGTACAGAGTCGGGCAGGTGCAATGCGATGTGTCGCTGTACCACCGTACTCCGTATAGCGCGGCAAGTAGGAAATTCTCAGGAGATGTTCTCTCGCACGAAAATGACGAACGCTAGCATAGGTAGGGAAGAAAAACGAAAAAACGAATGCGGAACAATTCTGGAAAAAGATGGAATGCTATAATACGAATACGAATACGAATACGAATACGACGAAAAATATTCGAAGGAAATGATGAATAAGAAATAATCGGGCAGAAGAGGAATAAAAATAGAGCGCACGGCTCGATAACATTGAAGAATATGTAAATTACGATTGTGCGCGCCCGTCTCCCCGGGGACCGTTCGTCCCAAGTCCCCCGCTACCCCCCGCGCGTCGCAACATTATCGTCGTCCCGGGCACGCGTTGAAAAAAGCCGAAACACAGACGAAATATAAGAAATGTACTGCAAAATTCGAGAACAAAACAGCAAACGGTTTTATTTAAATATTATTTATGCGAAGCTGCTCGCGCGCGACCGTATCGTGTGTGTACTAGGGCCGGCCGCGCAGTCTCGGCTGTCGACTCCACCCTGACCAGATGCGCGCCAACTCCATTTTAAAGTAATTTTCGCCCGACAGAAGTACCTTTTATTAAAATTCATTCTCTATCGTCCCGACGCTGCGGCAGAAAAAGGAAGCTAAAAAATTTCATTTTAACGTATTTTTCCGACGCGATCACTCTGTTCCTTCCGCCGCATCGTCGATTGGTGCGCCGATCGCTAATTAGTAGCCGATTTTCAAAAAGGAGATCCGCAGCAAGCAGCATTCTGAAGAAAAACACTCGGGGTGTCCGTTTATGGGGTCGGCTGTTGGGCGATTAAAAAGACGTACGCGTAGTTTCCGCTTTCTTCCGGTGTTGAACGGTCAAGTATCGAGAGGGGCAGTTGTGTCTGTCCTCCCGGGATGCAAATTGGTCGAACTCGATAGTTTCTGCAGAGCCCGAGGATATTCTGACGAAACGCGCGCCCGGTGTGGGTGAATGAAATTATAAAAATTTACGGTAACCACCGAAAGAGAAAGAGGGCCTGACAAAGAAAAAAGAAGAGAAACTGGAGTCTGTGTCGCCGATATGTGTTATTCCGGATCGTTAATTTCTGCTTTTGCAATCGCAGTTTCACCGTTATTTATCACTTCTATGCGCGATATAGGCGGCATCTGGTTGCAAAAGACTCGAAACTCTTCCGGCCGGTTTTAAAATCAGCATTATGCGTTGCGTAGCCATTCAGTCTATCGAGCGGCGATGATTCGTAAAAATGAATAGCGGCGATTGAAAAGGATTTTCGAATGACCGCAGTAACATAAGGCGCCTGTTTCTTCTGGTAAACGAACCTTATGGAATTTCAAACTGCATCTATCAGAGTTTGCAAATTGTTAGCTTCTTCTACTAAAGAGATTTCATGAGAAAATTAAGTAACGATTTTATATTGATGAAATGAAATGTTAAAAAATGCCATGATTAAACTATTCCATAAGAATTATGAAGCTACACCATTTTTGAACGTTTCATTGGAACGATGCAAAACGATCGATCGTACTTACAACGAGGAGTAATTAAAAAAATCACGCAACATATTCGCATCGATTCGGCGTAACAATTCAACATCGGTTGAAAGATTAATTTTAAATAGTAGTCACGTTTTTTTTATTACTGTTTCGCCAATCTGTCTCGAACACGGCGAAATTGGCATGCACCTCCCGGGTAGGGACACGGTTTTCAATTATTTACACAGATACAATTGAATTTACAAATTTAACACGAATTTTAACTTTTCTTTCTTTCCAAAATTAGTAATTTCCATCTCGTGTCTAACAATATTCATACGCAATACAAACTAATTTAGTATAAACAACTAACATTTTTTCCATCTATCTGAAAATTTAAAAAATACCTGTTGACATACTACACTAAAATTTATAACGTATGCACAAAATACAGAGTGGATGATGTTGCACATGCTATACTCAGTGTAGATTACTATTACGCATTCCTACATATGTATGTATATAACTCGGCCATTTTAGCCTCGCACGGGGCTGTGCCCCTTGACCCCTCGGCTTTCATTTCTGTCTCTTTCTCTTCTATACTTTGTATAAAATGATCAAAATTTACAACGTAATTCTACACAAAAAAAAGAAAAAAGCAACATAATCACAAAAATCCTATCCTAACATTTAACATTCATTATATAAAATTAAGACATTTGTTCGTTACATTTTTCGTTATATATTTCGTTACATAAAATTGTGACATTTTTTAAATAACAATAACAAAAATCATATAAAATATAACAAACGTTACATAAAATTGGGACATTTTTTGAGACATTTTGCGTTTCATAAAATTGGGACATTTTTTGAGACATTTTGCGTTTCATAAAATTGGGACATTTTTTGAGACATTTTGCGTTTCATAAAATTGGGACATTTTTTCGAATGGGTGGTAGCCTAAGAATTACGTTGTAATTAATATGTACATGTAAGTATGTATGTACATATTTATTGACTGCATAATTCTGATAACGAATCTCACGCTCTTAAGATATTTCATTCTGGGAGCTTCACTGCAACGAGATCTGAAGTTTCATTATATATGTGCGGTCTCCACGACCGGCATTAATGCTGAATTTTTCGAATATGTTACGTGTATTGACCATGTAGTCTAGCCTCGTCACCACTAATGACAATTGAATAGAGGGAAACTGTTAAACTGCCTTCTCATTTCACGCTCATACATAGGCAATGAATCCCCCCGTTTTCAGAATACCAGAAATTCGTCATTTCCACATAAGTACCGAATTAAGATATTGTTTCTATCAACCGGGGGGAAATTCATTTTCGTCCGGTTCACATATTAAATCCGGCCGACCAGTAATGGCTTTTTGGACTATGCTTGAGTAAGTGCATTTTCATTGGCAGGTACTGTTCCACTGTTTTCCTAAACTTCAGCAGTCATCCTTTTCAGTTCATATTCATAGACCGTTCCAGCGTAATCAACTTTTCTAACACCATTGTTGTCTTTTGCTTTTTGCTTTTTCCAGTACTAATCTGAGAATTCCTACTTACTCGTACTGCAGCTGGCGTTTTTTTATCGATCAGGGTTTATTTCGCTTTTTTTTTTTTTGTTTAGATTTTGTTAACTCAGTGTTCAGAGTTCTTAATATATTTTATTAAAATCGTAACGAAAGAATAAATTCCCGTTTTTCTCGGAAAGAATTCGGGAGAAAAAAAAATCGAATTCGTTTCCGTTAGGTTTCCATTCGCATGAAGAACATTAAAAAGATGGTTCAGAATTGAATATTAAAACATTCAGCGACTCGGGGAAGTAACTTGTAAACGTGTAAAATATTATTGCCACAACTCTATGTCATAGATTAGTTGACGAACCACTAAAAAAAATAAAACATCAAAACGCTTTTTAAAACAATGTATTTCATCCGGGCAAAGTAAATTCCAATTGAGTATTAAACGCGAAATTAAAAATATACGTTAAAAAAATCAAAAACCTTTCGTTTTCTGTTGTTTTTTTTTCTCTTCTTTATGTATAGCATTAAGGGAAATATCGCGAAAAAACAATGTAGTATAATTTAGAAGTTGTATGTAACAGTTTTCATGAGAGTAGAAATTCGAAAGACTTTGCTACTATTCGGTCAAATGCTTCTGCAGAGTATGCTATGTACTCAGAACATATCGCTCTTTCTCTCTCTCTCTCTCTCTCTCTCTCTCTCTCTCTCTCTCTCTCTAGGTGTATATCTTAGAATTCGGCAAAATTTTTTACGGGAAAAGTGCAAAATTCTGCCAGACACACGTGAAAATTCACTTTTAAGTATTTCTCAACGTAGGCAGTGAAATCCGTCACTTTTATGTTCTTATAAAAAGAAAAAATACCCGCGAAAAAATCTACACAGAATATTACGAGGAAATTTTAAAAGCAGCTTTGCTCGCGTGTATTAGATTATCCGACGGGAATAATGAAGATTTATCGTTTTATTTAACTTTACCGTTGCAGCAGGCAGTGTACAAGAGTTGGAGCAACCCCTTCTCTATAGCAGAACACAGTTTGTAGGGGAGACAGAGTCTGGAATAAGCTCCGAAACAGAATATAAAACTGGGGTGTAAATGTTGTGTACTACATGTAGTAGCGTTTAAAAAAAAAAAATTGACATGTTTTATTCAGTACTTTCTTTTGTTGGTACGATATACACATTCTCTTTAGCCAGCTTAGCATTAGACAGAGATGTTTCTTTCTTTTATTTATTTATTTTTTGACTCATTTGACTAGTTTATATATATTACCGTTCCGGTGAAATTTAGATCGCACTGTATTACAAAGTGCAAACAAAAATTATCACCGCGCTCGCTTACAGTAGACCGGTCTCTAGATAAATGAAATACATTTAAAAAAAACAACCAAAAAAAAAAACATTTGGATTTTTAAAAAAATCAAAAAGAAAAGAAGAATATATATCATTTAATCCAAAGAGGTCAACCTCAAAAAAAAAAAAAAAACACTTAAAAAAAGTATAGTAGTTCTTGTCGAAAGATTTCTGGATAAATAAGGGGTAGGGTTTGTCACTAAGCAACCTCCCCGATTTTTGATTATAACGCGCAATTAATTATATACAAGAAATGTTTGTATTTCCCAAACACAACAGACGAGGGTGGTGAAAATAGAGTTTAAAGCTCCCCCCGAAAAAAAAAAAATTTGAATTAACAGCATTATTGTGAAAACCGATAAGCCATCATCATGTTTTACGAGAAAAACATATTTAGTTCTAGAGTAAATTTGATCACATCAGGCAAATTGTGGCAAAAGCCGAAAAGTTCTTTTTCAGATTGATGATGGGGGATAGTTTTCGGAGTATTTTTCCTACACATTTCGGTATTTAGTAATAATAATGGTACACAGTGTTAATGAAGTGTAATAAAAAAGGCGGAAAAATCTATATACATACATATATATATACAGTGGAAATTGTTTAACACGAAACCGGTTAACCTGAAAAATCGCTTAATACGAAACAACACTACGGTCCTGACAAAATGCCATATAATTACATGCATTTTTTTTCTTTTATCACGAAAGAAAAATCGCTTAACACGAAAAAATTTTGCTTCTCAAACGGACAAATATACCTGCTTTTCCAGTCGCATCCCTTAACAGATAAATAAAATTAACAATGGTTACTATTATTTACCCCCTGGGAATGCAATACTACTTAATTTCGGTTGACAAGTTTCCAAAAAACAATAATTTTTTATGTTTTTTTTATAATGTAATTATTTGAAGTGTATATATGTACTACCTACAAGTGCTAATGTTAGCGGAAAATCGAATTGATACATTTTACCGACATTAAAAATATTGGTGAGTTTTTAATTTTTTATTTTCGTTTTTTTTTTTTTTGCATGTTTCGGTTAACACGAAATCCTTTCAACACGAAGAAATATTTTGGTCCCTTCAGTTTCGTGTTAAACGGTTTCCACTGTATATGTGTTTAATCTGTTCCAGAAGATGATTTCTAAAATCGTTATAGAAGAGATAATTATAAATAAACTCGAAACAGAAAATTTAATGATCCACAAAATATATAAAAAAACCGACATACATATTTCGGAGTAATATACTCGAATTTTGAACAATTAGAGAAGAGTAAAAATCGAACACGTCGTTCTCGAGAAAAAATAATTAATTTACGATTAAGCAATTTCAAAACTTTTTTTACGCACTTTAACATAAATTTCTAAATAACTCAAAACAAAAAAAAAAACGTAAAAAGATTTTATTTTCGCATATGTAGTAGTAGTCGTGTTTTATCACTTTAAAATTTCAAAAAAAAAAAAAAAAAACGAAATTCGGATCCTAAAAAATAATACAATTGATGAGACCTGTACTAAAAAGATATAATATTATATTTAGTGAGAATGTAAACAGACGAATAGCGAAAAAATTTCTTTCGGTGTTTGTTTTTCTAAAAAATAATCCTCGTCATAGCGTGTACATATGTAATTCTCTTTCTTTCGGCTAGTAATCATGCAAAATTACAAATTATGTAATTGCGTAATTGGAAATAATTACGATTGCATGCAAACAATTTTTTCTAACTAAAAGTAGACAAAAAACGAAAAAGTGCTTAACAAAAAAAGGAGTAATAAAACGACCAATATCCACACCATTAACGACATTTTCGAGATATTTCAATTTTAATTTTGACAATTATTTCTCGTTACGCCTAGCTTAGAACAAAATGAACTTTTTCAAACTATCGCGTAAAAATTATAAATCGTTTTGAAACGTGTTTCTCTTAACGTAGCACACTTAGAAAAAAAAACTATGTGGGCGCCATCTGGAAAGGAAACTTTTTCTTCATGTTGTTATTTTTTGTAAATTGACCGGATTGAGACGTTTCAGCGAGCTGCGTAGAACTTTCTAATTTACCAAAAAATCGTTTTATTTTTATTTTTTCAAATTTCATACGCAACCGTATAGATACAGCGTCTACACTATAATGCCTAACAACAACCGAGGAAGAATTATTGCTGATTTAACAGAAAAACGTATATAGAAGAAAAAAAAAGAAAACTACATCGGTCATTACTGTAGCGCGTTTATTACTTTTGATTCTAGAAGAGAAACGTTTATTTTAAAAGCTTCGACGTAACCTTTTAGCGAGAACAAAAAGAAAAAAGAGAAAAACAGAAAACAAACAAAAACAAAAAGCCCGGTAAGTAAATTTAAAGTAAAGTTCCGCTTTCGATTGCGAAACAATTTTTCACAAAAATAAAAAACCCCCAAAAAACCCCCTTTGTTGGAACCGTGCAGCGGCTATGTATTTTCGAACGGTACAGACGCGTCGGGCGAATATGAATTTCCACACGTGTATATAAAGCTGGAGAGAATGAAGCTTGCCCGTGAGTTAGGGAAAGGTAAAACGGAGGCACACGGCGGAAAACTGCTTTTATTTGTTATAATTCGCGATGTTTTAAATATTAAACGCATTTCCGAAATCTCCGGCCGCTTTTACCGAAAAAAGTGCAGATTATAAACTTTTGCGAAGGAGGTTCGTGCGAGAAATTCTGAGAGCCTCTCCAACGCTTCCTTAAATAGCACTAGGACGACCGTTCCGCAAGCCCGGAGAATTTCGGAATTCGACCTGTTGCTCGGCGGGCATTGCTAACGCGCGCGCAAACGCCTAACAACCGTTTCAAAACCCTTCTCATTCGCAGGCGCATTCTTGTTCCCGTTTTTCTAATTTATCTTTCCGTCGTTTTCGGTTATTTTTCCGCGAATTAATTCGAAACGACGACCTCTGCACGTCGCCAGCCGACCCGGGTGTCTGACAAATGGGCAGCGCGCCACCGATGCAGCAATTCAATTACGTTGTTGTTCGCCATTTACATATAACATTCTGGAGCCCCCCCCCTATCGCCCTATCCCCCTATCACCCGGTGACCAGAGGGGTCTGCCCGAAATCTCGTCTTCCGATTTCAGAAAGAATTAGCGCGGCTCGCGTCACATTGCGCGAACACGTGGGACATAAACTCTAAAAATCATCTCGGTGAAAACAGCGCCGCGCACGCACATCGTCGATGATAATTAAAAACAACTGTTTTCTTTTCCGCTGTCGAACGATGTGGGTTTATGTGCGACGCCTTCGGCGACCTCACATATTTTTCTCGGGGTAATAATAGTCACCAGATTATTCACATGATTCTTCTCTGCACGTGAGATCGAGGAGCTATGGGACGCGAACGGTGCTGGCACCGACTTCCGTTGCACTGCATGTGTCGAAAAACCGAGAGCACATGCAGCTCCCGTACAACGCCGGTAGAGCTAGGCGGAGGGTCGTCGGTGGAGAGGTCATTCAAAACTATCTCATTCGGGCTTTTCGATGTTGTTGTTGTTGGGTTTTTTTGTTGTTGTCCCTTTCACTTTTCTTTCTTTTTCGGCTGTTTTTCTCTCAAGGGCCCGGCCGAAAAATTTCTTATGATTCCCGTTCCGACGCAGCCGAGTGCGGCGAGCGGGAGTGAAGAGAAATATAATTTTACGACTGCGCTGCGAGGGTGGATCATTGAAATGAAAAAGGCCACTTCCTCGCGCACTCTCGCTCACGCTGACGTCCTTTCCCGGGCCAAGATAAATTATCATCCGAAGTTATACACGCACCGCAAAGTGAGAGAGAGAGAGAGTGAGCGAGTGAGTGAGTGACGGTAGCCGGAGACTGAAACACCACGCGTGTACTACATTTCCAGCAACAATTCATAATCCGTCTGTAGCCGAACGTCAACCGGAGCGGCCATAAATTACGTCCAAGTAACGAGAGAATTTCCTCATAGAATAATCGCTTCGTGCAATTATCCTTATTTTAATAACGAGCCCGCGTTGGATATCGTTATTTTTCAGAAATAGCACAGAAAATAACTCGGCTTCCCTGAGATATACCTAAATGGCTGGTTACGCGACTACACCAGTTAATAATACTAATAATAATAATAATAATAATAATAGCTGCAATGCGACGACGGCAGCATCGTCGAGAATAGATGGGGACTTGTTATTGTGACGCGCTGCTTAGCCTAGCCGTAAACAAGAAAGGAAATCCCGAATAAAGTAAAATCGGCCGAACGTGGGACGTGAATTTAAAGTTCAATATGGAAGCGGTTACTGAACTAGACGCACGAATTAGATTTTTCACGTAAACGATTTGTGTCAATAATTTCAAAACGTCTTCCTTTAATTCGCTTATCTCCTTCGATCCGTCTCTTCTTCTTCTTTGTTCCCTTTATTTATCATTTGTCTTACGCGATAACTTTTAGTTCACGCAGCCGGTGTACATTCCAGCATCTACAACGCTTCCTATATTCCCAGAACGTGTGTACTACACAGAGCTTTTGTTTTCGTCTCAACCGGTTGGTATGATGACGCTTTGCAGTTTTATCCTTTAATTTGCTTTTCGTCGTTACTAATATAGATATTATTCGTTTTCTTTTTATCTTTAGACTGCCTGAAATCACTAATCATCTTTTCTCAAAGTTTTTCTTTTTGTTCGTATTCCGTACCTTTATCGATTTCGATCGAATTTTCAGTAGCGCGACATTCTTTCCCTTAGAGGCCGATTGATTTTCAACACTTGCTACAACGTCATTTACCGGAAGTTGTTCTTCTTTCCTAACGATTTGCTTGGTGGCACTTTCTTCTCCATTTTCTACCGTCCTCAGTGTCCTCTACGGCAACACCGACTTCCACCATGTCGTTGTTGACGGAGTCTATTCATCGTTTTCTCGGTTTTCCTCGTGATAGTCGCTTTCCTCCAGGATTATAATCCATTAACATCCTCGCAGGGCTATTGTCTCTGTTTTCCTTTTACGATTTACGGGAAATTGTTGTTCGCGCGAAAAGAACTTACGACGGTCTCGTCTGACCGGGCTAGTGGCATAGGCTGATAGACATTCTAGGCGGAAAGGATAAAGATGACGGAAAGAATCTCGCAATGTAAGATTATCGAAGTAGTAAGCTAAGAAAGAAGTTCCACTATACTCCCTATCCAGTATGTGTAGATATTTTTGTATTATTTGCTCGATTTATTAGCTTTATTGAAAATGCATTTGACCGCTAATGTCATCGAGGGACCACGAAAAAGCCGGAAATCGCTCTTTCCGTTTGTTATGTAATTCTTTGCGACAAATCGTGTCCGAAGCAACGGGCCCAGAAAAGAACTGCTGCGCTCAGAAAATTTAACCCGAATGAACCTCAACGAAATAAGGCAAAATGAAAGTCTGCAATTATCTTAATACGAGTTGCACCGCGCACAACGGCACGCCCAAATTATTTTCGTACCCTGCGCACACTTGTTAATAATTCAAATAAAATTTGTAATACATTATATGAATTGACATTACCGTCTTCACTGTTGAATGTAGATATGCGTACAAAATGAAAAAGCGCATGGAAAAATCGAATTACCCTGCCTATATTTTATTCAGACTATATTTTAAAGCATTTCTGTTAATTATAATAAAAACAAACAAAATTATACATACATACATATATAAATAATATATATCCGAGCTGGGTTTGCATTAATTTCAAACTTGCAGATCAATCAAACTCTCTCTCTCTCTCTCTCTCTCTCTCTATATATATATATATATATATATATATTTTCTTAAGTTTGACAAACATTTAAAAATACAACAACAACACAGGCGTAATAATAAATTTTTCAATTTTGGAATAGCGTTTTTTAGTTTGCGCAAAAATCACGCCATATTAATATCGTCGTGGACAAATTTAATTCATCACGCAGTTTTAGCACGGTAAATAAGCGAGTTGCTAAATTTACTTTTCAACTCAAAATAAAAGTTCGACAACTGACTGAATCCACTTCCTGGAATTTCTAGACCTCGAAACCAGCCACTATAATTCGTATCAAAATTTTCAAAACTTACTTTTTTTTGCATACGTATGTCCAAGAATTGCTTCCTGGTTTTATAATTAAGCTGAGCTCGGATCTGAACTTGCAAATCAATTAATGGACTAGTAAATTTCACAAGTATAATACAATCTAACATTTACAATCGTATACACGAAAGCTACATATTTTGCGGTCTGCTTATATACTTTCATGTTAAACTATTAAAAATAAACATTCGTAAGCCGAAAATATTATTAGAAAAATTACCATCTATGTATTATATAAAACGACGTTTACGTGCATATTTAGACAATTGACGTAATACATATTTAAATTGCTCGCATAAAGCATATAATAAATCTTACTCATCTATGTTTAATTAACTATGTAAATAAGTTCATTACGTTGTAAATCAGCGAATAATTCACTTTTTAATGAACTCTAAAAATACGATGGTTACTTAAACATTGTACCTTTTTTTTTTTAAATTACCCGTTTCGTAGAACGTTCTCGACGGATAAGTGCTTGATCAATTTCGAACCCCAAAAATCTCGGAAAACAACCGTTTCCGAGATTTACACGCATGTGTATAATTTACGTTCATCTTTTATAGCATATATACACACACACACACACACACACACATATATGTGTACATAATAGATACAATAAAATTTTCATAGTGACCTTTGCTTAATAATCTCGTGAATTCGCTTATGACTTTTTACGTGAAATTGTACTTCGCCTGCGCTATCGATTAATCTATTAAGTGTCGGGAGTAGATTTTACATGAGCAGGAAGGAAATCTTTTAAAAATGGCGGAAAATCCGGAAAAGTAAAATCGATCGAGAGAACGGAATTGGCCTACAGTCCCTTAAGTGCATTACGAAAAGAGCTTGGTTCCGCGATACATTTGAAATATAGAGTACCTTTAGAAAAGGTTTGCTACTTCACTTAGTAGAATTAAAGAACAAAAATAGCCAGAAGAAGTGTAAAGTTATTTGTTCGATCGAAAGGTTAAGATTACAATCAAGACCACTCGACTCGAGTGCGCTGATTACTTGAGAGTAGTTTCAGCGTAAAAGCAACCGCATCCCGAAACATTCGACGCATTTGGCGAACTCGCGTCCAGACTTAGCCTAAGAATGTTGCGAGGCTGTGTCGCTTTTAAGTCTATCGACATAAGCACGTTAAGGAAAACCGAAAAATGTTGTGAATACCTTGAAGAACCGGTGCTCAGACAAAAGACGGCAATTACTATCGGTCCGTCGAGAGATTTTATATTGGCGGTGCGGGGGTATTAAAATCCGCGCTTATCGCGGAGTCTCTGATCGTTTTGTGATCGGGTTGAGGTTTTTGTTGTTTTCAAGCACGTTTTTGACTAGTTCACGTAGAGGTTAGCGTTGGCAATCGCATCAACGGAAAGAAGATTTTATTTTAAATGGCGTCGTGAATTAATGTATTATTTGTTAGTATTTAATTAGGTTCAGAGCAGCACGGATGGCATATAAATAAGCAGCGGCCAGAAGGGGAATTCTGTGCGCTAAAGATAGAATTCCGACAGAAAAACCAAAATTTGATTACGAATAATTGTTAAGAAAACGTTCGCCGAATTCACCAGAAAGCGACACGAAGTAATAGCCGATTGTCGAGGACTAGAGTCGCAATAACCGCTCCTCAGCGGAATCGCGGAACTTAAAGGATGATCCAAAGAGAACGTTTTCGTTTTAACATATTTATTCGTTCACTTGTATTATAGTCAATTGTTTAGTGTTAATTGTGCGGTGCGACCGATATGTGAATGTGTGTGTGTGTGCATATGCAGCGTCACTTAGAGAGCCCTCGCCTCGCCTAGTTTAGTCACGCGAAATCGAATAATTATTCGTGCCGTATCGCATTGTAGATAAAGAATCAATATATGTAATAAATTTAGCGAATTTATTTCCGTCGATGGCGGGTTGACACCGCGATAGCAAAAAAGTAACAAAGATCAATGGAAATTGAATTAGGTTTTGTTCATTTTCCGATAGTGAAGATGGGCGGACCATGGGCAATATTAAGTATCGGCTGTCGACGACACTGACCATGGAAGGTCTTCGTCGGGAAAACGATTCATCGATGAAAGACCGAACTCGTGATTGGAAATTTTCCGCGCTGACTTAGATGTTCAAATTGTTCGTGAGACGCATCTTTCGTGGGATCGAGCGTGTAAAGAAAGAAAAAGATGCTAGTTCTTTTCATAAAGTGTCGCTTTTATGTATGTCGGGTAGGGAAATATATAAAGTTTTTCTGTGGTTGAAACAGACGTTGTCCCGCAAATTATTATTATTATTTTTTTTTTTGTAGATGACGTAGTCAACTGAATTTATATAAGTATTAATAATCGGGAAGGGGGTTCACGGAACGTCGCTATCGCGAAGTTTGAAGAACTAAGTTTATAATATATACATATGTATATACGTAAATATATTTGCATAATTTTTTAATTATTTCATAATTCATCGTTTGCCAGTAATCCCAGGCGTAAGTGAAATCTTTGTTGAGTTGCTATGGCGCGTTATTCAAAGCACGGTCTACCGGAACAAATACCACTCTGCCTATCGGACTACGCTGCTGTAGCTGTGTAGCTGACTGTCGGTTCTTTAATCGCATAACTGATTTTTGTTTAGAGAATTCCCGATAAAATAAATTCATTATCGGTATTCTTTTTTATAGCGCGAATTGTAGGATTCTTGATTTTCTTTCGTTATTTTCATTTTAAATAGATGAATTTCGAAGTAATGAGATGATTGTACGAATAATTAAAAAGAAGAAAAGCGATCCAGCGAAAGCTTCGGAAATTTAAAAGACGACTGATTAGGAGAGAGATTTTGATTTTGTGACGAAAGCATAGTGCCGGTTCTGTAATATAGAGAGATAACCGCCGAATCATAACTTATAATGCGTAGCAGCTCAATCGCCGACGTCGGCTGTGCACACTTAATAATGTAGAACTCGTTATTTTATAAGGCGTTCGCGGATCGACCCGGAACCGCCCCTTAAATCGTTAAACTTAGATCATCATCATTGATCATGACGGTGTGTGGTGGGCGTTTCAAGCGGCTTGGACGGTGAAGCTTACGCCTCAGCATACGCAAATAAACGGCAATGGTGCACGCACAAACGGACAAACTGAAATTTTCGAATGCTAAAATCGTTTATAATAATTACTATTGTGAGCGATCTGTAAATGATGCGTCGTCCTAGTCTCGTTGGAAAATGATGATGCGGTACTTTACGCGGGAAACGGATGATCCGCGGTCCTCTCCCACCGTCTGCGTAGTAATAAGCGATATAATTTATTAGAGAAAACCATTCAGACTGCACTCTGCCGGCTCATTAGTTGAGGACCGAACGAAGAGACAGGCAGACGGAAGACTCAAGCTCGCCGAGCCCACAGTCGAGTGAGAATTGTTCGTTCGTCCGCCGCAGAGAAAAAGCTATCTTTTAGGAGCATTAAAATCACATTATTGTCGATAATTGAGAAAAGATACGTCGTCTTTAGACTGCTGTGTGCTCAGGTAAGTAGGAGACATAAGTTTTTTTCGACAACTTCTAGCGGCCATATCTCTGTCTCTCTCTCTCTCTCTCTCTCTCTCTCTTTGCTAAAGTATATATGCCGGACTGCAGCTAATCAATTCCTAATTACATGTACAGTGCGCTACGACGGCCAGGTGTAGTCGACAGCGGGGCGCTAAGAAAAACATAAAGAAAAAATCCCAACACTTCCTGCCTGGTTATTTCCCGGTGAATTAATTTACCAGAGTCATGCAAGTTCGTTCGAGCCGCCGGCACTTCATTATCAGCGCCGTCAACAAAATACCTTCTTTTTGTTTCCTGCGGCACAGGCTTCGCTATAAAACCCGCGAGGAAAGGGCCTTCTATTATCCCGAAGCTGCGTTGAAATACCGAAAATCGGTGCTATACCTTAAAGTACCTCTCTAGACGGTGTAACGTTGCTTCCTTTTCCGTGTAACGGATTTTTGTTTATTTTTCTTTTCTTTTTCCTACGATACAGCGGGGTGAGAAACCGAAATTGTCGACTGATTAATTTTAGGAGCAAGATCGCGAAGAAAAGCAAGACGAAATTCACAGAAGACTTTATTGGTAACATTTAAACCGCGCTCGCTCAACGCCCAATATTCATTTGTGTCAGTGGACGAATTCATGCCGCCGGGTAGAAGAACAGTTTCTACATGTCGTGTTACATTTCAACTCAAAATTTTACTACAAGATAGGTAACGCGCGTCGCCACGATTCCTTTTTGCGCTCGATTACTGAGAATGTGGGGGGTTCCAGTTAAATTATTTACGACAATAACTGCGGATAAAATTAATTAAATTAAAGTAATAGAAAAATTATTTTTAGCCGAGGGTTTTATCCAGAAATAAATTTAACGGAAAATAAATAAAATTGATAAAACGGATATAACGGATAAAATCAATCTTAACAGTGCCAAAAAGATACTGATTTCGTTTATACAGCAAATTCAAAATAATTATGCTTTTACGATGAATATCATTTTTTAACGTCGAGCAGTATATTATTTCTCGCTCGATCAAAAGAAACCAAAAAAAAAAAAAAAAAAACACAAAAAAACAACGTATTTACATGCAACATGTAATTAAACCTGCCCCGTTCGATAACGCGAAACGGCATAATCTCAATTTTTATCAACGTTCGTTCAAACGCATTCTGGAAATTCTTCGATCGGGGTTAATAATCGGACACACAGGTTCCGGCCGAGAAACCAGACTGTGAGAAATAGCCGATGAAAAATATTGATACTATTCGGCAAAAATTCACCTCGAATTCCGTCGATCGGTACGGAAACTATTTTCCAGTGTTGGCGCTCAAACTGGATAATTCGTGTAAATTTCTCGCTGCTTCGAAGAATCTAGTCTCATTTCGGCTGGAGAAAGTGACACGATCGCATTACCGCGTAGAGCAATACATAAAAATATCTCTCGCTAAATGACTAGAATTTCACTTGATCGGAAAACGATGATATTTTCAGGAAAAAATCGATCGTGCGCGCACCTGACAAAATTCATCTTCCCTCGCAATAATAAGAAACAACATAATAATGCAGAAAGAGGGAAAAAAATCGTTCAGTTTTCTTCTACCTTTGTGGAAATGTTTAGCGCATTCCGGAAATTATAAAATTTAAATTTAAATAACACGTACTGCGAACCGATTTTGGTGTTTGAAGGCGAAAAATTAAACACAAATTGTCGACAGTGGGACAACACCGGTAAAGATCGTATGATTATTATGGCTACCGTGGCCTAGTTGGTTAGGCGGTGTTGTTTTGTTCAGGTAGGGCTCGCTGCCGTTCATTGACACTTTGAAAAATTTCACTTGTTTTCCGGGGATAATGTCCGTAATTGACGCGTTTTCCAGAAGAAAAAGAAACATATATTTTTTTTTCGGGTTGGGGGGGGGGACTAATTACCGAGAGTGCCAACGTTTCATGTTTTCCGAAGTTACTGTTAAAAAATTGCTCACAGTCCGACACGGCCATTATTCCGCATTAACGTGCATCGGATGATATGGGCACAAATTATTAGGCGAGTATAATAATAGCATCATTTGTTTAAACGCGAACCGGTCACAAGTGTCTGTCCGTTGCATATATGCAGTCAGACACGCAAACAGACACGCATTGTAAAAATACGCATTTTTGGATTCTCTGTGCTCGTACAGTCATAGGATTTGCGGTTTCGGTTTTTCGAACGCTGGCAATAACTATTTTAATTAGATATTCTTGAAGTTTAATTACGCAACTGGTGCACGTGTATTCATTTTATCTTGAAATAACGATATCTCTTCATGCTCCCGATTTAGGAGTGTCAGTGGGTGCAGTAAATACCATTACTACTATTTTTTTTCTTTTTTTAAGACAAATAATATTGCATATTTATAGAATATGTGTATAAAGAGGCAAAGGACTGTGTGTAAATCGTAATTAAGTGTAACATTATTAATATTAACAACAATTATTACAGTAAAAATTGTGTGCAAGAAGTCTTATGCGAGTGTACACTTATAAATTAATTAAAGGCAGTAGTCAGGATAACAACAACATATTAGCAAGTATAAATTATTACTATTATCATTATTATTATTATTATTATTATTATTATTATTAACATTATTAACATTATCAGTATCATTAATATTTTTATCGAATTATTAATATTAGCGGTTAGAATAATAAAGTAACGCGATATATGTATTTAATACGTTATAAATTATTTTTAATTGCACCTCTACACTCTGGTAAGTTTCGCCGCATTTTATATTAAAATCGGAATAAAAAGATAAAACCATATGCTGCGCAAACCCCGAATTCCTGAATAATTCATCTTCGGCAGATGATGTTTATCGGAAAAGAGATCGGTTTGAATTATAAACGGTATGACTGAAGTTTTAAGTGGAAAATGGAAGGAGCATTTGTGAATTAAAACAACAACTGTGACAAATAAAAAGAAAATAAATAAAAATTAAAATCGGTGGACGAAATATCGAATGCGAAAAAAAGGTGTCATTTAATTCAAAAAGAATAGAGCTCGGAAACACGATTAAAATGGCTGCTGGTCATTAAAAAAAGGGTACTCAAAAGGGTCCCCCTTTCGAAATTCGGGGAAAAATTCCGTTATTTGACGAAAACGGAGGAAACCTGAAATTCAAACGCAATGCACATCATAGATAAAATAAAAAATGCGTTAAATTTATTTGAGGCGAATATGAATCGAAATTATTTAAATTTTTTATAATAAGTATCGTAAGGGTTTTCAAGTAGAGCTCCGTTAGTAGATATTCCTTTTTTTTTTGGTTTCGTAATAATAGGGGGGTTTTTTTGAAATGAAACTTTTTATGGAAGAATACGACGACGAGTTTTGAGATAGAGAGTAAACTCGTCCAACTAACAAAATCCGTTTAACTACCTGTTAAACTATACTTGTGTCCTTTTCTAATGCCGTGAAACGTTGAGCGAGAGAGACAGAAAAAGTATACGAAAAAATTAAATCAAACGTTCAATGGGTAAAAAAAATCTTGGTTTTATAATGGATAAGAAAACCTTTTTCTTTGGTAAACTCGCTTGGACGTTGTTTTTTTCGAGATACACTTAAATTCATTAAGATCTCTAAAGCATACCTTATGGTAGTCATCGTAAGCCAATTATTTCTATTTTCAAGTGAAAATTACTGCGAAGATAAGGATGATGAAATTTGTGGTATTTATTTTTAATCATTTCCAATGACATCGGTCGAAAACTAACGGCGTTAGAAGCGAAACTTTTTATGGAATGCAATAAATTAGGAAACGAAAAAAAAAAAAAAAAAACGAATTAAACACTGCAGAAGTTTCACTTGCAATTCCTAACCATATACCTATATATATATGTAACATATGTAACAATTAAAAATTTACGCATACAAGTGAAACTTCTGTAGTGTTTAATCCGAGATCTGCACATTATTATTCATGTTACAAAACATTTCTCGCATCATAGGCCACACAGCCTTGTCGCGTAACTTTATTTTGCAAAGAATCCCACCTCCTATGAATTGTCCCTTCTGTTGCCAAGAACTCCCAATGTACACTGTGTGACTGTCCAGCACTCTCATTCCATCGGCCCCCTTTTATAAATGAAAAAACAGTCACTAACATATACCTGAGAATTTCCCCAATAATGCAATTTTATCTGTGACACGGTCTGTCAGATTTAATAGAATAAGCAGAGTTATCTATAAGAACAAACCGCGCATCGTCGTACACAGCAATTAAACACGATACAGGGTGTTGCGTCTACAAAAATAAAAAAAAAAAATAAAAAATTCTCGCACAGTTTTAAGTAAATTTTTCTTTACTTCAATGTATTTTTTAGAGTGTTCCCTTGTTGATAGTTTTTGCATTCCATAGACAGTTTCACTTCTAACGGCCATTTTTTTCTTCTCTTCGGAATATTCGCACTGTAGGAAATAGTAGTTGGTTATAAAAATTTAGTAATAGCATTAATTTTATGCGCACATTAGATCACAGATATTAAATGAGAAAGAGGACAGAAGGGAAAATAATACTACTGTCCCGCCGTATATAATCTAGATATTTTCCACACAACTTACTTGCCGACAAAAAAGAAATTGCTTTTATCAGGATCTGCACAGACTGTTTTTAATACGTTTTATCTGTCGTGTAACTAGCGTCCAATTATTTCCTAACGCAAATGTGTGAATAACCGAACATCGGTCAGAGTTTAGAGAGTAATCAGTGTGTAAAAGCGAAGGTGGAACAGGCCCCGGAGATCACATTTTTAATATAGATTTATTTATTCATACACATACATGATTACATTGTTTTCTTGTTTGGTCCAGCTGAAAGAAATACGACTGATAGCGTCGAAAAAGAGAAAAAAGTGTTAAATTTTAATCTGAACGGAAATCGGAGTAAGCCGCTGCTTGCCTTTATATGTCGCACTTTAAAAAATTCTGCATAAATGTTCAGCTCGCACCTCGATAAAATTAAGGGCTGCTGACACGCGTACACCTAAGAGTCGTAATGGACAACGTCGCGAGAGCGTATTTCACAAAAAATGATGTTGCTATAAAAAACAATTTTCTTCTTTTGTAACGTCGAATGCGGCTCCAAATGTTCCAAACATTTTCATTTCACCATATCGGCCTATCACCTCAGTGAGAGAGTTCTACCGGAGACCTATACAGGCATCTTATATGTTTACGCACTGCCACTTGCCCCATCGACATAGGGGGGGGGGGGGGGCGATTCGCTGAAATCAGTCGTCAGAGAGGCAACGTAAAAAAGCGAGTTCTGATAGCTGAATCGGATTTTATACGATATCAATTTAAATTCGTAACAACTACCGACAGCGCGAATTACTGATTTTACGACTCGATGATCTCTGGCGAATAGTTTTATTGCTCCGATGAGCTCAAGTTTAATTAAATATGAACAAGTACACATTATTACCCGAACGTCCTTTGCGAATTTCGCTCCAGTCGCCGAATGAGATTTTTCATTCTATTTCATTTAAAACAACGCGTATCCCTTTCTGAATTTAGTCAGCCGAGAAAATACCGAAAAGATCTTTCGCCGTTGTCACTCTAATAATTGTTTAATCTTCCAATCTTTCCCAGCTCCGAGTTACTTTTATTACTTTACACATCTGCTATTCGTATTTTCTATTCTACCTCCCCAATATTTGATTCGCAATCGTACTGGAAACTGAGCAGCGGATTTTACGCTATTCCCAGGAAAAGCCGAAATTGCGACGCATCCGTAAAGCTGATTAATGTAAAGTACACTGTTTTATTAAAAATTGAGATTATGGAGTACGTCACTCCGAAACATGTCGGCTATTTTTAAAATATAATTTCTCTGTAATACACGCTTTTTATAATATTTTTAATAAAGTAATAACAGAAAATGGACAATATTATTTACAACTCAAATACACTTTTTTAATTGTTCAGTTTTTGCCTTTCGCCAACCTTACCGGTTTTCAAAAAAATCAGCCGTCTCCCTCTATTGTTATTATTTCATCAACATTTTCTCTATTTATATTACTCTTCACTATCGTTCTATTTAAAATAGTCCGAAACCTCCGATAACCGCACGATTAACCAAACGATGTATCGATCTTAATAGGAGTATTTCTAAAATAAGGGGAAAAAAAGAAAAAAAACGGTAATTAAAATTAAGTAATATCTAATATTCAAAAAGCAATCTGCATTCTTGCTTGGTACGGGGCACGAGGTTGGCCTTTTACTAAATTACAGTTATTCCATTATTCGAATTAACGGCGAACATGGCCACGTCGATTGTTTCGATGTTGTCGATTATTAACGATCGGCTAATGAAAATTTAGGCACCGGGAATTAATCGCATCATTCGCCATTTGTGCTCCATTAGAATTTAGTCCGTTCTAAAAATGGCGCGTTCCATAAAGAATTGCCGTAATCCGTTTCTCAATGAAATTTCGCCTGCGGTAGTAAACTGAAGCGGATTTTTCATCAAAAAATTCCTCTAAATTATCGAAACGGAACATTTGCTTTTTATTAAGCGACGTACGACTTCTTTTACGAATACATATATATATATATATATATATATATGTCAGTAAATATACTTAATAAATAACAATTGTTTGCCTCCAAAACATGTCAGTTATTCAATGTTTCTGCGTGTGTTTTTTTTAATATAATACGGTACTGTTTATTAAATATTTAAAATTCTACAACTGCTCGTGTGTGCGTACGGTGTATAATTTGCATTTGAAAGATTTTGCAAACAGCCTAAAATCGCTGCGAAATCAAACTTTATTCACGCAAAAGACCCTGAACAGCATTAAATATCTCAGAATTTATCTAGATACTAAATTATAAACATACTCTTTATGTACAGCTGTTAGGCCGTGTCGACAATTCTCGCACGTTTTATTATATCTAGCACATAAGCGAAACTGACATAGTGGCTTTTAAGATGTCGTCAATTACCACTTGGAACGAAAATAGTTCCGTTGCAAAAAGAAATCTATTACCACTAACTAACCTATGTTTCCGAACTTCATACCACGAGTACACTTCACTATTTCCGGGTTTTTCCTCGTAATCTATTCATTAGAATTCATGCCTGCGCCAAATTATCCGGAACACTTTTACCTGCATTCTACGCGAGAACTTCGACGTCGGACATTTCGGCCGGACTGGTTGAATGCGCGTCCGATTGGTTTAGTAACATTTATAGGAAGCACAAGCATAGACCGCACACTTGAATCGCTAATGACTCCTAGTATTTCCTTGTTTCACTCGAAAAGAAGTTGTACTAGGGCAGATCACTCTTGTCTCACGATTTTCTACAAACAGAAGTTGACGGTTCTTCTTCCGCACTGCAACCGTTTCTCTTTTCTTTTTTTTTTTTTCTAATTTCAGTATGACTCAGATATATGACATTTTTGCGTCTTTACTTAAAATCTCTAAAGAAAGCTACCTGAAATATCTTTTTAACTACATCTCGCTCTGCAACTCAAGTGCCGAGCTAGGAATTATAAAGGAAACGATGGAAACGAAGTTTCCGGATGAAGATTATTATGCTAATGAGAAAATTTAGCACTATAAAACAACCACAAAAATTTTAAATTTGCAAAGTGATTAGCGAAAGCCATTAACTCCGTTGAATGCTCCAGATTCTTACTATGGATTGTGAGAAATTAAGCTGTTCATAATTTAAGAGTATCGTGGATCTGAAGTGAATATTGTGGACAGTTGTTCCCTTCTTTCGGCCGTCTTTTCTTTGCCAGACCGATTCAATTTCAAATTTAGTCTGTACATATTCCTGGGAAGTAAAACCTTTGATCCGGTAGCCAAACACTGCAGTTAAAAATTTCGCGCGTACCGAAAATGTACCATACACACTTATGCCAGCCACCCTATAAACAATCGATGTTTTGAGGAAAATTCGTTTTTCTTTCCATCTTCAAGAGTAGAGCAAAAGAATCTAGGTCAACAGAACAGACACTGACCTGCCAATCGCAGTGAATGATACATAGAAGGAAATCAGCAAACTGAAAATTCAAAGAAGTCAACTGGAAAATGGAATATGTTAAATTTCGACAAAAATATGGTCATACCTAGGTGCAAAAAACAAACGGATAATCTGAGAAGTCTGTGAACAAAAGTTTGACGAAGAGTTGTAAATTACAAGCATGCGTATTCGCCGTAAAACGAAACTGTATTAAAGATGGACCGGTTTGAATAGCGAATTCGGGGTAACAACGAAATTATATAACGTGTACTTTTATTTTTTCTTTTTCTGTTTTAAACAAATTTTAAGTAAACAATTAAAAGAATCTGCTTCAAAATGTTCGACTGAAATGATTGGAAATAATTCAGCTTTCAACCTTTGTGGTTGTTAGATGTTAGTTGAATGTTTCTGTTAGATTTTTCCGGATTCAATTTGTTCTTTTCAAATAAACGTCATAACTATGCGCTCATAAAGCTAAATATCCGGCAATTGTTTCCCCGAATTACCCCCCGTTTAATGGCGTAGTTGAAAATTAACGTAAAATTAATTGCACAGAAAGTTTTTCAAATTTAATTATCGCTTCTTTTGTAATTGTTTACACATAAATTGTTTACGTATAAATTGTTTACGTATAAATTGTTTACGCATAAATTGTTTACGCATATTCAATCTGTAGTCGAAATAAAGGAAACTGGAATGGGATTACAAAGAGAGCTTTCTGTTGCACAAACAGATAGGGAAAAGGAGCGCAGTCATTAAGGAAGAAGAAAGTGTAGGGTATCTTTGTCCGAAATCTCTAAAGTAGAAACACTTCTATATCCGGACATTAAAAAGGTCGTCGTCGGAATACTTTCGAGGCGACGTCGGAAAAAGAAGCAATCCGATTTTCTCACGAAAAACACACTTTCAACATCGATGGGACTATAGGAGAAGAATGAGCAGAGAAGGACAACAGACACGGAAGCGTACTAATACAAATGGAATACTCAGGAACAACGATTTACTTCCCGACCATCAGTCAAAAAAGCGTATTACGTAACGGAGGGTATCAAAGTGTTCTATGTTTTAGGTCTCTGCTGCATGGGTAGTCTCTTTGACTGATGGTCGCGGTGTCGTGTAATCCCAAAAACGTACCTATCTCAAGCGCACATTTCGTCTAGTTTAGAGTTACTTAAAATTCCTAATTAACCATACAAAAACAGAATAGGGAAAAGTTTCATATCTAGTAGTTCGATGATAATCGGAAAAATAACGACTAATGAAGATAATGAAACATAGCAAATCTACTCAACTCTGAATATAGGACGTATGAGGAGAATGAGAAAAGATAACGCAAAAAACTTCCGTTTATTCATTTAGAAATTTTTATTGCATTTGTGAAATTATACGAGATGCGAGCTATTTCGGTTTTTATTCAAGTTCGTCGCGTTAATTTCCTTCAAAGCCACAATGCGGTATGCGTTTTCGAAATTACTTCCGGCTTGGCTATACTATCTTTTCGAAGAATTAGTTTGACACCGTGCAAGCACGCACAGGCTTCAGAGAACGCGTGCAACGTCGTTTTTCAATTATGTAGACATACTTTACGCCATAAAATAATTTTTTAGCGCAAGCTTCAGTTTTGTACGCACACATAAATATTGGCGCTAGAAAGTTCGATAATGCCCCACAGACATTCTTCTAAACTTATCGTACACCTCCCCGTTTTAGGCGATAATCGTGTGTCCATTTTAATTTCGGAAATTACTCTACACATTGATCTGGAAAGGTTTTGCAGCGTTCTTATTTCCGGGAAAACACGACGGTTTAATGGACAACTTCAATTTAGAGTATGTTATATATATATATATATATATATATATATATATATATATATATATTATATGTGTATATACGTATATAAAGGAGACATCGGTTTTAATTGAAATTGATGCTAGACAGTTGCCATGAAGAACGCCATGTTTTAGGGGATCTACAAAACTATTATCCCCAAGTGATCGCGTAAAGAGAAAGACATTTCTAAGACACGGTCACATCCGAACCGGAATAAAGAAAAGAGTATCCGCAGTTAGACCAGACAAACCGGACACGAAAATCCTCACTTCATCCGTCCGCTTAAATAGCGCTGTTTATCCGCTGTACTTTCAACAGAGCCGCTTCGATTCTTGTCGCACAAAGTTCAACTTGCCAACCTTTATCCTCTATTACTTCTTTCCTAATAACGGCAAACTTTCCTAATTGGAAAGGTGAGCTTTAGCTTCGCGGCGGTTTCCCAGTCAATTTTCACTTTGTTTAACAAATCTATTGACAATAAAATTGACCAATCACGCGCCAATCCATTTCGCCATATAATTAAATTAAATCGACATAAATACGCAACTACTCGCTATATACACAAGCACCTGCCAGCACTGGCCTAGAATGATTTCGTTCCAATTTACTGACCATTTCAGCAGAAAATCACCGTTTTTTTTTGTTTGTTTTTTTTTTTTATTTTCACGTCTCTGTGTGTATACGACTCTTTTAGCGATTTCGATTTATTTTTTTTTTTTTTTGGTTTAATAAGTGATATTTCCTCATTTTCTCTTAAGGAGATCTCACGCATCGTATCGCTTATATTGAAAAGAAAGTTTTTTGAAATTTGAAAAAAATTGCAAATAGCTCGTTTAGAATTTTAAACAGGAATAGTTTGTAACGCAAAAATTTACTAATTACGCGATTTACTACTCGCTTCGAATTTTGACGTAAAAATAAAATTTTAAATTTTTTAATGAAAAAAAAAAAACCGGGAAAAAAATAAATAGATTCTTTTAAAGTAGCAAAAAATCTTTCGATCACTATTATTCGAGAGATCTCTTTCACTTGATGTGCATCGCAAATTCGACGGAGGAAAGAGTGTTATTATTTTCTCTTTTTTCCCCCTAAAATTATCGTTTTTTTTTTTTTTTTGGTTCTTTTTCATACACTGTATTTATTTACAAATTACAATGGTTACATAATGGTTGATTAATATGTCCGATGCAACTGCCAAGTATATAGGATAATGTTTAGAGGGTATGGAATAAAAAGACGGAAAAAAACGAAACTACACTTACAGAAGAACGGTGACCGTATTTGAGAGATGCTCTTCTTCATAACACGTGCTGTTGGGCTAAATCTACCGAGAAATATGGGGAATTGGGAAAACAGCGTGGTGGTTTTGGATTACGCAAGTTGTATTAATTGTGCAGAAGGGGATGTCTTGAATATTAATTTCCTACACTATTCTCATTATTATCGTCTAATGTGTTCCTCCTACATTTGATAGGTGGATAGCAATTTCTTTTTTTTTAATACGTTCATCAGTGATTAGCCTAGGACTTGGAAAAAAGGAGAAAAAGATTACGTATTTAAAATGGATAGAAAATAAAAATAATTCGAAGAGGACGAATAACAGGAGAAGGCAATGAGGGAATATAAGGAAAGCGCTTTCATGAGAATACCAGCAAGTTTCAAAGGAGATCGACAGAAAGAACGATTGTTCATCCGGAAAAGGCCGAACCATCAAACAAAGAACAATCGATGTTACTTCGAGGAAAGTGCCTAGGCAGTGCGTAAAGAGCCCTGTGCGTGAATATAAAAATGATACGAAAATTAATGAAAAATACAAGAAGCACAAAGTAGGAGGAGAGTGGGTATTTCAAGTTTTAATGGAGTGAAATAGAAGGACACGACCGTTCATTCGAAACGGCCGATCATTTAAATGAAATGTTATCAGTATCACACAAAGAAGGTAAAAGTTAAAAAAAAAGAACGGGAAATGAAAAAGACAGTGCAGATGAAAAGCAAGAAAGTGACGCAGGGAAAGACCAAAAAACGAAAACGACAAACAGCCGAGTTTGTGGAGCGTTTTAAAGGTCGGAGGAAGTGTGAGAACCATGGATAACAACGGGGAGGAAGAGACGATTAAATAGATATATAAAAAGAGTCTAAGAAAATTACTCATTCATTACAGTTTCGCTGAATAGTTCATTCGATCGAAAAGCAAAACGTTTAATGATGCATGTTTTTTCTTCTTCTCATATTGGCGTTCAATTTTGCCTCCTTTTCGTTCATAGATCAATATTTTAAATCGCATATATTCAAATTAAAGTTCATTTTGCAGTATGAAACACCGCCTTTTTTTATCTCTTTGTTCCAGCCGATTTCAGAGAAATTGAAGTGTTTTTTATTCTTTCTATCATTTTTGTTTTCATAAAGTTCGATGATTTAAGTGCCTTAATCATTGCCTTAAAATTTCATAATCTGCATAAATTTTGCACTTTTCTTCTCTTCATTATTAGCACTTCATGCACGTCTCCTTTCAGAACAGGTCGTTTTCTCGAGTAACTTAATTTTTAACCGCTTCTTTTTTCGATTAAAAGGTGCCGCTAAAAAGTAGCAACCTTACCATCTTACGAAATGTCACTGTCCAATCTTTTAACATACCCGCCTTACTTTTAGAAGCACACAAAATTTTGAAGAATTTCTCTTTTAATCTCTTACCAACCACATACTCTGTCCTACTTTTCGATTGATATCGAATTTTTACGTGTTTTCAAAGTAGTATTTATCCCCCCTTCTCCTGCACACCTACACACACACACACACACACACACACCCTTTTTTTTATTTAAAAAAAAAAAAAAAAAAAGTAAAATTAAAAACGAAGCCACACTGAAAATTATGAAAAAAAGGCGAAAAAACAGTGAAAAGAAGCATAGGGGAATAGGAAAATTAGCGTGTAGCTATTTGTTCGTCGACTCATTATTTTCAGAATGACCTTAAATGTAGCAAAATTTTAAGAACTTCGGGTGCTGCTAGTGCTAAATACAGCCGTCAAGTCTCGTAAAGATAGGGTCTTCCGAATTCGTGTATTGCCTCGGAAAATTTCATCTTCATGTAGAATATACTTTCTCTTTTGCTGTTATTACGCAATGAGCAACACATTTTTCTAAACAAGCAGAAAACATACCATATAATAAATACGTACGTATAGAGAACATTTGTGTATAGGAATAAAATTTAATCGAAATAAACGTACAGTTTCAGCGCGAACCGGCGTTGTTGTTCAGGCGAGTTCGTTGTATACGAGGATAGTTCGAAATAAAGTTGGTCTCATAATTCGGTCAATTACTGCTCGCTCATTTATTCCTCATAACGACCCCATTACCCGCAGAAAGGAAAAACAAAAAGGAAAACTGGAAAAGTGAATGAAAAAGAAAATGACGGCCGATATAAGCTGGTAGAAATAATAATTTCAACGGGACAACAAGAACGGATTAAAAGAAGTGACAAGAAAATATAGCGAGGCGAGAGAGTTTCGCCATTGCGCTAGGGCCATCTCCGTAGAAGAAGTGGACAAGGAGGTCAACAAACTGAAATATATTGTAAAATAAAAAGAAAATAGGAGCAGTGTGTGTGTGTGTAAAAGAAACGCGATGAGGCCAGTCACAGAGAACGGTTGAGCACAACAATGGGGAACTGCTAAGAGAATTATACGCCGAATGGAACAAAGTAGATTTTAGGGGCTTTCTTCGAGCGGCGAGGTTTTCGAATTGTTTATTCTGTAGCTCCCCTACCCCACCGCCGAAATAAATAAAAATTGAAAGCTGAATTAACATTTTCCGAGAAGAAGCCTATACGCATCGGTCGGATAAGAACAGTAATGGATGTATGGGGCTATATGCGTATATATCGGTTTGTATCGGTAGTATATGGGTACATGGGTACATAGGAACATGATAACGGAGTGTGTGTGTGTGGGGGGGATGAAAAAACATACACGTTCCGTGGCGGAATTCCTGTATAGACGGTGTGGGCAAAACCGGTGATCGGGAAAAAGCGAAAAAGAATTAATACATAAATAAGGTTCATGTGTGTGCACGTAGGAGTAACGAGCAGCAAAACAGAAATGGAAGAGAAAGGGGTTGTAATTGAAAATACATAGACAACGGAAGGCAGCTTTATAGCCGGCGCATAATATAAAACACAGCGCTAATTTAAATGCCAGTGGCATTTACGCTTCGGGGTGTCTTTATTATTTCAGTGCAATTCGTTGCTTGCTTGTTTTCACGGTCTGCGAAATATGTAATTGTTTTTCTCCCGTTTTTTATTTCCCGTTTTGTTTTTAATATTACGAAAAAGAGGAGAGAAAAAAAAAAGGGAAAAAAACGGGGAAAAAAGAAAAAAAAAAAAAAAAAAACGTTTTATTCAATTTCAAATTTTTAAAAAGCGCTTATTATACAAAAAGTTAATTTCTGTAATAATGAAAAAAACGCAATTAAAACAACATAAAAGCATCAGCAGTGAATGTTAAAAAGGGGACGACGACGAGGTTTTCGTAACTGAGTTTTTCGGGGTAGCGCGTTTCAGAAAAAAAGGATTCGATGAAAAAAATGCCAGCGAAGAGCTGACATCTAAAGAGTTTTTCTTCACGGTTTCGGATAAATGACTTTCGAGGTTGTACTGAAAAACATTTCACCGACCTGAAAAGTAACGAATAAAGAAGCGCTCGGAGCAAAATGAAAAAATCTCCGGAATTGCCGAATTCTATAGCTCTAGAGATGGGGTACAACAGAGTAACTCGTAGGGGAAAGGATCAATCGGAAAGAACGCCTAAAAATAAGACATCAGCAAATGGAAACTTCGCATTGCACACTTCGATTATAGATGCATCGCCGTAACAGTCACACACACTGATGTGTAATAGCTAAGATTTCTAAAACGCACACATTGATACGGGAAACCATTTTGGCGGAATAATACTGAACGGAGTGAATTCATTATGCAGCAGTACACCGGCTTACTCGGAATTCGCGTTTAATTGCATCCTACGAAGAGCGTATATAAACTCAACAGTCCCCTCAAACTTCTGAAGTTTTTTTCGCTACAAGCTCAGCTAGTTTTTGAAATCACGCTGCCAAACTCAATCGGTCTATAGTCTTCAGTAATTAGTAAATCCGAGAAAAAAAGCTCGAGTGCTGGTCTGTCATCTTCATGTTAAACTTAATGACTTTGCAATGCCCGATAAAACCATCTATGTCAGTAAGGAAGTTATAGGTGTTATCCGGGGCGGACGCGTCTAACTACTTTAAGGCTATGCTGATTTAATGCACCTTAATAACCGTCTACCTAGATGCTCACGCTAGGAGTCTTATATGGACCACCTAGTGTATATTACACTGGCGAAGTAAGGCACCTACCGGTATTCTGCTCCTTCGTAGGACAGGGCATTTCACAACAAGCCAGGCTTAGCGATGCATGTAGTGCGTCGGATGCCGAATTGCGCGGAATTTCTTATTGCCTCCATCACACCTAGTCACGGATCACAACAAACCAACAAAAGTTCTCATAGTCACCGATTCGCTACATACGTTATGTATGCTGGAAAAGCAAAAAATGCAGCGACCCATTAATATTGAAGATACACCACTATCTAAGTCAGTTAATCCAAACGAACAGTCGGATGACGTTCTCCCCGGGCACATCAACGTAATGAAACTGTCGACGTGGATGCGCGCTCGGCGTTGTTCTCACCAATGCCAGAAGACGCAGACCTGCCGTCCACGATGATGCATTTTTTTTCTTCTTCTAAGAAAGTGCGAGAACCTAGAATGGGCAGCTACTCTACAACGTTCTTAAAAAACATTAAGCCCGCAGTCGAACCATGGTGGCCAGCAGAAAGAATATCCCGGTATCTTAGTCGGCTGCGAATCGGTTATGTCACTGTCTCGCACAATAATCAGCAAATCTTCGCCTCCAACGGTGTGCTTCTTCTGCGGCTAGGCTGGTATTCCGACAGTTCCACATGCTCAAAGTTCGCCACGTTCCGGGCGCAACATGGCCTACCCCGTAACATACAGGATTGTCTGGCAAATACTACAACTAACGTAACAATAGCCTTCGTTGGAACGAGTGGTTTAACCTAACATATATGAGTTACCTCCGTATATGTGAATGACCTTAGTAGGTACAAGCGTCGCATATAAAAAAGGTGAAGAGGAGAATATATAGGAAAAAAAAACACAAAATTATGACGATTTCTCTATTCTTAATTTTTGGTCACGGCGTAGGCTTCTTCGAAGCAATAAATAAAAGTTGACATTTCATTTTAGAGGAGAACATGAAAGATGCGAAGAAAGCTCAGGTGTAAGTGTGGTGAAAATGTTCTACAACCGGATCATAATTCGAAAACAATGTTCTATTTACTATTAAATGTTAAGATATTTGTTATTAATGTTTATAATTTTATTATTTTATACGTGAGGATTGAAAAAAAGTTATATATTTTTAATCACGGTATTTCTTACCCCATCTGTTAACTTCGGAATTTACTTTACTAATAGAGTTATAGTGCTATTACTTAGAAACACATTTATCGAAGGAAAATTAAAAAATATAATAAATAGGAAAAAGTGGTATTGGGCTGTTGAGAGGTTTAATATAAAAAACTGGTATATTAAGAATAAAAGGAGACGGGGAGACGAAATAAGGATATTCGTACATAACAGACAGTATGAGAAGACCGCTCAGGACCGCAGAGAATGGACAAGGTTGAGCCTTGCCCAGAACATGGGCTTTTAGTTTTTTAGTTTTTTAGTTTAGTTTCAGTTGATCAGTTGTTTAAAGTAATTTTTAAGGAAGTGTAAGATGTCATACCTCGGCGAGTGTGCATGAGAGTGCGTGAATGAGAGTAGTCGTTAAGTGTACTCGCGACATAAATTTTTTAAAAAAGGTAATATTAATGCTATTTCGAATTATATTTTGAGGGATTCAAATAATTTACGAAATCGATATTAGCACATGAAGACTATCGGAGCTAGAAAATACCTTCGATATGCGAGGTTTCGGAAAGCACATAAAATAGACGATAGGACTCCTGACTCCTTTCAATCGGGTGAACGCTAAAGTGTAAGATGTTTTTATAGATGATTTGTAAGCATCGCGATTGTAAGAATGTTTAACCTTTTTTTCATCTATCGAGGACGTCGATTGGGCGGGTTTAATCCCTTTTTTGAAGTATAATCCATAAAAATAACCTCCTGAAGATTTCGGAAAAGTGCATGTTGACCGGAGAATGTCATATTCAGCATTCGAAAGTCTGGGTGGATAGAACAATGACCAGACGGGTGATCGAGGGAAGAGGCCAAGACCGATTATTACGAACAGTTGAAAAAAGAAAATGAACGAAAAGGAGAAGAGCAATATTAAATTTCCAGGTCTCGATATAATCTAACACCGAACCGTACATGTCAATTCGCCCTAGAAGAGCAATATCGATTCATCTGATGAAAACGCAAACTCACTAGCGAATTAAATTGATTTAAAGCGATATCATTATATGGCCGCTGATAATTCCTGCAGACAAACCGGTTTAAGCGGCCAGCTGTCATCCCCTTCGGTACAATCAAAGTGGTAAAATTTATGCTTGCTTCTTTTTTTGGCTTATCCGAAAATTTTCCAATTTTTTATTAGAAGTTTTTGACGGTTTTTTGGGAGTGAATTACAGCAGGCGTATTAGTTTTTATTCTGTAAGACTCTTATAAAATCCTCCTCCACAGTTTCACTGCATGGTTCTGTCGTTACAACTCGGGATGTTTCTTTCCGAATTAATTCTACTAAATTATTATGGAAGGAGTGCCTCTGTAAGAAATGGAGTTTAGCATCATAGGAACTTTTTCAAATATTCAATATAAAATTTTATAATTATCTGTAAAACCGTAGTCGCTAATGACCTTGTAGTCCAAAAGCGACTTGTAAATATAATAAATAAATAAATAGAACTAGAATCCATCCTTATATTAGTTAAGTCATTTTATTCCGTAGAAATTGTGTTTTCATACCGCCGGTCTTTTCTTCATTTATGGAAAAACTTTAATTATTGCCTTCGTTTTTTTTTTTTTTGAATGTGCTTTATTTTTTCTTTTTTTTCCTATCGGTATCCATCCTTTTGTTTTGTTTTTTTTTCTTTTTTGTTTTGACAGAAGTTATTCATTAGCAAGATCGGTTGTTTATTACCTGTAGGATTTGTGAATATGCACGTTTCTCTTCTATTTATAAGTGTTCATTGTTGTCCATTTTAAATTATTTGCAGTCAGAGAATAAGAGCGTAGTAATCTTTAGACTTTTTAGCCGACCTTCTCGTTTCTTCTGCATAGGAAATAGTAACAACACTTATATAGGGCGTTTCACTTTAATTTTAATTCTGCACGGTTTTTTTATTTATTATTATTTTAAAAGAACATAAAAAATAAATAAAATAAAATAAAGAACGTTGGAGTATGTTTATAAACTTGTATTGCGAAAATTCGACATCAGATGCAAAGTAGTTTTGGGAATAAAATGAGATTAATCGCTGGCGGAGGACGTTAGATGAAAGTAAATTTTTTGCCGAGTGACAGATTTTGCATAGTTTAGATACATAATAAGACTGCGTCTCCGATATTGACGAGTCAATTGTTACTCGTACGATTGTTACTTGTACGATTTTAAGAAGATAGCAGTTCCACTTTTAATGATAAAGCCTGCGACCGTGTCAAGTACGTTACCGGTCGCATTTTTAATGACCGCTTTGCCTTAATCTCGTAAGGGAAAGTGCAATAGAGTATAAAAGTTGTCGGTGAATTCATTGCCTTCTTTTTGATTATAATCCGTCCACAAGAAATAATTTACTGATTCCTCTGTAAATCATTTTGTATTTGAAGCAAATTAATAATTTTTACCGATTTGAAGTGTTCCTCCGATGGCAATGTTGTTAAGTGAGTAGAAGAGAGACTGGATAGTTTGAACAGCGAACGAATACGGCTTAACTGTTGCCGTTACAAAACTACTCTGCAATACTGATGAACTCGGTACAGTAGTAGTACCATCATTAGTGACTGGGGTCAAGTTTGTTCTCCAGGTTCATGATTCGAAAGATGCAACGAAATACGAGAAAAAGATTCGAGAAACGAACTAAAATTACCTAAAAATAAGAACGATTAATCGAACTCGCTATGGATAAACTTTTCCTCATTTGGCTACAATGAAAGTGCCGTAAGGAATTTTAATACCTTGACTACCAAAAACAAACGATATTACTACAGAATCAACATTCAACAGCTTTAAATCAGCTAACGAGAAGATACATTAATAGCGTTTGACGATAACAATTGTTTCTAAAATGAAATATCCTCGTATAACGAAAATTTGCAAAAAAAAAAAAAAAAGTAAAAATCGAACAAGCGAAAGGATAATTTTAAATGACGCCGCAAACGAAGACGATACTATAAAAGGCGAGTCAACTTGCTAATCTGCCGAGGGTACACCACATTTTGCCACAAGGCACATTTTGCTGCGTGCATTCACCGACATCACATTTCGCTAAACCACATTTTACCGCCAGCAACGTTACACCGAAAGCCACGGTTCGCCGTTGGCGTTGAGTAATACGATGACATCGCAAATGAATGTATACGTTTTTCCGACATCTGTGTACATAAAACACGCTGCCACAAAATGATACTCAATTATAATAAAAGAAAAAAATTGTAATTAAAAGTATCCATCACATTTTTCACTTTATATACTACATAAATCGTGAATGTGCAGCGTTTTAATTTCTGAAATAAAATTAATGTGATTACTTCGGATAATAAAAAAATCCGTTTAATGTTTTTAATTGCAATAATATTACATATAAAAATATCACGTTTTAATAAACTGAATACAATGGTATATTCGATTGCAATTAAAGTAATAACAACAGACCCGGTCAAATTTATTGTTAACTGAAAATTTTCATAAAATGCTTCCATTAAACTGACCGCCAAAGAATAAAAACTATATTTATCGATTCGTTTATTTCAATATATACATATATATATATATATATCGTATAATTTTTGCATTATTCTCACTACTTATTTTTGATACTGTCAGTGTTCCCCCGAAAATATGCAAATAAAAATTATCCGACAAATAAAAAAAAAAAAGGTAAATATACGCGTCTTTAAAAAAAAAAAAAAGAGTGCCCAAATCGAAATATTACCCCTCGATTTTAAAAACAAACATCTCTGTCGGTGTAACCGGAAAACGTGCCCGCGAAGGAACTTAATCGTCCACTGATGATAATAACAGTCGATAGAGTAGTAGTACGTTCAAAGGTTATAGAAACGGTAAAAATTGATTTTTGTCAAGTATTAAAGTAAATTTTGATTGCGTTAAATATAGGATAATTTAAATAAAAAGTAAAAATTTCAATTTTTTAGGTATGTAAAATTTTATTGTTCCCTTTTTTTGTAACAACACACCGACGATTTTTCTCTAAATTGTTTCAAAACATAGTGCGCATTCAAAATTTAATTTCTATTTTTTTTTTTATTTAATCGCTGAACAAAAAAATTAAAAAAAAGAAAAACGAATTAAAACAATGAATAATATAAATATAACGGTTGTTTATTGGGAAGCGTAAATAAAAATTAAGAAAACACGGACTAGGACTTTCTGTGAGTGATCGTTTGGCGTAAAATATCGGTTTGAGTGCTATTAGACAGTGGTATTTGGTTAGGACATGGTTCGAATCCTGCTGCCGCACATTGACACTTTCAGAAATTTCACTTGCGCTGGGTTAATGTAAAAAAATAAATAAATAAATAAAGCCAATTATTATATTCTCTTTAAATACTTTTATTACAATATTTCATGTTTTTCTCTCTTTGATCGCTGGAAGTAAAACCAAACGTGCATAGCAAAATGAATTTACGGTTTAAGCAATGATCAAGTAAATAATGACAGGTCAACATAAAATAAAAGATTAATTTACAAAAAAAAGAAGAAGAAATTTATTAGTTGTAGCGCTTTTTAATACACTTTTAATACTTCACTTTTTTCTTAACAATTTAAACAACATTCGTGTTTCAACTTAGCGAGACTGCGTAAAAGTGATTTATTTTAAACGACAAATAAATAAAGCCAATTATCATTAAATATTTTCGCATCGAAATCAAATCGCGTTTATTACAATTTGTCACGTTCATGGAAAATGATATGGCGAGTTAGGGTTTTATTAAGTGGCGCAGAATTAATCATTTAAAATTCTCCAGAAATTTCGTAATAGCGAAATATTAATCCGAAATTAAATTGAATTAAAGAAACAAACAAAAGCCAACTTTATAAGAAATTCATAAACGAGAAAAAAGTAATCTGCGAACAATGTGTGCCGTTAAAGATGGATCGCGTAACGTTTCTTCTTACGTATTGCATAATATTCTCTTACATTTTTAATTAAAACTTTCGCTATTTGACAATAAGTAATTAATGCAGATACAACATCGTTCGAGTAAACTTTTAAAACTTATTTTACCTTTTTGTTTTTTTTCGTTTTCGTGACGCTAACTTTTTTTATTGTTTCTTCTTTTTTCTTTCGTTCTTTCGTTCTTTCTTTCTTCCTTTTTTTGAATAATATTTTCATTTATTTCAAAGTTTTCATTTGCGCTTAATCCCATTCCGATTTTTACTAAACATTGTTAATATAACCCCGGGCGGTAATTGAAACAAGTTCCACAATACTCCTAAAAAAACATCGCAATACGCCCGATGAGATCTGTTCACGCTTTCAAGAGCTACAAAAAAAGATCACCGTACATAAACTGGAACAAAAAAAAAAAAAAAAAAAAAAAAAAAAACAAAACCACCTTCTGCGGAATCGAATCACTTTGAAATAAACTGGAAAGCTGCCATTTTGCCGCAAATGATCCGAAATGATTTTACCTTAATTCGTTAAAAGGTAAAAATAACGCTACATAAGCTTCTTCAGTTTTTCTCTGCACATCGGAAAAAGGTGTTTTTCACTTCTTATTTGAAAAAAAAAGAATAGTCGCTGAGAAAAGCTTTTTCTTGAAAATAATGTGTTACTTTACCGAAGTAGATATTAAAACTCGGAAAAATGATTTGGCCCGTATTCCGTGCAATTCGTGCGAGGATAAGAGCAGCTGAAGATCGTACACACTACTTCGCCGGACAAGAAGGCAACAATGATTTCTAGATGAAAATCTTAAAAAAAGAAAAACGTCGTTCGGACCAACGACGAGATGGTAAAACCTGACAGAAAAAGTTTGGACCGAATTTTCAGTTCCTTCTTTTCTTAATGGAACAGCTTTAGGCGAAAAATGTACTTTGTTCCAACTACTAACCTGAAAGGAAATCGATTATTAAACTTTTCTTCACTGAACATTATTCTGTTCATTCGAATTCCGGAAAAATCTCTGTGTCTCGCCAATCGTTGTAAGAATGCTGGAAAGAGATAGTTCCGCATGATATGCGTAATTCGATTTGCAGACAATCGGCCATTGCACTCGGTATGATTGTAATATTTCAAAAAAAAATCCGAGATTCTCTATAGAAGACAGAACAAAAAAACCAGATCTATATTAAGTCCACCGGGAACGGTGGAGCGCGAGCTCTAGCTGTAAATCGGCAGATTTCTAAAATTAAGATTTATCGCGCTAAGTAACAAATTGAGACTTTAATAGAAAGAACTCTGTGTATAAAACCTTATTTCCGTGTTACAAATCAAAAAAAAAAAAAAAAATTCACAATTCACGTTGACCCGTTGAAAAATTTTCATTGCAATTTTTCACATTATACCAGTATGTTACCTAAATGTGGTGCGCTATTAATTGCACAGTGAGTCTCATACACTTCGCAGAGAATTACGGATTGTAAACTTAAGGTTCACAACATATTAAACCTGAGACGGCATTAATGAATGCGCCAGTTCCCTCCTCTTGGCCGCTTTTACTTTTTTAGGTTTCTCTAGTACTCAATTATTTCAGGCCGGTAAATCTAGCTTGAATCTGGAACTCGATAAGTCTTGAATCGGCGTATTCTCTTCGGTTTGGTATGATCAATCCGACAAACTACCTGTTCCCGGAACTTTTGAAATGGAATCATATTTCTTTACTGTTCCCGATTCTATTCGGTGTTATTTTTAAAAACTAATGAGTACCGGGAGAGAGAAGAGATAAATTACTTTTTTCCTATAATGGAATAACAGATTACTCGCCGTTTAAACGAAAGAAGTGATTCGGTAAATGATAATGGTTTTTCGAATTTTTTGTCTCACCGCGATAATATTTTCTTTAATAAAACGATTACGACACGAAAACCGCGACTTGAATGAAGATGAAACTATAAAATTGGCTGAACTAAAAATGACTATTAAAAACCGGGAAAAGACAATGAAATGTCGGGAAGTAATGAATTCAGAGAACTACCAGTGAAGGAACCGGAGGTTAAACTAAGAACAATTTCTTTAAACACAATCAACAAGAACTAGGAACTGATTTAAGGAAGAGAGCTATTCATTAGGACAAGCAACGCGAAACGACAATAGTTGTTCTTCAACTGAACTTGTTGTCGCTAAATCCGCGAAAATGCGGAAATTCAACTTTGTTCATCAGCATATAGATGCGGGTGTTTACCAAATTCTGAACAGAGAGCGTGTTCTCAAAAAAAAAAAAAAAAAAAAATGGCGTTCAGTTTTTTGACCTTATCGGTCGATTGTTCGATTCTACCGATAATGCCCAAAAAACACTGGTAGACCGGTGTATATATATATTTTTGTACTTTCATTCGTTTCGTTCGTCTATTTTATTACTAAATTTGTTATTCGCTTCAATCGCAGGCAGGAAATATTGAAATTGGACGAATATGTATATTTTTTTCCCTGTTTTTTATCTGTGTAAAGGTTTTTTTTTTTTTTTTTTTTTTTTTTTTTTTTTTTTTTTTTTCGGGGGCATGTTGACCCAAAAACAAACTACCTTAAAACGTTATACGATTAGAAATGGAAAATACAATGTAGGGTTTGAGAAGGTGTCCAGAACTCTCATATAACATGTAGGTGAATACATCCTGTTTGTTAAAACTGTATAATAAAACAAACTTTAATAAGCAAACAATATAGAACAATAAATTAGATAAATACCTATTTAGAAACGTTTTCGGGCATAACCCATCATCAGCTAAAACTAACTTAAAGGAAACTTAAAACATACTCAATGTTTTAAGTTTCCTTTAAGTTAGTTTTAGCTGATGATGGGTTATGCCCGAAAACGTTTCTAAATAGGTATTTATCTAATTTATTGTTCTATATTGTTTGCTTATTAAAGTTTGTTTTATTATATCTCATATAACACGTCTGATTTTTTTCTCTCATAAAGAATATGATGAAACGAATTATTAAGGGAATTTAAAAGCAGATAAGCACCGAAAATACTTGGATAGAAAAGAAAGAAACGAACGACAGAAGTAAAAAAGAGAAAAATAAATAAACGAAAAGATCGCGAGGTTTGGAAACGTATAAAAAATGTAACATTAACAGTATCGACTAAAAGAGATTTACTGGAAAATATATTTAAACCGGTGATCGATTCTAAGTGTTATCGTGATGTATAGTAACATTAGCGAAATCGCAGTTTTTAAACATTGCAATCAGACTAAATAACGAAAAATTTTGACCCAACTTTTTTAACTCGTACAATTCTTCAGCCGTTGTATTTTTAAACCTAAACTACGGGAAATTGTGCTGTAAGTTCGAAGACATTTTTCCGTGTTCGATGTAAAAATGAAATATTCGATAATCTACGAGCTACGAATTTAGCTCTATAATTCTCTACTTAACGATGATTATTCGCGGTTGAAGAAATTAAATATCGTAAAAATAACGAAATTATATAATAATACAAAAACATACCGCTGTAAACATGAAATATTAATTTCATTTGGGAAATTTAAAAAAAAATATTTTAAAATGAGATACTACAGGAAATCATCTAGCTGGACGGTTCCCGCGTTTAACTGTATTAAATTAAATTAACGACCCTAGTCCGTAGAAATAGGCGGGAAAAAACGTTTCATAAATAGTGTACCTACTTCATTTTGCGCTATTGTAATATGCGCACTAAAGTAGTCATTTCCGTTTACCATTAATAAAGTGGGGGCGCGCGCGAACAAAACATCGGTAAATTAGGATTTAATTAAATTTGTTCCGCGCATTCCATCGTCTCGAAGATTAAAAATTTTCGAAAGAGAAGCAAAAAATTGTATAATTTTCTTTCATTTTTAAATTATTTAGAAATTAAAAGAAAAAAAAAAAAAAAAAAAAGCGATATTAATAATTTACCGTAAAGCAAATCTGGCATTCAGTAATTGCTTACTTTCCTTTTTTAATATCATTCTCCTCGTTTAAACTCGTCAGCCAAAAAGGAAATCGATTTCAAAAAATGTGTGAAAAGAAATTGACGGCGGTGTTTTCGGAATGAAACAAATTCATTTATGACGTCACTGATAAAAGAAGTTTCCTGCGAAACTAGCACTCGAGTAAAAATACGTTTGAAATAGAAATGGGATTAAAATGAATTGGAGCGACCCCCCCCCCCCCCCCGGCAAGTTGGCGAATGAAAACGAAGAAAAACCAAAAGTAATGTAAAAGAAAATGTCGACGGTATTATTTCCCGTTTACACTTTTAATTACTGCATTTTATTCAATTGACCGATATCAGAAAGACTGCATTTACAATTTGAAAATTCCCAATACAAATAATCATCGGAAAATATGATTTTCTTTTTTTCTTTCCATTACTCTCGTCTTTTGGCACTTTATAATATAGTCGCAATAGTTCATCTGTAATCGAATAAATCAGCTTCCTCCTAGCACTTTTAATTACGATTCATTCAGATGAAAACTACCTATATACGGTAATCAAAAATAGCAAACTAAAAAGCGTTCAATTCTACCAGATCTCTTTTTTTGATATACGATTTTTCTTAAAATTTTCACGTATTTAATCTCGCGCCAGCGGAAAAAAAATATCCAAAAAAAAAAATCTCTACCAGTTACCTTTTTTTTTTTTTTTCTTTAAATTACGATATTATTTTAAAATAAAATCTATTCTTAATTATATTAACAAATCGAATACTATCCGAATTTTAATGAACTTTCGTTGTTTTAAGGCACATTAGAAACACATTAATTTCTCTGAAAGCGTGACTGATATTTTTATTAAGTTGTAAAATACGGTGCTGTAAATTATTACTTAATCATTCGTTTCGTATTCGATCAATCTTGTAGCTCCTCTGAATTTATTATAATTCTAGCTGGAAAAGCATCGTGTTTTAATATATATATATATATATATATATATTTTTTTTATTTTTTTTTCGATAAAATTTTACATTTTTCGAATTATTTCAACCTAAAATTTTTTTTTTTTTTGATACGTCACCTAGGTTATTTAGAAATTTTTATTAGATTGTAACAAAAAAAAGCAAAAAAACTCTAGGACCCTTTGATATTATTACTCTCTAGGCAAAAGTTATATTTACGTTATTCACTCTTTCACGTATTCATTAGTAATATGCGCTCTTTCATTTCGTTTATATAATCATTATACGTCCACCATGTACTATAGGATATATTCTTAAAAGTACGTAGGGAATAAATCTTTTCTGCTAATATTTTATGTACAATTTTTTTCTTTCTTTATTATTATTATTATTATAATTTTTTTGTTTTTTAAATGACGACTACACTACTGTGACCGTAGATATTTAGTACAGCCGTTATCGTTGTAAATAACAATCGAGAATATTTCAGTCTTGACAACGAATAATAAAATTCGCTTTTATTTGTAACTTCCTACGATATACACGTTGATAGTTTAGCGTCAGAAAAATACTTTTTCACAAATATCTCGAGTAAATTTGCTCCCTTTCGTGCAAAAAATGTTTTTTTTTTTTTTTTTTTTTTGGTTTTAAAAAAAAATACCGACTTTAAGATTTATTATAAAAATTTAATAAAAGCGCGTTGAAAAGTAAAAAATACGAGTATATTTCAAAGTGATATAACTTAAGGTGATATAATTCTAATACAGCATTAATACTTATTATTCGATAAAAAATGTATTTCAGAGTCTTAAGGTGTGATATTATCTCGTAATTCTTATACAACAATAATACCCTAATTAGTGTCGGCATCAAATTCGTATTACAATAATAATTAAAAACTGCATTAAATATTCATTAAATTGTTCCCAGATATTGCGATATGTAAATCCTACTCTAATTAAGGTATTAATGTTGTATAAGAATTAAAACAATATCGCCTCTTAATACCAAATCGCTCTGAAATATATTTTTTATCGAATGATTATTTTTTACCATTTAGTTCATTTTTTTAAAAACTTTTATAAAAAATCATTTGAAGTCGGTATTTTTCTTTTTGTACATTTTACAATTTTTAGTGTTATACTTCATTTTTTTTCTGGTTAAAAATCGACTTTTTTGTCACATTACTCTCCATATTTTATACGTGTTTAAAGATTTCACAATGAATACTCATAGTAAATAAATTACGGACACAACTGTACGTTAAAAAGAATTATGTTTACTTAACATTTCGGCCAGTTTACACTGACCATCATCAGAAGCGAACTACAAGAAAAAATTGGTTTCCTTATTTTGAGCTGCATTTCCACGGTAAAAGCATCAAAATATATAATCGCTTTCGTAATTTAAAGCAACATTTTCGTGGTGATTTGACAAATTTATAGTATTTTAAAACTAATAAAAAACAGTAAAAAAAAAAAAAAATGATCTAAACGGACTGACAAATATGCAATTTATGTTCTCGCATTTTCATCAGTACTCACATGGTACCACCGTCGAATGGTATACTTTCCGGTGGACAAAGTAAAATCGGTCCGTATGAATATATATATATATATATATATATATATATATAAAAAAAAGGGAGAAAAAACATACGCGACGAACATATAACGCGTCGTTCTATTTGGAAGTCGATAAAAATATGATTTTCCATTAATAAAAGCGCAGTTTAACAATACAAAGCGAGACACAGAAATCATAAGAAATATTCACGCGGAGTGGGAATAATGTCTGCGATATAATTCGTAGTTGCTGAACAAGGTATGAGAACTTTAATACATGATTCTTTCTTTTTTTCTTTTTTTTTTTTTTTTTTTATCGGCGAGACTCCATTAAAAGTTGGAGCTGAATTTTATTGTAGAGGAGACTTTTAATTGCGTCTGAAGTTTTAAAATTACGCGAAATTCATAAAATCGAATAAAAAAATTAGAAGGCGGTTTACTTAAAAAATGTTTTGTAAACCCTCTTCCGCCGTCGTACTCATAGACACACAAATGCGAGGCACGCGTTTAAGCAGTAAAATAACAACAATGAAATTCGTATTTTTTGCTGTTCAGACTAATTATTTTAAAAGTAAGAATCTCATTAAAAGAGCTTGAACGAAAGTTAGAAAAGAAATATTTCTTTTTTGTTTGTTCAATTTCATTAAAGACATTAATAGTTTTTAGCTTGTCCTTAATTCTCTCGGGTTGCACCTTTTGCGAGTACAATAATTATAACTATAATTATAATTACGACGGTGGCTGGTGATAATTAAAAGTGATCTGCTACCGGAATAAAACAGTGGCGGATCGCCGGGGGAGGGGGGGGAGGTGATAGGGGACATTTCGCCCCCCAAAGAACCAAAGCCTCTATGAAAAAAATTGTTATAACTGAGAAACTTAATTTATGCTATAAATTTTATCGATGGATTTAATTATAACTAATATTTAATACTATTTTCTAGTAAAACTATTAATGTTCTTTTTTTATTCTATTTTAAACACAACTGTCATCGACTTTTGCCATTTTTAATTTTTATTTCGTAATTTTAATTAAAAATAGTTTATTGAGAAATATACATGTATTTAAACTTGCTCGTGAACGAAGAATTTAGATTGGATTACTAACAAACCTCCATCCTGTCCCTTTTGTAACACTCGCCAGCTTACTCTTCGACATATCCTAACAAGTTTCAATAATTTATCCGAATCCCGGCAAAACTCGTAATCTATCCTCAAACCTATCCTAATTATTGCATAATAATAGTCCATATATAAATGATCTCTTCCTATTCCTGAAAAACTGCAATTTATATTATACTTTGTAATTAACAACATAAGCGCGGCTTGATAACCTCATAGTTGTGTTAAAGTCGCGTTAAAAAAAAAGAAAAAAAAAAAAAAGAAGTAAGTCTACTAAAAATACTATCTTTCTTACTATTTCTAAACTACCATATTTAAGGTATAATTTTATAATTTAGTTTTATTTTTCACCACTAAATATAAGACAAAGGTTAAATAATTAAAAATTGTAATAATTACGTATTTTTAAAACATTTTTAAATTCCGAAAAAGATCGCTATTTTGTATTTTCTTTATGAAACAAGGGGTATTTCTCAAATCCACTGCCTACCGTAGATATAATCCCCACACCCCACGCAAAAAAAAATGTCCTGCTGGGATCCGCCTATGGAATAAAATAAATTGCCAATAAACGTTTTCTCATTTTATCTTATCAAATTCATTCGACTAACATTTACGGGATCTCTTTGGCTGGTATTTCTTATTTCATTTTGGTCCACAGCTCGCCTTTTTTGTTAAGAACATTCAGCCAGCGGGTAAAACTAATTTCCTCTCTACGTTGCCACACAACATTCATGCAGATAAGTAAAAACTCTTATAAATTTTATCTCAATCAGAAAATTGTATATATATATATATATGTATGTAGGACAAAGTTATTTATTTACACATTTTGAATTCGTTACGATTTGACGAAGAAGTACATATATATAAATTTTTAAAATATACATTTCTAAAAATTTCGATTTTTATACATCTATTTTAAAACAAACTAATGCAAGCGAAAGACTGAATTTAATTTTTTACAAAATATGAATTATAAATTACCGTCTAAATTATTCTATTCTTTCGTAGAATAAAATTAAAATAATAAATTAAAAACAAAAAAAAAAAAACGATCAAACAAAAGATACTCTCATTAATTTGTAACATTAAATATTCTTATCTTCAAAAGCAAATAAAATAATTCGCGAATTAAATATTTAAATTTTTAAAAAACAGAACTTTTCAAATTTTTTGAACCAGTTTTTGAACATTTTGAACACATCTTTATATAAAAGGCAGTTTTAAATAAATTATTTTTATTATTACTTTTTTTTTTTTTTTGCGATAAATTAAATACGGGGGAACAGGATACTTCAGGCGAAAGGAAAAATAATTACAAAGATCAGTAGAACGATATAGAAAAAAAAGCGAAATTAATAAATTTAATTATTATTAATTCCGTCTACTCATTCTTAAGTTCAAAACGGTAAATATATTTTGTTATAAAGATTTTTATCTTCTTTAACGGAGCGCTCAATGAAGTTCAGTGTTGATAATATTCTACGTGCGGCTATGGCATTTTCCAACAGGCCGTAAGCCTCGTCCATCTTTAAATTCTATTCAGTTAGCCCCATTAGGAAAATAAATAAATATTCAAGAGGAATATAAAACAGGGCTCGAATAAAAGTGAAAGCCGTTTTGAAAACAGTTATAGTTTTTAGTAGTTTATTTTTATTTCTTTTTTCGAGTGTAGGTTCGTTATGGTTTAATACCAAAATGCAGTAAATTTAAAATAACCTTATGAGGAAGTAAAATACATTAGCTCAGAAATGAAATGTCTCCAAGGATATGCTACTTTTGTCACCGATTAGTTGAATATAAGACTACAAGTCTATTAATAGCTACAATGGCAAGAAGCAGGGACATCGAGGAATAATAGGAGATATGTTGATAATACGAATGAAATAGTTTTAATTAAGCTGCTAGAACGAATCCCAGAAGATACAATGCAAAAAAAAAAAAAAGGATACGAACTTGGAAAGTATTAATTAAGCACTGGTTAGTTGATAACATAAGAAAACGACATTAGGTTAGATAAATTAACTAGTTATGGCGGAGAATCAATCATTCGTATTTGTCGAACATGTAGTATGAAATTGTATAATGATAAGTAGTTCTTTTCTGTTTTTATCTTTTTTAAGTTTTGTTTTATTATTATTATTTTATTTTTATCTTTTTTTGTTTGCTCACTATTTATAATTATGAAAATTAATAGTATAATTGTAAAGAAATATTGTAACATAATTTTTGAATAAGGGATGATAAGCGTGTTGGGCACCCGCAGACGGGCAGTAGCCTTGTGGAACCCACAACTTATTTCAGAAAAAAAAAAAAAAAAACCTGCAACATTCATATTGTACAACAAATAAAATAACACTTCCGGAATAAAACCTGATAAACTGCTCCGAGGAATCATAATTCTACATTTTCATAATACTCATTAAAAAAGTAAAATCAGCTCTAACCCAATCAAACTATATTCCAATTATCTAGTGCTGATGCATTGTAATTGTTAATTAGTTAATCAATCAATGCCCTAGAAATGTTTTCAGGAGTATCATCCCGTCTTCAGTTCTCGAAAAATCTTCTCTGGGACATTTATTATTCTTGTTTATATTTTTAATTATTTACATTTACCTCAATTAGCTTCCGGTCTCTACATCTTTCGTGATAAAACTTTACTGTTAATTTCACTGAGCGAGCGAAATTCTATGTTTTTTTTTTTAAAACCAAAAAAATTAAATCGATCGAATTAATCAACTTACACTTGAAGTAAGTTGATTAATTCAGCTAATTTTCGATCTACATTTTTCGTAATGGTAGCGCTGTTTTGAGCATGTATTACAGTTGTTAAAAATGTTTAATTCTTTTCGAAAAATTAAAAAAATTTCACAACTTTGTTTAAAAAACTTTCACACGCGTACTCCACAGTGTAAATCGAGTTCAATTGTATGGTAGTATTGGCAGAGTCGGCGTCATTTTAATTTACCATCAGCTACGAAGTTGATTAATCAAATTTACCTATTAAAAACCTTAACGGACGTATCGAATTTTTCTACTCCGACACTTTATCAGCTACTTTCTTCAGTGACGTATTTTGTACATTTCCTTTTCCAGCATTGAGTAAAAAATAATGATAGTCTACAAATAGTTTTCATGCCAACAAAGATTTCAGAAATTAATCATATTCAAGCGAACAAAATTCACTAAGCGTGTAAACACGAGTGCTGCAAACAGAATTCACATGGCAGAATTTGTGTGTCAGAAGGAGAATGAATGCCGGCAAACCGAATATTTAATAAATTGTCGGTAATTCGACAATCTTGTAAGAGCATTTTCGCTTCCAGCCGTGTTATGAACTTCTTGTGATTCCAGTCAGCATTACAGTGACCAAGACAACATTTTTTCCAGTGATTTTATTTCAGTCCATTTTAAGATTTAAAACGTCGCCGAAAATTTAAGAAAATAAGTAATAAAAATATATATTTAAACAGCAAATTTGATGAATGTCATTTACTGTTGTTAAACTAACGAACACGGACATTTGGCGGAAATTCTCAACCAGAAGTCGCACACTTCTTTGTTTCCAATCTATGAATTTTAAAACCACAATGAAATGCTAACGTCGTTTTTGCAAATAAACTAATACTATTGTAACTAGTAAAAATGGTAAAATAGCCGCGCCTTTGGGATACCCGAAACTAGACATAACATTAATATCTTTAATTTTAGTACAATAAATAAATATACAGTTGAATAATATTTATTTAAAATACGATATATATATATATATATACTTTACATTTTCGTGAGATATGTTTCAAAATTTCTTCGCAAAAGCCGAGTTTTGTGGACCGGCATGGCAAAAAAAATATTTTTAACTTTTTTTTAAATTGATATTTTAAAATTTTAAATTAGTCTTTAAAATAAAAAAAAGGAATATTGAATTACGCTACGTTATCTTATAATATGAATGACGCAAGATTTTATTAAAAGTATACATAAAAATAAATTTAAAGCGAAGCTGGAATTTGTGATTAAAGCCCGAAAAAAAAAAAAAAATTTAAACTGGTTAGTTTCGTTGTCTGAAGTAATGCGCCATTTTTTTTATATGCCGGTTTTACAAAAAAAAACTAAGACTTTGATTAAAAATATTTTATTATCGCGTTGTAAAAAAATTTTAAACAATTATTTGTTTAATGCTATTTTTCACTTTAACAACAAACTCATACACTACTATGTATCTTTTTTTTTTTTTTTTTTTTTTTTTTTTTTTGAGGAAGCTACCAGCGAACACATACACAGATAAATCAATTTAATGAAGAATTTCGGGCAAAATTAAAAAAAATTAAAACTGTGAATGATTCAATCGAGTTTCAATTAAACTTTTAATTGAACCTTAATATTTGTTTAGTAAAAAAAAAAAAAAAAAACACCTACAACGAAACAATGAAAAAAGATAATAATAATTATGTAAAAGATTTATCTTGTTCTGACTTTAGATTTTATCGGCATTATTATACGTTATTTGTATCCTCCGAAACAGAAACGAATTCTGGTAAAACAAAAACTACAAATTTAATTAAAGTTGGGGAATGAGTGTTAAATTGGGGTTCGAAGGAATTTCATATGATCATTAGATCGCATGATTAGCTTATATAAACAAAAATGGATATATGTCGAAGACCTTTTTTTTTTTTACTTTTTAACAAATCTATTGGAAAAAATTAATAACCAAAAGAAGAAATACTAACATTGCTATCATCCTATTTGGAAAATACAATACGATTAAACCTTCAATTTTAAAATCTCTTTTTCGGAAAATTAAGGGTTTAAAAATATCTCACAGATAATGCGCCTTCAAGTTTCAATTGCTTATTAAAAAAGCTAGTTCAGACTGCCGACGAAGCAGTTAAAACTGAACAGACACGGGGGTTTTGTTACCTGAATGCGCTTAATCAAAAAAAAAACAAATTTAATAAAATAATACTGATTGTTTTATGAATGCGTTACCTTGCAGTGATTCCGCGTGCAACACGAGGCTGGCCAGCGTGAAAACAATTAAGAGAATAAATTGCGTCGGTGAAATCATTTTTGAAAATTTTTCCATTGGCTAGCTGGCGAGACCTTTTTTCTTTTTTTTTCTTTTTCTAGCGATTTTTAATAGCGTTCGCTAAATATTTAAGCACGGAAAATTTGAACAAAACGCCACACGCTAAATACCGCGAATATTATATATATATATATATATGTATATATATATATATATATATAATATGAACAGTGGTTCGTTAGAAAAAAAATTAATCAAGTACACGATTCGGTTTAACTTTTAATATTTAAAATGAAACCTTTTAAAAATGCGCTCTCGCTCGTTTCTCAAGTTATTTAAATATTTCAATCCGGTTCAACATTCGATTTTCGTTCGTTCTTCGTTTATATTTTCGCAACTTTCCTAATCGAGCAATTATTAAATGACGAAAATAATAAACGCGAAACGTTTCCGTCGAAATTCATCGTCGCAAAATTCGCTCCGAACAGCAAACCACACAAGTCGAAGTTCTAAAATTCACTGGAATGAATTCGGACAGTCGGCTCGGACGATCCTGTCGTTTTCTCGACAGCGAAGCCGATTCTCGCTGCGCGATACCGTGAAACCGTCGTCCAATAAAAAAACGTTTTATTGCCGGCACGTGAAACTCGTTCTGCGCATGCGCCCAGCACGGAAAAATTTTCTTCGTTCTCCGACATGAGAGACTTCATCTGTCACACAGATTGGCCACAGCTTCTACGATAACTAGATTTGCCGGATGCGATATTATTATTTTCATTACTACGTCATCTAGTTTTAAAACATGGATTTCCTCGAACACACGTAAATGCTCGTTGCTGGCTTTACCGTAGTCGGAATGTTTATTGAAATGGAACACGAAGCATTCAGCAGGTGTCAAAGACTTGCGTTCCAACTAAAACTCGCTATATTTCATATTTTAGTAAGTGTTCCAAAACTGAACTTTGTCAGAACTTGTAACATATTCTTCAGTTAAAAATTCACGGAAACATCGTACAAACTTAATGCGATACAACTAATCAATTCGTTATTATTTATTTATTTATTTGTTTATTTATTTATTTATTTATTTCATCAGTTTATGACCGGGGATGTAGTGAAATTTATTCTTTTAATTTATTTTTTTTAATCGTTACTTTTAATGTTATTATTATTATCATCACTTTTTTTTCTGAATTTTTTCTTCCTCCGATATTTAAACATCCATTTGTTTTTTATTATTATTACAAATTATTATTACCGCAGCTTTTTATAAATTTACAAATAAAAACAATTAGATTTGCTTTGACTCGATTACAATTATTGTTATCGCTATCGTTATTAATTATTATTATTAAAATACACTTACGGAGGAATGGCCAGTGGGGTACCCGTATTTAACCAGTATCAAACAAAGGTTCGAGCTATATATATTAATTACAACGTAATTCTTAGGCTACCCCCCATTCGAAAAAATGTCCCAGAAAAATGTCCCAATTTTATGTAACGCTAAATGTCCCAATTTTATGTAACGTTTGTTATATTCTGTAGAATTTTTGTTATTGTTATTTAAAAAATGTCACAATTTTATGTAATGAAATATGTAACGAAAAATGTAACGAAAAAATGTCTTAATTTTATATAACGGAAGGTAAATGTTAGAATAGGATTTTTGTGTGTGTTGATGTCAGTAAGAATTACGTTGTAAATTTTGATCATTTTATACAAAGTATCGAAGAGAAAGAGACAGGAATGAAAGCAGGAGGGGTCAAGGGGCACAGCCCCTTGCGAGGCCAAAGTGGCCGAGTTTATATATATACATATATATATAGAGAGAGAGAGAGAGGCAATTTTGTATAATATTTTACTGCGATTCAAGGTCGTATCTAAATTAAAATTTTCACGGGGATAGTATTTTTTTTTTTTTTTTTGTTTTTTGTACGTGTACATTATAAAATTTATTTGGTTATAAATCATACCACTAAAGCTTTGCAGCCATTTGCATAACATTTGAACAAACTGTAATAAAAACAGGGCAAAACAAAACAAGAAAATTAAAAAACAAAATCAAAAAGACAAAAAAAAACAAACAAAAAAAACAAACAAAAAAAACAAACAAAAAAACCAAAACGAAAAAAGTACTGTTAATGTAAATATGTGGAAAGATGTAACTTTAAATATATAAAAAATATCCCCTTCAATTGCAACTTATATTTTAATAGGTTATTAATATTTTTGACGAGATTTTCGTTGAATTAGTTTGTTTTTTATTTATTTATTTATTTTCTGTTTTTTTAATGAATAACCCATTCAGTTCCATGGTATATTCCGAACAAGTCTGAAATGTACAGTACAGAAATGGCAGACAATCTTTGATTGTCGATGGCGGAGAAAACGATGGAATAAAATGTTTTTATCGACGTGACGCAATTTTCTGCCGATAAAATTATCTTCGTTACAACAGTTACCGTCACTAATTACCCATTTTTAAATTAAAAATTTGTGATTGCATAAATATTTATAAAACTTTACGTATATTCAAAAAAATTTACAAATTTTAAATGAAACATGTAAGCTGAATAGTTCGTAAATTACAAAAAAAAAAAAAAAAAAAACGGGTTAATTACTATGCATTTTCAAACAAAAAAGATGCTGATTTTTGAAAAAACTCTTAATTATCAAATATGCAGTTACGAAAAAAAAAAAAAAAAAAAAGTAAAAACAATTATTAATTTATAAAAGGCCGTGATTATGCAGATTTCCGTTATGCGAAACTAGTCAGCAATATTTAATTAATTTTTTGAATTATATTTATTTGTGTATAAGTGTTTGTTTATTTTAAAGGTATTTTGACATTAAGGATGAAGATAATTTTTATTTCGAATAAAAAAATATTTTTCGTAAATAATTTTACATACTGCTCCGTATTTTACAGCATCGCTTTTAGTTGGATAATCGTGATAGCTGTAGTTCGCAGTCTACAAAAAGCTATTTTCACATTTAGAAAGTTAAAGAATATCCGAAATTTCCATTCTAGTTATTACAAACCCCAGACATAGATTTTTCTTGAATAAACTACAGTAAATCCAAAGTCCCTCACCATATAATTAAAAATCGTTATCACGAAAAAGTTACTAATTTTCCAAATTATGAGCCATGCTTTACAGATGGGTCAAAAATCGGAAATCAATCTACTGGATATGCTTTTTCTATCAATGGAGACGTTAAAAACTTCAAACTTCATTAATGCTCTTCCAACTATACAGCCGAATTAATAGAAATTTTTCATTGTTTGAAAAGCATAAAAACGAAAGATAAAACCGAAAATTATCTAATCCAAAGAGACTCAGTAAGCTCACTAACATCCATCCTGAACATTTTTTCAACTGACAAATTTGTCCAAGATATTCACCAACAACTAAACAAGCTAAAATCTCGAAACATTAATATAAAATTAATGTATATACCCAGTCATATCGGAATCCAGGGAAATGAAATAGTAGATAACCTGGCCAAAACCGCCTCTACACTCTCTCCTGTAACCTCCACCACAGTCACGGATATCAAACATTTACTAAATCAAACCGAAATATCTAATTGGCAAGCATCATGGAACACAAAATCCCATTACAAATTATTTCAACACAAAAAATCCGTACAACCTTGGACAAACCTCTCCGAACTAAATCGTCAAGAAGAATTAATAATCACCGGACTTAGAATTGAACATATGAAACTCACCCATAATTACCTCTTCTTAAAAATCCATGAACCCCCTTATCAGTTCTGCAACTCCACCCCCATCTCAGTCAAACACCTTCTTTACGAATGCCCTAACATTAATCAAATCCGTCTAGAACTAAAAATCCCCTTAAATAATACAACCATCCCTAACAACCAAGACGGAATTTAAAAAATTCTTACCCTGATTAGAAAACTAAACTTAACAACCAGCATTTAAATTATACCTATCCTACAATTGGGTGCAATAATCATAGCAATTAAAAACACCCAGTTTAATAATAATAATAATAATAAAAATAAATTAATTAATTAACAATTCCCTTTTATTTATTCATTTATTTATTTTACGTGTGATATACAGCAACTTAGACTAGAAATACGCAAGGATTTAAATAAATTACGAAGATAGAAAACAAGGGGAAGAAAAAGAAAATAAAGAGAAATTAACAAAGATTAACAAAATTATAACAGCTTTAACAAATTAGAAGATTTTAGAAATTGAAATAATCGATTAAGCGCGGTTTCTTCATCGCACAGCAAATCCTTTAAATTCCATTCGTTTCTGCACTGTTTCCGATAATGACCATCAGTTAGACATTTAATCAGTAGCTGTTCGATAATTAATTAGCAATCACATGTCTGGCATTGGAGCGCAGGTTCTTTATTTAATAGATATGTGTGTGTAAGGCGAGTGTGCCCAAGTCGCAGTTTGCATAACGTTATCTCCTGTTTTCTGCTTTCTCGGCTGGGGTTTCGTGGACAGTTTTATGGAGCGTAATTTATTTTCTGTAAGTAAATTTTGCCAAACGTTGTTCCAGGTGTTATTAAAATGGCATTTAAGCTGATGCTTAAAGTCGGTAAACGGTACTGTTACGTTTGAAGTTGTCGCATGTTCACTAATCGTCTTAACGGAGTTTTCCACATTTTCAAAGCTCTGTGTGCCGTACTGGGCTCGGTTGCACCATGGTGGCATAGGAGATATGGGATCTCGGACCAGTACTGGAATTTGGATTCCGAGTCAAATTATGAGATCGCCAGATGATTTTGATTAGATACAATAATAACTAATCATCTAGCCGCATATTATTTCCAATCAAAATTCATCGAAATCGCGAGTAAAAAATAAAATAAGGCAATATTTTAAATTATACGGGAGTAATTAACTTTTTTCTTAGAAATATTCAAAATGAACTGAATTTTTACTCAAAAAGCAGTTTTTATTAACTTCGAAATTTCAAAAAAACGTACATTTATTAATTTTTTCCGAAAATTCCCGCGAGTGGAGCAGCTCTTTTATAGTTATTTTTGTAAGAATAGAAGATATGAAAGCTATTAAATTATATTAATCTACCATTTTGTAAGTTTAATACTTTCCTTTGCAACAATATTTGAAATTAACTTTTTAAAAACATCATTATTTCCTCACTTAAATAGTTAAGTTAATAAAATAAAAGTGTGTAAACGAAAAAATAAAAATAGCTTAGAGGTACCTTGATTAGCTTTCGTTATTTTTCTATTTAAAATGGGGGGGGGGGGCTATTTTATGCCTAAGACAGATTATAGAGTGGACGATAGAAGAATTTGATAACTGATAATTTAGAGTCCGTAATTTTAGACGCAAATAAAACATTTTACGTTCATATTTTTGAAATATAAAAAGTCGGAAAAAAAGTGTACAACCCGTTTCATCCGGAGAATTAATTTTTTTTTTTTTTCTAATCGACGTATTCCAATATTAGATAAAACCCATAATACGCATTTTAAAATTTAAGGGCCTGAATTTAAAATAAATTATATACACGTCCCAGTTGTAAGGACAGAAAATTAGGAAAAAACGCCCGCTGTACTTCTAGAGTAATTAAAATTATTTTTTCCAGTAGACATATTTTCCCCCATTATTGGAACGTGGAAAAAATAAAAAATTTCAACATTTTCAAATTGATAGGCCTTAAATTATGAAAAATACATATATCATCAAGTTGAGAGGCAAAAATCCGGAAAAGTCCGCAATTAGTTCGGTAGAATAGCTGCAAAATTGATTTCTGTTTTTAACCCGTAAGAGGTCGCGCCATGTTTTATAGCGCAAGAGGTCGCGCCGGTCTTTTTGGCCGGGTTTTATGAAAACGTTTTTAAAAACTACTTTTTTATGTTTTTGAAAGAAATATTTCGTGTTTATTAGTTGTTTTATTCCATTTTTATTCCTTTTTATGTTGTTTTGTTTTTGTTTTATTTTTTTTATCATGAATATACAGGATTTTAATTCAAACAAATATATAAGTTTGTAAAATTTTATAAAAAATAGCTTAATTCTCAACATATACAAAAAAATTCTAGAAAGAAGTATAGATAATAATAAAATACGGTACGTGTAATCAAATTGTTAACACTCACCACTAGACTTTAAAACATGCTAGAACTGGTGCGCTCTTTGCATACAAACACTTGCTGCTATTACGCTGCGTTTTAGTTTTTTGTATTTTTGTGCCAGTGGTCACCAAAGTGACATCGCCCGAAAATATTTCGTTGATTTTTTTTAAATTGTTTTCTTCAACATTAATATTTAGCTGTTCTTTATTCTGCCTTTCGTGTAGAATACTACGAATCCGAACTTTGAGTTCCCTGGATAACTCTTCCTTGAGACTAATTATGTATTTTTCAACTCATCTACAGTATCTAAGTTACAAAATGTCAGCATGTCTGGTTTATTAGCTGCACCTGGTTCTTCAGCAATTTTCATGAAGTAATGATAACAAGAGAACCGCACTCTATATTCTTTAGGAACGTAAGACAAAAGAGAATCAAACTGAAATAAATCGAAACGATGTCAGTCGCGCCGGTCGAATAGACCGTGTTTGTAAACTGATACTCTATCCTGGTTAAGTACAATGGTTTTTATCCTAGTTAAAACTGGTTAGTCCTCATGCTTATCTATTATTCTAGGAATAGCTGAGTTATTTTCGCAGGAGGAACAGCACTGTTAAAATAACAAATGAAATTAAAAAAACCCAGTCTATTAGACCGGGCGCGATCTCTTACGGGTTAATTCGCCTATTTTTACCATTGCAGTATAGAAAAAAATATGAAACACGTAATTTCACGAGACATTTGTCGGGACATTGAAATCAGATAGATGGAACAATTCGTGAATCCGCCATTAAATCCGGAGAACAATGTTGCGCAGTGTAAATATTCAAACTAGAGCCCGAGTTCAAAACATTCAAAAACATCCAAATTAACAGAATCACTCTCGCTATTCTAGTGGTACTCTGATGAGCTATTTTTCTTTTCTCATTTATTCATTCTTTAAAATTCGCAATAACTGGCGCCAAGTTAAATAACATCGTACCCAACTAAGCGCTCGGTAAAAATTAACTAAACCGATTAATATGGAAAAATGATTTTTGATTTTTTTTTTTTTTTTTTTTTTTTTTTTTTTTATATATGTATTTATAAATAACATTTTGTAGGTTCTCAATACAGCTATAACGTTTATTTGTAATAGAGCTCACAATATCGATCATATACAATTAACCGCTGTAAATAACGAAAATGTGTCATCACAATTCTTAGCACAAAGAAATTCGTAATATAACTCTCCGCTAAAAAATAACCGAAGAACGCATAATCAAAAAATATACAACAAAACAATTCCTTACACCCTACAAAAAAAGGACAAAACAATTCATATAAAAAACCACAAAGAAGTGTGAAAAACACTTACTCACATAGTGCTTCCATTTCTCTTTTCAATTGTGCAGTCATTGTACTCGTAGTTGCCCAGCAGCCAATTTTTAATTTATAACAAGCAATTTGTTTTATTCCTAATGTTCATGATATCCATCGGAAATTTCCCTAATAAGTCAATCAGTACGGAGTTCTTTGTTTTATTAATAAAATTATTTACACCCTTACGTTTAATATATGCAACTTTGGCCGAAACTCTAGTTATCCTTGCTATATTGCTGGTCTTAAAGTCGGTACGATGCAGCTTATAATTGTATAAAATAAATACGAGGGGCGTTTGAGAAGTCTCCGCCACGTTTTCAGATCTCAGCTTGTGGTAACACTAGCGAGATAAACAATACAACATTATATTCGAGACGGTTGTGCGAGTAACCGGTAAAAATTTCAAGATCCTAATTAGCACGTCGTCGGTGTTCGTTTAACCATGGAGCTACCACTACAGTGCGCGTTCAACTATTGTAACTAATTTATCAGGTTGTTCTTGAGTTCGTCATCCTTGTTGAATCGTTGTGTACTGAAAAACCGTTTCAACAAGAGGAAAAGATGAAAATCAGACGACGCGAGGTCCGGGGAGTATGTCGGGTATTCGAAGACCAGCCATTTCCATTTTTCGATGAGCTGAAGCGTCGCGCGAGAGATCAAGATTGGTTTTTTCATCAAAAGGCCCGGCCACTTGTTTTTTATGGCTTTTTTCAAATTATGCAACGTTTGGCAGTAACTATCGAAGTTTATGGTGGTACCTCGAAGCATAAATTCGATCAAAAGAGGCCCGTAACAGTGTCAAAAGACCGTGTCCATAATCTCTGCCTTGCATTTTTTCGGCCGCGGTGAATTTCCACACCATGGTATCGATTTTCGTAGTTTAAAGTGATGAATCCATTCCCAAACAGGTCAGTTCGACATTGCATTATCACCATACGTACTTTTCAACTCGTCGTGTACTTTTTTACCCGAAAAATTTTTCGTAACCAGCTAACGACTGTATGTTGTTCACAAAAGTTGGACGAGCACTGTGTAGTGGTAGCTCAATAGTTAAACGAACAATGATGGTGTGCTAATTAGGAGCTTGAAATTTTTACTAATTACTCGCACAACCGTCTCGAATATAATGTTGTATTATTTGTCTCGCCAGTGTTACCACAAGCTGAGATACTTTTGAAACCCCCCCTCGTAGATAATACCTCAGCAGTTTAGCCGGTAATTCTTCTATTTCCTTCCACCGATTAAGATTACCCCTCTCACAACTTAAATCCATTTTTTTGCTACGAGTTTTAAACGTTTTTTATGAACAGCGTTTATTTTTTGATGTTCAGATTTATCAGCTCCTCCCCATTCTTGTATAGCGTAAGAGGTGCTCGATGATATCGGAGCATTATAGTATTGTCTTAAAATTATTAAGTAATTTGAAAAATATCAGTAAAATAAATCGATTTTGAATACTTTTAGTGCAAGTTGAGCGGTTTGAAAGATCTACGAACACACTCTTCTGCGAGACCCGGAGAAAGTTGCATCGTTATCTCGCGTTTTTCTTCATACTGCGTATAGCGCAGGAATACGGGAGTGCAATAAATATTTACTCAATTAAATGAATCAATCTATGTACTCGGCAGTTTTTAAGAAAAAAGTATTATTTTTATATTTTCAACGATTTTTGTACATTTTAGATATTTTAACTTTTCTTTTTTCTTAACAAATCGATATAAATTTTCTACATTTCTTACTAATGTGAAATATGAATTCAGTTAAAAGAAAAAATACCGGATCCGAGGCAAAAAAATTTTACCGATTTGCTACTATCACATACCGCAAAATATTCTCAATTTTTCCTCGTAAATCGTCCGGATTATTTTTGTGCCGCTAATAAATGTTTCGATTCGTTCGTTTAATACGCTTTTTCGATCATTTTTCTCTTGCCAAATTTCCTCTCCGCTTACGCAAACAATTGTCATTATCGACAAAAATGGTTTATTTCGCCTTAAAACACTGTTTCTCGGCGACGTTTATTATTCCGATTTTCAATGTTATTCCGACCTTTAAATGTTTCCTTTTTGTCCGGTCAAGGCCGCTGGCGCGCCCAAGTAAGAAAAAAAATAGAAAAAAATAAACGTTTCCTTTTTCTTGCACGAAATTAAAACGTATATTGTGTCATTCTCGTAGTTAAAAATTTCTAAAAAAAATTACTTCGTGTTTTGAATTAATAAACATTCAGATTCATCCGACATACCGTTCATCGAGGTGTCTCCCTATTTAATCATGAAAGGAACAAAAAAAAACGAAGGCTAAACGTGCATTAATCGAGTAAAAAATAGTATACTCATTTCCTAGCTTTATACACAATCGCCATTTATTGGTATTTCACCCTATTACAAAGTACTTACACACGTAGGTCAATGGTATGCAAAAATTGCGGTAAAGCAGAATAGATTACACTATTATGTGTACGTAGATCTTTAGATAGAAACTGATTGCATATCTCTTTACCTTTGTCGTTTTTCACTTGCAAATTTAATGTAAATAAAACGAAGCCTGCGCGCCGTGAAATTTAACAAAAGTGTTCTGAGCGGCGTCTTGAGGTCACGCAGCGTTCTCAACCTCAGAAAACTAATTTCTATGTTCCTTTTCAAATGCGGAGTAACATCCGGTTTTAGCGACTATTAAGACACTCGGTATACAAATAAGTAGAAATTAGCAACTCTGATGTATGTTGCGTCAAAATGTCGAAACGATGTCTCGGGGTTTGTTGACTAACAAGAGAAACGGTGGGTTGGTTGGATGACGACCCTTCACTTCAGAGCTCGGTCTAATTATTCTCCTCTGATCGGAGAGTTACCTTAGAGCTTCAATGCGGTGTTCTTTCATTTTTCCCTTTGCAAAACTGCATATTCGTATTTAGTGTTAAAGCGATAGAGAAGGCGTGTAAGTTTTATCGTTACATTTATCCGACAGGTAAGGACAGGTCGTGTGTGGCCACCTGTTGGTGTGGTCATCGTGGTTCTCCGCTATAGCTTTTTAATATATCTTCGAATGAAATATAGTTTACACCATTTTATCGTTTTACCATTTATAAAAGTTTCAGCTTCGGAAAGAATTATTGCAATTCGTAACTGAACGGTTAATTATCACTATGGTTATTTTCCTAATTCGGCGTCAAACCACTTGTGGCCGCTAACCGCTACCATGTACTTAAAGAATAGAAAAAAAATTACAAGCAATATTCCGGGTTTTTTTGAATAATTTAAAAAAGAAAGAACGGTCATTAACCCTAGCCGTAAAGATAGAAAGGAGTACACAAAAACCAAACCACCTAGTTGAACTAAGAAATATCATATTATTCGCTTCAGCAATTCGTTACTGGCTTCTTGCACGCAATCATTGCATGCAGGGATATCAATGAAAATGCAAAATACATGTAAGAATTAAAACAATACTTATGTACAAGCAAAAGAGTTGGACTAAAACGCACATTGCTAAAACATTACTACCTACGTCATTATTGCTATTCCAATCATCAATATTTCATTATTATTATTATTATTATTATAAAAATGATCTAGCAAACTAGTTTTTAGTGCACAATTTTTAGGATATTTGAAGTGCAAAAATATTAATATGTTGAACCGTGAAGCGGAATGAGCTGTAAGTACACTATCGGAGCTAAGAGGACTGTGGAATTCTAAGCGAGTCCGTGAATAGCATTATTTCTCTGCAGCGTATACTCCGTAATATTCAAATACGGGTCAGTATGTGGATGATATTTTAATAATTGAACGTATCTCACTACTGCGCCCTGTAGAACGAAAAAAATTCTGACGCAAATGTTCTATACGCCGTCTACCGGCATGCCCCCTCTGTGAGAATATAAGTCGAACCGGTAATACGAGGCGATACCGAAGAAAGCGGGACGGTGGGTGTAATATTTCCGAATGGACCCTTCACTGGTATTGCAACTGTTTTTTTTTGGATCTGAAATAGGAGCACGATTCCAGGTAGCAACAAAGTCAAAGCGGATCATTCGGTTCAATCGCTCGATATAGCAGCTCGGTAATACTTTTGTCCGTATTTTTAAGACGTTAAACAAACGAGGCTTTACATATGGTGCAGTACAGTCAGACCCCACTCAAGCTATCTCGGCGACAAAGCCGTGTCCACGGGGGTTTAACCTCCCCCCTGAGCACTGAAATAGTTATTATAAATACACAAAAATCTGAATTAAATCAATAATTTAAAATAAATATTGATGATTTTTGTAGGGTTTTCTTACCTTTAAACGAAAAAAGAAAAAAATATGCTCCATACTTTTAGGTACTTCATTAATATTTTATATGCAAAATTTTTTGTTACGAGTATAATCAATAACGTATGTAATTTTTATAGCCTTTTATTTAACTCAGTTTGTCAGAATGTCTGTCTGGAGGGAACCTTGCGAACGATTTTTCACCTACTTCCCGATGAATTAAAAAAGTGTCCTTTTGCAGAAATGCTTGTTAGAGATAACAATACAATATTATGCAACATTTGGGGTTCCAGCTTTAGAATTAGAGCCTCGGGGCGCTGAAAGCTCGAAATTTTGGAAAAAATATTTTTTTTTCGGGCATATTGTTATTTGTCGGGAACAAAACCACATTTTATTTCTTCAATGAAACTTTCGAAGTTTACGAACAGTTCAAAAAAGCGCGAGATCTAATATGTAGCTCCCTCTTTGCGACCCGAGTATTATAGCTAAAAATTTTGAACAAGGTTGGAAATATGCACATGCACGTACATTTCTTTGATTTGGAACATCTAGGTTTCCAACTTTAAAGTTAGCCCTTCGGGGCTTCGAAAACTCGAACTTTTGGGAAAAAATATTTTTTTCTTCTGGGCATATGATATACTGTTGGAAAGAGCGCTGTTTGTCGAGAGTAAACTCGTATTTCATTTTCTTAACGAAACATTCGAAGTTTACTAAAAGTTTAAAAAAGCACAAAAAAATGACGTGTAGCCCCCTCCCCGCATGTAGCTCAGCTTTATAGCTAAAAATTTTGAACAAGGTTAAAAAAATGCGCATCCTTGTGTATTTCTTTACTTTGGAACATTTGGGTTTTCGACATTAAAATCGGACCCTTAGGGTGCCGAAAGCTCGAAAGTTTCAAAAATAATTTATTTTTTTTCAATTAATCAAATTAGTTAAACATTGTGTTTTATGTGTTGAGGATTCCGTACGTATTGTATGAAAAATAAAAGTCAATATAATTTAAAGAATGCGATCCATTATTTCATAATAAAATGTAACACAAATTTCTGTAAATGTCCTATAATCAGTTGTTCCTCTCCTCCGCTCCGCCTCTTTCTAAACACCTCATCCTTACTGATTCACTCAGTGTTCTAATGTCCCTCTACAACTTTTACACAGATAATACAATTGTACAACGCATCCTTCTCCTTCACGATCTCCTTATTCGATCCCAAATTTCTATATTTTTCATGTGGATCTCCAGCCATATTGGTTTCCATGGTAACAAGGCCATCGACCGAGCTGCTATTGGGCATCCCTGCTTCCATCCATATCCTTGTACTTCTCTTCTACCAGCGATATGAAATCCTTCTTGAAATCCCTTATAATTAAATCCTGGGAACAAGTATGGAGTTCTAGTCACCAAAAAAAAAACGTTTCCTTGTTAAACCTGATCCTCTATCTCAGATCCCCCTTCCGTTCCGTTCAAGGAAGAAAAATATTTTTCTTACCAGACTAAGGATTTCCCACTCCCGCCTGACCCATTTGTATCTCCTGCAACGCGCCGATTCCCCTCTTTGTCCATTTTGCCAAAGATCAGAGCTTTCCATTCCCCGTTTACTAACATCTTGTCATTCCTTTATAGCACAGAGCCCAGCATGACCTCCCCCTTCCTTACCACAACTATTAGCTGATTCTCCGTGTCATATCCGCAGTGCGTTCCAATTCCTTCATTCCCCTTAACCTCCTAAATTTAATTTAGTATCTCCTTCGTTCCCCGGGCGCGTATGGCCCGTTTAAGCAGCCGGCGCCTGTACCTTCTAGTGTAATAATAATAATAATAAGATATTGAATAAAATAAAGCAAAATAAAATAAAATTCTAAATTTATTATTTTTTATTGAAATACGTATACAGACTAAAAAATAAAAAAAATTAATTTTTTTAAAAAAAAAGTGGCCTTTTATTCATGCACTAAAAGGAAGTACAAAATAGCTTTATTAGTGTGCGACTACCGGATATGAATCTTAACATTAAAATCTGAAACCACAAAATATTCGGAAAAATAAAAGCGGGGGCCGCAGATTAATAATTAAATATTTTAATATTATGATACATCCTAATCCAAAACTACAATCACTATTTAATGTTGTTCCATTGTTGTGCATCACAATACCGAGCACATACCGAATATTTTTGTATCTGCGGCCCCCGCTTTTATTTTTCAGAATATTTTGTGGTTTCAGATTTTAATATTAAGACATGCGTATCTGGTAGTCGCATACTAATAAAGTTATTTTGTACTTCCTTTTAGTGCATAAATAAAAGGCTATTTAAAAAAAAATTTTAATTTTTTTTTATTATTAATGTTTATACGGTAATTTATTTATGTAAATTATTAATAGATAAATCAAAATGATTTAAATTATTACTAGTATGAATATTAGTGAAAAATGTATTGTTATTTCTAAAATAAATATGTGAAGAAAATTTTCAACCGCCCTCTCTTTTCAAATTTCTTGGCACGGGCCTGCTCAGTAAATTCTCTTGACAAGACGTCCGAAAAAAAAAAAAAAAAAAAAAAGGTTTACACTGTAAAGAATCTCTTACTGGAATATCGAGGGACAACTCTTTTTCCTACTTACCCAGATTTCCGGTACCCAAATACTTTCGACACTACGGAAACCCGAGAAATCCGAAAAAAACTATAAAATTTCCTGCGGTTTTAAGAACATGCAAGATAATATGAAAAAAAAAAATCATTGAAAGCTACGGATTTATTTTCTAAGAAAATTAATTCCTAATTTCGCGCGGGTGTTTTTTTTTGGATCAATGATACGCCTTAATTTTGATATTAACTGAAGAAAAGAAAATTAAAAACTCACTAACACTAAACTAGGTCTATATGGAAAAAGACCGAGGCCGAATCCCGTGCTGGCCGAAACGTATCGAGGCCAAATCGTTGGGAACGTATTATCGAAAATCGGATACAGACAGCGCGGTAGCCAAGTAATTAAAATGCTCGGTCGCGAAATCGGAGTGTACCCCCGCTTACAGCTATGTACCTAATCTGAAATTTAATTAGATCTAGAGGAGTAATCTGGGAAAGTAAAGGCGGATCATCTGAAAAGGAAATAGAAATTGACTGCTGATATTTCTTTCGGATATCAATTAGATCAGTGTTCCGCAAAACATGTGCCGCGGCACACTGGTGTACCGCGCGGTCATCAGTTGGTGTGACGCGGAACAATTGCGTTTTGTAAGAAAGTTATAAGATACTTAATACCTACACATAGCTGAGAGTTATACGAGCGAAACATTTCGTTACGCGAGGAGCAGGACAACCCTTCTCACCCACGCCTCACGCACATACTGTGGCCGCGTGCATAATGGATAAATTCGTTAAACGTGTACCGAATGACCAGAGTCAACGAAGAAAAAACTTAAGATTGTTAATGGAACATATGATGAGAAGTATGTAAGTTATGGCTTTATACATATATTATGGAAATGAATCAAGCCCAATCCCAAAATATCTTGTCTGTGGAGAAACTTTGGGTAGTAATTCGATGGTGCTCATTAAACTTTTACGACATTTAACTACTAAACAGCCATCGGTGACTCAAAAAGACAAAGCCTATTTTCAACGTTTAAAAAACCAGTGCCTAAAAAACAGGTAACTCTTATGAATTCGACATTCAAAACATCAGACGACAAAGTGCAGAAAGCAAGCTACCTGATCACTAATATGTATGTTGGTTAAGAAGCCTCATTCTCTCGCTGAAAGTTTACCTGTCTGCAAAGAAGTTGTGAAGATTATGATTAGCCAAGAAGCCGTTAAGGAAATCGAAAAAATACCAGCGTCAGCAGATACGATCTCACGTTACATTAATGATATTTCTGGCGACATTAAATCCACGTTAATTGAACAATTAAGGCTTAATGCAGTTTTTGCGCTACAAGCCGACGAATCTACTGATATCAGTGGCCACGCGCATCTCATCTCAAACGTGAAGTACATTGATAGATTTGAAATAAAAGAGGACTTTTTGTTTTATCTGCCATTACCTGGTTATACCACTGGAGAAGAAATATTCAAAGTAACAGACCAGTACTTCAGTGAGCATAATTTGCAATGGCGTAACTGCATTAGCATTTGCACAGACCGAGCAGCAGCTATGACGGGAAAAATTAGGGGATTTATAAACAGGGTTTCTAAAAAAAAAAACCCTTATATTAATAATTTACATTGCTTTTTATACAGGGAAGCACTGATGACGAAGTCTCTGCCTGATGAATTGTTGTCTTTCTTTCAAAAAGTCGTCAAAATTGTCATCAAGTCGCGACCGCTAAGCTCTCTCTGTTTAATGCAGTGTGTCAGGAAACAGAAACAGATCATCTGTCACTTCTGCTTCATACAGAAGTACGATGGCTTTCTCTGAATTACGAGCTAAAAAATGAGACCCAGATGTTTTTAAAGGCCCAAGGTTCAGACTTTGCTTCTTTGTTTAAAAAAGAAGAATAGGTAGCAAAACTGGCGAATATATTCGCTCATTTAAATAAGCTCAACGAAATAATGCAAGACAAGAATTCTAATATTTGAACGTCATCGGACAAGATTGAAAGCTTTCGCGCTAAGATGATGTTATGGATCGGTCACGCTACTAATAGCAGTATCGAAATGTTCTCAAAAGTCATGGCTGCCGATCCAGAGAAAAAAGTGCAGACTTTGATAGTGAAACATTAAATAAATATTAAACAAACATTGCTTTTTTCTATGGTGTACCTCTAAAATTTCTTAATTTCGTAGGTGTACCTTAAACGCAAAAAGTTTGCGGAACAGTGAATTAGATCCTTCAATAGTTTATGAAAACCACAGTGACGTCCTAACAAGAAGGATCTCGCTTTACCTTGCTTACCTACAATTAGACTAAATGTCGATCAGTCGTAGTGTGTGTTTTTAATTTCCGACTGCAATCGGTGTTGTTAACATTTAGACTGATGGCATTAATACACCACTCGGAGAAATAAAGCGATAAGATGCATAGGTATAAACGAGCGGCAGTATCTATAGCGTTTCGTAAGAGACACGACCTATTCGTCAGTTTAAATGTAACGAATCTCTAGTTTGTATTAATGCTTCAACAGAGGTATCCATATCAAAGAAGGACTATATTAATTTTCCTAACAAACTGACAATTCAATTTCATCTCGTTGCGGTGGCTTGTTGAAAAGAATTTTCGATACTGCCCACAATGTTTCGGTGTTCCGGTGTTTCGGTGTTCCGGTGTTCCGGTGTTCCGGTGTTTCGGTGTTCCGGTGTTCCGGTGTTCCGGTGTTTCGGTGCACATATATTTGTAACGTTCGAGACAATTCCGAGACACCGCTGACGATTCTCCGGTTTCTTTCTATCGGCGAGTACTTCGTTTTGTTCGAGATTTCACAACGTATGCAATAGCCATTTGCCTTTGACTCATGAATTTCTAATTTTGTCAACCGTTCGATCCACTTCATCATCAGTATTGCCGAAATGCTTGCATCTCGACAATTGCTTGGGTAAGACTCGGACGACTCAGACGAAACATACTCCGCGGCACGTGTTCGAATGATCGCCCAAATTTACGCGGACAACTAATCAAATTAATTCTCGACGTTGCTAGACTGCTACCAGTCGAGCCGTCGAAATAAATAAGATACCTCGACGACATCTGCTGGCACTCTTCACGTTTCACTTTATGTTTATTACCGTTTCGCCTCCGGGACGATCGGTTTCACTTCACAGCCGCGTGACTAACCGTAAAAAAACCGTGGGTTTCGCGAACGACACTTCGCACGTGTTATTGCTCAAGTAATAAAAAAAAAAAAAAAAAAAAAAAAAATTCCCGCAATTTCAGCACCGAAAGCGCCTATTTTGGAGCCAGAGAAATTTGGAATGAAAAAAAAGCGTTTTTACTTAGTCATACATTTCACATCATTTGGCAAAGTGTACACACACTTTATCTCTATCCGAATGTAACTACGAAACAGTAAACGAATGAATAAAGAAAAAAGGAGGAATTTTAGAAAGATTTAATAGCATCGAAGAATGCTACAGACGCGGAAAAAAGAACGAACAAAAAAAGAAAAAAATTCATTACATTTTGACGTTTGAGAGCACATTTAATCATTCTCTTTTTATATTTTAAATAGCATTAAAAAAAAACCTTTTAATTTTTTGTTGTTTTTCTGCTAATCGTGACTTTAATTACTTAAAGTAGACTACTCTTTAGTGGCTATGGAACAAATCTCATCCATTTCGGTGCGTTGCGCGCGCATGTGTGGGAAAACGTGAAAATCCAAAGGTACCGCATCAGTTGAATAGTCGTGGTGGATGTGAAAATTCGTCACAATTTTGATTTTTAATTCACGTACGAACGAGAACAGAGGTGTGCGGTCGCGCATTATCGTGCAAAAGCACTGCTCTCCGGACTGCAGCCATGTCTTTTCCGATTAATTTCTCGATGAAGTAGCACATGAGTGTCACAGTAAGTGTAATCGCATCCTTCTGTACACAGAATTGCAACAGTAGGAGTGCGTGCTGGTTGCAGAGGATGGTTGCGAGAACCTTTCGGCCGAGCATTCAGTTTCAGCTTTTGGCGGACCATCCTAGTTCACCTTTCCTTATTCACACTTTACTCGCCTCCTTTGACTCTGCGACACACTTACGCGTCATGATGCTCATCGTATGCTATGCACAGTCTGCGATCAATTTTTGCACCTACAACCTCTTCTTCAGCTGTCACAAATTTGATGAACACGCGTGTCTCATAACTCACCGGCTTGCAAACGTTCAACATGTTTCACACGTGCGTACAGAAGTTCTACTGATCAGATCTGAACGCGGCAAACGGTGTTCTGTTTCGGTTTCCCTCCTCGGCCTTGCACATAAATTTCACAGTTTCACTAAACAGCCGGCATGAAATCAGCCCCTATCACGTTACTTATTGAACGCCCCTCGTCTATTCGAGAATCTTCCGCAAAAGTAATTATAATCGTTTTATTTGCAAAATTTGACTTTTGCTTGTTCCCGATTTTTTAGCTACTGTTTGTATTGCAATTGCTTATTTAGGATAAGAGATGCGAGAGGAGACACCAGGCTCTCCAAGGCAATGTAGGAAAAATTATATGCTAGTGCATGCGCATAAAATTCATCAAAATAGTTTCGAAGAAACTGAAAGTAAGATCTCGCGATTCGACCAGAATATTCGATTAAAACGAATTCCATCGATAATTTATTGGTCGTGAACTAATTGAAATGAAAAAAAAAAAAATAAACGAATAAAAATAATGCGATAGAAAATCATCACTTGCGGGCCATTGTAGTAATAATAATTTTTTTATCAGTGAATAATTTGTTTCGCTCATTGAATCAATCTCATTTGTGCTTAACGTATACGTAATACATACGTATATAGCGTCGCGACCAATTCTAATGAAATCGTTTTCAACGGCGGGAAGCATTTTCTGTTTGAAATTTTGTGATAAGTATTTTCAAAATCTAGTGTACGTAAAGCTCGGAATATTTTATCTTTTACCTTTCAATATTTTACTTGGATTTCAAAAAGTGGAAGTTATATTTGTTGGTTCTCTATGCTTTTTTTTTGTTTTTCTTATATGTTTATTCACTTTGATTATTTAGACCGATTTTAATGATTCTTTCTTCATTCGAAAGTTTGCCGGTATGGCAATGGCGGTACCATTAATGAGTATCGGTGAAATAGTCAGTAGTTAACAAATAACGTGAAAAAAGGAGTCGAGTCACCCTGTAGAAGAAAAGGTAACATGAAGACATAGTTGACTTTATACACCTAAAGGCGCAATTCCTATGAGACAACTAAAATGGACACTGTAAGCGTACGACTTAAGTGGCCACTCGCAAAATGGAGATTATTATATTAAGTGAAACGAATCTAACGATTTCGTATAGTGCGTCTAGAAATGCTCGACATAAAACGAACTTCACGATAGCGGTTTGAATCGTATATACCCCGGTATCATTAGAGCGTCTAGTCGTTGAGTCGAGTATGTTTGTTATTGTATTTTTTACTATATATCTTTCGGATAGACCGTATTCATGGTTTTAATATTTATACACTGCTTTTTTCGAATTAAACATGAATTTTTTTCGGACATTTAAAGAACTTTTTTCATTTATTGATTTTTGGACTATACGCGAAAAATATTTAAAATTGATACAAAATACGCAATTGGGTGCTTCCTGAGGCGTATTCGCATTTTTATATTATTATTTTTTGTTAACTTTTAATATTTTTAGTACTTGTCGATTTAAAATGTTCATTACGTACGGTATTCTCGATGTCTCCGGTAGTATTCATATCTCTATCAGTTTCAACCGCTATATTATCAATTTTTCCTTTTACAGTTCATGTTTTAACAGCATACGGTAAAGTTCAACACATATACCTGATAACTTTCTGCCCTCAGGCAGTTCTGATTTGATTTTTTCATTTACTCTTTCAATGAATTGATAAAAGAACACTTTCATTTATCAGTTTTACGTCGGTAAATAATAACATTAATTAATATTTCCAACTGTGATATTCTCATAAAGGCGAATGAAAGCGTACCGAATCTTCCCTCCATGGTGTTTTTTATTAACACTTGGGGGTAATTATTTTGGTACCAAATATAAAAAAAAATCACACCATATTTGAACTCGTTAAATATTTTCCGAGTTATTTGAAAAAAAAACTTATTTTCAGTTTTTATATATGAAAACTAACGGATGGGGTGATTTCTTCCGAGCACCAGGAAATAAAAGACTTGCAAATAAAATGCTTCTAAAATTCTCAAATATAAAACTAATATTTTATAAAATAAATAACTGTGTTCCTTCAGACATACAATTAGCTAATTTTAGTGTAAACGTCTCTTTAACTGTACTTATCGGTGGTGTGCAAATACTTTTTTTACCCACTTTATATATATATATATATATATATATATATATATATATATATATATTAGTGATAAACCTTGATCTCCCCCACTGTACTTCTCTAAGAATTGAGAATTAACTGGAGATTCAATCACACACAATATTACATAAACGAAAACAAGTTAAGAAGGCACTTTTTTTTTTTTAATTTAAAATTTAAAAAAATAAAAGGTTGAATTTGTGTAAAAATTGATATTTAAATTTCGATGGAGAAAATAATTTGTGCAAACAGAAACGGTTTAATGACTAACTTCAAAAATTATGGTTAGATATTATTTTTTTTTTTTTGACATCGTTTTAAGAATGTCAGAAAATTATAAAATACGTTGGCTAAAGTTTGATAGCCGTTAAAATGACGATGTAAAATTTTCCCGGTCGTTTTCATCTCTGCTAATATTATAAATGTAAAAGTACGTATTTACTGGTTTCGACAAAATTTGGCACAGCAACAAACCGAACTTCGGGAAGAGATACGAAATTCTTTTTATTCCGAGAAATCGATCAGTACTCACTTGCTAGAGTTAATTTAGCGAAAAATGAAAATTTCTGTATGAAAATTGCTTCTAAAATAAGATTTGCTCGCTGGCTTTAACCTCTCGCGTATCATCACTTTTTCAATAATTTTCTTATACGCGTTGAGCAGTCATCTTGATGTCATCTTTCAGTTATCATATATAGCGCACGATAATACAAAGCCCTCTTTGTCACTCTGTACATTTTATAAACGAATTTTCTTTGTTTGAATAAATTTTACGTGAGCCAAAACAAGGACAAAAGTAATGAGTAAGTTATCATATGGGTGATAATGATTCAAAAATATTACCAGTAATGACGAATTTGTAACTCTATATGATAATTTGAAGCCAAAAATAATAAGCCACATTCAAAAACCCTTCTTAAATGACGCTGCTGGCTAGAACAATATTATGATTATAGTGCAGCTCTGATCCCCCCTCGTCCTATCTTGACATTTGATCTACCTTATGAATTGAACCTACTTTCCTTTGATATTGATATAGACACTTTCAGATTTGACAATCAACTAAACTTAATGAATATTGATTCTTATTACAATGAAATCGTTAGTAAACACTACTTTGACTTTACCTGTATTTACACAGATGGTTCTAAGGTGCTTTCAGCAAATGGTCCGGTTGGTTCAGCTTTTATTTTTGACTCTAACCTGATACAAAAATTCAAGCTGCCCCCGGAAGCCTCAGTACATACGGCGGAATTGTTTGCTTTGAAAAAATCGCTCGATTTTATACTAAAAAGCCGATATCACTGATAAAAAGTACGTAATAATCACCGACAGTTTTAGTGGCCTTACTGCCTTGAAGTTTAGTCATTTTAATTTCAAATATCATCCTCTTATTCTATGGGATCAAAACCCCGAAAAGCAGCGTTACAAAGTTTTTTGTTGAGTACCAAGCCACTGCGGTATAAAATTGAATGAGAGAGTGGATCTTGCTGCTAAAGAGGCTGCCCTCGATGGTTTACCGTCCCCTTTTATTCCATCTTCAGACTTATATTTTAAAATTAAAAGAGATAACAACTCTACATGGCAGAACATTTAACCAACCACGTTTTCTGTTCAAAAATTATTTTTCGTCAGGCCTTGCTTAACTCTGGTCCGTGGTACCACTCTATTCCTACAGGTATCTCTATTATATTTGTACGTAAATATGTCACCACCATTTGTCGCCTGCGTATGGGACACGCCTTAGTAGGTGCTAATTTTACCGACCACAGCTATGGTGTTTTCTGCGATTGTCACCAATTTTTCAATTTTGACGAGGGTATCAATCATTTATTGTTTAACTGTAATAAATACGAGCATACTAGAGGTCGCTTCTTTAATATGTTAATCTTCCTGGGATGTTCTGCCCCATATAATGTTTCTTACATATTATCTTGTACCGATGCTATTGTAGTGGTTTTGTTCACATTACCATTTAGTGGTGAAAAGCCGATTTCTGAGTTCTAATGTAGCTAATAACTGGCATCTTCGGAAGTCTCGCTACTAATTACTCGGTTCTAAACCTATGTCCTTAACCTAGTGTTATCCAATCGCACCCCAGTGCCGTTGCACTTGGGATTGGATATAGTATTAATTTTATATTCTATCCTTCTTGGCCCTCGTGGACTATGTCATATCATTGCGGCCATGTGTGTTCAAATTGTATTGTAAACGTTTAATTATCAGTGTTAATTCCATATCTTTCTTTTCGACATACGTGGGATATGTTACGTCATTGCGGCCATGTTTGCTCGAACTTTATTGCTAACGATATTCTTTGCTCTTATTCCATGACGTTTTAGGATTCAATCTACTTATTTATACACACTATTCTGTTGGTCTAGCCTATTTGCATTAGTTGTTAGTGGCCAGATGGTTTCTCACTGGGCCAAAAAAAAAAAAAAAAAAAAATTAATGAATGAATGATCATCGGAGCGCAACATTTACGGAGGTTTTTTAAATTTTTTCCTAAAATAATTTTTTTTTTTTTTTACAGTATCTTTAACAGTTCTATAGATACCGGGTTATTATGCATATCGGATAAAAACATCTGTTTTATACGCGCACACAACACGAATCGAGTCGAAGAAAAAGTGGGAAGAGAGATGGTTACAATAGGCCGGAAATATGAATTAATCGCAGAAAACAGTTTAGTTACGGAACAAAAAGGGAAAAAATTGTACACTTTTCTTAAATTATTCTGATAAAGAAAGTTCAGTTCAGCGGAATAAATATTTAAACCATTTGAATTTCAAACAACGAAAATGGAATATTCTAGTAAGGTCACTTGATCGCATTTCATCGTAGCTTACTCTTACTGTACCGCTTTCTCGTATTTTGTGACTAATTTTAGCCAAAAATTAAACTAAATAATTCGTCCTAGTTTTATTAAAATTTTCTAACGTAATATTAGTTTATTTTATATATATATTCTTTACGTCCTTTACTAAATCGAAATTATATGAAAAGTAAGCGTCATGTAATTTTTCTTTTTCTATAACTACTATTATCATCAATAAATTAAACTGATATTTAATTTATCAAGGATATTTCAACACATTGAAAACGGTGCCTGGCCTGTAACACGACGCGTTTGCTCGTGTCACAAACGGAGGCATCGACTTCAATGTGTTAAAGAATTACTTAATTTAATTAGGAATAAAAAAAAAAATCGACCTGAATATCGGAATTTTGTAAATTCCCCGATGAAATACACTCGAATACGTAAAATAAATTAACATTAAAGTTACCGCCTATTAAAAATGTGATCATAATTATGCAACTTACCAATAAATAATATATTAATAATAAAATAAATAAAACTAAAATATAGAGGAAATGCTGCTAGAATTTAGTTAATAACAAATATAAGCATTATATCAAATTGTATATAACATGTGGGTGTATTGGTATGTGCATGTATATATATATATATATATATATATATATATATATATATGTATATAAGTTAGTCGGTAAAAGTTTATATGGGTACGTCACTATGTAAGGCTTAGTTTGTTTCTGACGATACATATTAAATGGTTTATGCTTAAATAGTTATAGATGAATAATAATAAGTTATAGAAACTAAGTATGTGTAATACTTATTTATTAAATAAATGTACTCATGGGTATCTATTTTGGGAACCCGCCGACATGTCAACTGACTTAGTGGGGACTAAGGTATCGCACATGGTTTAAATTTAAAAAATAGTAATAAAAAACTTCGCCTTAACACATATTCGATGGATTATGTGTTGCAAGGATGCACAAAGGGTGTTGAATGTATCTTGTCATGTTCTATTTCCAGCGAAGGGCTATACTAGTTTATTTCGTTGGTCCCGGTCATAATATCAGTCGCAATCTCAGTTGAAGTTGTAATCATAATCATAGTTCTCTTCCATCAATCTCCTTTTCAGGAATTCTTTTCTACCTTCATTATTATCACAACCCGCATTCACGTTTCCATATGTACTAGAAGAAAATTTATCTTTGCATTTACATTATAAATTTTATAATTTTTCCTGTTTCGGAGGAATCATTCTGAGTCTCTAGTTAATTTTGCAATAAATATCCTCATCAATAAGTTCTGTTTCTCATCTTCTTAACGTTTCTGTCGTTACTTCCTCGTTAGAAGCTATTTCGAGGTTATTCCGCACAACCGTACACTTTCGAGATTATCACAAGCTGTTCAGCCGTAAGTTTTGAGATGTTCAAACGGTGTATAAACAATTTAAAAAACCAGATATTTAATTTAAAAATATTTAAAAAAAAAAAATCGCTATCCATTAAGATAGGACAGGTGATTTAAGATTTAATTGTAATTTTTTTAAAAATCATTAATAAATAAATACTTTTATTTCTCCGTCGTTCAAATAACGCGTGATTTTCAATATTCACTGCAAAATAAGAATTGAACTTTGATTTCAACTGGACTGTTCGTTCGATGATATACACTCAAGAACCACTACTGTTCTTCTATTGGAAACTCGCAGTCGCATTCGGAAAACCGCAAATAAACGGAAATGATAATGCTGATTATCAGAGTGACCAGATACATATACAACGGAAGTCGACCGTGATAACACACAGGTGCTAATCAAAAATTACAGACTTCTTAATGCAATTAAGGGAAAAAAAGTCATAACATCATATGTATCCTAGGTACGTTGCGGTTAAAACGCTAAAATCTATCGTCTCTTACAATCAGACTGTTACGTCCTATGCATATAATACGCAGATATTATCCCCGGTTGCGACAGGAAGCAATGTCGCCTGTAACGATTATACTCAAGACTAACTTTGGCATAAATATTATCGAATAGTTATATAGAAAAAGAAAGCAAAAAACAAACAATAATACGTATTAAAATAATTGCAATTTAAGGAAAACCGTTAAATAAATAAATAAATAAGATGGACTAGACTGAAGTAAATTTCCTTTGTAATTAACGGTGTACTTACGCGGTCTTAGTTTACAGTCGCGACGGAATGAACCGAGTCTTCATTTTACTTTCTCATATCATCTACCCTATTTGATAGAACGCAGTTTCTGATGTAGTTAACTGCTGAGAAATAATCTTTCTTTTATTCTATCACTGTTGGGTTGTATTTTTTTCTGGTAAAAGTCACCTTTTTAAAGTATTGCGCTAACAAAATTAAGGTACTTTTCTGGAGGGGTCACGAATTGGAGATTCATCACATTTCGAACTCAAATCATTCCGAAAATTCAAAACGAAGTGAACGGAAGTTATCCGGGAAGGTAAAGGCGCTTAAAAACGAATTTTTAAAACACCGAAGAAAAACTCATAGAAATGCTTCTGCTACTTTTTTCCCCGATCCACTCCTATTTATATAAAAAATGGCTAAGGCCTTTAAATCCTTTCCTTCCCTACATCCAAATCATAATTTTCCTTCTGACAAACAAATCCCGCTAATTGATTCTATACCTTCTAGCTATGTTTCTAGCTTCCAGAAATTCTACCCTTTCCCGTCTGCTCCTAGTTCTCCACATGTTCATACCTTTCCTCTTACTTTATCAGAGCTCCAATTTATCTTTAATCAATTCCTCGAGTTTCTCTTCGGGCTTAGATGTGATCACTTTTTAACCGATTTGTTGTAAGTTTGTTGCTCAGTAGGTCGCCAAAATTGAATTTTCCGAGGGTTTGCGTTCTCTCTTTCCTACAGATAACACTATCTACACTGATGGTTCCAATAAAAGCCAAATAAAGTTGGTTCTCCCCTATTTTTTTGTCTTGCCTTCAATTGGATATTGGATCTTTTAAACTGTTCTCCTTTTACTCCATTTCCCATGCGGATTATTCTACGCAGTTTCCTAATCATTAAATCTCGAATTCTAGAAGTGTTAAGATATTACATCTCCTTTTCCTTCTCACCCTTTTTCGATGACATAATACTTCTCATACGCTTCCATATTCGTGATCTTTTTCTCCTTCACTCTATCGACATTGATCTTTTGTAGATCTCTGGTACCATTTAGGCGTTGACAGAAATAAGATCTAGTAGATTCCTTAGCCCGTTCTTCCGTTTCACGTAACAAATTTTTTTTAGCATATTTTCAGTCCACAATATTGGTCTTCTTCCGTTCATTTTAAATTACAGTTCAATTCCTATTCTTCTTGATTTTCTAATTCCGGCTCTTTTTACCACTCTATTCAATCATCTCTTCCCCCTCGTTCGTTTTGGGCACATTTTCAGCTCATAATATTACTCTTCTTTCCTCAATTTACTCATTTCATACTATGACTTAAATCCTATTCTTCTTCATTTTCTAATTCTGGCTCCTTTTATGCATCCATTCGACTATCTCTTCCTTTTCGTCCGCGATTTTCTAGATACTTTTATCCTCTCTTAAATATGCTTCACAATCTCGGCTATTTGTCGCCTTCGTTTTAATCATAGTTGCCGCATCATTCTCTCGGTTTTCATATGCTTCTTCTCCATTTTGTCCTTTTCACTCCGTTTCCACATACATTCCTTATGATTCTGATCAGGTTTTGTTTGAATGTTTCATTTTTCGACTTTTTCTTCTGAGAACAGTCGTTCTTCTACTCTTCTCTACTAAAACTCGCGGTATTCCTACTCTTTAACGGTGCTTCTTATATTCTCTCATTTCCTTCTACTTTGTTATTCTTGCTCTTGAATTATTTTTATCCTTTATCCCCTTAAACGTTTGAGTATATTAATTTATGTTTTTCTTCCTATTTCTTAGGCTAATGTGTTCGTTGTTGAATTCATAAAAACACGTATTAAACAACACCAGTCGAATAATTATTTTTTCTGAGAATTCCCTCAATTCCATCGCTCCTTTCACGCGAAGCAAGCAAACTGAACTCTCTTATACTCTCTCAATTCCCTTATCAGCTATTAATCCTGTGCTTTGCCTTCTTTCCCTTTCTTTCTATATCAGAATTTAGTTCTTTTTCACTTCTCTTTGTTATTATCCTCGGTCGTTGAATCCTTACCGGTAGTTGGTGTTTCACCTATGAAAAAATAATATATATGTAATAGAAAAAACTGATCGAGTTCCCAATTCCGCGTGATACTACATATCCTTAGCGTCGCGTGAATAATGGTACTGCGAATGTGCTATATAAGCGAAAAAAAATTAAAATCGGCCCGAAAATGATTACAAAATAGGTACAATCTAGTTCCTTCTAATATGTTCGGTTTTCGCCCCGGGCTTGGCCCGGTAGATTGCATCAGTACCTTCCTTGCAGATATCTATAAATCATTCCTTTCTAAGAAATTTACTGTCGCTTCTTTTGTCGATGTCTGCTCTGCATTCGACAATGTGCATCTTCCTTCTCTGGGCTCCAAACTTCTCTCTCTTAATCTCCCACCGGTTTTTATCTCTCTTATACTCAACCTCTTTCAACATAGAACTCTTTATCTATCTTCTCCTTCTCTTTCCACCTCTAGATGCGTCTATCGTGGGCTTCCCCAGGGATCCTGCCTTAGCCCCACTCTTTTTAATATTTACTCTTTCGATATTGCTTTGCTTCCTATTCCCTCTTTCTCTCTCCTTTTTGCTGATGACATTTTAGTTTATTCCACCTCAGATGATCTGTCCTCTGCCACCAACGAGTTAAACCATTCATTGTCCCATCTTAGCAATGCTCTATCTACACTCCACCTCTCTCTTTCCCCTTCCAAGTCTTCCTGTATAATTTTTGCTCTCCGCCCCTTTAATCGTGCTTTTATAAACATCAACGTATCTGGTACACCTATTCCCACTGTTAATTCCATATGTTATCTAGGTATTTTCTTAAATAGTCGCCTTACATTTCATGAACATATTAATTATATCTATAATTCCTCGATCAAAAGACTTAATCTCCTCAAATCTTTATCACCGCTCAGATGGGGTGGAGACCCGTGCATTCTATTAATTCTATATAAATCGATTATTCGGTCCAAACTCGACTATTGTTCCTTCATTTGTGGCAGTGCCTCCAAGTCTCTCCTTTCGAAACTTGACGCAATTCAGAATTCCTGCCTTCGCTTATGCATTGGTGCTTTAAGATCTTCTCCTATTCCTGCGATTCTATCCGAATCTTCCACTCAACCTCTTTCCATTCGTCGTTCACTCCTCGGTTATCGATTTTTAATAAAACGCCTCCCCATTTTGTCATCCAATATTATCCCTTCCTATCTTTATATCAAAAATCACTGGCGCTTGGCGCCTCATAGAATTCCGATTTTATCGCATATAGCTGCTCGTGTTTCCAATTTTTCTCCCTACGTTTCCTCTTATAACAGTCTTCCTTACTTTTCTTTCGACTTTAATAGCATATGGCACCCCATCAATTTCTCCTCTCTTCCAGTCCGAGCTAATTGTTCCTCTCACAATGTAGTCAACTTCGAATTCTTTCAGCTGCTGAACTCTTCTTTTCCTTCCCATGCCTTAATCTTCTCGGATGGCTCCAAGAGTGATGGGGGCGTGGGTGGTGCGTATACGTCTCCTACGTTCCTACACTCTGAGTCCTTCAGACTTCCTTCCTTCTGCTCTATCTTCTCGGCCGAGTCGATCTCAATTCTTCGTGCAATTCATTTCATATCCTCTACGAGTGGAGTTCACAAATTCCTGATTGTCTCTGATTCCAAAGGCGTTCTTCAAGCCATCTCCTCTCCTCCTTCTTATACTTCTGACGGTATCATCCTCTCTATCCGTTCTCTTGTCTCCTCTTTGTTCTCGTTCCGCTCCATTTCCATAGACTTTCTATGGGTCCCTAGTCATTCCAATATTGAGGGAAATGACTCAGCTGACTCTTTAGCTCACTCAGCCGCCCGCACTGGTCCTTTCCTCGACTCTTTCCCTTCCTCAGACATTCTTTCTCTATCACGCTCTAATCATTCCAGACTTTGGTCTGACATGTATCCATCTATATTCTCAAATCGCTTTTCTCAGTACCGTCTTATTCAACCGGTTCCTAGTTTCCTGCCTTGGTTTCAATCTATTCCTATCTGTCGTCGTTCCACTGTTGTTTCCTTAATTAGGCTTAGAATCAATCATTCTCTTCTCCCCTCTTCTCGCTTTCGATTCGCTTTGTCCCCTTCTCCTTTCTGCTCTCTTCACGCTTCTGAGCCTTCTTGTATTTGTGATTCAAATCACATCCTATTCGAATGTTCAGCACTCTCTAACGAACGCTCTATTCTTTACACCCAACTTCTAGTTTTGGGTCTTCCTACTCCCTTTAACGCTACCTATATTCTTTCCTTCCCATTGCCTTCAGTTATCCCATTGCTACTGTCCTTTGTCCTCTCCATTTCTGACCGCCTGGTTATTTAGTTATAACTGTTAATTTTTCATGTTGTTGGGCCAAGGCCGCTGGCGCGCCCAGGGTAGGAAAAAAAAAAAAAAAAAAAAAAGGTACCGGTTCAGTTCGGATAATATTCTTTTACAGGCTTCAATAGGGTATTTTCGACGACCACCCAATCAACTATAACGTTCATTTCGGAATTTGCTTATTTTATATATTGGAATCTATTAGGTTTATGTAGTTTTCGATTTTTTCAATGCTGTGTACAGCAAAAAAATATCAATTTTCAATTAATTGAAAAGTTTCTTGTTTCTATTATTTAAAAAAATATGTATTTGCAAAAAATAAAAAAAAGGTAAAAAATATTTGATTAGGCTATTTTTTTATATAATATATTAATTAAGGCCAAACATTTTCTATCGAATTTCTCGTAACTTTTTGAAATTTTTGAATTCTACAGAATTTCTGCATATTTATTAAGTTAATATATTGCGGAAAATATCTTTCTTTTTTTTTGTTTATCCGAAATCTTGCTCGTTTTCGAGCAGACACATTGTCAACCACGTTCAGTGCCATATGGTTTTGTTAAAAAAAAAAAAATATTGTTAATTACATTTATTTAAATACACACATGTAGTTTTAACTATTCGTCATTAATGAAACAAAAGAAGCTAAGAAAACCTTATTTTAAGCTTTCAAAATACTAAGTTTGGTATTCTAGTTTAGCAACAGCTGTCTCGTTTGTCAGTCGTGCAAATTTTAACGACCTTTTTTCTATTGATGACTGGGATTCGACGTTTTTGCACTAGTCCACTAATGCCTGATCTGTGTACAAAAACAGGGACACATTTAAAACATTATAAAAGTCAGTACCTTTTTGTGTTAACCTTGGCAAGCACGACTGCTGCTTCGCGCGTTAGGAATTTTACACATTAAAACAACAGTCTTAGCGCCATTACTATTTCTTATCTACACGAACTCGGTTTTTGCTGCCGTAAAAAATTCTACTATATTTGCTTATGCAGATGACTTCGCCATTGTGACAAAGCACAAAAATATACATGTTGCTGAAAAATTACTGCAGGAAGATTTGGATAATGTAACCAGGTGGGCCCATGATAGAGGTATAGTTATCAATAAATCAAAAACACAAATAATGTACATAAGGACCCCCAGTCGTCATAGAAAAATTATACCGAAAATAGTATTACGCTGTCCAGGTTGGTTACACGGGAATGCTAATCATTACGATAATTGCTCCGATTGTGTGCTACTTGAAGTTATTAAGAGCTACAAATATCTGGGGTTAGTGATTGACAACGCATTAACATGGAAAATGCACATAAATAACCTCACTCTAAAAATAAGGCAATCCATACCAGCGTTATATAGATTAAAATTTCTGATGCCCCACGATGTAGTAAGGATGTATTATAAGGCTTTAATAGCATCGAGAGTACATTATGCTGTTCAAGTATGGGGTGAGGCAAAAAAATCGGAAATGAGCAAAATCAGCAATTTAATAAGGAGATGTCTGAAATTAATAACTCCCTCTAGAAATCTGGGAAACAAGAATATTTCTGAACCTGTATGGTGGATAGAAAATAAGGAACTACCTCCAAAAGCGATGTATTGTTATCACAAGCTGCTAAAAAGTAAGTTGCAAGACGTGCAACTGCCATTAATAGATAAGAAGCGAAATACCAGAGTACCTAAAGAATTTTCCTTTCAATTCAGACGGGGGGTAAATCATAAAATAGATAATGTCGAAGAAAATGTATTGATGAATTTATTATTAAAGGTACCGAAGGAAATCTGGATAGAACAGCATTTAGCAGTTTGGAAGGAAAAAATAAAAATTTGGTTAATTGCTTGGTTGCAGAGATAGGAGTAATAATTTGCAGGTTTCTTGGTCTCCCCCCAAATACAATATAAAAGGGTATGCGGGCTTGAGTGCATGTGGCATAATAGAGCATAATTACCTATTTGATATTTGTATAGAGTATTTATTGTAGTTAACTATGTTGCGTTGGACGTATATTATTCGGTTTTTAACATTAATAGCGCTACATTATGATTATTTCATCTGTGTTGTATTTGTTCTGCCGATTGTATATCTGGTTGTTTGTATGGGTTGGAATATGTTTGCGGTGATACTGTGTAATAATATTATTAGTTATAAATTTCCAGATCGGAAGTGTATACGTTTTGTTAAGAGGATAAGATATTTGCTTCATTTAAGAAGATTGTTGTTTTATTTTATTAGTAATTGCTTAGTTTATAGTCGGACGTTGATATTATATTGTACGTTATATTTATACAATAAACGATAATAAGTGTTTGGGCACCCACAATATAGGCATTAGCCTCGTGGGACCCTTTACAGTTATTTAAAAAAGAAAAAAAAAAAAAAAAAAAAAAAAAAAAAAACGGTACATCGCGCGTTATGCCGATGTTACGATTTGAAGTAAATTATAGGTACACTGCAAATCTATTTGAGTGTACTCTACGTTATTAGCCGATGATGGGCTATGCCTGAAAAAATGTGTTTTTAAAATAAGTTATTTTAATTAATTAAAATAATTTAATACTTATTTTCGTTTGTTATTAGCGGGAATTCATTTATTTTATATTTATAAATATATTAACAAACGGGTTTTGGATTTGTCTACATTTAAATTATAAATTTTTCTCGGCGATTTAAATTACAGCGTATTTTCGAATCTAAAATCGTTATTAAATTTCTCACGATTGAGTTAAATTAACGTGTTTTTTTAATATTGATCAGAGACAATTCATGAAGTTCGGTAATTAGATCAGCGTTGATTTAATCAGTGTACGTATTGGCGCGCATGATTGTGTGCGTGTGTGTGTATCATCATCGTGCATACGGATAATAAATAAACCGACTCGAACAATGGCCGTGGCAGGGAAATAGGCGGCAGAGCATTATTTTGACGGAAATGGATAAGCAGATTTTCGGAAACAAAAGCAAATTAATGGCCAATACGGATGCCAAAAAAATTGGCACGCTACTAGCGAGTATACGATTCTGTCTACGAACGAATGCAAGCGGGCATGCGCGCGCGCGCGCGTGTGTGTGTGTGTGTGTGTGTAACGGGTTTGAAGTAAACGGTAACGAACATCCGAATGAGAGAAGATAAATAACCTAGTCCATCATTTCCCATCAATTTCACTCATTCTCCAGCACAAGCCTTGCTCAACTTGTAACCACTTACAAACGGGGTCCGTTTATATTTTTATTTTCCTTCGCGGCTTTCTCCGGTTGTTCCAGAGTGTTATTATTATCGGGTTCAGTTTGTCGTATAAAGGTCTCATCACTGCACACTCTCAGATCGTATTTAGAAAATCTCTGGTTAACACCTACAAATACCTGGGTTCTTTGCGTAGTGATCACCGAGGACGAAGTTTGAAAAAACAATGGAAAAAAACCCCAGTTTTATTATGCACTAGCGTAATTTGTAAATTCGTACGAAATTATACCAATAAATATAAAAAAAGGTTATATACCTTTCCCTATTCTCCAAATTTCGTATTAAAAAACAAGCTGTAATTATCACAGTTTATTTTCAAGACAATTAATTTTTACGTCACGTATAATTGGGAGGATGGATGAAAATAATGTGATGGGATTATCGCGAATAAGAACTGAAAATCGGTGAAAATGTATTTTGCAATTACTTTTTGCAAATAATTCGAAGCGGTCGTCACTAGAATTGTTAAAATCACACAAATCCAAAGATGGCACAGAAGCACACTGACTAAAAATTAACTCCAACCGTTAGACAAAAATCATAAATTTTTCTCTCCGTTACAGCGACGAAATTCTTTCTTCCGGATTTAGAATATCATTTTATCTCGGAAATGTAACTCTCATTCTATTGCCTTATATACGGTCATTATTGAATCTTACACGGAGGCAATATTTCAAAGTGCATAAATATTGTGTCTCACAGAATGCCCGTTACTGGTAAAAATTTTCAAGGACAGCTATAGTAGGATAATTTAGTAATAAAAATAATGAGTAATTCATAAACATAACTAATTACAATTATTAAACAAAATATGACACTGCGTCTTGTCGGAAATATTTACTAGACAAAAGGAAAGAAAAATACGTATTACGGAAACGTAAATACAGAATACATGCTCCCTTGGATATTTGAAGGAGACATAAATTCATCTCCTGTTTTAGAGACAATCAAAGTGAAATATGTACATTAGTAAAAATTAACGCAAAAAATATCTGATCTACCTAAAAAGTAGGAAAATACATTTGTAAACATTGACATGGAAACAAAAACAACGAAAGAAAATTGAAGCATTTGAGATGTGGTGTTGGAGACGACAGCAGAAAATCAGCTGAAAAGACCAAGTCAATAATAGCCTGGTATTGAATAGGACTGATGATAACCGAAATACATTGCGGAGCAAACGGTTCGAATAGGAACATTCTAAAGAAAGTTGTTGAGGGCAAATTAATGGGAAAGCAACCACGCAGTCGATCACAGAAAATCCCCATTAATATCGCACCGCAAGAAAACGGAGTGCCAACGTATGCAAAATTGCGAGAAGAAACATCGAACTGGCTTGCATGGAAGCGGTTAGTGCATGAGGCGAACAATAGGCTGAAAAAACCCTGATGACGATGATAGCATATACATATAAAAATATTAAAAATGGAATTTAATTATATCGGTAAGGATTTATGGCAGTGACGGATCCAGCGGGGGATAGGGGACATCCCCCCCAAAGAACCGAAGCCTCTATGAAAAAATTTCTTATAACAGAGAAAGTCAATTTATGCTATAAAAGATTTGTATGAATTTTACCTACGGATTTAATTATAACTAATATTTAATACTTACATTCCTAAAGGCGTGCGAAAACCAGTGGAAACCTGAACGGGCAGCTGCTACAACATCTCTAAGAACCATTAAGCCCACAGTTGAATCATAGTGGCCACCGGAAGGAACATCCCGATACCAGTTTAAGATCCTCAGCCGGCTGCCAATTGGCCACATCGCTATTTCGCATAAACATATAATTGATAAAACGCCGCCTCCGGCTAGATGCCCTTTGTGCAGCCAGACAACCGTACCGACAGTTTCCCACATACAACTTACCTGCCAAAAGTTTACTATGTTGCGGAGTCAATTTGGCCTACTCAGAAATATAGAGCTTCTTCTTCTTCTTGTGCCACCCGATTCGGGTATTACTTAATCATTATGTATGGATTGGATTATCTGCTGAAATTTATTACGATCTTTTGCAATTCTGACTAGATCTTCTGTTTTCTTAATTCCGGTTCATTTTTTTATATTATCTATCCAAGCGGTCTTTCTTCTTCTCGGATTTCTTCTTCCTTCTATCGTGCCCATTATTATTGTCGGCAGTAACTTGTATTTTTCACCTCTCATGAAGTGTCCAAAAAATGTTATCTTCCTTCTTTTTACTATTGTCATTAATATTCGGTTAGTTCCCATTAGTTCCAGTACTTTCTCATTTTTTAACTTTTTCGTCCACGGTATTTTCCACATTCTTCTGTAGCACCACATTTGGAATGATGACATACGCTTCCTCATATTTTCCTTTATGGTCCATGTCTCGCTTCCATACAGTAGCACTGACCACACGTAACATTGCAATATCTTGTTTTTGATCCTTAGGCTTAATTTCCTATCGCAAAGGGTTTTTTTTTAATTTCATAAATGTGTTTCTGGCCATCTCTATACGAGTACGTATTTCCATATCAGAATCATTACTTTGTGTTATCCAGCTACTTAAATATTTATATTTTTCCGTTCGTTCAATTTCTTCGCTATCCAAAAATAATGTTTCATTTAGATTAGGCTGTCTTGCAACTACCATGAATTTCGTTTTTTTTTAGTATTTATACTGACTCCTTTCTTCTTGCTTTCTACTGCAACTATGTCTAGTAGACTTTGTAGGTCTGCTACATTTTCCGCCACTAGTGCAGTATCGTCAGCAAAGCGAATTACTGAAATTCTTTCGCCTGCAATTTTTATCCCTTCACTACGTTCATCTAAAGCTTGAGCAAAAATTGCCTCAGAATACAGATTGAATAGTACCGGCGACAATACGCATCCTTGCCTAACCCCTCATTTTATTGGTATTTGATCTGTTAATTGCTCGTCTATTAATATTCTTGCATGTTGTTTTTCATACAGCGTTTGTATAATCTTAATATCCGACTGGCAGATACCTATATCTTTTAATGTTTTTATTAATTCCGTGTGCCGTACCTTGTCGAAAGCTTTGTAATAGTCTATAAAACAAATGTATACTGATTTTCCGAACTCCAGTTGTTTTTCGGAAAATCAGTATACATTTTTTTTATAGACTATTACAAAGCTTTCGACAAGGTACGGCACACGGAATTAATAAAAACATTGAAAGATATAGGTATCTGCCAGTCGGATATTAAGATTATACAAACAGCGGACCCTCTCAAATGAAGTAATTTCCATCAACAGGATTATTGCCTTCATTAAAATGAGCGGCTTAACTCACCACATTTAAATTATCTCCCCTCCCTTATGTGTGCTGTAATGACCATAGTAGTTAGACACAGCACATACAATTTTTTCTAGTAAAACTATACATGTTCCTTTTTTATTCTATTTTAAACACAACTGTCGTCGACTTTTGCCATTTTTATTTATTTTTAATTTTTATTTTGTAATGTAAATGAAAATAATTCAATGAGAAATATTATATATTTAAACTTCCCCATGGGGACAAAGAATTCGGGTCGGATTACTAACAAAAATAAAAAAACAAAGTTAAGTTTAATAGAAATACTATCTTTTTTACTATCTCTAAGCTACGATATTTAAAGTATAATTTTATAATTTCGTTTTATTTTTCACCCCTAAATATAAGACAAAGGTTAAATTAAAAATTGTAATAATTCTGTATTTTTAAAACACATTTTTATGAATTTCTATAAAGGTCGCTATTAGATTTTCTTTATGAAACAAGCGGTATTTCTCAAATCTACTGCTTACCGTAGAAGATTTTACGTAATTATATAATCTCCCCCCAAAAGTTCACAAGAATTTAATTATAAAAAAGAAAATAGAAGAAATATTAGTGAAGATGAACGAAAAATATGTGACCTGAATTCAATAAGATCTCTAGATCACACTAATTTTAGATTTCAACACAATATATGTAATAAATGTATATCTGCATTTTTCTTTTTTCCTTTCTATCTACAGCTGGAACAAAAAACGTTTCTAGCGTATATTTATATTCGATTTTAAGATGCTGTTAATTGCGTTTATAATTTTCGTTTATTAACTAATTAAGGAATACATTTACACCGGACGCTGAAGTATTTCTATTTTTCTATTTTCATGTCAGATGCATCTTCACTAAATTCTTTCGGTTTTGTTCTTTTTCTCCACTTTTTCGAAACTACCAATTGCGCATACTAAATAGTATTGTTAATGTGTTAATCATCGGTAGGCGTTTGTGTTGTTCATATTTCCTTTATTTTTCAGATCCGTATTACTAATCTGTGGTGTCAAAATTCACTATACGTAAAATCTTGTTTTTTCTTTTTTTAACTCTATTGCGGAACTTATTTCTTCTCTTTACACATTTATACGAATATTTTCGCATTTGTGCTTTTGTTTAGCATTATTTTTATATTTTTGAAGTATTATTCATTTCTCTTCTTTCAGATATTTTTCAACTTCATCCGTTATTTATGTGATTTTCACTTATTTCTATTAGCTATAAAACTTTTTTGTGTACACATGGAGGTGGTCTTTTCTATTTAGTTTCCATTTGTATAAATCAGTTTAATATTCTCCGAAACACTTTGCTTCGAAGACGAGTTATATGCAGTATACAACTTCCCTTTATATTTCGTTTTCTGTAAACGGTATGTAAAAATTATACGCTTTTGGGAAGCGGACTTTTTGTTACACTTATTTCAAGAGCTTCAATTAAAACGATTGCGGTAGTTCTGTTTCATTTTTATTGATTAAAGTCCCGCTGAGAGTTCCAGGAAAAAGAATCGATTTTCTGTATACATATATATATATATTTTTTTAAAGCCAATGTTCCTTAACATAAAAAGACGAATTTTTCAAGCCTTTTTTCTCTGTCGTAATCCAGGCATTTTTTTAACTCCTGCTTATCTTAAAACGTAAATACGAGTAAAAGAATAATATGAAAGATGGCCCACGACGAACGACCAGGTAATACGAAAGCTTACGTGCCACACCATGGTGCCGAAGCTTTTGGTCGTTTCATTACTTTTTCGCTGTCGACCTATCTCGAAAATTACTCGAAAATCAAATTGCTCGGAGAAAATTGTTTAGGCTGAGAACATTTTCCACTTCAAAATCATTCTTCCTTCCACCAAATCATTTTTTTCTTTCTCGTTCTTGTCCCCTCGATTTACTCTTTTCACGAAATTTTAAGATCTCTGGGCAATTTATCATCCCCTACTATCTTCGTCGTTTTTTTTTTGTTTTTGTTTTTCTCTTACATGTTCTACGATTTGTCCGGTTTCTTTATCCTGATCCTATCTTATTTTTGAAATTCCTTACTATCGAAGTAAACCCTAGTCTTTCCACCACTTCTTTTCTTTCATTTTCTTCTCTGTTCCCTTCACGTCCAGTCTAGACTTATTTTTATTTCTAATCGCATTCTCCTTTCCTTCTTTTTTATTTTTTTTCGACTATCGAGAAAATATTCTCAGTTGACAATCAGCCATAAAGCGGAGCAAGAGAAAATGAAAAGAAAAGATCTTATGATTAATCAAACTGAACGGAATCCGATCATTAACCGGTTTCCCGTTAATTAATACTGTATTAATCCGATTTTGATGAAACCTTTTCGGTAGGCTGTCTATCCCATCAAGTTTTCCGAATTGGCTATAAGCGTTCAAATTGCGCCATAAATTAAGTTAAAACATTTTTAAAAAGGTTTTACGCCGAATCACCAAACTCAAATGCGAAAATGCATGACAGTGTTTTATCGTTAAAGAAAGAAAATTCGGATTAAAAAAAAAAAAAAGTAACAACACACAGGAACCGATGGGTTATGTTACCGGAGCCGAAAAAAAGGAAAAAGAAAAAAAACAACACACGGGGTAGGAAATAAAATGACGACTAATTAGGATGGGAGTCGTCAGACGTTCGAGTTATTCAGTGTTTTAATAAAGAATCGCCAGCAATATCTTAGAATTTGAATTCAGCTACTTTGAGAAAAATTTACCTCAAATTAAAAAAATATTATATATGTTTGTGTACGTGTGCGCGCATATACGCATATATATATATATATATATATATACGTAGATGTACAGATATGTAAACATATACTGACGTGTAATTAAATGAAAAAAAACCATATTTGTTTCACTTCACAAATTACAAAAAAGCAACACCCCAGTGCCCAATTAAATTTCATTTTTTTATAAGGACGTGTTTTTTAAAAATAAATTGTTATTAATTAAATTTTTTTTAAATTTCCGCCGCTAAAAGAATGCTGCAATGTCTGAATATCCAAACTTCTTCCTGCCTCAACCGATGTTGTCACTCAGTAATACCTGACGATGTGCTTGTTTGCCTCTTATTTAGCAAGTTCTTGATTTCTAGTTACTGTCTTTACAAAGAGATCTTTAGTTTCATTGTGTAGTCAGCGCCAATTGAACTTTTTTTAGGTTTCCGACCTAGTTTTAGATTCTACGTAATCCTAATCGTGGACAAGTATTTTAACATGGTATACACTAAATAATTTTACGCTTTTCTACAGATCTATTACACTGTTTGTGCCGAATGTAATTCACATCATGCACGTAGTCTGCCCTTTATCTTCTCTCGACTACTTCTGAATAATTACAGAGACGTCAAATTTTCTCCTTTTGTAATATAGAATTGTTCACGTTGATACAAAACTCTTTCCTATTATTAACTAGTTACCGTGGCCTAGTTGGTTAGGCAGTGGTGTTTCGCTGAAGGAGAACCTGGTTCCAATCCCGCGGTGCCACACATTAAAACTTCCTAAAATAATGTTCGTACATGATGCACCCCCCTCAAAAAAAAAAAACATGTTGCATATTATTTGGGTCCTGCCTGTTTTACTTTTTTTAAATTTACGACCTTTTTTGACTTTGCAGGCTAAATATTGCGGAGAAACATTTTCTATAATATGAATAGAAGGAAAAAGCTGAATTGTATTAAAAAAAAAAAAAAAGTAAAGAAGGGAAGATTTTTTGAAAACTTAACCGGCGTAACTTTTTTCAAGTAATTTAGTTCATTATAAATAACAGTGCCCCCGAAAATTATACAGTATTTTTCAGAAATAATGTGAACAATGGGCACCGGCGTCATCTAAGATTAAAAATCGTGTTAACTTAAAAGCCTAGTGCATTCAAAATGCTGATCAAACATCGTGATAAGCCTTTGAAAAATCTTAACATGGGAATTCACTCGATCCCGATTTCATCCAATATGGATAAAACTAGAATTCGACGTTAAATGCGTTTTATTGATTTCGGAAGTCACAAGTTTGTTTTGCATAAATGCTGTCTTATCGACTCTAGCAACATTTAGTCCGTATATTTAACGTGCATAGCAATGGAGGTCTCCTCACTTAGTAATAGAATAGAGATCTTTTCACATATAGCATAAGAGGTCTTTTCACGTATGGCATAAGAGGTCTTTTCACATATAGCATAAGAGGTATTTTCACATATAGCATAAGAGGTCTTTTCACATATAGCATAAGAGGTCTTTTCACATATAGCATAAGAGGTATTTTCACATATAGCATAAGAGGTCTTTTCACATATAGCATAAGAGGTCTTTTCACATATAGCAATAGAGGTCTCTTCAAATAGCTCGTTTTAGCAAATTCTCGAATTATAATTTCTTCGAAGCGGAGATGTTTTAACGACAATTATAATAGTTTCTGAGAAATTTGTAAGGAATAGCGCAATGCGATGGGGTTAATTTTTAGATTTTTACGGTTTCAACTTATTTTATTCAAAACAAGCAAAGGTATATTGAAGAAGTGCGAAAATGAGGTAACTGATGGATTGGCTCATTTTATACTGATTAAAAAAATAAACAGCAAACCGATTGAGAACTTCTTTATCGGTGTTTCGATACTATTGAAGAGAGAAAAAGAAAAAAATTCCGTTTATCCGCATCGCATACAACTCGAGGAACCAGGAAACAGAGCGACCGTAGGTTTGTCTGTTATTTTTGTTTCCTTCCTTTTTTCGTTATTATTATTGATATTCTATCTGGAGCAATGGTTTTCGCAAAACTAGCGCTTAATGGAAATTTTAAAATTAATATAACTTGCTTTTTTTATTAGTGCGCAATACATACACATCGTTGTTAAGAACTTATCGCTCATTATTCGATTTGAATTTAGGATTACTCGTTGGTAGAAGTGATCATTTAAAGTTCTTACAAGTTTACATATCTTATTTATTCAACTATAAAACAATTCATTAAAAAAAAAAAAAAAAAAAAAAAAATTTTTTCAGTTCAAAATAAAATAAATGTATAAATAGGTTTCTTCGCTATGTCGCTAATAGGGTAGGCTGTCAAGCGGGTGAAGTCTCTGTTCGAGTTTCGTTGCCGAGCGTGAGTATTGTACTAGCAGCAGGGCCCGTATCAACACGTGACGCGTATTTCAGTATTCCCGAAAAAAATCATATTGCAATATTCCTGCTATTCCTTCCCTTCTTGGAAAACCTTGTTTTTGTTTCATCTCTATTGTGTCCGTTTTTTTTTTTTCTCCGATCTGTTCCGATCTAGACGGACCACGTGGTGTTAACGCAGCGAGTGTTACATCCGCGATATGGACTGAAGATTAATGCGAGGTCCCTGATTTCATGACGTCAGAGTGTTTCAGTAGTTTTACGAACAGATTCGTTCGCTTGACAGACTTATAGGTTGTAAATGATCGATGCACTTATCTTTTCAGTATTGGAAAAGATCTCTTCTACGAGCTGTCTGTTCTATAAGCGGTCACATTAAACACGGCCGCTCTGAACATGATCGTTTTTAATACGTAACCGGTTGAAGAAATAGATAAAAGCAAACGACCGTTACGAAAGAAAGGAAAGTACATATCTGATAGAACCTAGATGAGGAATTTCTTTCGCGGAGACATTAAGGGATGGATTTTTTTTTTTTTTTAAAAAACCAGAGAAATCAGCAACCCGAAAAATCCGTGATCTCATTTCCCTCCATGCGCATGGAGCTAGAAGAGATTTTTGGCAAGTGATAATGATAGGTGATAAACTGCTTTAAGAGTGCGGCATAGATCGGCAAAGAGTTAAAGGAAAAATGTGGAAGGAGCACATCTCAATGTAACTTCTGTTCAACAAATTCGCAGCAAAAAAAAAAAAAAAAAAAAAGGAGTAAAAGAAAAAAAAAGTGCTTACGAAAGAAAATTCAACTTCATATGGTTTTTGTAGGATTTGATCCGGTTGTTGACTTTAGCCTGGGATGAAATCTGACCGCAAACCTTATGATTCGCGGAAATGCGCTTTAATCACAAATGTTCGAAAAAAAAAAAAAAACTTATACCAAAATTACTTTTTTTTAAAAAATTCTTAAAACGGCTAAAAAATTGTACCGTATAATATTGATATCAAATTTGCAAGTAGAATCCTGATTCCTGTTTGTTTAGAAGAAATGAATAAATAAATACGATCTTCTGTTGACGAAACTGGTAGGGCGCTAAAGCAGATGAAAAGAAAAACTGGTAAGTATGGAAGTGAAAGTACAAAAGTAGCTTCATAGGAAAGGGGCTAAACTTAAAGCGATATCTTCTTCGCAGAGAAAATTTTAAGGAAGCATTTTAGGAGGTATTTTGTAAAATTCTTTCGCATATCGACAGTTTCGTAAAAAGCCAATCGATTAGGCTAAATTTTTGATATTCCGATAAAAGATTGGGGCAGTGTGTAAGGCATAGCTTTTTATTTGTTTACTTTTCTGTAAGAAAGTTTAGAAGTCCACAGCGCGAAGGCCGATTGGTACGGCGGGGAATGTACCGTAAAAAGAATGCGTATGGGCGCAATCTTTATAATTATTTAATAGAATCGGAAAAAGTTATTAACGGACGCTCACGAAATTATTAGCGAACAAAGAGTGACGATGAGATGAGATATGTTGATAGTGGAGCTGGATTAATTAACTACCACCATCGGCGACGAAAACTGGGTAACCAAAAGACTCATCCGTCCGAGTTGTAATATTTTATCGCGACTCCGACTTGGACGAGCGGGACCTGTTGCAAATGTTACCGAACCGAGTCTGTTGAGTTCCGGTCGGACTTGGATGCTGTTTCGGAGCATAAAGGTCAGCGATATTGTGCTTTATGAAGATGAGAATGTTATGATAAGAAGCTAATCAGAAATGAACTTGAGTTGTTAATTTACAGCTCAACGCCGACCCTCTCTCTTGCTCCCTTTCTCCCGGTCTCACCGGCAGCAACGTGTTTCCCGCCTTTCTCTGCGCACACACGCGCACATAATAAATATATATAGGCAACACGTAGACTACAATAATATATTGACACGGTTCCTAGTCGATCGTGAAAATAATTACATTCGGTAATGCCCATCGCGGACGAGGAATGTAGCTGGTCCTCGAGAGAACGCCGTGTAATTTCACTATGTGCGAACCGGCTAGAGATCGGGAATTAATAGTCGGATAGAAATAATCAGCTCCCGTCATGATGATAGAGCACAATCCGAGGAAGCGTGTTTTTAAGTCAGAATGTGTTCCTCCTAATGCGTTTCGAAGAGCGCGGGAAGAGTTGCTGTATGTTTGCCCGGACGAACGTGGTGGTGCTTTCGAACACGGCTAGACGATAGCAAGAGAGACAGAGCGAGTGGCAGGACGAAAGAATAGCGTATCGGTCGGGTACTGGAAAAACGGTAGATTTCGAAGACGAGCTGTCACTCTTCAAGTCCAGCAACTTTCTGGTGCAGCTCGCAACCATAACCGGTCATTATTGCATCGGTGATGGATCCGTTGATGGGAACTCTTCCTGGCCAACGCAAACGTGCGTGATCGGAACTGGATGAGAATTCGTGCAAGAGACCGATGTGATATATTCAGTATGTGTGCAAACAGTGGGAATGCGCACGTATCATCGGAAACACAACGACAAAACAATCAGCAGCAGCAGCACTGACTAACAATTCATTATGTAAAAAGGTAACGCGAGTGATCACTGTGATGATGACGATAATGATGATGATGATGAAGATGATGATGATCGTCGTAGTTAAACCAGATGAAGAAAGAAACGAAAGAAGTAAACGGAACGACTTAGCGAAAAAATCATCGCGCATAATCTCGTTCCCAGAAACCAGCGGGAGAAATGTAAATGGTTCTGATAAAATCATTAGCAGAATAAAGAGGGGTGAGTTTTGGAAAAATAATTCATAAAGTTGGCATACCGCATGTCAAAAAGAAACACAAAATTCAGTTAAATGTTTGTTTGGGGGGGGGGGGGCTTGGAATATAGAGAGAATGCGGTGGATAAATTTGCTAAGTCGGTATAACTAGAGCACAGTCTAGCCGAAAAGAGAAGTTAATGCTTGACCACAAACCAGAAGTGATTACGATTGAGTTGACTTCTATGTCGCAGACTGTCAGTGAAAAAAAATTCAGTAAGGGCACATAAACTTTATCCTCGAACTAAACCGATGAAATAACGTAAACGGATTTCCTCGCACTGAGCAGGGTCATTCGCTCTCTTAATCGCCAAACTTTCTCACTCTTCCGTTAAAGATCCGTCCTAAAACAATTCTCCACAAAAACACATTTTTACCCGGAGAAGGGGGAGGGGCGTTTGGTTTATTCCGTTTTGTCGCCATGGCATAGTTGGGGTTAGGCAGTAATGTTTTGTTCATATCCCAAAATATACGAAAAAATTTCAATTGGGTTTTGTTAATGTCTCCACAGTTTTAAGCCCAAAATATATTTGAAAAAAAAAAGAAATGTTGTGTTTTTCCAATAATCGATAATTTATGACACGTCGGTTAATTGGTTAGTCACTCGTTCGGGCAGAATTAATTACGAATAAACAAGGTCAGTCAAGAATGGTGTTTCGTGCGCTGAGGATTCAGTTTATTCGAGATAACCATAATTTATGTTTTCATAATGCTAACTTTGAAATAAAGATATTAAATTTTGTAACATCGTGCGATTTATGTGTTTAAAAATTTTTACAACTTTATCGCTTTATTCCGAAATTTTTTTGACTTCTTTTAATAACGAAATTAAGAAATACATACCAAAAAAAATTAAAAAAAAAAAGCGACGCGATCACTGCATATAATCAAAACCGTAGACAGCAAAAGAAACATATCACCGAATAAACTCGCGTTAGAACTAAATACAATTCGTTTATGCGTATGACGGAGAGCTGTTATAACTTTTTAACCATTGCCCGGGGCGACATATTGAATCAAAAAATGAAAATCAAAAAAAAAAGAAAAAAAAACGTTAAAGAATTTGACCGATTATTAACACAAATCATCTTCATCTGTTTCTTACCAGCAGCAGAACTCTTAAATGTACGTACCGGAAGGTTGTTTGTTTATATTCCGCACCGAAGCCGTTATTATATCGAGCCGTGGTGTAAAATAGGTCTCTGTTTTATTTACACAGCAGCGGATTATCACAACCTTTAGAAGTATCTGCTCAGTTTTTTCATTCGTGCTTGCCTTCTAGTGGTTCTTGTAGCCCTTCAATTATCATCAGATACGTTAAACTTTGAATCGTCATCTTTCTAAAACAGAACCCTTAGCAATTCTGTTGAAAAATGAAAAGAAAAAATCTTCGTGATACTTATGTACGCTAATAGTTTATTTGTATTTTTGTAGTAAACCCATTTCGAATTACTTAAATTCCAGACGTCCTGAATTTCGCCTCTAAAAGGAAAAAATAAAAAACCATAATAACAGTGACTGATAACTTATTAACCCGTATTGTTTTATTACTTACCAGGTCAATGTACACAATGATGAAAATAGTTAAGGTCAAAATTAAAGGTGAAAAAATTCGTTGTTTCTCGACGCTTTTTGGAACTTTTTGCCAATTTTCAAAGTTTTCTTTTCCTGCTCCCTACTGTGCTTCTCTATATCCTGTTGTTCCTGCCATTGATTTCTTTATTTCTGCCATTTCCGATCGAATCAAATTTTAATCAGTGTTAACTCTTTTTCCTATTGTTTCTGGGTGGGGTCCCTGATTGAGACGAGCCCAAAAAAAAGAGAAATACGACTTTGTTCCCGTCACATAGCGATAATCTGTTCAGCGACGTATATCACGCGTACTCGGCAAAAAAAAAATTGTTTTCCAAAATTTAGAACTTTCGGTGTCTGAGGGCTAATTTTGACGTTAGAAGTCCGGATGCCATGCAATCTAGAGGAATAGTCGAGAATTGTTTGTCGAAAAGAGGGGTTTAAATAATATTTTATCGGTAGTTTTTTTGTTTTTTGATTTTATAAAAAGAGTTTCCGCATTTGATTTTAAATTTTGAATTCCGCTTTTAAACAGTTATCTGCTAGTTATGAATTGATTGATTTTTAAAGTAAATTCTATATTATGTATATAATTTTGACGGGTTGTTTTTTTTTTTTTTGTTCTTGCTGCCTAGAGTAACCGATTATTTTAAAGTTACAGGTTTTCTTAAAGAGAATTTTAATTGCGATTTATGCTCCTCGAATTTTGAAGTTTACAAGTCAAGCTGTTCGTAAGTTATTGAATTTTATTTCATATTTTCGTCGTTTTCGAACCATCTTGTTAGAATTCCGCGCACATTAGATGTCTTTGATAATTACGATATTGTAGGCAAATAATTTTTCATATTATTCTATGTGAATATTAATACTGAACGAAACATAAAACACATTAACTCGGAAAAATTTAAATTATAAAATTACTAGAAACACCGATTAGTTTCCGGTCAACAATCTATATTCACGGTGTTATAATGCATCGAGGAATTGCGAACATTAAAAACAAATAATAGCCATTAGATAATAAATCGATAAGCGTAATTGATCAATTATAAAATTAATAAAAAATTGAAAAAAAGTAATAGAAATAAATATAAATTGCGCATAAATTTAAATATTCTACAACAGATTTCTAGCTGATAAGTTATTATTGACGATACTTTGTGTTCAAGAATACAAATCAGAAAAAATTAATCTCTTATAATCTAAAATTATTTTTAGCACAGTCATGTTCTCTTTAATATTATTAATTTGCAGATGTTTTTTCAAACGCAGATGTTTAGCGAATGAAGATTTTATGTCTATAATGTAGTGCATGAATGTGTTGTAGTAAATGGATGGAACTTTAATTAATTTATAGGACTTCATATTTTGATCCCATACATTTTTCTTATATGTACATAGATTATTAATGTACTTTTATCGTAATTTCTATTTTCCGTTATTCTGTATTTAATATAAAACATTTCAAGATACGCTGCCTACTGTCCTGTTCATTAAATCTGATACAATTTTTCGTTTAAATTTCTTTTTTTTTTTTTTTTTTTTTCAATTTCAGGGACTACGCTAAAAACAACTAAGTCTTCATTTTACACCTTGTCATTTTTCCTTCCTTAACATCTTTTTAGTATTTCTAAGTCCTTCCGTTAATGTATTTTTATTATTATCCGAAAACGATCTTTTCTGACTTACTTAGTTTATTTTAAGCTTTGAATTAATAACTACTCTATGAAATCAGTTTTTATCAAAAAAAACATTTGCATTTCAGTAACATTAATTAATTTTATATTTGTTTCGCACTCATCTGGGTCTTATTTTCTTCGTTATCATAAATTCACGAATTCTTTTGGTTAACCTGTCATCTCCTGAATTCTGAATACTGCCAACCATCCTGCTCTATAATTTATCGTTTAATATCCATTTGAACTGTATCCATTTTATTCCTACAATCTTCCCTAAAAATTCTACGTTCCCTTATTTCTAATCGGTTAGTTAATCCTTTCTTGTCAAGATTTAGAGTTTCTGATGCATACAATCCTTCTGGTATAATAATTGTACTGCAGTGTGTTAGTTTCGCTCCTACATTCATTGTAATTTTTCATCATAGACATTCTTCATTAAGTGATATGTCCAGCTTAATTTTTCTATATCCTATGGTCTACTGCTTCTTCTTCTAATTCATTTTGTTGTATGTATAACTCCCCCTAAACGTTTACACTTTTTAACACGTTTTATTTTCCAAAACACATATATTAATATAGTGTGGACTGTTTTCAATATTTGCCATGTATCCGGGTTTTCCAATAGATATTTTGAGACCTACGCATTCGGAGACTTTTATTAATTAGTTAATCAGTTTTGTTGCTGAAGCTATGTCGTTAGCGAAGATATTTAACCCTCCGTCACTGTCGTTATAAATTCTTAATCACTAGCGTGTTGTATTTTATACAACACGCGCTTTATGTTAAAAAACTTCTTTTTTTTTTTTCTTTCTTGTAAAGGCAACATCCTGTACCGTGTTTAACTGCTGTGGCTATTACAGTACGTAGATGCGCAGTTTGTTTTTATAGATATCTGATTATTCCGCTAGTTCTGATAAATTGTGTTATGGATAAAATTGCATCGGGGGAATTCTCAAGAATGTTGGTGACTGTTTTGTTATTAATTGAAGGGGGCCGATAGAATGAGAGTGCTTGGACAGTCGCACAGTATGTGAGAAGTTGAGGGAGCAACACCTTGGCCACAGAGAGTACAATTCGTAGGAGGGAGAGTTCTTTGCAAAATAAAATTATGCGACATGACCATGTGGCCTGTGCGCAAGCGGCTAAGTGCACAGAAATCTCTGCGGGAAATGCTTTTTTCTGGCCACCATGGTTCCGTTGAGGGTTTAATTAACCTCGAGAAAGTCTGACACGAGGACCAACGGGTTTTCCATAAGGACGTGAGATTATTCAAGATTATGTTCGAGAGATAAGGTGGAGGTGGGCTGTTACTAGGCGAGGGGCAATATATTTCTGCTCGGGCGGATGTATCGACGCGTTCATTTCCAGGAATCCCTGCATGGCTGGGCGCTCACAGAAAGGATACGGAGCAGTGTCTCTTAATAAGTTCGTATAATACCTGCTGGGTTCGAATTGCTACAGGATGTTTGGTGAGGGGATTGGAAATTATTAAATTAATATAATAATTTATATTAAAAATATGTCCTTTTTTTGTTCCCCCTAAATAAAGCATTCGAAAAACTGCCATAATTTCTGCACGACTGGTATCTTTACAATTTCTCTCATATTTATACTTTTCTTGTATAGCTTTTATATAATTATTTGTATGCATGACAATCTCGTCTATCATCTCAATGGTAATAAAAATTTTTGGAAAGCTCTAATTTCATTTTCAACACCTCGGGGAAAGGTTTTTGTGCCTGGGAATATTTTTATAATATTTTTCCGTTTTGTCTTCGACATTTTGAAATAGCTTACTTTGCGCCATATCCTTATCTTTTTCTCAAAATCGGTCAGAATTATCAAAGAGGGTTCAACAAAAGAATGGAAAAAAGAGCAAATCGAAATAGACTGACCAGGTAACATTCCAGAGCTGAATACGTTTACTACTATGGTTTTTACTCTTATGTCTCCTCTTTCTCCGAACCCGGATTCCTTTTTCTTGTCTATTCAGCCTTCTCTTCCTCGTATCCCCTGGTTTTAGTTCTGTTTCGGTACAGAATTGTGATAAACGGTCTCCTAGACCATATTTTTCAACGAATTTCTTTTCCTTCACCAATTTTTCCATTGAAATCCCCCATGATTATTGTAATTTCGCTAACATTGGCTAGCTCGAAAGTAGCTTGCAGATTTCTATAAAAATATTCAATTTCATCATCTGGATTATCCACTGTTGGGTCATAAACTTGAGTGATGTTCATCCGGCGGTACGATGTTTTCAAGATAAGAACAGCAATACGGTTGATGATTAGTAAAAAATCGACAACAGACTTTGCTAATTTTTCTAGGACTAGAACTGCAACCCCATTTTTGCTTGAACCACTGACAAAATCAGAAGTAGTACATATGAACTCCTTCTGATTTTAGGACTCCAGATTCAGGCCATATGACTTCGCTGATATCAAGTATATCGATGTTCAGCCTCTTCATTTCACTGGCCGTGTTTGCAAATTTTCCTAATAGCCTGCGGACATTCCACGTTGCAATTTGTAACGAGTTACAGAACAGATTTAAGTAATTATAAAATGTTGTTTCTTGACTACACTGGGAAGCAACGGGGATATTCTTAGCACCCGCGCCTCATTCAAGGGGTGCCCCGGACTAAGGACCGTTGATCTATTTTTGCTTTCTATTGTAGATATTTGAGAAGAATACAGCGGTGATTTCTCGTTGCCTTCCGCCGGCCAAGGCCAGTTTTGAAGCTCTGGACACTAGCCTATGTACTCCAAGTGATGAAACTTGCCTGGGGCCCAGGATTGTGAGTGGATTACTGGTGGTCTGTCGCTCTTACGTAGTCTGGATATGAGAGATGGTATTTAATGAGAGCTGTATTTGGCAGACACAGTCTAGTCACCTAAAACCACTAGCTGGAGAACCATGCTTTAGCCTTTTAGATCAGCGGCAAGCTTGCCGAACAGGAAATTACCACCCCGCACGTCGTGGACGCGCAGGACTCGCCTGGCTATCGAATTCATGTCCTACCATCATAAGTGAGACCGGCACTGATGGTAAGAGTGACTACTTACTAGAGAATTGACTCTAGCCAAACAGCCATTTGCCCCGCCGCGGGGCTTAAACATTATACTAACTATAAATTATGCTTCCATATAAAATAGACTTCGGTAATATTACTGCTTTGCATAATATTATTCCCTTTTTAGTATTTTATTTGATTGTCATCATTAAACAGCTTTGTAAATATATTTGTATTTATAAATTTTATAATTTTATTACTTATGCACTTGAAATGATAGTAAAGTTTCAGGTTTCTATCTGACGCCGAGATATGTTATCTGCTCTTTTTCTCTTTTTAGTCCGTACTGTTGTAAATTCAAATTTGTTCTTCTGTAATAAGTAATCAAATTTGTCTTCTACATATTCACCTTTAAATAATGTACTTCTAAAAAAATTCTTATATTATTGAACATCACTTCCATTCGCAAGACGTAAGGGAAAAATTTTTGATAAATATTGCTGGGAAAGGTACGCGGGGAGGAGTCGTAGCTCCACAACTTTGTATCGGATCAAAAACGTGGAATCCGGTTGGAGAGGGGGGGGATTGTGAAATGAAATTTGTCGCGCTAAATAATAACTGAAATTATGTAAACACTTCTTTAATTATCTACTTCACCGCTGGGTGGCGAATGTAACGTTTATTAAGTAAATAAATCCGTGTTCGCAAATGCTGTCACAAAATAATTACGAAGAAACGGTTTATTCGTCAATGTTTTAGAAATTACGTATATTACCCTTACACAATGATCTTTGAGGTCGACCATTCAAAAACATAAACAGGCACGTTGAAACGCGTAATTCTAATTAAAAAATTTTATGTAAATGAAACTGTACGCGTTAGTTTGGATCTCGATTACCGGAAGGGTGGCTTAACTATCCGGAATGTTAATTTCTACCTTTGATTTGATGTAAGATCACTTGGATTGGCTTCAATGAACTTCTCTACTATTGATCTTTTTGATATCTCGCTCGAAAATAATGATCTTTCGACTTAAGAAAATCACGAGTAGGAGTTTTGAAATCAACTTCTTCGAAGTTTTCTCAAAAAGGTGTCATTTCAACGGTCGAAATCTGGAGAAAAAAAAAAAAAGAACATATGTTTTCGCCTCATTTTCGATCCTTTCTCTTTACCATTGGTCACTTTCTTCTTTCCCTGCCGATGACAGGTCCCTTCCCTATGTTGGCCACTACTTATCCATTCGCTCTCATCACTTTATAACTTGTAATATTTTGTTTTGATTTTTACGTTTCTAACTGTGCTTACAACTCGCTGAGAATTTTCAAACTCTGAACATTTTCAGAAACCTAGTGGTTAGGTGCTTGGCTCCTAAATTAGAGGACACGGGTTCGAGGCTTGTACCGGATCCGAATCGCTCCCAGGTTAACCTAGCCTGAAATAATTTGGTACCAAGGTGGCCAAGAAAAGGAAACTGGCCCTAATATATGCTTTTTAGTTCCATTATGTTCAGTACACTGTGAAACTTAACTTCACAATCCCCGACGCCCTGTCAAGGGTATGGGACTTATTTTACTTACTTTTAATTACAGTCGTGGTCGGAATTTTCCCAGAGCAATATGTACGTATTGCATAATTTTAATCAAAAGAGAACCTTTTTCATGTAGTATCTGGGGCCATTTATTTTGCAGGTTGGTTGAACTTTCATCGGTCGATCGAATCGGGCCGTCTGTCATAAACATTTCGAAAATCTTTTAGAATACTTGCTGTACAGTTCCGGAGTTTTTGAATTTTATTTGATTTTTTTATGTATTGCGAATCGTTGAATTAGCATTTTGTATATTACTTGTGCGTGAAGTTGTAAAAATATTACAATACTGCCGATTATTAAATAGGTTATATAGGTGTTTTCTTTTCGTTTTCTATTTACCGTTAAATTACTCGTAGTGAACGTAAGCCACAGCAGAAGAAATACTACTACACGGCCGAGGCAGTACAAAATGGCAGATAGTGTCTAAAAAGGTATTCGAAATGTTCGTATTTAACGGACAACCATTCGGTCGGCGAGTACCTACCGGAGTCGACTACAGCTGGTCGATTACGGCGAATCGATCTAAGACTATAATTGTTAGCCAGCTCCCGTGACGTGTTAGGCGGTGGTGTTTGGATCAAATGCGACCTGATATCTCGTTGCCGCACACGGAAATTTCCAAAATTTTCACTTGCGCTAGGTTAGTGCCCATAGTTGACGAGCAAAAAAAAAAAATTAAAATTAAAATGAAAAAAAATAAATAAAGAAAACCTACTGTTTTTTCGTTTGTTTAAACTGAGCTACATGTAAGAAGATGCAATCTCTGTTATGAGGACTGCTCGCAACGATTAGAAAATTAATAAAACGCATACCGTTGAAAGTAGTAGACATGGAAAAGTAAAACGAAATGTAAGATTCTGTAAGATTCTCTCTCCTTGATATCCATCGATTTCCTAAAAAAATACCTGCACATTTAAATGGAGCAAAAAGGAAGGTCGTCGATGAAATATCACGCTAATTACTCTCGTGTTGGTGGAATATGCCATTTGAAAATTATCCCGCCGCGGCAAAAGTGTTTCGAAACGGCGCTAAATTTTTACGCTTTTGTTCTTCTTCTAAATTTTTTCATATTTTCACCTTGGCAACGGCGCGGCCTCGACCATTTCTTGCATTCGTCGGATTACTTGTCGGCCATTCCGAAAAGAATCACGTTTCTTCGGGAAGATAATTTCAGTTTATGACAGGGCATTTTCGTGACATTTTTGTGGCTATAGTGTGTGGTACACATTCGAAACAATGTTCGTGCACGCACACGAGATAAACTCCTTACTGCAGCCGGTAACTCACAACAGTGTTGCGTTAATTGTGAAAATTAGCTATTAACGTTTTTGCTGATCGGAATGAGAAATATACCTTCTTTAACGAAGATAGCGATTACAACGGCAAAATTAACTCTTACGCGATCGTTCGGAGAAAGCTTAATTAAAATAAAAGGAACAGAAAGGTTAATTTTACTAGTTCGGGCAATTTGCGAGACTCTACATGCGCAAGAATACGACGCGCATAGCTTCATGTAGAGAAAACAATGCGCTAACTAATTTAATTAATTAAAGGAAATTTTCACAGTTAGTCGATTTTGTTGATTCACCAGGGACAGAGGCTACGCGGTTAAATCTGGTAAAATTATCGGTCTCTGATTTTTCGAAGAAACTTTTTTCTTCGCTAATTAACAATGTAAATCTCGGTCTGACAGATGTTTCCGTACTTGATTCAATGTTCAGAAAAGTCATTTTTCAAACGTTAGCCTGTGTTTATTTCCTATTACTATACGCGAATCCGTCAAGGTCAACGCACCGTCATGTAGTGCCCCATTCGTAATTTGGACAAACTCTAGTGTCCACGCCATCCTTGCACCATTCCTTTGTTAGCCTCCCTCAATTTCTAATATTTTCCTAATATAACTCACAATTTGTACGAGTCGTAATGCGCACGATTTAATTATTCACCTAATAAATTGTAATAACCTACCCGTTGTAAAAATTTACTCCAGCAGACGGATAGCGTTGTAATCGATAATAGTTTAATCAAGATACACAGTATATATATATATATATATATGTAAAACTCGAATTCTTCGCACCCCGCCATAACGACACATCCTGGATTTTATTCAATATAAAAACTCTGTAGATTCATCTACGGTCGTCACCTTAGGTAGGGTATCGTGATTAATATTTAATCCGTCAATGATTTTGTGATTTGCCGTCATTTTTCGCCATCTTCTGATTGACATACACACTGTGAAAATGGCAATCCTGTTGTATACAGCACACTATATCTGTCCATCTCGTAAGTGTATGTCCTCCGGTGGTCGTTTTCCATTAATTTTTCCCATGACCAATGTGCGTTTCATTCCCTCCTGCTTTCTTATTATAATTCGTGTTAATTTTCCGGGGAAGTGTACGGTGGTGGTTTCCTCGTTGCCTTCCACCGGATTTTCTGTTGTGGTCTACCCCTTTAACCGAAGAGATCCGGTTTCATGGCGCCACGTACTCGTCTACTCGCTCTAGATTGGAATTCATCTATCCGACTAGGGCACATATGTCACGAGCAAGTTGCTGATAGTCTGCTGCTGTTACGCAGTAAAAAGCTTAACGGTATTTACTGGTAATAGTACCTTCGGCAAATACATCTCCCTCCGTTTTCCCTATCAGCGGTGTATTGTGGGTTCCGATTTAGCTTTTGTAATTAGCGCTAAGCCCGCCGAACAGAAAATTTCCACCTTGTACGACGTGGGCGTATGGAACTCACATGGCTGTTGTCAATGGAACTAGTACCATGTAACAGTCGAGTGACTACTTACTAGAGAAGGTAATTCTAGTTACAACAATCTGTGCCCCGCAGGGCCTCTGCAAAAATAAACCTTTCTAAATTTTCAGATTATATGTAAACAAGCCAAACGTTGTTTTGACATTACTTCGATTTAAAGATCGTTTCTCCTTTCAACTGGCTAGTGAAACGCTCGTCACGTATTTTGTTTGTTTTTTATGTTTTGGTTCGCGCATAACTTCCATGAAAATGTTTTGTCTAAACAATAAACAGAAGGCGATAGCAACTTTTATTACACACTTTTTAGCATCATGCTCCCTTCCAACCTTCGTTACAACTTCCGTTACACCAAAACGTTACATTTAATTGATACACAATTTTCATATTACCTCTGGATGTAAAAATAGCAAGTCATTTATGTATGCGTACAAAGCCCAGTAGAAATTACGCGACAATACGCAAGACAATGGAATACGTTATCTGCGCGTAATGTTTCGTCTATCAATTGGTCTCGTTAATTTTAAACATTTGAACTGTACTTTTTTTTTATAATGTATATGAGCTTTATTGGATCTTACTTTTTTATTGCTTTGTTGGATAAATTCTCGAAACCTTTCGTTGTCTGAGTGCCAATTTTTGGCATCAGAATAGCAAAACGCTTTGCCGGAAATATTGAAATTCTCAGTGCGTTTAAAACATCAAAAAACTCAATACTAACCTTTTTACAGCGTATTTTATTTCAGTAGTCCAATTTAATCGATCACCGAAGATGTGTTGCAACTCTTATACGATCTGGTTTGGTTAAGTAATTTATTATTCCGTACAAGTGGAAGTTGTATCAAATCAATAAAAACGAAAATGCTTATTCCTACCAAGAGACTGGTTTTATTTTTCACCGTTTGATTTATGAATCGATTATATGCACAACATTTCATGCGGAACTATTGAAATTTTATCGATAAAAGGAGGCACTGAATATTTTTCCATAATTACCGAAGACCTAAGTTATTTGTTAAAATTAGGGGGTCTAAAATGCTTTTTCGTCATTTTGTACAGGTAACAACATCAGAATGGAGAGCAATGTTATTGAACTTCCCAAACATGTATAAACCTTGATGGCGCTTTTCAAAAATTTTCAAAAACTTAAAAAATTTTTTCAGTTTTCGTATTTCCAGTGATAAAAAACTGCAAGTGGTCTTTCCGTTGCCATTCATTTGATCGGAGATGCGTCGTTCAATTACTAATTTACACACACGCATTCGGACTAGCATTAATTTCTCGATTACTCTTTTTTTGTCTACTTCTTATTTTAACATTCGTAATTTTTTTTTAAATGTAATTTTCTCTGATTAATACTCATAATTCCCTCCATATAGATCAGAAGTTGATCCGACTAATTTCCAACATGGGTACGTTAGTATCACATGAAAATTACACCTACTCGCTTGAAATATTTTAAATAACTCCCCCAGTCATGCTTGAAAACCACATATTATGCGTGTTTTCATTTTTATATGTGTATATGTATCGTAGGTATATGTTTGTTCTTTTTTCACTGTGTGATTTACTGATGCACTATGATGGTGTCCGAATAATGAATTAAAGTGAGCGTACTTTAAAAAAAAGAATTATTATTGTATTAGACAAACAACTACGTAAAATTGCAACCTTCTCGGCTAAGTGTAAGAAGGTTCCGTTTTGTAGGAGGACGATGCTATTTACTTTGACCCAACAACTTGAACGATCATATCATAAATTTAGGTTCTGAGGCGAAAGTGATGAAAAGAAAAAGATAAAGCAAGCATTGTGAAGAATAGGAGGACTTGGTAGGAATATTAGCAAATACAAAAGAAAACGTTCGCCAACAAAACATTCAAAGAATACAAGATTTGTGTCGCATATAAGAGGCAGATCGGTATGACAGCGTGGACGACAGGTTCAAATAGGGGAAACGAAAACGAGAGAAAGCTATTATTTCTTATTGCCATTAAGGAATCAATAGTAGAACGGCGACCGAAAGAAATGGATAAGAATCAAGGTCGAGGACCGCTGTATGAGGAGATAGCAAGAAGCGTGATTAGAAAATGATAGGTCCAACCAAACAGAATGATTGCTTCAGAGTAAGAAAATTAAGTGTGAAGCTGAGAAATCGTTCTGGAAGATTGAGGATGGCCGACTGAGCTAGGGAATGCAGAAGAAATAGTTTGAAGAACGCCTTACAGATCGGAAATGATGAAAAAACTTGAAGATCGCGCTAGTTACAAAAATCAAGAAGATGCGTGGAAAGTCTCAGCCGTGGAAGTAGAGTAGAAGGAGAGTCTGAAGAATTCAGGGTAAACTGTGCGTTTACAGCATCCTTAATTTCGGAACCATGAGATGGCAAACGGAGAAATTCAGGTTTAAGTAAATTATGAGAGATGGCGTTGGCACACGAAAAGAAAAAGAAATGAGGAATTGAAGGCTGGAATTATATGCTGCCAAAATCTTGGAGAAATTAGGGAAGCTGTAGAAGAAAATTCAGAAATACGCACAGCTACATAAGATAGGATGAGGATTTTATCAAGAACGCCCGTTGCTTTTATTGGTTTATTTCTTTTTAGGCAGATAAAAATTGTGCAAAAAAACTCCACGCAAAAAGGGCTGGAAGCTTTTAAAAAGCATTGATTTAGCGAAATCTATGAGAACTCTACAGTCTACATATTGCTAATAGAGGCGCGATTGATTACGTTTTCTGTCAATGTTTACGCAATTTCACATTCAATAATCTTTTGTTTAACGATTTCGTCACGAGCCCGAATAAATCAAAATTGCGTGACGCTTTCGATAAAAAAGCGGCCAAGTCAACGAGAAACGATAATTTAAGAATTGAACGATATCGTGATTATACGGAAGCGAAATCAGAAATTAAGTACAGATTAGAATTTCATTTGGAACATAAAATGCCAGGTTTCCACTAAAGGGAGTTGGTAGTTTTTTCACCGAAGCGCTACAGCCTAGAAGCGCTCTATACTACATCAGTGACGCGATTTCGGAAAGGGAATATTCAGTTGTAAAGATGAACGAAATTCTCGACCGATCGATAAATTCGACAAACAAGACAATTGGACTGGCTATAAATTCCAATTTTAAAGTTACAGACGAAACATTCGTAAAACAGATATCGACATTTTCTTCTTAGAACGATAAGAAGAATATCAAAAGCAATTCCGTAAATTGTTAAAATTCTGTTTATTTCGTGTATTTACATTTATTATCTATCCGTTTTTGTTTTCATTTTGATTCAACGTAGATAAGCAGCAATATTGTAACAATTTTAGTCAACTCTATTGCCGTATTTAAATTCGCAAGTAGAAAGCGAGCTAATGAAGTTTCCGAAAAAAAACATTTAACTTTTAGGTTAGAGAAATGCTAGCACACATGCAGAAGAGAGAGTCGCTTGTTCCATGGAGGGCGATGTGATTTTTCGCAGAAAGAGCGGGAAAAGAATAATCGCACGGATCGGTCGTCGCATGAAAGAATAAAGCTGAATGCATGATTTCACACGAACTTGAATGAAATATTTGCGGGTTTGCTAGCGGTTCGCTCGCGCATTAATTCTCTATATTGTTCTAGGCGAGCAATATATTTCCTTATCCCGCCTGTTATTTATATTCAGCTCGATAATTTCTCCAATTCACTTAGGCGATATAGGTGAATAAACCGAGTAAATAAATTAAATCGGAATTTATCCATTTTCAGTGGCACCGCTGAATTTCAGTCATCGCCGCGCACGAGATATCCCTGAAACACAGAATAGCAGCGAAAGAAGTTCGGCTCCTTAATGCTAGGCAATCTGTGAATTTTTTAGCAATCGCTTTCCGCCTATTTTTAATGTTTGATCGTTTACTATTCAACGACAATATAAAATAACTTTTCTATCGAAAATCGGTCGTCTTCTCTGGTAAATATACCACTTATGATCACTATTGTCTCAGCGGAAGACCAAATGGTACAGATTTATCCATCTCTGAAAGTTACGAGAATTTTTTGTTTCAATCATTGATTACAGATTAAAGTTGAAGATTAGATAAATAAAATGTAAATTCAATAAGTGTATATTAGTTGGATAATTTCATTCTCTACATATGATTCAAAATCGGCTAAATAATTTCAGGTTTATTAGTAAAAATTAATTTGGTTGCATCAAAATAATAAGTAAAAAATTAATTTAATCTATTATAACTACTAAGCACGCGTGGCTGGGTCAGCTAGTATACATATATATATATATATATATGTGTGATGTTCGCTGAAAAAAGGGACTTTTGGTGCGAGAAGTAGTTTTTGAGAAAAATGCGTTTGAAGTTTGCGCGGAGTAATACTACTATAACATACTACTGCATCACGCACGCCGGTATGCAAAACGCTGCTTACTCAACAGAGCATCGTTGCGAAATTTTGACTTAGTTAGAATTTGGTCGCTCAAACGTTGACTGCTACGAAGATTTTGAAGAAATTGCTAATCGATCCAGCCATAAAAAATTCAATGTTTCTGCATATGCAAGTAAAACCGAATGGCGAATGTGAAATACAGAATTTCAAGATTATTATTGATCAACAATTACCACAGAGGTACATTATCGTCATGTCGTATTTTCATCTCTCGAATTTTAATTTTATCGCATTATTAATTCTTTTTTTTTCCCCTTTTCCCGAAACTTCGGATAGGGCACATTTATTTATTAAAAATATTAATTTATTATTAATATAACCCATCCAATTAAGTATTTAGTATTATATTAATTACCATTTTACAGTTTTTTTTTTTTACAATATCTACTAAATGTTTACTACTTACTTAATATAAATGTACATTATTTTTCTGAAATTTTATTTCTTCAGTTGCGAATTTGTTAAATTCATTAAAATAATATTATAATTGCAACCTTGCAGTATATGGAAAACATCATCTCTAAAATTACATATTACACAGTTGTCAGAATCAGATATCTTAAATTTATATAAATATACCTTAAATAGACCGTGCCCTGTTATAAATTGAACATTAGAAAAATTCGGCGTGTATTGATTATTTTTAAATCTATTATACTCGGGAAAAATTGATACGTTGTTCCATTATAATTATTTCATATTTAATTCGGTAATGTTTTCATAATAGGTATTACAAAATATCACCATTTCCAGTTTATGAAATCCCCTGTAAAAAATTTGTCGACTCGGAAGAAGAAAAATTTCGCCTACATGTATAACAAAGCGTACCACCACCAGCAAACGACCCTCTCCCCCGATCACAGTAGTGGTTTATCGTTAGAATGTATTTTTGTTTTTGCCTACCCTAGACGCGCCAGTGGCCTTCACCCACACAACAACATGATAAATTAACAGACAGAACTGGCCAAAAATGGAAAAAACAAAGGACAGCAGCAATGGAATAACTGAAGGCCATTGAAAACGATATAGGTAGCGTTAAAGGGAGTAGGAAGACCCAAAGCTAAAAGTTTGGTGTAAAGAAGGGAGCGTTCGTTAGAGAGTGCAGAACATTCGAAGAGGATATGATTTGAGTCACAAATACAAGAAGGCTCAGAAGCGTGAATAGAATGTACGAAAATATTACTTCTTTATGTACCGATCAAAAAAAAAAAAAAAAAAACATAATTCCGCAACTCCTAAACCTGACCAACCTAAACCGAAAAAAACAGTCGAATACAGCGAATTGTAGAAGAGTCTGCAGCAAAGTTTACACAAAGATGAAACTACAATCAAAAAAAAACACGAAACTCCAACGGAGAAAAAAACCGAAGTTTCGAAAAACAAAACAAGCCAATATTTAAATAATACTCAAAGCAAATGAAAAATCATCAAAAATTTCCAAAAAAAAATTAATAACTAAGGAAAAAATAGTTTTACGGTTTTCTAAAAATTTTTAATGTTCTTCCACTTTTTTCCAATTTTCTTCAGGTATTAATTAATTTAATTTAATTTTATTTTAGCTTCAAAGTGAAGTTTTAAATTGTGTTCACTGTTACACTATGTTTTTAATTTAGTTCGATTATATTTTAGCTGAAGATGGGTTATGCCCGAAAACGTTCCTAAGATAACAAGTTTGATATTCTTATAGTAATTTTGTTACTTACGTATTAGTTTGTTATTTTAGCATTTATTTTTTATACTATATTTCTTCAGGTAGTTTTGTACGTTTTAAAACGTTAAATAAACGTTTGCGGGAAAACTACATATTGTACCTTATTGTATACACTTTTAAGTAGCAGAATACGTGTTCAACTCAAAACCCATATTTTCGCACCAAAGGTTCCTTTTCTCGGCAAACGTCAGTCATATATATACAAATATATATATTGAATCATTTTTTCGTTACATAAAATTGGGTCATTCTTTCGTTATATAAAATTAGGTTCTTTTTTCGTTATATAAAATTAGGAGCTTTTTTCGTTAGATAAAATTGGGACATTTTTTCTACTGAGGGCTACGTTGCAATTAATATACATAAGTGAAGTAAGTCCCATATACCTTTGACAGGACGTTGAAGATTTTGAAGTTAAGGTTAACAATGTACTAAGCCCATCGGCACTAACGAGAGTAGAGGGCCAATATTTGTCTTTCGGCCGACTGTACTTTCTCAGATTTTTCTGGTACCCAATTATTTCAAGCTGGGTGAACCTAGGAGTGACTTGGATCCGGAACGAGACAAGTCTCGAACCCGTAACCTCCGTTTTGGTAGCCCAGCACCTTAACCACTAGACTACCACGATACCATATATATATATATATATATATATATATATATATATATATATGAATGTACATACTGGGTTTTCGGAAACGGTTTCTAAGATTTTAAAGAAATTCACGAATTGGGGATTTTAAGATAATCCAAAAAATTGATTAAATCTTCGAGAAAATTTTCTGAAACGAGAGATCTTGAAAGCGAGCAATCTGCGATCACTGCATTTTCACGGATTTTGAAATAGTAAGCGGCAAAAATAGCGCCTTTATTTATCACGCTTACTGAAAACAGGTGAAGGCATATCATTGCGATGAACATTCATTTACGCCCTTACACAGAGCGGATTTAAATATCAATTGCGAAATACGCAGAACGACCTTATAACAGATGATGTAATTTGTAATAATAAATATTTCTAACATTTAATTACCGATTTTAATTACGGCGAGAATACTTGAAAACGAGAATAATTGACGGCGTAGAAAAATGTAACTTTCGTGACGTTAAATGTTTAACTGTTTGCGAAACTTATTAATTGATTTGCAGATTCGAGCAAAGGTCTCGGGGGTTAATATGTGTGTTATTAAATGTAAGCAGTTCTTGTGCATATGCGAAATTGGGTTCGGAAATGGCTCTGACGGTTACAGTCGACGTGAAATTATTCGTGTTAGTGATTAAAGTTGTGTTTTGAATTTAACAAAAGGCGCGTTTAACAGTTCGCTTATTCACCATGTTGGAGAAATTTCGCGATGAAACGAAATTCGTTTGAAATATTTACATAGCGCGATTTTAACTTTTACGCAAACAATAGGCGCTATTTCAAGATCAAAAAAAAATAAAATAATAAAAAAATAAAGTAACATAAATGAAATCTTTAAGTATTACTTGTGAACTATTGTTTTATTTCTTAAAAATGTGCGTGGAATTTACGAACTGTACACTTCGGTTCACCTGCAAGTTCGGAACAAATCCGAGCAAAATAATCATCTGACATGTTTTGTAGTTGCAGACTGGTTATTTCGAGAATATAAATTTGGTTTAGCTTAAAAAATGATATTTCTTCATTCCACGTAACGACGTTTTTATTATTGTTATTTTTTTTTTTTTTTTATGGGTACGCCAACGAAGAGCACAACAGCCCAATCAGCCAAGACATCTAAGTAATAGCTCAGAAGGAGAATAACATATTAGATTTCAATCTGGTGCGAAATTGATTGAATGAAAGAAGCTAGAATAGGAACAAATGACAAGGAAGGAAATGAGAGAACATAAGAGTCATTGTATGGAGTAGGAAGACGAAGATCCAAAAGTCGAGAATAGAAGAGAGAACGGTTTGAAGAGAGTGAGGAACATTCGAAGAAGACGTGATTGATATCACACAGAAAAAAGGAACCCTCTGGGTGAAGAGAGCACCGCGGAGAAGAGACAAGAGGAAACGAAAAAGTGACGAACGGAGAAGGGTATGACCGAAACGAAGACGACATATAGCGGTGATCAGCGGACGACAAAGGGAAGGAAACATTTCGAACCATCTGATCAAAGAAGGTAAGGGCTGAACGGAACGCTTCCTTAAGGGAATGATTCAACAGGAATTCAACAGCATTATCAATTCCTGATTTCCATCGCATGCAATCATCTTCACGGATGGCTCCAGAGGATCTCATGGTGTTTGAGCTTCTTTTGATTTCAATGTCGTCTTCTTACTTTATGTTCCATCTTCTTAGCCGAGTCGACGATGGCTATCGTATGCTCCAGTATCTTTATTTCCTCCAGTCGTCTGTTTTCTAATTATTTGATTATTTCGGAGTCCATGAGTGTTCTTCAAGCGATCAGCTCCCCTTTTCCTGATCACTCTTCCGATTTCATCATTCTTCGTCTACGCTGTCTTGCCCATTTTCTTTCTTCTCGCTACTCCATCTGTGTTGATTTGCTGTGGGTTTCCAACAATATGGGCATTAACTTTTTCTCGTTCCTTTTTTAAAAAAAAGTTCCATCCTCTAACTTGAATTCCCTATGTACTAAGTTTCATCTCAGACTTTGGTCAGATATTTACCCCTCCTCCTTCCGTAACGATCAATCCTTTTAACTGTCTGTACAACCTAATCTTTCTTCTAATCCCTAGTTCCTTGAGTTTCCTTCACTTCCCCGTTATGCTGTCATTTATATGATTCGCTTGCGTTTTGGCCATTCTGCTCTCCCTTCCTCTCGTTTTCGCTATTCCTTTGTTTCCTCTACAAATTGTCCTCTCCATCCCAATGAAGCGGTGATTTGCGACGCCAATCACATCTTTTTTGAATGTCTACTCCTTTCCGTCGAACGTTTTGTTTTGTTCTTGTCTGCTGAAACTCAAGCTCCCTGCTCCTTATTGTGCATCTTATATTTTGTCCTCCCCTTCGCCATCAATTATTTCATTCATTAGTTCCTTTATATTGTCCATATCTGACCGAATCAAAATTTAACTGGCGGCTCTGTTTCTGAGTGTAGGTCCTTAGCTGGCGTGCTCAAAGGGGGGTTTAAAAAAAAAAAAAAAAAGATAACAGACAAAAAAAATTCTGCGTGTGCTGGGAACAATACAGGGAGACATACGGACCCGAAATACTCTTTCTGGTAAATGATATTTTAAAAATTTCATGAAACGCTATACACAGAGAAGTCTTTTATTAAAAACGGAAAAAAAAATTCCAAAAATATTCCGACATGTTTCGGAGAAACAACACACCAATCATGGGAACAGTATTATTATTGTTAAAATTGTATTTCAGTCAGTTTTTATCGAATATTTCCTGTAATTTTGTATTAAAAAAGTACAAAAAAAAATAAATAAATAAAACAAAATAACATCAGCTCCAATTTGTAAGAGTCCAATGGATTACACGTATCAATTCGTATCTGATGTTACGAAGCGGAAGTAAATATTATCTGTTCAAGTGTGCAAACGTGACAAGAAATTCGGTTTACAGATCGCTTTTATTTCTGTTTTTTTCACGGTTTGAACTTTATGTTACGATTAGCTTTCGTTACCAAATTTACATGCACAATATCATTCTACGTACGCCCATTCGGGCGGGGTTTTAGAAAGGCGCGTTTTTATACTCGTCGTACTCACGAAATTTTCAGTTTCCGCAACGATCAGAATAATTTTCAACTTCTTCTTGGAAAGTTGTATTACAAGTTCTTACAAATATAAACGTGTATTGCCATTGATACGTAGGTCCTGATGCGCAGTGGTTCCTGCGTTCGTTTCATTCCACACGTTTAATAACTGTGGTACATTTGGTGCAATCGCTCGCGTCGGCAAAAAGTTACGACCAAAACGTCGTCGAAACCGTCACCCGCACCTCCGGACACATTCAACAGTAGCGGCAGTAAAACCTCCGGCGACCGCTGCGGCAACGTACCGGTTCCGGCTGTTGCAGGAAGTAAGCTTTAACGAGCGCGGCTGGAACAAAAGCTAAGAGCTCTCTTTCGGTAACTGATTCGGAAATTAGCGTAGAAATTGCAATTTCTCGTTAACGCCAAGACGATAACAAGGTTAAGTAAGCCACAGATGCGGCTAGGTACAGAAATCCAGCAAGCAAACTTTCGTAAGCAGCCATGCTCCGTCTGCAGTCACATTACCTTCCGCCTTACTTAACATTTATTTTAACGTTAAAACCTCCGATATCGCATTTCGACTTTGCATATGAACACGCTCTTCCTGAAGTCAACTCTACACATTGACCGCGTTAAATATTCCGGATTCTTTCCTAATTACCGGCGGCAACTGCAGAGAGCGTCCAATTATTCGCAGCCACAACGTTTACAACAAGAAGAAACCTAACGCGACTACGTGTAGATGTTCCAAATTGGACAGTCAAAATCCGGAAACTGAGTCGATAAAAACAGATGAACTTATTCGCGCGCCTTCTGCGAAAATTGTTCCTCATACGGCAGTCGCAGTGTCATTATCGTCCCCCTAGACCCATTCTTAGTATCTTGAAGACTCGGAATACGGCGATCAAGTTACTACCCTATTGACTGAAGGATAGCCTTGGCCGATGCGTATCTGCCAAAATTATCAATTCAGTCAAAATTGTAAGGGGCCTTATAAACAGCATAAGACGATTGCGAACATGAACGCGATCTACCGAATGCAGTAGTCGCAATTGCTTGACTTATACTGGGTATCGATCGAGTTGGTGTAAATCAAGCACATCCTGTTCGTTATAGTGCATATAAGGCCTAAAACGTTTGATCACGGCGGGAATTTCCCTTTGCGCCAGTTACAAAGTGATTACTGTCTAGGCAAAAACACTTGCAGTCTAAACTTTCTCAGCTTTAAAAGGCAGATAGCTCTTTCTAAGCTGTACGCGAAAGATTTTACCACCGAAAATACAGGTAGTCTCTTTTACAGGCGCTAACACAAACGTTATGTAGCGAAAATTCCAAAAGAACAAAAAAAAAAATGTTAACTTTTGCATATGAAGAAGTTAACACCAAACAACTTTGAGCTTTATAAAATTGTTAACGATTAATCGAAAATATGTACCCCGATAATGAAAATATATTTCTGATATGGTGGCTGTGAAACAGATGCAATCGAGTGACAACTGCAAACTTTTACATCTTTTTTTGTTTTTTCGGGGGCAGGGCGTCAACCATGGAAATTAACGACGTGTTTGGAAGTTTCAGTGTGCGACAGCGCGATTCGAACGCGGTTCTACACGAATGAAATACAATTAACTAACCAACTGTGCCACGGTAGCTGGCTAACTCATTTCCGCATTGACAGCCTTCATTTCCGATCTAAGCCATCGTTTGCTTGCAAGAAGCGTTTCTCTTTAAACCGTAATTTCAAAATTTTCTATTAAGACCTCCAGGCCGGCGAAAATTTTGATTTATACATCATCGAAGACAGCGACTTTACTCCTATGTCGCCGGACATCAAACCCATATGCAACTCTAGTTACGTGCTACCCGTTTCGAACTTGCTTTTATCTCGGTTTTTTGATCATACTCATCAAATCAGTTCATGAGACCTTAATCCAGATACTTCCGTATTTATCAAAAAAAATTTTAAACACGTTTCTTCAAGTAATCTTTTTTTTTTTTTTTTTTCGAAATAGCCATCGTATCAATTGCAAAAACATCTACAACGGTCCTCCCGCACGAATTATTCGAAACAGAAAATACGGGAGCTGACTTACATCCGGATCGAGTTGCGTTTAAAAAGTACGCTTGGTTTCCCTTTTTATTTTCTACCAATAATTCTTTTCTGTGGGACAAAATCAAAAAACTATCAATGAAAATTATTAATTTCATCTTCCCGCATATTTAAAAATCTGAGAGAAAAAAAAACAGGGGGCCATAATGTAATAGATCATTTTTCCCCTATCGCATAAAATCATACTGCACTGTGTACGGTTCCGTTTTTTCCTCAGAGCACGTAACTTTGCCATCAATATCGCGAATCTAATTTATTCCTTTTCACTTTGCCTTCCCCCAGTGATGATATTTATGACTAAATTCGGATGTCGGATAAAATTCAGCTTCCTAGACAGTATATTCCTGTTCTAAAATACAAAATTCCCGTGTCTGTCAAAGGTTACCGTAAAATAAACTAATCGTTTTGCATAGGAACATATTAGCGACCTTCCAGAGGCAGTAGAATAATCTTCTAGTATAGTCAAACCGAAAATGATTTTCATCCGCGCACACGAGGTTTGACTAAAGCTGATATCGACTTTACCTTCTGGCAAACGGGAGGCATCATTGTTTGACATTAAGTGAACTTTGTTGCAGTAAGCGCGTGACTCTTTACAGGCGACTTAAGCATTTCTTTTGCGGTTTTCTCGGATGGTTTACAGAAAACAATCTTAAAATTTCGAAATTCGTCTAAGATTAATATACAGTCTCTTCTAAAAAATGTACGAACATTTTCTGAACTTGTATCCAGTTTTTAGCTAAGAGTCGGCCTATTGCTAATCTCCTGTTTCGTTATACTTAGCATCTTGATTCGAACCTTCGGAACCCGGCGATATTTGTTTTTTTGATATGCTCAGAACGTTAATAACGGATTAGAAAAAACGGGAAATCTTAAAAATATATACATTTCCAAAAAGGATAAATTTAAAATGAATGGTCGACAAAAATTCGATCTAATAAATTTATCGATATTTTTGATGAAAAAAAATCTGAGATTTGACCCAACTAAAGTAGAACCATTAAAAGTTTTCCTTTCCTATAACTAAAAAGATACATTTAACAACAACAGGTTTATAGGCCAAATTTTTAATAAACACTCTTTAAAACTTTTCACTATGACAGACCGTCCGATAAGCACATTAAAATATAAAAATTTAAAGCTTCGCTAATTAAATTCAAAATTTGAGAACATTTCCATTTTCATTCAACCACATTTTGTCATATCGACTCATCATACTAGAGCAGCCTCGAGACAATTCCTTAAATATCTTTTTAAAAAAAAAAAAAAGAACGAACAAAGAAAAAAAAAACGATTTACCCTGCAAATATAAAAAAAAAAAACACCTATGTAACCATTATATGGTAAATCTTAATTTATTGAAGAACCGGTTTGAATAAAAAATCGCTCTAATTAAAATCTAGCGAAATGTATACATAGCTAGCGGAAAATTTATTTCATAGCCGGCTCAGCGTGAGCTATTAATTGTTAATCCGAAGCGATTCTTTCTGAAAATGGACGGCCAGTTCCCGATGAACGTTTTTGTTGCTCCGACTGGATTTTTTTCTTCCTTATTGGGCCCGGCTTTATTGGCCGCTTTAGAAAACTATGCATGCACATTACGCACTACGGGCCAATCTAAATTTATAGCGATAAATTATTTTTTACGGTATTTTTCAGCTCAGAGACAGATGGCTATGTTGATAAACTTTTATTCGGTCATTTGCTACTTTTTTATTGAATGCCTAAAGATTGCCAAATAAAACTCGAGAAACAACGCAACGAATGATGTAAACATTCAATTATCAACACTGGACATAATAGGTGTAAATAAATGAGTTTTAAGGCTACATATAACATCGGATGGAACGCAAATTCGAGCAAATGGAAGACAAAACGATTGCAGGGCCAAAAAAGCACCGACCGACATTTAATACCGATACTGAATGTAAAAAGAATAAACGATTACTTTGCCGTTCAAATACGGCCTAATTTTTGAAGAATATAAATTTTTTTTAAGATATCAGTTTACACGATTACAATCGAAATGCGCTAGTTTTTTGAACATTTAAATGAATCTACACGATTGCTAACATCTTTGAAAATGTATGTTTTTGCCAGAAATGTTCATTTGGATTAACTCATTACCGAACAATTTTTGAAACCGATTTTTTTTAACATAAATATGTGTTTTTACTTTCACAAGAAAAAAAAAAAAAAAAACGCAGAAAAAAAAATGTGTAGCGAAGACGCTTTCAATATTTCTTTAAATTATTTAGAAATTTTACCGGATCTAAAAAGTTTCCGCTAATTTCGCATTTTTAAAAAATTAAAGAGCGATAAATAAAGTTTTTATTCCTTTTTTTTTTCTTTTTAACGTCTGTGTATATTTTAATATAATTACAGAAAATATAGTGCAATGTTCTAGAATAACAAAAAAAATTATAATCCTCAAAAAAAAGCACATACACCATGATTTTCTGCGAATTAGAAAGTAGTACTAGTTTTCTTTTTTGTGTTGGTTTGGGTTTTTTTCAATTTTGTATCTCGGAAACACCGAAAAATCTGAAAATAATTCGATAATGAAGAAAATAGCATAATTTTATTACTCGCGCGTTTTCAATCTAGTAATAATCAAATAATGAACATTTTTCCGAGGAAATGTTTATTCCCTGCGGAATAGGAATTTTTTAACCAAACTCGCGATATTAAGTTTTTGACTTTAAACAGAAGTCATCCTGTGACTTTACTCGCTCTGCGCTACGAAGTTTATAATTGGTTTATTTTGTCGCCAGCTGCAATAAAGTGAATTCACCTTGTAATGGCACAGATCGAAAACGTTTCGCCCCAGTGAACTTTTTGGATTGACAGATATTATACTCTTCTCAAATGAACGATAATGAAAAAAATTAAATACGCGCAGAGACGCAACCCGGCCGGATGATACGGGCTTACACTTGGCAGTTGCGTACGAAGCAGCTGTTCTCGCATGGTAAGAGATTTCAAAGCGGTTCTAATAAGCTTTTCAAAAAATGTCCACGTTAAGATTTAAACAGAATCATTCGAATTTATTTTTGGGCCGAAATGGTGATGAGTATTTTGAATTCGTACTGTAAAGTCATTTATTATCATACTATTCTCACGGTGTTTATTTAAATTATATTTTGTTCAGTTTTTCTTCTCAACATGGGTTTTCCCGAAATTGACCGTTAAAATTATCGAACGTAATGCGCATATTATTAATAAATATTTATCGCTATCGAATCGTAACTCAAACCGAATTAGTTTTCCAAATGTTTTATTGTTTTCACTTTTTATCTTCTAAAAATTTATATCATTGCTTTATTTTTTTAATTAAAATAACATATCCCCTCCCGTTATGTTCCGAAAAGAAAAGAAAAATTACGCATTTCGTATGATTTTGTAAAAATATAATAATTAAGGTTAGCGGAAACGAAGTTAAATTTAAAACTATTTAAGAATAATAAAATGAAATACACGCTCGGCTACAAGTCAGTGTTGGACTTTTTCATATTCAGAATACGATACGGGCAGCGTCAATCGTAGCACACGCTTTTGTCCAGCCACTGGACTCGTAATTTTTAATTTCATTATTTTCGATAAAATTATTTTAAACTTAACTTAGCGTCTTTTTTATTTTGAATAAGCAACAGTTTTTCTGAATGCTCCAACAGCACAAAAACCAATCAAGATTAATCCGGTACACAAACATAACACACTGTTCTGATATATCGATCGGTTCGAATATGTCCTATAAAGAAACTAACGGTTTCAATCGTCTTTGCCCGGATTTATAACAACGACACTGTGTTAATCCTCACTTTTAAGAAATCGAAAATAACCAATTTTGTTTGAATTCTACGGCAAGAGCTTACAGTTAAACTTCAGGTTTATACCTTATCTGAAACTGAATAATATCAGAGAAATCTGGGAAAGTAAACGCGGTCGAGAGACTGGCCCCGATTATACATTTCAAACGTAAAAACGATAAATACTGAATTGTCTCACTGTTTTCCGCAACTTCATTAGGTCCAGTTTTATCTCTTACTTAATTCCGATTAATATTTTAATTATTACGATAATACAAAATACTTTAATTTACATATATGTATATCGCATTTTTTGCATGGTACAAAGTCCGATAAGCCTATCCTACTAAAACTGAATCAAGAGTATGTACAGAATAAAGAGCAAACAAAATTTCTCGGCCTAATATTCGACAAAAAACTCAGCTGGAATCCCCACGTAGAGCATATAAAAACAAAATGTATGAACGCACTCAAACTACTAAAGACACTGCACCACAAATCGTGGGGCTCAGACAGGCAAACACTACTGCGGTTGTATGGCACGCACGTGCGATCAATAATAGAATACGGCGCTGTAATATACGGTGCGGCAACGCGTAAAGTCATCAGAAAATTGGACATTATACAAAACCAAGCACTATTCATCTCGGAGCCTTCTGCATAAGCCCGGTTATAAGCTTACACATCGAAAGCAACACAGCAACGTTAAAAGATCGTCGAACTATGATAGCACTCAAATATTATTTTAAACTCAGCATGAACAAGACACATCCTAATTACTACAAAACTTTTCACTCAAATCTGGAAAATCTGTACTCCAAAAACAATGAAGCATTGGGTCTACGGTGCAAGAATCTTATTCGCCAGCTCAATCTAGCTCCCATAACACTGAACTTGCCTAATCTACCGAGTCCGCTATGGCAAAAAGTCAAAACTGGCCGAGATAAATATCTAATAGCAATTACAGATCACATAAGAGATTCGTTAGAACTAGCTAATCAAGAGCACTGGGCGAGGCTAAGCGGCAATAAGCTACGTCAGATCAAACCTCAAATCGGAACCTGGACAACATCGTACCGTACAAATAGACGAGAGGAAGTTGCTCTAGCGAGGATACGAATCGGTCACACTAGGCTAACGCACGGCCCACTGATCAATGGAGAAACGCGAGCGTTGTGTCCTTTCTGCCAGCTCTTTGCTACAACGATAGGACATATAATCACAGAGTGCCAACATTTCGATCGACAAAGGAACGAGGCGTCAATAACCGGTCTAAGCATAGAAGAAGTATTACAGGACAGTGAGGATATAATCCAGAAATTAATACATTTTTTAAAGATCGCAAATGTATTCAATTTAATATAATTAAAACGTACTAATATGTAATAATAGTTATTTTTGAATTGTTTTTATAATTTCCATTTTGTATCGTGGACGCAAATGACCACAGTAGTCGAGCGTCATTAAATAAATATATATATAATAATAATAATAAAGTCCGATAAAAAAGAACTTTTCTGAAATATTCGCTTATAAACTTTTTCGTACGACGTCTAGTTATGGTCCTGTGTTAATTAAGTATAATCATAAAAAAATACGAAAGTGGGAAAAAAAATATTATATATATATATATATATATATAATTTACAGTTTGTATCTCAAAGTTCCTTCATTTCTTAGCAAACAATAAAATCCGAAATGCTACAAAATGTTTATAGATCGTCCATCAAATATTAAAATGCACATGCATCAGTGTGTACTTCATGGTGTCGTGTTCAGAGCGACCACTGTATCATTTTTATTATTATTATTATTATTATGTATTATATTCGACTTGAACGACCGTGTTCAAACATTTTTATTACTATTATTATATGCAAACTAGAGCGGCCAAGTTATTTTGTTAAAACTGCTAGAAATTTTAATACGTGATTAGAAGCGCACTCATATTCAGTTTAATCATTAATATTTTTTAAATGCAAAATATAAATGTTTGAATCCATTTTCTGTATATTATTTATAAAAAACATATAAAAACGCGCATTACGGAAAATAATTATTATTTAGAAAATATAAAACAGCCTGTTTTGTTTTTAACATTAATATTTTATTTTTAACTAAAACCTATATAAAGCATTTACACAATAGGGCGTTTTGTTAGAAAAATTAAACTGGATGTAAGTATGGATGTGAGTACGTCTCCATTCATCTATTATAATTTTTAGCAGTTTTAATAGCTCGCAGTTCATTGTAGTAGCATATCGAAAATTTCCAGAAAATTACCTTTCCTGTCCCTTTTAAATGTCGGCTTTAAATATGATCGCTATAAGCACGATCGCTCTGAACATGTAACCGTACTTCATACTTTGTGTGTATTGAAAGGATTGCGTTGTCACATCGTGCTGCATTAAATATTTTTTTGCTATTTCTAATTTGTCCATTTTTCGCTTACATACTTGCACTCACTGCATTTATTTTATTTTTAATTGTCAGTTTTAAAAAGGCCGATTATAAACATTATTCCAAAAGAATTTCATTAATGTCACAACTGATAAGCTCTATTTTTGAAATCCCTAATGCACCCGTTCATTGTAAATACTTGTGTACAAGATTTTGGAGCGATCGTACTTAATTTAAGCTCTAGCTAATTTAAGAAAGAAGAGACAGCTCCGGAAATTTGTAACATCTGTTGTTCCGCATAGTAATTATAATTCGGGATCGGGCAATGCTCTTTCAGCACCGTATTCGAGTTGTGATCGAAGTGTCTAGCTGATCTGAAAGTTATCGATATTCTTCAAAAACTTGTTAACAGAGTTACTGAAGTTACTGCAGTTACCGGAGACTTCCGTTCGGTTTTATACGTTTAACACCTTCCGAAATGAAAAATGCATCTAAAAACAGATATAAGAACTTTTTTTGCAGCACTGTGAGAGGAGAATATTATTTCAAACAACTGATCAGTCAACGGTGTGTGGTTTTATTACATTTTAGATAAACAATTCAGGAAAAGGCGTCTGGCACAAACGAGAATTTCTACGCTGTTTGCAATATTGAATTTTAAGTCCACACTGCAGCCGTCGTCGTTTAAGTAAAAATTATTGACAACGCACGTGCGATCTCATCACCCTTATCGACGGTTCATAGTGTTCCTGTCAAAGGCTATCTTTTTTTTTCTGTTTGTTTCTATTTGCCGGTCAAACATTTCTCTATCATTTTCCTTTTCGCATATCACTCCTCTGCCTTTTATTAATCTACACCGAAGCAAAACAACAACGGTCAAGAGATGGTAAAAAGAAGAAAACACCAGTACGTTGAGTGGCGAATGATAGGAGATGACAGAATAGGCGAAACAGATGTTGCTCGTACACGTCTATTTTATACATATATATATATATATATATATATATTCATAAACAGATAAGTGCATTTAGGTATACATATATGTTAGGGATGTATACGATGTATAAAATACCTATCGGTGTGTGTGAATACGTGTATATATATATATATATATATATATATATATATATATGTGTGTGTATATATGTATGTTTATATGTGTGTATACATGTATATGTGTGGATTAAAAGAGACTCTGAGTTAGGGAAATATAAATGCAAGATACTTCCACTTCTTAAAGACGACATTCTTGCCGCATTGAACCTTTGTACACTGGCCTTTAACCTTCACGAGGTGGTAGTTTTCTACACGCGCCGCCTTATGTACACACCGCATGTTTGTATACATTTACTTTAAAACCAACCTGGTTGTTTTGATAAACGCCGAACTGCCACCATCTGTCCAAGCGTGCCAGAATTAAAACTTTTACCGTTAGCTTTTGTAATAGAAACTTGAGTAGGTACTGGAACAGCTAAATTAGTCCGGCCGATACCTATTTTAATCTCCATCCTATTTTAATATTCTTTTCGAAAGATCGGAGAAATTGAATTTAATAAAATTTATAAAATTTAATACAATTCAACAAACCAATTCTGTTTTTTTGTGACGCCCGCGTAAGCCTGTAAACGACTTCTCCTGTACACATCAAAGAATACTCGAGAATCGAAAGAGCTTTTTTTAAGTAATTAACACGGTTTTTGCAAAGGTGTGCGCGTCACAGTGAACGAGGAAGTATCAGCAAAGTAGCTGACATTCTATTAAAATCACCTTATTCTATCGGTAAAACCGGAAAAACAAAAAAACCATGTCGCCTAATTTATTTTTGATCTTTCAACTTAGAATTAGTTCCTAGCGACCCCGATTATTGCTCGGATTTACTTTTTTTTTTTTTTTTTTTTTTTACCTCCTCTTTGGGTATGTCAACAAAGGATCTTCGCCCAGAAACGACACGAGGGAGAGTCGGTGTCAAATATTGATAAGATAAAAGAACTGGGAATAGGAACAACGGAGATCGACGAAAACGATAAGATATACGAAGCACAATAAGGAGTAGGGAATTTGAGTGATAACAGATTTGAGTACAAAGAAGTGCGTTCGTTCACGAGGGATGGTCATTCAAAGAAGATACGGTCAGGATCACGGACGGCTTTTTCGTCAGAATGAAGAAGGCAACAAGGGCATAAAGCGAGATGAAAACGAAAACGTGACGAAGGAAGAAGAGTATAATTGAGACGTAAACGCATAGTAGGGACAATAACGGAGCGGGAAGCGAAGGAAAATCGTAAAACCAAGGCCGGAAGATTAGGTTGGTTGGAAAAATAAAAGGAAGGTTGATTAGAAAAGGAAGAAACGTAAAAATCTGACCAAAATCTAACATGAAACTCTTTCCACAATGGGAGTAAATTGAAGAAACAAAAGTGCGAATATGAAGCAAATTGTATATTAGTCAGTTTCGCGAACATTTTTAAGAAATAAAACGATAATACACGTGTAATAGGAAAGTTACGATTAGAGCAGTGTTTTTTTTTTCTTTTTAGTTTTGGAACAGCGTATTGCTTGAATAATGCTTGAAAACGGGCCGTGTAAATATCATGAACAAATTTGGTTTCAACGCGAATATGGCGAATAAACGAATCTCGTTAAACGCGCCTTTTGTTAAACTCAGAGCACAAGTTTAACCACTTTTCCCGTGGACTGTAACCGTCAGAGCCATTTCCGAAACCAATTTCGCGTATGCATAAGAACTGCTTACATTTAATAACATTAACCCCCGAGACCTTTGCTCGAATCTGCAAAACAATTAATAAGTTTCGCAAACAGTTAAACATTTAACGTCACGAAAGTTACATTTTTCTACGCCGTCAATTATTCTCGTTTTCAAGTATTCTCGTCGTAATTAAAATCGGTAATTAAATGTTAGAAATATTTATTATTACAAATTACATCATCTGTTATAAGGTCGTTCTGCGTATTTCGCAATTGATATTTAAATCCGCTCTGTGTAAGGGCGTAAATGAATGTTCATCGCAACGATATGCCTTCACCTGTTTTCAGTAAGCGTGATAAATAAAGGCGCTATTTTTGCCGCTTACTATTTCAAAATCCGTGAAAATGCAGTGATCGCAGATTGCTCGCTTTCAAAATCTCTCGTTTCAGAAAATTTTCTCGAAGATTTAATCAATTTTTTGAATTATCTGAAAATTCTTCTGACACAAGAAGCAAGAGAAATTGGACGAAGTGAGGAAGAGTTGGGTTTAGGGATAAGGATAACGACGAAGTTATTTCAAGATAAAGGAGTACAACCAAAGTGAAGAAAGGAGTTAAACAAGATTAAGAGGAACCGAAGAGAAGAATCAGAAAGATTTTTAAGCATAGAACCAGGAGCAGAATCTGATTAATTTCTGATTCCGTGAAAGTAAAAGAAGTTGCCAGAAAATGTGAGGAGGTGAAAGAGGACAGAGCGCGACATGATTCAACAAAGTTAAGTACGTAACAAGAAGCAATAGAGTCAATAAAAGAGATTAACTCATCATCACGGAGATTACTTAAAAAGGATGAAAAGGGAAAGAGGGAACTTGAATTGGACATTTTCCATGCATTTTTTTTTTTTTTTTGCCGTTTTGAGGACAAATTTGGCTCTAGCATTGGCTCTTTTATGAGAAAGATAGTTGCTGAGCGTTGTAAAAGCAGTCTTACAATTCTGATACCACCGCACAAAGCAGAAGAGGATTTCACTTTTTTATGAGATGAACGACGGATAGGGGGAAAAGAACAAGTTAAGGTCAAAGAGATAGAATCAATGAAGAATTTATATTGGGAAAAGTAATTCAAGGTAGCAGGGATGGAAGAGAGTGATGAATCAACGGAGGGACCCGAGTTCGGAGTATTAAGATGAGTGGGAGGAAGTGGAGAAGTATAGTTAAAAAGGTGCCGTCTAAAGTACACACCATGAATGAAGCTAAGATTAAGAGAAATAAGGGATAGATCAATAGAGCTGAGAGAAGAGTGACTGCTGATGCACGTAGGAGAATCATTATTGAGAAGGAATAAATCATTTTGAAGGATGAAATTCTCTAAGATGGTGCCATTACTATTGTAATTGAAACAACCCCCCAAAAAGAAGAGCGGGCGTTCCAATTACCACATATGAGGAAAAGAGGGAAAAGGGAATTGATTATAGTTAGGTAAGAGAAATCACTCAAATCGAAAGTCGGAGGAATGTAAGCAGAAATGAAATGAAAGGGGGCCTGGAAGAATATTTAGGAATAGATGTGTGCACTAAGTTGGGATAAGGAGTACTAGGAGGAAACAAGGGTTGAGATATACAGGCTAAAACCTGGACATCATTCCTTACTAAAATGCTGAAGCACCGTAGCCATCGCTGCGACTGGGACGGATCAGAGAGAATCCATTATAACTGACATCAGAAGACCTTGTTAACCGCATTTCAGAAAGAAGCGCGATGCTAATATCATATTCATCCAACAGCCGTTCAAAGGAGTTCATTGTAGTACCTTAAGTTGGCAAGGCATAATCAATTCTTAGATAGGCGGTAGTTGGAAGAAGAAGTGTAGAACAAGGAAAGGTTGGAAACACACAAAAGAAGAAGGAAAGGTGAAAAAGAAGACGAAAGAATAACCTCTATACCATTTCCATAGTCCAACGAAATAAAAAACGAAATAAAGAGATAAAAGGAAAGAATGAAAAATAACGAGATAAGGAAAAAGAAAAAAAAATAAAGCACCCTCCGCTCAGATAAACCATTGCGCGAGGGTTGTGCTATCAACTAATCTAGTTTAAGGCAGCAAGTAACATCGATGCCCTGTAAGAAGGAAAGTACAGAAACAGGAAATAAGGCGATGAAGAAGAAAAAATGAAAAAGGTATAAATAGCGAAAAATTCCATAAAAGTGGCCCTCACATCACTTACAAAAATTATCGTGTCTCGGTCCTCGTATGCTATCAACTAACTTAGTTAAAGGAGGCAAGCAACACCGAAAAAGCGCCACGTAAAATTATAAAAGCGACAGGAAGAAGAGAACAAAGTAAAAATTTGAAATAGAAGAAACGGCAACATCCACCATATATCGAAGAATGCAAAACTTGACAGGTGGATAATATTTTATTCTCCAAATTAGGGATATCAAATTTGCTGAGAGCGGATAGCAAAGTAGTGGATTAGAGGATAGGGAGGAAGAGTCATTAGGAGAAACGTTATAATAACTGGAGCCGACTCGGCATTTGTGGCATTAGAGGAAGATGGGCCTATGGAAGAATTGGAAGGATGATTAGGAATAACGGAACGACATCTTTTAGTGCCAGCGTTTAGAGTTAGTTTGCAATAATAAGAATTGAAGAGATTGGGTGATTTCGAAGAAGAATGATGTTTGCGAGATGAAATCCTGACATGAGAGGAAGAAGAACTGCTAGAACAGTTTTGACACCTTCTCTTCGTAGTCGATATAAAATTCGGCATGGCTGAGAAATTAGCGGGATTTGAAAATTCCGTAAAGGTGAAAGCAGCGGAAACCATCGAGCTCTCGCTGATGTTTCCGACCTCGGAGTAGAAGACATTTTGTAAACTCATTATCTTATGAATTTTAACTTGCTCCTTATAAGTCAGGCAAGAAGGATCGAGTGACGAATGGTTACTGCCGAAGAGAGAACGCAAACGTATGAAGAGGGGTTATTTCATTTAGCCATGAGACATTCTAAAGAGGAGTTACTATCGGCGCAAGTGGGAAAAGTAGTTTTACTGCGGCATAAAGCACTGAAGTCACCAAGACGGAGGCAACTGTGACATAGTTTGGGTTCACGAATCATAATTAGCTGTCGCTGTTGATATAAAATTTAGCTTAATTAAGTTTCTACCGGAGCGAGAGATTAGCGAAATACCACTAACTCTATTATGAAACTTTACATGGGAGATGTAGATATGCAATATTTTTTTTTCTCAAGCTTTCGACCAAGACGACTATTTGACCAACGTAGTGATCTGGGAAAGTAGCAGAAGAAAGACTAGACTCGACAGGAAAAGGAGGAGAGTTACTGATAACACGTTATTAATAAAACCGGCCGAAATATCCATGTGGACGGACTCATTGATATTCTGAACCGGAACATTATTGTCCTTCGGAGCAGAAGAAATAGACGCAGACGAAGCAGATAATTGTTGGGAAGTTTTGTTTATTTTAGTCGTGGACTTAACCGGAGCGGCCGCATTACCGGCACTCTTGGTAGCCGGGCGAAGAGAATTAAGAGGAGGTTTACCTCACCCGTGGAGACGAATCTGGCATAAATATAAATTAAGCAAATAGATAAAGTGAAGAAAAAAATCAGATAACGACGGAGCAAGAAAAGAAAAGGATTAGCACGAACGAAATAAAATAAAATAAAATAAAAATAAGTAAAAGCGATAAATAAATGTAACGCGATCTCACCGAATTCTTCAGGAACAATTAAACGCAACGCGAGGAGACTTTATCCCAAACGAGATAACCATTAGAAAAAAACATCATCTAAAGTCGACAAAAAAACCTTTACAATAACATGATTAATGTAAATTAATCGTCATTAATTCATAAACTTAGAATATTCGAAATAACAAAATGTAGCAGCAAATGTAATAAACCACTGCAGAGCAAACGGGTAGAACTCTCTAAATACATTTTAACGAACATGTGTGATGCCCTCGATGAAACAGGCAATGTTGAAAATAATTGATAAAGTTAAACATGAACGCTTATACGATTACATTAACATACATATATCCGAGAGGGCATAATTAAATTACCGCCGAAACTTTCTGCAGGTAAATAAATATAAAAATATTTAAATTAACTTTCAATTATACTATTTACACGTTTTAGCCCAAATCAGTTCATTGCTGGACTCTAAGCTTTCACCGCTCATCCTGATTTCTCATCCGATTATTATTAATAATCCGTTTTTTAAAACTGCTTAAATTTTTCATTACTCATATTTCGTTATTATTGATTTTCTATATAGTATTTTACATTTTGAATTTATCGACGTACCGTCATTTTTTAACAATCGATTTTTATTTGTTTTGCACGTGTTTCGAATAACTTTAATTTTATATTTCATCACGATTACTTTAAGAATTTTGCTATTTGTTAATGCTTTTATAATTTTAATTATTTTTATTAACTAATTAGTGAACAGGAGGTATAAGGTCCCTACTACGCTGAAACAAATTTAATTCTATCGTGAAATAAATATTTTTACATATATCCCTTTTATTTAAAATCGCAATATCTCGAGTAGCAGATTTCTTTTTAGGATCAGTAAATATATGTACACATATATGTATATCGAAACAAAGCTGTAGTCGCAGTAGGTCACAGTGCCGGACAGAGAAATAAATTAGCTTTATAGCATTTGAAGGAGAATCTAAAACTCATCGATTTCGAATTGAACTTTCAAGAATCCATCGCCTGAAAAATAAAAAGAAACTTTAACTTCGAACGATCCGGATAAAAATCGGCGGTTGCTATCAGTGAGATACATATTTAAATTTTCAGTAAAAACCGTGTTTTACTTTTTAAAATAATTAAATCGCTATTTTTCATTATTTTTCCAATTAGATCAAAATCTATCAGAAGCCCATATGATCTCTGTCAATTCTGTGCGACTGATTGTTGCCCTATCGTTCTTTTTCATTATGATAACCGATGCTGCGTAACTAATTTAATTGGTAAGTCCTCTTCTCTAATTTACGATTAAGTTTGCCTCGTACGACCGGTTGGCAATTCGTTAAAGGGAAACATAATAGGAAAGATAAGGAACGGTTAATTAGAGAATTTTCTGGGAAATCCCGAACGTACGTAACAGTTTTACCAGTTCAATGTAATGGCGCGATGAAAAAATGTCGCTATAATTTAAGAAGTCGACAGAAACAGCTTAATTAAGGTTTCCATTCCGATAATGATGCATGTTCGCATTATGAGAACGGTTGATAAAAAAGTTGCGCTTTTTGTCGATAATTTGAATTTGAAATTTACTCTTATACATTTTTAAATAATTTTAACTGAACTTGCACATTTGCACATTTAAAAAATGTACGCACCCGCGACAATTTTTTAAAACGAAATTCTCAGGCGTATAAATGAATTTATCCGGAAGAAGAATTTCAATGTACAGCCATTTATCGAACTGCCGACTACGTAATACTTTTCTTATACTCCCACCCATGGCCTTTTCCTCCTTTACTCGATCGAGATCGATCTTCCGTGAATTCCTGCTCACGTCGCCATTGAGAGCAATGATGTGTCTGGTGGATTCCTTAGCCCATTCTTCCATTGCTAGTGAGAGATTTTTGGGCACGTCTTCAGCTCATAATAATATTGTTCTTCTTTCCCTTAAGCGCTTCATTTTAAACTATCGCTCAATTCCTATTCTTTTTCAAATTCTGGCTCTTTTTTTAATCCTCTATTCGATCATCCTTTCCGCCTCATCCGTGGTTTTCTAGATACCATCTCCTAAATGCTTCATAATCTCGGCTATTTGTCGCTTTCGTTTTAATCATTGTCCTCTACCCGCATCATATTTTCGGCTTTCATCTACCACATTTTGCACTTTTCACACCCCCCTTCTAATTTGATATCATGTTTTATTTGAATGTTCGACCTTTTCTGCTGAACAACCATGCTTTCTACTCTACTAAAAGTCGCTATCTCTACTCCGCTCATCTCTTATGTTCTTTTATTTCCTTCTGCTGCTGCTTCTGCTATTCCTGCCTTCGAATTATTTTTATCCTCCATCCTTAAACGTTTAACGATACAATTTTATCTTCCGCTTCTTCCTACCTCTCGAGCTAATGTCCTCGTTGATAAGCCTGCAAAAAGATGATAGTGATAAAAAGAAACTGATGAAATTTTATATGCGAACATGTCAAAAATAAAGCCACCGGGCAATAAATTAGAAATATTTTCAACGGTATCTGCGATATTTGCAACTCTGTTTCGTTTTATCGGCAGTCACTTTTTTCAAGTCTAGGTTAGATTAGTTTTCTCAAGGTGGTGGAGTGTGTTACACTAGAATCAAGCACGGTCTGCTAACAGTCTTAGATCGTAATTATCGGTCTTTTACAGGAGAATCCCCGTTATCTCTGACGAGAATATAACATTTTAACCGTCAGCTAATTAAGCTCGCAAGAAGCCGTTGCCTCTTAACTTCTTCAGCATGTTTTAACTTCATCGAAAGATTTTCGTTCTATAGTTTATAAGATAGCCGTTTTAGAAACCGTCATAGCTGAAGCTACCGTTAGGCAGTACTACCGTTTCGCTCCAGTAGAACTAACTGGTCCGAATCCGACTGTCCCGATGCAAATTAGACGAAAATAAATAAATAAAGTAATAAATAACCTTCATGATGGTGATGCTTCCTTCGATGTCGTGTTTTAGTGTCCTATTTCTGTCATTACCATCGGCGATTCTCATATAAACTCGGGCAAAAATATTCGCTGCTAGTTCTAAAAATATTGAAAACGCAATCCTTCGTCGAGAATCGTTTTTCCCCGACAAGAACGCAGTTGCTTATGAAATCGCCACCAACCAAACCGGTTCGTTAACTGAATATTAATTTCTTACACAATCCGTTATTGCGTAAGATATTTTCATCAAATTGCCGTGAGACATTTCAAAGAATTTTTCTAAACCTATTTCCGACTTTATACGCTGGTATATTCTATAACCTTTTCCATAATTTTAAATTTTAGGCTCACATCATGAATTATTCCTCGGATTATGGAAATCTTCTTTCACCGTCGTCACACATTTCTTATCGCCTTTTCTTTTTCAGCAAACGTCTGCAATGATTAGACAGGTGAATTCCAGTGCAGTCTCCGCGTATCTGTTCTTAATTTAAGCGCATTATTTTTATCTCTTACAAATTTCCCCACTTCCGCTGTTAAAAATTTATCTTTTTATCCGGCATAATTGTTTTTGTCCGATTAATTCCGTTTACCATTTTCTGTGAAAGACTTTCCCCTCAATTAAACTGATAGAATTTAGCTTTAAATAAATTTCCAATCGAAAAAAACCGTATATTTGGATTTCATGGCGTTTCGGCCTCGTAACGCAGCAGTTTCGCTATCTTTAAGCCCCTATTTCGAAGCGGAGTTTAGTGTCAGTGAACTTTCATTTTGTTTTTCTTCTCTCTTTAATTAATATCATATTTAATTTCCTTTTTAAAAAACCGATGCGTCTTTTAATCAATTTTTTACACTTGTAAAAATTAAGTTTAATAATTATGAAAGGCAGCTGAAATTAAATTATTAGAGGATTTAACGAAAGCAAAGTCGATTTGGACTATTTTATCGAATAATTTTACTCGTTAGTCTTAAGAAGTTATTCACCGGTTTTGCCGTTTGTTTTTAACGGAGGCCGTTGGTTCAGTCGTAATGGATCTGCCTTAGTAGTCGTAGAGAAAATTATTTTAAAATACTTTTCAGAAAATATAATTAATTTTACGTTAGTATAAATTCCTAACTTATCACATGGAATCTTTAGCGCTTGAAACATTATTATACTCGACCGATTTGTTACATATATGTGATATAACATTTGTGTCTTTATTTGTTTTTTACTTTTTTTCTTTACATCAGATCATCCGAAAAATGAACACCTAAAAGTTAGATATCCTGCACGATGCGTAACATCTTTCAACTTTCTTTCAAATTCAGTCACTTTTGCAAACTGATTAGTGTGAAATATGACTTACATAGGTGTAGATGAGAATTCACTTTTAAACCGCGCGAAAATTTCAATAAAACAGTTCGTTCGATAATAAAATTTAATAAAATTAACAAAATAGATTCGTAAAATTTTTCCAACTTTTAAACAACTACTCGGCCTTTCGTCGAATGTATCAATTGGTTTAATAACTATTAACTTTAGAGAATTAAGTATTGATCGAAAGCTCTAAAAGAAATCTTAGAATAGAAATATTTTTCTAATTCTCATTGAAAATGTTAATTTTTTACCTTAATAAATGTTGTTCTATGGCAGGCAGAATGGGATGCAACAAACAATAATAAACTTTACGAAATAAAACGAAATATCGGAATGTGGAAGTGCTCGCATAGGACGTCAAGAAAAGAGGAAACTATTCTAGCCAGACTACGAATTGGACATTGCCTCCTCACGCACTCGTACTTACTAAGTCGGACACCAGCTCCAGATTGCGATCAATGTGGAGTTCAAATCACAATTTAGCACATATTCTACTGGAATGCAGAATTTACACAAATCAAAGATACATTGGCTCGGAACCAAAGGTTACAGAGATACTTGGAGAAAATGCTAACTCTGTCTTCAACTACTTGCAAGACTGTAGTATAATTAATCTAGTATAGCGATTATTAATGTCCTTAATACTCGATATAAAACTCCGTATATTATATTTAAATTGTTGTAAATTTATACTCGCGTCGCAAATAACCATATTGGTTGCACGACGTTAAATAAAAATATTTAAAAAAACGTTGTTTTTTTTTCTCTTATCCTGAAATAATATTTTATCCCTGATACAAGATCAATATTCTGTGGATTCTTGGTCATTTGGGTACGAAGGACAATGAGGTGGTAGATTTCTTGGCCAGCTCTTCCTTTTCCAAGGGCACATTTTTGGTTTGGACACATTCTCAGCCCATAACATTGCTCTTCTTTCTTCAGTCGCTCATTCCAAACTATGCCTCAACTCCTATTCTTCTTCATTTTCTAATCCTGCTTCCTTTTTAACTCTTTACCTCTTCTTTCTCGCCTATAGTTTGCTTGATACTTGCCTTCTCTCAAACGCTCTACAATCTCTGCTATTTGTCGCCTTCGCTTTAACCCCAGTCTTCTTCCTGCATCATTTTCACCGTTTTCATATCTGTATTTACTCCATTTTCTCCTTTTCATCCATTTTCCATATACTTTCCTTGTGACGCTGATCGATCACATTTTATTTAAATGTGTGGCCTTCTCTGCTGAGCGATCGTCCTTCTATTCTTCGCTGTTAAAACTTATTATCTCTACTTCCCTTATCGGCGATTCTTATATTCTCTTATTTCTTTTTTTGCAGCACTTGGGTCTTTCCTATCCTCCATATCTGATCGCATAAACATCTGATTCCGCTTCTCATCCCTTTTCTTCGGTCAATGTCTTTTTTTTGACAAACCCAACAAAATAATAAAAAAAAAAAAAAAATGTGCATCGATTGGGTTTTGCCCATTTGTTACCATTTAATAAGATTATCTTTATTGTACCATTAATTTAATTTTATCTATCCGGAAGGTCAGTAAAAACACCGTGTTCGCTGTAAATAAAAATCTAGAGATGGCGGAAAAATTACTGCAGCAGGATGTCGATAATCTCCGTAAATGGGCGCATGACAGGAGGTTATGTATAAATGTAAATAAATCAAGACTACTCCATATTCGTAATATCTCTAAACATATGAGTAATCACCCGCGAATCAACATACATAATAATGAATGTTTACATGAACGTTACGGGAATAACTCACCCATGTTCATGTCCACCTCTAGTAAATATAATCGATTCTAAATATCTAGGAATATATGTATATCTATAAATCATTGAACTGGAAAAATCACATATAAAACTTAAATTCGAAAATAAGACAGTCAATTCCAGCGTTATATAAACTGAAGACGGTTCTTTCATATGGGAACTTTAATGCATTAATTATGTCCAGAATTTTATATGGGATCAAAATATGGGGTAAGGCTAAAAAAACGGAAATCAATAAAATAGGTAAAATTCAGAAAAGGTGTAAAAAAACGGAAATCAATAAAATAGGTAAAATTCAGAAAAGGTGTTTGAAACACTTATACTACCCCATTGGAAGCGGAGTGATACTACATCAACCTGGTGGAAGGAAAATAATGAAATGTCTCCTAAAATGCACCGTTATTATTACGATTCGGTTCTAATTAAATTAACGAGTACCATAGTCACATAATAAACGAAAAATAAATTGGTGTATGGAAGAGGGAAGTGAGGAAGTGGTTGAAAGAATGGTGCAGAAATTAAGGAATTTTGATTATTATTGCTGCATTTTTAAAGGCCCTTTTAGACCATCTATTTACCAGTTTCCTTCCTTTTTCTTTCCTGTACATTAATGTATGAGACATCTAATATGTAAGCGGCCCCTGTGTATGGGTATATTATTGTGTTATTTATATATATATATATATATATATATATATATATATATATATATGTATATATTTCATCGATTGATATTTTTTTTTGGTTTAATACGTTCGATCTAAGTAGTAAGAATGATTAACTGTAATTTTGTTTACTAGAATAAACGGTAATAAGAGTGTTGGGCACTCACGCAACGGGCATACTTGCCCAGTGAGACCCACAACTTATTTATTTATATAAAAAAAAAAGAATTTAGTTCCTATATTAATTACCGTAGACGTTTTAAATATTTAACCATAATGGGAATAAAACAACGCGAATACTAAGATTTTATTTTATTTTTGCTATTAACCGAGCCAACACTCTTTAAGTACGGCCGATTTAGAAGACCGTTCTTGTTTGCTGTTTTATTTAGAACGGTTTTTTGTAGGTTTTTTATTTTCTATTTGCAAAAAAAAAAAAAAACTATAGCCCACTTTTTATAATGGTAGTCATACGAATGGGTAAATATTTCATGAGAATTATTTATCGGTTAAGCGCCATCACGTTTGCTTCTATTTTTTTGCATTTCTTTTGTGTGTATAATGGCGCTTTCTAAATTTCAAAAAATACGACCCGGCGCCTAATTCTCAACACGCTAATTGCAAACATATGCTGTTGCACATCATTTCTTTATGTCTGTTTTGATCTACCGTTTTCTATTTGTTTATTTTTGGTAACATTTTCACTTTCCGTGTTTTTTTAATTCGCATACTTTATTCAGCGTCGGGCTTTAAATGTTATTTTGGATTTTTGAGCTAAACATCTACTTTCATAATAAACAATAGATCGCGATATATGTTCCTATTCAGAATGGAGAAACTCCGGAAACCGTTATTAAGAAAAAGAAACAAAAATGAAAAACTTTTTTGTTGTTGCTTTTTTTTTTTTTTTTTAGGTGCCATCTATTCGTACTACAACTTTGGTCAGAGGCACTGAGATGGTTATTGTAATTAAATGAGTTGATATGTCGTTTGCAGAAACAGCCTTTTTTAGGTTCTTTTGGGGCTTATCTGAAAGTGATGCGTGTATTGAAATGTTGTGGATAGTATTCCGCTTTGTTGGTATGTGTTCGACTGTTAGAGGTTCTTGGCCACACAGTAGAAGCATGTCAGTTAATTCCGAACCGAGTTATTACAACCTGATCGAGTCGCGATCGGATGATTGTTTTCCGCGGGGAATCATTGACGATTCGGATTTTATTGATAGTGAGAGTGCGCTTCCAGTGTAGGTCCCACGTACATCGTGAAGTAGATTTTTAATGTTTGCACATTGTACGCTTCATTCTTCGCGGTGCCAGAGCTTCTTCGTTTTCCTCCTTTTAATTTAGAATGTGATCGGATCCAGCATACAATGGTTTCTTACAGATGTTGGTTTGCTGACAAATTTCCTGCACTATCATCGGGTGGTTAGCTATCGTGTGGCCAAGATTTACATTTTTACGGTGATATCTCTCGATGTATATCGGAACAGCCAGCACCTTCGATTATTTCCGATGTATCGGTATATTTTTTTCCATATGAGTCGAGGGAGGTCATACCGTAGACTCCTTGACACGTTATATTTTTGTCATGTAATGCCTGTAAATATGTCGGTTTTTGTGTTTTGGTTGTTTTGCTTGGTATGCTATCGATGATATTACACGGTGATCATTCAGAGTACGGTTGATTTTCAAAGTGCTAATGATGTTCACAACACGAGTTCTAAATAATCCTGTGGGAGGGGGGGGGGCGACGTAATGTTTTCGTTTTTTGTATATTTCGTGTATAGTGTCTGCCTTTGAGATACAAATTTCATTATTAAGTATTCTCTACAGAATTATAGCGACCACTTTCGTCAGCTTCAATTATCATGTACTGTGATTTTTGGGGCTATTGCGAAAAACTACAATTGCTAGTCGAATAGCTGAACGATGAATGAGATCTAGACAGTAAATCGATCAAATTTGGTCGTTCCATAAATTGGAGCATCGTAATATAGGAACATAATTATTCGATAGATTTTTAGTAGAACAGTTCTGTCGGCTCCAAATGAGCCGTGAGAAAGTTTCCTTATTATATTAAATTTCTTCAGACACACAATCGTTTTAATTCGTTTATGTGGTGTCACCTGCAGAAGAGTGTATCGTCAAACCGAAATATTTAACAGTTTGAGGGATTGGTATGTTATTCAGTGTATCGGTTACGGCTTTTTCCGCGCATCTTAATTTGCAAAAGTCAGCGTATAGACGCGGAAATGGATGTTATTAAGTCATTGCGATAATGTGAATAAAATTGAACTTGGCATGAAATCTTACGGAATTCCGTTTTGCAGCTGTTCTGATGCTGACGCAGTTCGACCGATTCAAACTTAGCTGTACAGTTAGTTTTCCCGAATCCCCGATCAAAGGCTTTCGTAACATTCAAAAACACTGCTAGGGTGTGTTTATGTTTTACAAAATTATTCTGAATAATAATCAGTTGTAGGTGAATAAGGTGTGGTCTACTGTTGACCGTAACGGTCGGAAATTGTTTTAGCGATAACAGTTTTCTATCTTTTAGTTCCCCTCAGATAAGTAGGATTTTTTTTTTGCGAAAATCTTACACTAGACTGAGGTTGCTAATGATATCGGTTTGAAATGATTTAATTGTGTCGAGTTCTCGTTCAGTTTTTCTATTATTATGGATTCTCTCCGTGAAAGAACTAAGAGCAGACACGGAATGAGCAGGATCGGTGGAAGTTAGAAACATAAACTAGAAGTTACCAATAAACGGGGTATTAGTTTTTCAGGAGAAAAATTATGATTGGAAAAACGTTAAAGATTCGTGCTGTCCACATGCGTGGTTAATCAGGTAGAATATTTTGTCATACACGCAGAATGCGTGTGCCTTTTTTAGGAGTAAGACGTGAAAATTGTTAACACCGGTTGCCGATTTCTTCATAATAGCGTTGATAATTTCATTTTCCCTGATAAGGAAATTGTATGTTTGATTATTTGTTGTATCGCATTTTAAATTCCTAAACTCTGTATCTTGTTTTATTTGTATTCCAGAGACGATGGCAGAACCGCTTGAGATGCCGTAAAAAGTAAAAATTGTTCTGCTATCTATTCTGTCCCCCCCATGTGTACAACTGGCCCAGCACACTGAAATTGCATTAGGTACGCGAAAAGTGTATGTTTTATTCAATGCTCGTATCTTATTCCACAGTTGTTGAATTCGAGTTTTGTTAGCGTAAATGTGAATTCGTTCCATCTTCTAGGTCTTTCTTGTTTAAGCACCTATTTTTGATCGATCATGCTGCTAGGCTATATGGTTGTCAACTGTATTAGATGTACGTATTAGCTTTTTAAGTTCCTTCCTTCTGTTTCGAATTTTGAGCATTTTATAAAATCACCAGTGAAAAGGGGCTTTATTTTTAGGTAGTGATTTCATTTTCGGAATAGCTCGATCAGTGTATTTGAGAATTTGATTGCAATAAGATGCCACGAGTGTGTCAGTGCCGTTGTTACTTTCTGGTTTAGTGTCGGACTGATGCATAATTGTTGATATAGATTCCAGTTTACCTTTTTCGAGATTGAACTTTATTTTCGTATTCGACGTAGCGATTTTAGTGTGTGTGTTTATGATCATTTGGGATAATGATCACACTTCCTCCCAAATCAGCGTGTAGATGAATGATTAGCGTGTAGATGAATAATCAGCGTGTTAGCGGATATCTGTTAATCTGATTTATACTTCCGATTAGGTCAATATGGTGCTCCATATGTTACGAGTGATGCTGCAGTGTCTCGTGCGAGTTATGTATTGCTAGATTGAATTTTTCGATTACATTACCAATTTGCCTCTTTTGTTTCCTTCAATTTCTACGCTATGAGAATTAAAGTCACTCCTAAACATAAATTGTGTCGGAAGGTTCAATAATAATTTAACCTTTTAGGTAATCAAAAAAAAAGAAAGGAAAAACCTTAATTCATCTCTGATCGTGCTGAAACATTTACTCTCCGATTAACCGTTCTACTTCTCGCACTAAATCTTATGTTGTATTTACTCTGCGGCATTATAATCTTTCGTTAATCTAGCTTTAAACAATATTTCTCTTTCGCGTGTTAATTGTTTCTGTTATTTCGATATCTTTTTGGATCGTCGTTTCTCCTTCTCCGAAAAAATTAAATACCTTTCTTCTTTGTCAATCAAAAGGTTAACTTTTCCGAAAGTCCTACCGCTAAGTAGAGCGGGAATTCCCTTACTTCTTTCTATAAGTTCATCAACCCCTTCCAAATCTGGTTATTGTTCTTTTCTTTACGATTGCGCCTCCCACTCTCGCCTCTATAAATTAAATATAATACAAAGTTTTTGCCTTCAACTATATCTCGGTATTTTTAAATCCTCTTCAATTCGAGCAGTTCTTGCCGAATCTAAAACACCACCCTGTCTACTCTTGCCGACCTTATTTAGGCCATCGTTTCCTCGTCCACGTCTTCTGCTCTTATCGATTTACCTTTCCAACATCTAAAAACTTCCGTTCTACTTTTAGGAAAATTCCTATCTTATCACTTGCTACTCTTCATTTTAGTTCGTTTTGACAGCAATCTCATTTAGAGTAATCTTCCTCATTTTTCTTTCAATTTCGCCGAACTCTGCCATCTTTTTTAGAGTTTGTTCTGATTACATAATTTGTGCGGTTCTATTAATTTTTATCTGATCGTCTATGCCCGAAAACGTTTGTAAGTAGTAACGATATCGTTTATACATTTAAATTTGTTTGTACATTTTTATATTTAACAAACAGTACGTTAAATTAGTGTCCGACCGAAACAAAATTTTCAGCCGAAACTGAAACCGAAACCGAAACTTACTTTTTTACAAATGTTTGAACTACAGTTTTAAATCGTTTTTTTTTTTTTTTTTTTTTTTTTTGTTAAATAAAATTCAAACACGCTTATTATATACTTAATAATTTTTTTAATAAATAAAAAAAAAAATTTACCGAATTAATAATCATAATTAGTCTAATGTTATAACTCAAAAAATTTCTATTTATAAAAGTATATCGGGTTCTATGAAATAACATCAACATCAAAAAGCAAATTTTTTCTAAGAAGGTCATATAGTCCTTCGTTTTTCACTGTTTTACCGGAAACGTGTTTCATCTTTCTATTGAAAGGAATTTTCGAAATTTAAACAAATGGTAAAATATAAAATAGAGATCCCTAAGAAACTATTTCGTTTAAATATGTCTGTCCTAATTAGGTTGGTCATTGTCCAATGAATTCAGTTATGAAATGGAGGTTCACCTTAAAAGAGCACACAGTGGAGTAAAATAAAGCATTACGATCAGAGTTTTGGTTGAAACCGAATGTTCGACTAATATTTGGCTGAAACCGAAAATCATATTTTCAGCCGAAACCGAAACTTCGGTCGGACACCGGATTAAACGTCTCTCAATATCTTCTTAAAGTATTTATTCTAGCTTTGCTTTCAAAATTTCCTTCACAGGTCTTAATAAGGCAGGTGTTTTACAGCATTATTAATTCTCTATTTTGTTCTCCTGTAACCACGTGTTTAGCGATAGTTTGAAGAAGCCGGGTGTTGTCGGCGCACTCCCAGATTTTTATTTCTCGGAGTCTTTTCGTCTTTCTACTTTCTGCTTCATATTCGTGAACGAATTAATTATTATTCCACGTTCATTTTCATTTCTGTCACTCTTTCACCAATTTCCTGGTTATTTCTGATGCATGAGCACCCGCTTCATGTTTTCCTTTGTTTGATCATTTTTGTTTTATTTTTACTATTCTCGGTATACGTTTGCCTATCTACGTACTCTTCATTCTATTCACGCTACTTTATTACTGCGGGACATGTGTGATAATAAAACGGCTGTCTTTTTACACTTTCCTTCCTAAGAAAACGGATTCCAACAAGCCGGACGGCCAGAGTCCCAGGATTTAATCTGTGTAAAAAGCGTGATACAAACTCGTTCAAAATTAACCAAGGCCGTTGTAATTACTTAATGAACAAACGGAACTGTTGAAGTCAAAACTGCCTGATTGTGGCCAGATTCAAACGATGCTCGTGCGAATTAGCTTTAGTGATAGTCGAACTACATTCTCTCTAAGAAGATGGCGCGGATTCACGAATATTAATTTATAGCAGATATTTCGTATTTTGTCCTATTATATTTTATTTCGTTTCTGGCTTATTTAATAACGTAATTGTTACGGTTGATCCGATATACCAAAACGTTGAGAAGAAACTGGAATGTTTATACCGAGTTCGCTTCGAACGATGCATAATCGGACGCCTTGTAGTTTTTAAATTTAATTAACAGTACAACTGCATTCAATTTTAAATTAACGCAACTTCCGATACAATCGTTGAATGTTTGTATTTAATATTGGTAACTCCGATTATTAAATGTAAACGGAGAGCAGCAGTGTTGCTTGAATAATAAGTTTTCCTAGTCTAATTTTAATCTTTCTGAATTATTAATAATTTCGTTAGTGGCCTTTGAGTACAATTGATTTTAATAGCGGTTTATGCACCTACGTGTTGGCGGTGGTATGTACAAAGGTGAAAAGTAGGTAGCGCTATCTATCGGGAACTAGAGGAAAGTGAGCACACGTAAAATTATGCAACAGATGAGTTAACAGATATAATTAGAAGAAGCCTTCAAAAAAAACGACCGGCAACTCGTATTTATCCTCATGCGAGAAGGACGCATTCAGAATGGTTTCTTTTTTCTTTGCGAAGGGGAGTTCTTTTTTCGCTCTATTTCTAATTTTTAATGAAATCGTTCATTTACACATACCGATGTAGTATATCAACCAAGAACGTTTTTTGTAGGTTTATTTTATTTTTTAAACCAGCCGGTATGACACAAAAAAAATGAAGCGGGTGGTACATTATAAAATTTTTAATTATAACCGGATGGACATCTAACTTAGTCACTGTTGTGCGAATTCGAGGAGAGTAATACGAACTATTGGTTGTTCGTCATCTTCTCATCATTTTGAAAATCGGACACCGTGACCTTTCGATCGTTTCTTAATCTTTCATCGTAATATTTCCCAAAAGTCAATGAAATCAGTCAACAACATGTATAGATTAATTAAGGCGGAATTATCACACGTGTGTCCAGAAATATTTTTTACCCGATAATTTAACCTGAAATACTCAGAAATAATTTTTGTGTAAAACTTAAACCTTTTAACCCTACTTTACTCCAGTTATCGTTAGGAAAAATTTCAAAAATTGGCTTCAGTGCTAAAAGATTATTAGAGCACTGTGTAAACCAGCAAGAAATTGTAAGAAATAATCCCAGTTTCATTTCCCGCTTACTGGCTAATCTCTCTTGTTTCTTATTAGTCCTAACTGTTCGATTAAAATCTAAAATTTGCGTTTTTACACGTGGGCACATGCGATTATATCGGCATACAAGTTAGTAAACCGTACATTTTGGGTGCTTACAATTTCCGGCAAATGTTCAATCCATGATATAGAGTTCTGCGATTGTTAAAAATATTCCAGGAACATCTCGAAATATAAACTTATTACCTATCTTTTAGAATGTGAAAAAATCTGAAAAGAAACGCTAATTCAATCGATACATCTACTACCGTAAGAAATCCAAGTATTCTCTTATACGATTTGACGATGGTGATTCCGCCGTACGCAACCTCGTTCTTTGTTTAATTTCATTAAATTACCGATTTTCAATGGCTTTCAGTCGAGAACTCTTGCGTTGACAACTTTCCGGCAGACATGAAAAAAACAGACGGGTTAACAGTTTCAGTTCGAAACACGAATGTGGAGTTGGTGTCGGTAGAAAAGATGATAAAAATGTTCTTAGCCGAGTGAAACTACACTTGTTCTATGACATGAGTTTATTAGAATCAAGACTTATTTTTTGACTTAAAAGTCGTGCAAAACCGGTGTTTTCTACTTAAAACGCATTACGGAAGGTAACTAGTACCATTCGAAATTCGGAGAATCACGTATATTAAATGTACAATCACTACTGAATTATAATATATACTTCGTTAAAGTAAATAAGAACATAGTTCTTTTTTAAATTGATGATCAGTTTTTAAAAGAAATTTTATACGACTATTAAAACAGATTAATCTTAATTGTACTAATATTATTAGCTTTTATATGTATTTATATAATTCAAGCGATATGTCAGTTCGCAATTTTAAACACGAAACGGTAATAAAATGCTAGAATTAAATCATGATTATTTAAGCTTCGGACAAAGACGGTTTAAGTCGAAATTAGATGGCTTTTTATTATTTTTTTACTATATTTTACGTTCATATTTTTTTTTGTATAATCGTAAATTTTTTCATAAAATATAGTTATTTTTCGTTTAATACGAAAAAACACGCCTTCACCATTATACGAAATATTAAAACAATTTTCAAACTATTTCATCTATATATCCTAGTGGAGTAACGGTACATAATATACACAAAATTATGTATGTCATTTATATATATATATATATGTTAATGACAACGTTATTCTCGCACCGGGGATGATAGTATGAAAAAAATCCTGATGAAAAAATCGTTACGAAATCTGTTATAAAATAATAGTGTAAAACCGAACTTGCTAGGCAAACTGTAATTTTTGGAACGAAGTTCTTTAACGCCGGCTACCTAAATGGCGAAATTGTCACGTAACAGTCGAGCATAATAAACGTAATTTTAATTTCAAATCTTATTAATTTACCACGGAAATATAATTTTTGAAAAAAAAAATTTTTTTTTATAAAACATTAAAATTATGGAAATAGATTAAATCGCCATAATATCATTAACAAGCTCATCACTGATGGAAGTGGTTTTTTTTTTGATTGCAGCTTTTTAATTTTAATTTTTTAATTAATTTAAGAAAGGAAATAAAGGTGTTTTGGCGTAGCGCACCAAGTGAATAAAACACAATTTCAACGCAACAACCCTCGCAGAAAATTGGGCCATCAACAAGGAATACAAGATCAGCTCACATCAGTATTGCCACCGGAAAATTATCAGCAGCAACAGGTACCACAGGTACATGAGGTACAAGAATTGCAGGCACAAGTTCAGCCCTCGATAATTCATCAAAAGCAGCAGGGATTTCATAAGCGATAGATGGTTTTATTAGATATTCCTTTTAGAAGTGAAGATAATGATATTCTAGCAGATAGTAAATTCATAGAAATATATGAAAGTAACAAAGATTTAATTGTAGCAGAAAAGAATTCGAATCAAATTTAGACATACATAAAACGCTAGAAATTTGCAAACAATTATGTAGAGATAATGATGAAAATGAAGTTGATGAATTCGAAATACATGCCGGTGTACTCGTAATGTTTGAAAATGACCCTTATGAAATAGTAGAACGTGACCCACATTCCGTTATGTTAATGCTGACATATAAAATTCAATTCTCACCAAACTTGGTGCTATTGCAAAGAAAAAAAAAAAAGAGAATTTAATGGACTGGTATCAATTCTACCTGTTTATGAGAGTGGCTAATGAAAAAAAAAAAAAAGACTTATTGATGCATATATTATTATTTATCATTTACAAACTCCAGATGAAGCTCCTTTTCGAATTTTTTTTGACTGAGGCGCTGGTAAAACTTTCATCAATTAACTCATAATGGAAATTTATAACCGGTTTACTGAGACAGATGGCTATTGTAATGCTTATATAACTTGCGCTTCCACTGGTAAAGCTGCTGAAAATCGATGGTACAACAATTCTTACTACGCTTAGAATTTCCATTTCAAAACTATTGCATTTGTCATCTGAAATCTTACGTTTGTACAGATGTCTTTTTAGATATGTAAAAGTAGTAATCATCGATGAAATAAGTATGATTAGAGCTTTTAGTGAAAATTAACTTCCGTTTAAAATAAATAACCAATATAATCATAAGGATGAATTTGGCGGTATAGATATAATTTTTATTGGAGATTTGCGGCAGCTACCATCGATCCGAGCAACACCTATATATGTACATATATAGGCACATTAAAACAAATATGTTTAGATGCAATCTTTGGAGGAAACTTAAATTTTATCAACTTAGCCAAGTCATGAGACTGACTAATGTCGTATTTTCTAATACACTAACTAAAGTAGTCAATGGTGAACCATTAGAACAAAATGAAATGAACTTGATAGAATCTTGGGTTTTTTACAAAAGCCGATGCTGAAATATTGTGCCGCAGTGGGATTCGTCTGATAATGTAAACACTTACAATAATCACGTTCTACAGCAATTTCAAGACCAAATTATTTCTACAGCCACTGATCTAATTACAGAATCTAAAAACCATAACCAAGATGCTAATTTTAGAGTAAAGTTACATAAAATGTCAGTTATCGATACCGGTGGTTTACCTTATGAAATTACTTTTGCGAAAGGCATGTTTTATATTATAATTACGATAAATATCGATGTATCAGATGGCTTATATCAACTGGAAAATTAGTGCTTTTAGATTTTGGCGCCAGCAACACTATAGTTAGAGTTTGGTTAGAGTTTTTTGGTTCAACAAATATCGGTTGTAAGGAAAGGAATAAAGCTGCTCGATTAACTGCACATGCCTGTTGAACTGAAAAAAGCTTCAACTGGACCGTATGGTCTATGGCTCCGAAATCGGTATCTGCTTGATATTGCTGTATAAATTGCTGTAGGCATGTATAACGACGGCTTATCAAGTTATTATGAGGATCATGCAGAATTTGGGCATGAAAATCGGGCTGAACTGTTATAATTTCTGCGTTGGATCAGACGGGTGCTGCATAAAGTTTTCAGAGAGATCACTTACGAACGCTGCTAAAAAAGCCTGGCTTTCCATAAAATCGCTCAGGAAGGAAGAAGAGAAGACGAGCATTAAGTAGGTATCTAAATGTATGGATCCGTTATCGTAGATTAAAAGATAAAAAAGTTTCAAGGATTTAAGTGTTTGTAAAAACTTTAAAAGCGTTTTTCTTAAAATCACTTTTTTTCAAACTGGGAGAAAAGGTTACTCGAATACTATTGCATGGATCTATTTGAAATTTTGACTGTAGCTTCTCAATTACATTCTCTATAGAAGTACGTAGCCGTTTTTCGGTCTAATGTAATTTTTTTTTTTTTTTATTAGCAATTTAATACGTATTTTTTGGTCAAAAATCGAGTTTTCTTTCAAAAGTGCACCATTTTTACAAAAATTGATTTAAAAAAAATCCTTACGTACTTCTGTAGGCAATAGTATGTAGATTAAGAAAATTTTTGGTTTTTTTGTGTTCCATGTCTCATAGGTCGCGAAAAATCCTTTCTCCCGCCAAGGCTTTTCAAAAAAACATGATTTCGAAAATTGGCTTTATCGCCGCCATTTTGTAACAAAATAATAATAAAAAATTGTTTTTTCGCCCTTCAACACATGCTGCATGTGCTGTCTAAAAAGAAATTCCATCCTGCTTCCCATAATTCCACAATAAATTATCAAAAATAGACCTTTTTTTCAGTCGCTAGAGTGGCGTTACCCCTTAATATGATTTTGTCAAACATTATTGAATTGAATACACTAGGTATTCATCAGTTAGTGACATTTGTTCAGTTGTTTTTAAAATAGGAAACGGTGTTGAAGTAGTTATTCTAGCTATTTATATATCCCCAAATCAAATATTAGTTTATTTATTCATCGATCGTTGTTGGAATATACCAAGGAAGATATTACTCGAACAAAATTTCCATAAACTTCTACTCATACTAGCCGGAGACATTAACGTTGACTTCAATAATAAAGAAACATCTGAAGCACTAACATGCTTTTTATTAGATACATTTGATTTAAGTATTAATAAGTACACAACAAAATACTGTACTACAGTCGATGCGGTTTTTACGAGATACTCGGACGAAATTGAATCTCAAACATATGTGTATCTTATTATAGTTACCATAAGTCAATAATTTCTATGATACAATATGTCGATAATGTTTAATATTTATTTCGCATACATTCTGTCCATTGATGATTGATTTGATTCGATTCTTTACTTACAGCTACAACTCACTCTATTCAGTAAGTATCACTTATTCAATTAATGTTAAAGAGAAATTGTAAATCCTAGATAATTAAATAAAATAATGTTCATAATGTTAACGTTTAATAATGCTAATAAAATAATTGTTTCTTCTACAAAAATTATTGTTTCATTCCAAGAAAAAGCGTAAGGAACTTTGTTCCTGACTTGGGGTCCCTTTTTTTTTTTTTTTTTAAATGACGTAATCAATTGAATTCACCTTTCTATAAATATTATACCCACCTAGAAGAAAGGTTTGAAGGATATCACCACGACAAGTTCCAAAGAATGATCGAATTTATCTGTATAACACACATTCGCATATTTCTGTAATCCGACCGTAATTCTTCAAATGTAATTTTTTTTCAATCGTTATCGAAACATTTTCGAGTTTCGGTAACTGCATAATTTAATCGCCGTAATATTTTTACCATTATCCGTATATTATGTACCGTATTCGTATAATTTAAACAAAAGAACGCAATTAAAAAAATACCAGCAGGTACTGCAATCATCGGTTTGTAATTAGCAATATTTTATTTAATAGGCGATTTTCGCCATTCTGGGTAGAAACAACAACATCCGTTCGAAAACCAAACAAACCTTAACTTGTTCCGATAAAATCGGGTCATAATCGGATAGTAGAAAACTAGGTCAACGCGAGTGTCAAAAGCAAAAAATTAATTATACAGTATCTTCAGTAATGAATATAACCCCTACTCTATAAATGAGGCACGATAAAATTATATGTGCGATAATTAGGAAACAGAAGGGCATAAATAAATCATCGCGTATTCGATAGCCTACAAGTTCAACTTTTACGTTTTAATTATGAAGAATACGGCTCGTTATTTTTATTTTTATTGTTTTTTTCATTCCGTTGACGAAAAAACGAAATTTCGTAATCATCTTACCACTGCACTTTACCGACATAAATAAGCATTTTATTATTATTATTATCACGATTATTATTATTATTATCACGATTATTATTATTGTTATTATTATTATTATTGTTATTATTATTATTATTGTTATTGTTATTATTATTATTATTGTTATTGTTATTATTATTATTATTGTTATTATTATCAATTTGGCTTTGTGCAAGGAAAAGGGACCGACGACGCTTTGTACGATCATGTGACTTACATTGCACAAAATTTAGAATTAGACTTAGACTTTCGAAAGGCATTTGATCTGGTTGACCACAGTATACTACTCAAAAAACTGTAGGAATGCGGCTTACGAGGAAATATACACAACTGGTTTAAATCCTATCTCACTAAAAGAAATTATGTCACAAAAATAAACGGGCTATGGAGTTATAGTTTAACTCAGAAATTCGGTGTTCCACAAGGCAGCATTCTTGGGACCCTACCTATTTCTAATATACATTAATGATTTATTAAATATAAAAATTTCCGGGAAAATTGCCTGTTACGCAGATGATACAATATTAGTAACACACTCCCGGTTTCCAGAAATCTTACAAAACTTAATACAAAATGATTAAATATAGTAGCAAAATGGATACGTGCAAATCGCTTAATTTTAAACACTGATAAAACAAAATATCTGTTATACACATATCAATACCAAATTAACTGGGATAGTTTTCACGTACTATTTCAAAATCAACCGATAGAAAGAGTAAAAGAGGTTAAATATCTAGGAATTTATTTAGATCAAAAATTAACCTGGTACAGACAAATTACGCATACCTCAATAAAGGCAAGAAAAATGAGTTATCTCTTCTATTACCTAAAACAATTTTTCTCCGATGCACAGTTACACAGATTATATCTATCATTATATCAACCGGTTATATCTTATGGAATCATACATTGGGGGAAAACAGCTTCAAGTTACATTAAACCATTACAATCACTTCAGAAGAAAGTTATTACAAACATAAATAATAAAAATAACAAAAACAAAAAACTATTAAACCTCCAACAACTATACCAAGTTCAATTATTGAACTTTGTATATAAAAATAAAGAGAAATTCAATATATCAACCAAGTCAGGAACTACAAGAGAATCGGGGATAGAGAAAGCGTGTATACCCAAAGTAAATAAACAGCACATGAGAAATCAAGCCTTCTATGCAGGTTCCGTTTTTTATAATACATTACCAGAATCAGTCAAGATTCATTTGACGAACTAGAAAAAAAGGCGCAAGTATATTATTCAATCATTATATGCAGTGGGGAGATCTCTAGCAGTGTAATTTATGTCTCATTTAGCTATACATATATCACGCATAATAAAACCAAAATAATCTTAAATCAGATAATTGCATAAAACTTGTGAGATAAATACCCCTTTGAGAATACTCCTATTAGTTTACGACGAAACTATCTTTATAGCAGAATAAATTCGCTAAATCCATGCAGTACTCGAAGTATTTCAAAATGATTTCACTTCTCCGATATATTAATAACGATAAATAAACATAACAGTAAGCATACTACTCGTAGGTACAACATCTCTCAATAAATAAACTTTATAGAACAAACACTAAACCAAAAAACTACAATAAGAAAATCAAACGACCAAAAATCACAATACTTTAAATTACATCACAAAAGTAAATAAGAAAAGGTAAAAGAAAAATGAAACTATACAGAAATTTACAACCACAAATATTACGAAACATTCTAGAAATTAAAATACCATAACTTATAAAACGAAACAACAACAGAAATAAGAGTAATCTAGTTTCAAATAAAACAGAAAATTGCAATATACATAAAGTGTTCATTATGTAATTATTCTAAAAATCTTCAAAATTTTTACAACCCAGATAAAAACAATATAACAGCTTTAATTAACAAACTGCTAAACAGCCGTGTCAAATATGTACATAACATTTTTATTACTCTAACCTATGTAAACAATGAATTGCAGTGCAGGCACATGAACTTTAATAAATTAATCGCTGTCACATCCATAAAGTACACTACCAGTTTAAAATTTAAATTTTAATTATTAATTGCTATTTTAGATATTCATTATCGTTTCCATAATTTATAAAATATTATCTAAACACTATAACTGCATTTGCATATTTTTTTTTTTTTCGAAACAGTTATATGTTACATATTGTTTAACCTTTATACTTGCATGTTTACACAGGTTTCGCAGTGCCATACTTAATGTATAATATTGTAAATTTTTGTTCATTTACTACAATTTTCTACATAGATTTCATTTTGTTTATGTTATTTCAATTAGTTCTATTATAATTTGTTCGACTTTCATACGTGCATGTTCACACAGGTCTCGCAGTGCCGTGCTTAATGTATTTTAATTTTGTTTTATATTAATCGAAATAGTTCTTTTATAATTTGTTTAAATTTTATATTTGTATAGTTACACCGGTTTCTCAGAGCCATATTTATTATAGTATAAAAAATAAATGCTAAAATAACAAACTAATACGTAAGTAACAAAATTAATATAAGAATATCAAACTTGTTATCTTAGGAACGTTTTCGGGCATAACCCATCTTCAGCTAAAATATAATCGAACTAAATTAAAAACATAGTGTAACAGTGAACACAATTTAAAACTTCACTTTGAAGCTAAAATAAAATTAAATTAAAAATAAATTAAAATGAAAATAACATGAAACATAGCACACATGTGAATTGAACTACAGTCTAACACATATTGAAACTAAAAATTAAATCACAAGTTTAATAACGGTAATTAATGTGAAATAAAAACAAGAAATAAAATTAATTACCGTTATTAAACTTGTGATTTAATTTTTAGTTTCAATATGTGTTAGACTGTAGTTCAATTCACATGTGTGCTATGTTTCATGTTATTTTCATTTTAATTTATTTTTAATTTAATTTTATTTTAGCTTCAAAGTGAAGTTTTAAATTGTGTTCACTGTTACACTATGTTTTTAATTTAGTTCGATTATATTTTAGCTGAAGATGGGTTATGCCCGAAAACGTTCCTAAGATAACAAGTTTGATATTCTTATATTAATTTTGTTACTTACGTATTAGTTTGTTATTTTAGCATTTATTTTTTATACTATAGTTACTAACAAACAGGATGATAAAATATTCTTTAATGCCATATTTATTATTTATTAATGTTGCTAATGTATTGTAATGTATACATTAAAACTATATTTGATTTTGTGTAACCACTACTAGCGCTTTGTAGCGCATTTGTGGATTCTTAATAATAATAATAAATTGAATTGAATTGAATTGAATTGAATTATTATTATTATTATTATTATTATTATTATTATTATTATGATATCGTATATCTTTATAATATTGAAAAGCGCGCCGGAGAAGAACTAAAAGTAAGTTTAGTGTTCATTTAAACGGGGGTCTAATTATTTATTTTTTAATCGATGTTCGCTATTTTTTTTTAGCCGAGCAAACTGGTTTCAAATGCGGAATTAAGCGGCATCTTAGTTGCGTAGCTGCATGTTTGTAAATGAGACCTTTCCCAACGTGTCAATAATTAACGAAACACAAATGCGATTGGTCGCAATTGATTTTTAACTTGCTGCCCTTTTGATTGGTTCCTTCCTCAGTTTCCAATTTTACCTTTCTATCTGAAGCTGCTCATTCCAAACTATGGTTTAACTCCTACGTCTCCTCATTCTTCAACCCGGATTCCATTTTCTTGTCCATTCAACCTTCCCTTCCTCGCTCACGCTGATTTTTTGACTTTCTTTCAGAAGTGCGTCGTTGCAACCTCTCTGCGATTTGGGCACATTTCCGCGCTTTTCCGATATTCTCTCGTGTCGTCTCTTTATTTTCTCCTTTGCACCCTTCCAATATCCAATTTGTGTGTGATCCCGATCACCTAATGTTCGGGTGTTTGTTACTTTCAACTGAACAAGCGCCTCTTTCTATTCCTTCCTTTTACAAATCGGTATTCCCATACTGTGCTTCGTTCAATCTCTTCCTTCATTTTCCTTGTCCAGGCTCTTGATTCTTTTTTGTCGGCGTGTAAGGATCTGAGTCTCTCTTGTCCCTCTTTTCCTTTAACGTCCATGTTGACGAACCCGTAAGCGGAAAAAAAAAAGAACCAGCTGCTTACATTATCAATAGCAATAATCCATATTCCAGCTGGTAGCACTAATCGAAATAAATCTACAACTTAAACGAAGGAATAATACAAATAATATACAGAAAACTACCGGTTGCTTATTTCCTTTTGAAGTACAACTAGTCCGCGGGCATTTCCGCTCTAGTTTTAAGAATTACCATTAACGCTTAACTGCAACATTTTATCCTTCGAAAATGCAGAACAGCTTATAAATATGATCAAGGTAATATTACAGAAAAGATATAGCGGATATTATAAAAATAATTTGGAATTTCCAGATTCTGAAAATTTCGCAGTTGTAAAAGAAAACTATTTCAATTTCGAATGTGTTATGCAGCGATAGAAAACTTACTACTTAAAGAGTATTTCGACTTGCAAATAGAATGAAAAAAAAAATAGTAGGGAATGTCAAACTTCAACTTTAAATTTGGAACTTGAAAGTTTCGGATGATTTGTAAAATGGGGAAAAATTAATGATTTCACTATTACTTAGAAACCTTTTAAACCAAAAAAAAAAAAAAAAAAAAATGAAAATAGAATTCAATTTTACCGAATTTCGCTGTCGTTAATAACTCATCTAAACAAGGGGGGATACTGCTGTTACGCTTGTGCAATATGAATAGTGGGCTACGGGGAAAATTTTGGGAATTCACTGATCGCGATGATCAGTATTAGCGAATGAAGAGCTTGTGTTCATAGTGTAAATAGTTGATTTTTCCGGTTATAGGTGTATTTTGTTTTTTATTCCTTTAATTTTTATCCATTTTACAAATTATTCGCAGCTTTAATGTTTCAAATTTAAAGCGCTGAAAGCTACGCTCGACATTTTCTATTATAAAACTATAAAATCCATAACTCATATATCTTCGTTGCGCGGATACAGTCCATTTTTCATTCTATTTGGAAATCGAAATACTCGTTAAGTAGTAAGTTTTCTATCGCTGCATAACACATCCGAAATTCAAATAAAGTTTTTATAATTGCGAGTTTTTCAGAATTTTTACAATATCCGCTATATTTTCTCTTGTAATATCATCTTGATTATTCCAAATTTTCTAAGGATAGTGCTGGCGCTACTAAAGCGAAGAGAGATAACACATTTAAAAGTTCTAGTAGAAAATAAAAATAGATTTTTATTACCACTAAGCAGCAAGCTTCCGTTGATAATAATTTAAGAAAAAAAAAATATTTTTTTTTTAATCTCTGAAATTCCAACTTACAAGTTAGAAATTTGTTTCAACTAATGAAATTTCTTTTAATCTACATAAATAATCGGTTGCTCGAGGGTTACACATTTTTTGGAAGAACATTTTATCCGCGATTTAGGCGCATAATTTTAAATTTATGCGTTAAACGGTTCGAAATTGTTGAACTTTATTTGATTCTTTTATGTTTTGCAAATCGTTGTAGTAACATCGCAAGGAATCCTAAAAATTACAGTGCGAGAAATGTCGGTTTATTTTCGGTTATTATAATGCACCGCTACGAACTATTAAATCAGTTGTAGACGACGGTTTTTTTCTTTTCTTTTATCACTAAAAGAGCAAGAGTTTAAAAATAAACGATGTAAGAGAAATTTGAGGGTGTCTCACTAACATATAAGAATTAAGATCACATGATGTAGCCTCTTCACAGCCGACCAACTGATCTGCGACCAAACGACCATGGTCAATCAATCTATGACAAAAACATACAGACCAGTTTTTGTTAGCTCAAATTAAAAAAATTGATATACATCCTAAAAACAAGAGTGCCCAAAGAGAGCTTCTTAAAAAGAAAGATATAATCAATAAAACCCCAAAATAAAATAATAATTTTTTTTTTTTTTGGGAAGCGTTTGGTTTGTTAATTGGAAATTTTGCTATTTCGATGTACCGAAACGATTAACAGATTTTTTAATAGTGTCCGATACTTATACTGATGCAACTGTGAAGGTTAGAAACTTTTATTGATTCGTTTTTATCTATGAAAAGCTGATATTAAAAAGAACAACTGAAATTATAATTGAAAAAGAACTAATACCGGAACATCAGTACGGCTTTAGAACAAATCACTCGACTATTCAGCAGATACATAGAGTTGTCCAAAAAATAGAACGCAGCCTGGAGGAAAAGAAAGTCTGTGACTCGGCATTTCTAGACATCAGCCAAGCGTTTGATAAGGTGTGGCACGAAGGACTTATTCACAAAGTAAGAGCAAAATTTCCATATCCGTACTATAAATTAATAAATTCTTTTCTCCAAGAAAGACACTTCCAAGTAAGAATTGGAAATGAAGTATCCGACATCCATCCAGCTACTGCTGGAGTCCCACAAGGGAGTGTGCTGGGACCACTCCTTTACTTAATATATACCGCAGATCTCCCAGTGCTCGAAGGAAGCCTAGTAGCGACGTTTGCGGATGATACAGCCATACTTTGTGATAACCTCTGTCCTGATGCTGCTTGCAACAATCTCCAAAGTTCAATCAATGAAATATCCGCATGGTGTAAGCAGTGGCGGATAAAAATCAACGAGGAGAAATCAAAACGTGTACTTTTCACCAACAGAAAGATCCTACCTAAGGACGTTACCATCAATCATAAAATATTGCCACCAAGTGACAGTGTCAAATACTTAGGCATTCATCTTGATAAAAAATTAACCTAGAAAAAACACATCCAGACTAAACGGAATGAATTACAATTAAAAGTACGGCAGATGTACTGGTTAATTGGACGCCGCTCTAAGTTATCATTAGAAAATAAAATGCTAATCTATAAACACATTTTAGCCCCAGTATGGAAATATGGATGTCAAATTTGGGGCTGCAGTGCCAGGACAAATTTAGCAGTAATACAACGGCTTCAAAATAAAATATTAAGGATAATGGCAAATGCTCCTTGGTTTATATCCCCAATAAAACCCTTCACAGTGATCTAACCGTTTCGTATGTTGCTGACGTTATAAGAGAAGAAGCGACGAAACATGCTATGCGATTACACGATCACCCAAACAGGACAGCAGTCAATCTGCTCGATAATTCAACTGAAGTACGACGGTTGCGGAGAATAAAACCACTAGACTTAGTAGAATAAATAATTAGGTATCCCTTTGCTGGAAGGAATGCCGTTCAAGTGATTTAAAGTCAAAACTTCCTCTGATAGCTCTAGCAGCTAGGTGTGGGGAAAAAAAAAATCGTTTTTATCTGTTTCCTTCTTTCTTTTTTTTTTTAAATGCTTAAATTACCTAAAAACACGTTAAAAAATAAATAAAAAAATAAATATTTATTATTTAACTTTTGGTAATTGTGGATTATAAATTAATTTCTTTTAATAAAAAATCTTTAGTTGGTGGAAAAATTTTTTTTCCCCTTACGTTAACCGTTCATCAATATATTTATATTAACGTATAAAAATACAATACACCGCGATGCAATGAACAAGATCCGTAAATTATTTATTAATTTTTTTGTAGGGGCTAAGAAAGACAGTGACCTAGAGTCTAAAGCAATCCCAAAAAAAAAAAAAAATCACAAATACAAATAGACCATTCTCATTTACATAATTTCGGAAACGTTTTTTTTTTTTTTATTTTTAAATAAATACTACTAATATGGAAGAAAACAACTCGATATCATCCGGCATATTTTGTTTCTGTCTTTTTTATTGACCTAAAAAAGAGAGGAAGTTATATATTTGTCGCGTATATATTTTTTTTCTTTTTCGTTTGTTTATGTTGTTCGATTCTGATTTTGACGATCCTTATTCATTGAAAATTGCACCAACCTGTGTGTGATGTACCATGTGAGTACTAATGAGTTTTAATCTTAAAATAAAAGTGAAAATATGTGGTGTATTTTTTATAGTAATACAATAAACGGCATTGATCTAAAAAATATTATCAATTTTTATCGGGAAAACACGGTTTGAAAAAAACAGTTTTAATTGAAATACTCTATCAATGTTCATTATTAAGATGAGGGCAAACTGAAATAGAGAAAATTGAAGCCGTCATAGCGCAAATTAAAAAGCTCGTCACTAAGGAAAAATTACGTATCTTAACATTACTGCGCATAAAGACAACTTTTGACAATGCGGGATGATTCGAATAAATTCCATATGAGTATACCGGGAAGTGTCGGAGTGAGTGCTCATTGAATAGAGTCACCTAATAACGTTAGTCTCCCCTTAAAGGTGTATTTTCTTTGCTTAATATAACCGGACAAAAATTAACCGGAAAATTATGATTGGGAAATATTTTAAAGTTAAACGGGCGATGAACGAACACTTAAACTATCATTAATCTTACTTACCATTTAGAAATTTAGATTCGAATAAAGATGATTTGCAACTTCCGAGACGCGATTTAGTAGATGCTCATTACTGACAGAATTTGAATTTTATTCCCAAGGTACCCCGATCTTTGCGCAGTACCGAGAGTGTAGTATCATTTTAGGATGGCCCATTATCAAAAATACTTACAACATCGGAAACGGTAAAATAAAATAATTAAAAAAAAATACCAACTAGCAGATTTATTCCAAAAGTTTAATAAAAATTCTGTAAAAAGCAAAATTCGACAAAAAAATAATATATTTCAGAGTAATTAACCTTAAGGAATTACCGTTATGCTTAAATAACACTATACCTTAATTCTACTAAATTTGAACTGCAACAATTAAAAATCGCACTAAATATTTCTGACGCTTTCAACAACTGGCTCAACGAGCGATTGTCTCTCTTGTTACACTCATTAAACCGTTTCCAGATATTGCAATTTGAATTTGTTACCGACTCCGGCAGGTTTATTATTATTTAAGAATATGAAATACATGATTACCTATCGAATAATTAGTATTTTTATTTTTTAGCGCATTTTTATTTTAAATGTTTAGAGTAAATAGTCGGTATCTTTTTTCTTTATTTAGAAACTATTCATCTCAATACTTTGTTGAGCTTAGCGTACCCCACTATGAAAAGCTTAACTTCACAGTCCCCGACCTCCTGCTAAGGGTATGGGACCCACTTTACTTCACTTTATATTTCAAAAGATACTTATAGCGACCTCCGCGATATCCATATTTTTATTTCATCTATTACCGTTTATCGCTTAAGGTTTTATCATGCGGGCAGCCCTGGTTGCCCGCCGTGGTGTATCTTCCGTCGGACTACTGTCGGAGTTAGTCTGCGATATTACGACGTCCTATGACGACCGACTGTTTTCGCGCGTGTACGCTCATATCCATGTTTTTTGTTTTTTTTCTTTTTTTTTTCTTCTTGCTCTTATTGGGAGCAAGATGCTAATTTTTGAAATCAAACAAACCACAAATAGTCGTCAATTGTTTTAAAATGAACTGGATCAAAAAGGTACAATCTAAAAATTATTGCTTCTCAAGTATCTCGAGACAACATTATTTCGTTTAAAACTTTCCGTTTGTCACATTAAAATCCGGAGAAGGACTGAATGTTCTGCTTGTCATATTGAATTCAGGCAGGACATTGAAATTTTAAAGAATTGCCGAGTGAAACCAGAATTAGTGTAAAGCATAAAGTACGAAATACCATGTAATAAATAAAATCATGAAATACGAAGACAAAAAAACAAAAAAATAAATACCGAGTTTAAACACAAACTTATGAAAAACGCTTTCAGGACTTACTCGACTAGGCCGATCAATTCTAAATCTTACTTAGTTGAGCTGGAGTTGTCACCGATAAATGTTAAGCAAAGACTAAGCAGGCGAGTGAAAAAGTAAGATGCGAATAAAAATAATAATCACTAAACGTGTACGTACATAAAGGATAGACTCTGAGAAATTCTGGTAATATAAAGGTTAATTGAACGCACGTGGAAATTTTTATGGTGTGGGTTTTCCTCCGACCTTGAACAGAACGACCATCGATTTGGAGCTGAAATAAATAAATGAAAAAAGAAATAGGAAATAAATAAAACTATACATCTTTTCTTTCTCTTGTTTTACTTATCAACGTTCTATAATTTCACTTTTTTTCGGAAAGAAATTAGCCTCTCTAAAATTTATAAGTTAATTAGTAGATACAGTGTTTAAAGAATTAATCTTAAAACCCTTTCATCAGTGTTCTACCATGTAAGTTTTAAATGTTCGATAAAAAGTTAATTTTTTATATAGCAAATTAAATGCAGCCCACGTTGTTCTCTCAAGCTGAATTAATGTAAAGAAATCCTTAGCCAGATAAGAAAGGGGATTTCAAAGTAACAATGACGGAATTTCAGTAGTAGACTATCAAGAGAAAGCAGTTTGTCAATAGAATTTCATTAAAAAAAAGGCCAGTTAATTCATACGACACTGTCGCAAAATGATGTACAATGAGTCTTCGAAATAATTCTTATCGCGGGGAATGGTGAATGACATTGAATTTTCTTAAGATATACTGAGAAACTGAAGAGCCTAGCAGCCGCAATTTATTTTACTTTAGATAAATATTTATAGATATTGAAAATTTATTATTTTCAATGAATATCTCGAATACCCGTAATTATTTAAGTTAGAAATATATGGTACTATCATCAAACGCCAGTTAAACCTGCCTGACGTTCGGAATAACTGTTTTGTTTGTACGAAAGAAAATTTTGTTAGTAGTAGATTGACCCCCTATTGAATTTAATACATACTGCTTCTGAGGAAGGTTTAAACCATCGACTTCGAACCATTTCTTTTGAAGGTAGTTTTCTGAAGAATAGGCTCGGATTTTTGTGGATCAAGTTAAGGAAATATTCGGGCGGTTAATGAAAAACTCGGATAGTTGGCTAAGTATATTCAGCAGTATGATTTTAATGTGTGTGTAATAAATAAGTTTTTGCTAAGCGTAGAGCTATTTGGTATGTCATTCCCAATGCTAATAACATCGAAGAATCGCGAATCAATTTTGACGTTTTATGGATCGATCTGTTAAATAATTTCAATGAACTTTATTATTCTTTGTAATTTGTGTATAAGGCCTTAGGCTAAAAACGGGGTCACAATTCTTTTATATACCGAAGAAAATGGTTATTAGGATACAAGAAAATAATTGCACTTATTATAATTTAAAAACCTCGCACCTACAAGGATCGTTATGTGTAAAATATATTATGTTACAAAAGGATAAATAATTAAATTAAAAAAACATCTAGTTAAAAAGCCCATTAAGTAAATAATTAACCTACGCGTATTCATTAGAAATTAATTAATCCTTCTCGATGTTTCTATAAAAATTTTTAATTTTTTCTGGCTGAACTTCAATTCTGGGTATTTCAATTACAATGTTGCTACTAATCGACAACAATAAACATTAAAAATATTTATGGCTCAGAAGTTTTTTTTTACTCTTTTTTTTGTCCGGCAGCAAACCACTCGGCCACAACGTTCAAGCACACAAGTTATAGTATACTGTTTACGTTTAATTACATACTACAAAAATATATATCTATATGTTAATTGTAAAATGTTAAATCGTTTCCTAAAATTTGAAAACCAATAAGTGCACGTATTCAGAAGAAAACGCGTAAAAGCACTTATTTTTACGGTGTCTAGAAACAGCTGATTTAAATAGAGAATAAATAATGCATTTTATTTTGATTTTTAAGAAATATTTCATTTATGATGGGGGAAAATATTATAACAATAAATGTATAATTCAGGAATATAATATGATCTTAAAGTTAGAAACGAAAGGGTTAATACAAGATGTAAAACAAAAACAGCGATAAACACGATACGAAAAGATACATAAAAAAAATATTACCTTGCTTCTCCATACAATTAAAACAGTAGTGTATAATGGTCTGCCATACACACGAATTTGAAGGAGACTACCATTTATTCATAAGAAATTTTAATTCAGAGATTAGTTTATTAAGAACAGAATAATGATAAATAATTTTCGGAAACAACTGTGTTTTTAAAAAGATATTTATCATGAGTAATCACTGTGAAAGCTTTAAATTTTTAAGAACAGAATAATTTAAACCTTTTTTTCTGTTTCAATAATATATATACATATATACATATATATATATATATATATATGTATATGTATATAAAAAAACTTGGCCATTTTGGCTTCGCAAAGGGCTGCGCCCCTTGACCTTCCTTGACCTCCCTTGCTTACATTTCTGTCTCTTTCTTTTTTTTTTTTTTTTTTTTTTTAAATAACATATGGAGAACCCACAAGGCAACCGCCCGTCTGTAGGTTCTCATCACAGTTACAACGTTTATTTGTAATAAAGTTACAATTGATCATATACAATTAACCGCTTAACTAACAAATGTATCATAAAATAAAGTAAAAACAAACGTAATATAAATTTCCACTAAAAATAACAGCGTAACGCATAATTCAAAATCTAAACAAAACAAGGCAAAAACATAATAGCAATTCGTACAGAAACCCAATGCAAGAAAAATGTAAAATAAAAAAAAACTTTAACAATAATCGGTTTCGGTAACTGGGTATTACGCGTCGGTAAACGGTGCGCTGCCACTATGTTATCACGTGTAATATTTACATTCAACTTCCCGCCAATCGCTGTAATAATATCGGGTAGCTGTTCATCGGGGTATTCCGAAACACCGTGCAATTCGATGTTATCTCGGCGACCGTATTGTTCAAGTTTATGTACGATACTATACAACTTCCCCTTCCTTAATTTCTATTGTTGTTGGGTCAATGCCGCTGGCGCGCCCAAAAAAGAGAAAAAAAAAAAAAAAAAAAAAAATACTATACAACTCAGTGATCTGCCCATCCTTCTTAACCAGCTCATCTTTTAAGCTTCTTATTTCGTCTCGCAATGACTTATTAATGTTTACAATTTCCTCATACTGATTTCCAATGAAATTCATCGAAACTTTTAAGTCCTGTATGTCCTTACGCAACACATCTATGCCCTGAGCAAAGGACATGGAGGACGATTCTCCATCTGAATCTGTTTGCAGGAGATCCTCTTTTGATGCAGGAATATTGACATTCGGTTTTTTCTTTTTCTTTTTAGTAGGTGGCTGGTCACTTCCATCGCTTGACTCATGCCGACTCTTTCCTTTTAGATTTAATATGAGCGGAGGAACTGATTTTTTGTTGCTTGGCATATTACTGTTTACGCGTTGTCGCTAGAATAGTAAATAATACTATTAACGGTAACAATATTATCAGAACTGATAAATTCACTCTTACCTTATCATATACTGCTAAACTCTATTACAAACGAACGCAACACTACACAACTTTACTTTGAACAATTGCTTGCGCTTAATTCTCTATGTTTTGTATAAAATGATCAAAATTTACAACGTAATTCTTACTGGCATCAACACAAAAATAGTAATATAATCACAAAAATCCTACCCTAACATTTAACTTTCATTACAAAAAATTAAAACATTTTTTCGTTACATTTTACGTTTCATATTTCGCTACATAAAATTGTGAAATTTTTGAAATAACATGATCACAAAAATCCTATAAAATATAACAAACGTAACATAAAATTGTATCATTTTTTGGGACACTTTTTCAGACATTTTTCGATACATAAAATTGGGACATTTTTTCTAATGGAGGATAGCCTAAGAATTACGTTGTAATTAATATATATGTATATTAAATACAACGTAATTCTTAGGCTATCATCCATTAGAAAATATGTCCCAATTTTATGTAACGAAAAATGTTCCAAAAAAATTTCCTAATTTTATGTAACGTTTGTTACATATCATAGGATTTATGTGATTATGTTATTATATTCATATGAACCGATTTAGAATTACGCTGTAAATTTTGATCATTTTATATGAAGTATAGAAGAAAAAGAGAAGAAATGTAAGCAAGAGGGGTTAAGGGGCAGAGCCCCTTGCAAGGTCAAAATGGCCGAGTTTTGTATATACATATATATATATATATATATATATACTAAATACAACGTAATTTTTAGGCAGCCTTTATTAGATTTTGTAACGAAAAAATATCCTAAAAAATGTCCCAAAAAGTGGCCCAATTTTACGTAACGAAAGTTTTTATTGATTTGTTAGGAGAGATTTAAGTTCAATGCTAGTAAGAATGACGTCGTAAATTTTGATAATTTTATACAAAATATAGAAATGTAAGCAAACGTGATCAAGGGGCGGAGCCCCCTCCGAGGCTAAAGTGGTCGAGTTTTTATATATATATATATATATATACATTACACATATATGTATTTGTGTGCAGGAGCTTAATCTACATAGCAAATAGCGACTGCTAAACGCGTAAATTAGGTAGGATACGTCATAATTAACCTATGATCATATGGCGAACAAGAAATTGACATGTTGAGAGACCCAGGCTGCGGTTTAAAAATTTCCTTATCTCAAACTGCTGAAATAAATCCAAAAAATACAGCTTGAGGAAGAAACACGTTAAATAGAAGGGAATGGAGATAAGCTAACCTTCACATCTGGGAATAAAAAGATAAAGAAAGTTCCGCTAAATTGGAATACCGCCGTTGATGACGAAAAATAGCGATTTGTTTGTCACCTGTTATGTGGCTTCAGTAATAGCTATCGTATTGATTTAACCTCCGCCAAAAATACAAATCAGATGGAAGTAACGAAAATAGATTATATGTATATAATAAACTCGGCCATTTTAACCTCGTAAGGGGCTGTACCCCTTGACCCCTCTTGCTTACTTTTCTGTCTCTTTCTCTTCTATACTTTGTATAAAATGATCAAAATTTACAACGTAATTATTATAAGTTATATGCGAACAAACGTGGGAAAAAAATGGGACGAACGTGTAATCTCCTTCTTTTTGGAAGTCAGTAACAAAGCTACTTTTCCATGGTAATTTTGCAAATTGATAGCATTTTAAGTCAAATGCCTCTGTTATACTAATAAAAAATAATAAGCGAAAAAATAATTATCCAAAGGGACCGCCTTTTTTTACGATTTTTGATGAATACTCAATTTATGTTCATCGATTTTTATCATTACTCACATGATACCTAAAAGTTGATGGTACGTTTTCTAATGGACAAAGAATATCAGTAAAATCGGTTTATATAAATATAAGCTATGTGCGAACAAACATAAAAAAAAAATACGTGACGAAGTATAACCTCCTTATTTTTGGAAGTTGGTAAAAATTAAATTATTACAAACGTTACATAAAATTGAGACATTTTTTGGGACATTTTTGGCAAGTGTTTGGACATTTTTCCTAATAGGGGCCGGCCTAGGAATTACGTTGCAATTAATACATATATCTTCTAACTTGAGCAAAAATTGCATATATTGCTCATTAAATACAATAACGCCATAACTCAAAAAACGCTATTTCGCAGAAAACGCAAATTAACATTTACATTTACTATAATTTGAACGGTGTACAATTTCCAAGAGTAATGCTTATTTTGTCGAGTTTCTTATTTACAAATATGGCCTTCTAACCTCTAATTGTACTCATAAAATGCATTCCAACTATACTCATAACTCAAATTCGCTATTTTTTGAGTTATGACGTCATTGTATTTAATGAGCGATATGTCGCCGGATAAACGGCTCCAACAATGTTGATAAAATCAGGAATTCAGGGTCTTTAGGGTCTAGAAATCGATTGGTGATCGTTGAGAAAATTCTATGAAACTAGCTATGCCGATGTTCGTTTTAGTGATTTTTGTATAAAACGGTTATGTAAATCATGCTAAAAAATTATAAATTTATTTCCCGTGGTAACTGAAAATAGATGAAGGAATAATAATGTTTTTGCTCCGTCATGAAATATATTTTCATTTATGCTTTACACGACGGATTTAAATATTAAGCTAATTCCTAAATGTGTCGTCATTATGGAGTTATACAAATCATAACTTGTAATGTGATGTTTCTAGATTATGAGCGCTTGTTTTCATTTTATCTAATGTAAAAAAATCTTCTTCTTCCTTCGTGTTGCTTGATTCCGAGCGTCGTGAATCATCTATGTTACAATGACCAAATGCAATCATATCATTTGCAGCGGTCTGCCGTTGCTCGAAAGCATTCTTCCAGTTTTTTTCCTGTTATTTCCAGTATTTGATCTATATATCTATTTGGAGGTCAGCCACGACCTCTCCTTCCGGGGAGACCTTCCCCAGCGTAATAATTTTTTCGAGTGACTCTGGTCCGCGGCGCATAACGTGTCCAAAGAATTGTGAAATTCGGCGATGGATTGTTGGTAACAGTCTTTCTTGTGCCTCAATTTTCAGACCCACCATGATTACAAATGTAATAATACTTCAACATAAAAACGAACAACGCGATGTATACAAAAAAATATAAGTGTTAAATGTTTTGTTCGTGAAACTTATTAATCTCTATTTATGATGTGAAAGTTCAGATCCGGGTAATACTCGGTTAATACGTGTAGTATTAAACGAACAATTCTTGTTTATACATGTGCAACATTGGTCTTATGCGTCTGACGATTTTTTGATAAAATTTGTGAATTATTATTGGCGTTTTTAGAAATCGATTGTTCTAGGAAATGGAGGTAAACAATTTTCGTGTTAGCGATCAAATTTTTACATTCGGTTTGGTAAAAATTTAACAATTCGCTCGTTTACTATGTTAAATAGTTGATATTTCGCGATGAAATAAAAATTTATTCACGACATTTACGTGGCGTGATTTTAAATATTATGCAAACTAAAATAAATCGAAAAATAGAGTTATGAAATTGTAACTTATTGTTACATTTTTAAATGTTTAACTAATGAGTATACTTTAATAATTTACAAGTTGAGAATAAATCCGGGCAAACGTCGGTCATCAGGTACTATAGTGAGCCACATTGATATTGGAACGGTAGGTTTGAAATTAAGACTTGTCAAAAAAAAAGGAGGGAAAAGCTTTTAATTCAAAATTTATTCAAAAACATGAAAAATAAACACCGTCTCTTATAATACATGTGAAAAAGAAAACAGAAAAAAAAAAGAAACACAACCGCTGTACGATGAACACAGAAAGTATGAATTTGCCGGTCACATTAATATTGGAACGCAGCGACGACGCGCCGGAAAACGTGGTCAAATCTGTGCAACGTGTGAGTCATGCGAAATTGGACTTTCCCTGGTACACACTACGTACGTAATACGTAAAATAATATCAACCCGCAGGCAATAGTATACCGTTGCGTTCGCTGCATAATTTAATTTCCCTAGTAAGAAAAAATTTTCCATCAATAATGAATCGAAAACCGCGAAATATTTCGTTTGACGAACGGCAATTAGTCATTTATCATCATAGAACGGGTTTGTTATCATATTCGACCAATTCGGGGTCGTTAATGAACTTACCAAAAACGAGCGTATTTAATATTATTCGACGATTTAAAGACGAAGATCGAATCGCTTCTATTCCGCAGAAAGGTCAGCCAGGAAAACTTTCAATTCGACAGAAGCGGCTAATAATGCGCGAGGTGAAATGTAACCGAAAAGTAAGTGCTCCGACATTAGTTACGCTATTGTACGAGAAGACTGGAAAAGAAGTTTCCGCAGAAACTATTCGGAGACTCATTAAAAACATGGGTACAATTCACGAACTGCGCGTAGCAAACCACTCATTTGCAAAATTAATCAGAAGAAGCGCCTCGATTTTGCCTGGAAATATCAGTTGGCCTCTGAAACTTTCTAGAATGATGTCATCTTTACCGACGAGTCTAAATTTAATATTTTCGATAGTGATGGGAAAGCAAAGGTGTGGCGACAGCCGAATACAGCATTAGACCGAAAATATGTTCTTCCAACAGTAAAACATGGCGGCAGGCATGTTATGGTTTGCGGATGTTTTTCAGCAGCTGCAGTAGGTTTTTTAGTGTTTATTGAAGGAAAGATGACTGCTGACATGTATATCGACATACCGTGAAAAAATCTGCATATCAGTGCCGAAAAAATGGAGATCCGGAACAGCTTTAAACTATACCAAGACCACGACCGCAAGCATAAAGCTTATCAAACGCGTGCCTGGTTGTTGTTCAACTGTCCGAAGATCCTGGAAACGCCGCCGCAGTCCCCGCATTGCAATCCAATCGAAAGTTTATGGGACTACTTAGATCAAGAAATACGCGAAGGCCATATTTCGAGCAAACAAGAGCTGCAAACTCGATTACAAGAAGAGTGGGCGAAGATTCCGAGTGATTACCTGCAGAAATTAGTTTCTTCCATGCGGCGCCGTTTGGAGGCAATCATTGCGGCCAAAAGCTTCAATACCAAGTATTGATATTCATTTATTACGTTATTTATTGCCTTTTTGAGTAGTCATTTTTGGCTCTTTTAGTTACCGTTCCAATATTAATGTGACGGTCAAATTCTTACTTTTTGTGTTCATTATACAGCGGCTGTGTTTCTTTTATTTTTCTTCTGTTTTCTTTTTCACAAGTATTATAAGAGATGGTGTTTATTTTTCATGTTTTCGAACAAATTTTGAATTAAAAGCTTTTTCCTCCGTTTTTTTTTAACGAGTCTTAATTTCAAACCTACCGTTCCAATATTAATGTGGCTCACTGTATGTATATTTTCTTCTTCATTTTTTTTTTCGACCGTTTCTTGTGGTTACATTTCTATTGCAGGCGTATGCCGATGTTCTGTACACACACTTGGAACTAATTTAATGAGTGCTTGATTTATTGCGGTATACGTGCAGTCCAAAGTTTATTATCCACGCACGTATGATGCTATATGCTCGCTACTATTAACCATTACTTTTTTTTTAATTATTTCTATAAATTTTACTTTTAATGAGATGCGTAAACATTTTTCCTAAAAAAAAAAAAAAAAAAAAACCCACTAAAAAGAACATTTGAATATTCACTAGGATCCAGCATCTTAAATCGCTGCGAAAAAGAAGACTTCAAGTGTTGCAAAACTGATAGTACACTCGTTGCGTCGGTCTTCCAACCTTGTTAAATTTCTTTCACATTACACGCTGATCACGAATCGATATGGTTTGAAACAGTCCTATTAGCTCAGCAATTACTTCCAGAGCATTCTTCTTTTCATCAGGCTGATTTTTCGTCAAATTTATTTCATTAGAGAAACGAAAATGAATAGAACAATTTAAATTCCAATTTCCGGCAATTTCCAGTTAATGTTTACTATTTTTCAAACCGATACCGCGATGCTGCCGAACGTATAAACCGAATGTCAATATTTGCTCATCGACCACAACCGCAGGCGGTTTTCAGAGCGCTTGTTAGAATTGCATTAGAAGCGTGCGGGAAGAAATCCGTCTGCACTAATTATCGTACGACAAAGCTAGCTGCCACGTATTAATTAGGGTATAGAATGGAAATAAAGTTCGCTCACGACCCTTTTCTGTTAATTTTTTTTTCTCGCTCAGGCGTGTTTATTAATAGGAGAACATGGTTCGGTTGATCAGTGGAGCCCCGGGGTAACAGCTGACGGTCATTTCATTGCCGGAGCGAAATTTAATATAGATCACCTGTTACACAAACGGAATATCGAGATAAGGTGGCGTTTGCTGTTTTAATTTTACCTGCATGCTGAAAGGAATGCCACGCGGTAACTTATGTACCACTATCCACTCGCACAGTTTATTTCTCGCTTCGGTAACTACGAAATTCATCCCATCGCCGATGCTGCTGCTGTTGCCGATTTCATGAATTCGATAAATTCGCACCGCCTGCAATGAGTTCGAATCTCCGGAACACATCGGGGGGGGGGGGGCGTTATCCGCCGGCTCGCCCTAAAATTAGAAGACGAAGATTAAAAACCGACCAAATGGCTCGACGGAGCATACAAAACCGACGACAACTAAACATCTTAGCCGACTGCTGCCTGTTGCTATGTGCTCTTTGGATAACTGGCCGGCGCGCAAAATGTAGTGCATCGAATAATAGTGTGAATTGAACAGTTAACGGTGAAATGCTGTGAAAAACCCCCGTTATTTTACACGCGACATATTAAAAAATACGCTCTTTCGAGTAAAAATTATCCTAAATTCACGGACGTTTTCACAATTTTCCCTTTTTCTCGAGTTGGCCGAAATATTTATACACGCTGCTTGAATTGTTTCCTGTATTGACCTTGAAAATAGCCTCTGAAGACTGATTCTTTATCGCTCCTCCAACATCCCCTCTTCAGTTCTATTTTTAGCGCACAGTCTACGTATAAATTCTGTACGCGTTCTGTGTTTCTCCTTTAATATTCTCTTCTGCTAGTGATGATATTACTCGGATCTTTCAAAATTGCTTTACGGACTTTCTTATCAAAAAATCGCGCTTCTATCGGTAATCTGTTTGCGGATTCGTCCCATTTGAATCGATATATTGCGGATTCTCAATCGCGCCACAATTAAGAATATCAGAACAGTCGAGTTTTTTTCTGGCCCAATTGTCCTCCGCAGTGGACGATCCTCTGAAGGTTTTCCGCTTATTCCACTGTAGTTCTGATAACTTTTTTAGGGAATTTGAATTACTACTTTAAGAAACAGAGATCGGAAACAACCAAAATTATCAAAGCGGCCAAAAGGAATTATAGTAAAGAATAACTTTTATAACTGGAAGAGCATTTCGAAAAAAATAAGATGCGATCGTTTTACAGAACATTTAAACAGAACTTACATACGTATCAGTGACACCTAGTCTATGGTTTAGAAACGAGGACGGGAAATTAGTCCTAAATAACGAGGATAACTGCGAGGTATTGCCAAGCTATTTCGAAAGGCTGCTGAACTACGAGGAACCTAAGAAGAGATTTCCAAAACTAAGTCCAAAGTATAAATTGCAATACAATTCAACAAATCATTAAAGGTCTGAAAAACAACAGAGCATCAGGAGAGGACGCCGCGTGGTAGCGGAAACGTGTAAGAATACAATGGAGGTGTTAAGGAAAATAATTCTAAATATATAGGAATCGGAAAGAATAGGGAAAACAGCATTAATTCATCTGCTTCATAAGAAAAAAGATAAGACCGACGTTAATAACTATCGAGAAGTGTCGCGGTTACCCGTAATGTGTAAGATTCTTTCGAAGGCGTTGCAAAACAAACTGGGAGATCAAATAGATGAACAACTTGGAGAATATTAAGCAGGCTTCAGGAAAGGAAGATCGTGTGCGGAACAGATATTAAATTTGTAATGGGTGTTTAAGTACAGAAGAGCGAGATCGAGAAATGTATTTGTAACATTTGCGGACTTCGAGAAGGCGTACGACTTTATTGACGGAGACTCGTTGTTTTAGAAAAATTTGACGTTGATGATCAATTAATGTCCCTCATAAAACAAACAATGACGGATACAGTGTCCTGAATAAAGTTTAAAGAAGAAACATTACGGAGGAGTAAGACAAAGAGACGGTCTGTAATTCAAGAATAGCGAAATAGAATAACGAAAGAAAATGTTCAAGAAGCCAGACTAGGAAGAAAAAAGGAGAACTTGGTAATCGACTGTTTTGCTTTTCCAGATGATTTAACGATTTTAGCTGACAATATGGACGACGCGATAAAACAGATAAGCATTCTAAAAGAAGAAGCGGAGAGAATAGGACTACAAATCTCATTTGAAAAGACAAAATACATAACAAAAGTAAACAATGTACCGAAGTACATGAAAACGAAATATACGGAAACATTCACAAAGTTCCAAAGATGAAGTATTTGGAGCGAAATGATCCAACTAAAGGCTGTAAACAAAGAAGCTAATTTAGAAAGAGAGAAAGAAAAATGGAAACCGCGTTTCTACTGACAAAAAGTGTGTATAATAAAAAATCGATATCGATTAATGCGGAGGCACTATAACACAGTAGTTAAACCAGAATGTCTATATGCTGCAGAATGTTTATCGATGAATGTGATAAAAGATGTAAAGAAAATCGAAAAGAAGGAAAGAAAAATATAATAAGAAAAACATTGGGGCCGGTATATGAAAATGATACTACTTGGAATTTTTTTTTCTTCTTTTTTTGAGGGCCGTGTGCAGCTGTCGGGATTAAAGGCATGGGGCTCAACAGAGCCGACTTCGGAGCAGTGTCAGCTAACAAATTACCAATTAGCCCAGTGTGTCCTAGCACCCACAGGAAAATAATTTGGAGGGAAGATAATATCAGCTTTAGGATTAGGGATCGAATTAAAGTAGTTATGCAGTTCAATGGAGTTTGTTGGGAAAGGGTATCCAAAGCTGTAGGCGAATCAGATACAATCAAAATGCGACTGGGGATTTAACTATAGATTCAAGGGCTAAGAATATGCCGTAAAGTTCGGCATCGAGAAGGGAACAATGTTCTTGGAGCCGGGAGGACAACTAAACCAGGCCAGAGTAAAAAGAACAAGCAGGAGGAGGCGATTCGGAACACGGGCACAATTTCGCGCCATCGGTATAGTAGGACTGATGGTTTGAATAACTTTATAGGGTTAAGAAAATTCTGGCGCAGAGGGCGGAAGGAGAAACATTTCCGATGAAGAACTGGGCAAGGGAATAATCAATCTCGACTGGTAGGGTAGTCCAGGGTGAAAGAGGAGATGGTACATTAATATTCTTTAAGTGCGGGGGATTGATGTTGGAGTCTAATAGAATTTCCGATAAACGGATGAGAGCACCTTTAAGAGGTAGGAGTAAGGATCGCAAAGTCCGCGAGAAGAAAAACTCTTAGAGAATCACGGAAGAAGTGAAAGAATCTTCAAAAGTGCATGGTTGGAGAACCCAATAAGGATTGAAGGCTATGGAGCGGGGGACGTGTGGTGCGATTGAGAAGCAATAAAGAAGTATACGGAAGAACAAACGAAACTATAGTAGATACACCATGCGCGAAAGAAAAATGACCTATTACGTGCATCTTAAAAGGATGAATACGCCAAGATTAACGAAAAGAATATTCGATTTCTTCGATAAAAATAGGAAAACACAAATTACTTGGTTTGTAGAAGTGAAGAAAGACCTACAAGAGATGGAAATGACAGAACAAGAAATAGGAGACAGAAATGCGATTAAGAAAAAGATTAAAATGTTCAAAGCATTCCAGAAAAAGACTAAAACGAAGACGAGGAAGATATGGACAAGTAAAGTAAAACCTGTAACCATACACCCTTGACAGGGCATCGGGGATTGTGAAGTTATGGTTCACAGTGTACTAAGTCTAATGGATTTGATGAGAATACTGGGGCCAGTTCCTTTCTACTTGGACTTTGCCTTTACTTTCCCAGATTATTCTGGTATCCAATTATTTCACGCTTGGTAAACCTGGGAGCGACTTGGATCCGTAACAAATCTCGAACCCATGACCTAGTGGGGTCGTGCTATAGTTTTCTTTGCTTGGTCCTTACTCGGCCATATTCGGATAAAAAAAAGTATATATATATATGTGTGTTTATATGAATACTGCTCTGGAATATATTAGTTTTCTTTAAATAATAATTAGTTTTACTTTCTAGAGCATTTTCAATTAAATTTTTAGAGAAAATTTTGGAGTGTTTTTTTTTTTCTTTGGAAATATTTAATTTCATAATTTTAACTATTCGTTTACTGGCGAAAAAACAAAAAGCAATTTTTACTAACAACTGAACTATATAAATACTTTTTTTGAAAAATGCGATCTTTTAAATGCGCTAAAAAATATGAAATAATTTTTCTCGAATGACAGCTTGAAAAAAAAGTCGCTTCATAATATAAATGCGTATGGGCTGTTTCATAGTACTCATCTGTTTAGCAGCCTAACATTTAATATTCGAGAGACTCGATTTCTAAAATCATCATTCGAAAAAAAATTACTAATTTTTTTTTTAAATTTTTTTTTTCTTGATCACAGTTTATTATGAGGGCACAGCAGAGACCTCCACAAAGTGCAGAATCTTTTAGCTATAATCGTTGGTTAAGTGCACTGATAATTCTGGAAACGATTTCAGTGACTCGTCACTGATTTCGGCTAACTCTGTCACTACAATTGCGTGCAATTAAAAGAAATATAAGAAGAAGAAGGAAACAAGACAGTACATATAACCGAAATAACTATTTTCGTCAAGGCTGTCTGACGTCGAAGTTCGGGATTCACCTCCAAATCCTTCAACTTAATATAGAAGAGCCAAATGCGAATATCTCGAGAGAAAATACGCTGATAAAATAGATGTTATGCTCTTACGAGAAAGACACGCAGTTTCAGATACGGAACTGTCCCAAAGAGGAAAATTACCAACTTCACTCCGATGGCCGCAATCCATCATAAGCAATATGGAATCCGCACCTACATTAAAAACTCAATCATCTCCCACAAGGTAAAGTATAAGGCATTCAAAAGTAACGTATTTGTAATTGCTACTGAAGTTGAAGGAAGCTCAATTATAAATGTGTACAAACCTCCGAATGTCCAATGGTCCAATCCAGCACTTCTAGTTTCCGAACATAGAATGTCTATTTATGCCAGAGATTTTAATAGCCGTTCTTAGTGCTGGGAATACAACGTGGAAGATGAAAATGGACGGAAAATAATTGAATGGATGGAAGGAAATAACTTTACGCTAGCATATAACGCCAAAGACTCAGGCACGTTTCACTCGGCAAGGTCTCAGGTGCCGTACGCTACATAGCGCGTTGGCGCAACCTATTCGTACATTTAGCTGTACCGATATAGGTTGTGTACCAGGCAATTATTATATGCAACGCAGGTAGTGTACGCATGCAAGACTACGTTCGAAACTGATTAGTAATCGTTTGATTTATCAATATACAAACGTAGTCCTATTTATGTCTGCTGTGTACTGACCTAGCGCGCATATGATGTTGTACGTGGTGGTTTGCCATTGCCTTCCACGTGACTATTAGTAGAGTATTTATTTTATTTAATTCTTGTAATAAGTTCGTCGTCGCTCGGGAGCGCTCTAGCAACTAGGCTATCGCGACGACTGGAACAGATCATATACTCCAGACACCTTTGCATTTACTCAAAAACTTACAAAGGATATATATAAATAGACAGTTTGAATCTAGATTACTAAACAGTCAACACGTACCAGTTTTAGTGATCACCGGGCTAGAGATGCCACCCTTCGTTAGGTCCGCAAACAAAAACCAAGATGGAATTTTGCTAGAGCTAACTGAAAACAATTCTCATCTGAGCTAAAGAAGATGATAGTGCAAATCCGAACCATAGGTAAAAATAACTACAACCAGTTTAGGAAATAGTTATTCACAGTACCGAAAACAATATCCTAAGAGGTTTCAGAAAAAAGGTACTTCCAGGCTAGAATAAAAGTTACGTGAAAACTTATACAATAAATTTGAAAAGACTAGCGACTTAGAAACCGCAAGTGAAATCACAGCTGTATATGAACAACGAACGAAGAAATGGGTAGATACCGTCGAGGGCCTAGACTGCACACATTCGAGCAGGAAAGCGTGGCAGCTCCTGAGAAGACTTGGTATAGACACAGCGGAAGTCAATAATAGTGTTAAAACCAGACCGACTAGCAGAAAGAATCCTAAAACAAAGCAAGGCTAAAATCGACAAACAAAAGCCAGTAGAAATAAAACTAAAGCTGAGAAAAGCGAAAAGCGAAAAGCGAACTACAGAACGATAATGTACTAGTACTATCAGGCCCGATCGAAATGTTGGAATTGTGCAATCGAATTAATTAGCGACAGAAAATCTGCAGGACCGGATAGCCTTGGAATTTATTAAAAATGTCGGAGTGGAAACTAGAAGTTTCGCACTGGAACTGTTTGACGGTATACTTGTGACTGGGCAACTAGTCGCGATTTTTGAAATATTCAAAGTTACAGCTACGAGTATTAGAAAGCCGGACAATGGAACGAAAGATGCTGCAGATTACGGAGCAATATCGTAGCACAGTTTCAAAGCTGGCTTCCCCGTTCGATCAGGTTATGGTCTTAACTGCGTTTCGAATCTGGCTTTTAAAAAAGTCCGAAGACAGTCACGGTTTTCGTCGATCTTACAGCCGCTTACGATACAGTTTGGCGAGAAAGCTCGCTTCTGAAAATAGCTCAGGTAACATATTGGCCGACAGAAGATTTGTGGTGTACATCGGTACTGCACAAAGTCGTTGGCGCGAAACATAAATAATGGTTTACCATAAAGTTTAGTGCTGGCACCACTTCTATTTAACTTATACGTCCGTGACCTGCCTGTCTTTCAAGCGGAGGCATTGCAGTATGCAGATGACATAGCACTTGTAGTTCAGAGTAAAGATTTAGAATACGGCGAGAATGTACTTATAGACGATTTACACAGAATGGGCGAGTACCGTGCTAAATGGAGATCCGTATTAAACCCACTAAAAACCGAAACCTCGGTTTTCCATCTTAACTCACAGGTGGAAAAAGTTAAAATAAGTGTTAAATTCGACGGTAAGGACTTGCCTTTTAATTCAACGCCAAAACACCTAGACGACGTTGTCTTATATCGAACATACACGTACAAAGAGAACTCAGAGAAAAAATGAGCTCAAAAAGACAATAGACCTTATCGCTCGCCTCGCAGGTACGGCATACGGGGAAGAGAGCGAAGACAGAACTCCTCAGTACTGTTCCACTGACACTAGTGTATTCAGTCGCAGAATACTGTATTGCCCAATCTGGATGGGGATAGTGCGCACATACAAAGAAAATCGGCATACAACTGAATACAGTGCTGCGCTTAGTTACCGGTACACTTAAATCAACCTCCACAATGTGGCTTCCCGTGCTTGCAAACATACTATTTCCATCGTTGATCAGCAGAACTAAAACAAGAATGGGCCAAATACAACAGCCCCCCTTCCACGTGGAAAAATTAATCAAAGATATTTCACTTACACGTCTTTGGTCTAGGAAAGCAGTATGGTTGACGGCCAATGAACTCCAGAACAGTAACGACGAAGCTACTGGATGGAGGGAACTATGGAATAAGCCGGTGGACAACTAATTTTAAATCTGGACATTAGGGTGACCGGTTTTGATCTCAGCAGAAAAGTCTAGTGCAATTTGAATCGAGTCAGAACAAACCAGGGCCGTTACAATCATTTAATGAACAAATGGAGGCTCTCGGAATCGGAACTGTGTAGCTGTAGCAAGATTCAAACTATGACGCACTTTGTTAACTTGTGCGCAGTATACAGTTTCAGTAATAGATCGACTGGGCTACATTCTTCTTGAGAAAAGCGCAATGCAAGTGTTAATTTATAAATAGACGACGATGCAATATTATTTTTTGTATTTTTATTCTAAATGCTACTTTGTAATTTGTTCCTGTTTAGTCTTGAAATATTCAGTAGTATTATAAGCGGGTGATTGGTATGATAATAATAATAGTTTATTATTAAAAATTGCAAATACACGGTAATAATGTTAAACAAAAGAATATTTTTTTCATTTTTTTCCCTCCGTTGTTTCTTTTTTTATAAATAATTTCGTTAATGCTTTTTATCGAATATTAAGCTTAATACAAATTTATTACGCGGACTATCGCGCATTTACTATTATAATGACATCAACGAGCGACACGATAACAAAGACCGGGTTACATCTACAGAAGTCAAAGTTGGTTTTCAATAACTCGAAAGAGAGTTCAAAATAATAATAATAATAATAATAATAATAATAATAATAATAATAATAATAATAATAATAATAATAATAAAACAAAAAAACAACAACAAAAAACGGTACTATACAAACCTAGAGGAAACAGGGGCGAGAAAATGATAAATAACGGTAGAAAAAAGAAGGAAAAATAGGCGCTGAAGGAGAAAAACGTTGTTTTCCGGCGTTTTTTTCGAAATTGAATCCATATTTCGCAGTAATGTGACGCTTGTTTGATGTTGCACTATGCAGATCTTTTAATTTGTGCAACCTACATTTCATGCTAGTCGCCTATTAGTTCGCGGGAAAAGTGATGGCGAGCACTGCACGCAGCTTTCCATGCAGTCAACTGGGATTCGCTGTGCTCATTGATGCGACGAAGATGATAATGTATTCAGAAGAGACGAAGCAAAGGAACGAGAAATAGACCTAGCTGAAGTGATAGCGAAGATGAATATCGTTGTCGGCCTTCTGCTGTTGCCGGCTACCGGTGAAAAAGTACTCTCCTATTGTACGCGGATTATTATTATCATGTGTTGACAACAGCGGACTGCTGGCAGCAGCGGGGATTATTATTATAATTGAGCGGGGACTGCGACTGCGCGCAGTATTCAAATAATAAAACTGTTAACAAAACGTTATTCTCATCTTTTTCGCTCGGCTGCCGATCTTACTTTTTCCTCGGCGGAGGAACGTAGTCGTTTATTTAAAAATTAATATTCTCCGCCACTTCGTTCTTAGTTCGCCCGGGACGCCATTCAAAGGCTCGCCCGTTTAGTTATGCATAAAATGCGATCGCTCGTCGCAACGCACTGACACACTTAGGAACGCACTTGGACGACGTTTAGCCGTTGACAGTTCTCTTTTGTTTTTATTATTTTAATAATAGCTCTATTTCGACAGAGCCAGTCCACTTTCGCAGTTTACTCGATCGCTCCGGGCTGTTTGATGTTTAACAAGCTACGCAATTTTAAAATATTATTTTTCCTTTGTTTCATCTCCAGCATTCGCCGTTCAAAGGGCGCGTGCCTTTCTCCAGTACGTTTTATTCTCCAGAACGCCGTCGTTGTCATTCGCATTATTCGCTTTTCAATTCCGCACCATTATCTAATTTCACAATATTCGGAATTTGTCTGCCGCCTCTGCACCGCTTTTCCCGGAACGGAGCGGGTAAACGAACGTTTTAGTTTCATTATTAACTCTGCGTTCATCGCGCGAACTTCCAAAAATGGATTTCAATACGAGAAATGTGACCTAGCAGTCAGAGACATCCGGCTATTCATCGGAGTGCTCGCGGGTGTCAAATAGATATCTGCCGAACGACCATTCTCCCCACCTTTAACTCTTAACTTGTCCGATGTAGAGAAACTGTTGCGCCTAAATAAGCAAATCTTATCGCGGTCATCGGAACTTGTTGTAATCCCATCTAATCTGTAGTCTCTTCTTTTCTCCCTTAAATACACTTTATTAGCCGGACCCCTTTTTTTTTTTTCGCCTACAAATTATAATACCGTGTTCGTTCGGTCGTGGTCCGCTATACTTCACGTTTTCCTTTCATTTGTCGCCTTTATTCACCATTTCTTGGCGCGTATCTGCGAAACCGTTTTTCAAATAACGTTTACCTGTTACGCGGTGATTCCGATTGCAAAAAAATCTTAGGTGTCGTATTAAAATTAATATCAAAACATAAAACATACGCTAATTTTCCCGTTGACTAACGAATAGAATTACACTGTTTATAAAATAAATATTTCTTCTTGCAAAAAGTGTAGTTCACGTGAATTAAACTCGATTAAAATTAATTCCGAGCAGGACACGAATTCAGAATGATGCTGGAAAAACGTGAAATTTTCTACATAAGCGTTTTCTAAAACAAAAAAACCTAGAACGGAAAATACCTATGCTTTGATTGTAAAATATACCCTTCACCCCTTCATTCATCTCTAAATCGCTTTTCCTTGGCTGCATCTCCCTTTTGTCCCTTGGATCCTGAACGTTCCCAGTATGTTTGTGATACGAATTACGGGTTTTCTGGTTTATCTCGCGGGCGTGAGTTACTTTATTATCAACTTTAAAAGCTTGGTCTTCCTGCTCCTTTCAACGTATGTTCTTTTTCTGCCTATTTGCTCAGTTGTTCTCCTGTTCTAGAGGTGCTCTTTGATTCCATTGTCGATGAAATAAAAATATAGTTTCCATTTTGTTTCATGCATCTCTTCCATTTTGCTGGGCTAGTGCTCTCCGGTAGCAAACCCAAGAGATGTAAAAAAAAAATTTACCTTCTTATAATAAACGAATAGGTGATTAACAGATACGAAAATTTCACAAAGGTGTATACACAGACGGATCTAAGGCGTGTACAGGTAAATTGTCACCAGCAGCGTGCGCCTACGAAATTTATGGAGTACTAGTAGGGGTCTGTTTAAATGATGCTTGTTCGGCACTGGATGCAAAAATGTTTGCAGTTCTGCTCTGTCTCCAGAAGTACGACAGTTCTAACGCTCAACCGAAAAACATACTGATTATTACTGATTCTCTGGCCAGCACACAAAGTCTACAAAATAGTAATGCAGAAGAATCAATCGCGCAAAAAATTCAAGGGACTCTGCTATTGCTAGACCAGAAGGGCTACCGAATTAAGTTCCTGTGGGTCCCTGCACATACTCAGATCCGAGGGAAGAGCGCGCGAATCTAGAATCTCGCTCTGCTATATTATCCCCGATGCCGCATAAATCGGAAGGCCCAACAACGCTCTCGATACATTCCTACGCGAAAGAGTAACTGAGCAGTGGAGCAAAGAATGGATGTCAAAGACTACGTTCTTGCGCCAAATAAAGCCGATGATCGAACCATGGTGGCCGCCGACTGATAGCACGCGTGTCGAATACACAACGATCAATCGGCTAAGAAGAATAGGGCGTATAAAAGTCATGGCCACATACTGCAAAGGATAACTCTCCATTAAGCACGTGACTATATTATGCAGAATTAAAATATCCGTCAGTACGTCATAATTGAATGCCGCAGTTTTAATTCAGTCCGCTCGAGCACTTTCATATCGTTAGCAAAAATATTAAACAACAAATAATCGTATAACACTTTGAAGAAGTTCATTCAGGATGGCGGACTGTTGGGTGGTCTTTAGGTAGCCTGGGCAGCTCGCACCGTGATAACCACCTTAGTAGTTAAAAACGGTAATTCAATTAAAAACAAAAAAAGAATACGCCATGGTGCTTCAGCTGTTTTAAATGGGGACTTTTCTTGGAAATAAAAAACAAGAAAAAGGCAACAGAGGCCGAAATGAAGTTGTGTCTATATAGATCATGTCGTTTTTAAAGAAAAAAGGGAATAAATGAAAACCGAAAAGAGAAATGTTTAAAAACAATTTATCGATCAATTAACGGTAAATGGATCATCGACGTGAACCGTGATAGTTCCCATTGACAAAACATACAAACTGCAGCTAATATTTTTTTCGGCTCGCGAGTATTTTACATCTTTCGCACATTTGCAATAAAAGCCAATATCAGTTTTTTTCGTAGAATAACAAGCGAACGTCAAAGTCAAATTTTAAAAGATCCGTTTTTTTTTTATTATTGTTATTTTATGAAATTTCATTTTTCCGTCAAAAATAAATCTCGAAATTTTGAAATTTAAAAATATACCACTCTAATTGAACCATTTCAAAATGTTTTGGCAAACAATTTTTGATATAACTGTAAACAAAGCGAATAAAAAGAATTTTATTTCCTGTTAAATTGCTGCATTCTTAAACAGCTTGTATTAAGTTTGGGGGAGGGAGCAATTTTAAACTCCCGAAAAACCCCTACCAGATATTTGTGTTAAAATTGGAAACGTGTTTTATTCCGAATAAGTTTTTTAATGTATTTAAATTAAAATTATAAAAAACTCGGAGTGCAGTGATATATTTCGAGAATTGTAATAGGGAGCATTTTTAAAAATTCGGATATAATTTAAAATATACTATACAGAGCAATACGATACTGTTAATTTCTAATAGAAGGAAAAATTCGGAAAATCGAACAATTTTGGCTAAAAGAAAAAACTTTGATAATTTCGGAAGTTGGATCGTCACACAAAAACACTTCATGACACTGCAAGCGCTGTGATGAAGCCAGCGAGAAGACGGGGTTACATGGGGTGGAATACGGTATCCGGTAGTTGGACAGGGTAGAAGGGGGTTGCTAGAACACGAATGAAGAGCGTAACGATCATATTAGCATTATTATCATGTTATCGCCTGTGACGTCACTGAATGGCTCAGTGAGAACGACATGTTTCTCTATCTCTCTCCTTCCAGAAGTAATAGATGAAATTGTGCAAGTTGGAAGGGGTCTACCTGGTCCAATTGTGAATGAAACCATATATGGGACCTCTCAAACAGCCACAAAAAATTTCATCGAAATCAGTTAAGCCGGTTAGGAGGAGTTCAGTGACAAACACACATGTCATATACGTACACAGAGTGCGGCAGCATATAATAACAGAAAGTCGAAATACATACTCTAGATCCCCCATTGGGGCAATATGTGTATGCTTCTTCCCTTCTCGCAGTTTTATTTCGGTTTTCTGTTATTATTTCCCTTTAATAAAATTTAGTAGAAAAAAAGTGGCTCATTTTAAAAAAGGAAGTTATGTTGCCGCACCCTGTATATATATATAAAATTTTACGTGCACCTGTATGTTTAGTATATACATATATATATATATTCTCTTAGCTGTGTATTGTCAATCGTACGATTTCTTTTATTTTTTTTTCTTATCATATTGTGCTGTGAAATAATTGACGTAAGCAGTTGCATTGGAAAATTGTAAAATAAATAAATAAATAAATAACAACAGCCATATTTAATAAAATATTTAAGTGTTTTTTTTTTATTTATTTTTTTTTTTTTTTGGTTCTGCAAAATATAAGCCCTCGGATAGCGCCAGATTGTTTACGTGAGACAAGGGTAGTATCAGTTTTTCTCTCAGTTTAGATTTTTCTCCTTCTTTCGGGAAAATTTCTACCGCTAACATGCGAACCGATAAATTATTCTATTTAAATACTTCGGTTTTAGATAAATGAAATTCACCTCGTATAGGCTTTCCCTTTCTTTGTACTCTACACGAGTGTGTGAGTGTGACTGTGTGTAATAAAATGCGTTAAAAAACTGTCTGCGATTTTTGAATTCGTCAAAACATTCGTTCGCATTTGCACGATGGTTGCAATTTTTATACGGACAACTTACTTTCTTTTTCACTTTAAAATAATAAGTTAAAAAATTATAAGTTTTACCTGTCCGACAGGGGAGCAAATTGCAACTAATATAGTTTTCTTCTTCTTTTCGTTCAATGTTTTTCCGTTCATGTCGCATAAAAGTCTCTTTTTTTTGTCCCTTTAAATTTGTACGGTTCTTTGTTCCCCGCCAGCTGCCATTGGTTGTTTTAAAACTTAAAAAAAAGAAACAATAGTAACAACAGATATCCATAATTTAATACAGACTGCGGCATCTGTCTGTTACCTTCGAATTTAAAAGCAACAAACTGATTTTTTGTGTCGACTAATTTTAATGTAAATTTATTTAATGAAAAAATTGTGGATCAGAACTGAATTGCTACGTCTGTTTCAGAACATTGTATTTTCCCGTTCGTAGTTATGGACCTATATTGTAATAAATATTCCGAGAAATAGTATTTAGTAGATTTTCTAAAAATAATTAAATGTGCGTTGTTACGAAATTTAAAAAACAAACTATTACAAACTTTTCTCCTTATTAAATTTAACAGAAAAAAAAAAAAAAAAAAAATTGAAATAAATCAAAATAATCTAACAGAGAACACGTACACTTCTAAAGTTTTTCACAATTTTTTGTTTCGTTTTGCTTTTTTGTTTTTTCTTAATGTAAAATATTATAAGCCCATTAAACAAGCGTTCTAGTAAATAAATAGTCCCCACAGTGGTTACAAGTCTCGTACAGTCTGTTATTTTTGTACTGACATCTTCTGTAAGTGAAATTTTCTACTCCTCCCATTTTAATCGAATGCTTTATGCAGTTTAGACATTGCGAGATTGTAATGAAACCTCTCCGCTAGTATTCCGGCATTACCAATTTTATACCGATATACATACATATATAGAAAAATTATACTAATAACCTCGAATTATGAAATCAAGTAAATTTTAAAAGCTGTTCGAAATATGCAACAAAAATAATCATCTACGGTGTAAACACATTCCTCTGCAAATTCATAAAATTCGGAAAACAAATAAATTCTAGCCATTACTTGAAACTACCATAAAATGTAACTGATTTTTCTATACCTTTTAACTGATTTTATTTTGAATTCCAATGCTAATTTTACTTAGTTCTTGTTACAACTGAAATCTTTCTTCCCTTCCAGTATAATCATATAGACATTTAAGTTTACATCATCATAAGTTTCTTTTACATCAATGGATACTATGTAATTGTGTATTAGTCATTAGATATATATATATATATATTTATTTATTCGTAAATTATACCAAGTAAATATTCTCTATAATAACAAATGATGTAATTTTTAATTTCTTTATAAAAATTATAGGTGAACCTAAAGCAACAGTTTTTCTAGCTTTAACTCAAACAGAAGAAAACAACAAAAATTAAAAATTTAAGATATTATGTTTATTATCTTACAAAAAATAGAAATATAAAACTATTAAGTTATACTTAATAAATCCACGTTAATCGTTACGTTTCGCTTACTAATTTATTAAACGCACTTCCTGCTCCTTTTTAAGGTTGAAAAAGAACAATATTAAACATAAATTCCTAAAACTGAAAAGAAATTAAGAAAAAGAAAAAAAAATGATTCTGTATTTGCTATTTAATAAGGAATTTAGGAAAGACTCTATATAATATGCGCATTGTTTTCATTTTTTTATAAAAGCGTTTGTTCGTTTGTAAATCGTTCTTTGAAGCGTTTTCCTTTCTTCTTTCCCGGAACTCCGTATTTCAATGTACACATCGCATTAAAAATCAATAAAGTTCTAAAAGACCTGTGAGATATGAGAAACAGCATTGAACTGCGCATGGAATAACTCGCAAATATTCGTTATTGGAGTAGTCGTTTTATGTATTTATGTTAATAATATTTTTAACGGTACTTTTTCACTCCTATTTTTTATTTGTTTCCGTTATTAAACGCTTTTGTTATTTTTCCTAGGGGGACACTTTAATAATAAAAGAAAATAATACGAAGAATTTTATAGCTCTTCTACACCTGCCTATTGTTAATGACTATGGGGGACAGGATTATAAATTACCTTTTCGACTATAGTCTGAAGTTCGACAATTATTAGGCGTTGTTGCCAATACGAAATCATTCGCGTGCTTCCCTACTATTTTTTTCATCTGCCGAATAAATGAAATCCTAAATTTAAGTGAAATGCGACTAAAGCAATAACCTCGTCGTTATAACCGGTTCATCATTATGATATTAAATGGAGAGATCTTGAAATTTTATAAACGCTATTTTTTCTACAAATAGATTATTGAAACATGCGATATTTTAAGACCACTGGATAACTAAAAAAAATAGGAATGAACAGTAATACGGAAAGTTGTAGAGAATACGCTTGAACAAGAAGCAGAAAGACGAAACAGTTTTGTTTATGGGTGGTAAATAATTTGCAAAAACTGTAGAAACACTTAATTTTTTTTGGGAACATTACCCATTATTCATAATTTTTGATTTGACAATATATCTTAAAAATGAAATAATGTCAATTTGTACGGTAAGATATTTTGCATTAATACATTCTTCTAATGACATTTAGATATATGACAAAATATTTATACCATATGGATTCAATTCAGTAATCAAAGTGTTTGAAGATTGAAGAAAATTTCAACATGACGTCATTGTAAATAATATTTTTCGCATGCCTTTTTTTAATTGTTCCATCTTTCTACTGCGAACAGTGTCTTTCATTTATTTATAAGAATGGGGATATATATTATTTCTAATGAAATCAAAAACACAGACACCGCGAATTCAATGAAAAACAAGAATAAAAAATAAAAATAGAAATCTTACTGCGTACATTGAGCTGTTCTAATTGTCGAAGAAATCTTAATTTTCAATTGTTTTTTACATCGGGGTTTGTCGGTAGTTTTTCTCTTATTTTCCTTTATTTATTTTTATTTTAATAAACTATTTTTTTTTTTTTTTTTTTTTTAAATGGGCTCGGTGTTAACACTGACCCAACTACATGGACCTAGATCACCTACTCAGATTCTGAGGCGATCGGAGATAGAAAATATAAAGGAAAGAAGGAGGGGAATAACGGCTGGAGATGGGAAGGAAAGGATAAAGGAAGCATTGAAAGGGGTAGGAAGATCTAACGCCAAAAGTTCGGCGTATAGATGAGAGCACTGAGGAAAAAGAGCAGAGCATTCGAAAAGGATATGGTTGGGGTCACATATAAAGGGAGGATCAGTTGAGTGGAGAGGGCAAAAGGGAGAAGGTGAAAGAGAAAGAGAAAATCGAGAAAAGGGAAGGAGGGAATGGCCAAGTCTCAGTCTGATTAAAGAAACAATAGCCGAGCGCCGAGAAAAAGGAAGAAATTGGTACCAAGGCTGTGAATTGGGAGTAGACTGTAGGAGGAGGTAGAAGGAGGAGCGACTGGCAAAAAAGGAAGGGTAGATGTCAACCCACAGTCTGGTATGGAGACTTGCGGAGAGGAAAAGGATGTCTGAGGCAGGAAAATGCGGAAGGAATGGACCATTGAGAGACGCTGAGCGAGCTAGGAAGTCAACTGCTTCGTTGCCCTCAATGCCAGAGTGGCCAGGAACCCATAAAAAGTCAATAAGGATAGAACGTGCTAAGCGCAAGTTGGAGATAGAGGCGCGAACAGAAAGAATGACATCATTAGTCGAGTGGGAAGGAGGAGAAGAGATAGCTTGCAGCACGGATTTGGAATCAGTAATAATGAGAAACTTACAGATCCCTCTTGAAGAGGAAATAAAGGAGACAGCACGGAGAATGGAGACTGCTTCAGCAGAAAAAATGGAACAAAAGGAAGGAAGTTTGAAGGATTCCGAGTGATTAAGCGAGGGGGCCGTAAAAGCACCGCCCACTCTGTAATCATTTTTGGAACCATCAGTGAAAATTTTTACATGACGGGGAAATGAAGAATTTAATATGTGGACATATTCACTGACCACTGTGCTCTGAGGAGTGGAGTTAGCACGAAGAGGAAGAGAGGAGAATGAGACAGGAAGACATGTACTATTGAAATCAAAAGAAAAGTAAGGAAGCTTATTGCGGGAAAAGACATAAGGAGAGAACTTAGAGACCCGAGCAGCTATGTGCGCAAGAACCGGGATTTTGTGAGGAACGAAGTACCAGTGGTCATTGATATGCAGATAGGAAGAAATAAGTTTAGATGAAGAGATCGGGAGGCGTTTAATTAGAAAACGGTAACCAAGTAGAGATCTGCGGATAAACAGGGGTTTAATATTAGATTCAGACAAAATGGCAGGAATGGGAGAAGACTTTAGGGCCCCAATGCAGAGCCGAAGACAGGAGTTTTGGATTCTATCAAGTTTGCGCAGGAGGGAGTTTGAGGCGTTGCCGTATAAGAAAGAACAGTGGTCTAGTTTGGAACGAATGATGGATTTGTAGAGAATTATGAGAATATATGGATCACCGCCCCACTTGAAAGGACATAAGGCTATCAGGAGATTTAGTCTCTTAAGACAAGATATATAAAGGTACTCGATATGTTCTTGGAAAGAGAGTCGACTATTTAGGAAAAGACCAAGATAGCATATGGAATTAACAATAGGAATAGGGATAGTTGGAGGAGATGATGTTTACCAGAGCACGATTATATGGGCGGAGGGAGAAAATAATAGAAGAAGACTTGGAAGGAGAAAGAGAAAGAAAAGCACTGGATAGGGAACTACTGAGGACTGATAGAGAACAATTAATCTCCTCGTTAGCTGTAGCTAGCACGTCTGAAGTGGAGTAGATAAGGATATCATCCGTAAAAAGGAGAGAAGAAGAAGGAATGCGAAGAGTAGCGATATCAAGGAGATAAATATTAAAAAGAGAAGGACTAAGACAGGAACCCTGAGGCAAGCCGCGGTAACAACGTCTGATTGTTGAAAAGGAGGGAACAGAAAGAAAAAGAGATCTATTTTGGAACAGATTAAGAATAATGGTAACGAGAATAGGAGGTATATTGAGGGAAATGAGCTTAGAAGCCAGTGAAGGAAGATGAACATTATCAAACGCAGATGCGACGTCGACGAATGTGGCAATAGTAAACTTTCTATCTAGGAATGATTTGTAGATGTCCGATAGAAAGGTACTAATGCAGTCGATTGGACCAAGACCAGGGCGAAAGCCAAACATATTGGGAGGGAGGAGATTGTTATGCTCCAGCCACCAGACTAAACGATTGCTGATTAAGCCTTCGAAAAGTTTTCGAAGACAAGAGGCGAGGGAGATAGGTCGGAAAGAAGACGGGTTTCTTTTAGGAATAGGAATGATTATAGAATCATTCCAGGATTTAGGAGTGTGACCAGAGATTAGAAAGGAGTTATAGATAGCTAAGAGAGAATGCAACGAGGAAGAGGAGAGATTTTTAAGGATTGGATATGAGAGGCCATCTAGTCCGGGGGTGGAGTTAGTGGATTTGTTAAGAACGGATAGGAGCTCATCGTAACGAAAAGGAGAGGAAAGAAAATGGTCTTCAGAGGTAGAGTAGTAAGAGGGGGAACTAATTTCTTCAAGAGAAGGAACATAAGCGGGCGAGATAAAGTCCAAAAAGGAATGAAGATGTGGCAACGCAGGAGTAGAATGAAGAGGGCGCTCGGAGGAGGGAAATCTAAAGGCCCTAGCTAACTTCCAAATCTGAGAGAAGGGCGTATCTCTAGAAAATGAGGAACAGAAAGTTCTCCAAGAATTCCTCTTGGCAGCCTTTAGGATGCTACGGGCTCTAGCGTTAGCTTCTTTGTGAGCTAGGAAGTTAGACATAGAAGAGCAGGAGCGAAAGGTTCTAAAAGTGTCGGTACTCTTCCTGAAGGCTGCTTTACACTCGTCATTCCACCAGAGTGAGGAGGCAGCAGAAGTTTTACGACAGTTATTAGAAGGGAAGGGAGGGGATGAGAGGGAAAGAGCAGAATAGAGAGACTGGGTGAAATGGTTGTATTGAGATAGAGGATCGGAATCAGCCTGAATAGGAGAGAGAGAGGAATCGACTAAAGAACGAAATTTGCCCCAATCAGTTTTGGAGAGAAGCCAATGAGGAGAATGAAGAGGTTTGAAGCATGAAGGAGGTAGGACGTCATTAAGAGTTAGAACAATAGGAGAGTGATCACTGCCAAAAGTACCATCAAGAGTTCTCCAAGAGCAGTTTAGACCAAAATTGGGAGAAGAGAAAGAAAGATCGACTGCACTAGGAGATGAAGCGTTTTTGAAGCAGATAGGAGAAGAATCATTAAGGAGGAAGAGGTTATGATTTAGGATGAAGTTTTCAAGGATAGAGCCATTGCTGTCGTGACCAGAGCAGCCCCAGAGTGGAGAATGGGCATTCCAATCACCCCCAATGATGAATGGATTTGAAAGAGTCGAAAGGAATGGGTGAAGGGGAAGCTGAGCAAGACTAGAATTTGGTGGATTGTACACACAAGCGATGTGAATAGGGGTAGGAAGAAGATTTGATAGAGAAATATGTGCCATATTAGGAAGATTAGGATGAGGAGGAGGAAGGAAGGAAATGCTGTGTGACTGGTATGGTAAGTCGTTTCTAACAAGAATAGCCACTCCACCATACCCGTCTACACGATCAGAACGTACTACGGAGAAGTCTTTGAAGTGGATTTTTGAAGTGGATTTTAACCAAGTTTCAGATAACAATGCTACTTGAATGTTGTAGAGGTCTAATAGCCCCTCTAACGCTTGTTTATTTGCATGTATGCTACGACAGTTCCACTGAAGAATATTTAAAGAATTATTCTGAGACATGTGGTTTAGGAGGTGGAGAAAGGTAAGGAATGAGTGTTATAGGAAAAGGAATGCAAGGAGGAATGAAATCGTAACAATAAAAATAATTTAAGGCGATGAAAGAAAAAAAAAAAAAAATGGGCTCGCGGAATCTTGGTTATGTGCCAGTTTAGCAACCTTCAAGTTTAATTGCGGCCAAATTCGGAACAGAGTGAGCGAAAGCAAGAATAGAATAACCTGCACGAACTGGTGTAGGACCAGTTTGTAGGCCTCCTTCTGCTTAACGCCATCACCAACGAGATGATAATTTTCTGGAATGAACCGTAGCGTGGAAAATTCCATATATAAAGCGTGCAAGTAAGCAATTGTACTGAACTGTAAGAAATACAGAAAGAAGAAGAAAACTATACCCAGGTTTTCATCGACGTTGTTAAACTTACAACGAGCATTCAATATGGCGATTTAATTTTGATTTCCGTTTCGTCCTCCTCATCTGTCATTTCTTTCCTTACTAAAGTCACTAAATTTTCACCAGTAACTTCAAAATTGTTCGAATCATATTTTATTTCATCGCAATTAATTCATTGTATCTATTCGGATAATGATATGTCTGTGTCAGGTGTGGTGAAAATCACTCCTCAGAAAACTGTGATAAAAAGCAAGATCAAGGTGCTAAATTCGCAAATTGTTATGGTAGTCATCCATCTAACTATAAAGGATGCAATATTTATCAAAAACTCCTATTGATAAGACAAAACGAGAGACATAAACTTGCTGAATATTCCAAATAGAGTGCCCCAAACCGTGAGGCATGGGACTACAAATCAACAACCATCCAACACAGTTACTTACGCACAAATTGTACACCAGAGGCTAGAACAACAAAGAAATACGACTCCTAATATTAATTCTGAAAACATGCATCCTAACAAAGATATAGCAGCCATGTTACATACATTTCTAAATGAAATAAAAATACTTTTCTCAAACATGATGGAACAGCAAAACCAGCTGCTAAAAAGCGTTATACAAACAATGATGACTGTTTTAATAAATAAAAAATAAAAAAATTTCAAATTGTAACCTGGAATGCTAATGATATTCTAAACCATATCATTGAGATGCAAATGTATTTACTTCAGAATAATATTGACGTACTTTTAATTTCTGAAACTCATTTAGCAAATACAACATATGCTACTTTCTCCGGTTACTACTCATACTTTACAAATCATCCTGATGGCGCAGCGCATGGGAGCACTGGTGTGATAATAAAGAGTAACAGAACACATTGTATACTAGGGCACACCATTTACGAGCAACCAGCGTTATAATTGAACTGAAGTCAAATAAAAAAACTACTGTCTCAGCAGTCTACTGCCCACCTCGCCATAATATAAGGAAAGAAATGTTTATCCATTTTCTAAAAACTTTAGGCGATAGGTATATCGTCGGCGGTGATTATAACGCAAAAAAACATTTACTTATCTGCAAAGGCATCGCACCTAACTACTTGGAAGTAACTAATCACACTGATTTATCTTCAGATCATATTCCAGTGTGGCTCACTCTGAGCGATACTGTGATTAAAAAGCAGCCAAAAGCTGCATTAACGAATAAGCACACAAATTGGGACTGTTTTCGTAAAAATATTGATACATATATTAATCTCAAAGTAAAACTTAAAACATCCTTGGATTTGGAAATCCAATGCCAACAGTTCCTTGAAGCTGTAAGGGGAGCAGCTGTGAAGGCTACTCCTACTCCTACAATATGTACGCGTCAAAGAATATGTTATCCTGTTGCAATTAGGCAACTTTTAAAAGATAGACGTGTTGCGAGGCGGATATGGCACAATTCTCATAATCCTGTTGATAAAAATATATTTAATCAACTTAGTAATAAGCTAAATAGAATCATCAAAAATATCAAGCAAAAATCAATGGAAGATTATCTGGAAAATCTTAGTGTAGAAGCAGAGAAAGATTATTCTTTGTGGAAAGCAACCCGTCGGCTCCAAAGACCAGTTAAACGTATTCCTCCTCTTAAGGATAAATCTGGGAACTGGATAAGAAAGGAGGATGAGAAAGCTGAGCTATTTGCTAGATATCTCTACGAAACATTTATGCCACATAATATTAGGAGTAATATCACGCCACAAATAACATTGCTACCTGAGCAACAGATTAAGTTTTGCTCGCCTTATGAAGTAGCAGTACAAATCGACACAAACATCAATCCCAATAAATCGCCTGGTATTGATGGAATTTCTCCCAAAGTGCTATGCGAACTCTCCCGTAAAGGAATAGTTCTTTTAACCTATTTGTTTAACGCTTGCTTTCGTCTCCGGCATATACCAGAATGCTTCAAGACTGCACAAATAATTATGATAAAGAAACCAAATAAACCGGACGAGGAAGTGGAGTCATACAGGCCCATTTCTCTACTGCCTTCAATTTCAAAATTATTTGAAAAATTATTACTGAAGAGAATTCAGCAGTTCACAGAAGTCAAGCTACCGAATGAACAGTTTGGCTTCCGATGTAATCATTCCACTACACAACAGATACATCGTGTGTGGTCAGTAATTAGTAACGCCCTTGAGGAAAAAAAATACTGCTCAGTAGTATTTCTAGATGTCGCCCAGGCATTCGATCGGGTATGGCATGAAGGATTAATGTCTAAACTTAGTAGTTGCTTACCAGCTAATTACGTCTGGCTGCTACGATCGTACCTGTCCGGTAGGAAGTTCCGCGTTTCCCACGAGGAAGAAAAATCCAGCTTCTACGACATACAAGCCGGGGTGCCTCAGGGTAGTGTTCTCGGTCCCTTGCTTTACCTTATGTTCACTGCTGATGTTCCAAAAATTGAAGGTACTACGCTTGCTATGTTCGCCGATGATACCGCAATTCTTGCTGTCGCTAACACACAAGTAGAGGCCAATTGTATACTACAAGACGCGCTTGACAAGACGGTCTTGTGGATGCAGAATTGGAAAATCAAGTTAAACGAGGCAAAATCAGTTCATGTCACCTACGGAATGCGTCCGATTGACACACATCAGGGTGTTTACATCAATGGTAAACAGATACCAACATCTGCCTCAGCTAAATATCTAGGCATGCACCTAGACACAAGGTTAACCTGGAAGTCCCATATTACGGCCAAGGCCGATCAAATTAGTGCCAGAATTCGCCAACTTTATTGGCTATTAGGACATAACTCGAAGTTAAGTCTGTATCATAAAAGGCTGATTTACCTTACTATGATAAAACCGATTTGGACCTACGGTTCGGAACTCTGGGGATGTGCTGCAACTTCAAATCGTGCAATCATCCAGAGAGCACAGAACAAAGTTGTACGCTTGATCACAAGAGCTAGGTGGTTCCAGCGTAATGATGATTTACATCGGGATCTGCAGTTGAAGAATGTGGATGAAACAATTCGCGATTCTGCATTTCGGCATCAACAGCGTCTAGTAGCTCATGTAAATATAGAAGCACAAAAATTGCTGATTACGAGAACTCGTAGGCTGCAGCGGCTTAAACCGCATGATCTACTGCATTTGTAAACTATATATATCATGTACTAGTAGGGCATACCACTGGGCTATGCTTCTACATTATTATGTTTCTTTTCGTATTTAAATAATGTCTCTATAATTATTACTTATTTAAGATCCTTATTTTCTTAAGATTGTAATATAAAATAAAATAAAAAAAAAAAAAAACTTTGGCTTAAGACTTTCCGTTCCAAGAGGTAAAGAACTCAAATATCAGCTATTGACGAAACGCATAGCGATGTCTGTTCCTCTGGGGTGCCAACTTATTGGCCTACAGATCCAAATAAAATTCCAGATTTACTGGACTTTTTTATTATTAAAGGTATTCCAACAGTCTTCACTGTTGTTAGAGCAGATAATGAGTTACCATCAGATCATTCGTTAGTTTTACTGTCTATTAGTGACCAGATAGTAAAAAAAGTATCCAAACCAAAATTATACAACGGATCTACAAACTGGGAACTATTTAGAGAATATCTCGGAAATGATACCAATTTAAGAATATCACTTAAGACTACCGATGATATCGATAATGCAGTGGATTACTTCATTAAGGTCACTCAACAGTCGGCTTGGAAGGCTACAATAATAATTAGCAAATGTCAACCGGTGCTTTATTATCCTCAACACATCAAAGCAGAGATAAATCTACGAAGAAAATTGAGGAAGCAGTGGCAAATATTCAGAGACCCTGCGCATAAAACTGCATTGAACAAACAGACGAAACTCGTTAAACGGTTGTTGCAGGATTTAAAGAATAAATCACTCGATGAGCAACTGACCAATTGATCACCTCTAGCGCAACATAATTTCTCTTTGTGGAAAGCTGCCCGGAACCTTAAAGGACCAAAACCATCTGTTTGCCCTATAGGGAAACCGGATCGTAGCTGGGCTCGTGCCGATGTTGAAAAATCAGAACTGTTTGGCGAATGCTTCGGATTATTCATAAAATTGAAAAATCCCTGGATGAGAAAACGGTGTGCGATACCGTATTTTTATATATGTGTAAGCCAAGCATTCGATCGAGTTTGGCACGATGGTCTATTGCAAAAACTTCGACGTCATTTTCCCTATCAACTAGCTGAATTATTCCGGTCGTATTTAAACGAAAGATATTTCTACATTAAATATGGTGATGACGAATCAAGTATATATCCGGTTCGAACAGGTGTTCCTTAGGAGAGTGTATTTGAACCGCTTCTCTACCTTATCTACACAGCGGATATTCTCCTATTACATCGCACGTTGATATAGCAACTTTCGCCGATGACACAGCGATCTTGTGTTCAATTAAATGTCTAAAAGTTGCGCGTAATAACCTGCAGACAGCAGTCAATAAAGTAACATCTTGGTGCAAATTATGGAAGATAAATGAGGGGTAAATCATCTCGAGTAGTTTTCACTAACCGAAGAATCGATTTATCCGGAAATATAATGATGAATGGAGTGGAGATCCCTCAGAAAGAAGATGTAAAGTATCTCGGTATACATCTCGACAAACGCTTGATTTGGATGAAGCTCATTATAGCGAAATGAGTTGAACATCAAGCCGCGGCAACTGTACTGGCTGCTGGGTAAGACTAGTAAGAGATCAATAGTACCTCTTGAAAACAAGCTGCTACTTTATAAGCAAATTCTTAAACCAGAGTCAGGCAATACACCTGTCAATTATAGGGCTATGCCGAAAACAGCAACATATCAATTATGCAGAGAGTACAGAATAAGTTATTACGCACGATCATCTCTGCTCCATGATGGTACGCATAACCAACATCACGATCCATGAAGATCTTGGAGTTGAATTTGTAAAGAATGTGAAATAGCAACTGCTGCTCGACGGTATGCTGCCCGATTGAAAGAACATCCTAATAGTACAACAAAATAACTTCTTGACCCGAGCGAGGGACATAGGGTGAATAGAAAGCGACTTCAAGATCTCATATAGCTTATAAATGTATAAATAGTATGTGTAAGTACGTGACGTGTAGAGATGTATATGCGGGCGTGGGTGCGGGTGCGTGTATGTGTGGTACGTATGCGTTCGTGAGAATACAACAGTATGTGTGTATGTATTTCGTATATACATATATAAGTTAATTTTAGCACCCTTCACTAGATGGGTTGCTTAACTGATTCCATAGATTACCAAATAATTGATAAGACCAGGTGTAAAATAGCGAGAAAAAAAAAAGAAAAAAGAGAAAAATTCAGATAATGATACGAGTTTCATTCTCAGATTTGTTTTATTATTCTGGAAATTTGTCCCCAGCATGAAGAAAACAATTAACTATATATAATATTAGGAAGTATACCAAACTATTTACTCTTTCGATATTGCTTCTCTTTCTATTCCCTCTTCTTTTTGCTGATGACATTTTAGTTTATTCCACCTCAGATGATCTGTCTTCCGCCACCAACGAGTTAAGTCATTCATTGTCCCTTCTTTAGCATTGCTCTCTCTACTCTCCACCTTTCTCTTTCGCCTTCCAAGTCTTCCTGTATGATTTTTGCTCTCCGCCCCTATCTGGTACACCTATTCCGACTGTTAATTTCATATGTTACCTAGGTCTTTTGTTAAATAGTCGCCTTACATTTCATGAACATATTAATTATATATCTATAATTCCTCGATCGAAAGACTTAATCTCCTCAAATCTTTATCTCCGCTCAGATGGGGTGATGACCCGTGCATTTTATTATTTCTATGTAAATCAATTATTCGGTCCAAACTCGACTATTGTTCGTTCATTTATGGCAATGCCTCCAAAACTCTCCTTTCGAAACTTGACGTAATTCAGAATTCCTGCCTTCGTCTATGCATTGGCACTTTTTAAAATCTTCTCCTATTCCTGCGATTCTATCCGAATCTTCCACTAAACCTCTATCCATTCATCGTTCACTCCTCGGTTATCGGTTTTTTAATAAAACGCCTCCCCATTTTGTCATGCAATATTATTCCTTCCTATCTTCATATCAAAAATCATTGGCGCTTGCCGCCTTATAGAATTCCGATTTTATCGCATATAGCTGCTCGAGTTTCCAATTTTTCTCGTTACGTTTCCTCTTATAACTGTCTTCCTTACTTTTCTTTCGATTTTAATAGCACATGGCACCCCATCAATTTTTTCTCCCTTCCAGTCCGAGCTAATTCTTCCTCTTCTAATGTAGTTAACTTCGAATTCCTTCAGCTGCTGAACTCTTCTTTTCCTTCCCATGCCTTAATCTTCTCGGATAGCTCCAAGAGTGATGGAGCGCGAGTGGTGCGTATACGTCTCCTACGTTCCTGCACTCTGAATCTTTCAGACTTCCTTCTTTCTGCTCCATCTTCTCGGCCAAGTCGATCTCAATTCTTCGTGCAATTCATTTCATATTCTCTACGAGTGGGGTTCACAAATTCCTGATCGTTTCTGATGCTAAAGGCGTTCTTCAAGCCATCTTCTCTCCTTCTTCTCATACTTCTGACGGTATCATCCTCTCTATTCGATCTCTTATCTCCTCGTTGTTCTCGTCCCGTTCCATTCTCATAGACTTTCTATGGGTTCCTAGTCATTCCAACATAGAGGGCAATGACTCAGCTGACTCTTTAGCTCGCTCAGCCGCCCGCATTGGTCCTTTCCTCGACTCTTTACCTTCCTCAGACATTCTTTCTCTATCACGCTCTAATCATTCCATACTTTGGTTTGACATGTATCTATCTTTATTCTCAAATCGCTTTTCACAGTACCGTCTTATTCAACCGTTTTTTTCCTACCTTGGTTTCGATCTATTCCTATCTGTCGTCGTCCCACTGTTGTTTCCTTAATTAGGCTTAGAATCAATCATTCTCTACTCCCCTCTTCTCGCTTTCGTTTTTCTTTAACTCTTTCTCTTTTCTGCTCTCTTCACGCTTCTGAGCCTTCTTATATTTGTGATTCAAATCACATCCTATTCGAATGTTCTGCACTCTCTAACGAACGCTCCTTTCTTTACGCTCAACTTTTAGTTTTGGGTCTTACTACTCCCTTTAACGCTACCTATATCCTTTCCTTCCCATTGCCTTCAGTTATTCCGTTGCTGTTGTCCTTTATCTTTTCCATTTCTGACCGCCTGGCTATTTAGTTCTATCTCTTAATTTTTCATGTTGTTGGGTCAAGGTCGTTGGTGCCCCCGGGGTAGGAAAAAAAAAACCAAGCTGTCGAAATCATTATCATTGTAGTGTAAAGAGTAAGATTCAAAGTTTCTTTCGCTTCCAAAATGACTAAAATTTTTCCGTATTTACATTTTAAAATCCTAATTATATTCCTCGGTCCAATGGTTGAAAAACAGAAGTAATATAAGGAGGGGGGAGGGATACTAATTTATTGCGAGATAAATGATTAGTGCGGCAACGATAATAAAATTTATCGATTTTTCATTAACAGTTCTCTATTCCATTTGTGTCGAAAAATTCATCATAGTTTAGGGTGACCGTGCGTGTTCTTGTGTTATAATCCAATGGTGGTACAAGTTTAAGCTTTCTTCAGAGAGCAAGGTTTTTTGGATTTCCCAGTAACTAATAATTTTTTATATTCACTACCCGTCACGTTGATAGCAGTCACACTCGTAATTCTTTTTTTCAATAATTTTCCTGAAGCACAAGTTTCGCCCCGTAAATTTTACAGTTCTGTCTGCAGTCAAACGATGAAATGAGAGCCTGTTTCATCAGCACTGAAGGTACCGTTTTATCAGTATCATCTTTCCTCAAAGGTCTAACTAATTTTCTGAAATTCTAGCTGGAACACCGACACTTTTTCCCCACGGATCTCCGAAGAGACAATAAGATGTCGGTTATGAAATCGTTGTACCTACGACGCCGAACATTGAAAATCAAGCACAGTTAGTTTATCGGAAAATTTATTAACTTGCTCTTGTGAAATTGGTCTGTAGACGGGGCCCTTATTCTTCTATTAGGATTTGTGACCCCCATTTTACGCAAATTTTTTTCAAGCTCAGAATATTTACTCTTACGCGAATTTTTCACGATTTTCTTTTGCCTTCTCAAAAAAAAACAAAACAACGAAAAAAAATTATTTCCGACTTTTTTTAATTGTTGAAATTGGAGTACACTTTTTGCTAAATCTTTAATTTTCTAAAAGGTAAAATAATATGAGCTTTTTCTTTAACGGATTGTCATATTGAGAAAATATTCTTTAGGAACAAACTTGAAAAATGTTAAACAGAACACGCTTGAATAACAAAAACCGGGAAACAGGCACGTTTATGATTTACACAGCATCCATATTCATAAAACAAAGAATAACGGTACAGTGCCAACCGCCTAAATATGAAATATGGGTAATCCAGAGTATACAATATATTATTTTAATCCTAAGTAAATGGGATGTGTGAAATTCGTTTAATGAAAAAATTTAATGCACCATGAGAGAAAAAATATCTATACATTTCGCAAAATCTGACTGCAATGATCTCGAAACGATGGCATTGAAAGAAGCGGAAATAGTGTATCTTTTTCAGTTATTCATTAATCCTATAAAAAAAAACGAAAAAATCCGTCAGTAATGCGACGAAGCGAAAATACGGAAGGATGAAAATAGCGATGACAAAAAAAAAAACGGTGGCAGTTGAAAATTAACATCAACATATTTCGCCGATGTATTTAACGATCGTTATACTCTGGGTAAAGGTCCTTGGTTGACGAGCCCAAAAAAAAAAACAAAAAACGATCGTTATAAAAGATTATCTTTCGTCGGGAGAGGTCGAATTGGTTCCCGGGTAAGATTTTGCTGGTCGAATTGGTTCTCGTTCTATGTTGAAGTTTTTTTTTATTTTTATTATTATTATTATTATTATTATTATTATTATTATTATTATTATTATTATTATTATTATTATTATTATTATTATTATTATTATTATTATTATTATTATTATTATTATTATTATTATTATTATTATTATTATTATTATTATTATTATTATTATTATTATTATTATTATTATTATTATTATTATTTTTTTTTTTTTTTTTTTTTTTTTTTTAAATAAAGCGTATATTTCAGAAATATGTGTATAAAGTTGCAAAGGACTATATGTAAGTAAAGTGTAAACGATAATACAATTTAAATATTCTATAAATGTTTAAAGAAAGAAATAACAGAAATATATGTGTGTGAAAGATGGTCCTTTGCGAGTGTACTTATAAGTAATTAGAGGCAATAGTCAGGATGAGAAACATAGTCCCGACTAATACCAAGTGTATGCACAAGAATATTAGTATCTGCTTAGAGTCTACTCGTATAATACAACTTATAACTTTTATAATGCTTGCCTTAAAATATAAGGTAATAGTAAGATAATTTTTTTTTATTTTTTTTTTTTTTTTTTTTTACGGTACATTGGGATCACGTTTGACTTCGCTTATGTTAAATTATTTTTATAAGAACATAATTTAATTACTTATATTTTAAGAATTACTTAGTGTAACAATTGTTGTTATAAGATAAACTTATTACATATATACATACAAATGAAAACGAAAACGAAATGCTGAAGAAAACAGATCCAGGATATGCTACACTATATTAGAGCGGCTAACCTATTAAAACACTTCTGATCTTGCACTGATCCATGTGCTGTAATAATCCCGGCAATTACACACAGCACATGGACCATATAAATTTAGGGGAGAAAAAAATCGACCGCATCCCTTTCGTCTATGGAAGCTTCTTTTTCCAGTAAAAAAAGATCGAAATACGATTTTTGCTAAATCTGTCTATAAAAATTTTCGAAGCTAAATGTTGAGCCGCCATGTCGTTGTTTATATGCGCCAACATTTTTGGTTGCAATAACCGATTTTCGCTATAACCGACTTAGAAATCAGCTTAAAAATTTATTCAATTGTGCCAACTAAATTCGTCGCCGTAGACCGTAGATCAACCGATGTTATATCTGATTTTCTCTCAGTATTCTATATTTTAAATATAAAATATTTCACGAATATTCTACGATCGTTTTAAAATGTGTTTCTGTAAACGCGTTTAATTTTATCGAAAAAGAATAAAATTAAAAATAACAGACACTAAATTAACTTTAATTGGAAACAGAAAGAATTGTATATTAATTACGATGGATTTAGTGTATCAAATGTTTCGAATTTGTAATTTAGACTTCTGTAGATACCAAAAACATTTATAAATACTTCATATTAAGTTACAATTATTGGAATTATCAGTTTCTGTATTTCTTGACATATACATATACGAATGAAAATATTGTATAGTTAACAGAAATGCGGACTTTTCTCTTATTCCCCCCACACATAGTTTTCTCACTCTTCAACCGTGCTGCTTGATGTTATAGTTTATATTCACACATTCTGTTCATTTCAGTTGAGGTCGATCATCCAAAACTCGTTCATAAGTGCTTATAACCGGAGTACTAGGTGTAATTTCTATTAATTGCTCAACGTACCAAACTGATCCGCTATAAAAACTTACATGATATTTAAGTTATTATTACTATTTTTATTATTTTATTAACACAATTCCAAAAATTTAAATTATCGGGTAATTTATAATTTCATATATACCGGTAGTATTAGTTTTTGTTAATGTTGATTTTTAATTATATTTATATTTCATGTTTGCATTGTAAATTATGTAATGTTTTAATTCATCATATTAATTTCATATTCTGTACTTGTTCATACAAAACAGTTCCATTTATACTAACAATAGGAGGTAAGATACAAAAAAATTATTACAACCTGCAACATTTTAAAAAAATTCTTTTTGTTTTACATTAATATTTTTCGTATATTTTTTTTTTAGTAATAATATCGTCGCTTATTAATTTAGTTCCGAGAAATTAATACGAAAGAAAAAGCGATTAAATTTTTTCAAGAAAGGGGAATTTTACATCAAAAAAAGAGTGTGCAGAATGATCATGAAATAACACTTTTTTTTTTAAGTGATAAAGATGATCGATTTTTTGTAAAATATTTTTATAATCAATACTTTTATAATAATACACTGTTTAATATTATTTTTGTAAATTATTTTAATAAACTATTTAATATGCAAATTATTTTTATAATTAATACTATATATAAGTAACGTTTTCTCGCACGAATGCGAAAACAAATTCAATTAAATTGATGGACTAAGAAAAAAGACCCCAGAAATGTGTTATACACTATCATCATCATCTGTGTGTCAGTCTTGCGGCTGGTTCGCACCATGCACCAATCGTCTCCTCACTAACGGGCTTCGTAGTGACTGACTACATATGAGTTATTCGTACGCAGTTTGTCACTACAAAACGTGTTGGTGGTTTTTACTTTGTATATTATATATATATATGTATATATTTCTATTATGCGCATTTTTTTTTTTTTTTCATATATAATACTAAATTTATCTTCATTATTATGATTTTTTTTTTGGTTTCTAGCTGAAGGTGGAAAATTCCCGAAAATTTTTCTGATACATTTATGTTTTTTTTTTTAATGTTTTTTTTAGTGTTTTATTTTTTTATAGTATTTACAATTTTATTACTTCATCAACTATTTAACAAACGGGATGTACGAGAATTTTAGTCCTATTGAGTTTTAACAAGCGCCGACAGAAATAGGGATTAATTTAAAATTTTCAATAAAATATTTAACTGACATGCACGTCTAATTAACATGTACATATATTTTCTCTGCTGTTAAATACTTTTTTATTGAAAATTTTTTAAGACCAGTTTTCATGATGTCTTCCAATTTCGTATTAAGCTTTTCGCGACAACACTTTCGGTAATTAAATTCGAAAGTGAGAAAGACACATAGTACAATATTGTATCGTGATTTTTAAGTTTTCTGATAATACACACACTTGCCGTTAATTTGATGCAATTTATACACGACTATTCGTGCATGCACAGCGTAACTTATAGAGAAACGGTAGAACTTTATGAATATACAAACAAGGAGAAGAAAAAAAAAAGTCGATAATTAGAAGAAACAAGGATAGCGCGGATTTTCTTTTTTTGTTCGAGATACAACAGTAAGTTTTTGTATTTCAACTGTTGAAGGGTGACAAAATTTTGTACACTTTGGTGTTGGTAAAGCGATAGTTTAGATTACTCTGAGGGTCTGGTCGTTCTGAAACTCCAGTTGCATCGTTAGTTTACAAGTCTTCACCGCCTAGAAAAGTAGCTTTTGGTAAAGTTATCAAACTTCGAAATTTCAAATCTCGACAAAATGAAATCGCTTACTAGTCAGAATGAAATCGAATTAAACACCAGAGAAATTTGGTAGAGGTTGCCGAGTGTAGGGAACCGGTTCTCGACTGTTACGGACTCTCGTTTAAATTTCAAAAAGATCACTTTACTCGCATCCGGTCCCTCTGTTATTCTTTTGGCGACGTTGTGCGCGACTTCTAGTTACTTCCACTTTTGTAACATTTTCGTTTCACCTTTTTACCCATTCCGTATGACAACAGCAGAAGTTTCCATAGAGAAATAACAAACTCTCCAGATTACACTATCACTTCTCACTCTGCTTACAAACACTGCGGTTTTAGAGTGTATTTCGATGCAGGCATTTCTACTGAAGCCGTTGCGGAACGACATAATCAGGATGTCTCGATTCATTTTACAAAGCCAATTTAAAAAAATTTTTGAAAATTTTGTTCATACACGTTGTTATAACGCTTCTAGAGACTACTGTTCCCTTCGGTCAACTGTGTGTCTTCGGTTAGGTAAAAACTCGAAAAAATTCGCTGATACGAGAGAAATCGTCAAAAAAAGGAAAAAAACAACATAATATAAAAAAAAAATTATAACTTTTTTCATTATTGGCTAATTTTTTGTTTTTTCCGATAACGTTGTTATCTTCCACGTTGGTGATGGATTTCCCTGAATTTATCTACACGATCTTTAAAAAATATCCGCAACTTACTGTGCGACTTTCTCCTTTCGACCAGAGAGACCGGACTTAACGGATTTTCAAAAAAATTTATGAGATAATCGCTTTTTTAGCCAGTCAAAAATCAGAAACGCCCATCTTCGCTTGATGTTTACCACAGCGTACACGTAAGTTCTATAGCGGTAGTATTAGAGAAGGTGTACGTAGGTGAGGCCAGCATTTTTTCTTTTCGGAAAAATCAATAGGACGAGGAAAATTTCTTACCTCAGCCGGTTTATCGTCTGTCTAGGACGTCGTAGTTGCTTACTGCGTCATCGAAGAACGATAAAAAATACATTTAACGGCGGCAAGGCAAATGCACTGAACGAGTATAGAGAGGATAAAAAAAACTAATATCAAAGTATAAGACGGAAGAGCATTAGAAGCGGGGGGAATATAAGCTGCCCCGGCGGATTTATTATGGTAAGAAGGCAGTTGTTGTTGAAAAGTAAAAAATATCAAACAGTCCAAAAAAAAAAAAAAAAAAAAAAACGAAAAAAAAAGAAAGAAAAATACGACAAAGTAATAAAAAAAGTAAAACGGTAGCGACCGACGAGGTAATAAGGATGTAGACGGTAAGATTTTGTGCGGTGGAAAAAGCACGTGGTACGAAACTTAGCCAGTTAATTTGGAAAGAGGATCTCGGGTCTCGGTGATTCAATTGTTATTATTATTGCGGGCGGCGGCTTGGCTAACTTTTAAACTTTCAGTGGCTCGGAATAATTGCGGGACCATTCGTCGGACAAAAAACTAATTTGCCACGGATCATCAACTTCCGGCTGTCCAAATGACGTAGTAGACGGTTCTCCTCTCTTCAGACGGGTAAGAAGCGCGCCTTGTAATATTGCCGCACAGGCTTTCGATAAATAACGAAATTATCAGTCATCTCATAGGCTGCCGCTTAATGACGTCATTAATTTACCGTGATTTACTTCAGACAAATACATACATACGTATAGGTATAATAATATGCGTTGCATGTAAGTATTTAAACGTTCGAAAAGTATTCTTCCGAAATTTCCTAATAGACTTGATATATGATGATATATTGAATGTCGAAAACCGCAAACTGTCTCGGACACGATCAAAATTTAGATGAGCATTATTAACTGAGGAACCGGTAAAAGCGCTCCTGACAAATGTGTAATCCGTTCTGGGTTATAATCTTAAAAGTTATTCAGGGTAATTAGCCATTGCGCGAAACGTCCCTACATGTTACCGCCGTTCTACTGCTGTTGCAAACAAACGAAAATTTGGTCTAACGGTTTCTCTGATGAATAACGCGTACTCGCGAAATTCTATTCTTACCTTTTTTTCCCCTTTATTTTGGGCTGGTCAGCGTCGGACTTTTACTGATCATCCTAGAGGAAATGTCTTGAAAGGTTGGAGGAAACGGATAACCAAAGACAGAGTGATATTTAATTTATCGGAACATTTTTGTTATAAGCTGGAGAGACAATCCGTTGTAATATTGTTTAGCAGCCGATTATTTTAAAGTCCAACTTTTGGCCCGGTGTTTTTTATATTACTGATAGAACTAGCCGTTCTATGCTGTTAAGTCTCTTACGTCTATGTGACATTGCTTCATCTTATACTATCCCCTTCGTTTGTAAATCTTGTCGCTTCTGCCGCTGGTAGGAAAATTGCAAAAGCTAATAAACAAGCATGAAATCTGCAATTAAACGACACGGCCACTATAAACTGTCGGCTTCTCGGAGTATACGCGCTCACTCGTTACAGTCGATTCACAGCCATTTGGTATTTGAGAAATAAAAGTAAAATAAACCGAACATTTATTCAATGAAATTATAAAATTTGTAAAATTCACTTCAAAAACCGCGGTATACTTTCCGGAATGATAATGTGTACAACATAATGTACGCGCTAATTAGATGTGAAAAAATTATCGCAGTTCTTGTTGAAAATACATTTAGATTTTTGTAGTTGTTGGTTTTTTTTTTTTTGCTTTTTTTTTTTTTTAACGTTTAACATATTGTTATTTCGATTAAGGTAGTAGTAGTAATATTGTGTTCTTTAACATCGCGATATGAAGCCTGGATTTACTTTTGAACGGTAACATGAACGAGGAAAAAGTTATATAGTTCGTTTTTTCGCATAACCAGAGTTCGATTCTTAAGGTTATTTTCCCGATTCAATGAAAAAAAAATTAACCAAAAAACCAAGTTTACCCGAGAATGCAGAAGTTTAGTTTCTGTAATTTTTTATCGATTTTGTTCCGTTGCGGGAAGCAGTGTCACGATGTTCCTCCTCCGGGAAACTGACGACAGATAAAAGCGGCAATGCAAAGCAGAATGCGGTTACACATTTATTTACGCCATTCGTAGAAAAACCCTTCCAGGGATACAAGATTACATTTGTAAGCGAACGCCTTGCTGACCGTTAGGGAATAGGTTTCGTCGATATTTCTCAGTCGTTAAAAAATTAGGCATCACGCATATCCCTCTCCAATGATTACCCGTTACGCAGGACTTGTCCTCTCGCTACTGGAACATTTGCAGTCGTCATACGCTCTCTCCTAGTCGCTCTTTGTCGATATCTCGCGTACCCCTGTAAATCTGAACATTCCAAACCTTGCTGTGTCTATGTGGAATACACCACGTTTTGTTCGCAACTCGCACGACTGACACTGCAGTAAGTTAAGCGGTCTCAATGGAAAATCAAAAAAAAAAAAGGGGAATGCTAAAAGGTCGCTTCCGTAAAGTTGTGAACAGAAAAATGCGAAAACACTATTTTATCCCAGCTGGCTAAATAAATAAATAATTTTTTTCGTCTGACGTACTAGTCGTTGCCGCGGTCAGTTTGTAAAGTTGCCCGTTGTCGGCAGTTTGTAAATTTCAGCAGTAGCTATTTGCTTACAAGTGCAGTATATGTGCTTTATAAGTGTCGCTTCTCCTGCTTTGGTATTATTGTAAAACTTTGAAATTTACTTTATGGATTTTTCGGTAGTACATTTTTTTTCTTCAGTTTAATACCAAATTATATATATACATTTATATTAATCGAATATTTAATTTTTTTCAAAGCCGTAAAAATCTCTTTTTATATTAATTAGAGAGAAAACTATAATTTGTTAAAATTATATGAAATATTAAAATAAATATACAAATATAACAAACGACAATAAATTGTACATAACATGGAGTTTTTTTTTGGACGCGCCAGCCGCTACGATCTAATAGCAGAAGGCTTAACTCACACGGACCACTTTTGAATCACAATTTTGTGGTCGTTTGAAGAGCCACACGTTGCGACTTTAGAGCTGACGACAGAGAGTGGTCCGTCTGAGTAGTACTATTTTATTTCCCATCATTTTTATGTTAACAATAATATTACTCATGACCGTCCACTTTCCTGCTGCGATCGAAAAGGGTTCGTGTGAGTTAAGCTTAAGATGAAATAAGTTGCCGAGTTAAATAGCCAGGCGATTCGAAATAAAAAAAACCCAAACGATTGTAACAAGGGAATAATTGATGAAGATAGGAAGGAAAGAATGATGGATGTAGCAGGATGTGTCAGCAGCTTAGTATATAGATAAGCACGTTCGACAGAGAAAGGCGATCATTCAAAGAAGGTGTGAATAAAGTCACGCATCAGAGATTAAGAGAAAATCGAAAATGAGACAAGGGAGGGGGAATTTTGCCTCTAATTAAACAAACAATAATAGAATGACGGCACGGAGGAATGAAATAAAACTAAGGATTAGGAATCATCGGCTGTATAAAGAGGTAATGAGAAGGACGATTTTTTCTTTTTTTTTTTTTTTTTTTACCCCAATTCCAAAATTATGGATGAGGAAATATATTTATTAAAATATGTGCGTTCAAAGAACAGGAAACTAGCGTACATAAAAAGAATGATGGGTGCAAATGAATGTGTAACTTAAACGAAACGAAATAAAGGTGGTGTGTGCAGTAGTTCCTTGCAAGATGTACTTAGATTATTGGAAGGAAACGAGATGAAAAACATAGTCCCGTCACCGACCAAGTTGTATGAACCATGTATAAAGGATAAAAGGGCGAGTTTATAAAAGTAGAAACATGTAAATATACTGTATTATAGAAATATATGTTCTTGAATATAACTTAACAATAATACATAGCGTAAATTAAGCATGCCGAAGAGGCTACGCCGCTCAAGTAGATCGAGTTAACGGTTGAATTAGTGTGTAGAGAAAGCTACTGATTACGTAGAGTAAATTTAAGGCACATAGCTCTTTCAGCATACTGCAGGAAGACCGCATGGTTACTTTTCTAAAGAGTAGAGGATGTATGGAATGAAGCCAAAATATTATAAGTTTTACGAATGCCGAAGAAGGCAGGACATTCAAACAAAAAATGTTTAACATCATCAGTAACACCCGATGAACACAGAGTACAAGATGGAGCATCAGCAAGCTTAAACCTAACGAAATAGGATTAGAACTAGCCATGCCCAGATATGATACCTGTGAATTGAAAAAATTGATCTTCATATCTTTAATTTTTAGACGCAATGAAACATCTGGCAGGAACTCGGAAGTTTTCCTGCCAGTGTGGGTCAGTGTCCCACCGAAATAATTAGCTCAGCAACGAGTTTCTTAAAAAGTTTATTAGAAATAGGCTGCTGAATTCTTAGAAAATTATTTTCCAGAAGCTTCAATTGTTTCATAGAGTTTAGGTCACCAACCAACCTGTGTTTACTAATCATCGCCCTACCAATGAAATACAAATCCATTGGCGGGATAATGCTAATCAAACAGGCTGCAGATGTTGGAGAGGTTTTATAAAGCGAGGCAAAACGTAAAAGGAATTTTCCTTGTTGAGGGTTAACCCTTGAAAGGATTCTTTTATTAACGTAAACAGCGGCACCATACCCATATAAGGCTTGACTTAAACCTTTATAGAATATGTACCGCTCCCTATAAGACAATTCCCAGGCATTTCGTTGAATTCTGGCTAACTTAATAAAAAGAGCATCATCACACTTTGCAGTAATAATGTTGTAATGGGGAATGAAGGTGAGATTTTCATCTACAGTCACTCCTAAGTACTTTAAGTAACAAGTATAGCTGATGGGTTGTCCGAAAACTAGCAGAAGGTCAGCTATCTGTCCAGCAAGTTCACGATCACCAAACACCGAGAAACTGCATTTGGGAGAGAAGAGAACTCCAGACCGAAGTCACCAACAACTTCCTCCAGATATTTCGAAACGATTTAAATTTGTTTGAATGGGTAGTTTCGATGGACGTCAAAAACTAAACAAAGATCGTCGGCATAAGAAATTAAGACACACTTGTTATTAACGGATTTACAAAATTCTTCAGCTCTACGGTGAACCACAGAGTATAGCAAATTCCATAGAGTAGGACCTAAGACAGATCCGTGCACATGTGTCCTTCTTAGAGAGGTAGGAGAAGCCCATCTCCCGACCTGCAACTCCATCATTAAAGTAATTGATAATTAGATTGATTATATACGAATTGAAATTATTTCTTACCATGATACCAATTATTTCAGACCATCTGCAATTGTCAAAGGTCGTCTTGATATCATAGGAGAGATGACAACCGTAGACCTGCCAACAACGGTTGAGTACTTAATTTGAGAAACAAGTTTAAGTACCGCACCCTCCGAAGAAAACCTTGTAAGAAAACCGAACTGATTAGAATGAAGCAGGTTTTTGTTGGACACCTCGTCCAAAATAAATCTGTGAACAACCCTGAGAAATATCTAGCCAATTGAATTCAGCAGGGATATCAGGCGATAGCTGCTAGTTAAGGAGAGATATTTTCCAAGACTTGGAAAGCAGCTTGATATCAGCCACTCTTTCCAGTACTGCGGAAACACCTGCAATTGAATACATCTAAAAAAGAGCGCGAAGAAAAGAGTTGGAAATTTCTTATTTAGAAATTTCATAAGTTTATTGTTTATTTTAACAGAAGAAGATGCTTTTTTTGTTTTTTAATTTTTTAATTATATTATCTAGCGTGTCTTTGCTGAAGGAAGGCAACACTGAGTTGTTAATATAGACACAAAATCAGGCAGCTGCTCAGCTTTGTGAGGGAAAAAATGATCCAGGAAAAGCCCACACTTGTCAATTTCAGAACACAAAAGTCGCTGATGGGACCTTAAGTCAGGAATAGCCAGATATGGCACGACTTTAATCAACGGTTTATATGGCCTACCCCAGTCCGTGCTGTCGCTAACAAAGGTTTCCCAATGCACAAGCTTAGCCCTTGAAATCTCTTCCTTATATATTTCATTTAGTTCCCTTAAAACATTATTAATAAAAAATAATTTAACATATTTTTTTTCTTACGAACAATGTTAATCTTATCTTTAATATATTGAAGATTTTTATTCAACCAGTCCGTAGTGGGTGCCTTAATTGAGATGTGACTCCCACAAGCAAAACCAGTTCATTGCTCTGTTGGCTTTGCTTAATACCTTTAATAGAAGTCATGATACAATTATCGTTTAAGTTAGAAGAAAAACTATCAATACTGAATAATTAGAAGGACGATTAGAGAGCAGTGAAAAAAAAAATTTCTACAATCATAGTCAAAGAATAGGGAAATGATGTCGAGGAAAGGACCATTGAGGGGAGTCCGAACGAGCTATAAAGTCCGCTAATCGTTATTCTCGATGTCGGAACGACTACTAGTACCGGTCAAAAGAATCTATAAGGATAAAATGAGATTATAATGAGTTAGCAATAAGAAATCAAACTGCAGGAGTAATACTATTAGAAGAACGCAAGGGGGAGAGACAATAGTTTGGAGACACTTTTGGAATCACAGACAACGAAAAATTTACAGATTTCGCTTGTAGAGAAAATAAAATAGATAACACAGAAAACAGCGATCGATTCGGTTGAGAAGAAAGAACAAAATGGAGACGGTCTGAAAGCTTTATAGAATGATGAAGCGAGAGAGAGGTAAACACATACCACCCACACACCTCGTTATTATCGTAGGAACCGTACGTAAAGGTAATTTTACACGAGAAGAAAATGAGGAAGTAGACAAATGAAAAAAATTCATTTTTAATTACACTGTGAGATGTAGAATTGACACGGGAAGAGAGAGGGAAATTGTGGATATTTTTCAGGATATTTTGTAGTTTCACATTTTAATGTTAAGATGCGTATCTGGTAGTAGCACATTAATAAAGTTATTTTGTACTTCCAAGTGCATAAATAAAAGGCTTTTTTTAAAAAGTTTTTTTTTTATTTTTTTTATTTTTAACTTTTTTAGTCTGGACTTTTCATATGTATTTCAATAAAAAACAATAAATTATGAATTGTATTTTATTTTGCTTTATTTTATTCAGTATCTTGATTATGGGACATTTACAGAAATTTGTGTTACATTTTATTAAATAATGGATCACATTCTTTCAATTATATTGTCTTTTTTTTTTTTTTTTTTTTTTTTCATACAATACATACGGAATCCTTAGCACATGAAACACAATGTTTGACTAATAGCGGTTTTTCCATTGATATATCACATGACCGAAAAAAAAAAAAAAATTTTAAAACTTTCGATCTTTCGGCACCAGAAGTGTTTAGTTTTAAAGTTGGAAACCCAAATGTTCCAAAGTAAAGAAATATACGAGAATGGGTATTTTTTTAACCTTGTTCAAAATCTATAAAGCTGAGCCACAAACGGAGGCTACACGTCGCTTTTTGTGGTTTTTCAAACTTCCGGTAAACTTCCAATGTTTCGTTAAAAAAAAATGAAATACGAGTTTGCTCCCGACAAATAGCGCTCTTTCCAACAACAGTATATCATATGACCGGGAAAAAAAATATTTTTTTCCAAAAGTTCGAACTTTCGAAACCGCAAGAGGCTAATTTTAAAGTTGGAAACCTAGATGTTCCAAACCAAAGAAATATACGTGCATGTGCATATTTTCAACCTTGTTCAAAACTTTTAGCTATAGGACTTGCGTCGAAAGAGTGAGCTATGATACATTAGATCTTGCGCTTTTTTGAACTTTTCGTAAACTTCGAAAGTTTCATTAGAGACATAAAATATGGTTTTATTCTCGGCAAATGGCGATCTTTCAAATGATATATCACATGTACGAAAAAAAAAAAAAAAAAAATTCCAAAATTTCGAGCTTTCTGCGCCCCGAAAGTCTAATTTTGAAGTTGGAAACCCGGATATTGCATATTATTATATTGTCATCTATAACAATCATTTCTGCAAAAGGATACTTTTTTAATTCATCGGGAAGTAGGTGCAAAATCGTTCGCAAGATTCCCCCCAGACAGACAAAATGACCGGACAGAATGACAAAGCGAGTTAAATAAAAGGCTATGAAAAGGAAAATATATGTAAATATACGCTAAAAAATGAATAACGCGAATTGAGTATAAAAAAAAAAAACACCATCGGGTTAAGGTTTTTTTTTCTTCTTTTTCTTGTTTGGGTTTTTCCCTGGTGAAGTTAATATTACCGTTCTGAAATAAACAATATAGTATAAGACGGAATCGGGTTTCAATTAAATATTGATAACGCGAATAAACAACTTTTGGTGATTACAAGTAAGTTAAAAAAGAAGAAAATCAGACGATTTTCAAGTAATTTGTAAAAGTTCATTTTGGCATCTATTTCAAATACCGATGATATTGAGGATGAAGATGATAATATAAAAACTAATATTAATTTACAATAACTTCAGCGTAAACAATTTGTAATAATCCTACAATAAAAAATATCAATAATATAATTAAAATACCTTCTTCATAGCATAAGGTAGTTTCATCAATCATATGGCATTATGTATTTAAAAAGTTTGTTACAGGCTAACTTCAAATTTAAAATTTGGAATAATAAAACATATCTTTATACGGAATACACTAGATGATTATGATATCTCAATTAACTTACCAAGTGAAAAGAGTTCCTCTTGTTTTTATCCATACTGCAAAGGAAAATCCTGAAATTTATTGCCAATTGACTTCCTAGTAACATAAATTGAAACTGAAAATTTTTTTAAAACTATTTTTCTATGTCAGTCTTTCGTTGGGGTAATGAAAAATCACGTTTTGTTTTCACGTTACGTTTAAAACGTGTTACAAACATTTTCTTTTTTTTTCTTGCCGTTTTTAATTATCATGTTTTTTCCTCTTATTTTTTTGTTAAAAATCATGTAGGTGATCGAAATGTACTCTAGAAGACACAGCATCTTAATATCCAGTAGCGGCTTCTCCTCGGCGAGACCTGAATAAGGGTAAAAGAGCATTATGGAGGGAGGAGTCAGATATACACACTTTTTACGGTAAAAAAACATAAGCGCCGTTCTTTACCTAATGAATTTTTAATATGCCAACAAGTTACCCTTCTGTGATGTGCAGAATTTCTTATTTACGTATTCGACACTTTAAAAAGCACTGCGTACACATCGTGATCAGCTCAATCCAGTAAAAAGAGAATGGGTGATTATCTTAAAGAACACTTATACTGTTATTGATATTTTCCAACATCAGCTTACTCAGCAACGACGTCAGAACATTTTATGGTATTTTTTTTTTCTTTTTTTTTTTTTGTATTTTGAATGTGCTATTAAACCAAAAAAAAATCGCGTAAGATCTTCGCAATAAAATATATTAAAAGATAAAAAAGATTATTCGTATTCTCGTAGTGCTATTAATTTTGTATATATCTATTCATCAATCTATCTATCTATCTATCTATATATATATATATATATATATATATATATATATATATATATATAGGTATAGAGGTATATAAGAAAACAAAAAATATTCGGATTCAATCGTCGGCTGCAATAGACCGGTGAGTATAGATTTTGAAAAAAGAATAAATAAGGAGAAACTGGAAAAAGGATAAGAAAAATTGAGATGGATGAAAGTTTGTTTTTGAGCAAGGTTCGGGTAATGAAAAAATAAATAACGGAAACGATAATTTAGGAAAAGTTTGTTCAGGAAAAAAGGAAGAATATAGAAATAGAAGTTTAGGAAAGATTAAGATGCGTCGTGCTCTGTTTAAAGTTAGATCGATAGAGTTTAATAAAAACTTGGCCAAGTCGTAAAAACTATTTATTGCTTTAATAATAAACTGCCTGATGAAATATGTTTTTGATGGATGATACTTTAAACAAGTTTCTGCCAAAAAATTTCACCATTTCCCCATTAAGCTCTAATTTGTGAACATTTGAAATTTATTAACTGAAAATTTTTCCACATTAAATATCTTTGCGAAATGATTTAATCTGTAGGCGCGTCGAAAAAATCTGTGTCGAATTTTATTAACTGTTCCGGAATCGATAATGCAACATATTATAATTGCTATAATTTTTAGAGACTAGTCAGCTATGAATAGAGTAACCCGATGCAAGTGAAATTTTTCCTATATTTTCATTAGGCGGTAGCGAGCTTCGAACTAGTTCCTACCTGAATGAAACACCGCTGTACAATTACACCAAATGTGTAAGATCGATAACAAATTGGTAGCCCAAAACTAATCTCTTCAAATACCCAGCAACTGGTATTTACACGGTACTTATTTTCTACTTTAAAATGCAAAATTACTTTTATTCAACCTTACCGCTCGTCACACGACCGCCCTTCTATCTTACATTTCATTAGCCCGGCCCTTTCGACACTCAATAGCTTACATTTAGGGAAAAATTCAAAATGTAATTAAATGTCAATCGTAGAAATTAATAATAAATAATATTGTGATTTGTAACGAAGAAATAAAAAAACATAAAAACGATGTATATTTTTATATATTGATTTGTTTTGGCTTGTCCAACTAAAATGTCTATTAAATACTAATCTACAAACAATTATTCGATATTATTCCATTATCAGCTAAAAACGGAATATGCGAATTGAGCAAAAGTCGAATTTTTTTTCTTCCAAAATTTAAACCTAAATGTTTAACGACGCATACTTTAAACGCGTTGTAATATAATTTTTTCTCGTTTTCTATCGTACCAAATGACTCTAATGATGCAAACTACTGCCCTTTTCGAAGTTCTGATCCACTATCGTCGTTTACCTTCCGAACGAACTTACCGCCGCCCTATCTACCGCCCGGATTTCAAAAGCCTTCTTCAAGGAAAAAGAGGCCATCTTTTCTGCTGAGTGTTGTTTCATAAAGTTCTACACTAACCTGGCGGCTCCTCGGAACAGATCAAGTTTTATTTTCAAGCGCCAGGGTCAGAAAGATACGAAATTTTCTCCTTTAATTTTCTTTTACACGCAAATTCCAACTGATTATTAGATCAGATTTATGTCTAAATAATTCTAAAAAATCGCTTTAAATTCCGCAATAATTTTTGCAACAGATGAGAGCATTTGTTAACACTGAAATTTTGACCTCATATTTATGTGCCGACGCCGATTGCCGCTAACTGCCCCATTTACGCCGGGAACAGAACAACTATTATTTGTACAGCCTCACGGCGGTTTACAAAAAATTACTTTGTAAGAAGAGATCATTATCATCATTATCTCGGTGCCATGTCCGTTATCGAACGTTGGCTAACATTTGAGCAACCTTTCGTCCGTCTAGTACACATTCCGGAACAGTTCAATAGTGGATATCTGATACCATTGAATCAAGTTTTGTATCCACATCATTCTTCTTCTTTCCGCTGATCTTTTTCCAGCGATCTTTCCTTGCATCAGAAGTTGAAGTGTACTAGATCGCCTTGGATGGATGAGTCCGAAGTATTTTAGTTTTCTGTGTTTAATTTCTTTTATTACTTCTTTAGACTTATTTAATCGATTTAACACTTCTGAGTTTCGTATTTTGTCTGCCCATTTTATTTCAACTATCCTTCGGTATATCCACATCTCGAAGGCCTCATTCAGCACACCATACATGTAGTAACACCGAAAATATATGGAACATTTTACGCTTCACAATATTATCAATAATGCACTACTAAACAGCGCTAAAACTCGTCAAACGACCACTAATATTATTTATCGTCATTATGACCAAATATTATATGAACAATTTCCAGTAGTAGCTCTAAGATAACAAAGTGCGCATCTCACTGAAAAACGCAGAAGGTAAACTCACTTTTTTTGTAGTTCTGCAAATTATTTTCCTTCCAAACCGGTCCGTAGTTCGTGACAATTGTTTTTTGCTTTCACTATACCGTCAACAGCATGCTCTGTTTTTCAGATACACTTTATCCGATAACTCTGAAAATATTAAATTAACTGTTTCCTTTCTAAAAATTTAACCTTACACATATCCTCTTCCTAAATTTCAGTACAGGATTTTTATTCGTTGTCCTTTCTTATCGGGCGACTAGCCCCTATTGCTGTTAGCCAATGATTCTAATTAATAATGAACGTAATCAAGAAATCACGCAATCAAACACCAGTCATAACATAGTACGTAGTAGCATTTGGCCATTAGCATTGAAAATCAAATATTGGCTATATGCTTCAGAGAATTTACATGTCTACCATTACTGCTATTATCGAGTAGCAGCAGATGAATCATTGTTAAATTCACGTAATTCAAAAGTGTCGTGTCCTTCAACTGTTTTAACCGATGACTCGACTATTCACCTGCAAATCAATCGCTGTGCAAATATTGTCGTTTCGCCGATATAGTGCATTCGTCATCGTGCAAAGCAACTTGTTCTGGGCGACTTGAATTTTTGATTGTCGCCTTCGTTCAGTTTCATACTTACGCTCCGTACATCCATACGGATCGATTATAGCAAAATTGTACATGTATTAAACGTTTGTTCGCCATACTAAATCGGGATTTGCGTCCCAATAACTAGCACAAATTCTCTTTTATCCCGTGTTCTATCTCTTTCCCTATTTATTTTGAAGAGTTTCCAAGTGAAACTTACGTTCAAACGTATATCCGTAAGTATTTGGCTTAGGTTGACGTAGGAATCGTAGGATTTTTAATTTGTTATAGGTATTTTCTTGTCTGTATGCGTTGACTTTTAGCTTCGTTAAGCTTAGTTCTCTTCATTTTCTCTTCCGTAAAGGAACTAGGCCAGGCTAGAAAGGAATTCTCTCTTCTGTATTCGCCATTTGAAGTACGTATCGTCTATGTAACCTGTTAATGGTATATCCGACGTATAAAGAACATACAAGACTGAACCAGGAACTATATGCGTCAATCCAGCTTGTATGGGACGTTCACAGATATACGACATAACGTGCCTATTTTCGAAGTATTAACCGCTGGACTAATTTCCTGGAAACGTTCAAATTACACAGAAATCTTCATGCCAGATCACGTCGAAGGCCTGCGTGCAACACCGAGCAATAGAGTCGAGCTGTACTTTTCGCCTCTGATGCGTTCGTTCAACAGCACACTAACGCGTCGCGATGAAATTAGTCCCTATTGTACACTGATTGCCGGAAGTCCGAAATAACATTATTTTTATCTATAATTTTACTTTAATACGTTTTAGTCTTTCAGAAATTTTCCACACATAATGGGAAACAAATGAACTGGACAATACGATGAGCACTATTCGGGAAATTTACCCGGCTTTACAATCAGAGTCACTTTGAACAGTTTTCATTGGAGCATGGTAAGTATTTTAGGGCATAAAACCGCATTAAACTTTGTTAACAGAATATAATGTCCTTATCCGGAAGCTCCCCTTAATCATTATTCTTGTTGTAACTTATCAAAATCTAGGAGCTGCCTTTTTTCAAATTTAAACCGGAGCCCCCCCCCCCCCCCCCCGAGTATAGTGGCAACATCTTTCAGGGTGAAGGAACACACTAATCTTACGATGATGAAACTTGAATTTGTTTCGTACAATGTTTTTTGACTTAATACTGTTCAGTGTGTAAATACATATTTACTAAATGATTGGCGAAAACTGGAGATTTTTCTTCATCATTTCTAGCCAACTGAGTTGGATTGCTTCTCTGCTTGGTGCTGCTTGTAATTGCAGTTTATTAAAATGACGTATATAATTTTCCAAAGTGAGTAAAATACGAACTATCGCAAGTTGATGAGTTTCTTCTCATCAAATTGTCGAATGTTTCGGACTTTCTATTATAATCTTGAAAGTTAACGGTTTATGCGGTTACATACGTTATTATCGATAGCGTTATAAGAATTATGCCATGGTTTTCGGGAAATGCTTTTTTTTTTTTTTTTAAATTAAATTCTCGATTTCAATAGTGTATGATGCTAAATTATCAACTAGTCCTGCGTAATTCGAAGCGGTCTCTTTTGATCAATCTTTTAATATGACGTTATATTTACTGCTGACTCTGTATCCGATACAGTTCTCGATCGAGTGCGTAGACTTTTATAACGTACTGTTCAAAGCTTATCGAGAGACATCCCAATTCGTTCTTTTATTTGTTATACCTAAAGTTGGTTTTATTCTAAATATCGCTATACTACTGGCCAGATACACGTGATCTAATGTTACGTGTACGTAATTTTTATTTCCGTACAGTTTGTTAGACGTATATTTTTTTTAAATAAAAAAGTCAATTAGATTAGGTAATTTATTTACATTTGATGATGGCCAACAGGTTGGTTCACTTGATGAGATACTTTCACAATGCAAGCAGGCCTGTAGCTCCCTACCCGTTTAGTGTCAAACCAAGTATTTTACTATTAAATAAAACTTTTTGTTCGAAATCTTTAAAACGTTGAATAAACTGATCTGATTTAATGTTATGTCTAGATGAACAATATACATAGATCGCTGAAATGTTTGTTATACCGTCGTTAACTGTACGATGAAACTTGAGTTTTTTTCGTACAATGTTTTTTACGCTCCCAGCGATTAATACATTCGATTTAATTAAAACCACAGAACCATCGAGTAAGTGTTTCACCAGAATGGGGTCGCATGAATCCTTTAAATTCATAATATAAGATTTATCAATACGATGCGTTTTCGAATTTATGCCAATGTTCTTATCGTAAAGATACCACTTTAATTCATCTTTTCTACCAATTAATCCTTTGCATTCCAATTGATTGCATTTATGAAATTTGAATTTTTTGCACGCTAGACTACTTCGCTGATAATTGTAATTCCAAATTTAACACAATCTACTACTTACGGACTGTGTAATTCGTCAGTAATTGCGCTAATCTTTGCCGGTATATGGACTAACCGTTTTAAGATGTTGTTATATCTTGGTTGATCAGTGAAAAGTTATTTCATTTTAAACTATACACGGCTCTCTGTGTACTCGGAGCATTTGAAATCGACATTAGATGACACTTTAGCAACTTGCACAAAAGATAATTTTAGAAAAAAAAACCTTTTTAGATGTTTCTCTATCACGACAATCTCATCAGCAGCCCAATTTGTTACTCTTTCAATTTATTTTAATATTATTTTTAAACCAGTCGGCAGTGTGTCCACCACCACAATTAACACAGGAAGGTTTTGTTTTTTTTTCCACCAAATTTGCTAAGTGATCGCCGTACATTTAACACATTTCGGCATTTGGCTACAGAAGCTTTTCGAATGTCAGAATTGTTCACAGTTTTTGTACTGCAAAATATTGTTACTCTGTTTCTTAAGAAGTGCTCTAACTTTAACCGTACAATGGAGTAGGTATGATATTGAATACATCTTAATTGTTTAATTGTTACCTTAAACTTCAAGTTTCACAGGACGATGTAGTAGAGCTAATTACCAATAATAAATAAATAAATAAATAAATAAATAAATAAATAAATGTCCAAAACTTGCAGTTACTAAATGTTATAATATGTTAAAACCGAATTTTATTTACTATATTCACATGTGTATAACATTAATTATTTATAAATAAACATAAATTAATTTCATTAACAACATCTAAAAAACTTTATGAACATTTAAAAATTACATAAAACAATCTTTTCGTCCGACCGTGTTATATTTACATTAGATTATTATAAGAAAATAAATCAATATATCCAGATAGTCGATCTATGCAAATGTAGAACAGGTGTATAAAATTGATGAAATAACAATGAAATAATTAAATAATATAAATGATATAAAATAAAATAATCCAAAAATTAAAACAACAAATATCATGTTTCTTCTTTATAATGACTTGATCTCTATTTTTTGGACAACCATTTATTTATTTATTTATTTATTTATTTATTTATTTATTACTGGCAGTAAGCAAGCAGTTTACGGAAGAAAAATACCTATAATAGTAAACTAATTCTTTTCTTGTTATTAATTTTATTAGTGATTTTATTATTTGAGATATTTTGAAACTCATGACCAAAATCGATGGACACTTTCTTAATTTTATTTAAATTAATTGTATGATGTAAGTATCTAATGTCCCACAGAGCAGATATATATATATATATGACTTTAAAGATTTTTCAACTGATATTATGGAAGCCAGTATTGCCAATATAATTTTCCATGACTTCGTTTATTTTAATTTCATGTAATCCATTAAATTTCCTTCGTTAAAAAATCGATTTCAATTTACTCGCTACTAAACATTACATCTGAATATTTATTTTTGAGTAATTGACTTTTTTAAATTATTAAATTTTTACTCCGCACTCAAATATCAATGAGATTTTTAATTCGCTTTAATGTTTACTTTTCTTATTTATTTTTGTCGGTTTTTTGTATTTCGTATCATCATTTTCCGATTCGTTATCAGAAATGGTGGTATCAGTAATAGTTGAATCTAATTTAGGCGCCTTGCTAGAAGCAATGTCTGCAACTATAAGGATTATTGGTGTTTGCAATTTGTTATTATTGCAATTTTTCTATTATATCTTTTAAAGACGATATTAGCTGCCATTAGTCATTACTTTAACCGTTTGTACGACGGAACAGCGATAAGCGGCGACACATTCATTAGTCATCGCAGGTAAATTAATAATGACGGTAGCATTACTATCGGGTAGTGTAGACCTTTATCCTTCCGGATATTCTCGGAATCTTTTAGTATTCCTTTTTCCCGTATTTAGCGCTGAACTAATAAGGCTATCTTGCGTTCCACTGATTTCCTCACAACACTCTTTCCTATTGATTGATTATCTCCGACTGCATGTCTCCCTTTCAAGTTATTTCTTCCTTACTTTCTTGCTTACTCCTGCGACTTTGTTACTTTTCGTATACGTTCCCTTATTCATAATCTCCTAACAAATCTTCCAAACCGCATCGGTCTACCCTCGGTGCCCAGCTACAAGCGAATAGAAGGTGACGAAATGACAGATTCCTTGACTCAAGCTGTTGCATCTTCCGCTTCCATTCTTTTTTTTTTAAATACCTAAAAATTTTCGTTCTAGATACTGATCAGTTATTCCGTTTTTTTCTAGCAATTTTTCCCTCAACCTATCCATTCAGCCGAGTCTACTTGCCTTCCCCTGCTTTACGATTTCAATTCACTTCGTCGTTCCGCAATTGTATTTTTTTTTTTTATTTTTTTTAAGTGTCGTGTACAGCTGCCGGGGCTATTACGACACTATGGCAATCGGAGAGTTAAATGGTTGGAAATAGGTTAGTTGTATGAAGAAACCGAATAGTGTCTGCGATGTTCAAAGGCGAGTTGGCCAAAGACGACTGCAAAGACGATATCCGGTGCTGGGCGCGCTAGAGCGCGAAGGATGGGCACTCCAGGAGCAGGTGTTTTACTGTAGGAGAGGGGGGAAGGGAGCAAAAGGGGCATTCGAAAGGGGGCTCGCAATTAAGTAGGAGATGATCATGAGTCATCGAAATATGACCAATGCGGAGTCTTGCCATAGCCACAAAGTGGGTTCTGGGGAGGTCAGAAGGAGGGAACCAAGGGTCAATTCCGTGTTTTATCTCTCTTAGAAAGCAAGATTGTCTAGTGAGCCAATCTTGCTTCCATTGGGATTGCACGAGAATTTTTATAGATTTTACTATGTCGGCGGGAAGAGGAGGGGAACAGGGCATGGGGCACGACAGTGCTGACTTAGCAGCGATGTCAGCTAAGTAATTACCCCTAAGTCCGCTGTGGCTTGGCACCCATAAGAAAGTAATTTGGTGGGAGGATGATCTTAATTTTAGGATTAGGGATTGTATAGAGTTGGTTATGTAATTCGATGGGGATTGTTGGGGAAGGGACTCCAAAGCTGCTAGTGAATCAGATACAATCAAAATGCGGCTGTTGGGTGGAGGGGATTTAACTGTGGATTCGAGGGCTAGGAAAATGGCATAAAGTTCGGCATCGAGAACGGAACAGTGGTCATGGAGGCGGGCGGACGACGAAACTAGGTTAGAGTGAAAGGAACAAGCAGTAGGAGACGATTCGGAAACAGGGCATGATTTCGCGCCGTCAGTGAAGTAGGCTTGGTGATTTGAATATTTTTTAAGGGTTGCGAAGATTCTGGTGCAGAGGAGGGAGGAGGAGATTTTTCCCCTGGAGAAATGTACAAGGGAATAATCGATTTCAGCTGGTAGGGTAGCCCAAGGTGGAAGAGGAGGTGGTGTACTGAGGTTTTTGAAGTGTTGGAGGTCGATGTTGGAGTCTAATAGGATTTTTGTTAGACGAGGGAGCGCGCCATTAGGAGGTGTGGGGTAAGGATCACAAAGTCCAAGAAGGAAGACTCTTAAAGAATCGCGGAAGGAGTGTAAGAATCTTTGAAAGTGTAAGGGTGGAGAACCCAATAAGGATTGGAGGCTGTGCGTGGGGGACGTATGGTGCGCACCTAGTATTAACCGAAGAGAAGAATTTTGTAGTGGGTTCAACATTTTGAGAAGGGATGGGGAGGCGGTAGAATACAATGAGCATCCGTAGGAGAGACGGCTGAGGATAAGGGATTGGAAAAGTGTTAGCAGAAGCTTGGGGGGAGAGTTACGGTTTTTGTGGGATAAATATTTTAATGTAGTGATATATTTGCTGCACTTCTTTTTAAGAGATTGCAGGTGAGGCCGCCAGGATAATTTGCTATCGAAAATGATCCCGAGGAAAGTTGCTGTACTGGAGTATGTGAGAAGAGAATTATCTAAAAAAAGAGTTGGAGGAGAAGTAATTTTATTTTTCCTATTAAAGTCAATACATTTAGTTTTAGATGGAGAGAAGGAGAGCCCATTCAGGCTGGACCATTCTTCTAAGTTTTTTAACACATTTTGCAAGGTGTGTTGGGCATAGGAAGGATTCGATGTTGTTAGGGAAATGTTCAAGTCATCAACAAAAAGGCGGGAAATTACCGGAGGGGGGATGTGATCCACGATGTCGTTGATATATAAGTTGAAAAGGGTCACGCTTAGGGCCGAACCCTGAGGGAGTCCGTTTTCTGGGAATTGCGGACATGAAAGGGAATTAATTATTCTTACCCGGATAGATCTGTCATGGAGAAAATCTTTTAAGTACGCAAACATGTTCCCTGTTACATTGTTCTTAATAATCTTCTGGAGTAATCCCAGGCGCCAGACCCGATCATACGCCTTCTCTATGTCAAAGAAAATTGAGTAGGTGTGCTCTCTGTTAGCGAAAGCTGCTCTGACTTCGTTGTGCAAACTGGATAAATGCTCTAGCGTCGATCTTTTTTTCCGTCTGCCAGACTGGCACGAGGGGAGGAGTCCACGGGTTTCTAAGACCCACGACAGTCTTCTGTTGATCACTTTTTCCAAAGTTTTAGCCAGTACTGAAATCAAAGAAATTGGCCTGTAGCTTGAGAGGAGGGTGGGATCTTTGCCGCGTTTGAGGATAGGGACTATGTTAGCTTCTTTCCAGGGTAGCGGTATGGAGCCTTGAGCCCAGATTTGGTTATAGATTGCTAGGAGATATGAAAGGGCAGGTGGCGGTAAGTGCTTTAACATCAATGAATGAATTCCGTCGGCACCAGGGGCTGAGTTTTTAGAGTGGAATTTTATCTGATAATTAAGCTCGCTTAATGTAATAGGGCTGCTGTATCCATCCGTGTTATTAGTATTAAAAGTTATCGCAGTTTTTTCTTCGTTAGATTTGTGTGTCAGAAAATTTTGTGAGTAAACCGAGGACGACGATTCGTGGCTGAAGTGTGTGGCAAACACATTTGCCACCACAGAAGGTTCAATTATTGGATTATTGTTAATTATGATAGGGGGAATTGGTGGGATGGTAGGGATGCCGTTTATTAATTTAATTTTACGCCAAATTGTTCGGTTGCATGTGCTCTGTGTTATGGTAGAGATAAAGGCTGTCCATGCCTCCTGTTTCTTTTGGCGGATTACCTCTCGTGCAGCAGCACGGGCTTTCCTGAAAGCAATGAGATCAGAGGGTAGGTAGGTGGATTTGTATCTTCGGAGGGATTATTGTTCGTTAAGTTCTTTTCCTCTTTCGTTTTCTTTCTAACATCCTCCCGAAACTGTTGTTTTTATCCTAATTACGAAACTATTCCTAATCATAACTTACCTGAATGACCATCTCTTTTGACAGAACGTGCTATTCCTTATTCCGATTTATTATCTCTCGGGCCCCTCAGTCCTTACTGTTTCTCTTATATTTTGTCTCTTCCTTCTTTGCCCCTTTCGTTCTGTCATTTCTGACCGTATCAGTATCACCGTACATCCCCGGCAAAAAGCCTATGTTCGTTAGCTGGTGTCCCACCTTTATCTTATAGCAGAAATTTCTTCACTTACCGCGATATGCTTTCATGGGCTGCGGGGAATCACAGTAACGCAATTATAGAGCCTGAATTTCGCAACGATAATCTACCTGAAGTCAATGCAATTTTGTTGCAAAATAACATAAAACCTAATTTTACACCCAGAATGGACTATTCAAAACTACTTCCACCCTGAGCTTCATTTCAGGTAGAAGCTATTACAACCCTCACCGATAATAATTACCCACTAGCACTGCGAGAGGCATTATTAATAAATACACCACATTTTCGATAGCATACACTGATGGATCCAAAGCTGATAGGTCCAAGGTTGCCCCAGCCATATGCGTTTTCGAAATAGACGGAATCACAGAGAGCACACAGTTGAACAACGTCGTATCGAATACGGAAGCCGAGATGTATGCTGTGTTGTTTTGTCTTCAAGCATATTTAGAACTGAAACCCCCAACCGCTCGAAACCTTACTGGTGACTGATTCCTTGTAGTCCATACGTGCTTTGCAGTCGGATCACTCTGAATCACCAATGGTCCTAGAAGTTCTGTCTATCTTATACCAGATGAACCGAAAGGGATGCCGAGTTGATTTTTATGGGTCCCTGGTCATGCCGAAATTCCGAGGAATGAGCGGGTGGACCTGGTCGCTCGGTCATCCATGATGTGTCCAATGCCGCTATTTGCTCATGGTCCATTATCCTTAAGAAAATTCATGTCGGATGCAGTCTTCGCACGGTGGAATCATTACTGAATGTTTCAATCTACCTCTCTCAGAGAATTGAAACCTACGACGCCCCGACGGAACGGAACGCAGAGTGTTCTCGGCATACGTCTTTTTCCCACGACTTCATCCTCAAACAAGCTCCAAAGCCAAATACCTGTCGACTTTGTTCTATCGATGAATACCCATCAGTTTCGCACATCTTCCTGAAGTACACACGTCTTAATGGGTTGCAGCGCGGCCAGATTACATCGACATCCTCTCAAATACCCCTGTTGAACAACCTCATGACCTTCGTTCACTCTAACGAGCTGAGGAGTCTGATTTAAAACGTGGATTCACTCACTGCGATAATCTAGGTAGTTACATGCAGTGTGTGGATTAGTACCCCTCCTTAAATGAAAAAAAAAAGAAAAAAAAAAGGATATCTAACTGCCGACGTGTTCAATTAAAGAAGAAAAAAAAAATTCATCAGTAACATGATCAAAATTATCATTAGGTAAACTAGATTCACCTTTTTTTCTTTTTTCTTCTTTATACGGAAAGTACACGACGGAAACTTATAGAATGTCAATATTATGCGTTATAATGGTAAAATAAATATAATGGCTCGCTTCACCGATTAACTTCGGCGTTGAGCGCGAATTTAAAAGCATGAGAGGTAAGCATTCGCGGATATAAAATAATCGAAAGTTATTACCTCAAAACGAACGCTCAACAATAGAAACTTTACAAAACTGGAAAAGGTATGATGTTAAATCAACGAATTCATGAAATACAGCGTTGCTAGAAACTATCGCCATCAGTTGATCGCTTTAATAACTTTTTTCTGCATTAGCTGATAATACAATGAATGCGTTGAAAAATTAAAAAAATTATATTAAAAATATATCTACATATCTTTAACTGAAAAAGGTTTGATTTCATTAAAAGACAAGTGTTTTTTTTTGTTTTTTTTTTTTTTAATTGGGCTCCTCAACCGAGGACCTTCACCCAGAAACAATTAAGGGAAAACGAAAGTTATACAGTGAGGCGATCAGCTATCGCTAATAAGAAGGAAACAATGGAGGGGATAATAGGTGTAGAAGGAAAAGACAGGATATAACGAGCACAAAAAGGAGCAGGAAGCGCCAGCCCAAGCAAGTGGGAATATAGAGCCGAGCGCTCCACCGAAAGAGCAGAGCACTCAAAGAACACGTGATCGGTGTCACAAACAACCGCATCATTTGAATGGAGAGGACAACATGGGGAAGAGGTCAACGAGAGGCGAAAGCGTGAGGAAGGTAGCAAGGAATGGTTTAAGCGCAAACGCACAATGGAGACAACAACAGAGCGAGGAAGTGAAGGAAACAGAAGGAACCAAGGATTTGAAGGAAGATTAGGCTGAACGGACAGATAAAAGGAGCGACAATTAGAAAAGGAGGAAGGGTACATATTCGACCAAAATCTGAGATGGAAATGTTTACACAAAGGCAAGAGATTAGAGGATGGGATTTTTTTGAAGAAGAATGTAGAATAAGAAGCAGCAACCCGAGCCAAAGAATCAGCCATCTCATTACCTGAGATGCCAGAATGACCAGGAACCCACAGCAAGTCAACATGGATCCCATGGAGAGAAGAGAGAGTCCGAATGAGAGAACGTATGCGGAGAATAGAAAAATCACAGGAATTATTAGGAAGAGGAGAAGAGATGACTTGAAGAGCACTCATGGAGTCGGATATGATCAGAAACTGGGAAGAAAGACAATTGGAGGAGATAAAAATAATGGAACGTAAAATAGCCATTAGCTCGGCTGTAAATATGGAACAGAAAGAAGGAGGACAGAAAGATTCAGAGAAGTTATAGTCTGGAAGAATAAAAGAAGCACCAACCCCATCAGGCCCCTTAGAACCATCAGTGAAAATGGTAACATGAGAAGGGAAGAGAGAATTGACAATACTGTGGAATTCCTGTTTAATTACAGCTGGAGGGAGAGATTTTGCAAGTGTAGGCGAAATAAATACTCTGGGAGGATAGCAGAGATCGTTGAAGTTAAAGGAGAAATAAGGAAGACTATTAAAGGAAATTGTATACGGCCAAAATGAACTACGACGGAGAGAAATAAGGGACAGGATAGGAATTTTCCTAGGCACAAAGCGCCGATTCCGAGAAATTGAAAGGTAGAAGTGTTCATTGAGATCAGCTTCAATCTGTTTCACAATTAAGGAAAATAATGATATTTTTCATTCCTTTTACTTGTACACGTCATATTTAGTAACAATTTATATTTCTAAATGAAAATAAATAATATTTTATATCTACAAACTGCCAAAGAAAAAAGAAAAATCGATGAAATTTGTTCTCTCAACCGCTGTAGCAATTTACCCCGCATTGTAAACTTGAGTATAACTTTTGTGAAAATTTCAAAAAATGAAATGTTTCTTCGATTGCACAGCGTGTTTTGAGCGATTTGAAGATAAACCGGATTTTATGAAGACATATTGTTCGATTCTAATTCACTATCAATAGACGAATTTAAAATAGTATAATTATATACTTAGTTTTAAATAGTTCCTTTTTTTTTTTTTTTTTTTTTTTCGGTTCGGCAGTATACCATCTGGCCACTGTAAATCAATGCGGAATAAAATAATGGCCATACCGTGAGATTTTCGCAATTATCTACTCGATCTACACAAATAAGTTATATCAGTTCAAATTTATTACATGAACTAGAGAAAAAACAGCAAAAAAGCGAGAGAGAAAACAAAAGTAAAAAAGCAAAAAAAAAAAAAAAAAATTATAAAGAATACAAACCTGCCAATTGAACAGTTCCACTCCAAAAATCAAAATTATCCTCAGGAACCGTAATTCGTACCTATCGCCTCGGTTGATCTTTATACGTATAAACTTGAACGAAATAAAATAACGGTCATTACAACCTAGTAAAGAATATATGTAAAATTGTGTATCAAGTTATCATGCCGAAAAGAACTGATGTAAACTTTCGAAATAATCACCTGATGACTTTGCATTCTCGATTCTCGTAACACATTTTTCATTCTTTTAAACATTGTACGCCTATTTTTCGCAAATTCATTGTGACTCAAAGTCACATCTTTTCCAATTTAACCAAGAACTTTATCGCTCTTAGCGAACGCGAGAATTACTAGAATACAATGTACGACCGTATACGTTTCGAAAAGTCTGCCTAATTCATCGGCATCGCGTATGCGGACAAGTAGACCGGACAGGTGTAACACAGGACGGTTCTGGTCACCTTAGTGTTTTCATTTTCTTAACGAAATGAAATTTGGCCTCTTTTAATAAAATTTGAAAAGCAACAAAGCTAAAGCAAAAATTCGATCTTGCGCATTGAAATCGATATCGATGGGGAACGCTGAAAAATAATCAAATTCGCAGCGTATTCGACATAAATTGTTGTTTTGCGAATAACTTCAAAGTCGCTTTTACCAAGTGCAACCCCCCCCCCCCCGGGAAGCTCGCCTCGTACACGATTTCAACGTGCGGCGAAAAACTATTTTCATTTGCACGCAAAATGTTTAGCTTAACCCCTTTTTACTGTTTCCCAAAAAAAGCAAGTGAAAATAAAGCGACCGGAAAAAAAATTACGCTTACTGTAATTACATCATCGGATTAACCGAATTCTGTGACACTTTTGAAGTGTCTCCATTTATATTTCGTTTTCACTGGTAGCTTCTGTCACCGCCACTAGTACTGTCGAAATTTTCCAATCTGCCATTAATGCGTGCAGTCTCATTAATTACGACTGATATCAAAATGAATTGAATAACAGTGTATAATAATATGGTTCATATGTCGCCATGTTGCCTTTGCAAATGCATGTTGGCTCCACGCGATGTTCGCTGCAAAGGAATAATGTTGAAAATAATGTTAACAACAGCATAAAACCGAAAGGCGCCTCTGATAATGTAGACGGAATCGAGCGTACAATTTTACTTTTATCGTTTTCGCAGAAAGTAGTTTTTGGAAAATCTCGCGAATAACTTTCAGAAAATATCCGCTTTCCGCGCACACAATAATAATGATAATCATAATAATAATCAATAACAAAATCAATAATAATAATAGAAACAATAATAGTGATAAGAGCGATGATGGTAGCAATGTCGAACGTAGACACATTGTCACCCGCTCGCCGTGCCTTTTATGTTAATAATCTTTGGATGGCGTTTATTTTCCGGTTGTAGAGCAAGTTATTACTTTCGCCGAAAACTAATGGTACAAAATGATTTTGAAGGCGCACGCAGACGGAGACAAAAAGCCGGAATCCAGACGACGAGCAGAATAAACAGAAAATTTCCCGATTCCGAATGCCAAGGCGAAATCACATGTCGCGCGGGAAAACTATCGCAGGCACGACTGCTACACTCAAATGCCGTCATTAAAAATGGAGCTGCTACTCGATTGTCTTCCGGCTGGAGGAAAAGGCTCGTTTTCCTCTCTCCTCCCCCTCCGGGCTACCAGTCGAAATCTAAATCGGCCAAATCTGACAACGGCGTCGTTCATTTAATAATAAGTGTTTACACTTTGCCTTAAATTTCCAATCACTTTTTATCGCGCCGAAACTTTACAGACACTTATTATAGCAGCCAGTAAGAGGTTGTCCACACTTTGTTGACGGATTTCCCGTGATCCAGCTGCCATCAATACTGTTCGGTGCACCAGGTTTTCATTAGGTATTCTAGGTATATTTGAAATAATGATACTTTTCGTTTTTCGTTTGCTGCTCCAATTTATGCATTTGCGATTGTAAAGATGCGTTTGTTTGACGCCGCTGATTATTTTCATCCGTTAATGATTTCATTAAATTTAGAACGCTATTCATCTTATCTTTAAAAGTGAGTTGTATATTATTCATCTGCCCGTTTATCTGTCCTCCGTTAAGGCTCGCAATTCATTCCTTATTATGATCAGTAACGTAGTATCATTTGCAGTATTATTTGCTGGTGCTGTACTGCAGTTTGACAAATCCGACTTTGGTTTATTTGTTACTACTGTACACTTTTTACAAACCCATTCTTGTCGCCCTTTTTTTAACATTCCTCGCCAGGCTTTTTTGTGATAATCCTACTGCATCCGTCAAAGTGTTAATTTCTCACGTATTGACCGCACATTATACATTCACCGTTAACAGGCAGATCTCCATAGCATTCAGCACATATTTCTGCCATCGCGTTATCACGTAAGAAGTTTAAAGCCAATAAAAGTAAACAGAATACAAATAGGATACAGTATTTAGTGAAACGAAAACTTATATTAATTGCTATATTTGTTAATATTCTGCTCATTATGTAACGTCAACTTACTTGATACTTTAAGTTGGCAGGTATAGTTTTACAAAAAAATATAAACAAGTTCACTTATTAATTATTATGAACACACGCCGGATAATAATAATGATAATCAAATTAAATAAAATTATTCTTTATTATTATTTGTAATAGAGAACCACAAATGCGCTACACAGCACGAGTAGTGGAAACCAAGTAAATATTTATATTAAAACGATATATTCTCTAATTTTCTAATGACTACCGTACTTTACAAAATATCTATACATACATACACACTCTCACATTCCAAATCACTTATACACTTATGATATGGAACCGATATAAACAACATAAATTACAGATGAACCGCATACAACTACTAACTTATTGGCTGATGCATTCGCCTTCAATTCAAGCGGCCCTAATTTCACGCAAACTGATTGGGACTCTGTTCTCAATCAAGCCCCCATACAAGAGCAAATGGACCGCAGCCTATAAACGACGCTTTCACCCTTGATGAGCTGCGCCAGGTCGTCTCCAGCTGCCGTAACTCCAGCCCTGGACCGGACGGCATTTCAAACGAACTAATCAAGAAACTACCACTTTCTTACCTCGAGTACCTCCTGTCTATTTACAACCACTTTTGGCACACCCATACCTTTCCGGACCAATGGAGAGAAGCGATTGTTATCCCGATACACAAACCGGGCAAAGATCGCTCAAAAACCTCAAGCTACAGGCCCATATCACTCACGTGCAATTTATGTAAGATATGGGAAAAAATAATATGTCGATGTCTTAGATGGCAACTGGAGAAAAATGAATTGCTTTCCCCATACCAGTTTGGATCTCGCAACTTCAGATCTACCAGTGACTACCTAGTAAGTCTTGAAGATGACATGTGTAACGCGCTGGCAGATAATGCACACCTCCTCATGGTCTCCATAGATATTGAGAAGGCATACGAAAAAACCAGGATCCATAAAGTTATTGAGGTAATGGTGAATCTAAAGCTCACGGGGAATCTTATGGCCTTCGTGATCAACTTCTTAACGCAGCGCACTATGAAAGTTCGTGTAAAAGGAATCCTGTCTGAGCCAATTACCACCAATGGACTTCCTCAAGGATCGGTGCTTAGCGTAATCTTATTCACTGCAACAATTAATCATGCTCTACATATTGTTAGATACCCTCTCCGAGGACGCCTATTCGTTGACGATTACTCGATCACCTGTTGGGGGAAAAACATCGAGTTTACGTTTCACATCGTCCAAGAGGCCCTCAATAATATCCAAGCCTGGGCTGATAACTGCGGTTTCCAATTCGCAGCAGCCAAGTCGCAGTTCATGATTATCTCGCGTAAAAATCACTATAAAAATCAGAACTTACAACTATCTATCAATAGAGAAGAAATCAAAATCCTCAGGCTCACAATCGACCGGAAACTAACCTGGAAAACTCACATCAAGTTACTGAAAAAAGATTGCCAGAACCGGTTAAACCTCCTGAAGGTTCTAGCTGGAAAGCAGTGGGGTAGCAGTACAACGGCGTTATTAAGGATCTATCGTAGTCTAATAAGATCAAAACTTGATTACGGTGCTATCTTGTATGACTCATCTAAAGATTCGCTTTTGAACTCTCTCCAAACGATTGCTAACTCTGCATGTCGCATTAGCCTAGGCGCGTTTAGAACAAGCCCTGTTAATAGCCTGCTGGTAGAGGTTGGTGAACTACCCCTCACCATCCGACGCAAAGAGCTCGCTCTCAAATACGCCGCAGCTATCGCTTCAACAACCAACAATCCGGCGTACCAGTGTATATACAAAAATCCAGCTCTTGACCGGCACCGTGAACTAAACTCGCCGAACCCATTGAGGATTAGGGTATTATGCTGCACATCTAGGGATTACGCTTCCCAATATCTATGAGCGATCGCTCGGTTATTATCCTCCATGGCATTCACTGAACTTGACGATTGATCTGCAGCTTAACGACCAAGACTGTCGAACCACGCCTCCTGAAATCCTTAGACTGCGGTTCCACGAACTACGGGATAAATATCTCTCAAGTATCGAGTATTACACCGATGACTCGGCAATCAACAATAAAACCGGATATGCAGTAATTTCTGACACCAACACGCTGGCGGCCCGACGGACACATGACCAAAACTCCGTCTTCTCATGTGAAGCCAGGGCGATCCTCCACACTCTGGAATTAATAAATAACAGACAAGATAACATGAACAGCACCATTTACTCAGACTCTATGTCCTGCCTAAATGCCATCGGAAACCGTTTCACTGCGAATCCTATCATCCAAAGTGTTCACAAAATCCTAGAACAGCTAAGAACCTGCAATAAAACTGTCAACTTCGTTTGGATACCAGCCTATATTGGTATCGAAGGAAACGAATTAGCTGACCAGGCGGCCAAATCTGCAACCACGGCCGAATTCTCGCCAGACAATAGGCTAACACTTACTGAAGCTTCCGAGATGATCCGTAAGGTGTCAGCTACTGGAACTCTATTTGGCTGCAAACACCCAGTAAGCTTCACAACGTGAGAAATACTGTATCTGACACAGTACATCTGTCGCTTTACAGCAGGTGGGAACAACAAGTGATCACTCGAATACGTATTGGACATACGCACCTCACTCACTCCTATCTAATTTCCAAGGAACCGCAAACTTTGTGCCAACGGTGTGACAACCCAGTGACGATCAAACATCTCCTGTTCGATTGTAACGCCTACCAGCCAGACAGAGTCCGAGCTGGACTCAATAATATTCAGCCAGGTTTGACAATGGACGACAATTAGTGTAAAAAAGTAATAGATTTTTTAAAAAACGTTTCACTTTTTAAATTGATTTAAATTTTCATGTACAACTACGCTTGTCACACATCGCGTGACCCTTTTGTTTTCCTTTTTTTTTTTCTTTTTTTTTCTTTGCTTGTTAAGTAATACTGAAATAACTTTTGTAAATGTAAAGGATGTATTATACGTAATCTTTAAGAACCGAATGTAAATTTCGAGGTCGCTGAAGGCCAAGATGTCATATAGCGACCATAAATAAAAAATATAATAAATAATAAACAATATAAATTTGAGGTTACAAATAATGACAAATACAGGTACCTTCTAATTAGGCAACATATGCACACCATTCTCACTCTTTTCCGCACATCCACAAACCGTTCCGAACTAGTGTGTATGATATAAATTTTGAAAATTCGATCATCATAAAGAAAATTAAGGTGAATAATAATGATAATAATAATAATAATAATAATAATAATAATAATAAACCCTCAGAAGCGTCATAACTAGTAAGTACGGGAATGGCGCACCTGAGGTACCCTAGCTGTCTCTCACCCTGTTTCAGCAGTCTATAACTAGTCTTTGAATGGGTCCTCTAACTCTTCGTCTTAAGAGTTTTTCTTTTCTTTTCTATTTACATCTTTCTTCCTCATTAACCTTAAGCCAAGTTATAACGCGATCCGTGACGATGACCACATAGAACTAAAAAAACAGCGGTGCAGCTAACGGGGTTCTCCTTCCGTGGAGTATATAGGATTACCATGGCATAGAGCTCTAGCATGGCGAACGTAACTTCTTCCAATTCTAGTCGGAACCGTAATGAATACCAATTATAATAATAACTTTATAAGAAATACCAGAAGTCGCCTTAATCAAGTTCGACTTTCAAATTATCAAGAAAATCAAAATACGCAAAGTAAAAACTAACCTTTTGAGGATACTTTACTTTCAAACGAGCCAGCAACAACTAAAACAGGAAAACCACGCCAACGAACGGCCTTGAACAAAAACGATAAACGATCACGTCATGCAGTGCAACTACACTATCACAAAAATTGAATTAATACCATTAAATAGATCACAGTTTCTCAAGATTGTCCCGAATAAATTTCCAGAATACAAAAGTATATCAGAACAACGATTAGCAGACCAGAAAAGATCTACAATAAATAGTAGCCGATTAGTAACTGTTAACAGATAGGAAATAAAAAATATTGAAAACTATAATAACCAACCAAATAAATCCGAAATATCGAACGTGTACAAATATTAATCACGTAGCAAAATAATAATGACAAAAGAAAATACGATACGGTCGATGAAATACGAGAAATATTGGAATTTTACGTGTTAAAATGGGAGCTACAAACCTAGAGAAAAAAGAGAGAGGTTTTACCTGAATTACACGATAATAAAAACGTATAGAAAAAAAAGCAAAAAAACTGAATAATCTGGAAGAAAAACAAACACTAATATATATTGTGCTGCAGCAGCAATCATTGAACTTAAAATAATCAAGTACAAATTAAAAATAAAAAAGTCATCAAAAACCTAAACGACAAATAAAAATTGAAAATAATGTAAGGAACCTGAGGGGAAAACATAGCCAGGCTAACACAACACATTATGGGTAATCGATCAAAAAAATTTATCACGAATATCGAAGCATTAAAAACACACTTAATGAAATACATCAAAAAAAAACAAAAAACCGAATAGATTAAAACAAAAACTAGCAATCCAGGTAGCACGTTTAAGGTGATTTAGAAATTCGCGTATAAAAGAAAAATACAAAACCGTTTATTCTAGAATAACCGGAAAAGCTTTTGTCGACCATCTGATGAACAAGATAAACGTACAACCGCAAACAGAAATAACAAAAGACGGACAGAGCGTACGGCGCAAACCAATATAGCGTAAGAAAATAATCCTTGGTTTACGAAAGAAAAAGAGCGGTAATCGAACATACCGATACAAACCGATTACATCGTAACCAAAAAAGGATTAGTTAGAATTACAAAGAAAACACACATCCGGAAATCCCCTGATACGGATAATATTCGTAACTTTTGCTTAAGAAATTCACAGTATTACACGAGGTTTTCACGCACCAAATAAATTCAGTTATTCGAAATCCGGAAAAGATGCTTCTCTTTCTTCCAGAAAGGAAAACATAACCAAAGGATCGAAACACACAAAAAAAAATCCAGAAAACTATTGACCAATCATGTCTTTCCAAACATTATATAAAATAATAACCGTGACCGCCCGTAAATTTTATTTATTTATTTTTTTTTTTTAACTTTTTTATTGGGCTTGTCAGCTACGGACGATTACCCATCAAGAAGGAAGAACGTAGGACAAAAAGAAACTGAGGACACTAAGAAAGTTATTCGGGGAAGGTGGAGACGGCCAGAACTACTATGGGGAGATAGCAAAGGGAGTAAAAAAGGATCGGTACTAGAACTCGTGCAATTAGCAGTCCGAAGGGAAATAAATCAGTAGACGAAAAAATATAAAGCATAACTTAAAGGAAAGGAAAGCTCTCATGTCTTGTTAGCCGTTATACCTGATTATAATATATTACATATATCTATTTAAACTAAATGCGCGATGTGACCAGCATAAAAAGAAAAATTTGATAGCCATATAACAAAAAATTCAATCCACACACAACAACAAAAAAGCTATGGATGTAATAGTTATCGTGATACAAGATAGATGGGGTCGGTGAGAAAATCTAATTTATTTGAACTAAGAAATAATGAAATAGTTTTAAAATACGAAATAGAGAATTATGTCCGAAATATATATATATATACATAAAACTAGAAATTCCATTAATGTCGGTAATTCATAAGCGTACAGGTGATCATCTGGCGGCGTATCTAAAATGAAAAGGGAATTTCTCTAAAGAGACGGTGTAACGTGATAAGAGACGGATGAGTAGAGCGGAATCTGTTCGATCTCGGGGCATGGAAATTACTTTTAACTTAATCGGCGGCTCTGTGAATCGACTTTACGCGCTAAACGTGTCCTTATACGTACCTGCATTTTTTTCTAGTCAGTTTTTAGTCATTTGTATATAGTTATAATCGCATTACATCAAAAGTCATCATCCTAGTCACTACGAAAAGCATATTGCTTTAAGAAGCAGCCACGATAATTAAATACGATTAAAGTTAAAAAGAATAAGGAACAGCTTCGAAATAGTATAGCCGGAGGTCGAAAACTTCGGAGACCGAGGGCGGACGAAAGCGCTCGAAAGTCACCAGTGCCTATACTGAGGAGCTGACAAGTCCAGCTTTCGCCGTCACGAGTCAATCAGACGGATACATCGTAGTCAAGGAAAAATACAGGCCAGATTTATTTATTCATTCATATTTTATATTGTTTTATTGTTGTTGTTTTATAATTTGTGAGTACTGCGATTTGAATGAGTATAGGCCAGATTACATGTGTGTAGTATATGTGTTTTTAACGATTTGTATTGATTTGTGCTCTTTTATGCAGCTACATCTCCCAATCGTTTAATTTAAATATATATATAAAGAAAATTTGTGTACGAAGTGGTTGATTATTGCCTGTGAGTGTGCGAAGTAATTTCCGGGAGACCGAGTAAAAGGCAGAAATAAATAGAGAAAAAGAGTAAGAAGGATAAATTATTATATGTTTTTATTATATGTTTTTATTTCTTCCGTAAACCGTAAATATATATATATATATGTTATAAGTATAAATGAAATGTCTATTGAACGGTTACTAATGTTATATTTTTATTTTTACACGAACATATATTATTCAAAATTCACAAATATAACATTGTTAAATACTAATTAATTATGTTAAAATAAATCAAATCAAGTAATTATTTGATTTGATTTATTTTAACATAATTAATTAGTATTTAACAATGTTATATTTGTGAATTTTGAATAATATATGTTCGTGTAAAAATAAAAATATAACATTAGTAACCGTTCAATAGACATTTCATTTATACTTATAAGGATAAATTAATTTGATAAATTAACTTCATTTAAAAATATTTTATCACATAACTGGTTACCTCTGGTGGCCGGTAATGTGATATAGTGAAGGCAGTAAAGAACAACTATTAATAATAAATAGATGATGTCGTAATGAAACGAGTAGAAAAGCAAAAAAAAAAAAAAAATAAAAAAAAAAATGCAATGCACTATATTACAAAAAAGCATTTGATTCCGCACCACGGAGATAATAATGGAAATATATCGCATTCATCTAAGTAAGTAAAAAATTTCTAATCAGCCTGACGAATCAGCGCAGAACAATAGTACATCCGATTACCGAATCAGTAAGTATAAAAACAGAATCTATAAAAATCGAGCGTGAAAATTTCCAAGGAGATTCATTGAGCCCTTTATGGTTTCGTCTGTGCCTTGACCCCTTATATCTAATATACTTAACGATACAAAATATAGAATTGACGTAAAATATAACGGAAAAGTGTAATTGAAATTAAATTATTTGCTCCGCATGGACGATATAATACTGCAATTCTATGTTACCGTTAAAAGTAACAGAAGTAATTAGTGGAGACATCGGAATCGAATTTCGGTTAAAGAAATGTAACAGTGTGCGTATATAAAAAGCAAAATTCTCGAATAGCCTAAAAAATGGAACACTTAACGACAAAATACTCCATATACCATAAACCCAAAAGGAAACCTTCGGGAACTCAACGGAACGCTAACCTAGATCATACAAATATAAAATATCATCTGAAAATCGAATTTAAAATGAGATTAAAAGTTATTATTCGAAACTCAAGAAATATGTTTAATTCTATAAACACCTCGCAGTACCGACACATACTCATTCGGAATAATCAAATGGTTACACACGCAGAACTCGAAGAACGTAATAGGCTAATCCGATCGGAACTTACCAAACCCAGGATACTACACCCTAATTTATGTGTCAAAAGAATGAGTTTGCCAAGAAAGGGACAAGGAAGAGGCCTCGTCTTAGATGTATCATCTCTCCATCAAAGTCAAACAAAGGGACTTAGGAATTATTTTATTCAAACGAACGTCCACAATAATAAAGGCAGATCAAAACTATACGCGCCGCTCAACGTAATTAGATTAAAAAAAAAAGAAAAGAAAAATCGACGTACAGGTATTAATATGATGAACAACAAAAATATCAATAAAGATTTAACATATAATTGTCTAAAAAAAGAGTTATTTCCTGAAATCAAAGGTTCCCTATTAGGTATCCAAGACCAAGTGTGATCTCAGCAAAAAATTACAGTAATAAAAGATCAAAATACAACGAATGATTTGTGCCGTAAATGCTGTCAAGCTAGTGAAACAACTGAACACATTACAGGAGAGGATGTAAATTTCTATTAGGAATAGAATAGGCAGAAAAGTATAGCAACATGACGAAAATAATACCCGCAGAAGTAGCGCACGAATATGGAGTAACAGAAAGCAAGGAAACATCATATTACCAGTATAAGACAGCATCAGTGCTAGAAAATATAACTGTTAAATTATACTAACAATAAGTCAGAAATATTCTTACAATTCATAAAATAGAGGCTAATAAGCCAGATATTACTTTAATTCGCAAACCATTAAATAATACATTCCTGTGGTAGCCTAGTGGTTAAGGTGCTTGGCTACCAAGTCGGCGGAGGTCACGGGTTCGAGACTTGTCTCGTCCCGGATCCAAGTCGCTCCCAAGCCTACCCAGCCTGAAATAATTGGGTACCAGAGAAATCTGGGAAAGTAAAGGCGGATCCCAAGTAGGAAGGAACCGGCCTCAGTATTCTCCTTAAATCCATTAGGTTTAGTACATTGTGAACCTTAACTTCACAATCCCAACGCCCTGTCAAGGGTATGGAACTCACTTTACTTTTACTAATAGACGTATCTGCTTATATGACCGTAATGTTAGTCAAACAATGAAAAAGGAAATAGTAACTATGGTAGCCTAGCCACCGAAATAAAAAAGATACGGAAACAAAAAACGGTTATAGTAATACTACTTATAAATAATGCCAGTTCACGGAATCACAAGGAACACGTTAATGGAAGGTTTAAGAGTATCGCAAATTCCAACGTACATTGTAACATACAAAAAGCAGCCTTACTAATTGTAAGTACCAGCAATATACAGTAAAAAAAATTTTAAATAAATATAATACAATAATATACATAGTTGTAACTTGATGTAATCCGCTCTAAATTGTAGCACCGGGATATATTAAACCTTACTTTTTATTTTTGGGCTGGTTAACTGCTTTACCCAGAAACAATCAGAAAAGGAAGGAATCAGTTATATCTTGATACCTTGATACGATCACATGTTGTTAGTAGGAAGGATATTAAACCAGAGCAAATAAAATAATAATAACAATAGTAATATTAATAATTAATTTTAAGAAATTATGTATCGTAGTATTTTGTAGTACTCAATAACGAATAAAAACATGCAACATATTTATTAACTCGACAAATAAAATTAATGTGTAATAGTGTAATGTACATTATATTACTATTTGATGGAGCTTGTATTTTATATATTAGTATGCCGGAACGAACATGGAGTTAGCGAAATTATCCGTTCCGATCAAAACCGAAATCTAAATAATGACGAAATAACGATAATCACCGCTACAACTAAATAATATATTTAATCATTTTATTTTATAAATATTCGTCGAAAGAAGTATAACTGATATAAATAATGTTAATAATACTACTCCTGCTAATTTTCTCCAACGTAAATACGAATATTTTAAGCCTACACTAGTTGATTTTTTTTTATTGTTTTTTTTTTTTTTTTTTGTTTCTATTTTATTTTTAGGTTAATTAGAAACAATTAGAAAGGAACAGAATCAATTATATTTTAATCATTCGGTATGTGTTTTTATTTACTTTTTAATTAAATCCAGTAAGTAGCATATTCCCTTTTACTCATTTTTTCCGATTTATTTATTTGATAATATCGGACAGTGATGAAGTATTAAAATATTTTGTTATAATGTTACAAACGCGTTGTTTATTAATGAATATGTGTACAAATATGTCTACAAACCTGTAATTCGTACTTTCTTCACACTTATAATTAATTTTACGAACAATGCACAGAAACCAAAATGCAATAAAAAAACAAGTTAAACATTTTCAAAAAGCAAAAAGATATTAAATGGAAAATTTACCAACATTCATAGAAAATGTTTTTATTTACATGTTCTAGTGTAGATTAAATATTTGAAAAAAAATTACAAATTATCTATACCTTTTTAAACTGAAGAAGAAAGTAGCATTCCCTATTTGGCAGAAATATTGAAACAAAAAATAGGCTGTAGTTTTCGTACAGCTATCTTTACATTTGTTCTCCAAATTCAGTTCCGACAAGTCGATTTTAACAAAGTTCTCTTTGTCGTACAACGATTGCACTTGGTAACGAAAAACGATTATTTCAGTATGTATAGATATATACGAAATAGGATCTTCAGTCTTACATATTAGCAGTAATTTTGACTTTCTTTTAATGTATTATCGATATTTTCAAATTAATGAGGTAAATTCTTTAAATAAGGTTTCAGTAAAAGGTTGGAATTTTTAGGTTTTATAGTAATACAGTGTATCATTTTTCCACAATTAGACTCTCCTAATAATTTTATATTTAACCATATTCATTCAGTTATTTTAAATAAATTAAAAAATCAGGCACAATTGAGAAAGAATCATCTCACTGAAAATTAAATTTAATAAATCGTAAATTGTTGTTCCATTTTTATCAGACGTTAGTCTAAGGACTAGAACAATCGATTGCCAATATAGTTATGCACCAAGTTTGGTGCGACAACGATGGCGAACAAAAATACAAAAAAATAAATTACCGAAGATATATGTAATTTTATCATTTTCATATTTTTTTCTACTGCTCATTTTAAAACCCAAATCAGCGAAAACCCTTTCCGGACACCTCAGCGCAGTTCAAAAATCTCAGTAAATAGGCAAGGCGTTGTTTAACAACCTCTTTTTAATTTTACAATATGCGTGTTTATATATACATACATATACATATATATATACTCGTATATGGATACCTTTTTTTTCAACAATAATCACCGTTTATTTTAAATTTGTCTCTCTTCGATTACAGTACAAACTATTAATTAATCGAAGGCTTCTGTACCGGAAGCTGTAATTCCTGAGTATCTGCATTTATTCTCTACGATGTCCATACTGTCAAACATTTTTTGTGTAATGTGTGAAACAAGCAGAGATCTTCCGGTTTTAATGCAATATAATTTTAAATGATGCCATGGCTTTCACCGCGGTTCTCTTTTTAGTGTCAAGTTTGCGTTTTGCTTAAATTCTCATTAACTTTCGATTCGACAATTGCATTTATTGATAAGCTACCCGTTTTACTAGGCACATATTTCTGATATATGTTTCCCGGATATTGAAACGGAGTTGGTTACTTCAAAGTGGCTCACTATGACACCTGAACCTTATATGTATATGTATATGTATACATACTTATATAAATATGTATACGTATGCATACTTACATAAATATGTATACATATATATTGCATTGGATCATGTAGCTTATTCGTATATTTATGCGAGGCTGTTTTATTAAATCGATATTTGGTTTTGTTAGTTCTACATAGTTCCGGAATGTTCAATGATGTGCTCAAGTTTCCTCGGCTGAATTCGCGAGCCGACATTTGTTTTTGAATAATAGGCCTTATAACAGTTGTGTGTTTCATTGCACCATTTTGAAATATTTCATCATCCTTTCATGGTCCTACTTTAGTTCTTACGATGTTTCTTCATACCTTATCTTTTATTCCAGCTGCACTTTTCTTTCTACTGCTGCTGTTTGCCGTTCTTCCATATCTTCTTAATAGGTATTTTGTGTCTTTTTCGTATTTTTTAATTATTTCTTTATTTAGCAACCTCAGATTACATTTTCAATTATTCGGTTTTTCGTTCTTACATGTCTTGTGTTGATCGCCTCCACTGCTATCCAAATCTTTTTTCGGTAGTGTTATAGTTTGCCTCATCTGATTTCATGTCCACTGTTAACTATTATTTCGTTCATTCTATCGAAGATTTTTTCTTTTTCTTTGTCTTTTCCATATGCTTACAACTATTTCCTTTTTTTTTTTTTTCTCAATGTTATGGTATATTTTGCACTATACCGTTAGTAATACACAGCGTCCGAATTACAGTCTGTTCTTATGTACTGCCAGTACATTTTTATTACCGATTTCAAAAAGCGGAAGTTATATGTTTCCACGTATGCTTTTTTTTTTCATATTTATTCACGCATAAGTTATATAACTGCATGGCCTGATTTTAATGATTTCTTGCTTATTCGGAAGTGTCCGACCGTTAACGGTGATTCGATATATAAGTGTTGACGAGAATCCGCAGACACAGTCATCAGATAATATGAAAAAAAGGAGTCAATCGATTCACTTAAAATATTAACAACGTTATATATCCCGTGGTAACTGGAGATTGGAAAGAAAACGAATTTTGGATATTGGCAGAAAAAAAGTAAGCTAAGAACATCTCCCTGAAGAAATGCCTAAGAATTTACCGACATGCCAAGTCCCATAATCAACCAATTAAACGTTAAATCTTCCCTGGATAAGGTTACATTTTATTTTGTTTCTTTTTCCTAATATTCGACAATGTTTATGCTATAGTTGCGTGAAATTTTTTAAGCCGATTTTATATTTTTCGCCATTTCTTTTTCTAATCGCATTGCCGAAGAGAATATACTGACTGGCTAGGAACAAAGTGCTCTTTACTTTAGGGGGGGAAGGGGGGGGGATAAATTTGAAATCATTTCGAACTCGCTCGTACCGGCATTCACGTATTTCTACGTGTTATCAAATAACAGTAACGATCTTATAAAAGCGATATCAGCGAGCTACGAGATAGAGGCTGCGGCAGGGGAAAAAGTTGCGAACAATCGTTGAAATGGAAAATAAACATATAGCAGAGAAATAATAAAAACGTCTTGCGAAAAATGTGGGCAATGAGTGGGGGATGGAAGGGAACGGAGGTGAAGAAGAGATAAGAAAGAAAACTAAATAGAAAAATAATGTAATAATTTAACGAGTGCGCCGTGTATGAAGCCGCGAATCAGATACATTTTGCGCGCGATGCCCGACGGCGTCATCCGACACACATCATTATATCGGGCCCAGTTTACTTTCGTAGCCGAAGCCATTATTATCCGAGATAGCTGCACCCTGCGTTCGGCGGCTCCCTGCTGAACTTCCAGTCCGTCTCTCGGTCGCACAAACTTTACAACTTTTTCATTGTGCTAAATTAACCTCTTTAAGGCTTTTTATATTCCGATAAAACTTTACGTTTACCGTTAAAAATGTAAGCCTAATCGCAGCGTTTACTTTTATCTTCTTAGCTGCGAAGCAATCAACTCTAAACACCGATATTAGTATACTTCCTGGTCGACGTTATTAAAAATTTCCCTCTAATCCTCCTTGAAATTCCTTTAAAAATCCTCTATAGGCCGGTTTGTTTCTCTGTTTTTGTCTTCTTTTCGCATTATTCCTCCATTTTCAAATAAATCCGTCTTAGTTTGTTTTCTGTATTTTTTTCTTTTAAACCAGAACAAACGAATAGAATTAGATTTTTTTGTTTTGTTTTTTTTTCTTCTTTAATATGGCTTACTCTGGCCCAAAGGATATGAGGTTAATTGAAAATAATAACAAAAAATTAAAAAAAAAAGCGTTTTTCACGATATTTATTTAACAAAGAAACTCACCATTTTCAGTAATGTATTTAAAAAAATATGAATGACTGTTTAAAATTGTCATTCCTATTTTTTGGCCATTTGAAAGATATTTATCAAAAAATGCAGTCGCGATAAAGAAGGGTGATCGTAATTGTGTTATCGTACAATATTCCTCTCAGTCTCAAGCCAATGAACTGGTTGAAACCCCCTCTCTATCATCTGTAGGCTTTAGCGCTAGAAGCTAGTTAGTATGTTTGAGTGCAGTTCGTCTATCTTCTTCTTCTTCTCGTGCCACCCGATTCGGGTATTGCTTAATCATCATGTATGGATTGGATTATCTGCTAGAATTGATTGAACTAGTAAATCGTATTAAAAGACTAAATAGAAAAGTTATATACCATTGTGTCGTATTAAAGTTGGTTGTCTCTCCGCGTTATTGTTAATTCGAAACGCCGATTGTTATCTGTTATCTCTTATCAGCTTACTCGGTGAGATCGTTTTAATTTATTTAACTGCGGCGTATTTATTTCATTTATCTATTTTTACGTTCGTTCGATTTCAATTTCATATTTCAGCGATTAATTTATTTTCTTTTTTTTTATCGTTCACGTTTTCTACATCTTCTCGTGCTGGTAAATGAGCTCGTTCAGTGGGGGCCGCCCGGCGGCCTCCGCCAAGGATGCTAAAGCCAGCAAAAGCATGTCGCTCAACCTAATGGAGGTTGACGTTGCTACTAAGCGTAAACTCTCCGGTCCCCTCTCGCCGTCTTCGACTTTACCTAACAAGGATCTGCGGCTTTCTCAGCCTGATCTTCCTAATCTGGTTAGTTTACCAAATTCTAATAGCGTTAAAGCCATTGAAAACTGTAATATAGATTCCCATAATATTACTAATATTAATAAGAATAATATCAACCAAAGCCAAAACTCGACCTCTTCCACCTCCAATTATAATACAAACGACAACAATACTAAAAAGAAAAATAACAATAATAATAGCAATGGCAATAAAAATAACAATAACAACATTAACAACAATAATTGTAATAATAATAATAATAATAATAATAATAATAATAATAATAATAATAATAATAATAATAATAATAATAATAATAATAATAATAATAACCAAAATAGTAGTAGTAGTAACAATAATAGTTCCAATACTGATAATGATAATACTACTAATAGTAATAGTAATGATAATAACAGTAATGACAATGTTAATGATGGTAATAATGGCATTAATAGTAATAACAACACCAGCAATAATAATATCACTGGTAATGATAATACCGTTAATATCTCTGAAAATCTCTGCAGCGATCAGGGCATTTTTCCTCCAGACCACCCAGGTCCCTTTTCAATTCTTGTTGAAAATTCATCCCCTGATAAGAATATTGGATACTTTCATCCGCTAGCCTTGGCTAGATTAATCAACAAAATTTCTACCTCTTTTTCAGATATTGTCCCACAGGGTAAAGGGCGTATCTCTGTTTTGTTCCCCTCTGCCTCTTCCGCTAATGAATTCCTTTCTAAGACTCCCTTCTTTAAATCCCATAATCTTAACGCATTTATCCCGCATAATGCGTTATATAGGATTGGAGTTATAACCGGTGTCCATCCTTCCTTTCCATTGGAAGACATCAAAGAAGGACTTGTATCCTCTATTCCGGTCATTTCATTACGACGTATTCTCCGCTCTTCAGAAGGTTCTAAAATTCCGACTAGAAGTGTCGAACTGAAATTCGCCAAATCCTACCTCCCTCAATTCGTATCCATATATGGACTTCGCTTCTCAGTCTCTCCTAGCATTCGTTCTCCCACCCAGTGTTCCAATTGTTCTCTTTTCGGACATATTGCACGCAATTGTCGCAGCTCCCACTCCATCTGCTCCCATTGTGCATCCAAACACTCCTTCTCGGAATGCCCCAATCTACAGGAACTTCCTTTCTGTCGCAACTGTAAAGGTTCCCATGCTTCCTCAGATCGTCGCTGTCCAGAGTGGCAAAGACAAAAAGATATAAAAAGGATCATGGCCTTTGAAAATATCTCTTTCCATGAAGCCGTCAAGATCAAATCGTCTAATTCTATAACTCAAGCCTTTTCATATGCCAACCGGGCTGCAGCCCCCATTCCTTCTCCAAACATGTCCATCAACTCTTCTAAGGTTCCCTTTCTTCCTCGTCCAAAATCTCCAACATTCCATAAATTTCACAAGTCTAAACCGCATCATAAACCGCTCCCCCAATTTCCTTCTATCCCTTCTTATCACCCTCATTCACCCTCTGTTGGATGGGCTCTAAATAAAGTGTCTTCCCCCTCTTTTAATCCACTCTTGCCTGCTTGTCCCTCATCTGTTCCTCTTTCCAACACTTCGCCTTCTTCAACAGAGTTCACTTCAACCATCTCCAGTCTCTCTGCTGCTATTATGGAGCTTCTTGCATCTTACAATATACCTTCGTCCTCTTCTTTCATCGACAGTCTTTCATCCTTGTTGTCTAACAGCGTTAACTTCAAATAATTCAACCTATTTTTGTTTCTCTTGTTTTCTACTTCCTTTATTTTTTTTTTTTATTTTTTTCTTCTTTTTTTTTTTCCTTTTTCTTCTTTTTCTCCTTCTACCCTTCAATACCCTTCTTCTTCTTTCTGTATTTCTTACAGTTCAGTACAATTGCTTACTTGCACGCTTTACATATGGAATTTTCCACGCTACGGTTCATTCCAGAAAATTATCATCTCGTTGGTGATGGCGTTAAGCAGAAGGAGGCCTACAAACTGGTCCTACACCAGTTCGTGCAGGTTATTCTATTCTTGCTTTCGCTCACTCTGTTCCGAATTTGGCCGCAATTAAACTTGAAGGTTGCTAAACTGGCACATAACCAAGATTCCGCGAGCCCATTTTTTTTGTTTCTTTCATCGCCTTAAATTATTTTTATTGTTACGATTCCATTCCTCCTTGCATTCCTTTTCCTATAACACTCATTCCTTACCTTTCTCCACCTCCTAAACCACATGTCTCAAAATAATTCTTTAAATATTCTTCAGTGGAACTGTCGTAGCATACATGCAAATAAACAAGCGTTAGAGGGGCTATTAGACCTCTACAACATTCAAGTAGCATTGTTGTCTGAAACTTGGTTAAAATCCACTTCAAAGACTTCTTCATAGTACGTTCTGATCGTGTAGACGGGTATGGTGGAGTGGCTATTCTTGTTAGAAACGACTTACCATACCAGTCGCACAGTATTTCCTTCCTTCCTCCTCCTTATCCTAATCTTCCTAATATGGCACATATTTCTCTATCAAATCTTCTTCCTACCCCTATTCACATCGCTTGTGTGTACAATCCACCAAATTCTAGTCTTGCTCAGCTTCCCCTTCACCCATTCCTTTCGACTCTTTCAAATCCATTCATCATTGGGGGTGATTGGAATGCCCATTCTCCACTCTGGGGCTGCTCTGGTCACGACAGCAATGGCTCTATCCTTGAAAACTTCATCCTAAATCATAACCTCTTCCTCCTTAACGATTCTTCTCCTACCTGCTTCAAAAACGCTTCATCTCCTAGTGCAGTCGATCTTTCTTTCTCTTCTCCCAATTTTGGTCTAAACTGCTCTTGGAGAACTCTTGATGGTACTTTTGGCAGTGATCACTCTCCTATTGTTCTAACTCTTAATGACGTCCTACCTCCTTCATGCTTCAAACCTCTTCATTCTCCTCATTGGCTTCTCTCCAAAACTGATTGGGGCAAATTTCGTTCTTTAGTCGATTCCTCTCTCTCTCCTATTCAGGCTGATTCCGATCCTCTATCTCAATACAACCATTTCACCCAGTCTCTCTATTCTGCTCTTTCCCTCTCATCCCCTCCCTTCCCTTCTAATAACTGTCGTAAAACTTCTGCTGCCTCCTCACTCTGGTGGAATGACGAGTGTAAAGCAGCCTTCAGGAAGAGTACCGACACTTTTAGAACCTTTCGCTCCTGCTCTTCTATGTCTAACTTCCTAGCTCACAAAGAAGCTAACGCTAGAGCCCGTAGCATCCTAAAGGCTGCCAAGAGGAATTCTTGGAGAACTTTCTGTTCCTCATTTTCTAGAGATACGCCCTTCTCTCAGATTTGGAAGTTAGCTAGGGCCTTTAGATTTCCCTCCTCCGAGCGCCCTCTTCATTCTACTCCTGCGTTGCCACATCTTCATTCCTTTTTGGACTCTATCTCGCCCGCTTATGTTCCTTCTCTTGAAGAAATTAGTTCCCCCTTTTACTACTCTACCTCTGAAGACCATTTTCTTTCCTCTCCTTTTCGTTACGATGAGCTCCTATCCGTTCTTAACAAATCCACTAACTCCACCCCCGGACTAGATGGCCTCTCATATGCAATCCTTAAAAATCTCTCCTCTTCCTCGTTGCATTCTCTCTTAGCTATCTATAACTCCTTTCTAATCTCTGGTCACACTCCTAAATCCTGGAATGATTCTATAATCATTCCTATTCCTAAAAGAAACCCGTCTTCTTTCCGACCTATCTCCCTCGCCTCTTGTCTTCGAAAACTTTTCGAAGGCTTAATCAGCAATCGTTTAGTCTGGTGGCTGGAGCATAACAATCTCCTCCCTCCCAATATGTTTGGCTTTCGCCCTGGTCTTGGTCCAATCGACTGCATTAGTACCTTTCTATCGGACATCTACAAATCATTCCTAGATAGAAAGTTTACTATTGCCACATTCGTCGACGTCGCATCTGCGTTTGATAATGTTCATCTTCCTTCACTGGCTTCTAAGCTCATTTCCCTCAATATACCTCCTATTCTCGTTACCATTATTCTTAATCTGTTCCAAAATAGATCTCTTTTTCTTTCTGTTCCCTCCTTTTCAACAATCAGACGTTGTTACCGCGGCTTGCCTCAGGGTTCCTGTCTTAGTCCTTCTCTTTTTAATATTTATCTCCTTGATATCGCTACTCTTCGCATTCCTTCTTCTTCTCTCCTTTTTACGGATGATATCCTTATCTACTCCACTTCAGACGTGCTAGCTACAGCTAACGAGGAGATTAATTGTTCTCTATCAGTCCTCAGTAGTTCCCTCTCCAGTGCTTTTCTTTCTCTTTCTCCTTCCAAGTCTTCTTCTATTATTTTCTCCCTCCGCCCATATAATCGTGCTCTGGTAAACATCATCTCCTCCAACTATCCCTATTCCTATTGTTAATTCCATATGCTATCTTGGTCTTTTCCTAAACAGTCGACTCTCTTTCCAAGAACATATCGAGTCCCTATATATATCTTGTCTTAAGAGACTAAATCTCCTGAAAGCCTTATGTCCTCTCAAGTGGGGCGGTGATCCATATATTCTCATAATTCTCTACAAATCCATCATTCGTTCCAAACTAGACTACTATTCCTTCTTATACGGCAATGCCTCAAACTCCCTCCTGCGCAAACTTGATAGAATCCAAAACTCCTGTCTTCGGCTCTGCATTGGGGCCCTAAATTCTTCTCCCATTCCTGCCATTTTGTCTGAATCTAATATTAAACCCCTGTTTATCCGCAGATCTCTGCTTGGTTACCGTTTTCTAATTAAACGCCTCCCGATCTCTTCATCTAAACTTATTTCTTCCTATCTGTATATCAATGACCACTGGCGCTTCGTTCCTCACAAAATCCCGGTTCTTGCGCACATAGCTGCTCGGGTCTCTAAGTTCTCTCCTTATGTCTTTTCCCGCAATAAGCTTCCTTACTTTTCTTTTGATTTCAATAGTACATGTCTTCCCGTCTCATTCTCCTCTCTTCCTCTTCGTGCTAACTCCACTCCTCAGAGCACAGTGGTCAGTGAATATGTCCACATATTAAATTCTTCATTTCCCCGTCATGTAAAAATTTTCACTGATGGTTCCAAAAATGATTGCGGGGTGGGCGGTGCTTTTACAGCCCCCTCGCTTAATCACTCGGAATCCTTCAAACTTCCTTCCTTTTGTTCCATTTTTTCTGCTGAAGCAGTCTCCATTCTCCGTGCTGTCTCCTTTATTTCCTCTTCAAGAGGGATCTGTAAGTTTCTCATTATTACTGATTCCAAATCCGTGCTGCAAGCTATCTCTTCTCCTCCTTCCCACTCGACTAATGACATTATTCTTTCTGTTCGTGCCTCTATCTCTAACTTGCGCTTAGCACGTTCTATCCTTATTGACTTTTTATGGGTTCCTGGCCACTCTGGCATTGAGGGCAACGAAGCAGCTGACTTCCTAGCTCGCTCAGCGTCTCTCAATGGTCCATTCCTTCCGCATTTTCCTGCCTCAGACATCCTTTTCCTCTCCGCAAGTCTCCATACCAGACTGTGGGTTGACATCTACCCTTCCTTTTTTGCCAATCGCTCCTCTTTCTTCCTCCTCCTACAGCCTACTCCCAATTCACAGCCTTGGTACCAATTTCTTCCTTTTTCTCGGCGCTCGGCTATTGTTTCTTTAATCAGACTGAGACTTGGCCATTCCCTCCTTCCCTTTTCTCGTTTTTCTTTTTCTCTTTCACCTTCTCCCTTTTGCCCTCTCCACTCAACTGATCCTCCCTTTATATGTGACCCCAACCATATCCTTTTCGAATGCTCTGCTCTTTTTCCTCAGTGCTCTCATCTATACGCCGAACTTTTGGCGTTAGATCTTCCTACCCCTTTCAATGCTTCCTTTATCCTTTCCTTCCCATCTCCAGCCGTTGTTCCCCTCCTTCTTTCCTTTATACTTTCTACCTCCGATCGCCTCAGAATCTGAGTAGGTGATCTAGGTCCATGTAGTTGGGTCAGTGTTAACACCGAGCCCATTTAAAAAAAAAAAAAAAAAAAAAAAAAAAGTTCACAATCACGTCTTCTTCGAATGTTCCTCACTCTCTTCAGAACGTTCTCTCTTCTATTCTCGGCTTTTGGATCTTCGTCTTCCGACTCCATACAATGACTTGAAAGAAATCAAAAATTAGCGATACCGCAAGTATCATTATTGAGCCCTCTACTATCTATAATAATTCTAAGCGATTTACAACATCTAATCGAATACTCATCTAACCACTCAATATTTGCAGATGATCTAGCGATTTACATGCGAGGAAAAAACATCACACAAATAGAAGGAAAATTACAAAATATTATAGAATATACATTTTTCCACCGGCAAAACCTGCGTAATAAATTTTATCAAGAGGACTCCAGTACGCGAAATTAGGTTGAAACTGAAAAGTACATTCATAACTAACAAAAACAAAACGATTTTTTGGGACTTTTATTCGACAACAAATTAAGCTGGGGAAGCCACGAATAGAAGATACGAAACGGAGGTGCACAAAAACTTTTAATCTGCTAAAAATGCTTCATGGTAAGTCACGAGGATCTGACAGAAGCATGCTCTTATGACTGTACCAAACTCACGTCAGTGAATGCAATTCGGAATAACGCACTCAGAATAAGCAGCGGGGCGTTCTGTACCAGTCTAGTTAGTAGTTTGCATGGGGAAACAAACGTGATGTCACTAAAACCACACCGGCGAATGTTATTAGCACTGAAATATTGTGTGAAACTCGGCGGGAACAGGTTTCATATAAATTACTACAAAACGTTCTATTCTAATCTACATAAGATCTATCGCGACAGAAACAAACCGTTCGAAGTTAGTTGTACTGACTACTTCAATTACCTAAAAAATAAATCGACTTGCTGTCACTTTATCCGAACCTACAAATCCGCCCTCTAATAATATTATACAGACTTCAACAGCACATAAACAAGACTTATTAAACGTAAAAAAACAGTTAATGATCGCAATCAAGAACGCCGTTCAAAAGTGATCCGTACAAAAACAATATTAACATGCCCGCATATAAACCTAAGCCTATCTCAAAGAGAAAACAGGTTATTATGATAAAAATCAACTTCTACCGGCATTTTTAAAAGTAACTATTTCCTTCCTGTCCTCAGATGAAGATAAACAAGTTCAATCAAGCATGATGTTTCATACGCTTAGGATTCCGTACATAGGACTATAATTTACGTTTACGTAATACTAAATTCAAAACAAAGAAATCTGATATTTTGCGCTATGAAGGAGAGATACGTTGTTTTTCGCGTTTTTTTGAACTTTTCGTAAACTTCGAAAGTTTCGTTAAGAAAGTAAAACACGGTTTCGTTCCCGGCAAATAGCGCTCTTTACAACAATATATTACATGCCTGGAAAAGAAAATAATTTTTTCAAAAATTTCGAGCTTTCGACGCCCCGAGGGCCTAATTTTAAAGTTGGAAACCAGTATGTTCGAAACTAGAGAAATATATGACGATGCGCATATTTTTACAAAATTTTTGGCTATAATACTGGCGACGCAAAAGGAGGAGACACGTAATTTTTTTTTACTTTTGAACGTTTCAGTAACTTTGATAGTTTCGTTAAGGAAATTAAATTCGGTTTTGTTCCTGGGCGATTTCTATCCATCGATATATCACATGACCAGGGAAAAAAAAATTTTTTTCGAACTTTCGAGCTTTCGGCACCTCGAGGGTCTAAATATAAAGTAGTAGGCTCGGCTATAGTTTTTTTTATAAAGTGGTTCCTTATGCATATATTTGGGATACGTTTTGGATTCTTCAAATTTTTTACTCGGGATATTACTTAAGTGAACATCCCTTTTTTTTTTGCTGTATTTGGCCTGAAGGGGGGTCTATGTAATTTTTGAACCGTAATTTTTTGATTTTATGAAAAAAGCTTCTGCGATTTGTTTTATATTTTGAATTCCACTTTTATAGATGATGAGTTATGAACCTTTTAGGAGTGATTTTTGAGATCGTTTCATATTCCATATTATAATTCCTGACGGTTTTTTAGGTTTTTTTGCCGCCCAGGGTAATCGGTTAGTTTGAAGTTATAGATTTTCTTAAAGACATTTTTAATTGTAATTTATGATTCGATTTTGAAGTTTATAAGTCAACCTGTTCGTGAGTTATTTGATATTTTTATCGTTTCTGAATCATCTTATTAGGATTCCGTACATTATATGTGTACGGAATCCTAAAAATTGAACGAGAGAGGACCTGTTTTAAGAAATAAAAATTCCGACTCTTCCGATTTTCCAGTAAATAATATTCAAACATAACAAAAGTGCCATTGGTGAATGTTAAATCGAGTATCAACATAAATACAGGATTCTCAAAATGGCAACCTACTCTTCAGTGCCAAAACCATCTTTAAGCGAAATAGTTATTACTAGTAAGGGAAGTGACCCAAAAATTAATAATAAGAATAAAAACGTTAAACTGAATAGGAATGAGGTAAGTATTAAAGTAAAGAATTACACTATTTAATGTGTTATTATATTTTAGTATTTATCGTCGGATTATAATTTATTTATCAATTAGTTAATGTGGTTTTCTATTCCAATTTATCGATAGCTTTGATTGTCTGCTGAAATTCAGTGGAATGCGTCTAGTATACTTTCCAATTTATGCGATTTCAAAGTCTTTGTAGCTAATAGTGATTTTGATATTATTTTATTGGGGGAGGGGGGACATGTTTAGTTTGGGTAATTATTGTTGTTACCGGGATGATAGTGTGGACATGTATGGCAGAGTTGCCATTTTAATTAAAAGTGGAATCAAACAAACGCTGATTTAATCGCATTTTGTTACTTACAATAACTACACCAGATCTAACGCAATTTGTATTCGTGTAAACTTCAATAAATACTCGTGGTTATTTTATTACATATTATTTTCCACCAGGACATGTTTCGGACTCGGAGGCATTTTTAGATGATCTAGACTCTAGAGAGTTTAAAACATTTATCGATAATTTTAGGTGGAGATTTCAATGCCCTAAATGTCAGCTAGAGCTGTAGTCGTATTGACAGAAAAGGAATGGCAGTGGCGGATATTCTCTGCAACTTGAGTATGTGTCTTCTGAATGATGGTTCCCCGATCAGAATTGAATCCCCGTCACATACCGCGAATACGGTTGACTTAATAACGATAGTTTACCCCGAAATTTATTTCGATTGTGGTTAAATGCTATATCCAAACTCTCTGGGTAGTGATCACCTTCCCATTTTAGTTGATATTCGTCTTGATGAGCGGGTTCGAATATATCATCTAACATTGAGGAGAAGCAATTCAAAAAACATCGAAAATTTGATAAAGGTGATTGGTCTATGTTTAGCGACTTGATGGAGCAAGCAGTAATTAATTTAGACACGACGACTTGCCCGTTAGAAAACTACAGGGTATTTTTGAACTGTCCAAAATATTAAAATACTCAACAATAGCATTACACTTAACTATTGAGTTTGAATTAGGAATGATGTTTTTGAGGATGAATTTAAAAATACGTATAATAAAATTATTAATGAACTAGAGGAAATTCATAACAATAATAAAATAGAAGACTTAGAGAATAAGATCATGAAAGTTACTGATATAATTAAAACAGTAATTTTTAAATCCCAGAATAAAACTAAAATTTATAATAAACCTTTTTGGAATCAAAATCTTGAATTTTATAAAACTTCACTTAAAAAACTACAAAGAAGGTTATATAAAATAAAGAATAGGAATAACAGTAAAGGTGATTTACTAAGGTTTTTTTTTTTTTTTTTTTTTTTTTTGCATACCGACTCGTAGGTCATCAACGCAAGTGATCATTAGTTATTTTAAGTGTCCTAGATAACGGCGCATCCCAACAGATAAAGCCGCTAGTCATAGATTAGTTTTCCATTTTTTTTTTTTTTTTTTTTTTTTTTGAGCGTTTTGGTATTATCTTTAATATTAATAATGAGCGGTAAGCGCATCTCTGCATTGTTTTTTCTTTAGTCGTCTGACGGGATTGTCAGGAAGACCGGTAGTTTTCATACGCGATATTAATGGGTTTAAATTATAGCTGAATGCCGCATGCATTTTGGTATATTGCTGCTTGTATATCGCCAACACTGAAGGAACATTGAGATCATTCTCGATTATAGTATTACGAACATAATAAGGCGCATTGGTTATTATCCTCAGTATCTTCGACTGGAACGACTGTATTTTTTTGAGATGCGTTTTTGCGGCTGATCCATATATTTCTAAACCGTATTTCCAGACAGGAGCTATGATGGTGTTATACAATAACATTTTATTGTTCAGACTGAGTTTGGATTTTCTTCCTATTAGTGGATATAATTGTCTCAGTAGCGACTTCAATTTTTTCTTTGTATTAATTACATGCAGATTCCATACTAAGCGTTTGTCGAAGGTTAATCCCAAATATTTAACTGATTGTATCTGCGGTATTTTACAGCTGTTATAAGTAACTGGAGGACATGTTTCTTGGTTATTTGTGAACGTGATATGTGAAGATTTTTGTTCATTAATTTCGATCCTCCAGTTGAGAGCCCAATTTTGTAGTAACGATAAATGATGTTGAATGTACCTTGAAGCTTCATGACGATCTTCGTGCGCAGCTAGTATAGCAATGTCATCCGCAAATGAAGCTTGTAATGTAAACATTGTAGTCGGTAGGTCAGCTGTATAGATGTTATAAAGAAGCGGGCCAAGAACGCTCCCTTGAGGTACCGATGCTAATATCTGACGCTCGCTGGACAAGACGCCATTTATTTTTATTTGAAATGATCTACCGCTTAAATAAGACCTCAGCAGATGATATATTTCAATCGGGAAAATCTTCTGGGCTTTGTATAGCAAACCGTCGTGCCAAACACGATCAAAAGCTTTGGCTACATCAAGGAACACTGCCGAGCAATACATTCCACGCTGTAAGACTGACTCAATTGCATCAACGAGCCTGTGACATTGATGAATAGCTGAATGCTTTGGTCTGAACCCGAACAGATGATTTGGAAGATAGGCATTTGCCATATTAAAAAGAGTCCTTCTCCTTCCTCGCCGCCGCATACATCGAGTGAATTTAAACGCTCAACGGCTCCGAAGCTAAAAACCAGAAATCGGTATCAACCGTTTATGTACTTAAACGATGACGACAACCACGAAAACACAGACGGAGATAATGAAACAGCAGATGCAAACGCAATGCCACTCGATAACCAGACATCGAACAACGCTGATGATAACGATAAACAGAAACGAAACTCATCGCCACCGACTAACAAATTTACGACGCCTCCGCCGATTTTAGTAAAAGACGTTAAAAATTATACAGCATTCACCAAGTCTTTAATAAGTTTGACAAATGTCAAATTTACATTGAAATCAACAAACACCGGTATTACTATAAAACCAAGCTCGCCAGCTTGTTATCGCGCACTGACAAAAGCCCTCCAACAAAATCAATACAAATTTTATACTTTTCAACTATCAGAAGATAGAGCTTTTCGTGTCATTTTAAAAAATCTTCATCATACAACTAGTTGCGAAGAAATCACGCAAGCATTACAAAATCTAGGTTTCTCTGTTCGTTCTGTATCCAACATAATAAGCAGAAGAACAAAATCTCCGCTACCGATGTTCTTTGTAGATCTCAACAAATCTTCAAAAAATTCAGAAATTTTTAAATTAAAACATTTATTACATACAGTCGTAATAATTGAAGAACCGCGAGTAACTAGGCAATTACTCCAGTGCATGCGTTGTCAAAATTTTGGACACACGAAAACTTATTGTAATCTTCCGCCTCGATGTGTGAAATGCAGCGGTAAACACATAACCGCTGACTGTCCTAAAACATCCGAAGAAAAACCGATATGTCTTTTCTGTCGTGGTGAACACCCTGCCAACTATAAAGGATGTGAATATTACCAACAAGAATATAGTAAAAAATTTAAACAGAGTGCAATAAGTAGAACTCTCGAAGCTTCATCATTTAATTTGGCGGACACCAGCACGTTTCCACCCATCCATAAGCAATTACCATCAACTTCGTACTCCAATGCTGCTAAAAAATATACCTCGTCTTTTCCTCCGTCTGCATCATCAGTAGTATACAATAACAATGCTCCACAACATACAACCGAACAAAAAGGAATTAACGAAACATTAACTTCCTTTCTTAATGAATTTCGAAATTTACTATCACCATTAATATCCATGTTAACCAAACTTATGGACAAATTATTATGAATTTGAGCCCTATAAGTACAAATTCATTAACAGTAGTATTATGGAATGCGAATGGGATTCAACAGAAGAAACATGAACTACAGTACTTCTTACAGACCAAAAGAATCGATATTGCCCTACTAACGGAAACTCATGTCGTTCATCCAGCGAGCCTTGAGTTACTAAATTACAGATGCTATCATGGAACACACCCTTCTGGTACAGCAATGGGAGGTGTTGCTGTACTCGTCAAAAAGAGCATTGACCATCATCTACACTTCGTTCGCCGAACAGAGGCCTACCAAGCTGTTGCAATTAAAATAAAAACGACTTTTAATGAAACAGTAACTGTCACATCGGTTTATTGCCACCCAAGGTATTACATACCGAATCAGGAACTCACGGAACTATTTCATCGCCAAGGCAGCAAATTCATTTGTGGAGGTGACTACAACGCAAAACACCCTCACTGGGGATCAAGAGTTCCAAATAAACGTGGAGCGCAACTCTTCCAGCTGAATAGAGGGCTACGCCTCGATGTTGTTTCACCATTTACACCTACCTACTGGCCAAAGCATACCAACCGACTGCCAGATGTGCTAGACTTTTATTTCAATAAAGGATTAAATAATCTACACAACAACTGCTGTACAATCGCAGACTTGTCATCTGATCACGTACCAGTCTTACAAGTCCTAGACACAATTCCGCTACATACAAAACTAGACAGTCGATTAACAAATAAATCTACTGATTGGAACAAATTTGAGAATATAATAGATAACCAAGTGAACTTAAATGTAAAACTAAAATCACAGCACGATATTGATACTGCCGTTAATTATCTAACCGATATAATACAGGATTGCGCTAGGCAATCAACACGACCTGCAAAGTCCAGTGTTAACACTAGCAGTATATTGCCCATTGAAATACGTGAGCTAATTGCCAAAAGAAGAAAAGCGCGCAAAAAATGGCAACATAATAGATACCCATCAAATTACCAAACATACCGGGAATTTTGCAGCCAACTAACGAAAACCATAGCACACTACAAAAATGAGCGTTATACTCATTACCTTTCCAACCTAACTAATGCCGATGGCTCAATCTGGAAAGCAGCGAAAGTACTAACAAAGAAATGTGTTCCATCTTATCATATTAAAAAAACAAATACAATGTGGGCCAGAACAGATGACGAAAAGGTTAATACTTTTGCCGACTATCTCGAAAATATATTTCAACCTCCTCCTATGGAAAATCCACAACACACGCAGGAAGTTATACAGTGTAACAATAACGTCATGCAGTATTGTCAAAATTACACATATATTACACCAAATCAGCTTCGTACGTGCATCAAAAGTTTGCGAAATAATAAAGCTCCGGGAGAAGATGGAATAACAAATGATATCTTGAAGCATCTACCAAAAAGAGGATCTTTACTACTTTTATATATATACAATTCTATGCTCCGGCTATCGTACTTTCCGACTAGATGGAAAAAATCGCTAACTATACTTATCCATAAACCTGGGAAGCCAGTTACAGATGTCTCATCCTATAGACCGATAAGTTTACTGGATACATTTGGAAAAGTGTTCGAAAAATTAATTCAACCACTAAGGTTAAAAATAAAGAAAAATTGAAAAAATATGTAAAGTGAAAGTACAAAATTCAAAATATCAAAATTGGCATGAACCAGTTGAGAATTCTAGTTTGGTAGAGGCCATATAACATTTGTGTAGAAAAAGTTTTAAAAAAACTATTATCCTTCGGAATAAATGACAAAATTATTTATAATGAAACAGAAAAGCATAATTGTATTTTTGATGAATTATTTCCACAAGACATAATAAACTTCAACAATTATAAGAATTCAGAAACAAAGTTCATAATTCATGATGATAATTTAACTAAAATAATGAAAAACTTAGATAATAAAAAAACTAACGGTTGTGACCAAATTTCAAATAAAATTATTGAAATTATTCATAAAATAGATATATATTAAAAACAATTTTCCAAAAATGTTTAGATTTAGGATACTTCCTGAATTGCTGGAAACAAAGAAAAGTTAAAATATTAAACAAACCAGGTAAAAAATTTACAAATTCTATGTTAAACCGTCCAAAAACACTTCTTCCAGCTTTCGGTAAAGTATTTGAAAAATTTATAAAAACTTTTTTTCTAGACTTGGAAATGAATGAAAGAGATGTATATTATATATAAATCAGTTTTGGTTATATTAAAAATAAGTCAACTGAAATCGCTGTTAAAAAATTATACAAAGATATTTTAATATTCAAAAATTCAGCAAGACACATTCTTTTAATCAATTTTCATGTAATTGAAGCCTTTGATAGAATTAAAATTAATAAAATACTAGAAATATTAAAAAACAAAGATTTTTCACCTTCGGTACAGAAAATTATATTAAACTGTATCTTACAGACAGAAAAATAGAATTATTTAATCAAGAAAATAAATTAATATATAATGGGAAACTGAGTGCTGCGGAATCCAACACAAGGATCAACACTGGGCCCCACACTCTTTAATATTGCTATGAGTACTATCCATGAAATTCAGTTGGACAAGATTTCAAATATAATTAGTTATGCAGATGATGTAATGTTAGTTGTTGGATTTACTGGAACAGAAGAAGTACTTAAAATTAATAACGTAATAAGACCAATTAATCAAAAAAAAAAAAAAAAAAAAAAAATGAACTAGGTCTTAAATTTAACACTACTAAAACACACGCCCTATTAATAAGCAGGAAACATGATAAGTTAATTATCAAAGAACATAGTTAAAAAAATTTAGATGAAGATAATAATAAAATTATAATTCTAAATGAAATGAAATATCTCGATGTAATATAATAGGTAATAATTTCAATTTTTTCGTAAACACGTAGAATACATTATAGATAAAATCAAAGGGTTTTGCATTACACTAAAATCGTTGCACTCTAATTAACGTTTGGATTAAAATATAAACAAGAATAATCTTACATAAGGCTATTGTTGGCTCAATAATAGAATATTGCTTTACGGTTTATTATCTGATACTGAGGGAAGCGGATAAAAATAAATTATTAAAACTAGAAAAAAAAAATTTGAATAGGGGTAACCTCTGGATATAGCACAATTTCTTATGTTTCAGACAACGTAGTAGCAGCTATAATGACAATTGATTTAAAATGGCAACTTACAAATAACATTAAAAATCTAAAACAAGAAAAAAAAAAAAAAAGCAAACAACATATGATAAAAAAAAAGATTATTAGAGGAAATTGAAAATTAAAATTAGGCAATGTTCAATTTTGACAGGATATGATCAATCATCAACAGATAGAATAATAACGTATAATTCCGGCCATAGGAAAGAGGTTAGCAATGAAATATTTTGAAACTAGCTTTCATTTTACGAAATATTTAACTAGTCATGGAAACTATTGCTATGATTTAAAACACTTTAAAATCTTACACTCAGAAATATGTCAGGATTGTAATAGAAAGGTCGATGATTCCTTCCATGCAGATACCATGAATGTACAAAATTTCTTGAAAAAGGAGAAAAGAAGCAAATTATAAATCTATTAGTAAGTTTAATAAACAGGACTTCCATAAAATAATAAATTTTTGTAGGCTCTTTAATAAAAGATAAAATTAAAATTTAGTATATAATGTGAAAATTTATTAAATATATAATATGAAAATATTTCAATCATAATTAAATAGAACACAGAAGGATGAAGAACCCAGTTGAAAAATTATAATTCATATAGCGGGTTCTCTTTTCTTTTAAAAGATTTTAAAAGTTAAAAGGAAAAAAAAAACAACTACGCCATGGTAGCCAGCATATAGTTTAGCAAAACCCTTTTTAAAATTCCTTCTGTTATCCAAGCCCTTGATTCTTTTTGTCGGCTATTTCTGATCGTGTTAGGATCTAAGTCTCTGTGGTCCCCCTTTGTCCTTTGTTCTTGGACCAATGTCCATGTTGACGAACCGATAAGGAAAAAAAAAAGTCATCATTCGACGAAAACTATTATTTTTTTTTTTTTATTTTTGCTCGTCAACCGGATGGGGGGGGGCGTTACTCAGAAATAATTAAAATAGGAATGAGATCTTAATACAGTCAGATATTGTTAGGAGAAAGGAACAATCTGTGGAGAGGGAAAAGATAAGACATAAGAGGCGCAATATGCAGTAGGAAGACCAAGTATCAATAAAATGTAATAGAAAGGAGAACACTTAGCAGAAAGAGATGAGCACTCACATGATCTGCATCGCAAACATGCTCTTCGTTTAAGTTAGAGAGCACAATATGGAGAGGCAGCCGACGAAAAACGAAAACGGGAGGAAGATATAAGACTATGGTTTAAAAACGCAGACGAATAACGGAGAAAACAACAGAACGACAAAGCGAAGGAAATAAAGAAAACCACCGATTGGTAGGAAGACCAAGTTGAACAGACAGATAAAAAGAGCAATTGTTAGAGAAAGAGGAAATGTGTACATCCGATACCAAAGTCTGAGATGAAAACCTTTGCGCAGCGGAAGCAGATTGGACGATGGGACTCTTTTAAAGAAAAAGTGAGAAGAGGTAGCAACCCGAGCCAAGGAGTCCGCCGCTTTATTACCGAAAATGTTCGAATGACTAGAAACCCACAGAAAATCAATTTCTTGATTATATCTGACTCCATGACCGCCGGTTCAGGCCATTTGTTCTCCCCTACCTGGGATCATTCCTGTGATTTAATTATACTCCACATACGCTCGCTTATCCACGTTCTTTCTTCCCTTCATTCGATTCAAAACTATTAATTAATTTGCAGGGTATTTAAAATGTGTGCCTTTTTAAAAATATTTCTTTTGTTCATGGACTGCTTTTTTGTAAGGAAACGAAAAAGAGTGTTTTATTAATATATATATATATATATGCAGTTTCTATTATTTCTTAATATTTCAAAAATACGCTACTGATTATAGCGAACAGCTGACATACGATAATTTTTAGCGCGCGTTAACGAGACACACGCCGAATCGATATAATAAAAAATGTTAAAAACAGCAAATGTCGTGTTTATTGAACATTAAAAGTTACTGCGAATACTCGTCTTGTCACGATAAAAGAATGGATCACTAAAAAAGCCTTCCATCAGGGAAAATGTTTTAACAGCAAGATTTGATTAATCCAGACTGGCAGTTAAACGAAAGCGTTCAAAAATGACAGTAGACACGTGTGCTTTTCCGTAAAACCTTCTACGATTCGAATAATTCGATTAAGAGATCGATGATATCATCAGCGAAACTTTTTGAAATCCGCTGATCGTGAGTTAATTTTTGCGGACATAAAAATGGCAGTATTGCGTGAATGATCAATGTTTCGAAAGTGCCATTATAGGCGAGTCATATTAGACGAAAACGGGCCTTAACCTCGGAATAAGTCCTGTTTCCATATTTTTTTATGAAACCTTTTGCATTCGCTTATAAATATTGTTAGAAAAAAATGTTCCTATTCAAAAAAGGCCGCTAATTGTTTGTTCGTTTATTAACAACAAATTACAATTGAATATCTCGACTGTAAATCGATGAAAAAATTTGAAAATTAGTTGATAAGTGTTTTTGAATATACTGATTACGAATCTAATATCAGATTTACAATATTCGAAATGGTCACCCAAAAATCAGTAAAAATACAAAATTAAAATAAAAAATGAACAATAACGAACTTTTATATACTTTTCACAAATTTGAGATAGTAAATGCAGTAAAATTAAATATAATAAACAATAAGTACAACGTTAACAATAATAATATTAAAATAAAACTGCAATTTTAAAAATTAAAGGATTTTATTTATTCATTTAAAGTATAACGAGTCTGATGATTTATTTATTGTTTTTGTTTTAATTTATACGGGATTTATATATTGTGTCATTTTTTTTTCTCGTATACTTCATGAATGACTTTATACTTGTATATCTACCAAAAAGTGAAAGGAACTTCGTTCCTACCGAGTGTCCCCCTCTAGACACCACTTCTCTTTTTTTTTAATAATATTAAATGATTATTATTTAAAGAATTATTAATAATATTAAATAATATTTTTCAATCAGTTGCTGATGAAAAACCGAATATTACTTTGCACTACGTGCAACAACGCAGCAACGCGCCGAATAACTAACGTACTTTGCGTAGTAACTTTTACCATAGAGTATGAAATATCTAAGATGGCTGACTCACCTTATTATTATATACGTTAGAAACATTCCCAAAGTCCGTGCGTATGTTACAGTCATGTGGACGGTTGTTTTATATTAAATGTTCAAACAAAATATTTATATTTCTCAAAAAAATCGACGTTTTTAACGTTTTTCCGTAATTTTTCGCTAATCAATGTTAAATACTTTGAAAAAAAAAAAAAAATAGAGTTTTGACAATAAGTATCCAAGCTACCACCTCTACATGCTTAAATCGTTGAATTTTTTTTTTTTTTTTATTAAAGTAAAATAATTTTTTTACGGTCAAATTTTCAAAATTTTTAGGCCTGGAATTTTTTTTTGTCCTTTTCTTTGAAAATTAGCATAAAATATTGTAAATGCCGCAACATAAATTATACCATCTCAAAGTACACATCATAACCTTTAAATTAGTCACCTATAAACTGTTAATATCATTTTTTAATAATTGTAAAATTAACAGTTAAAGCTGAAGACTTGAGACGGAAAAATAAGATTTTTGAAAATTAGCCATGTTTGGAGGTCTCACAATCTTGCAAAATAAATTTTTTAAATTTTTTTGCTCAAATACGTATTTTAGATAATCACTTTAAATATACTATCCACAGATCCGTTTATTTTTCATGTCAATTTTACTTATATAATAAAACAAACTTTAATAACAAACAACAAGAGTAAATAATTTATAACAATAAATTAGATAAATACCTTAATTAGAAACGTTTTCGGGCATAACCCATCATCAGCTAAAACTAACTTAGTGGAAACTTAAAACGTGTGTTTGTTAGTTTTAGCTGATGATGGGTTATGCCCGAAAACGTTTCTAATTAAGGTATTTATCTAATTTATTGTTCTATATTGTTTACTCTTATTGTTTTTTATTAAAGTTTGTTTTATTATACAGGTTTAACAAACAAGTATGTATTCACCTACATTCAATTTTACTTAGTTAATGAAAAATTTAAAGAAACTATTCGAAATTGACGTAATACTTAACTTCAAATTGAAATATAAAATATTAAAAGTATTTTAAAAATCTTTAAAACACACTTAATACTTCGAGAAATACTTACCTTTTAATGTGCAATTTGTTTTATAACGATTCGTTTTGTCTGTCAAAAGTTACACTGACTTATGTGCTGCGAGAGCAAATGCCGGGGAGTCCATCCTTCGCGTTCGCAGACGTTCGACGCATAGTCGTTTGGTGCGTTAATTAACAAATTATTACTCGTTCAATTTTAATCATTGAAGCAAGTCTAATACATGTTTTTTACGTAACTACAAATTGAATTAAATGAGATATTTTCAAAAAACCGTATTTTTGTATCTTAATTGTTACATAAATAAAAAAATTAGCGTAAGGTTTCGTGCGGAAACATTTTGATATGTTATTTTTTGTACATCGTAAAAGGAAGACTTTCTGACAAAAATTTTTGAGGCAGGAATTTTTCCGAAGTGAAATTCTAAATTGACTCCCCTATACGCATTGTATCCTACTCCTAGGATAGTAACGTGATGATCAAATTTTCACTAGTTTCTGGAATGCATTTTATAGGCCTGAAATTAAAGTTTCGGATACAAGTAATCTTGCAATCTGAAAACGACTTGATAGAATTTTCCCAATATTCTACCATTAGATTCCATTCAGTTTCAAGTGTAGGGGATATTTCATAGCGGCTATGTTTTGCCAGGAGAAAGATTCGCCGGAATCGCATTTATCGTTCAGCTGCCAGCGAAATATGCTGGATGTTCACGACTGATGAATTGGTCATGGTCAATAAACGATAGGCAGTGCACCGGATAATGAAACTGTTCCACTTTATAAATACGATATTGTACAGAGGGAAAGAGAAGAAAACAGAGAGAAAAAAATGCACTGTCCCGGCAGAGAGTGATAAAGGACAGTTGGCAGAGATATTTTCTAAGAAAATTTCCTAAGAAATCACTCAATGAGCAGCTCGTTCAAGAATATAAAGCGGTTAATCGCGTTCAATTTCATTAATGACACACGACTTACTTTTGCTCCACTGAAAGTGTAAAACGTATAAAGACGAGATGCTTCCGTTGCGAAAGTACGTGATATTACTAGAAAGAGGACAGATGTTCTAAAGCAAAAATTATTATAAGGCATTCAAGCTAACACAGCTGATTGAATAATCAAACTGATACAGGCTCGTTTTCGCGTAACGAAATAAAAGTCAGTAACGTCATCGCAAAAAAGGAGTCACTCTTTTCGATAAATCGTCGTCGTCCAAACGATTGTTTCCGCTGAATGAATCGACTCTTAATCGAATTTCGAGAAAAATAGTTCAGAGATTTGGCAGTAGATTTCCAACTCCACGACACGGAGTGGGCCAGGTAAATTCGCTAGCTCGAAATGAGGAAAATTTTTGTAAATGTTCATCATTTTGCTGACGATAATAGCGCGATGATATGCGAGAGTGATTTCTTTATATTTTTCAATTCGATAAAAAAATACGAAGATGGTAAATTTTTTAATTTTCCTTTTTCCACTTTTGTAATTCACTATGGAGAAAAGGCTTCTTTGGAAAATTTGTTGGATATAATTCTGATCGTAAAAATTTATTAAGCGGGCAAAATTGTCGCGCGTATAAATAACATTTTCGTTTTAAGGGAAATATTTTAATCAATAAATGGATGTAATATTTTTTCTGCAGTATTTTATTCGTTAAACGAACGCGCTGCGAGCATACGCTAAATAGCGGTACAGTAAACATTTAGACCATCCGACAAAAAAATACCAACGATAATATTAATATTATTAATAGTGATAACGGCAATAATGACAGTAGCGATGTTGTTGCTATTTTCCAAAGATGATATAGTGGTCTATCCTCTGTCAAATATTTCAGAAAATGTTCCAAAGTCAAGTTTGAAAATAATCGTATTCGCTCGACTACTTCGCGATAGATTAACGAGAATTGCATTGATTGCGTGCGGAATTACTGAAAACAAAGAAGTGTTACGTAACAAAATCGTTCAGATCAGTACTACATTCGTCTTACATCTACCGATTAAAACTACGCTTTTCAGTTTAATGCATCATAACATAGCGCCCATCTTCTCGCAATTGGACTACTTTCGCGCATTCTCCTTACTTTTTATGCCTTCATCACTCGTCTGGGTTTTTTTTTCTTTCGATAACCTTCTCCTAAAAATTTACCAATTATTTTCAATATTCACTGTCGTACTGCTGAATAATCCTTCTGTCGCTCAATTTCAACTGCATCTTACCATGCACTCCGAGTCCAACTGATTTACTTCCTTCGCTGATTCATTCTATCTGACATCTTGTCACACTGCACGGCGACGTAAACGCGTCTAAAAAAACTTAGAATTACCCATAGAAGTATTTTTGTTCTCTTACTGATTTTAAACATTGTATAGAATGAATGTAACGGTTAGAAGATGGAGTACGTGTCACTAGCAGACCATTTTTCTCGACTCTACATCAGGGAATAAACAAATGTTGAATATGATTTTGTTCGCAATCGTGGACACGGAGTAAGATCACATAGTAAGCCAGACTTTATCATTGATTCGGATTAGTTCTCATAGATCACAAAGATCAGTAGGTACCATTCGTGTGTATATAATACTTTAAAATGGAAATAAGATTGAAATTCGTACTTAAAAACATTAATCTCACCAGTGATTGTCATTTTTAAAAAATTATTTTCACAATTTTTTGGAATTTCCATCAACTCCGATTATACTTTAATTTTAGGTAAAGCATATTAACTAGCAGTTATTGTCTTAGTCAAAAAAGTTGTTATAAACATGTAGATCTTAATCGGCGTTTTGTGTTTTTGACAATTTTGTTTCGGCCTTTTTAAATTATTACACGGTTGTGTACGTGGCTTTCTAAGAAGATGAGAGAAATCTTAAGATTTCTTTCTTTCGTTCGCTTCCGGATTAATCATAACATTGCGTTTATTGCAAGTCATTGAAGATAATCGGAGAATTTTCAATTACTCCAAAATAAAATTGAAATTTTATTGCGCGTCCTAATGCACTGCAAAAAAACGGACTGTCTACCTTGGCAAGCGACCCCCTACGCCCTGATGGAATAGAATCTGTGCTGATATGGTCAGGGGAAAAAAATGTACCGTTTCGAGTTTTTCATCAAAGTAGGAGCACGTCAGACTATCTGGAATTTAAAAAGCAGGAGGCTCTCTTACTCGTAGGCACTTGTTGCAGCGCAAGGCGCAGTGTTGGAAAAGTTTTGTTTTCAATATCAATCGAAATACGCCTACTTCGTTAGTTTGGTCAAAAATTTAAAAAATTAAAAGAACATTTGAAGGTAACGGTTCGTGTAACATTACTTCACCGGAATGCTGTGATGGATTTATAAACAATATTGCACCATCATATGTACCGAATTTACCGGAAATTACTCAGACTCCAAGTTCGATGATACTATCTAATAGCAATAGTCACTTTCTCTCTAGAACTATTGATATGCAAGAACTAGAAATGGCGTTATCCTTTAATAAAATCTCGTGTCATGGCATGGACGGTAATAATTTCAGACCATTGGTCGAACTTGTTAAATAAACGGCTTGTCTGGTTTCTCGAACACAATAACTTAATTCATAATAATATGTTCGGTTTTTGTCCCTGTCTTGGTCCTCCTGATTGCATTAGTGTTTGCCTTTCTGACATTCGTAATTCCTATATAAACAAAAATTTTACTATCGCAGCCTTTATTGATGTTTCCAGTGCATTTGACAATGTTCACCTCCCTATTCTTAGGAAATATAATGCTGCTATTGCATCTTCCGGTCCATGTTGTTTCCCTTATTATTAGTCTTTTCCAAAACCGGACTACTATACATCTATCCACTTCTTGTTATTCCACCTCAAGAAAAGATGTTCGTGGTCTTCCTCAGGGTTCCTGTCTTAGTTCTATTCCTCTTTAATATCTATACTTCTCATATTGCTTCTCTTCCATTAAATCCATCGTCTCTATTCTATGCGGATTATATCCTTATTTACTCTTCTTCTCACAACATATAGCCACTTTAGAAAATGCTCTTGCTAATATTCATCTTTTCGTCTCTCTCTTCATTAAGCCGCGGGGTCATGGTTTTAACTTTCCGTTCATATAATCCTTCCTCAATCAATCTAACCTTAAGTCATTATCCTGTCCCTCCTGTGGAGTGCTTCTGTTACTTGAGTGTGCTACTTTACGGCCGTCTGTCCTTTCAAGAGCACATTAATCGCCTGTATACTTCTTGTCTTAAAATGATTCTTCTTTTTTTATTGCCGTACACGATACAGTGCGTAGACTATTCCCAATAATTTCTCTGCCTTTCCGCCTTAAAGAGTAAGCCGATATCGTTGATGTTACTCCACTTCTTGATGTTTTTTATCCACGAGTGCTTCTACCAACTGGTCTTTTACCATCGATTCTTCCTTGAAGAATTAGGCGCGGAATGCGATACTTTTCTCCTCTCAGCATATGACCGAGATATGCCATTTTCCTTTTTTTAATATTTTTTATGAGCTTCCTTTCTATGCCAGCTCTTTTCAGTACATTATTATTTGAGACTTTTTTGGTCCATGAAATTCTTAATAGCCTTCTAAGAAGCCACATCTCTGTAGCCTCTGAACGTCTAATAGAGCTGGCTTTCAAGGTCCACGTTTCAACTCCGCACAGAAGCACCGGAATAACGTTCTTTTAAAATCACTCTCATCGTACAGGTGGAGTGGTGATCCTTACATTCTTTCCTTATTGTATAAGTCTCTCATTCTTTCTAAGTTGGACTATTGTTCCTCTATATATACGGCAACGCTTCTAAATCTCTTCTGTTAAAGCTTGACCGGATTTTAAATTCCTGTCCTCGTTTTTGTCTGGGAGCACGTAAATCTACTCCAATTCCTGTTATCCTTTCCGAATCAAAATCACTCCCTTTGTTCATCCGCAGATCCTATCTAGGCTATCGTTTACTAATTAAACGTCTTCTTTCTTTTTTCCTCTGGGATTATAGCTGTTTATTGATCTATTTTTCACAACTGGCGTTTTATTTTGTCTTTTCTGTTCGTCTTGCCAATTTTTCTCCCTGTATTTTCTCCTATGATAACTTTTCTCTTAATTATTTCAGTTTCTTACATCCTCCTCACGTATTTCATTTGTCAAGTTCTGCTAAATTCTTTCTTCACTCTATAGTTAAATCTGAATTTCACATGGTTTTAAGTTCTTCCGTTATTTCTACTGATGGGTCTAAGAGGGCTGGTGGAGTTGGTGCCACCTTTGTTTTTCCTTCTTACAACTACTCTGAATCCTTTAAACTTCCTTCCTGCTGTTCTATATTTACTGCTGAATCTGCTGCCATACTTCATGCAATTCTTTTCATCTCTTCCTCTTCTATCCTCTCCGATAAATTTCTTTTAATAGCTGACTCTGAAAGTGTCTTACAGGCGATTTCTTCTCTCTCTCTTGCTGTTGCCCTTTTTTCAACAACTTTTCGTTCTTTTTATTCGCAATCTAATTCACGAATTATTCCTGTTACGTTCTATCCAAATAGATCTACTGTGGATCTCTAGGAATGCTGGAATTGAGGATAATGAGGTGGCTGATTCCTTGGCTCGCTCAGGAGCTTCCAAAATACATCCTCTTCATAAATTTCCTGCTCACAATATTAATCATATTTCCAAACAGTTCCATATTACATTATGGAAGGATATTTATTTTTCCCTTTTCTCCAATCCGAATTCCTTTTATCTTTCCGTTCAGCCTTTACATTCTCTGACCAGATGGTTTGACATGTTTCCTTCTCTTTGTTGTCCCCTGATCACTGCCATATGTCGTCTTCGTTTCGGTCATACCTTTCTCCCTTCGTCACTTTTCGTTTTTCCCTCGTCTCTTCTCCGTGGCGCCCTCTTCACCCAGAAGATTCCTTTATTCTGTGTGGTGTTAACCATGTCTTCTTCGAATGTTCCTTACTTTCCTCAGAACGTTCTCTCTTCTATTCTCATTTTTTGAATCTTGGTCTTCCTACTCCATACAATGACTCTTTTTCTTCCTTGTCAGTTGTTTCTATTCTAGCTTCTTTCATTCAATCAATCTCGCACCAAATTAAAATCTAATATGTTATGCTCCTTTTGAGCTATTACTTAGATTCCTTAGTTGATTGGGCTGTTGCTCTTCGTTAGCGTGCCCATTTGAAAAAAAAAAAAAAATCTATCAAGGTAGATCTGTACATGTTTTTTATTCTTTTTAATATCGAAAAGGATCTTTCCAGCTGACAATTTGTAATCGGTTTAGTTACAAATATTCTACATGCAATATGAATGATTGGAAAAACATCTATTACTGCACGTTTAACCATCCATGTCGGAGGTGGGAGCCTCTTGGGTGCACCTTTATAAGTCGTGGCCGGGAAGCCCCCCCCAAATTCAGGCTTGTATATAAATAGGAAAAGGAAAAAATAAAAAATAATGCAAATGGATTGAAGGAAAGTAATCTGATTATTCGTTTAGTTTATTCAGTTATTAGTCTTCTTCTTATCGTGTAATAGTCGGTTATATAAGAAATGTGGTAAATAATAATACGTGTAATTCTTAATCATAATTCTAGTTTCAATTAACCAGTCTATGGCTCCGTCTTTAAGTTCATTTATATCCTCTAACGTTAAATGCGAGGGTGCAAATTCATTACAGTCATCCCCAGTATATGTTGCATGATCTGTTTAGAATTTCCGCACTGGCATGCAGCTGTCGTCATTATACCCTATTTCTGCATTTAAAAAACCGCATCTTCCCTGTCCGGTTCTAATTCTGTTAAGAGTCTTCCACTCGTTTCTAGGTAAATCCATTCCTGCAACTGCTTTCCTTGGGTCGACTACTAAATGAGAATTTTTTGTATATTATAGGTTCTTTTCCCATATCGTTTTCCATTTACTGAAATCTTTCAAGTCTTTTGATAATAATTTGTCTGATGTCCAAGGTGGTCTTCGGGAAGTCTTGATACCGGTGCGGACCTTATCTCTTCAGAGATTGGCAGTTCGGGGTAAATCTTAAATTTATTTTTATCCCTAAGTAAAGTTACCTCCTGTCTAATTGAAGATGGAACCATGTTAGTTAATACTGGTAGCCACATAAGCGGCGTAGACTTGAGCGTTCCTGATATGATGCGGAGGGCTTCATTTAACATTACATCTACTTTCTTAATGTGGCAACTATTGCACCAGACTGATGAACAGTATTCGGCTGTCGAGTATACAGTAGAGATTCTGAGTATTCTTGCACCAGCACTCCAACTGGAACTCGCAAGTCTTCTGATGAGATTTATACGCGTTTTTAACTTTTTGGATAAGCGAATTAGATGCTCGTTATATGATAAGGTAAGTTATTAGTAAACTGCACAGCTTTAACTTTATGACATTCTTGGTAATTACAACATAAATATTTGTTTTATCTCTTTAATATATATCTTACCGGATTTAACTAATATTATACAGTTTTCCTTGTGGTAGATTATCGCATATTACTTTAATAATATCCGGATAATTGTTACACCGTTATATTAAGTTGATTTGATTTTAGATTTTCTTTTTTTTTTTTTTTTTTTGAAATCTTACTTTTAATCTTAATTATCACAGTGTTAAATGATATGTGCTTTAATTAACTTCTTAACTTTATAATTAAGGTATGAAAGTGTAAATGTTATTTTGAATTAAAATGGACTTCAAAAATAAAATTAATCTTTTTATGTTGAAAATTCAGAGTTTAAGTAGATATTTCGATGAACTGGATATATATGTGACAAATGTGAAACTTTAGTGTGAAATCATTATCTTGCTTACAAATCAAATCTTCTAGGCTTTATCTTAAAGCATGAGTATAAATTTAAAATTATTGTGTTCCAGAGTAAAACTAAAGGGTATGGTACACTATATATTGACGAATCTCACTCTGTTAAAACCAAGATGAGAGCGCAATATGGGAACTTTATTTTTCAATAAACTTCCTGAAGTCTTGAAAATATATTTAAAAAATTTCAAAAAAAAGCGACATAGGAAAATATTGACGTCGTTCTATAAACATGGAATCTAAATTACTTAATCTAAAAAAATACCTTTTATTTACTGCATACCATGCTGAGTATAGTTATTTTAAGTTTTAGTTCAAATTGTTATTTGTTCAAATCTGATATGATATATCCGTCGCAATGGAATTTTAATATTGTTATATAATATTAGTAATATGTGTAAAATAAGTGAATTTAATATTACTTCAGCCCAAATGGCGTAAGAAGAATCACACCAACTATCAGTCGTACAATAATACCTCTGAAGCCCCTAAAAATAATATAAAATAAAAAAATAAAATACATAAAGTATAGCGTGGATTAAATAAGCGAAAAATAATTGATTTTATTACCAACGGTCCAATAGGGAATATATTAGTAAAGGAGGTGACAGTTTTGTTTTTAAATAGTTAGGTTATTGATACCACTAATCCCCTCTTAATAAAAAATATTTTCATTATTCGTATGAATATTTTTAAAACCGAAAAATAAAAAAAGTTAATTAAATGCTGCAGAAATTTGGAACAGCTGAAGTTTACATTTTTACTTATAAATTTTCGACGTAATTTTTTTAGTGATTTCTATATTTCTTTTAATAAATACGTTTTTAACCTATAAAATATAATTATTTTCCTTTTAGAGATTCGCGAGCCATCACAAAGTTGTGCTTTTAGCTAGTTAATACTAATATTATTCAGTTTATTAATATTATTACTTTTATCATTATCTTCAATATCATCACCAATAACGTGGTTATTATTAATTTTACTATTCTTATTACCGTTATTAGTATCTTCGCTTTCATAATTTTCGTATTTATTATAATTTACTAAATCTATTTTTTAATTCGTTTATTATTTGTCTGCTCTTTCGTGACAAAAATGGCTTAAGCGCTCCTGTGCTTTTTTTAAATTTTTTGAACTGATTATGCTTCGGCATTCTAGCAGCGTTCTTTTGTTAACACCTGCGCTGACTGGTTCTTTTTGCGTAGTTTTCTTCTAGTACATTACATTCTCTATTGACGTGATGTGAAAAGCTTTACCTTCTTTTTTTGTTCGGCCTAGGTCTCTAAATAACGTAATTGTCCCACACGGTCCTTGAATTGATAAGAATTTCTTGATTTTTCTTTCAGTCAGATGCTCATTGTAAGAATTGTCCAAAGCGGGTCTCCTCCGAAAGCTTCGGCACCACTTTCATTATAAACGTTGGAATCTGGTTCTGTTTGTTAGAAAGAAGTCTATGTGCTCATCTGATTCGTTTTCTCTTTAGCCCTGTTGCCGCACTTGCCATTATTGCAACTTGTACAGGATCCTCATCGGTTTGGTATACCCGGTGCACGGGGCAATGTTCTTCTTTCTGAAGTAGCTTTATCTATTTCATTTCCGAGATTTGCAACTTTTCTTTCCAGAAATTTGTTTTCTGTCATAATTTCTTCGGGGAACGGTAGATTTTTAGTTTTTTAAATTTTCTGAAAGATTTTTTATTAGCATCTATAGATTTGCCGGTTCTTTATCTTCCAGTAGATGTCCGAAACTAATGATATTACTGACCGAATGTAGTACAATTAATAAATAATGTTTATTACTCGATTGTGATACTCGTATGCGAACGAACACGACATCTCAACTGATAAAAGAAACTTCATACGTAAATAAAATATTACAAATAATACGATATGAAACTATATCGAATGTTTAGTTTCTTATTTCAGCTATAATTCTGGGAATTGGTCACTTGGTTCCCTTTTTTTTTATTAATGAGTTTTCACGACAATTTTATTTTATTTCAGGTTTTTAATTATTTTCAAAAGTAACTAAAAACATACGCTCATTTGAGATGGTTAATTACGAAAAGAGAAGTTACGAATAAGCATCGTAAAAATTTTGAATATTGTAAAATATGTTTAGGAGATTCTAAGATACTTGTCGTATATATTCTCATTAATAACGAATCCACATCATCCAAAACGTAATTTTACTGAGTAGACGTTTTTAAAAGAACGCAAACAAAACAAAAAAATAATAACATTATTAAAATTTTTATTTATTTTTATTTTGTTTTATTTTTTGGGGGTTCGTCTACAAGAACATTGGCCCAAGCACAAAGGAAAAAATTATTAAAATGTGTGTGCTAGTTTGTTCCTTTTCGCATTTAGAATATTTTACGCCAGAGAAGACGAAAAGCAATTAAGGAAAAAAAAAATATTAAAAAATTTGCGATAATGATTCATTATTGTTATTACCTTTTTTTTTAAAATACATATACACATAAATATATATTGTTTTCATAAACATGACAGCCGAGAAGTGTAAAAAAATCGTAGCCTTCCTCAAAGACATCTCTGTATTCCAACTGATCTAACTTCCCCAGCCTTCAGCTAACTTTTTGATTTTTTTTTTTTGTTCCGCTCATTTTCAAATATTCAATATAAAATTTTATAATTATCTGTAAAACCGTAGTCGCTAATGACCTTGTAGTCCAAAAGCGACTTGTAAATATAATAAATAATAATAATAATAACAACATTTTGTCTGCCATGAATTGTACAGAAATTTTGAAAGGTAATAAGATTTTTTTTTTTGTAGTTCAAATGCTATCTATTTCTAAGTAATCCGATTTGAAATGTAACATGTAAATTGGCCAACTATACTGAACATGTCCTGTAGTGATTTGTTTAAAAGACACCCCTTACTCATAAAGGTTTATATAATGCATTACGAAATGTTGGCAATGCTTTCAATTTTTTCGATTTACTTATTTATTTGTTTTGATAAAAATAACGCGTTAGTTTCAAATAAAAAGGGGAAAAGTTACGCGCTCCGTTGAAATATCACTGTAGTCTCCGTAGAGCTCTCTTGCGGTACCTATTCTTCAGTAATCTCCCTGCGGTTTCAGAGACGTCGGTATTTAAGGATCGGACCAATTTTCGAAATACCGCCTCCATCTAATATTAATTATCGTCCCAAGAATTTCGCATTTCACGGAGCTTTCTTTTGTTCTTTAATTACCAGTCCTTTCAATTTATTTATTCAGTCCACATCTTGACTGCTCCAGCTGTCATTTTCGTTTTCTTAATAGTCCGCTTTCCGTATTTCCAAACACTCAGAAAGTAATAATTTCCAAACATAAAAATAATAATAGTTACAGTAATTAACACCTCCGAATCTTATCTTTGTCATTTCACACTATAACTCTGTATACTTGCGCTTCCTTGTTCTTTCTGATGCCTCCTCACATTTTCTACCTTCATCGCGTTTCCGTTTTTTATCGATACCGCCCTATTGCCCCCACTTGCAGGATTCCTTTATTGGCGATCTCAATCAAGTTCACTTTGAATGCTCAGCTTTACCCGGCTAAATCTGCGTATATCCCCTTCTCTCTTTCGGTGATTTCCTCCTTTATTAAATTCCTTTATTTCCTCTCGTAACTTCTTTTGCGTAAGGTCGATGCTTTTCGTTGGCACACCGAAAATATAGAAAAAATAATAATAATACTATTAACCATTTTTGTACTGTGTCAGTTGTAGACCAAATAACGGGACCAAAAATAGATTACTTATTACGAAAAACCTTACCGACTCGCGGTCTTTAATAAATTCTTTAACAGAAAATTCACGGTTTGAATCTTGAAATTCTTCAATATTTCGTTTTCATTCCTTTTCTTCGCCGTCTCCTTGAAACTATCTTAAACGTCACCAGCGTCGTTCCACTCTGCAATACTGCTGCTCCTTGCACTGTATCGCATCAACCTAATGCACCCTCTCATACACGTAGTAAATAAGTCGTGGCTATTAAGTAACACTGCTAAATATGAAAAAAATTATATTAAATACGTGCGATATCTAATTGATTTTTACATGATTTTTCATATTAGCCAGAATGTCATGTAACGAAATATCCTTTTTTATCCCGCTTATAAGATGTATATTTCAGTTTTGTGAAAAGTAGAATACCGTCTCTCTTCAATAAGAATTTTAGAAGTAAAACTCCCAGATGATAATATTCTATGATACTTACGTTGAAGAGTCCCCGTTTTAATTAACCGGTATGATTTTTTCATTTACGGTTTACGTAATAATATCCAGTTCGTTGTATTTAATCGGAAAAAAAAAAAGAAAGTGTTATACTGCATTCGATGTAAAAGTAGTATAGGCTTCACAGTAGTACTTAAAGCTTCGCCGCGTACAAACGTTTCGCAAAAGCTGTGGAAGGTATCGTCCTTTCCAAATAACATATATCTATTTTTTCTTTATTAAAAATAAGTTGCGGGTCCCACAAGGCATACTGCCTGTCAGTGGGTGCCTAACACGCATATCATCTCAAAAAATGTGTTACAATATTCCATTACAATTGTACAATTAATTTTCATAATTATAAATAGTGCGAAAAACTAAATAAAAATAAAATAATAATAAAATAAAAAATAAAAATGATAAAAACAAAAAAGAACTACTTATCATTATACAAACAATTTCATACTACATTTTCGACAAACACGAATGGTCGATTATCCGCCACAGCCAGTTCCCAATTTATCTAACTTAATGTCATTGATGTTATCAATCGATCATTGCTTAATTAATACTTTTTAAGTTCCTATCTCTTATTGTATTACATCTTTTGGGATTAAAATTCAAATTATATATTTATTTATAGACGCTCGACCTATAGGTCATTTGCGTCTACTATACATTACAATTCAGATATTTACAGATAATGTTATAGTATTTAAATGGAAAGTTATATCTTTTACAAATTTACATATATTTTAGAAATCGAAAAACAATAATTACAAAGAATTCTTCAATACGTAAACTAAAAATCATATCTTCTGGAATAGGTTTATGGCTATTAAGAATCTAAAAGTATTTTAGACTGCAGCTTCATCATTACCAAGCGCATCTTCTATAGTAATTCTTTGCGTTTGTGCGGATGAGAAAGCTTCCTTCACGCTCCTTGTTGAGTTTTTGACATACGGAGATGGCATGGTCAACGGACAGACTTTGAGTACCAAATTTGCTGTAAGTGTCCGTGTGTTAGTTTTGTGTGGCCGATGCGGATTCTGCTTAATACAATCTCTTCTCGCCTGTTTGCACGGTGCAATGTTTCCCAATGTTCCAGTTCAACTTTAATTTGCCATAACTTATTATACGATTGGTTCTCCCATATGTTTTGAGCAGCGTCCTTGATTGCGATCATTAACTGTTTTTTTACGTTTAATAAGTATTTTTCGTGTGCTGTTGAAGTCCGTATAATATTATCCTAGGGCGGATTTGTAGGTTCGGATAAAGTGACAGCAAGTCGACTTATAAGTAGGTAATTGAAGTAGTCAATACAACTAACTCCGAACGGTTCGTTTCTGTCGCGATAGATCTTATGTAGATTAGAAGAGAACGTTTTGTAGTAATTTATATGAAACCTGTTGCCGCTGAGTTTCACACAATATTTCAGTGCTAATAACATTCGCCGGTGTGATTTTAGTGACATCACGTTTGTTTCCACATGCAAACTAGATTGGTACAGAACGCCCCGCTGCTTATTCTGAGTGCGTTATTCCGAATTGCATTCAGTTTTTCAAGTGTACTTTCCGCCGCTGTGGCGTAATCGCAGCATAGTCCTTTATTGATCTGACATGAGTTCGGTACAGTGGAAAGAGCATGCTTCTGTCAGATCCTCGTGACTTACCATGAAGCATTTTTAGCAGATTAAAAGTTTTTGTGCACCTCCGTTTCGTATCTTCTATGTGTGGCTCTCCCAGCTTAATTTGTTGTCGAATAAAAGTCCCAAAAAATCGTTTTGTTTTTGTTAGTTATGAATGTACTTTTCAGTTTCAACCTAATTTCGCGTACTGGAGTCCTCTTGATAAAATTTATTACGCAGGTTTTGCCGGTGGAAAAATGTATATTCTATAATATTTTGTAATTTTCCTTCTATTTGTGTGATGTTTTTTCCTCGCATGTAAATCGCTAGATCATCTGCAAATATTGAGTGGTTAGATGAGTATTCGATTAGATGTTGTAAATCGCTTAGAATTATTATAGATAGTAGAGGGCTCAATAATGATACTTGCGGTATCGCTAATTTTTGATTTCTTTCAGTTGACAATGAGTTTCCTATTCGAACTTTAAATTTTCTATTTTGAAGGAATGCCATGACAACTTTCAGCAGGTTCCCTCTGAATCCCATCTCATGTAACGTATTCATAATTGACTCTTTGGATATTCTATCAAAAGCTTTCTCTATGCTGAAGTACACACGTACAATGTATTGCGCCGCATAGTAAGACCGTCTAGAATTTCTTGCCGCAATCTTAATATATTGTCGATAGTCGATCGACCTTCCCGGAAACTACTTTGATGGTTGTCTATTTTATTTTCTACGGTATCCGTTTTGCAATAATCTTTTCTAATATTTTGCACAGTGAGCATGTTAACGATATTAGACAGTAGCTGTTGGCTTGGATCTTTTTCAGGCTTCAAGATCAGTACAATGATGCCCCCTTTCATAATGTCGGAATTTTGTGTAGTTTCGAAATTTGATTAAATAAATGTTGTATACATTTGATATTCTCTTTGGATGACGCTTATATATATTAAGAAGTTTATTTTTATTTTTAATAACCGTTCTACACTCGTGGTTCCACCAGAGTACTCTTTTCTTCGTAGGTTGAGAGTTCCTTTTTTGGTATATGTGTTTCAGCAGAGTGCAAAATCTTTTTTAAGATTTCTTTATTTATTATATCAGGATCGATTAAATTCAATACCTGTTTAAGGTCTATTGAGTTTCTAAATCTTTCCCAGTCTGCTCTTTACCGGTAATCCAGTTTTCATGTCTTCCTCTGTACTGTTGGTGATCCGGCAATAAATTTATAATCTCTGGAAAATGATCGCTGTTAAATAATTTTCTGCACCATCGCCAGTGTAATATATGGCTGATGGTAGAACTGCAGATCGTCAGATCTGTGGCTGATGGAGTACTGTTGTACCTATTAAATATTGTTGGTTCGCCTGTATTCATAATACTAATTACGGGTTCATCTAGAAATTTTTCAGTTATCTGTATTATCAATGGTATTCAGAACTCCTATGATGTTATGACTATTAAAAAGTTACCTGTTAATATGTATGGCCGCGGACGTTGGACCGTTAATGATTTTAATTCTTTTAGAGCTTCGTTATGTAAATATATTGTACATATTACAATCGGGGTGTCTAGGAACCACTTTACCGCCGCGGCTTGGTACACTGACTGAATCAAACTGTCCTCCTCAGAATCCATTTTTGAAGCGGTTTTTAATTTGACTTTTGTTTTTAACCTTTTTAGGAGCCATGTGAGAGTCTGCTTTGTATCTTTACTTAGATGAGGAGTTGAATTTCTTCTATCATATATATATATATATATATATATATATATATATATATATATATATATATATATATATATATATATAATTCATTATATGTCGTCCGTGTACTTTTTTGTTAGTTCGATTTTATCTTTATTGCCTCTTAAGTTTTTTTGTAGCACTTTTATGAACTCATTTGTAGTAACGGGACACATATTGGGCTACGTTTCTTTGAATGCGTTTAACTGTGTGTGTATTTTATCGATTTCTTCCCTATTTAGATTTAATTGCGTAACACATTCTTCTGTTTTTGGTCTTTTTGTTTTTTTACTTTTAATATCTATGTTAGCTGATTCGGTTACTATCGTTTCCGGGACCTTAAAAGTATCTTCGAGTTCTACCTCTAAATTGGCATCTTCTATGATTGCCAAATTTTCCTTCAGTTTAGAGCTTGAGTTTTCAGATTTAGAGCATGACTCTGTAGTGGGTGGAGCTGAACGTTTTAGCTGTTCTCTGTCAGTGGTAACTTTAGGTTTCGAGTTATTCTCCGCAGCAAAATCATCTGTGAGGATCTTATCAATAATGTGTTGCGGCATGATCGGTGAGATACATTAGATACAAGAAATTTTCTAACCGGGCTTTTTAACGGTCGGGCCTTTATTATTACATTATTTTTATTTCTCCGTGTTTCGAGATGAATTATTCAGCCGTTTTATTTGAATCAAAATAAAAGCACATTCCGTTATTCGACATACGCGATAAGAAGGCAATTTTAGACGGTGGTACATATTTACTAACTTCCATGAGATATTCTTCATTCGTAAATTCACCCATAACTGGAAAACCAATTGTTCGTTCTTCTGTAGGAATGTTGAAAGCATTATTGATACTTTTTGTATTTTTAACAGCGTTAGAAAAGCTAACTGGTTTTATCGATTTATTTTCAACTGCAGTCGCGAGTGTCGAAGGTTTCGATGCATTAACTTGACTATGTTTTGTCTGTTGTACAGAAACGGTTGGGGCTGAAACTTTTAATTTATTCGTAATCTGATTCGCTTGAGGCAAAGCCGATTCGGATGTCTTCATTTTACGGTTGTTTTTGTAACCGAAATGGCCATACTGATTTTAAAATGTTTCCGACGGCAATTTTACGGAATTCATCTATATTTATCGATAATTCTGGTAAGATAAATGTAGGCTGCGAACGATGTATATAACTTCGAGCGCGACAGCTATTGTATTTAATAGATAACAGGACAGAGTCGTAATCCAACTAAAACGACTTACCGGTCGCTGATTTGAACGGCTGAAAACACACGTACGAACTTCACTCTTATCAATGTATACATCCTTTCGGTATTCGTTCTAGCAGTTTAATTAAAACTATTTCATCCGTATTATCAATCTTACTATTTATACCTTTCGGTCGGATAAAATGTAGCTCCCCATTATTATTCCCCGTTGTCCTGCTTCTTGTCATTGTAACTAGTTCAAGCAATCGGTGATGAAAGTAAGCACATCCTTGGAGACATTTCATTTCTCCCTCTCCACCAGCTAATATTACTGTTTGATCTTTATTAGGGAATATTACCTTTAAGCATTTCTTTTGCTGACTACAAATTTTTTTGATTATCGTTATTTTTTCTTGATATCCCATACACGATTCTAGATAATACTATAGCTTTATAATATACACGCAAACTACCATATGGCATTGAAAGAGCCAATTTATAAAGTGCCGTTATCATTTGCCTGATTTTATTGGATAAATTTATAACATGCTTGTCCCAAGATAATGTTCTGTCGATGATTAATCCTAAATATTTAACCTCTTCTGTCGTTTCCAGTTGTGTACACCCACAGTTCGAAGTATGTATGTATGTATATATATTTATTTAAAGACGCTCGACTTCTAGGTCATTTGCGTCTACCGTACATTACAATTTATAGATAATAATTACAAATAATTCTGCCATACGTAAACTAAATCATATCTTCCGAAATAGGTTGACAGCTTTTAGGAATCTAAAAGTACTTTGGACTGCAGCTTCATCATTTCCAAGCGCCTCTTTGACAGTAATTCTTCTTGTACATGCGGATGAAAAAGCTTCCTCGCGCTCCTTTTGGAGTTTTGGACATACGGAGATGACATGTTCGATGGACAGACTTTGAGTGTTACAAAGTGCACATGATGGTGGAGGTACATTTTGTAGCAAGGATCCGTGTGTTAGTTTTGTGTGGCCGATGCGGATTCTGCTTAACACAATCTCTTCTCGCCTGTTTGCCCGGTGTGATGTTTCCCAATGTTCCAGTTCAACTTTTATTTGCCGTAACTTGTTATTCAATTGCCTATCCCATATGTTTTGGACATTATCCTTGATTGCGACCGTTATCTGTTTTTTTGCCTTTAGTAAGTCTTTTTCATGTGTTGTTACGGACCGTATTGTATTATCCCAGGGCGGATTTATAGGTTCGGATGGAGTGGCAGTAAGTCGATTGATATGTAGGTAACTGAGGTAGTCAGTACACCTAACTCCGAACGGTTTGTTTCTGTCGCGATAGATCTTAAGTAGATTCGGATGGAACGTTTTGTAGTAATTTATATGGCTCCTATTGCCGCTGATTTTCACATAATATTTCAGTGCCAATAACATTCGACGGTGTTTTAGTGACATCATGTTTGTTTCTATGTGCAAACTAATAATTGGACTCGTGTAAAACGCCCCGCTGCTTATTCTGAGCGCGTTATTCTGAACTGTATTCAGCTTCTTAAGCGTACTTTCCGCTGCTGTGGTGTATGCTATCGCACCGTAGTCCATTATTGATCTGACATGAGTTCCGTATAAACGTAAGAGCAAGCTTCTGTCCGATCCCCACGACTTGCCTTGTAGCATTTTTAACAGATTAAGAGCTTTTGTACACCTCCGTTTCGTATCTTCTATGTGTGGCTTCCCCAGCTTAATTTGTTATCGAATATGAGTCCCAAAAAAGTCGTTTTGATTTTATTAGATATGAATGTGTCTTTCAGTTTTAGTTTAATATCGCGTACTGGAACTATCCTGGTAAAATTTATTACACAGGTTTTTCCGCTGGAAATGTTTATGTTTTTAGTAATGCCCCACTTTTCAATTGCCGTTATGATATTCTGTAATTTTCCTTCTATTTGTGTGATGTTATTTCCTCGCATGTAAATCGCTAGATCATCTGCAAATATTGAATAGTTAACTGGGTATTTGATTAGATGTTGTATATCGCTTAGGGCTAGTATGAATAGCAGTGGGCTCAATACTGATCCTTGCGGTACCCCTAATTTTTGATTTTTTTCTGTTGATAGTGAACTCCCTATTCGAACTTTAAATTTTCTGTTTTGAAGAAATGCCATGACAAATTTCGGTAAATTTCCTCTGAATCCCATCTCATGTAACGTGTTTATAACTGACTCTTTTGATATAAGATCAAAAGCTTTCTCCATGTCGAAAAACACACATACAGTATATTGCCGCATAGTAAAACCGTCTAGAATTTCTTGTTGCAATCTTAATATATTATCGATAGTCGACCGACCTTTCCGGAAACCACTTTGATGGTTATCTAACAAGTTTTTGTTTTCTGCGGCCCACACTATCCGTTTTGTAATAATCTTTTCTAATATTTTGCACAATGAACACGTTAACGATATTGGCCGGTAGCTGTTGGCTTGATTTTTATCTTTGTCGGGCTTCAAGATCGGTACAATGATGGCCTCTTTCCATAATGTAGGAATTTTGTGTAATTTCCAAATTTGATTGTATAAATGTAGTATGCATTTGATATTCTCTTCTGTCAGATTTTTTATCATTTCCGGGTGAATGTTATCAGGGCCCGTTGCCGACTTTTTTAGTTCTTTTACCGCATTGGTTAGTTCATGTAGAGTAATATCTTTATTGTATTCCTCTTCATTTAGCGAGTCGAAATCTGGATAGTTTCTATTAGTCGGCATAGTTAGAGGTTCACTTTCATTAGATATATCGTGATAGTGTTTAGCTATGATCTCTGCTATGTGCTTACTCTCGTACTGTAATTTTCCGTCCGAGTCAGTTACCGCAGTGATGATGTTATCTCTATTTTTATTCATAATTTTTCTTATTTGTTTCCATACTGTTGCTACAGCAGTTTTTGAATTTATGTTTGAAATGAAGTCCTGCCAACACTTCTTCTTGCTTTGTTTAATTATTCTTCTTGCTATAGCTCTAGCCCTTTTGAATTTCAAAAGATTGTCATTAGTTGGATGACGCTTATATGTATTAAGGAGTCTATTTTTGTTTTTAATAACTGTTCTGCACTCGTGGTTCCACCAGGGTACTCTTTTCTTCATAGGGCGAGGGTTCGTTTTCGGAATATGTGTATTAGCCGATTGTAGAATTCTTTTTGAGATTTCTTTATTTATTATCTCAGGATCCGTCATATTCAGTACTTGTTTAAGGTCTACCGAGTTTCTGAAGCTTTTCCAGTCTGTTTTATCCGTAATCCAGTTTATATGTCTTTCTCTATATTGTTGGTGATCTGCCAATAAATTTATAATCTGCGGAAAGTGATCACTGTTATATAATTTCCTACACGATCGCCAGTGTAGTATATGACTGATGGTAGAGCTACAGATGGTCAGATCTATGGCTGATGTAGAACCATTGTAGATATTAAATCTTGTTGGATGCCCTGTGTTCATCATACTGATTGTAGGATCATCTAAAAAATTTTCTAGTATCTGTCCTCTGATATCAGTGTACTCAGAGCCCCATATGATGTTATGGCTATTGAAGTCACCTGTTAAAATGTATGGCCGCGGAAGTTGATCCGTTAATGATTTTAGCTCTTTTAACGACACTTGATCTTCGCTATGTAAATATATTGTACATATTACAATTGGGGTATTCAGGAATAACTTTACCGCTGTGGCTTGGAACACTGAGTGAATCAGTATGTCCTCTTTTTTGATACTGTTGTGCGTAGCGTAGAAACCAAGACACTGTGATAGATGGTTTATATGTTGTATATCTACTCATCACCATAAAGGCAGCATCTCACATTCGGGACTACTGGACGTTCTTATATACAAAGCCTTCGATTTTTTTATATATATTAATAATTATATCTCGCAACAATATTTGATGGTTTATCGCATCGAATGCTTTACTAATGTCTATAAAAATTATAATAAATTGTTTGCCGTTTGCCAACCCCTTATTTATCCTATTTGTTAATGCTCGTGAACAAAGAGACTGTTGATTTTCCTTCTCTAAAACCAATTGCTTATTATGCAGCAACTCGTTTCTCTCGAAATAATTTCTCAAATGAAACGCAAGGTATTGGTCCAAAATTTTTGCTATAACCGAGATTATAGTAATAAATCTGTAACTGTCACAAACACACTAAGCCGTTTTTATATATCGCTATAATAACACCATTTTTTACTCCATCAGGAATCCTATCTTCTTTAATTGAACGGTTAATTATCTTTGAAAGTAATGGGGTAAAATATTGCTACGATATTTTTAATATCCGAAGCTCTAATAGCATCTCATCCTGGGCCTTTGTGAATCGGGGTAATCTGTTAATTATTTGTTCTACTTGTTTGTTTGCAACTATTGAAATATAGAATGACGTTAGTGTCAGCTCTAGATTATCGCTATTCAATAATTTCGTATTACACACTTGAGCACAATGCTATTTTGGTCGAGAGAAGTAATCGATAAAATTACTCGCCGCATGTCTTGCACTTACAAAATGTTTCAGGATGACCTCATCAATTGAAGATTTGTTTTTATTGTATACGCGATATAATTGATTATCTGCCATACTTTTTTGGTATTGTTATTAGCATGCTGTATTTGTTTATTGTAATATTCTAATTTCGCTTTCCTAATTTCAGTTTTAGACGTGTTTCTGTATAACTGCTTTTGTAATTATCTTCCAACTCAGATAAGTGTCTTTCTCTCGAATTGTGGGATTCTGTTTTTTTTCTTTTTTTCCCTCAGTAAACACACAATCTTCCCCATTCGAATTGAGAAGTCGTCATATATGATGAAAGGTGAAAACCTCGACAAATTGGACACTGACACTGGACGGTCGAGCGGCCGGCCAAACAAAAATTAACAGTTTAATAATCGAATGAGCCCAAAATCAGTTGAGTCAGGTGTAAGTGAGTATGTCCCATACCCTGGACAGGGCGTCGGGGATTGTGAAGTTAACGTTCACAGTAACTAATAATAATTACAATTACATTTGAGATTTTTGCAATAAGATATTAAATCACGAACTTGACTCGACTACTCCGGTGATGCGAAAGCGCCCGAAGCGAACATGGTTCGAATTGATTAATTTGGTGCGAAACCAGCCTCGGAGAGTTTTTCGGACGTTTAAGTCGTCATACATTGCGTGACTTCTACTAAAATGAAGAGAAGAAACAGAAAACGTCGATGACGAGAAGTAGAAAGGTAAGACGTAAAAGAGGCCGATAACAGGAGCTGTGTGGATAAAAACGCACAGGGGCCAGGGCGCTACGTCTCCATTACAGTGTGAGTAATAAAAAATGTATATATAAAAAACGCACTAAAAAGGGGGAAAAAAGAAAGAAAAATGCATAAAAAATATATTTGCTGAATTTCCTTTGATGATCGGTAAATCAGCGGATATCTGCACGCCTCCCAACCGTTTTCCGTACATTATCATTATCAGGCTCGCACACCGCGCGCGCTACACCTGCAACATCCGAAAGAAATGTGGAATTGCTGAAATTTTACTTAAGGAAATGGTGCATTCCGTCTTTCGCTCTTTTCCGATTCCAGCCCTATATATGTATATACGCATACATTGTGGACCTACTTTTATCATATTTTTCCGCTCCACGTTTTTCTGCATATCTCTATGAACTCGTCGACGATGACGACGAGACGACGACGACGCGATATGTTTCATCATCATTTGCTTTGCATTACCTTTTGAAGAGAGTCACTCAAAGTTGATCAGAATTACGGATGGTTGGATAAACTTTTTTTTTTCATCGCTGAAATACACTCTTATAATGCGCAACTAGCTTTGTTTGCTTATATACATGTCTACACTTTGCCGCTCGTATATGTCTATCTCATAGTATGTACGTTCGCTCGAATGTGTAGACCGATATTACACGCCCGAATTACACATTATCTAACGCGGAAAATATATGTATAAATACGAGCGTATATTAAGCAGGTAACTCCGAATGAAGCAAGAGCGATGGCTTATTTCTTTCTTCTTCTTTTCCATTTCGCCTTTCTATTAAACCTTTTTCATCGGGCTCTTTTTTATAAATCAATTTCGCCAGACCGCAAAGGAAGAAAGATACGAAGAACACACACAGCTTAGAAACAGCGTTACCTGTCTCTAAACAGTTTTCTGTTAAAACAGCGAAATTCAAAAAAAAAAAATAATAATAATAATAATAATAAAAAAATTTAAAAAACCCCCAAAAAAACCGGAGAAACAAACACGAATGGAAAAAAAGACGAGACGATTGGGATGCTGCTGCTCAATCGATGATTCGGTAAATACAAAAAATAATTTCCTAGCCGGTTGTTCGTTCGAGTTCGTTTCTCTTCATTACGATGAAGTAGCTGGCAGGAATATTCCTTTCAATTTTTCCCGTTTCTGTTTGTGTTTTATATTCATATTTGTTGCGTTTCATACGTGCCAGTCATGCGATATACGTGTGGACGAACGCTCGCGGAAGCATCATTAAAATAATGAACTTCCACCTGGCAACAGTACTCGAATATTTCTTAGCGCCGTCCAATGGAAGGAATACATCGTTCGAAGGAATTGCGCGGGAATTGCCAGCGAAATGTTAGAAATTTAATCGGAGCTCGGTGCGCACTTTGCTGTTTGTATACGGTTCCGCCTGAACGCGAATGAATTGAAAAAAGAAAAGATTAAAAAAGAAAAAAAAAAAAAAAAAAACCCCCAAGAAAAAGTTTTGATGCAAACGGAGCCGGGAAGCGTTGAAAAAGGAATATTCGGACGAAGGGTTTGTGAAAGCCTGACGCTGATCATCCAGCCAAGGGGCACTCCACTTTTAATTCCGTTCGCTATAACAGGTAATTCGCGTACCACTGTACTCGGAAAGTAGTGAAGTACTTTACACTCTCCGACAAATCAGACGATGAGATAAGATCGTTCTCGTCGCTATCGTTTCCGGTAATTACTCCTCTTTCATATAGATATCTACACAATATGTATCTATATTATATAGAGATATGGTATATACGGAAGAAGGCTTCCGATCGCAGTGAGACCGATACAAGTTTTCCTACAGCTCGATAGAGCCTTGACGACCTAGGTCCCTTTTCACGTTATTAACACGCGCTTCCATCGCTCCCATTTGGAGCGCACGGTACATCTTTAGATTTACGAAAAACTGTAATATCTTTTAAAACGAAATGCCTTTTTTTTTTTTCCTTTTTTCGCGTTGCGTGATAATACTCTTAAAAACTCATGTTTCGCAAATCGGTTTAAAAAATCATCGTATCATCGTGAAAATAATTTGTTTCACGATTCTAACGTGAAGCACATTTTTAAACCGGAGGTAAATATGTAATAAATAAAAATTATAAGGTGCTCAAAAAGTTAAATTTACTGTAAACCTCTTCAACCTTTTCCTTACTTGCGCGTATGAAATGCTCCAAGTTCTCCATTTTTCCACACCGAAATTCTCCTTAGGTCTCCCCTCTTGCGCACGTACAATTCTTTCCACCTCTTCGACTTTTCCCCCTGCGACACTCTTAAACAGTTTTATCTCTTCTCTCCTTATTCATTTATGCTCACAAGTCTACGATTCGTGATCTTTAATTTTAACGTGGATTTGTCTAAAAAAAAAATAAATTGCAGCGGCAAAAAATATAATACGATGACTTCATCAATATATTGTTTTAAATTATGTAAACATGTTGCAGGAATTAAAAAGTTATTACTCTATTTTTAAATCTGCATTTTTTTTTTTTTGTTAAAACCTGTTACCACGGTAGCATTATGAGTTAATTTTTAGACGAGTGAAGGTATGTCATCGTGCAACAATGCAATAGCTGAACTTGACTATTTTCGCGTTTTTCATCCAACATAACGCTGTATGAATGTATATTTTGCGATACTCCAGAATTTAAATAAAAAAATTTAGCGTTATATTCTATAAATTCCTTATTATCAAAGAATTTATATAGAATCGGTGTAATGTTCTGCAACGTAGTCTGTTTCAAAACAAACGGCTCTCAATTAATTATTCTTTCAAACGAGGTTAAATTCAACATCAGTCTGTCTCATAACTCGAATAGTCCGATAATATTGTATTTCATACAGTGTCATCAGAAGTGAAGTTTAATGTAAATTGGTGTCCGTATTACAGAAGCTAATTGTCGTAAGTCACCTGAGCGTTCGTTGTCTTTCTCAATTTTGTTGTAATCGAGAGTTTTGCCTGCACCAATCGGTCGTGCTACATTTAAGTGCAGTACAAAACGAATTTAACGCTTCTACAAAGTATGAACTCGATTCAAATTACCAATGCGGAAGTCTGAGTATTGCATCATTTATAGCTGAAACTGCCATGCTACCGGTAAATGCGATAGTTACGTAAGCACCGAATGCGTTATTATGACTTGCGAGAAGCGAGATTATGCTTCCATCAATAGCTTCAGAGCCATTGAATTTCCTGCTAAATGTTCCTTCCGGGATCCACTTCCGCATCATCCGAGCACCGATTTTACATCTCTCTTATTGTATTTGTGATTAGATGAATTATGTTAATACCACAAATAAAGACAATATTGATGTACTGCTCGAATGTAAGGTTCGCCTTTAAGCCTAATATTAATATGTACTCTTCTATTTTGTAACGACACCAGTGGGGACCATATTTGATTTCAAGTGCGCAACGGGAAATCTTTAGCTAAGCCAGGAAGATGTTTGGTCGTGAAAGAATATATATATATAGTATTAGCGTCAAACGTACTCTATATTCAGTTTTGTAAGTTAGTTGGTAGCTAAGTTCGGGAAGAGTGAAAGGAAACTTAAAACTATTGTCACAGTTAAGGGTACAGGATATATTGGTGAAATACCTCTCGTATATTAGTAGATATAGAAGAGAAAATGGATTTTGCTGCACAGCGACTTAATTATTTTCCGCGCAGTATGCTGACAGATATGGATGATTAACAAAGGATGTCTCTTTGTACAGATCAAAAGATCAACCCTCGTCCTACACTTGTTCAAGTTTACCAAGTTAATTGGCATTTTTTAAGATTTATAATTTCTTAAGGTTATTATAATTGTTGAGGCCGTTGAGCTTTTTTTTTTTTTTTTTTTTTTGGTTGCAATTGCGTTACGTTTGTGGACCCTGCCAAGCTTTTAAGCTTGTCGGCGTGGTCCTAAAAAAATAACACATGCCTCCCTTCTTTATTTGTTAATATAATACAATGTTTCTTATACTTAACGATTCCGGAGACATATTTATGGTTATCAGTACTGTTAAATTTTCTTTTACAAGAGTAATATAAATTAAAATAAAGAAGTATAATTAATCCTCTTATATTATTTTATAATCCCACACATTCACATATCTTCGCATGCTCTTACATATAGATTATTATTAATACTTAATATATACTCGATATTAAGAGCTCTTTTTTTTTTTTTTTTTTTTTAATATTTTTATTCCCAACCCATTTTTTTTATTTCTGCTTTGTTTGACTTTATATGTGGCTGTAATTGTTTAATGTCTTCTGGTAGTGAGTTTAGTAGTTTGCATAGAATATTTTTTTTAATATTATCCTCGTGCTTGTTTAAGTTGCTGATTTTACAGGTTTTATAAAGGTGTAGGTTCCTAATATTGTAGGTTGGTGGATTTCTTTTTTCTACTTCGATTTCCTTATTTAGCCATTCCATAATAATCAAGTAGTATAGATATGATTTGGGATCCAGAATATTATATTTTTTTAATATATTGTTTTCTTCATGTTTATGTTTTATATTATTTCTCATTAGGATATTTACGCATTTTTTTTGAAGGTAGTTAATATGTTTTATATTAGTTTTACTTGCTCTCCCCCAAGCTATTATTGCATAATTTAAATGTGATTGGCATAGTGCATTGTATATTAACATCTTAGTTTTTTTAGATGACACGTACTTTTTTAATTTATATAACAGCGGAATTATTTTCCGAATCTTTATGCTCAGATCGTTTGTGTGGTCTTTCCAATTAAGGTGATTATCTACTTTTACTCCCAAGTATTTATAATTATTTACTGTTCCAATAAAGTTGCACTGACAGGCGTTAATATTTTCTGTGTGTATGCAATTTGAAGTGTGGCATTTTATATTAATTTTGTATGGCGGATAGTGGTTACTTGATTTGATCCATAATAATTTGTTTTTTTCGGCGTTTATTTGTAGATTTTTGTCATGTAACCATAGATTCAGGCTGTTTAGATCTTTTTGAAGTTTCCTCTCTGCATCAGCGATGTTTTTGTCTGCAGTTACCAGCGCAATGTCATCTGCGTATGCAAATACTTCACTATATTTTATTCATAACATTCATTGAAACGCATAAACTGCATTCGAATGAGGGGCCCGCAAGTACCACTATCTTGATTTACATGTTATCCAATCTGTTTTCAGAAACAAACAGTATGATTGGATCACTTTGGTGAAGTTACTAGCAGGAGAAGGTGTATGATCAGTGGAACGTAAGTTCTTAAAGAACGCTAAAAGAGAAGGAAAAAGTGACGAGGAAGCAACAATAAGGTCAATTGTGAAGAATAAAGAGAGTTGAAGTTGGTACAGTTTTGGGGGTGGAAGCAGAATTCTGTCCTAGCAAGTTAACAGGAGCATTTCCACATCGACAACTGTGCATGACTCCTCATAAGAGGGAAAAATATTGAATGTCTTAATTAAATCACTTGAGTACCTAATACAGATATCAAAAGAGTCCATCTCACTTTGTGTAATATTGATGTTGAATTATAAATAATAATTACAAATAGTCAAAGGTAATATTTGGAAATACGGCATTGTGTTAAACAACAAAGGCCTATAATATGTAGTATTACTGCAATGATGGACTTCTTCATTAAATTGTTTACCGTTTTTTGTTTTTTTTTCGGGCTACTGACAAACCGTTTGGCAACCATCAAGTTGATGTACGAATGGTGCATGAAAGGAAACAAAATCGAATTAACTTCAAAAGGAAATAATAATGACGCAAAGAAGAAACTCATTCGCAAGCTGTCGTCAATCGAAGTCACCCGAGGAAGAACAGTATTACAATAGAAGAATATCCAGCAAACAAAGCGATAAATGTTTTAATGTAACTCTCGCGATGGTGTCTGTATGCAGAATAGTTAAGAAAAGAAGATTGGCCAGACCGGGTCCAAGGTGTGTCGTGGGCGCTCTTATACGACCGAGCAACAGAACTTACGTGATGGATTACTATATAAAGGCGAGTTGTTTGCAATAATAAATCGTTAAAAGTAAATACAATGAAAATCGACTGTAACCATACCATGAAAAGGATGGCTAAAACTCTGATCGTTGTAATCGCTTCGTTGTTATGTCCAATATACCATTATAAGGTTTTTACTGTTACTGAACGGTTATTTAATATTTTGCGGAATAACTTTTCACTGACTATAGTGATAGCGATCACATGCTGATCGAAAAAACCCGCAGAACAGAACGAATCAAACACTGAAAATGTCCGTTTCTTTAACGATCGAAATCCCGATTAAATACGAATAAAAGAAAACATAAAAAGACGGAAAGTGAACGAATAAGTAGATGGCTAAACTTATGGAAAATTATAGAAGAAAATGAACTAAAAAACTGTACTGATTCTCAAGTTCGAACTATAACACACGAACGAAAGTAGCGCTCGAGCGGATGCATGGATCCTTGGCACATACAACTGCACTTTCACCGAAACCGCACGACTAGAATTACTCCAGCGAACATGTGCAACATGGATTATAAAAAAAGAACACGGTCACAAGGCAAATAAACGAGTTTTTACCATTGTACAATTCAATAATCACAATGAGCGTCATGTTTGTCTTTCCCTTAATGAACTGTAATCGTTTCGTTCATCTATTCGTTCGTTCGTTTAAAGAATGCTTCCAAAAAGAAAAAAAAAGGAATAAGGGAAAGTTTGATTGTAAAGGGAAAGGTCCTAAAATCGTCGGATACCCTTTCGAAGATGAGCTAAAAATAGGGAAGACTCAATATAGCTCAGTTATCTGTAAACAACATGCTGAATAACAGGTACGAATCTGAAGCAGTGCTACAAACTAATAATTTCTGTAAGAAAAAAGAAAAAAGGGTACGGGAAAGATGCGGATTACAAGCAGTATGAAGCCAGTGGTTTACAATAGTTCACGAGAAAGATACTAGTACGAATGGTTGAATATTTTAAAACTGAAGGTTTGGCTACACTTGTCAACAAACAGACTTTACCGTAATAAATGAGCGTTTGTACAGGTTGCAGAAAAAAAGGCAAACGTGATGTTGTACGGTAAACCACAAGAACTGAAACATGGGACAGAGCAACTATAAGTGCTGCTGTTTGGTTAAAACAAAATAGCTTGAAATAATGTCTGAGTTTCCACTCGAAAACCTTTTCAACGCTGAGGAAACTTTACCGCACGTTATCCGAGTACATGTACGAAAAAGCCAATTGTCCTTGTTGTGCGAGTATGACTAAGATGTTGGTTGACAGCAGAGAAGATCAAAAATCTATATTCTTTCAAGGGTGTGTGAAGCGTTTCCCTGTACACCACACTTCCAATCAAAATCCCCTTGGATAATGTGCGTTGTTTTTCCGCAATGGTTAAAGTCGTGAACTAGACAGCGATCGAATCATTCTATTCATTGACAACTGCACTGCACACAGTCAACTTCATACTAAAATTAACGAAATTTTCTTTTCTCCCAAAACCGCCTCAGTCATACAATCTTACGATCATAAGGCCGGATAATGAAAATGCGCTATCGATAAGACACGAAAATCAGGGTTATTCAACAGTTGATCGATGGTGTAGAAGAGGAATTTCCCAACTCTAATTAATGGTTTCTATTTCACTGGTACAATGTGGAATAATATTGTGACTGCACCTACCATGAAAAACCGCTTTAGACTTGGTTTACAAAAAATGAATATGAATTATCAGTGCACTCATCAATAAATCATAGAACCCCGCCTGTGTCCGCCTCATCGAACAATGAAATTTACCAGCCGATCGAGAAGATTATCTGTATGGAGATTTCTCCAAAAATTAAAAAAAAACACAGACATCGAAGAGCCGAAGTTTCAAACTGATATTGAAATGTTACCTCCTTCGCGCAAAGTTCAGAAAAGTTCGACTTATGGCGAGAGAGTGGCCTCGTGATTTATAAGATCAAATTTGTATATTAATGGGAACGTCACTTTCGCGTCAGAGGTAATTTAAAAAATACATTATGAAAAGCCGTTATAGAAACAAATTGCCAGAACCATCTTTAAACACCGTCATGCAATATATAACTCTGAAGCTGCATTAGAAATTGCTACTCAAATAATAAATTAATGTTTTTTTATTTATCCCCCGTCTGATCTTCTATAGTGAACTGGATTATGCACGTGGTTCGTTATAAATAAATTGCAAAACAGAATCGCATATAAAGTAAAATGAATATAATATTCATATATTTCAAAACCGCCCACCACTATTTTCCGATGACTACGATTCATAATCATAGAAAATTATGGATCGTAGTCATAACTAGTCAGCGATTTTTTTAAGTAAAGATATATTCGTATTACTTTACTCGTGATTTCGTTCTATAATTTATTTATATCAAGTGAAATTTACTCATCTGTAAGCATTATAGAACTCTACTAGTCCAGAGGGTATCCCTACGGCGGGTTCCGAACAAGTTTTTATATATATGTATATATGATATTTATTTGGACATTTTTTTTAGTTGAATTATTTGAACAGTTATTTAATTTTAAATATGTGTAGGTTAACGTTTAACAAAAATAATGTGCGACTGAGCGAATATAATATCCCAAAGTACCGTCACCGACTAACATTTATTCAGTCAAATACAGAGTCTAATATTCGAAATCAGTTAGTTTCGATTAATAATTATTAATGTATTAGATATTTGATTATTTGTGCCTTTTTCGCAAAATCATTCGAAATTTTAAAAACTTTTAATTAAACTTTATCAGAAAATGTATTCAAGATATTTTCCGATCAATGTTTAATTAAAGGTTTTTTTTAGTATCTTGAATGATTATATGGCCTGAATGTTACTCCATTAAGTTAAAAATACGAATAAACACAGTCGTATAGTTAAACATTAAACGCTTCATAGAGGCGACTGAAACTGGCACTTTGTCTTGTTAGAATTTTAGATTATTATGTTGTCCAAGTGGCTATTTGATTTGCCAGTTGAAGATTCTGCGGCTAGCAGAGAAAAATATCAGTCGTCATACTGGGAAAAAGCGCTCTATATTTATTTAAAGTTACATTTGCGACATTTTTCCCGTTAAATAGTATTAGAACAGGAAAGAGATCACTGGGACGTAGACGCGAGCCTTACAAGCGCGCAGATTTGGTTTTACGCTATTTCGAAGGCCTCGCGTTTGTCACTCCGCGGGGAACATTTCAAATGAGAGGTTCGCGCGGTGTGTATACATTTTCGAAAGGATACGTTTAGCTTCTGAGCAGTTATAGCACACCCCGGAGCGAGAAACACATGGCACATGGAGAACGAAAGTTACGCAGCTAAAGTGTGCCAGTTGACAGGTGAAGGGCTCTAGCAGAGTAGACGAATTGCTGCTGGTAGGAGGTGAATTTGAGTGTAGCGTGAATTAAAGCAGTAAATAAAGTAGTTTTATTTCAGTGCTTTTTTCCCCTCCCCCCCCACACCCTTTTTTTTTTCTTTTTTGGAATTTCCTTAAATTACTTTCGGTCATTATAACGATAATAATTAGACCGTGAAGTGTGCAGGTAAGGCAGGGGGCCGTAACTGAGCTTTGCAAGGGCGTTTATACTACTTATCCCAACTGCTACTTTATGATTCTACGTCGCTTTTGTTTTTCGGCAAATTTTTTTACTGTGCAACGTATAAATAATTGTAAGAAGTCAGGCATCCGAAGAAAAATCGAAAAACAAATTGTTCCGGTACCGAGTTGCGGAAATTAAGAATTCCGCTATGAAAAGACGACGAGAAACGAACCTAGACCGCAAAAGGAGTTGCTGCGTCAACTCGAAAATTCTTCCCGCTAAAACAATTTCGAAAATTTTTTGATGCTGAATAAAAATTTCGTCCACGGGTAATTATTATTTTAACTAGCAGGAGAAAAAAAAAAAACAACAACAAAAAAATACGCAAACAAAAAAGAACGAAAACATAAATATGTATACACAATTCTAGCAATTTACATAAAATACATTAAATCTAAATTTATTAATATTATTATTATAGTTTTTTTCTTTTTTTTTTTTTTTTTTTTAGGCTCTCAGTTTTCACCTAGAAACGATAGGAAAGTAACTCTAGTTGATTCGATTTTAACCCAGTCGGATGTAGACGATACGAAAAAGTTAACAGCAGCGGAATTACAGGAGGAGTTCGTGAGATCAAGTTGCATTAAACTTGCAGATTGAAATTTAATTACCAGAGTGGCGCGTAGATGTGGAAAACACGAAAAACGGAACTTAAAATACTGGAAGAGTTATGACTTATGATTAAGAATTCTGTTCGGTGTCTTTCCTACCAGTCTCGGTTCTAGCCTACTTGCTGTAAACGGGAAACTGAAGCTCGAAAGAGGAAAAAAGGCCAAGTATTTAATTGAAAAAACGAATTTATAAAAAAAAATAAAATAAATAAATAAATAATAATAATAATAATAGATTTGATCAAACACGAAAAATAAATAACATCCCGATCTTACGAATAAATGAAAAATTAATAATAAATTCAATTAAATTCGACAAAGCAATTAACGATTTCAACAGTTGAATGAAAAAAGCAATTCTCCATCACTGAATCCGGCACTTTTTCCATACATCCGAAATTGTGCAGTTCAAAAATAGGTTAATAACGAGAATTTCCGCGATATCAGTAACACAAAAAAAAAAAAAAAATACAAAAAAAAAAGTACAAAATACACGAGTAGTTTAGGAAAATCTTGATTAAAGATAATTCAAACAAGCAGGGTATCCGATATCAATAATAGAAGGTTGCTTCGCTCCATTTGGTCCGAATATTATAACAATTATTAGAACGCTTACAATATGGTCAAGAAAAACGCAAAAGGCTGTAAAAGCAGCCAAAGAAAAATGTCCGATAGGCGCGCATTAAAAAGTTACGTGAACAGGCGCGCATATGTATTTTTAATAACATGAACACTTTTAGTTTTTATTTTTAAAAGATTAAAATAATATCGTCGATAAATATTTAATTAATTTTTATTAACGATTATGTAATACGTTCGAAAAATATATCACCTTTCTTATTGTCCTACAAAATGGCTAAAAATCGGAAAAGGATAAAAAAAACTGAGTCGATTAATTTTATTTCAATCTGCCGGAGCTAATAGAAACGCTGTTTAATAAAAACACTAGTTTGATAATGAAAACCTCCTTTACATTACATCATCTAAGCACAAGTGTGTTTGACACTTTCTACACAGTAGTATTTTGACAATGCGTTCGTTTGCGCTGATTTTTTTCTTATTGCCGAATTTTTCGTGTTCTCTTTGCATTTCTTTTCACTTTGCCTTGTGCGTTCGCCGATTGAGGCCAAACTACATTTTCGGTTTTGAGCTTTCTTCGTATTTGCTGTTTTGATACCGAAAGTCTCATTATCTGAATTTTCGATACAAAGTAGCATTAATGCCGGAAATATCACATAGAAACGAAATCAAACTTGCTTTTTTTTTTTTTGGTACACGTAACAAAATATGTGATTCTAAAAGAACTTCTAAATACAAATGTGTGATTAGTTGTTTTTTTTCATCACGCACCGTTTTTTTTACGACATGCGGGTAAAATTTAAATGAACGATTGACATTTCAGCTTACGTAAAAAGTGAAAGTTAATGATTTTCTTCTACATATATTTGGTACCTGGAACATCCCTCTTTAGCGTCCAACAGTAATCTGCAATCATACTTGTACTCCCCACTGTCGCTGGTACCTATTTTTAATTACCGCTATTTTCTGATGGACAAAAAAGATTCCGGGGAACAATAAAACGACACACAAATTAATTTATATTTACAATTTCGACAAAAGCATTAAAAACTTATAATAATAAGCGCGCGCATCTGCCAGATACTTGTTGTTTCCCGGAGTCGATTGACAAAATTATATTAAATAAAAATATGTTTAATTACGAGTATGTTTAATTACTGGAATATTTCTGTAAAAAAAAAAAAAAAACCAAGGCAAAAAATCACGCGAATACAAAAGCAACAGTGGAAAAAGAGAAAATTATACGCACTGAATATAGTAAAGAACGGAATTGGGGGAAAGTACAGGTGAGAATATCATGGTATGTAAACGGGAAAATGGTAAAGAAAAGAAAAGAAAACCGGTTTGTATCTGGCAAGTACCAGAGGGTTAAATTTCATAACCTCGCACTGCGAACGAAAACAGAAACAATCTGTAATTGCTTTCGAAAAATGCGAGACAAACCTAAACTCGCGAATCATCGATCACGACCGATATTTACATAGGCTAGCTCTACTCCGTATAATTGAGACAACCGATGAAACCGGTTCCAGTTTTTAAACCCCCCCCCCCCCCGATCATTTGGTGATCAGTAAAACTTTTGACCGATTTTCGGAACCATGCTAAGTTGTTTGCTCTGGACGATTTAACATCTATGATCAATTTCGCTAATTTGGACGGCACGCCTGCTTAACTACGCTCGAGACTTCAAAACAATTTCTTATACTTAAATGCCCTCTAGGGATGACATGGAGTCCAGTGGAGAAACATCTTTTTCACAGTCGTAGAGAAAAAAAAAAAAATCTGCGATTCTCGACAGCATCGATGCATCGAATTACCTTTGTGACTCTCGTTCGATTAACAAAAAGGCAAAAAAAAAAAAAAAAAATTAAAAATGATTTGCTCCGGCAGGCTGTTTTGTTTACGTTGGCCAAGTCTGAGAGTGGGTATGTACGCAGCATTACTACGAGGGTGTGGAGGAAGTTTTTTCTTCCATTCAGCTGTTCAACACGCAGGTGTAAAAGAGTTAATTTACAAGAAACAGCGACCTATTAGAAGGCATAGCAGCGAAAAACGCGCTCGTCACTGAACCGCCACCGCCGCGCTGTTTGGACGCGACTTATTATGTCGGCGAGAAAGACGAGAAAGGTAGGAGAAACTAACGACTGAGCCGGAATACACATGTCGCTGGAAATAGATCCGGATTAAAGGGATTTAATCACATTAGTCCGGTCAAAGGAGTGTCGTCCCGTTCACAGAGATGGGTCAACGCTAGGACAGCCGGTGGTACGTGATAAATTCCGTGCGGGGTAACGTCCGAAATCAGCGCGTTTATAACATACTGCCGGATATCACGCGTTTCATCAAAACCACTTCTACTTGTTAGTCGCGCTCAATGAGCCGCTCGTAGTTATTTTGCCGCGTAAAAAGCTCGGACACCGAATAAAAACTACGTCCAAAGGCGGCGACGCGAGAGGAATTTGACAGCTTGCTCGCGTCCGCCACGCCGAACGGCTACCGTTTCCCGGTGCTGCCGCCGACCGGTGTCGTGAGCCCCGTTAATAAATAATTTAGTTTCGGCAAACTAGCGAACGAGCGCCATTCTACAGTCGTCACCGGTCTAGCTGCGTCCTTTACTTCGAGCGAGTCTGCAACAGAGATGAACGAAACTGGCGCGCAAAATACAATGGCTCGGGCGGTCGCGGTGCGCAGGGTGACGCTGTAGGAAATTCAGTCTTGTCACGGTAAAGTTCGTACACAATTCGCCTTTTAAAACGCGCGGCCCCAGTCGCCCACTCCGAGTAGGCGAATAATTCTATTTTTATCTTACCTTCGATCGCATTACTTAAATTAAAGCTCGGTACGGTGTGAGCTGGCGGCATTCAAAATTTTTCCCGCTCCACTACTTCATAAATAATAATCCACTTAATATAAACACACTCGTCGCTGAACTCTTTACTCGGTCGTCGTGTTTTGGGCTCCGGTGTTCCGTGGCCAAGAATCGACTTTGGCCGCGCCGGAACTCGGCTTGTTAATCGGCCGCGCCACCGTCTCTAATTGGTTCTTAAGTATGATCGATCTGGCTTATCGGCAACACAAACACCGGCCGTCTATGTGTGTTAGTTGAAGGGGAAAAACATGTGTGCAGATGTGGGAATATTTTACTCGATTGCTGTCTAATAAAATTATCACCCCTAAGAAGAATAACTCTGTATAGATTATGTAAAACCATATAATATACTGTTGAGAAGCGTCTTCTTTTGCAATGAGTTTGCGTACGAAATTTGTCTAGAAAACATAGGTAAAGTCATTGTAAAGGAGGCCCATCTTAACACTATATTATATGGTTTTACATAATCTACAGAGTTATTCTTCTTAGGGGGGATAATGTTATTAGGCAGCAGTCGAGTAAAGTATTCTCACATCTGCACACATGATGCGCAGACAGACGATCGGTTCAGTGTGTATGGACCTTCTTTAATTTTTCTTTTTTCTCTCCACAATTGACATGCTCGCTATATAGTGTGATACATTCGTTTACGTAAAACTTGACGGTAAATATCAAAAATTCCTAATAATAAACTAAAGGAAAATCCCCTTAAATTGAAAATAGCATCGACGAAATAACAGAAAAAAAGATAGAAAATATGAGTGATATTAAAGAAAAAAAAAAAAAACAAACAACGAAACCTCTTCGTACGAATTATATTATTGTTGTTTAAGGTAAAACTGACGAAGATGACGGAAAAATCTTCATATCCGATAATTTATTGTAAAATTAAACTATTTTCTATAAATAAACAAACAGATGATTAGCATCGATTTTCTTTTAGTTGAAACTTTTCAATTGTCAGTTTTACGTTTAGGCACACTGTATTCTCATATGTAACGAGTGATTTAATTAATTCCGAACCAAACCAAAATGAAGAAAAGAAACATTATACAAGTCTTCTATGCAAAAAACATGCGCTTCAACAGCAGCTTTTGCGTAATTTACAGTTACAATATTAGGCTAATTTGATTAGAGCGGGGAACAGTGCAAAATACACATCTACATAATATATGTATACGATCGCAGATGGTATGGACGAGATGGAAAATTTTGTGAACTCGTAAGCGGTGAAACATTAATGGCTAATCGTTTATTGTTTCCTATTACGGCTAAACAATTAAGGATTAGCCGTTAATGTTATACCGTTGAACGGAAAATAAAAAGCCTCAGTTACGTAATACGAAATTTATGTCATCGTTGATGTAAGAGCGCACTAGTTGAATTATTATAGCAGTTCTTCAACTGATTGAAAACGGACGAAACAAATATTACACTATTGCCACAAGTATGATTTTAACCGAGAGAAGAAAAAAACAAAAAAACAAAAACGGAAAACATTTCGTATAGTTCGATATGAATTCTTCTTCAATTATAATTTCCATGTCGACCTAATATAATTAACAATTTCAAAATTCGTATCGAGAAAAGAATTCTAATATTATGTATTTACAAAATTGAATTGGTCATTTATTAGGCGAATTTGTAAAGCGCAGAATTTTATTTATAGACCGGTTTAAAAATTAACCACCTGATATTGTACACATTCTTAAGATTTACACCATGATCCATTATTTTGCAGCGGTGTGATGATCCCGTTTCTGTTTTTCGTCGATTGCTTCTCCATATTGTCCTCTCCACCGAAACGAAGGTTTGCGATGCGAGTCATTAAGTGACCCCATCTCTTTTGATCGAGCGTTCTGCTTTCTATCACAATTTGCGGCGACTCGGTCTTCCTACTCCATATTGCGCCTCTTATATCCTATCTTTTCCTTCTCCATATTTCGTTCCTACTATTTATTCCTTCCTCCTAACAACATTTGATATCGTATAAAAGGTATAATTGACTTCTTAATTTTCTAATTGTTTCTGAATAAAGATGGTTGAAGAGCCCAATAAAAAAAGAAATAGTGAAAAGATGAATGATGCTTATTCTTGTAGAATTATTTAATAGTTAAAAAGACCGCTAGAGTGAAATTCCCAAACATACTCCGTGAGTTTCATCGTCAATTGAACACACTTTCTTAAGAGTTATATTTCATTATTTTACTTACTATTATACTTACTTTTTTCAGACGTAATTTATAGTCGAACAACGCAGCAGTTTTTTTTTTTATTATTTCGTATGTCTTTGGGTACACAAAGAAAAAGAGGAGATTAGGGACAGCAAGCAACATTGCGTGTAAAATGGATTAATGAACAAAATTAAAAAAGAAAATATTCTTAAAAAAAACAAATAAGTCAGTAATCACAAAGCGGGTTTGCATTTTTGTGTTGCCAATGCTAATTTTATATACCTATATGTATATATATATATATATAAACATATATATATATAACTCGGCTATTTTGACCTCGCAAGGAGCTATGGTCCTTGAACCCTCTTGCTTATTTTTCTGTCTCTTTCTCTTCTATACATTGTGTAAAATGATCAAAATTTACAATGTAATTCTAAATGGTTCCATATGAATATAATAACATAATCACAGAAATCCTATAAAATATAACAAACGTTACATAAAATTGGGACATTTTTTTTAATAGGGGGGGGGGGCTAAGAATTAGGTTGTAACATATATATATATATATATATATATATATATATATTTGCACTTCTATGTTGACATTTTATGGCCACTCCGTCGCCAGATGCGCCAACAATTTGATAATTTCTTCCCAGCTATCCCCCCTATGGATCGTGTCCGACACTTTTCAGGATGCGATCCATTGACTGTTCTATCTCGCCACAGTCACATGCCGCTTCGCTTTCGGATCCATATACCTTTTTTAATCATTTTTCCGCAGCACCTTCCGTGCTCTGCTCGGAAGCGATTCAATTTTGTCCAGATGTTTTTCTTAAGACGTTAAAGCTTAGTGGCCTATCACCTGCATGGTGAATGAGATTTCCCTTTTTTTCCGAATTGTCTTCGATCCATTTCTTGATGCATTCGCGGGTTAATTTCTGACATTTCCAATTTGCGGCAACAAAATAAATCTAGTTCCATACAGTTGGCTTTAGAGTTCTAGTATTTTTTTTTTTTTTATTTTTTTTTTAGTCGGCTAACTACCGTAGCGTCAGTTTAAATAGTGGTATTTTAGGACTTGAATACAGCTGTTGCACGCTGAAAATGTAAATTGCTTTTGCAATGTCCACAAAAAAAAAATACCTAGTTTTTGTTTTTCCGCGCGATAATGAGACTTTAATTTCGATGCATTTCAAAAAGTTCTTCCCTAAAATTTAAAGTAAACGTTTCAGAAGCAGACGCGCTGGTTAATTACAATGTAACATTTTAATCACATCGCATTTTAAACAACAACATCACAAAATAGCGCTACTTAAAAATGAAGATGGTAAACTCGTAGAAATATTTAAATTCGAAAATAACTCGAGAGCATTTTAAACTATTGCGGAATATCGAAGTACCGGCCGCATCTTATTGTCAGCCGCAAAGTTTACGTTCTCAATCGTTCACTAAAAAAAGCTAATAAGACGTAGTTATCGAATGCTAAAATTTTTTTGAGGATACTTTTAATTTAAAAAAAAAAAAAAATCAAACAAAATCAGAATTTATAACTTCCGAGTAAACAAAACAACTATAACATTCGAGTAAATAAATAACAATTGTTTCACATTGGTCTATCTTAACAATCGTACCAAGAATTTCAAAATTTTAAATAGTTCGATCAATCGTTAATATAAATAAAAAAGCACGTTTTTTTTATAAATCGAAAAAATGAAAGTAATAATCCGTAACAGAAGGGAATTCAAAGTAAATATTCGAGCCGATAAAAAAAATAACGAAGATAAACATTTTTACAATGAGAATTTCTATCACAACAGGAGTGGTCGCGTCAATTCCTCTTTGGGATTAAGAGAACTGAAATTGTATGGCGCCTATATGTTTTACATCAAAACGTCATCAACTGATAATAATAAAGTTCTTCTGCCTACATCGTGCGTGTAAAATCTGTCGTAAAGCTACACTCAGTATTCTCCCAATGTTTCGAAATGACAAAAAAAGGAAAAGAAAAAGAAAAATTTATTATTAACTAACTTCTAAAAATGCTACCTCTGTGCGGAATAAGAATACGCCCGTGAGTGGAAACCGTTTGGTGCGGAAACCGGAGCCTAAGTAAGATCTGCGACGTGGTGTGTTAGACTCTGCGAGAATTGCTGGAATTCGAGTAGACTTAAGAGCAGCCAGACAAAGTCGAAGACACGAATTTCGGATAATGTCCAATTTAGAAAGACGAGATTTAGAGGTACAACCATAGATAAAAGAACAGTAATCAAATTTGGAACGGATAATGGGGCTTTATACAAGGAGATCAGCATGTAAGGATCACCGCTCTATTTTGTTGAGGACAAAGCTTTCAACGGGTTTAGCCTATTGAAAGCAGAAGAAGAGAAAGATAATCAGTATGTTTAGAGAATATCAGCCGACTATTAACAAAAAATTCCAAGATGGCGGAATGAATGTGAGGAAGAGGTATATAGTTTACGGATAGAGATTAATCAAAGCAGTGTTGTTGTAAGGACGAAGTGAAAAGACAATAGACGAAGACTTAGAGAAGGGGAAATAGAAAGGTGAATTGAGGATAGCGAATGATCCAGCGCAGTAAGAGACGAACTAAGAGAGCATCATTAGCGGCTACAAAATCGGAGGCGGAAGAAAAAATCAGGATATCATCGGCAAAAAACGAAGAGGAAACACGTAGAATATTTTAATAGAAAAGAACATAGGCAATGCCGTAAATGTTGCTAAGAAAGACGTGGTTCAAGAGATTGTAATTTGAAAAGAAAGCTGGAAAAAAATTAAACAATCTCGACCTTGCGCCAGTGCTTTTTTAGCCGAATTTGAACGTAATTATCATTTTAATTCGAAAGCTTCAACGATGAAACAAGTAAATAAACAACAATTTATTTGCGTTTACCAAACTGGAGAATATCAAGAACGGAGACATTAACGAGAGATACCGTGAACAATTAGCGAGGTTCAACTGATGGTGCACTACAAAGTGATGGGTGTGGAACGAAGTAACACGAGCAGCAAAGCTCCACCCTAGTATATCTTTCCACATTTAAGATAAGTTTAAAGTTTTTGGTAATTTTTTGGTGTCTTATTTTTCTTCTTTTTCTCTCTGATTTCATTCCTTTTCTCGCTAATCCGAATTAGCACGATCCACTTTTTAACATTGGCAAATAAAAAAAAAAAAAAAAAAAATGGCCAACATTTTCTTATTAATCATTGCTCATTTTGATGGTCACCCAGCAAGATCGTTTTTCAAACTGTTCACTTCCACAGCACACACGCGTAAAACAATCGGCAATAATTAATTCGAAATAATATTTTACATTTCTATTACATTTCTATTACATTTCTACATTTCTACATTTCTAAATGAAAAATCGGAAAAAAAATAATTACCAAATTAATTTTTATATATATGAAGTCGTCTCGAGAGCCTATAGAGCGTTTAATTTCCATCGCGGAAGTCTTGGAGTTCGATCTCAGGCGACGACAAGAAACTAATCACTAATAGAACTTCAACCACATTAAATCCACGAATAAAAATAATAAACTAGATTTAAGTGATAGTATATGCATTGGTAATCTTTGTAAGAAGTTTACTCATTCAGTAAACGATAACAGTTGTCCCACATATATTAAAAATTATAATTATCTAATTTTCGAAACAGATTATGGTAGTGCAAAGTGGATAACTGTTTTGTTGCGCAACAGCTCTTCATTAGGCGAATACATAAAGAAAAATAGAATATTTCGATTGTTTGCGAACCATATTTAAAAAATGATAAAATTTTTCTTGACTGCAATTATTTAACATCGTTTGTAAAAAATAGGTTTGCATTTACTATTAGTAAACAAATAAAATATTCCATCATTGAAGCATTTGACAATATCATTGCTATAAAACTAATTGATTGTATATTGCTTTGTTGTTATCTCTCCCCTAATCAGAAGAAAGAACCTCCATTGGAAAAAATAAATTATATAATTAAGAAATATTCTAATCTTGATATAGTATTAGAAGGTGATCTAAATATTCGTCTCCTTACATTGGAAAACAAAGTTAAAATGAACCACAACTCGATTAAGCTCTATGATTTAACTTTCAACAATAATCTAATCATTATGAACGATACAACTCCAACATTTACTAACTAAAATGGCTCCAGCGTAATAGACTACCTCATTATCTCCCAAAGAGTCCACTCACTCATTAGTTTTCAAATTGACCAAGCTGACCTTACACCATACAAACTGTGGAGCATTCAACTCGAAGTGGTAATAGACAGGAACAGTGAAACTCAATATAAAAAAGTTAATAGAACTAAACTTATTAATACAATAGATAATAATTACATAAATGAACTAATGTACAATACAAAATCTCATAATAGTAATTATATTATAAATAAAAATCTGACAGAAATAAACTCATATTTAACAAAACAAATTAATCTCTGTGAAACCCTAATTACTAAAAAAAAGTAAATGACTGGTGTATCCAGAACTAGAGAAAATCAAGTTGCAAATAAATACATTAAGAACGAAAAAATAAAATAAAATTAAAAACCGTGTTAAGGTAATTAATCTTTATCTACTCAGAGAATTAGAAGATAAAAATATATTACACCCTAACCAATATGGCTTTAGTAAATTTTTGTCAGCGGAAGGGGCTGTATATAACCTACTTTCAAAGGTTAGGAACATAATGTCTGAGGGATCATCTGCTCTTGTCATCTCTTTGGATATCAAAGGAGCATTTGATAAATGCAGGTGGTCAACCATAATCAAAATACTAAAAGAAAAGCAAATAAATCCTTCTCTTATTAATATCATAATCAGTTACTTTGAAGATAGATATGCTTGCCTTTAAATTGGCGATTAAAAATATTCAAGGAAAATATCTTGTGGAGTCCCTCAAGGTTAAGTATTGGGGCCAACTTTCTGGAATATCTTGTACTCAAAAATACATAACAGCTTAGAACAATTTTGCAAGCTCTTAAATACAGAAACAGCTATAATCTCATATGCCGATGATTTATCCATTTTAGATTCGATTAGAAAAATTTACTAACCTAAATAAAGTTGAATACGTTGTTAAAAATTGGAGTCTGAATTGGAAGAAATAGTCAACCTATCCCCGAATCAAGTTTCTCTTCCCCGTGTTATTTGCTTCTGCTATCTCGGTATTTACCTTAATAGTCGTCTGACCTTCTCTGAGCATATTGACCACCTTTCTTGTTCTGCCGTTAAAAGACTGAACTTGCTAAAATCCTTGTCTCCAACCAAATGGGAAGGTGATCCTCATCTGCTCATTTCCCTGTATACATCCATTATTCGCTCCAAGTTTGATTACTGCTCTTTTATCTATGGTTGTGCCTCCAGATCCCTTCTTTCCAAATTAGATATAATACAAAACTCCTGTCTCCGTCTTTTCCTCGGTGCTCTCAAATCCTCTCCCATTTCAGCAATGCTCGCGGAATCTAACATACCTCTCCTCTCAGTTCGAAGGTCTCATTTGGGCTATCGATTCCTTTCCAAACGTTTACCTTTCACTTCGTCTCAACTTATTCCTTCCTACATTTACATTGCCAAGAACTGGCGTTTTGTTTCCAATAAAATCCCTATCTTAGCCCCTATTTCTCAACGTCTTAGCCATTTCTCCTCCCATATTATATCCAGCAATAATCTTCCGTACTTCTCACTCAATTATTTCGACCTCTTACACCCTCCCAAAGTACATTTTCTCCCCAAATTTTCTAAGTTTATGCCTCAGACCGTCATTAAACAGGAATTTCGCAGTACGGTCAGTTGTCTTTTTCCTTCTCATGCACTTGTTTTTACTGATGGCTCTAGAAGACCTGGTGGGGTCGGATCGTCTTTTATTCTTCCCGACTCCAATTTCTCCGAATCCTTTCGCCTCCCATCTTTCTGTTCTATTTTTACGGCCGAATTGATGGCTATCCTTCGTGCGATCATACATATCTCGTCCAATCGTTCGTCCTCCGACTATCTAATCATTTATGACTCCATGGGTGCTCTCCAGGCTATCAATTCACCGCTTCCTCCTCCCTCTTCTGACTTCTTCATTCTTCGTATACGATCTCTCATTTATAATCTTTCTTTCCATCACTCTGTACACATTGACTTACTGTGGGTTCCTGGTCACAGAAGCATCGAGGGTAATGAAATGGCGGATGCTTTGGCTCAGGTTGCTGTTCGTTCTCGCTTCTATTTTAAAAAAATCCCGGCTGTTAATCTATTGCCCCTAATTAAGAAGCTTCACTTCAGATTTTGGTCGGATGTGTACCCTTCTTCTTTTTCCAACAATCGTTCCTTCTACCTTTAAATCCAACCTACACTTCCTTCTCATCCATGGTTCTCGGAGTTTCCCTCTCTTCCACGATTTATAATTTCCTCTATTGTCCGCCTGCGCTTTAATCACACACTGCTGCCCTCTTCACGCTATCGTTTCTCTTTGCTTCCCTCTCCTCATTGTCCGTTGCATCCAGATAAAGCAGTTGTCTGTGATGCTGATCACATTTTCTTCGAGTGCTCTGCTCTTTCTGCGGAGCGTTCTCTTTTCTATCTTCACCTTATAAAGCTGGGGCTTCCCACTCCTTACTGTGCGTCTTAGATCTTGTCCCTTCCTTCCCAGTCTGTTGTTCTTGTCCTTGGTTCCTTTATTTCAGCTGTCTCCAATCGAATTAGGTTCTAGTTAGTTGTCTCTTCTTCCCATTGTGTCTGGGCAATGGTCCATAGTTGATGCGCCCAAAAAAAAAACAAAAAAAAACGTCATCGATTATCGGCTTTAATAGTGTCTCAGTGTAAGGGCCGGTGGCGTAGGTGTGTGCGCGCGTACTGCGACACGTGCCGAATTAGAGAATTATGTCGTATGACATCGAGAGGCTGGCTCAGGTAGATCAGATGTGATAAGGATGCATTGTTATCTGCATCTGGTTACGATTTCATGTTCGAGCTTGGTACAACGGTCGGAGTGATATGCAAGCTAATAATCGAATTCTCGCAATAATAATGTTTTTCTAATCGTTTGGTTTCGTATATTTATTTCCATCTAAAATTATAAAAAAACCTAATGCCACCGATGTTTTAAAGGACCCTATCCGCGGTACAGTTCTAATTGTAGTTTGTTTTTTTTTTGTATTTATTTGTTTATTTATTTCCCCTTTCCGTCGTTTTCCGTATTCTTCTGCTGGTCGTCTCTCCCTTACGTACATACGAGAAATTAGGAAGAAAAAGTAGGCGAGTTCGTAACAATATTCAACTGCTCCGCATTAATCGATTTAAGAAAACAATTTAAAATTACCTCTAATAGCGAACTAAGATGAGATTCTAATAATTCGCAATAATTTGCTTAAATTCTTTCATATTATAATGAAAAAACCTAATGAATCTGAATGAGTAAACTTCAAATTGTTTTGTGTACCATATCGTTCTTCTTTTAATTATTTTACTTTATTTTACTTATTTTGAATTATGAATTGTTACCTTTATTCATGTTGTATATAATCAGTAACTATATTACTTATTCTACCATATAAGATTAATTGCAACTGGTGACTAAGTGCCACATCACCGATGCAATTTCATATAATCAGTTTAAATGTTATCATCAACTTTTTCGAGTTACATTAAGTACACTGAATATGCTTGTACATCGAATTTATTAATAAACTTGCCCCATCGGAAATATTAAAAGCTATTTCAATTTTTTTTTAAAAATCGCTAACAGAATAATACGGAAAGCAGTGGCGAACATGCATTATCATCATATTCGCGCGCTAGTTGGTATACACACTTGGACACTGCAATCGATAAATCAGACATTCATGATATCAGTATAGAGTGTTGCGTGTACACTTGCGTTCCGAATATAACAATTGCTGTGGATACTGTAGATCTGAACAACTGAAAAAAGTCAAACAAAAAGGTTCGTATCGAACAGTATTAGTATGTATAAAGTGAAAGTAAAAGGAAACAGAGCTGTTTCGCAATTGTACGTGGCTTTGTTGTGATATAATAGTGAAAATGGACTAAAGATGGAATGTAACAGGTAGAATGTCACATTATTCGAAGCTTTGCAACAAAATTTATTCGAAAATGTTAATTTTACTTTTCGAAGGTTGTCGATAAAAAAGTTTTAATCTACTCGTAACAATTGTCGAGACACCGGTGCGTGTTGAGCGGCCTCGACGTTCCAAAACAACAATATTCCAATGTAGAGATATACATGAATGTACAAAATCGTTTTAATAATGCCATTATCGTTTTCTTACCGACTTTCTCAGGTATATTTTCGGTATTCATCGACATAGCAGTTTTTGGCGAAAGCCATTTTTATCTCGCTGTCCTAATTGAATGGTGCGATAAATCAAAGGAACAAAAACGTAGCAGATAAATTTTAATTAACGAAATCGCTATGAAGGAAATTCGTCGAGAATCGTATAGAAATGGAAATGGAAATGGAAGAGAAGGTGGCAAAAGTAAGCGTGGCGAGTTGGCAAATGATTAAAGTTGAAACTGGATGTTGCCGAAAATATCATGCCGCAGAACCGATTATTAGTAGTTTAGCAGTCGCTTTTATTACATCATCCGCGGCGCACTTATCGTTTAATGGCGGGAACAAAAGAAGAACAGTTTGCACTGGCAGCAAAGTTTCCTTCTTAATCATTTATATTTTATATTTCGCACTATACATATTTCATGCTAAACTCCGACTCCGCACTGCTACAGCCAGCGCGACCATCTTCCAGGCAAATGTTCCATTTCTCGCGCGCCCGCCACACCTTACGATCACTGTCGGTCCGCATTAAATTGAATTTCTTTACTCGCTAACAAACTTTCCTGCTTAATTTTTCAGATTAAGCGCAATTTTATGGCGAAACGCTTCTTCCGGCGATTATTTCAACTATTTTTCGGGCTTTTTGAGTACAAATAGCTCTGCTAGCGTCTTTAATCCGATTTCGCTGTACGAAAGAGCGCTTAACCAGAGCCATTTGTAAATTTCAATGAAAAACTATTCGAAAAACGATTTTTCCGTGTTAAAACGATCTAAACGTTCAAGAAAATAAAAACTTCAATATAAATAGTTTTTCCGCTATCAGTCGCGTTGTTTGTTTTTCACTTTTCCGCAATAACAAATATTAAATTCGTGGGGGGGGGGAGGTCATTGCTAACGTAATTAATAGTTACGTCACATAAAGATATGAAAGAGGCAGAAATAAAGATGCAAAAAGATCTAATAACAATAAGTAAATGGGCACACGATAAAAGTCTAAGAATAAATGTAAAAAAGACTAAAGCAATGGTAATGCGGAAAAAAAGAGACAGCTCTGATTTGTATTGTCCAAATATAATAATGCACTCAAATGAATGTGTACATTCAATGGGGGAAAGACGCGAATGCGAAATGAAAAACTGTCAAAAGTTAGACATAGTAATGCAGTATAAATACTTGGGAGTAATGATGGATCAACACTTAAGATGGGACATACATATGGAATACATTGCAAAGAAAATAAGAGCAGTTTTACCAGCTTTATATACATTAAAGAAATATGCAACCAATGAAACATTAAAAGTAGTTTATTATGCGCTAGTAGAGTCGAGGATAAGATATGGAATTCAGGCGTGGGGAATGGCGAGAAAAGCATACTTGGGGAAAATAAATAAACTGCAAATTAAATGCTTGAAATTAATAGGAAATCATAAAGGAGAGACCGATAGTGAAATAATTAAAAAAGAAAACGTAATGAGCATACGAGGAATGTACTTATTACTGAAGATATGGGAGTACATATCAGCAGAAAAGAAAATTGAATTGGAGGAAAGAATAAACACAGAATACGAGTTGAGGGAAAAACTTTCGTACCAATTGCCGTTAGCAAGAACAAAGATGGGGGAGCAAACGGATAAATATATTATAACTCAGATGTTGAATAAAATACCCAAAGAAATAATAGAGAAGGAAAAAATAGGGGAAAGAAAAAGGAAAATAAAGGAATGGCTTCAGGAAGAAGAAAATATAAAAAAAATAAATAACATAAAATAAGAAAACAAAGCGCAACAAAAAAGCTAGGAAAAAAGAAACAAAAAAAAAACAAACAACTGAATATAGAAAATAGAAATAGATTAGCAATTATTGATAAGTAAAATAGATAGATTAAGTAAATATTACACGATCATGTGTATATGTATAAGTTAATTTAAGATGGTAAAATGTCAAATAGGATAATTCGTCGACAAGCGTTTTAGCTTGACGAAAATTTTTGTATATAAAAAATTATAAATACATATTTTTCAAAAAAAAAAAAAAAAAAAATTAAGACCTCGGATAGATATTATCGGTATAAGGTATCTAACTTTATAGTGCTGAAATATGCTAAGTTTATGCTAAAAACTATTTTTGTTAATTTTTCTTCCACCCTAGAGCCATTTGCCCACTATCCTTTCTGATTGACTGCAATTTTGTAACAGTATTTATGTAAGCTTTTGTTACTTTCTAGATTGATCTGTCTTCCCGAATTTAATAAAGAGAAGAATCTTGTATGTGATTCAGTGTACTCTGATTGGCTATACCTGAAAGCATGTAAAACAATAAAGCAAAACAGAAAACACCAACAGTGAAAATAGCGCTAGGACTAGTGATGATGCTGGTAATAATGGTACAAATGATTTATAGCATATTCGTATACTAATAACCTATAGGTTACGAGTGAATTGCTTCTTATAGACGGTTTTAGATGGCTCAGTTAGAATGAAATTTCCCACTGGTTACGTACTTGAAGTGATTAGTGCTCTTTACATCTGCATTTAGCACACAATGATTTGTTTCTATTCCCCAAAGATAAAACTATTAAAAACTGTTATCGGAAAAATGATAGAGAGCGGCAGGCATAGGATTAAAGAATGCAGCTTATCACCGATAAAGTAAAACTTACTAAGCTGGTTGGAAAAAATTTTAAGGATAGTTAAATACTTAGTGAACGGCCATTTTTAGCTGCGATACATTTAAATCCAACAACAACGACTATTTTAGATAATGGCAAATTGAAAATGTTTGATTTTCATTACAATTTAATGTGCAAAATGTATTATTCGTTTGTATTGTGATACTGATTAATTTATTTATGAACTGAAAACAAATGATTTCTATTAAAATATGAAAAATATTTGATATGAGTGATTATTTAAAGATAATGCATGTTATTTTATAGGAAAGCAAAAAGAAGCTTGGATTTAAGGATAAACCAAATGGAACTGTTATCGGTGAATTTGTTGGATTCTGTCAAAAAAAATTATTTCATAAGTACTGTAGATAATAGTGAAATTAGAAAATAAAAGTATGTGCAGTGATTTATAATTAAGAATGAACTTAATTTTATAGATTATTATAATCGTGTGAGTGGTTTGTGTGTGTGTGTGTCTGTGTGTATGTGCGTGGCAAACTCAGCTATAATTACAAGGTGTTTCATTAAGTACACATTACACACTCCAAAGCAATCTAAAACAGTATTAGGTGGTAAAGATAATAAAAGAAAAGCATCTAGTAATAACATAGATACAATAACTTACGGAAACTCTGTACACAATGAATTCTATAAAATGTTTGATGCCATTTTAGCTAAGCTAAGTGCGTGTATATTAAATACGAATATGTGTATTGCACGGTTATATAAGAATATGTATTATTATAAAATATAGTGTTAGACATTAATCTGTATTTACTACTGTGTAATTCTAATGGGAGCCGCCCTGCGACCTCCTCTAAATATGGCAAACCATCAAAAACGGGTCTTTCTCTGCCGTTGCGGCTGTCACAATCTGATCTGTTTAAACTTCCCCATATTAATAACAATAATATTAACAGTGATAATAGTAGTGTTAGTAGTAATAATAATAACAATCAAAACAAATCAGATCAAATATTTATTATTATTATTACTTAGGCCTAATAATTGACAGTAAATTAATCTGGAATAAACAAACATTATTGGTTGAACAGAAATTAAGAAAGTTAAACTATATTTTCTATTATTTAAATAACTTATTTTCCCCAATACAGTTACAATTGTACCTAGCCTTATGTCAACCTGTTTTGGGATATGACATCATACACTGGGGTAGAATAGCTGACTACCACTTAAAATCTATTACAGCTTTACAAGGAAGAATGCTTAAACTTATCGGGAAAGTTGCTAATAAAGATTTATTGAGAATACAAGAATTATATAAACTACAACTAACTTCTAAACTTTGTCTATAAAAATAAAATGAAATTTAATATAACACAGTCAGAGGAATTAGAAGATCTTCTAACTCAGAACGAGCCAATATTCCTCATTTTAATAAATATCACACGCGTATACTATCCCCTTATATATGCAGGTGCAGTCTTATACAATGCATTACCGCACACATTAAAAGTGCAATTAAGGAATTACAAAAAGAGACGAAAACTCTTGACGATCACCTTCCGTTCGTGAAAACTTAAATCTGGATGTCTATGTTTAAGACCAAATCATTATTATCATTACTATTATTACTATTATATATATACATATATATATATATGTGTGGGGGGGGGGGTGTAAAAAAAAAGAAGAGTTATTTTATGAAAACGCTACTATTAATTAATAGAAAAATAATTAGTACTCGTACATATTGCCAAATTGCGCTAAATTGTTTTACACGTATGCAAATATCATTATTAGTGTTAAAAATCGTTTATTTTATTAAATGCTAATTATGAGATTGCATTCATATTACACCTCGTTTCTTACTATATTTTAAGTGCTAAGTTTATGTCACACATATCCTTTCCTTTTATTTTTACATTATTTCTTCATCTTTTGTTTGTCTTACTCGTATTTAATGTGTATTAATGTGTATTGTAATTTGAAAAATTTAATTATATCACCGTAAGAATCCACTACTCGCACAAAACTGCGCATTTGTGGAAACATTGTAAAATAATAATAATAATAAAGTTTGATTTGATTTGATTTGATTATTATTGTTATAAAACCCACAAATATACTATGTAGCGCGAATTGTAGAAACGAAAGTAAAAAAAATGACAATAGATACAAAATATGATAAAAATACAAAAAAAGAATAGGAAAAAGAGAGAAAAAAAAATTGAAATAATAAAAAAAATAAAAACAATGTAGACATAATAAATTGAAACAAAGCGAAATAGAAAGCAGTAAGTATAAATATGCGGAAAACGAGAAAACAGGATAAAACAGCATCCGAAGTAAATATAAGAATAATGTAAAATTAAATAACAATAAAACTAAAATAAAACAAAACGAAACTGAATCTAGCGAAATCTAAAACTATGAATATATGTAACCTTTCTCTACAGTTGTAAAGACCAAAACAAAAAGATTAAAAATAGAAATAAAGTAATAACTCTAATGGACATAATAATTAGTGCACGGTTAGTAATATTACCTAAAAAAAAAAAAAAAAAAAAAAAAACAAATATTACAACTATTTATCAGAAGATATAAATAGAAATAAAAAATGAATAAATAAACACAACAAAACAAAATAAATAAATAAAATGAAATAGTAATTTCAATGGAAACAATAGCTAGTGCGTATTAAAATTAGTGCCCAAATAATAACGAATTTTAATTTATTAATATTAAGTAGTATTATATTCTCATTTGCAAAAACATCTGACTAGACCTCATCAGGAAAACGTATACTAAAACCGCCTACGTAACCTCCGACATGCTCCAAGAATACAGCCCCACAGCCATGCTATAATAGACCATGATTAAGGGGCCATACTCCCGAAAAGCACCGGCAACCATACAAACAACCCCAACATATATTCCTCTCATAAAGTTCCACTCAACGTCTCTTCAAATTTAAACATCAGAAAAGTCAAGAATTATGAAGTATATAGTTATATTATTTTATTTTTACGGAGAATTATCTCTATTATGATTATTTATTCATATTTTTACTGCTTGCTCTTATGCATTCATATTACCTATTGTTACAATTATTTTTATTTTACTTTATTATTATCTGCGTTATTATTATTATCGCTATTATTGTTACATATATAATTATTAGTCTATATATTAATATTTAAGTTTGCTACCATTAGTATGGAAACGGGGAATATGCGAGTGTAAATTTAGATTATAGTTTAATTTTTCACTATATAATTTTTTTTTTTTCTTTTTCTTCCGTGAGTGTACGACTAGCCTTGTGGGCTATCTAGCACTTGGCGTGTGAGTGATGATAATTTGTGGAAACTCCTATCCAGCGATATGAGTTGTATCTGGTATCCGGCTTAATATATTTGAACCCTACAGCAAGTCCGTTGGCTTTATCCGCTTCAAGCGTCCGATTTCATTGGAATTATCTAGTAATGCAACGGCCAGGCTATTTGTGTGGCGTCCTAGCTTTCGACCGTACTGTTTTGCAACATTTTTGATTTCTTCACTGATTGTACTTATATGCAGATCTGTATGTAGTGTATGATTGGTGATGTACCACGGGGCATCTGTAATTTCTCTGAGGATTTTACTTTGAAAACGTTGTATCTGCGCAATGTTACTCGGCTTAGTACATCCCCAGAATTGACATCCGTATGTCCAGATTGGTTTCAATATTTGTTTGTATAGTAGTACTTTGTTTTCCAATTTAGAAATAAATTTTATTATCTAAGAATATTTGAAAACATGGGCTATCAGTATGCGTCAAGGAGATTTTGGTTTCGTTTTCATATGTGTTGTTTTTCTTCGTAATTGTTAAATTTAACACATAACAGTAGCCATGTACGATTAATTTAATTTAATACGCATATTTAATTTTACTTCATTTAATTCCATATACACACGATGGTTCATTGTCGAAGAATACAAATATAAATTGTAAACACGGGCTATAAAATTATGTTACATTAGTTTGCAGTAATTAGCATATAATAGTAGTCCATGTATGCTCATTGATATTTTCGCGACTCGCGCTAATTGAGCGCATCTACGGATTTATATAATTAAGATTTTCTATATATATATATATATATATATATATATATATATATATATTCCGTTATACATATTCCATAATATATTGATTGATTGATTCTCATATCATTTACATTCACTTAGCGTAATAATAAGTACTAATGCGGAAATTTGTTCACAGTACAACTTTTTTTTTCCAGTGTAATTCAATTAAAGCTTACACCAGATGAATTAGTTTTACAATACATATTTCCGGTTATTAATTGACCTTTCACTTTTACCCATGACACAAGTTTACTTAAATGAATAGCTTTTAATTGGAATATTCAAAAGTGTTTTGTAAAGTACTGAAACATAGAATTTTAAACAGAAGAAAAACATCATTTTATTATTTTCATCTGTTACGTAAAATAGTAATACTAATAATAATGCTATTGGAGTTATAAAAAACTTCTTCAAGATCAAAAATGCACATGATAGCTCCAGTAATAGCGGTAATAATAATAATTAAAATAATAACAATACGAAATAACAGTAATTCTAATAAGAACAGTAGTCGTAATAATAACAAAATCAACTGCAATAATAGCAAGAACAATGACGGCGGTAATGGTAATAGTGATAATAGCAACGATGATAACAATAGTAATAGTTACAGTATCAACATTAATAATAATGACGGCAACTACGTAAAAAAGTAATTTATTATTTTTCCTCGATCGTCTGGGACGTTTTACCGTTTTTGTCAAGAACTGCTCATCGGGTAAAAATATGAGAAATTTGCATCCTTTGGCCCTTGCCAAGCTTTAAAATTCTATTTCCTCTTTTCTTTCTAGTATTGCTCCTCAAGGCAGAAGCCGAGTCTTGGTCAAATTTCCTTCTATTTCGTCGGCCAATGATTTTCTGTTCCACCACAAATTTTTTCTATCTCACAAAATCAGCGCTTATATCCCCAACAGCATTCTATACCGGTTGGGCACAATTTCAGGAGTTCATCCTTCCTTTTCAGATGATGATATCTTGAAAGGAATTTTAGAACCTTTCGTTCAAATCCTACCACTGAAAATTATCTGGTTCTTAAACGGGCTAACGCCAAAGATAGACGTTTACTTAAAGCCTCAAAGAAGTTCTCTCGGGAGAAGTTCTGCTCTTCATTCTCTAGAACTACCCCTCTTCCATATTTTTGGAAATTAATTAAAGCCTTCAGATTCTGTTCATCCTCCCAATCTCAACATTCCTGTGAGCAGCTTGTTACCTTTTATTGACTCGATTGATCTTGCTTACGCTTCCGGCCTTGATAACGTGTATTCTGTACCTTTTTCTTAAAGTTCTCCAAACTTCTTCCTTTAATATCAATGAGTTAAAGTCTGCTCTTCCGAAATTTTCTAGCTCCGCTCCAGGTCTTGATGGTATACCCCATCTCGTTCTGAAACATTTATCTAAGTAATCCATTGGTACTTTCTTACAGTTTTTTAATGTATATTTTTCGAGAGAATTGTAGCGTAAACAAAAGATCGGGAGGTGTGTTAATTTATATTACAGAAAATATAGAAAATTTCTGACATAAAAGTGGAAATCTCCACGGGAAACATCGTATGTATAAATGTAAAATTAGATAGCAATCGTATTTTGTCAGTCGCTGGCATATACCGTTTTTGCGAATCGGTAATTACTGATTTTTTTAAAACGACCTCTCCAATATAATAAATGTCTTAAACGATGACACCGTAATTCACTCTAGGCGAAAGCATTTAAGCTATAAATTACAACGAAAGAGATCGGCGAGTGGGTCACGAAAGACATAATAATACTATCTTCGGAAAAAAAGCTCTCTGTAAAAACAAGTAAAAAAGTCACCTTCCGATACTGACATAAAAATGCAATGCAAAGATGTTTCTAAAAAGTTGCAGAAATTAATTCGAATAGCAAAATTCCCAAGAGTTAGAAAGTTGTAAAGATAATCCAAGCAGATATTGGGCATTAATTAAAAATGTTATTGGAAATAAAATACCGGTGCTTAAAGAGCTTATTGTAAATGATAAGAAATTATATGTAGATGAGAACGATTATGAAATAGCAAATTGCTTTAATCATTATTTCTTAAATGTTATTAAAGAAATGAGACGTAACGAAATTGGCGATTTCCCATATACCTTTCGTCAAAATTTAAACTCCACTTCGGTTTCATCGATTTCACTTACGACGACATACGAACTGCGATATTTTCTCTTCCAAATAAGCATTCTTACGGATCTGATGAAATACCCATTACATTAGTAAAGGAAAATGTCGAATTCTTCATAAGTGGAACTTATTTATTTAATAATTCCGTTAAATCTGGTATATTTCCAAATTCCTTAAAACTAGGGATTATCACGGCAGTATTTAAAAATGGCAAAGCCACTGATGTAGCAAATTACAGACCGATCTGTTTGTTATCCGCATTCTCCAAAATTTTCGAAAAATGTGTAAAAGCCAAAATTTTTAGTTACTTGAATAAGCTTGATTAACGGCTTTCCGTAGCATAAAAGTACTGATGGTGCCTTATTTAATCATATCTCTAAGATAGCAGAGAATTTAGAGGAATGCCGCTCGGTGGCCGCAGTATATTTTGATTTCTGCGAGACTTTCGATATGGTTGATCACAATTTTATCTGCATGAGGATTTCGAGGTTTTCTATATGACTGGTTTAGATCGTACTCGTCTGAGAGAAGATTTGTAACAAAAATAAATAATACCCTTAGTGATAGTGTTACTCAGCAGTACGGCGTGCCACAAGCGAGTATATTAGGACCCATACTATTTCTTATATATATATATATATATATATATATTAACGATTTGTGTGATTTAGGGGTAGCAGATAAAATCTTTAGTTATGCGGACGATACAGTACTCCTTGTGAACTCATGATATCCGAATATCCGAATATTCTGCAACGAGTAGTGCAAGCAGATGTCACTGAAATACGTGATTGGATGCAAAAAAATGTTATAGGGTTAAATGTAAAGAAAACGAGGTGTTTAATATATAGCAATCTTTCTCAGAACAGAAGGAATGCCCTAAAAATACATTGGGATGATAATATACTGCTAAAAAGAGCATACGAGATAAAATATTTAGGTACTTATCTAGACTGTGTAAACTTCTATAGAAAGCACAACTGTTGCATTTATCAGCCAAATTAAGAAGATTGAATTATTTGTTTCATTATCTAGGGCAATTCTTTAACAGTGCGCAATTACAAACCTTATATTTGGCATTATATCAACCTATTTTAGCTTACGGGATAATCCATTGGAGTAAAGCAGCTTCCTATCATCTAACCCCTATTATTTATTTGCAAAATTCGTTATTTAAATGTATAAAATATGATCAAAGGGATAATAGTGCTACGAAGTTATTAAGTGTTAGTAATCTATATTATTTGTAAATTATTATTTTACGTAATAAAAAATAAACATAAATTTGGAGTAAAAGTTTGCAAGGGAATCCACTAGGGAGGCGAATAAAAAGAAAGCGTACGTACCGTTTTTCAATAAATGTCATGTACGAAATCAGACAAGGTATATGGGATCCATTATGTTCATTTCACTGTCAGAAACGATAAAAATTAAACTTGAAACTGAGTAAAAACAACCGCAAACTTTTAATCGATTACATTTTAAATAAAAACACGAAATCTCAAAAAGCACATTAGTATTTATCTCCACATTACTCATCGGTAAGATACGATATACTATTGATAATTTCGAAACGCAACCTTAAGCATTCAGTGCCGCGCAGTATTATAAAGAATTATCATAATATTCAGGAAAAACGAACTTTACGTTATGCTGCAAAACGCAAATACTGCGAAAGAAAAACCAAGCAAAATTTCTAAAATACACAAAAGCATTTTCGATTTAAACTCACATTGCAAATTAATTCCGTTCACTGCAATAAAAACACAAATTTCACTTCGGCATATTTTAATTTCTATATTTCATATTTCGAATTTAATTTAAATCACTAAATCTTAATTGCTGCGGAAATTAGGATATCAAATTATCAGTTATCAAAAATTTCAAATATAAAACAACAATTATTTACAAAAACTGAATAAATTCTTTTCATCACCATCATTATTGCCGGCCGGCATTTTATTAAACAACACTAAATTATAGCCTTCAAAGTTTCAACAGCGTTGCCAAATATCAAATTCCGCATTGCATCTTTCGTTCCGTCGAACCTGGCCCTTCTCAAATTTTTTTTTTCGATTAATTAATTTTTTCCTTTCTTAATCGATTGTTCGTCATTTGTTCTTCATTGTTCGACCATTACAATTATTTGTTTTTTCGGTGTTTATTTATTATTTATTAAACAATTATTTGTCTTTAGGTTAGCCCCCCTTACTACAGGTTTTTACTTTTTACCTATTTAATTGATGGATTTTAACGAATTATTGATTGTTCGTTCATTATTAGCAATTGTTGCATCATAAATATTTCACATGTACTAATTATTTAATATTTTTCATTAATTAAAGTACGGACTCCTCTCTTTATTGTGCATGCGTACATGAATGCTGTTGTAATACAGCCTTAGTTGTTTATATGTCGTTATGAATAACTTATTACTCATTTTCACATACGTGAATGACTCGATACGAGTTTTGTTCTCTCGCGTTCGTTTCGGGATATTACGCTAGTGTTATCTTCGTAACAATCTTTTGTATTCTTATCGCGGTCGCTGCATCGGATGTTCCGGCGCTGTCGGTGAGATTATTCTAATTTTACATTATTTCGTTATCTCTTTAACTTGCTTATTTAAAGTAGCTGGTTATTTAATCTAGTTAATTTACAGCAGCCAACAGACATTCGCTTCTTATCAATAATTTATATCGGTGGGAAAGGTTGTATTCGTTCCTCACTAACAGCGGCTATTAGTAAGAAACTCGAACACAGTCTTAACGAAAAATTGCCCGTCTCCTCGTCCGAGATATGGGTCCTCCAGGATCTCGTACGGGGAACGAGTCGCTTAAAAGTGACACACACACCTTCTTGGCTCCAACTGTGCAAGCAGCAACAGCAGCAATAGCTAACATGGAAATAGACAAGCAATTGCCCCAGCAAGGTAGCAGTGTTAGCAAAGGTGACTTCACGACTTGTGATACTAAAGACCACGCGAATACATTATCTGCGCGAACGGATTGGCAAAACGTTAAATTAAAAAAAAGGTCGCGTAGAACTGGAAAGAACGGTAGAAGTAGTAGCAGTGGCACATCGACCGAACTAAGTGGTGGCAACACCGCTAAAAAGAAACGATTTCCCCCCGCAGTAGCAGCAACAGTAGCTGCAATAACAACGAAGAACCGATTTTCCTGTTTACAAGACCAGCAAGATGGAGACGACGCCAAGGATGACGACGACTCTGAGCATAATGGTAACGAGAACCAAGGAAATTCCACTGGCGAGGATAATAGTAATAGTGTAGGAAATAGTAAACCTAAAGTTCCCCCCATCACAGTGTACGGGGTAATGGACTTTCGTAAAATGTTTATTGATTTAACAAAGCATGTACATCCAAAACAAATCAAATGCCGATCGATGAGTGATCAAAGAATAGAGGTTAGAGTCGAGGAAATAGACGAATATAGAAAATTAATTCGTTACTTCAATGATGCCAACATTAAACACCATACATTTCAAGTTCCAAAAGAGAAAGGTTTCAAAGTGGTGATACGCAATCTGCATAATTCTATTGAGCTTGATGACATTAAACTTGCGCTACTGACTGAAGGTCATAAGGTTAGGCACGTAATTAATATTAAACACAGGGTAACTAAAGAACCTTTACCCATATTTTTCGTTGAGATCGAGCCAAATGAGAATAATAAGGAAATATATAAACTGAACTACTTATTAAATATGCGTGTTAAAGTGGAAGCGCCATATAAGAAGAACATCATAGCACAATGTACCAGGTGCCAACGATATGGCCACACAAAGACCTACTGCAACTGCGATTTCGTTTGTGTTAAATGCGCTGGCAATCATGACTCAAAAAATTGTACCCAAGCAATGAATACACCAGCTGTTTGTGCACACTGTGATGGACCGCATCCAGCCAACTACAAGGGCTGTAAAATATATCAAGACCTTATAAACAAGAGATACGGGGAGAGTAGGCAGCAAAAAAGAATTAACCTTCCAACTGTGGCGTCATTCAATACTGATGTAGCACCTCCAGCTATAAACAACCTAAACTATCCACCTATGAATATTCGAACTGTCGCTGCACCGCAAGCAAATTCAATACCTAACCAGGTAGATAGAGGTAGTTTGAGAGACGTAGAAAACATGATATCGAGCATGATAAACGAAATAAGAAATATGATGATGGAAATGATGAAGCAACAAAATGACATGATAACAAACATATTACATACAATTGTTGCTACACTGGCCCAAAAATGAAGGATTTGAGAATAGCTTCGTTCAACGCTAATGGACTACTAAGACGTATACGAGAAGTAGAAATGTTCCTACATAATGAGAAAATTGACATAATGTTAGTCTCGGAGATACATTTTACTGATAAGAGCTATGTTAAGATTCCAAATTATACCGCTTATTACACAATGCATCCAGACAGCAGAGCACACGGTGGCGCAGCGGTAATAATTAAAAGTAATATAAAGCATTATGAATTAAACAAATATCAGTCGGAACATCTACAGGCGTCATCAGTAATGGTGTCTGATAACAACGGATGCGTGTCGGTATCCGCGGTTTACTGCCCACCGAAACACAAAATCAAGAGCGCAGATTTTGTCAAATTTTTTAAAACACTAGGAAGTAGATGCATAATAGGTGGAGACTATAATTCCAAAAACACATATTGGGGTTCGCGGCTAACTCTTCCCAGGGGACGGGAACTAATGAATGCAATGAAGTGTTGCAAATGTGACGCCATATCAACTGGAAAACCAACATACTGGCCTAGCGATAGAAGGAAAACCACGGACCTTCTAGACTTCTTTATTGTCAGAGGAATCTCTTCAAATTACATGGCCATAGATGACGATTTATCGCTAACCTCGGATCACACTCCCATAATTTTGACAATCAGTGCTAGTATAATAATGAAGAAAAAGGCAATGACGCTTACAAATTATAATACAAATTGGACACAGTTTGCAGATGAACTAGAAGAAAACCTGTCGTTAAGGATTCCACTAAAATCACCTTCAGATATAGAAAATGCTATCGAATATATTGTCACCAATATATGCTCAGCAGCACGGGCATCAACAATGGAAGTTAAACCGCATCAACATGTGCAAAATTATCCTAAGTACATAAGGGAAGCTGTTCAAAACAAACGGAAATTGAGGAAAATCTGGCAGAGAAACAGAGATCCACAAATGAAAAATCAACTTAATCGTGCTATTAAAAGAATAAGATTTACATTACAGGACTTAAAAAACAAGTCATTTAATAGCTACGTCAAGCACCTGTCGCCCTCACAAGCAAATGGATATAGCTTGTGGAGGGCTACAAAGCAAATGAAACAGCCGAAGCAAGGCGAATCTCCAATACTTAAAAAAAGTGGAGAGTGGGCTAGGAAAGATGAAGAAAAAGCTGAGGAATTTGCAGACTACCTAGAAAAGGTATTTCAGCCGCAAGCTACAAACATTGGTAATAATCAAACCTACTGCTCATGGGAAAGAGTGAACTCGCCATCCATAAAATATGTGTCACCAGGAGAAGTCAAAGCAGTAATAAAGACTTTAAACCCAAAGAAGGCCCCCGGCTATGATCTGATCACACCTAAAATAGTAAAGCAATTACCTCGCAAAGCAGTAGTATTGCTAACCTACATATATAATGCAATGTTGAGATTGTCATATTTCCCGACACAATGAAAACTTGCGCAAATTATTCTAATACTCAAAGAAGGTAAACCACCGGAAAAAACAGGGTCCTACAGACCGATATCGTTGCTGCCTGTTTTGTCAAAAATATTTGAGAAGTTGTTGCACAAAAGACTAGTGGAAATAGTTGGAAACACGATTCCGCTGCATCAATTCGGGTTCAGGCAGAAACACGGCACTATTGAACAGGTACACCGTATCGTCTGTAAAATTGAAGACTGCTTGGAAAAAAAGGAAGTCTGCACTGCTGTCTTCCTTGATGTTGAAAAAGCCTTCGATACTGTGTGGCATTCAGGACTGATGGACAAATTGGCGAAAATACTACCTACTCCGTATTGCGTGCTGCTGAAATCGTATCTGCAGCATCGAACATTTCGGGTCAAAAGTGGTGAATCCTTGTCGGCAGTACGTGAAATAGGCGCCGGTGTACCGCAAGGTAGCGTACTGGGGCCATTACTATATGTCATATACACATCTGATGTACCAGAGGTTGAAAATGTCGACATCGCCACGTTTGCAGATGACACTGCGCTGGTCTGCTCCGCTAATGACTTACAGGAGTGCATTACGAATGTGCAACATGCGGTCACAGAAGTGGCATCGTGGTTTGACAAGTGGCGCCTTAAAATAAATACGATGAAGTCAACGCACGTAACATTCACAAACCGTCATATAACTTCGGTGCCAAAAATCTGTATCGGTAATAACGAAATACCACAAAAAAATACTGCATGCTATCTTGGTATACACATGGATAACAAACTAACTTGGAAGCACCACATAATGATGAAACGTAAGCACTTGGACATCAGGCTCCGCAATATGAACTGGCTAGTAGGAAGACAATCCGAATTGACGATGGAGAACAAGATATTACTCTATGAGATGCTATTAAAGCCAATTTGGCGGTACGGAGCACCGTTATGGGGATGTTCGAAACACACTAATATACAAATCTTGCAACGATTCCAAAACAAAGTACTGCGTATGATGACAAACGCTCCCTGGTTCATTTCAAATAAAACGCTACATACCGATTTCGACGTGAAGTATGTTTCCGAAGTAGTATCAGAGGAGGCGACGAAGTACCTTCGTCGACTGGAGAATCACGATAATCCGCTAGCGATCGCACTGATGGACAACTCCGAGGAAGTTAGGCGTCTACAGAGAAGGAAAGTTTTTGATTTAACCGTGTAAACGTGCATTTAACTGCGTAAGCACCAGAAATTGCCCACCAACGGGTGGTTGCATTTCTGTCACGCTGGCCTCTTCTTAGTCATGTTCTTTCCTGTCCCTCTCCCTCCCAACCTTCTCCACTCTGCACCTTCCATCCTATCCCTCCCCCTCCTAGCCTTCTCCACTCCGCACCTTTCATATAAAGATCTGCTAGATAGCCTGTAAGGGCTAGTTGTAGAAGTGAAAAAAAAAAAAAAAAAAAAAAAAAAAAAAATTTCACTGTGGAGGGTAGAAGTATCTCTACACTCCATAATTTTCGCCAAAAAAAAGCTCTATTTAATATAATAAACAATCAGTAATACTTATACACACCAATGATACTCTACAAGTTCCGATAAAGGATCCATACATGGGCGTCACCAGCGGGGGCATGAGGGCAGCTGCCCCCCATGGAGCCTTGATACTTTTTAATCAACTGGCCATGATGAGTATTCTTAGGCGCGTAATTCTGAACAATTAGCCAGAAACCCACGAAAATTATGTTTAATAAAATATTAAGCCTTTACAACTTATAAATTTTATTTTTCCTATAACTCATATCCTCTTTCTATCATCTATTATAACTCCTAAATGCTTAAACTTCGCACCCTTTCGATAATTTCACAGTTTATTTTTTTACATTTATCTTCTTTTCCCATATAATGTGTGCATTTATTTGAATGCATTATAATTTTTAACTCTGAACTTTCTTTTGTTTCTTTTGTTTTAAGCAGCATTAATTTAGTTTTTGTTATGTTAATTCTTAAATCGCAGTCATGTGCGCATTTACTCGTACTTATTGCTATTAATTCCTGTTACACCTGTGGTACTACTGTCTTAATATCTTTGTGCGCAGTCATTATGGCTATGTCGTCTGCAAAAACATGTAACTCGCAGTGTTTTAATATTTTATGTAGTACATTTATATATATATATATATATATATATATATGATAAACAATAGATTTCAGTAGGTATAGATTGAACATCTTTCAAATCATACAAGGGCAATAGGCACATTAAATAAAGGTTTAATGTACATCAAATTATACACTTGCACAATAAATAACAAAGGTTACTATATGAACTAATTCGATTTTTTTTTTAAATTTGACACGCATTAAAGTCATTCTCGGATACATAATCATTCAAACCAACATAAGAAGAAGCACGGCAATATTGGGTTAGCATGTTATTGGTTGTAGTCAGTCGAAGATGCAACAAAGTACATTCTCAAAAGCGTACACATATAAACAAAAGTTTCAGTGCGGGTTCCAAAAGCGTTAAGAGGTTAGGTGGGTTTGAAAATTCCAAAAAATTGTTTTTTTTTTTTCTTATTAAATAGTTCAATATGTTTAGAATATTCCGCTAAAATTTTAAATCGATTGGAGTAAAATTCTAAAAGATATAGCTTTCGGAAATTCCGTCCATCAGGCCATGTCAGCCTGACGCGTCGCAGGTATATTGAGGCAGTTGCTTAGCTATTGTTTGTCTGTCTTTCTCGAATGCTTTTAATTTCTAAGGGCAATTGGTTTTTTTTAAATCTGGACTCGTTTGCAAATAGTACATCATGCCAGAACGTTTCGTCGTGCAAAAGTTATTTCTCGGCAAACCGAAAGCGCCTGTTTTGGTTGACTTCACTGGTATATAAGGTTTGCGGTACGTGAATTATATGCTAAATTACGAATTGCATTACGTCTGTTTGAGCTGTCACTTCTGTACCATGTTCCCGCAGCTATGTAACCAGTTTGGAGGTGGGTTTTTCTCCATTTCTCAGTGGATAGAACGCCGGTCATATTCCATTAACTTCTCTGCTGCACCTTTATACTTCGTACTTTCAATTCGATCTTCCCGTTTATACCGTAAATTAATATCGAAACCCGTACTTCAGGGAATGTTCATTAATTTTGAGATCTTCCTGAATGGCTTACCGTGTACATCACTCAAAATTACTAATTGACGCATTTTACACGTAGTGTTCTTTCCCGAACGAGACATTTTTCATTATTCACCGTTTTGATTCGCACACAAAATGGACACAGTATACTAAGATTCACGCATATTTCTGAAAAATGAATAAGCAATGACTGAGCGTATATTATGACTTGTCTTTTTGAGAAACCCGACCTTATACTGTCTTGTATGTGTATGCACTCGCAACATTTCTGCTGTGTCCGGGTTTTAAGTTTGCCTACATACAAGCAGTTTTTTTAAAACTTTGCTCGGCATTAGTTTTTTTTTCTTTTAGGTTTATTTTCTTAACATTTCCAATATATTCCGGAATTCTCATTGCCGAACCTTATGGTGAAAATTCTATAATATACGAGAAAAAATTCGCAGGACAAGTAGAGGATGGGCATCCGCTTACGCGATTTGGTCAATAAAACAGTTGAAGAAAAACAAACCAAGGCCGGTAAAACAATTTGAAAAAAAAAATCTTTCTGACAAAGGCAAACTTACCGGCAAGTTGATCGATAAATTAACAGTTTATTACGGCCTGGCTGTAAGAAGGAACTGTGATTCGGTACAAAATATGAAAGACGCTATATGGGCACTTACTTTCTTGATAACTCTATAGACAAAAACCCACAGCACGATAAATGTCCAAACGGACTTGACTCATTGTGCGCTTGGCAGCGTGCTTTGGCTATGAACACGCTTTCATCATTCAAACACGATTATAACCCATTACCAAGTGACGTTTTATCAGCTATCAAGCCAATTTATGAAGAACTCAGCAAAAAAGAGCTTTTTGAGCGGTGTATTGGTGGCTTTACGCAGAATAATAATGAAAGTTTGAACTAGTAATTACTCCAAAAATACTTCTTGCTGGTTCAAAAATAGCCGAGATTGTTGCATTTCTCGCTGCTGGCACTTTCAACGACGGAATCTGAGCTTTATTACTTTTTATGCACGGTATGGATTTAAAACTTGGCCGAAACAGCCACAAGTATGCCGAAAAGAGGATGAGAATCGCATACTCATAGCCGGAAAAAAAGGCTGACGCTGGGATTCGAGAAGCAAAAATTCGTCACAGGAAAGAGCAAAAGGATGCCCTGCATATAGCCGCTGCAGCAGGTTCTTTACTTGATGCCGGAATCGACGATTCTATAGAAGTTGGAAAAAAAAAATTTCTGCGTGTTATTTCAATTTAAAACTTCAATCGCGTTTTTCTCGAAACTCTATTTTTAAAGTCGGTTGTCATGATTTCTCAAAAAGTTATGAACCGGTCTTGTTCAAATTTTGCACACTTCTTTAATTTTACAAGGCAATACGTGTGAAAATTTTATCAAAAAATGGGTATTTTTTCTTCACAACTCCGCTAAAAATTGAAATTTTATTATTTTTTTTTCCTTCGTCCAAACACGAAGTATACACATATACTAACAGAAAATATTTGGATTTTTAATTTCAGATGAATCTGTCATGAATTATCCTGACAACGGCGAGAGAACTTTTTTGTGAGAGGTCAAGGGAAAAGGTCCCAATGGCTGAATTTTAAAAAATTTTAAATGAAAATTTCACAAAGTACTTGCCAAATGTGTATCTTTGATATGTTAAATTGTTTGAATAAAATATTTCATTTGATATATTAGAAAAAAACTAGTAAAAATATGCTTTTTTGAGCCTTCGAAACCCACCTAACCCCTTAAATTTAAAGTTAATTAGTCATCAACAAACCGCACAAGCCAAAAAACATCTACAAAAATGCAAAAACAAGTTAGTACTGATCAGTAAATTAGAAATTAGTTGGTTGTGCAACAAAATACATTCTTAAAGTGCACGAAAGCCTGGATTTAGGGGGGGTCTAGGGGGGGCTTCAGCCTCAGGCTCCGCCTTATAAAGGGGCCTCCAAGAGACACCCACCTCCGACATGTAGTAACAAATTAATTTATCATTTGTTATATACATCAACTTTTTTTTAAATAAATAAAATTAACTTTACAGGAGCAACAGCATTTTTTAGTACATTTATTTGTTAATAATTTTGCATCCATTTTTATTTCCTCCTAGAGGAGGAAACTTCGTAATAGTAAAATTTTGAGTTCCATAAAACGTACCAAAAATTTGTTTTACGGTTTTAGAAAATGTCTGTATGCATGTGTATGCGTGTGTACACGCGCAAGGCACGCACACACACTATCTTTTTACGCAAATATTTGGTTAAAATTTTCTGAAAAATTCATTGTTTAAAACTATGTATACATATGTATGTATATATATATATTTTTTTTTTTTAATTCTACCTATTGTCTATATTGTTTTACGGTTTTAGAAAATGTCTGTATGCATGTGTATGCGTGTGTACACGCGCAAGGCACGCACACACACTATCTTTTTACGCAGATATTTGGTTAAAATTTTCTGAAAAATTCATTGTTTAAAACTATGTATACATATGTATATATATATTTTTTTTTTTTTTTAATTCTACCTATTGTCTATATGATATTTAGTTTTGTTTACATTAATAATTATATGTTAATTCGTGAATTCAAAATAATATTATTAAATTAAATTAAAGAAAATTTAGTTATTCTATAAAACTGATAATTTTGTCATTTCCGAAAAAGACCCCTAATATTTCCGTAGCCCCGGGCCTATCATACACTTAATCCACACGGGCACACGTACGGATATCAAAAATATTAAATTGGTTAGTTAAAGCTTTTTCCCATTCCCTGATTTGGTTGAGCACTGTTACCGAATAAGGAGTAGGAAGGCCAAGGCGCAGAAGACTAGAATACAGAGTAGAACGTTCATAGGAAATAAAGGGGCATTCGAACAAAATGTGATTCGCATCACAGGTATAATTGAGCTCTGGAGGGTCATACCGGACGCAAAGGAAATTGAACAATAGAAAAACGGAAAAGAGAAGTCGGAAGTAAACTATGATTGAACCGCAGGCGAACTATAGAAGAGATAATCGAACGGCTAAGGTAGGGGAAAAGATTAAACCAGTTTCTATGCGCATTCCTACCTCATGGTCGAAACTAAATGATAAAACAAAGTCGTAGTTCACGTTTGGCTGTGTCTATCTATCTGTTCGCTACAATACATTTTTTCTAATTTTTAACAGAGGATGACTGGCTTCTAAGGAGGGTTTTAATACATATTTAATTAACTTTTATTCTGCATTAAAAATTTAAAGCTTTCACAGTGATTGCTCATGATAAATAATTTTCGGAAACAACTGTGTTTTTTTTAACAAAGATATTTATTCGCTTAACGTTTCGACCAGCTTACACGCCATCATCAGAAGCAAACTGAAGAACGGAGCGAAAATTGCGATCGACAATAACATTAAAATAAGAATCAGAAATCATGAAAAACCCAAATCAAAACAGATAACCTACCTCTGAACAGGAAAACCGACGAAACGCATAACGACAGATAGATAAAATATAAAAACATAGGAAAAAAAAAATAATAATAAAAGGAACAAAATCTAAACGGGAAAAACCGACACAACGCATAACAACAGATCGATGAAATATAAAAACATATGAAAAAAAAAATACCCTTTTAATTGTTTGGCTATGTACCTTTCCAAGAAGTAGGTAGGACTATTAATAGCACTAACAATCGGCCTCATCGGACATCCTGGTTTATGTATTTTAGGTAAATCGTAAAGTCTAGGCAATGTAGGGACATGCGAAATCAAGTCTGCGTCGATTAATCAGTGTGCAACACTGGGTACTATTAGACGACTTGAATTCTATGCAGGCAAGCTCAATTCACCGGTTACAAAAGGACAGACAGGTTACGAAGTTCAATAAACTGAATAAAGCAGACAATAAGCCACAGGGTTTGCGTATAGCAGACGGGAAAGGTGTTGTAAACTCACGGATACTCCGTTGAGTACTAATGAAATTAAAGTCTTGGAAAAGGGTCTGAATTTCTCCATAGCTCCTAGAAAAATTCCTTTAGAACAGATAGTGTGCAGTATTGAAGCGGGTTTAAAATTTGTTTCAGGTAGTGTAGCAGAGGTCATTCGGCAAGATTGTGCCAGTGTTTTACGCAATGTTAAGCCACCAAAGGCAAATTTATCCAAAACTGAGTACCAAGCCTTGATATCACTGAGGAAGAACAAAGATGTTTTAGTTTTAAAAGCAGATAAGGGTAACGCTGCTGTGGTTATGAAAACCACTGTTTACAAACAGAAAATTTTGGATTTAATAAATGATGGTCCATACACAGAAATTCATAAAAATCCGCTACCTATGGTAGTGAAGAAGGTTTGGAAAGTTATAAACGATTCTAGTTTAGATTCATATTTGAAGAGGAACTTGATTTCGCATGTCCCTACATTGCCTAGACTTTACGGTTTACCTAAAATACATAAACCAGGATGTCCGATGAGGCCGATTGTTAGTGCTATTAATAGTCCTACCTACTTCTTGGAAGGGTACATAGCCAAACAATTAAAAGGGTTGATTGGTAATACCTCCGCGCACATACAGAACACGGAGCAGTTCATTAGTAATTTAAGTGGTTTGAAATTGAACCCCAATGATATTATGCTGAGTTTTGATGTTGTTTCTTTGTTCACTAGTGTTCCAGTAGAAGACACTATCCGGTTGTTGAAAAAAGAAGGTATCTCGGGCGAACTAGTTGGTTTCATAGAAGCAGTTACAGGATCCAATTACTTCACTTTCAACGAGAGGTTTTTCGTGCAACATGACGGCATGGCTATGGGGTCTAGGTTGGCTCCCATTTTTGCTAATTTTTTCATGGAGCAACTAGATAGTATCGTACTTAACGATTGGCAACCGAGGTGTTGGTACAGATATGTGGATGACACATTTGTCATCTGGCAGCATGGTAGAGAGAAGTTAGATAAGTTTTTTTCGTTCTTAAATACTTTTCATAGAAATATACTGTTCATTAGGGAGGAAGAATGTAATGGAGAGTTAGCGTTTCTCGATGTCCGCATCAAACGCAATAATTTGGGTCATGTTTTCACATCTGTACATCGAAAAGAGACGCACACGGATAAATATTTGCATAAGACCTCTCATCACTTGCCGAGCCAGAAGGTCAGTGTGTTTAAGACCCTTGTACATAGAGCACAGAAGGTGTCCTGCCGCGATAGTCTCCAAGAGGAATTAAGACATCTTAAAGGTGTTATGGTCAAAAATGGGTATAGCACGGATGAAGCAAGTAGGTACGAGTATATCAGTAAGTTTAGTTGCAATAGTCATGTTAATATTAATGAATCTTAACAGTTTGCTACTAGTGTTGTGCTACCGTTCATCAAAGGAGTCACGGAAAGAATTGGAAGGATTTTGCGTAAAAACAATGTAAGACCAGTCTTCGGTACGTGTATGAAAATAAGGAACATGTTAAGAGGTCCAAAAGATAGTTTACCTTGGTTACACGGTGCCGGTGTATACAAAATACCCTGTTCGTGTGGATTAAGCTATATCGGTCAGACTAGTAGGCTTATTAAAACCAGGGTGAAGGAACACAGGGCTGATTGCGCGCATAGGCGGGTGCACAAATCCGCCTTAGCGGAACATCAGTTGAAAACGAATCATACTATCAAATTTGAGGATAGTGTTCCTTTAGCTAAGGAAGTTCACACCGGCAGGAGGTTGGTTAGAGAAGCCATCGAAATTGAGAAATGGCCAAATTTTAACAGAGAATAAGGTCTACGTGTTCCCACGGCATGGAAACCAGTCATACGGTTGACGAACTTGCATCTATAACAGCGACCAGGTACCTTGACGTCCGCCACCGCATTTTACTTCTTCTTGGTCTTTTGTTCCCACATCCCGCCGGTCCGAGTGGTTTCTTCTTTCGGTTGGATTTGCTTTGTTTTATTTCGTTTGGTTAAGCTTCCGTTGGTCCAATGCCCCGGGCCTTGCCCTCTGTTGCTTCCTCCGGATAGGTTTCGAGTGGGTCCTCATGTGAGGATTCCAAGCAATTTTCAGGTAGTTCCCAGTCCTTGTTCAGGTAATTCAACTGTTTCTGTTGTAATATTTTATATTTTTGTTTTGTTCAGTTGGTTGTTCCGTGCGTTTCCAACGTTTTTAGTTTTATTTTTTATAAGTTGTTATTCGTTTTTCCCCCCTGCGCCAACTGTGACCCGATGTTTTTGTTCTTTTTGTATATTTTTTCTAATACCTTTTTTCTCATATGTTTTTACATTTTATTATCTTCGGTTGTTATGCGTTTTGTCGGTTTTTCCCGTTTAGATTTTGGTTTCTTTTATTATTATTATTTATTTATTTTTTTTCCTATGTTTTTATATTTTATCTATCTGTTGTTATTGTGTTTCGTCGGTTTTCCTGTTTAGAGGTAGGTTATCTGTTTTGATTTGGGTTTTTCATGATTTCTGATCCCTATTTTAATGTTATTGTCGATCCCAATTTTCGCTCCGTTCTTCAGTTTGCTTCTGGTGATGGCCAGCGTAAGCTGGTCAAAACGTTAAGCGAATAAATATCTTTTATTCTGTAATTTAGCAGCTTTATGAAGATTTTCGCCAATGAAGTGGTGAAAAAATAGACGAATTAATAACGAAATTTTCCAAAATTTTAAACCTTTGAGACAATATGGACAGTGAAAATCACTGGTAACGAAAGAATATACCATGCACGTTGGATCTGAACAGAAAATATTTTTAGAAATCATTTTCTCTCAAAAATGAATTAATTGCCGAAACAGGTCAGTATGTTTTATTTTTATTTAATATATGTATCTGTTTATTTGTATACTTTAATAATTCATCGTAATACAGATATAGCTTACAACAACGTATCATTGAAAACATCCCCTGCGTTATTAGTAACTGATTTTAAACGAATAGGGAATATAATTTTTGAAGACGGGAATCGGCCGAGACTTTTATAGTCTCGGTACCATAAAATAATAATAATAATGATAATGATAATGATAATAATAGTAGTAATAATAATGATAATAATAGTAATGATAATGATAGTAGTAATAATAATAATAATAATAATAATAATAGACAAAATAAGTATTCGGAATAAGTAGAGATAGTAAATTGAAATGGAATAAAGATGTCCTGCCCGAAAGTCGACAATATCCTAATAGAGTACAGTTCTTCTGTACGCATTCGTGTTTTATTCTTCATACACTGTTGGCACTTAGGCTTCAGTCGAGGAGCAATATGTCGTGCAGATAAAATACGCAAAAATAGAAGAATCCATCTGCAAAGTTCCCACGCGGCCTCCGAAGACCAACTTCTTATTTTCGTACCTTTAACTGTAAAACGTTTCCCTGTTAGAAACGCACCACAAGAGCTTCCATATCGCAAAGCAATTTCCAGTCCCCAGTGACCATTCTTCTCTCTGCACTCGTACCACTTCTACTTACTACCGACCGCCAGCGAACGAACACAATAGCTCATATCTTCGGAACACGATGCGCAGCTCTAAGTCGTCTTGGGGATATCCTATTTAGACGATACACTTCCGTCTTCTTCTTAAGCAAGATACTTCTCCAGTTCCGAAATTATCTACCGTCGACGCAATGTAAAACTTACCTGCGTAAAGTAAATCTTTATTTTTCACACTTTTATCTTTTCCTAATCGTCTGGAAGAATTTTTTCAGCCCCCCGAAGCATTCGTGCTTTTCTTTTCTCTTCTTAGCGCGCGACGATACACAATTACATTATGGAATGTACCGTAAGTCAGATCGGGCGATGTATACGTATACGCATGCCAGGCGATATCACTGCGTCATCTATGAACAGTTTTTATCACGGCTGTAATGCGCACAAAACTGCATCATCGCAGTACATATTGCTACCACCACATGCGTTAATTTTCCACCTAGTAAAAAACGAGTGAAGTTAATTTCGGATAAGGATGTTATTCGTCAGTGGCATAAAGAAACATCTGGTCAGAGTATTGGAAAACATAATCGTGAAAATGAAAGAGCAATTAAAATCATTCCGAATTCTAATAAACTCAAAAAATCGAATCTTCAACGCTGTTACAGATTTCTGATGTCATATATTTTGAGACACCAGTTTTTCTTTCGGCAAAATCGTTACGCGTTTTAGTACTCGTTTGAAAGTAATGCGTCCACTTACATCAGTTCATATGTTATCGAAGTTGTCTTTTTTGATTCAAAACGGTTTTTCGATACCGCCTTATTTCTTCATAATGCACTTTCTACATAAAAAGATTAATAATGTTTTAACTTAATTCGGAAGACCAGTTGTAGATACTCAGGTAGGCTAAATGTAAAAAAGGTTCTGTATTTTTTCTGTATTTTTTTTAACGAAAATACGTTGATTAAAAAAAATAGGTCCCTATTTACCGTAGAACTAGCTGTGGACTTTTTAATATGAATTTTTGTCTTGTACTTTTGTAATTCAAATATATCTGCATAAATTACAACGTAAACCTTAGGCTACCCCTCATTAGAAAGTGCCCCAATTTTATGTAACGTTTGTTATATTTTGTAGGATTTTTGTTATTGTTATTTTAAAAATGTCACAATTTTATGTAACGAAATATGTAACGAAATATGTAACGAAATATGTAACGAAAAATGTAACGAGAAATGTAACGAAATATGTAACGAAATATGTAACGAAAAATGTAACGAGAAATGTAACGAGAAGATGTCTTAATTTTATATAATGAAAGTTAAGTGTTAGGATAGGATTTTTGTAATTATGTTATTTTTTTTATGCTGATGCCAGTAAGAATTACGTTGTAAATTTTGATCATTTTATGCAAAGTATAGAAGAGAAAGAGACAGAAATGAAAGCAAGAGGGGTCAAGGGGCACAGCCCCTTGCGAGGCCAAAATGGCCGAGTTATATATATATATATATATATATTAATTACAACGTAATTCTTAGGCTACCCCCCCCCCCCATTAGAAAAATGTCGCAATTATATGTAACGTTTGTTATGTTTTATAGGATTTTTGTGATTATGTTATTATATTCATATGGACCAATTTAGAATTATGTTGATCTAATCACAATAAGCAGGTGGGCACATGATAAAACTCGTAAGAATTAATGTATCAAAATCTAAATCAATGATACTATGAATGAAAAGGGATAGGGATGTATACTTTCCAAATTTAATAATGCACCCAAAAGAATGTGAAAAAATGGACCAGCGGAAGATAGGAGTAGTGACCTAATATAAATATTTGGTGGTAATGATAGACCAACACTTAAGGTGGGACGTACATACAGAATACATTGCAAAGAAAATTAGGGCAAAATTACCAGCATTATACACGTCATAAAGAAATATGCAACAAATAAAACATTAAAAATGGTGTATCATGCACTAATCGAGAATCAGATATGGAATTCAGGCATGGGGAATGGCTAGGAAAACATACGCGGGGAAAATAAGTAAACTGCAAATAAAATGCTCGCAATTAATAACAGATCATAAATATGAGACCGAAAGTTGTTTAATTCAAAAAGAAGACGTACTGAGCGTTAGAGGAATGTAATTATTTATAAAAATATGGGAATACATAATGACAGATAAGGAAATAGAACTGGAGGAAAGAAGAAAAATAGAATACGGGCTGAGGGAAAACAATTTGTACAAACTGCGGTTAGCTAAAACAAAGATGGAGGAGCAAACAGACAAATACGTTATAACTCAGTTGTTAAATAAAGTGCCTAAAGAAATAATAGAAGAGGAAAAAATTGAGGTGAAAACAATTAAAACAAAGGAAAGAGGGAAATATAGGAATAATAATAAGTATTAAATGAGAGAAAAGCGTTCGGAAAACAGGGACAAACAAAAATGAAAACAAACAGGAAGGAAATGGGACAGGGTAAAAAAATAGATAATAGATTAGTTATAGCTAAGTTAGAAATAAGGAAAAATAAGATAAATTTGTAATAAAATATTTGCACGGCGATAAGTATGTATAGTATATAAGTTGTATAGTGTAGAAATCATCAGATGTAAGAAAAATCGTCCACAGGCGTATAGCTTGACGGGAAAATGTGTAAATAGTGATAAATATATATACTTCAAAAAAAAAAAAAAAAAAAAAAAAAAATATATATATATAATAGAACTCTGCTGGAGGTTTTGTTAAAATCTGTTAAAACATATTAACTTTTTTTTAAAAAAGTTGGACCCTGTAAAAATAATATTGTGTAAAAATAAGATAATACAGTTTGTATAGATAAAATATAAGCAAAACTTTTTGTTTCTTTCTCTAAAGCTCTATTGTTCTATTATTTATATCGATTATTACGATTAGTTGCATTACTTGTAAATTAAATATTTCCGACATTTTTACACGACCCCTATTTGCTGATGACCCACACAGTGTACAATAAGTATTGTGTACAAGGGATTATTAAGTTGAACGGAAAAACTATTTACCGCTCCCCATTGTACAAAAATGAATGGATTAATATTAAAAAATGTTCTCATCGAATTCAATTTATCATTCGATAAATACTAAAAAATATAGATTTCACGAGCAATGATAAGAGAAATTTTTTTTTGCGACATCGAAGAAAAAAAAACAAACATTCCTAGGATCGATTAATGGAATAGAGGTTTTCAATCATGATCTATGATGTATCCGGCATATTTATATGATGTGTATATAGAATTATAAAAGCATATTGCTGAATTATGTTGAAACTATTTTTTAAGAACTGGATGAGAGGGGTTCCCCCGTGCATGTTTCTGTGTCAAACAAAGGATGGCACGCGTAAAATTACATATTTAGCACTAGTAATTTCTGGAAGAAAAAATAAACCTTTTAAATACGGAAAAATTAAATTTTAATTAAAAATTTCGGTTAAAATTAATTTTAAACCATTTAGGTGAATAAATATATTTTTTTTATCTACACGGCCGATGTTCACGCATCACTCAAGAACTACTGGATGGATTTCAATAAAAAATTTTTAGTTGTACTCTTTAGACACTTGGTCCTTATTTTTTTTTTAAAAAAATAAATTATCACGATATCTTTATTTAATGTGAAGTTATTAAAATTTTAAGAAACTATGATTTCCAACAGCGCTACGCGTTCAGCAGTGTATGCTCTCCTGTCTAGTAGAAGTGGGGCCGAGCAGCGCGTTGCGTATGCGCAGGAGAGGCTTTTACTTCTGCCTCATAAAGTTACTGCCAGCTGCGCAACATATGCGCGCGCAACCCGATGCTGTTTAGTTGTATCTAAAAATTCTATTGGAAAGGCGACTCAAATTGACGATATTAAGTATTATTATAAATATTAAATTTAAAAAAACAATTTTTTTCCCCCGCGTTACTGGTCAGAAAAGGGATATATGCATAATAATAGTCTTCAAAGGATTAGTGAGACACATCGTTCTTACGATGTCCGACAATATCCACTCATATTTTGTCGCGGAAAGAATGACTATAATTTCGCAATATATTGCGTTGACCCTACTACAGGTATTCTTAATCAGAATAAAAAAGTATTTGCTACGCAATTTTACAATTATCTAATTCAGCTTCGTGTGAATGAAAATCCCCGTTTGCTTCGCTATCGTGCACTTTTCAACCAGTTTTTAGTCGATCAATATGCACAAACTGAATCAGAATGTTCGATATTTATTCGAACTTATCAAGAAAAGCTACGAGTAGAAAACTATATTGACTTAAAAGATGCTATTCAGCAGGATTTAGATCCACGAAATTTAGGCAGAAAGATAATTTTTCCTTCTACGTTTACAGGAGGTTCACGATATAAGCACGCACGCACGCAAGATGCCTTTTGCTTCTCGCACGGTCAACTGTATGTCGCTTGCTCTCGCGTTACTAACCCGGGTAATCTATATATTTCAGCTACAGAAGGAAAAACGGCCGACACTGTTTACAAAGAAATTTTGTAAACAAAGTATATTTTTGTTTAAAGTTTTTTTTTTTTTTTTGTTTTTTCTTCTGTAAATAAAATATATTGTTGATATGGTAAACCACGCAGACGCAGTCGCGGGTATCAGCTAGTTAATAATAAAAGCGACAATGACTTATTATCTTAACAAGCAAACGTTTTAAATTTGGTTGGAAAAAAAAACTCGCAATTTATGTCTTGACCGATATAAATATAGAAACACTTCGTTTGCGTGAAGAAATACGAGTGAGTTTAAAGTAGTTCCTTGTTTGAAGGAATATTTAATGAACACGGGGTTCTTAAAGGAATTGAAAGAATCATCAAATGCAAAGCAATTTACTTAACGCAATGAAAAATTTCAATTATTTATTCATCGTATCTATTTTAGTTTTTTCGATTTTTTTTTTATTTAGTGCGACGTTTTGATTTTCGCATTTAAATATCGTTTTATACGTTAATTTTATATTTCTTTAAATAAATCGTCAAAATATATTACGCAACTTTTTGAAATAAAACGATGAATAATTCATGTCTCGAGATGGGAAAGGCGCGAAAAACGGATCCGGTAAAAAGTACCTGAACATATTACAGTTCGTCATTAATTTGTAAAATTTTAAATTAAAGAAAACATTGTTGTCTGGTGTTCGATATCATTTATCAATTCGATTTTTTATTTACTATAATATTATTAATAATAAAGTATGATAATAATAATAATAATAATAATAATAATAATAATAATAATAATAATATTAATCCTCGACGACACATCTAAACACTGTGTCTACTTTCAAAAGGGTTATCGAATTATCAATTGAATCGAATATGTGATTATTTTGTTATTAAATGTGAAGCAACACGATATATACATACACGAAACATTTAATAAAACATAATCGCAGACAATTGAAAATTCTATAAGTGTATTAAAAACGTTTGAAAATTGGGAAAATCCTTGTGAGAAGGAATATTGTATTATATTGGTAAATGTAAAAACGAACGAATTAGTACAAGTACCACACACAATAATAATCCGATATTTTTTTTTTTTTTTCGAGTAAGCGGGTTACGTTTGAAGATCTGGCCGAGCCAAGCGAGTTGTCAACAGAGTCCCAGAAATTAACTGATGCTTTCATCCTCCTATTATGCAATTTTGAAATTATATTTAAAAATACTTAAACTTAAACGAAGACTTATCGGTATAAAATTTATTGCTTGGTTTTATTTAAACGCATCTCTATATTGATAAAAAGAAAGTTTGATCTACTACTTGATGGTATCATTTTTTTTGTTTTCCCACGTTTTATTCAGAATTTTGAAAATTATTTCACTATTAATCAGAAATAACTTAAAACTAACGAGTACCGGAATAGTATTTGAACATACTCACTTGGCGCCGTTAAGATAGATCCCTACGATTAAACTGCAAAATCAAATTTTTAACTCAAGAACACTATATTTGTTTCGTGTGGCCGCTGATAACTAAAAACTTAGTGCTACGCCACTGTGCAATATTATAGTAAAAATTTAGTAGGGGAGTGGGATAATTTAACGATAGCCTCCGAAAATTTGAAAATTTTTTAAGAGCGATTATTTATACCGACAAACAGCAGTAGTTTTGTACTGAATTGTGCCGCTAAGATAGAGTTTCAGCAAAAGTGTGTGATAATTTGAAAAAAGTTTCCAACAAATTTCAAAATAAATCTCGTAAGATCCTCGACGTTTATTTTAAAATGAACTTTTGTGAAATAATAATAGCATAAATTGCCAATAACGACCATCTCAAAATAATAATTCGATGATTAAGACTTTTGATGTATTATATGAATCCATAAAACGAACCGTAGTTTTACTAACAGATATATTGCGTTTATCGTGTCGATTTATTTGTTTCTGTAATTTTGTGTAGTTATTTTATTTTACTTTTTTAAATTTTTCAGTGTAAATTGAAAAACTCTGTTATTATTTCCATTCGTAAATATTTTGGATGTTCAACAGAGCAGAATATATGTATACGTGGTTTATTCGAAATTTTTTATGCGTTACACTAATTAAACTGCAATAAAAGTTTTAATAATATTGTATAAAAATGTGTATTGCGGTAATTTTTCGATGTAATCTATTTTAATGGCTCTTATTTTTTTTACTTATGGTGACATATTTATATTCTCTTCGTCCGCATAGTGAAACTTAATCACTAGTAAGAATTAAGAACAGTAAAAAAATAAAAGGGAAAAGAAAAGAGAAAAATCAAATTACCCGAAAAGTCTATCTGTTTTTAAAGGTTTATATTTAACTTGACCTTCGTGCTGGTATTCTTATATTTTTGTACATTTTGAAACGGTAAGAGATCATCTTGAAAACGGCAAGGTCAATTTTTATGACAATTAGCACCTATTTCGGTTCAGTAAAAAAAAAAAAAAAATTTCACTACGCCATTTAAACATGTTAGTGTTGAAACGCTAACGCGAATATTTTTAATAAAAGGCAAAGTCAACCCTCATTTTAATTCCGTACTTTATATGTGTTATCAATGCTTTAAATATAGTCATGGACCCACCACATATTAAACACAAGCCCTACACGCATAATCCACTCCCGCGTGATTTTTCATGTATCACATATTAAATACTACTAATATTTAATCAGTTTTTAGATGGCGTAAAAGAGCGAGTTTTTTTTTTTTTTTTGCTTCAGAGTCAAATTCAGAAAATGAAAAAAATTACATTCATCTTATTCGGTACATAATAATTAACCAACGCAACGACGCACGGGGGTTTTTGTCAATGAAGCAGGAAAAACAAGAAGGTAACTCGATAAAGTAAACAAAAAATTTCAACAAAATAATTATCACAGTAAATATTAAAGGTAAAAATTCAAATAAAATATTCACTACGATGAATATTTTACATAAAATGATTACCATGACAAATATAAATGTAAGCTCTCTAGATAACATTTTATTCATTTCTGACGCAAGTAAAAACGCGCGGCCTCCTCCCTTTTAACGTTACATAAAAATCATCGTTCTGCGACTATCTGTTGTACAGGGTGCTGAAATTTTTAAAAAAGTTCAATTTTATTTTCTTTCACAGAGAAACGAAGAATTTCCCGCATCAGAATTTCTAAGAGCTGCTATCGGAAATATTATGTAACAGTCGTATTGCTCGAATCCGAGCGTCGTGACTACCTATTCGTACATTCTAGTTGTACAGAATAGGCAGCGCTCATAGCAATTATTATATGCAACGCAGGTGTACACACGCAAGAAGACTACATTCGGAACTGATAGTAGCCGCTTGTTATCGCGCCACTAGTGCAGTCCCGTGTGTGTCTGCTGTGTACTGACCTAGCGCGCATATGATGTTGAACGTGGTGGTTTGCCATTGCCTGCCATGTGATTATCAGCGATTATTTTTATATTTACATTCAAATTTTGAATCCTTCATCAACCGCTGCAGTTTTCTGTTGTGGTAATAAATTACTTTTAATGAAATGCTCGATGGAAAGGTCGGAAGATCCAAAACAGAACGGACATGTGGCTGGAGAATATGTTTTTTTAAATGTGTAAATATGGGAAACTACTGTGTGGCCAATTTGACACCGATTTATAACAGAATATTCGGTGTATGTAAGATAAACGATCGGAAATTATGTGTCGGTTGTTGATTTTAATGTATTTCTAAACTGTGTGTATTCTTAATCGAACGAAATTTTTGTCGGATCGCGACAGTCACAGGTTATAGAATAACCAAGAATATTGGGCAGAATGTGAAACCGTTTTTTTTTTGTACGATGATAAGCATGTTTCCCATGAAAAAATAATAATTTTTACATATATATTAATTAAGAACTGAAAAGATATATAAACGTTATTCACATTCCAAGGACGCAAGAGTTTTAAGTAGATGGACAGTTTATGGAAAAAGTGAATCGTATAAGGAAAATGGAACGGTTGAGAAGAAGTAAAAAATCAGATGATTGTAGTGATCAAAGCAATTTGATTTTCAGATATAAAATTCAGACAGCAAAAAGGCTGAAATTGTGGAGTAGCTTTATAATGTAGACAAAGTATCGAATTGCTACATATTCAAAATTATTAATTACATAAAAATGTTGGTAACGGTGTAATTCTTTATAATAATATATTTTAATTTTTTATCAATTTCCGAAAAACAAAGGAGGTTATACACATTCGTTGCGTATGTTTTTTTTTTATTTATTTATTTTTTTTTATGTTTGTTTGCGCATAACTCATATTTATGTGGATCGATTTTATCGATTCTTTGTCCATTAAAAAGAGTATCATCCAGCTTAGGGGCACCATGTGTATACTGATGAAAATCGGTGAATATAAACTGAGTACCCATCAAAAACATGAAAAAATGTGCTCCCCTTGGATAATTTTATTTGACATTTTTTTGTCTTTGCTTTGGCACATAAACTTGAAAAGCGTTACGAAATGGACCGTCACGGAAAATCGTTACGAAAATTTCATGTCTTTACTTGGATACGACTGATTACTAAATATTATGTCTGTCTCTACTTGGGCACATAAACTCGAAAAGCGTTACGAAATTGAGTGTTACGAAATAGAATGGCGCGTCATAAATATCGAATCCGAATTGACACAATTTACTTGGGCATATAAACTCGAAAAGGGGTTACGAAATTGAGCGTTACGAAATAGAATGGCGCGCCATAAATATTGAATCCGAATTGATGCATTGTGTCTATGAGGGTCACGCAGAAAGTAAGGTTCCAAAACCCATCGCGTTGGCGTAACAATGAACGAAAATTAAATTTAAAACTTACAATTTATTGCTTCAACATTTTACAAAGTTTTTGATATGAGAACCACCAACTTTTCAACACTTACCCCAAAGGATCCCGATATCGAAAGTTCTAGAATCAAATTTAAGGTTTCAAAGTAAGACAGCGGGTTTTCCGAATAACTCGGTAGCATTGGAAAAAACATCTCTGAAATCAGGCAGATTTGCACGATATAAGTTATAATAGAGGGAAAAATTACGAGGGAAATTTGTGAGTAGATAAATTTCGCCGCTTCAAAATTCAACCGGATGATAGAGAGAGATTTTAATATCGAGCGGAGCGCGGGTATAACTGCGGCTCATTACTTACGGTTATATTATAGCAGTATGTCACGTACGGAGAATAGTTTTTCAGGGGAATTCCTGGAAGACGGACATGGCCGAAAGCGGGCACTCGCACGGGCGTGTCGTTACGTTATTTAGATGAGGCTAATTTTAAAAAAGAGGCCGCTCGTAATTTTCGGCGGGCGATTTATTATTCGGAAATTTAATTTTCTCTACTAACCGGAGTTAAGAAAATAGCTGCGTGGCCCTGGCTGCAACATACGCATTCCAGCGTCGAACAGTAGCGACTTGCAGAGGCAGAAGATTTCATTTAAAATCGCGCGCCGGAACTGGGCGAGAGACATATACAAATTACGCGAACGTTTCATAGCGTCGCAGTGACGGAAAAAGAACCGTTTTAAGGAATTTGATTTCTTCGCACGATGAGCCTCGACGACCGAGAGGGCTGCTCTAAATGAGAGAATCATTAACCACTCGAGCTGCGCCCCGGGGGCTCAGCCGGCCGCCCGATTCCAGCAAACGCCCGTGGGACAATAAAACTTTACCCCTGCCTCCGGCAATCCAGTGCACTCCAACCGCGTCATCGTTGGCTGCTCGCTGCTGGCCGAACGAGGAAGATGGGCGCGCGCGCGCCGCCGATTTCTTTACCTGTTCACCGCGGAGCGGCTACAAATTTATCTTGCACTTTCGTTAAGCCACCGGCACGCAGACTACCGTTCTGCGATCTTACGGTTTGTTGATGCGTACGGATTCGACTGCCGAGGAGTAAATTGCGGCATGTCGGTATGGAACTTCCTCCCTAGAGTTTCAGCGCGATGTTTTCGTCCCGGCTAACCGCGTCCGACTATGTCCTAATAGCCGACGACAAGAGCCGTGGTCCGGAGCAAGCGGTGCATTCTCTACTTTGTCTAACTCGTTTGTCGGAAGATTAATGGCGACTAACGGTAACTTTTTATCAACGCGTTCTTATCATCATCGGTTGAAGAGAAGTTAACTGACACGATTGTTTTTGCGTTCGTGCTTAGTCGGCGCACGGCGCACGCACGGTCGCCGCAATAACCCGCAGCCAATCGCATTATCGCTATCTTCCGTTCGCTCTATTAATTCATTTAAATGGGAAAAAGCCGGACCATCCGCTGCCCATAACTTGGCCCTTAGCGCTAAGAGAGGCCCGTCTCCGCAGAAAAATACCTTTTCCGTTGATCGTCTCTTCTTCTCTCGTCCTTGTCATCTCTTCGTCATCCGGATAATATCTCTTTCCTACTGCTGATGACGCAGCCTAGTCGAATATGGAAAGCGGTGAGCCGGAATTTTGTAGCTCTGGAAATTATAACGATATTAACGACTGCTTCCTAATGCCGTTTTCCGTTTCGTCAGCGTGAAGAAATTATTAAATATCGGTCGCGTATAATTTTTCTCGTTAATGCGTAATTTAAGTTTTGTGGGTCCCGCTGGAGGATGCTCTTACGTACTTAATCTTTCCATAATTAGAACAGTACAAAAATCTGTACTGTTTAAGTAACAAAAAAAAAAATACTTTGTTATACGGTACGTGTGTCTATTAAGCCGTGGGTTTTGGCTTAAAAGCGTTTCTTCTTTATTAGTTTGTGAAAACAATATCGGATCCGTTTGACAAAGATAACTGAACACTTACACTAATAAGAAACATCGCGACGCGTCAATTTATAATTACAACATTTAATATTTATCTTTGATTCCAGGCTATTTATTACGTTTTAAAATTAATATATTTACGTCTAATGGAACGTGTAAAGTACGATTTAGGCAATTTTCTTTTTGCGGTTATTACATTTGGAGATTATTTTAAGCGAATCTTTTTCTTTCACGTTCGATTTCGTTTCGTTTACATCCTCTTATTATATTCTTAATCAATCGTCTTTTTTCTTACACTTGCTCCTCTTATCATTAACCACATTTTCGTATTGATTTTCCAAAAACGCCTAGAAGTTGTTTACTTTTTGCATTTCTTCTGGTAAAATTGTTTTATCCGAATTATTTTACCCTTTTTATTAACACACTCCTTCGGGATACATACAACACGTTTTATCTACCCTTGTTCCTCCACCCGGTGAACGAACGTGATCAACTTCATAATGCACTATTGGTTTATAATAGAAGAAATACATTTTTGGGGGGCATTTCCTAATCCTCGGCTCCCCACTTTTGTGTTTCTATTATTATCTTTTATTTAAACTTCCAATTGAACAGTATAATTTTTAAACACATTTTACTTTCGTATACATTTCTAATCTTGTTTACTCAGTCCCGTAAATGCTGTATTTAATCTGTGACTTGACCATTATTTAAAAAAAGAACAATCTTAGAATTTTATTAAGCTGTTTTACTTTGTATCTTGCCGATTATATCGCAAAAATGTTTTCCCTAATATTCGAACAGAAGTAAAGTACATAGAAATTACGATTAATTAATTAAATAAATTTAAATTCGAATAAATCTGATCATAATGTGCACACGGCTTTTTCGCTGTTCCTCTATACGTTTTCCGATACTAAACTTGTCGGTACTTAATCGCAACAGTTCACGGATAGCTGACGGCAAAACCAAACTGACGCGGAATAATAATAATTCGATTATTATGAAATCCGGTTTCCTTTAAATTACCAGTTACAGAGATCGACTAATATTTATTGTAATTTTTCCATCTTTAGCGAAGGGATTAATTGAAATTACAAAGAGGGGTTTTCCGCATTCAATATAGCCTCTCAGAAACATCGAGTTTTACGATTAATTTTATTTTCTGCTAGTAGGTTATTCGTATCATTCAGTGCCAGCGTTAATAAGCTATCTTTCGTAGAATTTTCTGTATGGCTTTCCTTATGCGAAGTGAAAGATTCGGTTTTACGCAGACTCGCTTATTCACTCTAGAACAATTCTGCCAAACAATTTGTTCAGCTATCCTGTGTCTCTTGCCCGAAACGAGCTGTCAAGAAGTGAGTTGGTGGCCTGCGCATCGTAATTTGTTACCACATATTTCGCTTACCACATTCCTCCGTATCTACTGCTCACGAACAAGAGAGAACTCTACTTCTCAGTTCTTTCATCAGTATCAGGAGTCTAGCGAAGAAAATTCACCAGTCCGTACGAATCTGTTGTGTGTTTCGGCTGCCGCCGTGTGATTAGCGAGTCCGACTCTAACGACAACAACTCGTGCTCCGCTGAGCCGAAAAAAGTTGTGTTCTATTAAAGCAATACAAATATCGCCAAGATCGGTGCAATATTTAATTTTCGTACTCTCAATGATGTTGCTGGTATCAGAAAAGGTGGAACGTATTCCGGTGAATTTAACGTTAATATGAAATTTGAACTTTTAACATCTTAGAAACGAATCTTCCGAAATTTTTCTCAGATAAATTTTAATTTTGCATTTGAATATTGCAAAAATGTTAATTGGAATAAGTTTTATCAGACTGATTAGACAGGCCAATAATCAATCTGATAAAAGGCGAAAACTCTATCAATGAAGACAAGATTGCCTAAAACCTAAAAAAAGAAATGGCAGGATTAAACATTTTCAGCCGATCAAGTTCGAGTCTAAACGAAATTCAACAGAGTGTGCAGAGAGCTAAAAAATAAAATTGTTGAAATGAAAAATGTTGCTTTCAAAAACTATGTTAGTACATTAACACCAACCGAAGCTACCGATTACTCCTTATGGAAGGCTGTACGAACCGTGAAAAAAGATAATCAATTATATCGATCACCTATAAAGAAAAACAATCGGTGGATAAGAAGTGACGAGGAAAAGGCTGAAGCATTCGCCGAATACCTAGCAGAGGTGTTTCGTCCTACTGAAACCTGCACTGACAGAACCCTAGATGCAGAAGTAGAAAGTTACCTACAGGCTCCGAAAAAAATGTCACTTCCGATAAAACCAGTATCACCGATGGAAGTAAACAAGTATATACAAAAGCATCTAAACCCGAAAAAAGCACCCGGATATGACTTAATTACCCTCAAAAATAATAAAGGAATTACCACGAAAAGCAATAACTTTACTAACATTTATATACAACGCAATTATTAGAACCGGATACTTCCCGATACAATGGAAATTCGCCACTATAATATTAATACCAAAACCAGGGAAACCTCCTGAGGATTTAGCCTCTTACAGGCCAATAAGTTTACTCCCAGTTTTATCGAAGCTGTTTGAAAAATGACTACTGAACAGATTAAAACCTCTATTAGCCCAGAATAAAATTATACCAGACTACCAATTTGGCTTTAGGGAACAACATAGCACTGCAGAACAAATACATAGAGTCGTTGATGTAATAAATCGAAGTTTTGAAGAAAAAAAGTATTGCGCAGCGGTGTTCCTAGACATCGAAAAAGCATTCGATAAAGTGTGACACAATGGGTTGTTATCCTTACTAATATTATAAATGCGAAAGTAACTCTGTCTGTCTGTCTATCTGTCTGTTACCTTTTCACGCTTAAACCGCTGAACCGATTTAGATGAAATTTTGTATGGAGATAGTTTGAGGTCAAGGAAAGAACATAGGATAGTTTTTATTCTGGAAATATTATATTAATTTTATTATTTCTTACGCATTCGTTCGTTAGTGTATGTTATTTTATTCAGCCAGATGTTTTTGTTCGGAAATTCTAAGAAACATCAGAACGCCAGAAATCGGTTTCGTTATGTAAACAAAATTACTAGCTAGCTTTTATTAACGTGTTGTTCATCTTCGATAGTCGCCATTCGTTCGTCCGTTCCTAGCTTTTACCCGCGACATTGTCCACAGAAAATTATTATTTCAAGTAAGCTGTTTCGACGTCAATATAAATATAAATGAAAGAGGTTTTATTATTAAATCATAACGATAGTTATATAGGTACTTAGTGAGTAGGCCGGAGATTTCCTTAAAACATTTACATAAACGTATTATATTTTGATTTAAAAAAAAAAATTCTTATTATTTTTACTGTCAATATACCTCGCAGGCGTAAATCTGATCTAGCGCGTAACTCTAACAGAGCTCGAGCTGCGAAAGTAGCTAGAACTGAGGAATCTCAAGAGCAGACACAGACCAGACAGATTTTAGATGCCGAACGTCACTCCTCTCAAAAGGTTTCAGAGACCTTAGAACAGACTCAGGCACGGCAAGCTTTAGACGGTGAGTGTCACGCCTCTCAAAGGTCTGCCGAGATTATAAATGCGAAAGTAACTCTGTGTGTCTGTCTGTCTGTCTGTCTATCTGTTACCTTTTCACGCTTAAACCGCTTAACTGATTTTTTTACGACAAAGCTTTTCATTGTAATATAAAGGCCATCCATTTGAGATATATATATATTTAATAGTAAATGAATATACACTGGCGGGACAACGTCTGAAAAACGTTGTTTACAAAAATGTGTTGAATTAAAATGTTACTACTGTAATTGTAAATAAACAAAAATAATTACATAAAAGTAAATAATAAAAAAAATATATAGAAGTAAATACCTAATAAAAAAAAACAATAATAATAAAAAAAAACAAAAAAAAACCTATAGTTATAATTTAATAATAAAATCTCTTTCATTTATATTTGTTTTCACGTCGAAACAGCTTACTTGAAATAATAATTCTCCGCGGACAACGTCACGGATTAAAAGCTAGTTCAAAATAAAACAACTACTACCCTACCAATACTATCTACTAATCAAATCTTACCTCCAAGAAAGATTTTTTAAGATAAACATTAAAGAATCATATTCGAGCATTCGATCCATCAATTCAGGAGTCCCACAGGGCAGTGTGCTTGGACCCACGCTGTATCAGATATACATCCACGATTTCCCGCTTAATGCGAACACGACTACAGCTATGTTCGCAGATGATACCGCGATATTATCCTCTCACTACGATGCGGCATCGGCATCAAAGCGGCTACAGAAGCACTTAGACGTTCTAGAAAAATGGTACAAATCTTGGAAAATTAAAATTAATGAACAAAAAAGTATACATATTATATTTACGCTGAAGAGAGGGGACAGGTATCCTCTAATAAAATTAAACGAAAAAACGATCCCTACATCGAGTAGCGTAAAATATCTCGGCTTACACCTCGACGAAAGATTAACATGGAGAAAGCACATAGATGCTAAACGGAAGCAGAAAAATGTTAAGTTTCGAAAAATGTATTGGATAATCGGAAAGAATTCAGTACTATCCATAGAAAATAAAGTGCTGCTTTATAACATAATGCTGAAGCCTATATGGTCGTATGGAATCCCACTGTGGGGAACCGCGAGCAAGTCTAATATAGCGATCATCCAAAGAACGCAATCCAAAATTCTGCGAAGGATAGCCGGTGCGCCATGGTATGTGCGCAATGATGAGATACATAAAGATCTGCGAATGCCTACGGTTAAAGAAGAGATCGAGGCAGCCAGCACACGATATATAGAACGGCTACAAAATCATTGCAATCAGTTGGCACACAGTCTCATCGAAGACGGTACCCGATTCAAACGGCTGAATCGGTCGAATATAATTGGGTAAATTGTATAATACCTCATCAGCAACAAGGAATCGCGAACGCTGGGAAGCATTCCATATTTATTAACTAATTCCCCCTTAACACTGCCGCTTATTGTTTATTAAACAGATTGCGTGCAATAATAAATGGAAAAAAAAAGTTCGAGTATACTTCAGTAACCTCCTGATTTTGGAAACTTTTTTCGTAAATATTGAGCATTTCGAAACTAACATTTTTTACATAATGAGTATTGAATATATATATATATATCTATTGTATCGAGTGTAAAGACGATAAGGGTGCGGTTGTGAAATGTTTTTACCATAAACCTGTTCTTATCCCAAAATTATCGAAAACAATTAATTTTGTTTTTTTTTGTTTTCCTCAGGCACGTCAACAGTGGAACTTACTCAACGCATAGAATTGTACATTATATATGGAAAAGATTAGAAATTGAGGTGATAAAAGAGACTAACAAAGGAAGTTTTTACATTTCGTCCTTTTAACCGTTCTTTAGTTAACTTTTTCCTGTATCAACTCCCTATTCCTCTAGTTACCTCCTTCGCCTACCTTGGTGTCATTCTTAATAGTAATTTATCTTTTTACGATCATATCAACTATCTATGTACATCGGCTCTCAAGAGATTAAATTTCTTAAAAGCGTTGTCCCCCCGGAAATGGGGTGGCGATCCGTATATTCTCCTCATACTTCATAGATCCATTATTCTTTCTAAATTTGACTATTGTTCTTTTCTTTATGCCAGTGCTCCCAAATCCCTCCTTACCAAACTTGATCGCATTCAAAACTCTTGTCTTCGCCTCTGTGTATTGGTGCTCTGAATTCTTCTCCAACTCCTGCTCTTCTGGCCGAAACTGGCTTCCTTACTTTATTTATTCGAAGACTTTATCGTGGTGAAAGATTCATGATTAAACGTCTTCATATTCCTCACTCGGAGCTCGTGAATTCCTATCAATATATTCTGGACAACTGGCGTTTCTCTCCTAGAAAAATTCCAATTCTTTCACACATATCCTCCCCCGACTTGTCCTATTTTCTCACTTTATCCTCTCCTGTAACAAATCCCCGTACTTCACTTACAACTTCTTAGAACTGTTGTTTTCTCCCAAGCTATTTTCTCTCCTCTCGAGCATTAAATCTCTTCCGTTTCCTGTAATACATAACGAATTTAACCAAACTCCCCATTCACTTTTTCCAGCTCACAGCACGGTTTTTACGGATGGCTCAAAATCTGCTTCAGGTGTCGGAGCTGCTTTTATTCTTCCTAATTTCAACTATTCTGAGTCTGTTCAACTCCCTTCCTTTTCTTCCAACTTTTCATCGGAATCCATGGCTATTTTACGTACTATCCTTTTTACATCCTCAGCATCCAATTTATGGAAATTCGTCACATGCTCTGATTCGAAAAGCACTTTATTAGCCATCTCATCTTCCTTCCCTAAAACCTCGTCAGATCCTATTATTCTTTATATTCGTTCCTTAATTTATAATTTATTAACATCCCGTTCTATTCTAATTGACCTGCTCTGGCTTCCGGGTCACTGCGGCATCGTTGGTAACGATCTTGCCGATTCTTTGGCATATCTAGCTGCAGTAAATGGCCGTTTCATAAACATTAACTTCCAAATGTCTCTGTCCACTCTCTTATCGTTTTCACCATGACTTTTGGACTGATCTTTATCCGTCTCTTTTCTCCAAACCTAACTCCTTCTACCTTGCTATACAACCCTCACCACCCACTTCTTCCTGGTTTAATAATTTCTCTGATCATGTAAGGATCTGAGTCTTTCTTTCCTCTCTGTTCCGCTGTTCTTGGGCCAATGTCGATGTTGACAAACCCATTTAAAAAAAAAAAAAAAAATGGTTGGATCTTTTTTTGTAGAGGAATTTGCAATTGTTCCTGTGGTTTTAAATTCAGTTTGATTGCATGCGCAAATGTTTTTCCTGCTTGCACTTTTTCTGTAGGTCTGATTCGTTCCTCTCTAACACGATCTACTACTTTTTTCATGGGCTGGAGCTGCGTTTCCGGCTTTTAGTGAACTTCGCAACCAGCGTAGTTAGCTATATGTCCTGTCATACCGCATAATACTCATTTTGGTTGGTCTTTTTTAAGTTTCTTGCACTCTTTGGTGAGATGGTACCGGCACATTTTACACATCGAGGAGGATGAGTACAGTAATTTTTGGTATGCCCTATTCGTTGACAGTGATGACACTGTTTGATTTTATTGTTTTTATGAGTAGGTTCGATAGAGACTTTACAATGTGCAAGGTTAGTTACTCGTATTTCGTATAAGTTTTTATTGTTCGCTTTTGAGGGAATTACGATTTTGAACAGTGGCAAATTCTTGATTTGCCGTCTCCCTTCTCGGAATGCTGACTGGGAATCCATAGTAGATCGATTACGATCGAACGGGATATAAATAAATTAGAAATTAAGGAGCGAATTTGGAGAATAACGAAATCAGTGACATGAGTAGGAAAGGCAGAGGGATAAAACACTTTTCGATTCCGAGAATAGGAGGAACCTAGACATGTTATTTGTCGATTTGTTTTCGTCGTTTTTGTTTAATCGTTGGTTTATTAATTAATTAATTAATAGTGGATAAAAGGTTAAATAAATGCAGACAATTTTTTTCTTTTTTATTATTTTCTAATATCATTATTATTCTTGTAATAAGCCACATAGCTACATCGAGGGCTTTACGTCTCGGATAGAAAGAAAATGAAGTTAAATGAGACAAAAAAAAAATTGGCTTGTTTAAGGAAAGTTAATGATTGGTCTATAGGAAGCTGTGTAGGAATCCTTTTGTGAGCTGCAACGTGATTTTTAGGAACTTGGAAAGAGAGTCTTAGATGGTCGTTGCGCATGTAAAAGTATGGTCAGCCGTTAAGACCTCTACGCTATAATGAGGACAGTTGGGAGGAAAGAGATCGGTTAAGAGACAAGAGTGAGTAAGTCTGGTGTATCTAGTATATAGACGAGTTGTTACTACTAACTCTTCTTGACGAGACTTTCGATTTCGGAAGTTACAAGATGTATTGGATTTACTTTTAACCCACGAAGCTTATTATTTTTCGAAGTTGCAGTGTTCCTAAAGGGAAACTATTCGTTGTTTGTATTAAGAAACTTTGGTGAAGTGGAGGAAGGTGACCGCAAAAGCTATGTAGGTGTAGTAATTGACATTTCTAGTATAAGCCTACTTTACATAACTGTCCTCGACAAATCTTACTAGTGGTATCAACGCCGTATCCTTGGTTTCTCTTAATTTTTCTTCCTCGATTTCTTCTCCCTTTATTAAAAATATTTTTACAGCCGTTCTGGAGCTACTTTCTTCAAATAATATTCTTCTTTCTTATCTTTTGCTGACTTTCTGTCCTGTTTCCTTTCTTGATAGAGAACTACACCTATAAAGTGTTTATTCTTCAAAAAAACCAAAATTATACGAACAAAAAGAAGACAAATAATTACTTATTTTTTAAAAAATTACTCAAAACGGTTTGTGTTTTCTATGAAAGTCGTTGAAGAGCGGCAACGTCTCTCCACTTCCGCAAAATTAAAATTCCATGCGCTGTTACGTTTGACTGTCTTTCAATGAAGTCCAACCATGTTTGTAAAGCCGAATATGCTTGATCGGGTGAAATTTTCAACTCACTTTCTTCTTGAAGATCTTCCGATGAACTGTGTTCTCTTAAGATAACACGAACGCCACGATTTCTTGGTCACTCGTCATTAATTCAGGTTTATCATTGGTGACTCATTTCTCAATTTCATCAGAAGTAACGTCACCAAAACCGGGTATTTTTTTCAAAAATTTCTCCAATTTTAGATGGTCTTTTTCGATCGGTTCATCTTCGTAACTGATATCCCCAGAAGAGGACACCGTGATTTTCGAAGGTAAGAGTAACTGCATTTCACGCATCAACTGTCCAGAAAACGACGTCTTTCATGTTGATTTTTTTCAATCCGTTCATCAAATTACCGTCATTTTCGTCGGAATTCTATAAAATTTTTTGAAGAAGGATTCTTCTCGGTAATGTCTTTTGAATGAAATAATAATTCCCCGGTCCATTGACTGAATAATACTGGTTGCGTTTGGTGGTAAAAACACAATGGTAATTCCGAGGGATGTGACAGCGCATTCTCGATCAACAAAATAGCTTATTGAGGAAGGTCACTTTCAAAAATTTCTTGACGAGTGGTATAAATTGTTGAAAAAACCATGTCTCAAAAAGCTGAGCATCTATCCATCTACAGACTTTTGATTTCTGTAGAGTGCCGGTAATGAGTTGAAATCCATATGCCGTAACGCTCAAGGTCTGGCAGATTTAACAATTATTATTAAAAGTAAGCGAAAAGAGCTGGATGCGTTAGCGCACGTCATAACAGTTACATGTTCTTTAGATATTTTCGCCCCAGGAGCTTCATTTTCGGCTTTCGATGCCAACGTTTTATCAGGTGACATCTTATAATTCAGTCCCGGCTCGTCAGCATTAAAAACGTTCACAATCGTTTTTCCATAGTTAAGTACGAAAATAACGATTAAATCGGATAAAGAAAAATTAAATGACTTTTTTTACATCGGTTGAATCGGAAAGCATATTTTTGCTCGGTTAAACCGAAAATCGGATAATCGGGAGTCGGTTAATCGAGAGTAAGTTAATCGGGAGGCTACCGTAATTAGAAAAGAAAATGAGAAGTTTCGGGACTGCTAAATTTTCTTCTCTCTATTCTTTTCCGTCTCTTTTGTACTTTTCTACTTTTGCACTGAATCACTCTTCTTTTATTCGATAGGAAGCATTTCAATCGATTCCACGTAGTCATTTTTTTTTTTTTTTTTTAGTATAAATACCCTTCACTTCTATCAACGATAGTGTCTAGCATATTCTTCTTTCGCCGCTGTTTTTTCCTCTTTCACTTGTAATATTTCTTTGGCCTCATTGTGCCAGCTGCGCTTAATCTACTACACCGGAACTGTCATAACTTCAGAATCAATAAAAATTCATTAAAAGTTTCATTGGATCTTTGTAATATCAGTGTTGTTCTTATTTCTGAAATGTGGCTTCGGTCAAGCATGAATTTTAATGTAAGATACTTCAGATTAACTAGAGTGATCATGAAGACAGTTATTCTGATTCATAAAATTCTCGCCAAAAGTGACATTCTGTTCCATTCCCAAGTTGTTCTTCTCAACCCCCTTTTGGTCCTAATCGACATAGCATTGCTATCCATTCTTCTTTTATGTTTTTTTTTTTTTTAACGTTGCTTCTTCTTACGTTCCCTTTCATTACAATCTTCTCTTTCTTCATTTTTCAGTTCTATTCTGTCACCGTTCATTATGCATTCTCCACGATGCTTTCTTTTATGATAATTTAGTACTCCTTAACGAATTCTCCTCGACCTACTTCAAGAACTCATTTATCCCCAGCTCTCAATTTAACTCGTTCCTCTCCTTCTGTTGGTTTTAACTATATCTAGAGGACCTTTTCGGGGGCTCTTACAGCAATGACCCTGTTCCTATTAACTGCTGTCAGTTTTCCTTCTTCGATCTATCTCTGGCCTCTTCATTTTCCTTCTCGGAATGTCATAAAACAAGATGAACCCTGTTCCGCGCTTCTCAGCTAATTCATCACCTAGTACTCAGCTTAATTCTAATCCCGTATCTCTTTATAATTACACTTTACACTCTATCACATCTGCTCTTTCTTCATCGGTACAGCCTGCAATATAAAAAGAAACTGTAAAGAGGTGTGTGAAATCATAGTCTAGAGAGTACTAGCGAGTGTCGAAATAAAAAAGGGAATGGAACAGAAGGCAATTTGTTTTGCAGCGATTGCATCGAGTAGAATGGAAACGCCTGAAAAAAGTCGGAGAAAGAAAACCAGCAAGAGTTATTATAAATGCGACCATTACTTTAAGAAATCGTGTAAGGGCTTTTCCAGTTATAATTAAGATCAATAGCGGGAGAGGTAAAGTTTAAATCGACAATGCTAAAGATACATGAATTTCTAAAATTAAGAAGTGCTAAATTTTCAAAAAGGATGCCATTCTAAAAGTTATATATTTTTTTTTTTTTTTGTTTTAAATAATTTGCGGGTCCCACAAGGCAATTGTCCGTCTGTAGGTTCCCAACATAATTATATCGTTTATTCATCATATACATCTTAGATCTAATACATCATATTCGTCTTATATCTAATTACTTAATTCAGCTTAATTTCTATTTTTACTATTCTACGTCTAATTTGAATTCACAACATTTATATCCATCGCACATCGTACCACAATATTTTCAATGCAACTAGAACACGAGCACCAAACATTAGTTGTTTTTTTTTTTTCATTACATCATTTATAAATCGTCGGTACTGTAGAATTTACAGTCTCATTCCAATCTGTAAAGACTATATACTGCTAATTTAAGGATACCAAGGAAACGCAAAAAAAAGTACAAATGTTGTCTCATAAAGACAGAGACCAACGCTGGCGTCGCGCATCGAATCAACTTTGTAGCTATGCCATCGTGTAGAGCATCCATTTCTCTCACCATAGCAGTATGAAGTAGCGGAATCCGTTCAGTAGTCGTTACGCAGTGCGAGTTTAAAGGTACGCGCTAACCCGACAGGTTTTTTACGTAGATGAATATGAGTAACGCGAGTGTTGAAACGGAGCAACGGTACGCGATCAAGTATTGTGTTCGGCGTGGTTTGTCCGACATGGAAACTCTCCGAGAACTTACGGAAGTGTTTAAAGATGATGTTTTAAGCTGGAGTACAATTTTGAGGTGGCCTAAGCACTTCCTCGAGGGCCGAGAATCGCCTGAAGAGCAACGCCCGAAGAAGAATTCAGAAAGTCAATAACTGTGAAGTGGCAGGATCGAATGCGCCAATGTATCAAGAACGAATTTCGAACGTGGTTTAGGTTTACGCGATGGTAATAACGATAGCGATTGATTTTTCCCGATTTTGTGTGATTTTGTACTTCTTGAAATAAAAGGTGTAAAAAAATAAAGTTTTCATCTTCATTTCACTTCAGAAAAATCATCGTAACTCATTCAATATTCGACCTGTAAACTTCACCAAGCGTCCATTTTGGAGCCAATTAAATTATCCATGAAATAAAAAAATAAATAAAAAAAATTCACGCTCGTGAAGTAATCGCGCGCGTGCATTCAAAAAACCTGTAGGGTCAGAGTAAAGTAGGTCGCGTAAAATGCCCATAACTTGGACAATTTTTAAGTTACAGATTTCAAATTGGTCCCATTCTATAGCCAAAAGATTGATCTAGATGCCAATATATTTGCCAAGTCGATACGGTGCGTGACGGCGCGACGCCAGCGTTGGTCTCTGTCTTTATGAGACAACCTTTGTATTATTTATACGTGTTTTACTATGTTAAGTTGTTTCGGTAGTTTAATAAAATTTACGGTACAAATTATTGGTCGCATTTTTTTGTTTATTATATAAAATTGGGACATTTTTCCTTTTATAAAATCTAATGGGGGCTGGCCTAAGAATTACATTGTAAATTATGATCATTTTATATAAAGCGTAGAAGAAAAAGAGACAGAAATATAAGCAAGAGGAGTGAAGGGGCATAGCACCTTGCGAGACCGAAATTACCGAGTTATATATATATATATGAATATAACTCCAATCATTTAATCGCTAATCACCATGTTTAAAATAGCGGATCATGATTTTTTTAGGAAAGATCATTTTACTTACTGTCGATTTATCGCATCGTATTTATTTGAATAACCTTATATTATAGTTCGGAATAAATAAATCAATTTTAGGATAGGGGCACGCGAAAGCTTCTGTTGTTCATGAAGTTAAAGATTTACATCGATATCGTGCATAATTTGTAAAATCGGAGACTGAAAAGTAGTCTTTCTAGCGAGAGCGGACCTTAATTGGGTGAAGAAATAATATTCGTCTTCGGGCGATATATTTTTGCGAGAAATTATTGGCAATAGTAAAACGATAATAAAGCGATGCGGTTTGTTTTGATTCGCTGGAACTGCGCTGTCGATTTCGCCTTCGTTACCAGCAACTGGCCAGCTGAGCATTCCGACGAGGAGATAAGTTCGGGAAAATCTTCTCGCCGAAAAAATACTTCGCTACGAACGGCAGCGGGGAAGTCTGGTTAACGACGGCGCCGCAACGGCAATTTATATATAAAAGCGTAGCTCGACAGCGAGCGAGTTTTTGTGAATTCGTTATTAACAACTTCGCAGAAATTCGACACGGAGCTCGAGCTGCGAACAAGTCTCTGTTCCGCACGGCAAGAACGAATTTGGGACATATCCAAAATTGCTTCGCCTAACCCTTAAATCTGTCTCTTTACCTTATCTCTGCGCTGCCGATGAAATATGTAAGATTTCCTATCGCCCAGTTATTTCCGAACGCGATCATCACTATTCGTTCTTCGTGCCGCGATATATCATCGGAAAAATTCGAGATATTTAAAGAGCAGCCTTGATTAGTGAAAAGTTGAACGTTAGCACTACTTTTTTTCGCGGAATATTGCTTTTGCTTCTACTTCTCTACCTTCACGATATATGAAGCGGAAAAATCATAACCGGATAGCACAATAGAGGAAGTCTTGCGCAAAATGCGCGTGCTAATAAGTATGTAAAGTAAAGCAAGTCCCATATGTTCTTGATAAGGTATCATCATGGATTGTAAAGTTATCCATAATGCTGGTACTAAGCCTAATATGGATTTGATGAGAATATCGAGGCCAGTTCTTTTCTGCTTGGAATCCGCTTTTACTTTTCCAGATTTCTCTGGTACCCAATTATTTCACGCTGAGAAGTGTTGTAGTATAAAATTTACTAATCAACCTGAGCCTTGTCGGCCATCTTGACCGTTTATAGAACAATTCACTGATAATTCTGCTGCACCGAGTACTATTATGTCGAGGAATACCGTAGAAATGTTATATCTCAAGTACAAGGGCGTCGCCAGCCGATGAACCAGGGAGGGGCAAGATGAGTTGCCATCCGCCAGGGGGGGGGAGGCAAGATGATAGAAAAAGGATATGAGTTATAGGAAAAATAAAATTTATAAGTTGTAAAGGTTTAATATTTTATTAAACAAGAATAAAATCTTAATTAAAACATAAGTTTTCCAAATTGTCAATGGTTACGCGCCTATGAATACTCATCAATGCCAGTTGATTAAAAAGTTTCAAGGCTCCAGGGGGGGGCAGCTGCCCCTCCCTGCCCCCCGCTGGCGACGCCCATGCTCAAGTAGTTGCGATTTTGTTCAAAACTTAAAGCGAGTCTGTTAACTTACGTTCTGGGATACAAAAGATGCCGCTGCATCCGCACACAATCGCATTTCGCAACAGCATTTTTTGCAGGGAATAATTTTCGTAACGCGTTAATTTTTTTGTAGCCGAAATTTTTCCTGACAACAATTTTTTTTTGCATGATAAGTGGCGCGACATTCTTTACGTGTCATAACGTAGGTCCGGAAACTACTATCTAGGTAAGCAACAATTCTTGGAGTTTAAAAATTGATCTCTTAAAATATCGTTTCCTTTTTTCATTTTCGGCGAAATTCAATTACATATGACATTTTCAGATTTTGCATAGCTGCTAATTCCCATATTTTATTATGCTAACCCCTCTTACTTATATAACCCCTGCCTATTTTTTACACCGAATTTGACTAAATCTCCTAACGATACTAAAAATTCTTTCTTTCCTATTCGTTAATCTGTATATGATAGCAACAAATTTTACGATAAACTTCATATAATTACGAATTAAACTTTTTTACACATCAAATTGAATAAAAAAAAAAAATTTAGTGGCGCGTCAAAGATGATCGCGACCGATCTATCATCAATGAGCAAAGCAGATAATTCAAACTGATTTGTTTTCGCCGCTATTTCATTCCCTCCCATTCTTTTCCCACAAACCACACAACCGGATTTTATCAATTTCAGCATACTACGACAAAAATCTCATACATCCCGTAAATAACCGGGCACATATTCTCGGAAGAAAAAAATTGTATATGTAATTATTGTATGCTTTATTTGTATGTTTGTAATGGAATTTCAGAATCCATTTTTCACCTACTTCCCGCTGTCCGAATGATTTGAAATTTTTACTAATTCTCAGAACCCGATAACAATGTAATATTACGATGCAGACAAACAGCACCTACACCCGCAAAAAAAATTTTAAAAAAGTAAATATTTATGAACGGAATAATTTTTATTTCCCCCGAAAACACGGTGGCTTGACAGAAGCAACGGGTCTGTAGCCGGTCTTTTTCTCCAAGCCACCGCATTGTGGCGGGAGACATAATGAGACCGACTGAGGTAGCTTCCGCCAAGCTGTCGTGTTTTTACGAGAAATAAAAATTGTTCCATTCATAAATATTTACATTCTTTAAATTAATTTGTGGGTGTAGGTGCTGTTTGTCTGCATCGTAATATTACATTGTCATCGGGTTCTGAGAATTAGTAAAAATTTCAAATCATTCGGACAGCGGGAAGTTGATGAAAAATGAATTCCAAAATTCCATTACAAACATACAAAGTTACCGGTGAAGCTAATATAAAGCATATAATAATTACATATACAATCTTTTTCTTCCCAGAATATGTGCCCAGTTATTTATGGGATGTATGAGATTTTTTCCAGTCAGCGAACGCGACAGCATGTCGTAGTATGCTGAAATTGATAGAATCCGGTTGTGGTTTGTGGGGAAAGAATGGGAGGGAATGAAATAGCGGCGAAAACAAATCAGTTTGAATTCTCTGCTTTGCTCGTTGATGATAGATCTATGGCGAGCATCTTTGACGTGCCACTATATTCACTTTTGTAGCAAGCCATGCTTTTAATTTTGTCAGTTTTCTCTTTTAGCTTTTATCGCAGCTCTCTTCGACGCGTCACTATGTGCTTACCCTCAGAAAAGTGCACAATGGCAAGAAACCGATGTTGCTACAATATTATATTCTTTTTGAAATGCTTTTGTGAAATTTAAATAAATCCGTTGATTATTGTTTCCAATAATCACAAGTCAATAAATTCAATTAATCTGTTATCTTTCAAATACAAAAAATAAAAATAAAAGTATTTATGGATATTATATTTTTTTAATAATTTCTTATTTATTTTCAATGATTTTTTTTATAATTTTTGTTATCGGTTTGATAATTTTCGTATCCAGGCGTTGTGTAAGTTATCAGAGCTCCTAATTGGTTGCTTAGGTATACATGTTAGGGACCGATTGTATGTTTCTTTTAATACATGTTTATTATATGTTTGGATTGACTATTAATCTTTATTAAATCGAAATATTTTATTAATTCCCTTATTTATGTTTTTGATATTTAAAAGATTTGTGTTTTATAACTTGTTGTAATTTTCGATTACAAAGTTTTCATTCTTTTAACTACACCTATCTATATAATTGTAATATATATATATATATATATATATATGTATATATATATATATATATATATATATATATATATATAAAAGTATAGATTCTTACAACTTAAATAAACTTAGTTTTATAGTTATTGTATTTAACGAAAAAAATGCTGTCGTATTAAAGTGTGGGTAACAGAAGAATAAAATTATGTGACTGCTTCTGTCATCTACTAAAATTTAAAAATTTTCCGAAAAACAATTGAAATTTTCGAAATAAAGAAAAGGATTTGTATTAAGAAAGAAATAAGAAGAAAAAAGGGTAAAGCAACGGGCAGTTTACTAGAAAAAAAGAAGAAAAAAAAAGGTATTAAAAATGAGTAGCAACCGGATAGAGAAGAAATAGAATAAATTAGTTCGTAGGATCGCGTAAGCTGACGAATGGATATTTGGAACGGATCAAGTTAATACTGAAGGCTGAAGCAGCAGTGTAAAAGTTAATCTCCAGCACAAAAGCAATTAAGCTGCCAAAATAAAGTTGTTCCAGCTTTCAGATGTGCATTCGCGGAAGCAACTTGTCATATTCTGCAACTGAATAGTGATGCACAGGTGCGCGTATCGAAGTGAGAAGCAGCGAGGTTGCAAGATATTCCAACGGGGCTTGGATGAGTAACACGGTCTTCTTCGGTATCTTCTGTGACAGGTCCAGACACATAAAAGCGAGCTGCAATGCAACGCGAGTCTGTCTGGATTTTGAAACTTTCAAACATCTTCTGAATGCCTCTGTTCCCCGGCAGACACGCTGAGCATCTCAACCGCGCCAGCCAAGAATTGTTCTTCTTCTTGGCAAATTACCATCCATTCCTGTTCATCCGACTACTCTCCTAACATCGGCCAGATAATAACAAACTAGACTCCGGTTAATTGAAACTGCCTGCTGCAACAAGCGTCATTTTGAGCGCTCTCGCTCTCTTCCCTTGGCTATAACTAATCTGAAACTCGTTAACTTAAAACCGCGCCTAATCTAAAATTTATGTTTTTCTTAACCTTTCCCCGTGTCCCTTATCCGTTGTTCGGTAAATTTTATTCTTAATTTATTTTTCTCACCAACAACCCCATTCGACGAATTGTTTTTAATTCTCCGTTCCGAATTGCGCGTACTCTACATCTCGCCATCAATCTGTTTGAAAATTATGTCATTCGGATATACTTTATCGTATTTGAAACATCCTAGGAAGAGGTATATGTTTTGTAAATCGACGTTAAACTTTGCTTACTAGCGATGAAAGTAAAAAGTTAGAAAGCGATAAATTCGTTGAATTAGAAAATAAAATGAATTTAATAAGCCGAAATTAAACAGTCGTGAACGGAGGAATGTTAAATAATTTCGATAAGTAGTATTTGTTGTATTTTCTGCGAATAGAAAGTTACGATTTTTTTTTTTATAGTAAATATTGCGATTTGCCGAAAGGGGGCTAAAAAATGATCTGTATAAAGTACTATACGATAGATTTAATACATGGAAAATAATTTAGAACATAAATTGTAATGATGATAATAGATGTGAAATTAATTAGTGTTTCTCTAACAACTCGGTGGTGTATAAAATAAGCCGTAATATTTGTTTAAAATTTTAACATCGAAAAGTAAATCTATAGCGAACTACTCGACGCACAGGTACATCACTGGTCACAGACAAGGTTCGAAAATATGCGACCATTACATATTACCAGCTGTTTACTTGGGAAAAGTTGTTCCCAGATCCCTATTGTTAGAACTTTTCTTTCGACCACCGTTTAAATTGATACTTTTTAAAGATAAAAAGTAGATTCCACAATTGACAGATTCCTTCTATTCATTCACGCAGTAGGGTTATCGTATACGAGTACATTAAACGTCAATTAATTAATTAGTAAAAATCGCATACTGAGAAACATTATCTACTTCCGAAATATTTTTTTAAATTTCATGGAATTTCCCTACGACCATACACCATCGGTGTATATTATGTACAGTTATGATGAAATAACTTCGGAAATACAAAAATTTCCGTTCGATATTTTTCTTTTCTAATTTTATCTTCTCCCCGGGGATGTAAAACGAAATCAGTATTCGTGTGTTTGCAATCCGTTCTGCAATATAAAGTGTAATCTTAGCGCTATTTGATGAAACGACCTACGAAAATTAACTCATCCGAAGCAGAATCTCCATTTTCTGGCGAGCGTGTTTTCTTCGTAAACCAACAATTTAACCAGCCGAGATCCGTTAGGGAATTGATCAATTTTTCTCGGTATTGTCCCAGTCGAGAATGATAAAAGTTTCCAAAGTATCTAAATTATTGCGCTAATAAACGATAACGTATCTTGTTACATATTTCACGCGCCGCTACTATAGTATACGTTAAGTCCAGCTTTCGTCGCGACTTACTATAGAAACGGTCTAGATTCAGAACTATCCTTCTTCAATCCTTCGAAGAAAATATTTAATCGTTTTTCCTATTTACTTTGATGTATTTGTTTTTGTTTTTTTATGACAGTCGAATAAATCGTTAATAAGCGGTTAATAAATACACTATTTGATTGTAAATGTAACAATTTTTTTTTTTTTTTTTTCGATGATGAAAAGTTACCGCCTTTTTTTGGCATTTTTGTTTTTAGTCATCAACGTTCGCATTGTTTAAGCTAAAATTACGACGTGAGAAAAAATTTAAGCATACCAACTGAAAAACTTAACGAAAGAGTATTGACACCGCGACTGGCGGTAGCTACGGCCATCTAGTGCGTTTTACATGATTTCAGAAGAAACCAGCGTTGTTTTACAAACATTTTCGTAATGTCTGAATATATTAATAAATTTATCCTTTTTCGTTTTATTTACTGCAATTGCAGTGTTCTAATATCTCTTTTGTTTCCCCTTTTTGTTTTGTAATGCTGCGTCGCGACTACTTATTTTATTATACGTTCATAAAAAATTACGATACCAATAACGCATTTTTTACTATTTTTATCGATTCAAATTTGTTAATTTTGTCCATGTAACAATATTTAATGTTGTTCTGTATCAGTAACACAAGTATTAATTTTTCCTAATTATTATAATTTTTGAACGATACTTGTTAATTTATGTATAATAATTATTAATAATGACAACTGTAGTGTTATATGGTATCAAAGTCGCAACATATTCTCTCAAAGCTGTTAATTATTTTTTGAATCATGTGAAATGTGGTTTTACCGACGTATGCTCAAGATACCTTGGACAGGGCACACGAGAAATGAAATAGTATTAAGAAAAATTAAAAAAGAATTTTCCAAACAATCGAGGATAGAAAAATCAAATACTTCGGCCACATCATCAGGGAAGAAAGATATGAGATAATAAGAGTTCTTCTTCAATGGGTAATTGAAGGAAGAAGAGGAGTAGGACGTAGAAGACTCCCGTAAACGCAGAACATCATCCGCCTCTATAGATGGACTAATTTGTGCCGCAAAAAGTCGGGTCATGTGAATCGTGTCATACGTGATGGCTGCATACGGTAACCGCGTATTGTGAACAAGAAGAAAAAGAAGAATGACAACAACAATAGTAATAAAAAAATAAATATATGTATGTATGTATTTATATAATTTCTTTTTCTTTTTCTTTTCTTTAAAAAAAATACATTTTTGAATACATATCTCAAGTGGTCCGCAAAATCATTTGGATCGGTCAAGCATGATTTATCAAATACGTCGCTGCTTTCATGTCAAGCATAATCTATCAAATACGTCGCTGTTTTCATCCCCCTTCCACGTACATTCCTTATGATTTTGATCACGTTTTGTTTGAATGTTCGACCTTTTCTATTGAGCATCTGTCCTTCTACTCTTTTCTATAAAAGCTCGATATTCCTACTCCCCTTAAAAGTGCTTCTTACATTCTCTCATTTCCTTCTGCTTCTGTTATTCCTGTCCTTGAAATATTTTTATCCTCTATCCTCAAACGTTTATGAATATAACGTTATTTTCTTAAATATATTGAGCTAATGTCCTCGTTGACGAACCCATTGAAAAAAAAAAAAACAAAAAACGTCACTTTGGCCGTGTGAAGTTGGCCGACAAATTTTTAGTAGTTTAAAATGAACATTGCAAAACAATGAAGAATCATTTGGTGGACATTGGTAATATGTTCCCAAATTTGGTAGTGGAATGATGATTCAGTTCCTAGAGACCATTGAAAAAAAAATGTAAAGTTGGCCGATAAACTTGCGAAAATCGCCAATTTTTTAAAAATCTTTATTTAAATGGTATAGATTAATTAGAAATCATTTGGTGGTCATTGGTAGTATAATCCCGAAATTTGCTAGTGAACGGATCAGTTTCTAGAAATCACTCTTAAAAAGTAAAAATGTAAAGCCGACTGGCGAAATTGGTCAAATCGGCTTGATTCATTATTTTGTTGGAATCAAGGCAATTTGACCGATTTCGCCAGTCGGCTTCACATTTTTTTTTTATTTTTAGTGGTTTCTGGAAACTGATCCCTGTTTACTATCAAATTTTGGGAATAAACTACCAATGACCATCAAATGTAACTGTTTTGCAATGTTGATACGAAGATTGATCAATAAGTACCCGTGTTTGATAACAGATGGCACTGGTGAGTAAAATTGACATTACCATCGTATACTGCAGTTTATTAAACGACATCATGCTGAATTTCAGAATAATTCATAGGTTAGTTTTCTTTTGGCAGCCAGTTGTATCACATATGTTTTGTATTTCTCGATAAAATGGAAAAAATAAGAATTCGTTTTTTATTTTTGGATGGAAAAACATGCGAAAAAATAAAAGTGAAATTCGGACTATGGGGACCATTCACCACCTATGACAACCGTGAGATATTAGTTTAACGAGTTTAAGCGTGATCGTATAATTGTTTTTGATGAAGAACGCCAGAACGCCCGTCAGACGTGAGTACCGAGCTAACCGTTGAAAAGGTCCATGACACGATTCTCGCTGATCTCCGAACGAAAGTGCGCAAAGTAGAGGAGACCGTAGGTGTCTCGTACAGAACGGCAATCAAGATTTTAACTGATAAGATAGATGTGAGAAAAGTGTCGGCCCGATGAGTGACGCGATTGCTCACTGGTGAACAACAAGCAGATACGACTAACAATTTCGAAGCAGCGTTTGGACCGCTTTAAGCGAAATCCACAGGATTTCTTAGGTCGAGTCGTCACTGTTGATAAAATCAGAATACATTATTCCACGCCGGAGACCAAGAGACAGTCAAAACAATGGATTTTTCCGGGTGAAACTGCTCCGAAGACGGCAAAGACAGTTCCATCAGCTGGAAAGGTTATGGCCACGATTTTTTGGGATTCCAAAGGAATAATCCTCATAGACATTCTGCAGAAAGGAAAAACAATCACAGGGCAGTACTGTTCGTATCGCGTCCGACCTCTTATCGTAATCGTAAACTATTACCATTCTCTACAGTTAACTTTCTAACTACCGCTTTATTTCCGGTAATCGACGAACCGTTGCTCGTTGATAAAGAAATTATCGATTATAGAGCTTCTTCATCACTTATTTGCTATGAAGCCCATAGTCCGAGTAACCCGTCCACCCTACGCAGATAAAATTAGACAACGAATTATTCCGATTACAACAATGACCTATCCTAATGAAGACTAAGAAATTAGTTTTAATCGTATTCAAAGAGCTTAAAATTGGCGACTATCTTCTCTCTATCCATCATTTTAGTCGGAGGCGCTATAAATATCATGGCTACCCTATCGAGTTAGCGGTAATAGGGTCGTAATTTTTTTCTCTAATAAAGATCTCGTGGAAAAATCCTAAGCAGGACATGGAGGCTTTAATCACAAACATAGTTTCACAAAAACGAGGAAACTTAAAAAGGCACCTTTGAAAAAAGCTAATCCTCTCTAAAGTCTCGCCAATGATCCCAAACTCAGAAATCGAAAAAGTACTTGTGAATACTTTTAAATTAAAACTTTCATCTCCAATAGCCATTTTACGCGTTAACCCCTCTGACGACATGTTTTCTCTCGTGTCATAAGTTGGCGCTGCCAAGCATATATATATCCATTCTGAAAATGATCTTTCCTCTTAACCAAGTTCCTTCAATCTAACATATTCTGATCACTTCTACCGTAATTTCCTTTCTTCGGACGATCTCTCTTGTTCTAGTTGTGGCACGAAAGACCATAAAGCGGATGATTGCAATCAGTTTATTGACGGAGAAGTAGAGCACCCAATAGAAAACACAGAAATTGCGAACCGATCCTTCTCCACCTACCCAACAGTCACTACCCGTTCACCACGTTATAAATGCCTCTTCCTCTAACGTTCCTAAATATTCACTACCGTCAACTGCTTCAATTCTATGAAACTTCGAAACGTATTAGAACTAATTCTAATGGCAATACCCAGTCTCATTCTCCTGACAAGCAGAAATTTAATCCATCTGAAGATGAATCGGAACAAGATGTAGAATACAACTTTCTATAAGAAAACATATAAAATCAATTGAAGATGGAGCAACTATACTGTTTCAATGTATCTTAGTCTTATGCAGTATACAAAACACAAAAACATTCCGGTAAATTCCTACAAGGACATGATTTCTCGATATACTCATCGTAAAAAGATATATTTACTGACGCATCAAAAAACAAATACGGAGTCGGATGCGAAGTTGCCTCTTCAACCGATATTACTCTCCGCTTTTCCCTTCCACGAGGAACTTTATAATTCTTTCCGCAAAACTATACTCTATCGAACTGACTATCACGGATTTATCTGCCAAGGATGGAAACAACTCATATACTGTCTGCACAGATTCTTTTATGATGCTGTAATGCTTAAAAGATTTACATAATTCCGAACAACATTCAATAGCAAAAGAAATAATTCACACTATTGTGACATCTAACTGGACACATCATGAGGAGAGAAGACGATAGTTTGGAAAAACTGGTAATACTGCGGAAAATAGATGGCAAACGACCTCCAGGAAGATGCCCAATGAGATGGATAGACCAGATACATAATTTATGCCAAGAGCCAATTCACCAAATTATAAGAAGAACAGAAAACCGTATAGGCTGGAAAAAATATATCGCACAAATGTTGATCTAGCCACGATCGTTACGGTCGGCACAAAATGATGATGAATATTCGAGTTGTATTCGCATGGATTCCACCCCACGTCGATATCACTGAAAATGATTCTGCCGATATAGCAGCTAAAGAAGGATCACTGTTTAAAAACCTTATCCTAAACTGCCTATACCGATCGCTGATCTAAAGGCAACAGTAAAAAAGTCAGCTCCAGATACTCGGAATCTCAAATGGTCAACAACGCCACCGTCCAACAAGCCGCCTGCTATACATGATGCTGGAATACCTATACATCAAAAAACACAGAAAAGAAGAAATCGTACTGACTCGTTTAGTCACGTCGTCGTTCACCGGATTCTAATGTATAAAACTGTACGGAAATACGATTAAAAGAATGAACGGGGAAGTAGAAAAACAACAAAAAAAAAAAATATTAACATAGGGCGCAGATGTAGACCCGAAGACGCGAATAAGGCGAAAAATACGATTACGTGTATGAACTGCGCTAAGAAATTAATATCGTTTCAAAAAACGAAAGAAACCGTCAAAATTTAAATTTACGAATTCGCGATGCAACAAACCGATAAAAGTAGGAATATGTTATCAGCTTCAGAAAAGAAGCATAGACTAGAAATACGAAAGAAAAGCCGGATATAAAACATACTTTACAGTTCGAGAAAGGAAGAAATGGTCTGGCAGAATATTGACTTCGTAGAAAGAATAATAAACTAGAGACCAATAAGCACATAGATTCATAATAAGTTATAATATAGATGGAAAATAAAACGAAATTATACAATTGTACTTAAAAAATGATAGTTCAGAATTTGAAGAGTGAATTACTAGAAAGAATAGAACGATAGTATTTTTATTAGACTTTATTTCTTTTTTGTTTTTGTTAGTAATCCGATCCGAATTTTTTGTCCGCGAGCAAGTAAAAAAAAAATATGTGTACATTTCTCATCGAACTATTTTCATTTACATTGCAAAATAAAAATTAAAAATAAATAAAAAAGACAAAAGTACGACGACAATTGTGTTTAAAACCGAATAAAAACTTAACATTAATAGTTTCACTAGAAAACAGCATTAAATATTCTTCTTCTTCTTCATCCGCCGTCTCCGTTACGAAGGTTGGCGATCAACACGGCAATGTCTTTTCTAGACATGGCAGATCTGAACATTTCAATGGGTGAACAGCGGAACCAACGATGAAAGTCATTTGTCCACGAATTTTGTGGGCGCCCTTTTGATCTTTTGCCCAAAAACTTTCCTTCCATAATGAGACGTATAATCTCTTATTTTTGGCCTCTCATGATGTGGCCTAGATAACGTAAGGTAGAGGTACCAGTAATTGACAGTGTACCAGTGATTGACACTTTTTTTTTTGAAAGCCAAAAATAAGATTTATGTACGATAAATGGTCACACTGCCAAAGCTATCTGATAAAGGATACATCTGTTAATAACAAATTAATTTAGTTGATCGAATAAAAATCACGTGGTAGGTGGTGAATTGTGTTTCATTTGCAAGAGTTGAAAAGTGCGCCTAATTTGTCTAGTTTCTAAAAAAATTCTTAAGAAAAGTAAGTTTGGTTTTTTAATATTATTTTCTCAACTCTTTATGATAATTGTGTTCGAATAAAGACTAATTGATAGAGGACATCCTAATGTATCGATTTGTGTATTGGTTGGATGAAATGTGACAGTAGTAGCCATTTTTATTGATGTGTCAAATACTGGTCTGAAAAATATACCAACCTTCCAGTTGATTGACAGTATGTTAATCATTGGTTTTATTAAAAAAATTGAAAGCATCTAATGATTGACAGTGGTGGTTTACTTTTATTATTGTGAATTACAATTAGATGCCAAAGAAACCAGCCCAGCCTTACGATGAAAGCAGGATGGAGAAAGCTTTGTTCGATATGGCTAAGGGTATGAAGGCTTATACTGCTGCCAAAAAACATAATGTGCCTCGAACTACATTAAAATATAAGTTTGAGAACAAGGGTAAGTTATATTTGGATTAGTGAAGTTTACTGAAGATACTTACTGAGTCAATATAGAATGAATAAGAAATAAATAAGGTGTTTTAATTTTTTTAAAGAAACGTACCGTATGGAGCCAGATCCTTATCTTTCATTTGAATTTGAAGATAGGTTGAAAAACACAAATCCGGATTTCGAATAGGAAAAGAACAACTCTCACCAGTATCTTAAAGAATTGAACGAGCCATCAAAATTTAAAGAGAATCAACCAGGAGAGAAGTGGTATAAGCTATGGAGGAAACATCACCCAGATATTACATTACGAACTTCGCAACATTTGACAGAAAGTCGAGGCAGTATTACAGAAAATAATATACGAGACTGGTTTCAAGACATGAAAAAATATTTGAACGAAAATAAATTGTTGTCAGTTTTTGAAGATCCGCGAAGAATTTTTAATTGCGGCATTATATCTGGCTCTAAATGAGGGGAAAACATTTGCTAGCCGTGGTGATAAAACTATATATCGTCGGTCCAAAAATTCCGAAAAAGACAATTTAACTGTACTGCTGACTTGTAATGCTAATGGAGAGTTAGCTCCCCCAATGGTTGTCTTTCGTTACGAACGAATTCCAAAGAATGTAGCTGAATCAGTTCTAAATTCATGGGGAGTGGGGCGCTTGGAAAATGGTTGGATGACGAGTTCCGTATTTTTTGAATACATTGCGAATATATTCGAGCCATGGCTAAAGCAACAACATATTTCTAGACCAGTATTATTATTTTTAGACGGACACGTTTCGCATTTGACATTACAACTTTCTGAATTTTGTAGCCAACAAAAAATTGAAGTTCTTGCCTTATATCCAAATGCAACTCACATAATGCAGCCTTTGGATGTTTCAGTTTTTCGCTCATTTAAACAACGTTGGAAGAATACTGTACGGTCTTTTAGAATAAATAATAATGGTGCGAGCTTGACTAATGCAACTGTTTGCCCATTGATAAAAACAGTACTTGACACATTGCCGAAGGAAATTTTCATAAATGGGTTCAGAACGTGTGGGCTGTGTCCATTTGATGTGGATCAGATTGATTTTTCCAAATTTGATCTATCACATCATTCATTTACGAAGAAACAAAATTTGAGCACCATGAATGATAGTTTTTTCGATAATACGACCAATACGAGTACAATGCCGGTAATATTCCTTGAACTTTTGGAGGAACGTATTGCACCTAATGTAATACAACTGTTTAATAAAATTTTTCATGGTGAGGAGGAAGAAACAGTATTAGAAGAAGATAAAATTACATCGCTCTTCAAGCTGTGGAAAGATGCTAAATGTGAAGCAAATCCACAAGTCGTACAAAATGATGAAGCCGTCTCGATTTTACTTGGTGCAGATCTAAATTTATGTGAAAATACGACTAATGATAATTCATTCTTAGCAAACTCTAAAACAATGATAATGTCAACGCCTTCAATTTCAGGTATTCAAAATATTTCTCGTCACGATCCACTTGTTACTCCACCATCAATTTCTATTAATGAGCTCACTTGCACGGATTTTATTGATCGTGTTGCACCGATTACACCATGCTTAACTGCAAATCCTCTGCAAGAATCTTCTGGAGAACAAATACTAAGGGAGAAGTATAAACCACCAGACAATCAAGTTCCAAGTCCTTTCAAAAAAGCATTTTTCTATCAGATGCCAAATTATGCTGGCCTATCTAAAAAACGAAAATGGGAAACTTTTCCCAAAGTTATAACATCACAAGCCTGACAAGACTATAATCGTAAGAAAGAACAAAAAAAAGCCGAAGAGGCAAAAAAAAAGGAAGAACGTGCCGAAAAAACAAAACTCAAATCATTGAGCAAACTCAAGAAGAAAAAACAGCCTATTGCCAATGAGGAAGAAAATGATGAGCCTAATCGTGAACTCATTAGTGATGAAAGTGATGGCGAAATCTTTTCTGATTTGGAAATTTCAGAAGACAATGAAACTGGCCAGGAAGAGGTTATAGTTGGTAATTTTGTCGCAAAAAAAAATATATATTACGTAGGAAAAGTGACACAAATAAAAGATGACAAATATTTCATTAACTTTTTACGAAAATCTGAAAAACAGCATGATACTTTTTTTTACCCAAATGTAAAAGACGAAATGTGGGTGAAAAAAAATATGATTAAAATAAATTTGAAAGACTCTCTAACTAAAGAGACAAAACGTGGTCGCGAGAGAATAAAATTTGAAATTAGTTTAAGTAGTTTAAATTTAAATGTAAGTTAATTTTGTGCTGATTTTTTTTAAAATAAATTTTGAACTAAACCTTAAAATACCTTATTCATTATTTACCACTGCAATTATATATCTTATACATCACCAATACTTAAAGATATGTCATCTTCTATTTAATTTTTAACGATTTATCAAAAATAATTCAAAAAATGAGAAAATTTTATTATGTCAATCACTGGGCGTCAATCACTGGAACGTCAGCTTTGTGATATGTCAATCACTGGTACTTTTTACAATTCTCACTTTGAAGTTATCTTGTCGAGGTTGTAATTGAAATGCAAAGTAAAACTAAAAAGGAAAATGTTAAGTAAACATTCCTTAATCATTATCTATGAGAAAGAAATCGATAGCTAAAAACAGAGAGTTATTATTCGCTATTAAAAGGGGGGAAATGCTTAAGGTGTCAATTACTGGTACCTCTACCTTAGTTTACTTTCCTTAATCGAATGTAATAATTCCGGGCATTTATTGATTCTTTTGAGGACTTCTTTATTAGTAACTTTTAAGAATCACGGAATTTTCAGCATACGCCTTATACGAATATAATTCAAAGGCCTGTATACTTCTTTCTGATAAAGCATTTAACGTCCAACTCTCGTTGCCATACAGTAAGACCGAGAAAACGTAGCAGTGCAGAATTCTAATTCGTAATCCAAGATTTAATTCCGTTCTGCTGAGCAGGTTCTTCATTTTTATGAGCACTGCTCTCGATTGCTCTATTCGCGATCGGATTTCTTTCTTACAGCTACAGCTGTCATCGAGAAAGGTACCCAGGTATCTAATCGATTTGAACTGTTCTAGTTTTGTCCCATCTGCTTCTATTACGCATTGCACAGACTTCTTAGAGAACACTATTACTTTTGTTATTAAATATTAGTTATAATTAAATCCATAGGTAGAACATTTATACAAATCTTTTATAGCGTAAATTACGTTTCTCTGCTGTAACGAATTTTTTCATCGATTTTTTAATTCTTGGCGGCAGGTGGGGGGGGGGGAGATTCCCTTATTTCTCCTCCCGTAGATCCACCACTGATATAAATAATATTATATATTCTGTGAATTGTGAATGTCGTTCGAATAATAAAAAATATAACATTAGTAATCGCATATTAACAGTTATTTACATTTATAATTTATGAAACAAGTTAACAGGCCCAGTCGAGCAGGCCTTGGCTACACCGAATATAAACAATAACACTAATAATCAGTCTTGGGTTTCTTTACAGAATGTGGAGATCAAATTTGCGCGAAGCTTTTTGAAAAGTTAATTTAGTTTAATAAAAATGAAATGGAAATATGAAGGAATTTTTGTTTTCCACGCGAACTGATTACGTTTTTTCAAGAATTTTTCTTATTCTCATTTGTTCCCGTTTCTTCCCATCATTTCGGTTCATTTTTTTTTGCCAAAATTTAACTCGAATAAAAATTGATTCGATAACTTTTCTCCTTTTTATTGTTCCGGACAGGCACTTTTGAAAAAATCAAAAAATCAAATACGCATAGATTCTAGCTCCCACTTTATTCATTAACAGGTTTAACTAAAGATCTCTGTGTTTAAGTAACCATCTACTTTTGATCTTCCTAATGCGAAATGACTAGCAAATTTAGAACCAAAAAACTGAATATTATTATGATACTTCGCGTTTTTTAAATGTAAAAACTTTTTGCAGTTAGCCTATTTCGTTCGGCAAGAAGTAGATTTGAATTTCGCTACTTCCGCACATTTGAAAATAGAAAAATTATCAATAGCCTAGGATTAATACTTAAGAAAAAAAGCGACGTGAAATTTTCATAATATAAAATATTTCATTTTCAGACAAAATTTCGTGAAAAAACGATTAAATAGAAAAATCGAAAAAATTATCGACAGTTTATTTAAGGCACGAAATATATATAAGGAAAAGAAAATGTAGAAAAATAAATGAGCCGAATTTAAAAGTGATTTACATCAGTTTGCAGTTTCAAAGTGTTTGTTTTCTTTGGCCATAAACGCGAGAAGAATTTATACATATATATATATATATATATATATATATTTATATGTATATGTGTATATATATATATATATATATATTTATATGTATATGTGTATATATGTATATATATATATATATATTTATATGTATATGTATATATATACATATATATGTATTTGTATGTGTGTGTGTGTGTGTTTATATGTATGTATGTATAGGAAGAGTACAGATGAGGAAAGTATATAATTTTATTTTTTAGAAACAGAATTAAAGCGAAAACAAAATATAAAATTAAAGAAAGAAGGAAACGGAGGATGTAAACTGTAGGAAAAGGCAAGCGTCCAAAAGCGATAATTTCAGCGAAAGCACGATGATATCTTGGGCAACAGACATGCAGCAAAAGTTTTTTAGAAGAAGGAGTTCGCAAACCGGCAAAAGTCTATTTTGCAGCGGTGACTTTAACCAAACTTCAGTGATAATAAAGAGATGAGAAATTATAGCCTCTCTGACTGCCGCCCACCACCCAGTCTACACAGAAACTCGTTCCTTCTTTCGGCTTATCCGACAATCTGGCTTCTTCTTTTTATACGATATTATTAAATAACCGGAATAAAAAATGCCCATCAAAAACATCGTTTTTTACCGAACTTTGTCTGCACATTATAACTTTGAAATTTCTCTGCTAGACGACCTTCCTTACTGTGCTGTCAGCATTGATAATGATGGAATTTTTAATTTCGTGAACGATTGCGCACAACGTACTTGTTGACAGTAAATTTTCTATTCAGAAAAATTCCCAATTCCAAGTAAGACCCCCACTCAAATATCAAGACGATCGAAAAATAGAAAATTTTAAGAAGCTGCATTAGGTTAAAAAAATACTTCCCGATAGAAATAGCAACGTTTAAAATTCAGCTTCACATTTATCCACGTGGATAAAACCATTTATTTCCGAATATGTAATGAGGGCAGCTCTGCAGTCGCTCGAATATGTTCTGGTAGCCACTGTGATTACTGCAGTTCACAACAGATAACTTATGAGAACACCTTTAAAATTTCTGTACATACTGTTGTCAAAGCAAGAAAAAAGAACAGGACCTCCGTGAAATAGAATACTGACGGGCCGAAGTAGCAAAAATTAATATTGCGTGACCCAGTCGGTCATAGTTGACCTAGTCTAAGTTGCATCTTTTTTATTTTTACTTTCGAACCATCACCAAGTCCTTTTTTTTATTGGCCTCGTTCAACAAGGACCTTCACCAAAAAAAAATTAGAAATGAAAAAGGAAAGTTATATAATAAGACAATGAATCAAACATCGTTAATAGGAAGGTAACAATGGCAAGGATAATAAGTGTAGAAGGAAAAGACAGGATATGACGGGCACAATAAGGAGCAGAAAGCCCAAGCTTAAGCAGATAGGAGCACACGTTCTACCGAAAGATATGGAAACTTCATAAACACGTTACCTCAGCGTCAAAAACAACCGCATCATTTGAATGGAGAGGACAATATGGAGAAGAGGCTAAAAAGAAGCGAAAGGAGGAAGGTAGCAAGGAATGATTAAAACACAAACGTATAATGCGGATAACAATAACGCGTAAAAGTTAAGGAAACAGAACGAACTACGGATTGGAAGAAAGACCAGGTTGAATAATTAGTGTATTAATCCGACCAAAATCTGAGGTGGAAATTTTTATACAGCGGCAAGAGATTAGAAAAAAGGTGCTTTTTTGAAGAAGAAGGAAAAAAAAAGCAGGAACCGGAGCCAAAGAATCAACCGCCTCATTAGCAGAGATGCCAGAATGGCCTTTGTATCTTTTTTAATAAACATTGATAAGAGTGTTGGGCACTCACACAACGGGCATATTTGTCCTGTGAGACCCACAACTTATTTAAAAAAAAAAAAAAATATGGAACAGAAAGAAGGAAGACAAAAAAATGTAAAGAGGTTATAATTTGGAAGAATAAAAGAAGCACCAACACCAGCAGTCCTTTCAGAACCATCAGTAAAAATGGTTACATGAGAAGGAAAGAGGGAACTGACAATGATTACAGAGATCACTGAAGTTAAAGAATAAATAGTGGAGACGACTATTAAAGGAAATTATATAGGACCAACATGAACTAAGACGGACAGAAATAAGAGAAGGTAGGAATTTTCCTAGGCGCAAAATGCCAATTCCTCTAAATTAAAAGGTAGGAGTAAATGGAGAATAGAAGATGTGAACGAAAAACGTTTAGCAAGGAAGTGATAGCCTAAATAAGATCTGCGGATAGACGGGGGCAGTGCATTAGATTCGGCAAGCAGTGCTGGAATAGGAGAAGATTTAAGAGCACCAAGACAGAGTCGAAGGCAAGAGTTTTAGATCACATCTGGTTTAGAGAGTCGGAACTTGGAGCTATTAAATGTAATAGACGTATGCTACGTGTTTGATATTTCGTTTAATATTATCGCGGTATTCGAAATAATTACGAAAGAAATAACTGATAAGAAAACAACAGATAAGAAGTTAAGAAGTAAGTCAAAACGGTATTTTATATATACGTAATTCATTATACAACAATCAGCTTATATTAACGTAAATTGTACATAATGGGAAAGGGAAGAACAAAGAGACAAATAAGCCTTGACAGTGTGGAGGAAAACGAAAAAAGACGAAAAAATCAAGATACAGCGGCTGGTCCAAGTGAAGAGCAAAACCATAGTCCCGAGATAAATGATAGATTAAAGCAAATCGATAACAACATTGCGGAAATGGTACACACCATGGAATTTCTATCGCACAAATACATGAAAATTAACGAAACGATAATGGCGGAATTAAAATATTTGAGAGAGCAGGTGGCAAGGCTTACGTTAGAAACGCAAAAGAAAGATGAAAAAATTTTAGAACTAACGGGCACAGTACATCAATTAGAACAGTACGGAAGGCGTGAGAATTTTGAGCTGCATGGGGTGTCACAAGTTTAAAATGAAAATCTAGAAGATGTAATTAAAATATGCGCAAAAGTGAACTGCCCAATGCAAAAGGATGATATCGTAGCAGTACATCGGCTCCCGGCTCGAAATAAAAACTTCCCCAGTCCGATAATAGTGAAGGCACATCGAAAAATTGTCGATGATTTGATGGTAAAAAAAAAAGGCTCAGGTAATCTGGGACAAAGAGATAACAGGCAATGACAATTCCACGCTCAAAATTTTCCTGAACGAAAATTTATCACGTTACTATAGGGCCTTATTTTGGCAAACTAAACAGAAGACGAAAATATTAGATTATCAGTTCACCTGGTTAAAGAACGGAACAATTTGGGTGCGGAAAAATTCACAAGAACGATCCTTCCAAATAAGAACTGCGCACGATCTTAATAAAATCGTATAGTAGTACTTATTATACTCGTATATACTCGTATGTATAATCGATCCTTAATGTTTTCCAGATACCTTATTAGTTCGCGTGTATAAAGAGTTTAGTCAAGAAGTCTATTTCTGTGTTCTCTTTCATCATACGAGTACAATTAGAGTTTAAGTTTAACGTAATCATATAAATTTCGGCCTCTTCCCCTTCACCGAGGAAGATGGACAACATCGACGATGAAGATAACGAATATAACCACCGACCAACGGAACAAACGTCGAATATAATCAAACCAGATGAATTTCCGCCGTTATCTACCGTCGTCACAAATGGCTTATCTTCTTATCGGGAAACATCAACTTTACAAACAAGTAACTATACTACCGTCGCTGCAGGTAATAATTCTTTAATTTCTAATGCGAATCACGCCGTACCAAATAATTCTTTCGCTCACTTGATGAAAAAAAATAATAACAACAAGATCATTCCGCTAACAAGTTTCGAACACCCATCCGATGAACAAGGAATAATTTTCCCCTAAATACCGGACACCCCCATAAAGGACTATTTTATCGCTTTAAAACAAAAAATAGGAACCGCATCGAACATCATAGCCGGATCACGCATTAGTCAAAACCGTGTTTTAATATTTCTCAAAAATATACAGATTGTAGATAGCTTCATGTCAGCAGGTGCCTCCATAGAAATCTCACAACGACAAATTAAAGCAAGACGTCTGCGAAGTCCAGCAACGAAGATTATTCTTTCAAACGTATCAGCAACTATTCCAAACTCTGAAATTGGAAAATACCTAATACAACAGTTAGGGCTTAAACTCGCCTCACCTATTTCCATTTTAAGAATAGACCCAACTGATACCGAATTTGGACACATAATTAGTTGGCGGAGACAAGTTTACATTTCCAATTTCGACGAAGTTAACGTTCCTACAAATTTTTTACTAAACTATCGTAACCATGATCACAGGATTTTTATAAATACAGACGACCCCATATGCTTTATATGCAAAGCAAAACATCATAAAGCCGAAAACTGTACGAATATCAATGAAACACCCATAATAACAAATACATCAACCGCAGAACCGTCTACCACGAAAAAAGAACAAATCCCCATAAACAACCCAGAAACCAAAGTCTCAGAGGAGTCGGACGAAATACATGACACTCCCCATTTAATCACGAATTCATCAAATCTAAAGGATAATTTAAAACGATCACGTTCAGAAACCTCATCAAAGACAACCGAAACTATCGCCGAAACAGAGATAGTAGACAAACCAAAACAGCAAAAAAAGAGACGGAAAAAGAAAACAACAAGTCCATCCCAACAAACGTCCACTATGCTTGATCAAAGTAAAGGAAAAATGGAAACAGATGATTTATTAAGCTCCTCATCGGACTCAGAATCAGAAATAAATCACTTTAAAACACCGCCATTGCCTCATTTGAATATAAAAACCGCTGACATCTCAGAAACTACATCAACAATACATCAGCAATTATCTTCGCTGAAAAAATACTTTTCTACAACTTCTGATGGAAATGAACTGTCATTCGATAAATTCATTCAGTTTCTCGAAGGAACAAAACAGTCATTAAATCCATCCCAAGTGGCACAAATATTGGACATAAATGTGTCCGAATTAGTTACCATACTATAGCTACTTAAACCGTCACTTGAACAAAAATATATGAAAGCAAGATTTACAAAAATAATCAAAAAATTACAAAAATGTAATAACACAGACAAAGAAATTTCTGACTTTCCCTCCTCCCAACAAGAAGATTAACCAGAATAATGAATGCTACTGAACGAGATACAAAAATAATAAGCTGGAACTGTAATGGGGTTTTCAGGCATCTTGAAGAACTCCAAGTTTTAATAGCTACATATAATCCATCTATTATATGCATACAAGAATCACATCTTCAGCCGCATCAAACATTAACTTTACCTTCGTATAATATAATATGTAAAAGTCTAAATGCTCAACCAAAAGCGCATGGCGGCGTTTTTATAGCCATACGGAAAGATATTACATACACGGAAATAAAACTCAACATTGACCACATTCAAACACTAGCAATACGCATTAATATAACACCTCCCGTCTCAATATGTACTATCTATATTCCTCAGTACACAAAAATAGAAGAAAGTACCTACACATCAATAATAAATAATCTCCCAACACCGTTCATATTCACCGGTGACTTCAATTCGCATGATGAGATTCTAGGTAGCAACAAAACTGATAGTAGAGAAAAACTATTAACTCGCATAATAGAGCAATATAACCTTTCCGTCCATAATACAAGCGAACCTACTCATTACAGTACCACGTACAGAACGTGGAGCACAATTGATTTTACGTTAAGTTCTAGTCAGATTGCCCATCTCATTGAGGTTCATCATCATGAAGACATGGGCGGCAGTGATCACTTTCCACAAATCATAAACATGAAAGCAAACATGGCCTCACATATAAGACGGCCAGCCCTGAATTTCAAAAAAGCAAATTGGGAAATGTTCCAGCAGCTAGGTCAGACCGAGGTAGACATTGATGACAGTAACACGGATACAATGGTTCGCTCATTTACCAACGGAATTCTAAAATGTTCCGAAATATCAATCCCGAGAAACAGGCCGTTATCCACAAACAAAGTTCTAGTACCGTGGTGGTCAGAAAAGTGCTCGCGAGCAATAAGGGAGAGAAGAAAGAGATTAAAACTGCTGAAACGATGCCCTACACTGGAAAACTATACAGCTTTTTAACAGGCTCGAACAACAACAAGATGGATACTGAAACAAGAAAAAAGGAGATCTTGGAACGAATACACGTCAACACTAACTTACAAAACACCGATTCATCAGTTATGGAAGAAAATACGAGCGTTATATAAACACGTTGACCTACCAATCCCTACAACGATATCAAGAAATAATCAGTTATATACAGACCCAGGACAAATTGCAGAAGAATTCGCATCGTTTTTTGCAAATATATCAAGTAATAATCAGATGACACCGACATCACTAGTAAACAAACAACGTTTAGCAAACGAACAACTTGACCTCAGCTCATCAAATTCAGAAACATATAATGCACCCATAAGTTTACACGAAATCCAAAATGCCATCCAGGGGACGAAAATATCTGCTTGTGGCGCCGACAGATTTCACATTTTGTTCTTGAAACACGACCGAGAATCAATAATTAACAAACTCATGCTGATATACAACCACGTATGGACTAATCAATCTTTTCCTCAGCAATGGAGAGAAGCTATTATAGTTCCCATACATAAAGCAAATAAAAACCCACTGAAACTAGACAACTATCGACCGATTTCACTGACATCCGTACTATGTAAAGTATTCGAAAAAATAGTAAATCGACGATTACTATGGGAATTAGAAAACAGAAATCTTATATCAACAACACAGTGTGGTTTCCGTCCATCGCGTTCAACCATAGATCAGTTATTCTACCTACAGTCAGAAATTTTAAAAAATTTCAACAAACGAATGCACACACTTGCAGTATTTTTTGATATAACAAAGGCATTCGATAGAATATGGAAAGAGAAATCGCTTACCATGCTATACAAGTGGGGATTCCGAGGAAATATAATGTACTTCATCAAAAACTTCTTATCGTCTCGTGTCTTTCGCGTTCGAATCGGCTCCATGCTTTCATCGGAAAAAACGTTGGACAATGGCGTCCCACAGGGCTCCGTCCTTAGTCCCACATTGTTCATCACCGCGATAAACGATCTAGTATCCATCATCCGTCCACTAATATCTTCGGCGCTGTTTGCTGATGATTTCACCATATTCATCGGTTGCAAAAATGTAGAAGCAAGAGCTGCACTACTGCAAAGGTCAGTAAACGAAGCCCAAAGATGGGCTTCACAAAATGGACTAGAGTTTTCAGCCGCGAAAACAACTTGCGTCCATTTCTGCAGATTACGGACATGTCAAAAATCGCTATCACTATCATTACAAAGCACAAGAATACCAAAATCTCCGACTGTTAAATATCTCGGCTTGTTGTTTGATCAAACCTTATCATGGAAACAACATGTACATCAATTAAAACAGTCCTGCTTAAAAAACTTAAACCTGTTGAAGAAACTATCCCACAGAACATTCGGTTCAGACAGACACACATTACTCAAAATATATCGTACTATTATTAGACCTCGCCTAGACTACGCAGCACCCATTTACGGTTCAGCTTGAAAATCGACACTGTGCTCGTTGGACTCGATACACCACACCGCCATCAGACTGGCGATCGGTGCATTTCGCACTAGTCCAATAAGCAGCATATTATGCGAAGCCAACGAATGGCCTTTAAACGTTCGTCGAGATTATTTAGCGGTGAAGTTTTTAATTTACCTAAGAAGTACAAATAATATCCCTGATGTTCTACTGACGCCTGAGGTCTTCTCGTACCGTTCTAGTCATTTAGCAGAACTTCTAAACAATCGCGCATATTTTGCTGCTGACACCAGAAATATTAATATACCGAACAATATCCTTCATAAAAGAATCTCCGCTCTTCCACCAACACATAATTCGGAAATACGGTGCAACGTAGTGTTGACCAACAGCTCAAAATCTGACATACTCTTGTCATATACGAACGCATTGAAAGAATACAGTGCATATGAAAAGTATTACACAGATGCTGCAAAAAATATCGAAGGTACTGGATGTTCCTTTGTACATCGCCAGCAAATCATCAGCTATGCGCTTCCAATGGAATTGTCGGTAATGTCGGCCGAATTAATTGCGATCAAATTAGCCATCGAATCCGCCATAGATCAGAATTACGATCGTATTATCGTATTCACAGACTCATTACAGGCCGTCAATGCGATTAATGAATGGCATGCTACCCTGAAAAACCCGATTGTTCAACAGATACATTACTTGGGTATTAGCTCGACTATGAACATAGTAATATGTTGGCTACCAGGACATTCAAAGATAAGTGGAAACACCACAGCCGACTTAGCTGCGAAACAAGCAATAGGGAAATCCACATTATTATCGGTTGCAGTCCCAAGGAAGGATCTTTACAAAGTTACGAAAACCCAGTTTCAGCTACAATGGAGCCGTTCCTGGGAAGAATTGTCGCTTGAAAATAAGCTGAGAAGAGTCAAGCCTACTACTGCGCCTTGGAACATCATCATGGCATCAAGACGTGATGACGTTGTATTAACAAGACTGCGCATCGGCCATACAGCACTAACGCACAAGCACCTTTTGGATCGTGCCGACGCTCCACTCTGCCAATACTGTGGCCAAGGTCCTTTAACAATAGAGCATATCCTTTCCGACTGCACCCAACATTCAATCTATCCCCATACTACTATCCAAACTGCCTTATCCGATGATCCCCATGAAATCAGAAAAACACTACTATCTTTCCTCAAGCAAAATAATATCTATAGCTTAATTTAATCATATCTTAATATTTGGTGTCTTTGGCCACAGTAGCAGTACACGGCACCACAAAAAAAAAAAAAGAAAAAAAAAGTTTAATAATATTTAAGAATAGCATTAATTACGGTTCTCTCGTTATTATAGTTAAAATGCATAATTATTACTCTAGGTATAATGAATGTGTTATATGTGCGTTGTGTCGTAATACGTCACCGGTTGGGCAGGGACGTGTTGTGCAGTGTGAGAGGTTTAAGAGAGAAGGTGGAAAGAGGAGGAAGTTTGCCGGTGTTGCTCTGGGTTGAGTAGAATAGCGATACGGTGGTTATGTGGTAGTGATGTATGTGAAGGAGGTGATAATAGTGTGACAGTGTGTGAGTGTATAATGTTGTATATATTTTCAATCAGTCGATTTATTTACGGTAGAGGAAGAAGGAACGGGCGTAAGAAACGCAATGATGTAGATGAGAGAGAAAAGCGTGAGCGTGATTCTGCATCAAGTGCATCAGTCACGCCGGAGACGTATCGATATTTTAAGGGATTTCTGGTGGTGTTGGTATTTCGTTCTCTTTTCCCGATGTTGATACATATTTCGCGTGATACTTGTCTATTGTTTACAGGGCGGCAGTCGTCTGTAATGTGTGTGGCAGTATGCGGAATTGTGCATATCTATTTAAAATGCAGCTGTGCGAAGGAGGCGCATTCACGTATATTTATGTGGACATATATATGACGGTATATGTGTGTATATATAGATGTAAAGTAATGTATATAGACTGTTATGTGTATCTGTTAAGTACGGTGATTAACAGTGTAACGTCGATAACCATGTTCCGAATTACAATATGCGACAGCTTAATTTTTAGCGAAATGTGACCAATTCACCCCCTCTATCCCGTTATTTAACTTTCCAGTAACGTTGTCTCCAACCTAATTATATATATATATATATATATATATATATATATATATATATATATATATATATATATTAAAAAAAAACGATTAAGGTGGAAGAATACGAATTAAATGAGTATAATATCCCGCTCATATGACTTCTTTAATCCAGTATTGCAGTAAACAAGTAAGAATTATAGTAGTATCAAAAAATGGACTGATAACGTGAACAGCGTATTAAATGTAAATAACACACTCCAAATTAATACGGAATTATTTCATGTGTTACACTTAAACATAAGAACTGTGAGACGTAACTGGGATGAATTTATAACTTACATTCACAGGTCATCTTTAAGTGTAATTGTATTAACTGAAATTAATATACATAAGTAAGGATGAATTAAATTTATATAATATAAATGGATTCACGAATATTGGACTACAAAGACCTATTGGGTATAACGGAGGAATACTTGTGTTTATTAATAATAAGTTTAGACATCATATTCGGGAAGTTAATAATAGGCCAAATATGGATCTGGTGATGATAGATATAGATATTTGCGAAAACAACCCTTTACGACTAATTGCTATATACAGATCACCGAGCAAAAACGTAGACGAATTTATAAACGAAACCGATTTACTTTTAAAATAATTAGGTAATAAAGATAATTTCCTGTTTTGTGGTGATTTTAATATCGATTTATTGCTTCATAATGCACAGGTTGAGAACTTTTTAAATGTAATTTATGGGGCAGGAGGAGTACAGTTAATAAATGGAATTACGAGAGAAGAAGAACGGATAGATAGAAGTACTCAATCATGTATAGACAACATATTTATTAAGTATAATACAAATGAAATTACCTCGGGAATTATTAATTCGAAAATATCGGATCATTACATCATCTGTTGTGTGTTTAGTATCTTGAACCGGAATTGTAAACATAATAGGAACTCTCTGAGATATGTTTTTGATGCAAAAAAGGTTGCAGAATAAGATAATTAATTATAACTGGAAGGAGGTAACTACTTCCTCAACGGTAGGAAATATGTATGAGCAGATACACTCAGTTTTTAAGGGCTTTTACAAAGAATGCAAGTTGAAAGTACGGGAGAGTAAAAAGTTGATTAAATACAATCCTAAAAATGAATGGATGAGCCAAAAAATAATCAATTTCATGAAAATCAGAGATCAGTACTTTAAACTTAGTAAAGGAAATAGAACCAATATTCGATATAAAAATTTATTTAGAAAATATCAAAATATAGTTACAACAGAAATAAGGAATGCAAAACAGAAATTTTACCAAAATCAAATAGTGAAGGCAAATAATGATAGTAAAAAAGTGTGGAATGTAATTAACAATATCGTTAATAAAAAAAACAAAACAACAATAGATGACTTCATTATAAAACATTTTGGGAATTCTGCAATAGTAGCTGATCAATTTAGTGACTACTTTATGCGTTCAGTAGAACAACATAGACACAAATGTCACATTCGGTTATTGAATACGAACTCTGATAATTTCATCTTGTCTTCCTTTTATATTCCACCTGCTAATAAATCCCAAATAGAAATAATAATTAACGATCTAAAAGTTTATAAGGCACCTGGATAGGATGAAATTAGGGTGCAAGATATTAAACATAACTCAAATATCTTTATTCCTATTTTGACTAACATGGTCAACTATTCCATAAAAGAAGCTAACACTCAAGACGGACTTGATAAGGTATTGTTAGACCGATATATAAAAAAGGAGTGAAAAATCAATTTGAAAATTACTGACCAATAACAATAACATCTGTAATAGCTAAAATCGTAGAACACTACATTGATAAACATTTAAGAAAGTATGTAGAAAAAAACAACTTACTATATGAAAATCAACACGGTTTTAGAGAAAAAAGATCCACGATAACATTATTGAGAACGATTGTAAATAATATTAATACAGGACTATCGATGGGGAATCAGATTTTAATTACATTTATTGACCTATCCAAAGCGTTTGATTTAGTTGATCATGAATTATTGATCAAGGACCTAGAAAGTCTGGGCATTAAAAATAATCAACTTAAGTGGTTTCGAAATTATATAACAAATAGAAAAAAGCATGGTCAAAATTGCAGGGAATAAAAGTAATGAAAAAGCTATTCAACATGGCGTAGGTCAGGGTACCGTATTGGCTCCTATGCTTTTTCTCATTTATACTAACTCGTTATGCAAGCATATTAAAAATGCGAAGGTATACGCTTTTGCTGATGATATTGCTTTATTAATTGAGCAGAAAAATTTAGAGATTACGGAAAAATTATTAAAAGAGGATGTAGATAATTTGAGTAAATAGGCACATGATAGGAAGTTATGTATAAATATAAACAAATCAAAAGTATTACACGTTCGGAATAATTCTAAACATAACACACGCGACCTACGAATTGTCCTTCATAATAACGATTGCCTTCATGAGCTTCATAAAAATATCAATACACATCTATGTTTCTGTCCACCATTAGAGAACATTCATGACATTAAATATCTAGGTATATATATTGATAAATCCTTGAACTGGAAAAAACACATTCAAAGTTTAAACTTGAAATTAAGACAGACAATTCAAGCTTTATGTAAAATAAAGCAGATACTATCACATCGAACTCTACGTATATACTATAATTCAATAATAATGTCTGGAATATTATATGGAATTCCAACATATTATGTGAGGCTAAGAAAACAGAAATAAATATAATAAATAAAATACAGAAGAGGTGTTTGAAACTTATACTCCCCCACTGGAAGAAAAACGACTCTGGATCAATTATGTGTGAAAGGAAAACGATGATATGTCTCCCCTAAGATATGTACTATTTCTATCATAGATTACTAGAATTTAATGTCAATAATATAAAATTACCATCCAGGGAAAAAATTCGGTTAACAAGAAACCAAAGTAATACATATTACATCTATCCCCGGGGGATAAATTTACGAATTGACAACACTGATGACTCAGTGCTAATCAAATTAATAAGTACAATCCCTAATCATATACTAGAGGGAAAAAAAATTGGTGCGTGGAAAAAAGAGGTGCAAAAATGATTGAAGGAATGGTGCAAAGACTGAATATCCAAGTCTCGTCCTTTATCTCATTACTATTTGATGGTTCTTTTCTGTTTACGGTTTTGTTAGTTTTTGACTTTGTCGTGTCCTTCCTGGATTTTAGGCTCTCACTGATCATGCTTTATTTCGATTATAAATATTAAGCTGTCTGCATATATTGGTATTCAGATGCGTATTACGCGGCATTTTTTATTTTTTTGGCATACATATATATGCTATTACTTTAATATAAATAATGCTAAGTCTGTTATTATTGTTAGTTTCGAAATAATTTAAGTTAGTTTTAATTTATTGTACTATATACCTATTATAATAAACGTTGATAAGAGTGTTGGGCACTCACACAACGGGCATATTTGCCCTGTGAGACCCACAACTTATTCTAAAAAAAAAAAAATGAAAGAACAGCAGTCAAGCTCGCGAAATCCGCCGGTCGAAGGCGGTAGTGTCTCCCCGGTGGAGATGTCACGGGCCCACCACGTGTCCAAATGAAACCTTTTATTAAGAAAAAACGTATGTATTCAAAAAAATCACAGACAAAGAGACGCGACCGCGTAATAAATGCGTAAGAGAAAAAGAAATGCGGTTTAGACTAGTAAAAAAATTATACAAAAAAACGAAATTTCGATCAATTATGGTGAATGCACGCCGAACTTAACAACGACTAGGGTAAAACAGTTACACGTGACGGCGTGGTCTCACGACAAAATTAACGAACGACCGTTCTTCCTTCGAGCAACGAATTAACTGTCAATCGGATTACAGTGCAACATGCACGTACGAAGATTTCGGTACCGGATGGGCTTTTACCGAACGGCATAGTCGAATCGCTGAAATTACCCGGTACCTTATCAATTAATATTATAACTGCCGAAGTTTCTAGAACATTTCTTATAATAATACCGCGTAAATTACCCTGCCTTTTATAATATTCTCTCGGCTTGACATTACTCGGCACATCGTATACAGCGATTCTTGCCGCACGTGCATATCATTGTCTTAGCTGCTGACCACTACCACCCAGACACTATAAAGTCTCTACCCCAGCGCGACCGTGTACTCGACGATCACGCCACTTATCTCGGGGATTTTTGGTATCGGCCAAAGAAGCAACCAAGACACGATAAAGCGGCGATGTAAAATATGTCGACGTCCGAGAAGCCGAGAATTAAAGAATAAATCGAAGAATAATTTCTAGCTGGAACGTCGAACAAAGGTAGCGCCAAAAGTTCCGAATCCGTATTAATATATATATATATATATATACATGTGTGTGTGTGTGTATAGGTAATGTACATATACACCAAAACGTATCGAGAATTTCTCATCTTAAGCAAGAAACAATTAGCATTAAAACCTAAATAATTTATCTTCAACTGAGAAATAAATCGAAGAATATTATTAAAACCGAAATGATCGATTTAAAAAACTAAAATGGAAATATACATATATTTTCCCATTTTCTTTCGAGCTGAAAGTAAATTATTTAGGTTTCTGATAGATTTCGAACGTTTAATACCAAAATTATCTTTAATAATATATTTTCCTTTATTTTTAGCTGAAAATGGGAAATTAACGAAAACGTTTTTAGTCTATTAATTTACGTTTATTTAGCTGTGGTGCTTATAATTACATTATTCTATTAACGGGATGTATGAATATGCTACATTTTATTTATGTTTTTTTTTATTAAATAACATATGGAGAACCCACAAGGCAACCGCCCGTCTGTAGGTTCTCATCACAGTTACAACGTTTATTTGTAATAAAGTTACAATCGATCATATACAATTAACCACTTAACTAACAAATGTGTCACAAAACAAAGGAAAAACGAACGTAATATAAATTTCCACTAAAAATAACAGCATAACGCATAATTCAAAATCTAAAAAAAATAAGGCAAAACATATTAGCAATTCGTATAGAAACCCAATGCAAGAAAAATGTAAAATAAAAAAATATATATATATAAATAACTGGGAAAAGATAAAAAAAGAAAAAATCACTTATCACATACTCCTTCCATCTATTTTAGTTGCAATCATTGTAGTTGCTCAACAGCCAATTTTTAATTTCTAAGAGGCAATATTTTTTATTCTTTATTTTTATAATATCCGTCGGAATTTTCCCTAACAAGTCAATCAGTACAGCGTCCTTTGTTCTATCAATATAATTATTTATACCTTTAGGCTTAATATATGTAATTTTTGACGAAGCTCTAGTTATCTTCACTATATTCCTAGTCTTAAGGTCGGGAGGGTTCACAGCTTATAATCATATAAAATAAATAAATAATACCTTAGTTTAGCCGGTAATTCTTCCATTTCCTTCCACCAATTAAGGTTACCCCTTCTTTGACATAAATCCTTTCTTACTATGAGTTTTAAGCTTTTTTCGTTTCTTTTAATTTTTATTGAAAGTGGTTTATCTGTGCTGCGTTCGTATATTTGCTGATTTTATCGGTGAGATCGTTCATTTTACCTCTATTGTATATAATTTCGTCTATTTTATTTTATCGATAAAGCGGATTCGTATTATTATTCTTATCAGTTTTTACTTTTATTATTATTAGTAGTATTAGCTTCATCGCTGATATCGCTAATCGTTAATTTCCTCTCAGTTGTTGAATTCAATGCCAGACGCGTCCGACGGGGGAGGTAAGCCTCCCCCGACTAATTCCCGCTCTTCTACCAAAACTGCTTCCGATGTAACAAAATCATCGAATAAAATTAAATCATCTGTTAATCATTCTTCACCGTCTTCTTCTAAATCTGTTTCCACTGCTTCTCTTAATAATAACTCGCAGACAGTGTCCCCGACTGTTGAACAAACAGTCATGGACACTTCATCTGTACATAACATTCCGTCTAACCCTACTAATACCGATAATCAAATGAAGGCTACCTCCTCTTTAAACGTATTTCCAAACAACTACGAAGGCCAGATCGTTGTTCTTGTTGAGAGCCTGGAAGACAAGAATATTGCCTATCTCCACCCCATGTCTTTGGCCAGAATGTTTTGTAGAAAAATTAATGGTCTCTCCTCCATTTCTAGGTCAGGAAAAAACTTGGTAAAATTAATTTTCACGTCTGTTATCGAAGCCAACAATTTCATCCTTTCGGAAGAATTACACAAAGAATTAAAAATTCGATCATTCATCCCGCAATCTCTGCTATTTCCACTTGGTGTAGTCCGTGACGTTCCGTCCAATATTTCTGTTGACGAACTATTGTCCAATTGTTCATCGGAGGTACCCATCTCTAGTATTCGTAGGTTGCAGAAAAGGTCCCTCGATAAAGATAATTCCTTTACTCCTATTCCCGTAATAGAAGTTAAGTTTCAGGGCTCCTTCCTTCCTTCCCACATCTGCTTCTATGATTCTTATCGTGTTAAGGTTGAGCCTTTGATCCGTAGACCCAAATTGTGCCGCAATTGCCTTCGCTTTGGGCACTTCAGCGCTTCTTGTCGTAGCAAAACCATTTGTTCTTTGTGTGAGGGTGGTCATTCATCTTCGGAATGCACCGTTACGCAACAAAGTGGGCCTTCTTCCTATCTTTGCGTCCACTGTGGAGAGAATCATTCCGCTTTGGACCCCAACTGTCAAGTCTTTAAAGAACAAGTCAAAATTCAAAAAATAATTAGCTTGCAAAATGTCTCATATTCCGAGGCAAAAAATATCTGCCAAGCCAAGTTAGTGTCTCCAGCCTTTTCTTTTGCCGAAATTTCAAATTCTTCAAACTTCCCCGCTTTGGCGAATTCCTCTCCTGCCATCCCTAAGAGGAAACGTCAGAAAGGCTCCAGCAGTTCGTCTTCCTCCTATATCAGGCTTCCTACGCAAAGGCACTTTTCCAACTCTGCGTCTCCTAATCCCTTGAACAAATATTATTCAAGTTTAACGCTCAATGCTGGCACTAAAGGTTATCGTTATAGTGCTCCGAAGGTCTCCAATCCCCCTACAGTATCTCCCTCTGTTCTCGTCAACAATGTAAAGGCTCCAGCAGCCAATAATGTTTCCTTCAGTGACTCCGCCCTCCTCCTCCTTTCAACCCTATAGCTGCTACACTACGAACCGCCCTTGGCAGACTGGACATTCCCAATTTAGAAGATAAATTATAGGCTTTATGTCAGATTTTACAATCATAGATATTGAAGCAGAATTACTTCCACTTCTTCCAGTCCATTATACGGTTTGCTCCTCCTTTTGTCTTTCTGTTTCTATTTTTATCCTCTTAAATGATGCTATTGATTTCTTCATTCACCTCAGTCTCAATGCAATTTTTCATAGTGCGCCTCATCGCTTGCCGCTTTCTCGGCTGTTCACACATAATAAGTTATATTTTTTACCCTACGTCTTTCTTGTCAACTTTTTTCTAGCGTTCCTTCGGTGTTGCTTGCCTCCTTTAACTAGGTTGGTTGATAGCATACCAGGACCTATTTGCAAGGATTTATTTGAGCGATGGGAGCTTTCTATTTTTATTTCCTTTTGTAATTTTCTCTTAGCGTTCCTTGGGTGTTGCTTGCCTCCTTTAACTAGGTTGGTTGATAGCATACCAGGACCCATTTGCAAGGATTTATTTGAGCGATGGGAGCTTTCTATTTTTATTTCCTTTTATAATTTTCTTTTAGCGTTCCTTGGGTGTTGCTTGCCTCCTTTAACTAGGTTGGTTGATAGCATACCAGGACCCATTCGCAAGGATTTATTTGAGCGATGGAAGCTTCTTGTTCCTTTTCTAAAATTTTACACAGCGTTCCTTTGGTGTTGCTTGCCTCTTTTAATTAAGTTGGTTGATAGCATACAAGGTCCCAGACGCAATGATTGCTTTGAGCGATGGGTGCTGTTATATTATGCCTACTGGCATGTCTATTGTAATATTCTTCTGCGACACCGGCCTCATTATAATTTACTCGAGCGGTGGATCTTTTCACCTTTGCCTACACTTCCCATAAATCTTTCCCCAGTTGCGTTATTCTGTGGCGAACACCTTCTCTCTTTTCTCATTTCCTATTGTCCCAATCTTCCTCTACTACTGCTTCAGCCTTCTAAGTTTTTTCTTCTCTTCTTACTCTCCTCTCTTCAATCTTCCATTTTATTCCCTAAGTTGATGGCCAATAACTTGGTTCCCTACAATGTTTCCGAAACTTAAAATCCTTCAGTGGAACTGCCGAAGCCTTAGGGCTAACAAACCCTCTCTTGAGAGGCTGTTAGATCAACATAATATTAATATTGCTTTGCTTTCTGAAACATGGCTAAAAAGCTCATCTGACCTTCATTTCAAGGGATTCTCCCTTATTAGTTCTAACCGCGTGGACGGTTATGGAGGCGCAGCTATCCTAATTAGAAATGACATCGTATTTCTTACTCATAACAACTTCCAACCGTCCTTTCCTCCCAACCCTCCTTTCCCCAATCTAGTTCACGTTTCAATTCCTAATGATTCTGGTAACCCACTTAACATCATCACCGCTTATTTCCCTCCTAATTTTGATTTACGCGATTTTCCGTTTCCTACTTTCATTAACTCTCTTTCGACTCCCTTTATTATAGGCGGAGACTGGAATGCTCACTCACCTTTCTGGGGTTGCACTAACTATAATAATAATGGTGCAATCCTAGAAAATGTCATTCTTCAAAATGATCTATTTCTCTTTAATGACGGTACACCCACCTGTGTCAGCAACCCTCTAGCTCCTAGTTCCATTGATCTATCTTTTACATCTCCCAATCTTGGTTTTAGCTGCTCATGGAACACTCTGGATGGAACTTTTGGAAGCGACCATGTTCCCATCATCATTTCCTTAAATCAGTTTTCTCATTCTACTCTGAATAATCCTACTCAATCTCATAGATGGGTTCTCTCTAAGATAGACTGGCCCATCTTTCGTTCCTACGTTGACTCTTCACTGTCTCTAATTCCTTCGCATTTAAATCCATCTTCTCAATACGACCTTTTTATGGAATCTATTTCCAACGCCTTAACTCTTTCTTCTCCTCCTGCTCAGCTTCCTACACATAAAAGGTCCAAATTTGTTTCCTCTGTGTGGTGGAACCAAGAGTGCAAAGTTGCCTTTGATCGAAGTTTATCTACCTTTAGAACATTCCGTTCCTGTCCTAATCTCTCCAATTTTCTCGCTCACAAAAGTGCCAATGCCAAAGCTAGGTATACTCTTAAAACGGCAAAAAAGAACTCGTGGAGAAATTTCTGCTCCGCTTTCTCCCGTTCCACTCCTCTCACTCACATTTGGAAAATGGCGAAGACTTTCAAATCTTCTTCAGCTCAACATCTTTCAAATCATATCCTGTCTCCGGACAAATTAATTCCATTTATGAATTCCTTAGCTCCTTGTTACGTTCCTAGCTTCCAAGAATCCTGTCGCATCCCGGTTCCCCTCACCTCCTCTCATTTCCTACTCACTCCTTTTGCCTACACTGAATTGGAAGCTGCCTTACGTAATTCTTCTAATTCTTCTCCTGGTAAAGACGAAATTCCCTTTCTCGTACTAAAAAGTCTCTCTGATTCCGCTCTTCGTTTCCTCTTAAATTTATTCAATTCATTTCTCTCGTCTGGTTCTACTCCATCTGTTTGGAATATTTTCATTGTTGTCCCGATCCCAAAACCTAACTCCTCCTCTCTTCGACCAATCTCACTTGCTCCCTGTGCCAGAAAGCTGTTTGAAAGTATAATTAATAGACGGCTAATTTGGTGGCTTGAGCACAATAAAGTATTGCCAAATAATATGTTTGGATTTCGCCCTGGACGCGGCCCTCCCGATTGTATCAGTACTTTCTTGTCAGATGTGTATTTATCTTTTATCAACAAAAAATTCCTCATTGCTTCCTTCGTCGATGTCTCTGCTGCCTTCGATAATGTCCACCTTCCCACCCTATTCGATTCCATGCTCTCCTTGAATATTCCACCCTTCTTCTCTGCTCTTGTCATTAGCCTTTTCCAATCTAGGACTATCTTTCTCTCTTCTCCGCTCGAACCTATTTCTAGACTGGTCTTTCGTGGACTACCGCAGGGCTCTTGTCTAAGTCCAACCCTTTTTAACATTTACCTTATAAAAACTGCTTCTCTGTCAACAATCTCCTCTTCCCTTTTTTTTGCTGACGACATCCTCATTTACTCCACCCATCGTAGTATCTCCACCGCTAATTCCAAGCTGCAACATTACTTAACGATTTTGGAAAGCGCTTTATCTAATATTCATCTGTCTATCTCTCCAACGAAATCCTCTGCTGTTGTCTTTACTCTTCGTCCTTTTGACCCCTACTTAGTTAGTCTTTCCTTAAATAGTAATCCGATCCCCCTGGCTAACCATTTCCGTTACTTAGGAGTATTTTTGGATAGCCGTCTTTCGTTCCACAAGCATATTAACTATATATACGTGTCATCACTAAAAAGGCTCAACCTTATTAAGTCCCTTTCACATACGAACTGGGGAGGTGATCCGTGCATTTTGCTCATGTTCTACAAATCCTGTATCCGTTCTATTCTAGATTATTGCTGTTTTATTTATGGTAACTCTTCCAGGTCTTTGCTCTCCAAGCTCGATCGCGTCCAAAATACTTGCCTCCGCCTCTGTCTTGGAGCTCAGAAATCTTCTCCTATCCCTGCTATTCAAGCGGAAACCCACATTCCTCCACTCTTTATTCGGCGTTCCTATTTGGGCTACCGCTTCCTTATTAAACGTCTTCCTATCTCCTCTTCCTCACTTATTCCTTCTTATTCCCTCATTCTACAGGATTGGCGATTTAGTGCCAATAAAACACCAATTCTGTCTCTTATTTCTACTCGACTCCTTCAATTTTTACCATACATTCACACTTGCGATAAGCTCCCATATTTTTCTTTTAACTTTTCCTCCTTTCTTCATCCAATTAATTGCTTTTACTCTTCTGCTCCCCCTACAGCCGTTCTGCATCACGCCGTTAGATCGGAATTTTTACATACCTTAAACTCCCACTATTCTAACCACGTTACAATCTACTCAGACGGTTCCAAGAGCCCAAGTGGAGTTAGTGCAGCCTTTCTTTGTCCTTCATTAAATCACTCTGAGTCCTTTAAACTTCCTTCCTTCTGTTCGACTTTCTGTGCCGAGTCTATTGCTATCCTCCATGCACTTTTCTTCATCAGATCTTCGAAGGTCTCTCATAATTTCCTTATTCTATCAGACTCTCAAAGCGTGCTACAGGCTGTTGCATCTCCTCTGCCTCCCCACTCTACTGATTATGTAATCCTTTTTATACGTTCCTTGATCCATGACCTCTTTCTTTTTTGTGCAGTCGAGGTTAATTTCCTTTGGATCCCTAGCCATTCTGGAATAGAAGGAAATGAGTCAGTTGACTTATTAGCTCGGCGAGCTTCTTCTTCCGGCAGGTTCCTTACTACTTTTCCATCCGTCAATATTAATCTTCTGTCCTCTGCAGCGCACAACCAATTATGGTTTAACTCCTACTACTCTTCATTCTCAAACCCGGATTCCTTTTACTTGTCCATCCAGCCTTCTCTTCCTTTCTGTTCCTGGTTTCTTGACTTCCCTTTTATGCGTCGCTCCAGCATCTCGGCAATATGCCGCCTCCGCTTTGGGCACAGCTGGCTTCCCTCGTCGCTTTTCCGATTCTCTCTCGCAGCATCTCCGTATTGTCCTTTACATCCTCTTAACAGTCAACATGTATGTGATCCTGATCACATAATGTTCGAATGTTCATCACTTTCATCTGAACAATCTTCCTTTTACTCCTCTCTCTTATCAAACAATGTTCCTACTCCCTATTGTGCTGCATTTATTCTTTCCCTTCCTTCTCCTTCTGTCATCCAGGCGCTTGATACATTCTTGTTGAATGTTTCACGCCTCATAAAAATCTGATTTTTTCTCTATTCCCATTTCTTGGGCTAATGTCCTCGCTGACGAACCCATAGTAAATATTAAAAAAAAAAAAAAAAAAAAAAAAAAAAAAAGCTTTTTTATGAATAGCATTTATTTTTTTATGTTCAGATTTCTTTGCTCCTCCCCATGCTTGAATAGCGTAAGATATCCTTGATGTTATCAGAGCATTATAGTATTGTTTTAGAATTTTTGGCGGTAACAATGGTCTGAGTCTATAAATCGCCGGTAAGGATTGCCTGATCATTTTTATTAGTTCCAATATATGCTGTTTCCAACTTACCGTATTATCAATTGTTACCCCTAAGTGTTTGATTTTTTGCACATTTTGTAACATCATACAATCATCACTACAATAATTAGAGTTATTCGCATGACTACAATTGTGACATTTGATTAGAACTTTTGGAATGAAAGTCCTGTAACGGCTCGGTGTTCTTATGTACATCATTTTGGATTTATCCGTATTAATCGAAAAGCCTCGACTATGCGCCCAAATTACAAAAGAGTTTAAATCTTTTTGCAGTAAGTCCTCCGCTTTTTGTATGTCAGAATTTTCCATCACCAACGCAATATCATCAGCGAAAGCAAATACTTTCGCGTATTTTATATATCTATAGAGTGAATTTGTATATATCAGAAATAATAAAGGTGCCAGTATTGTTCCTTGTCCTACGCCCGCGGTTAAATCCCACTCGGTATTGAAACTATCATTTATTTTTACCCTTAACTTCCGATTTTTTAAATAGTCCGCAAACCACTTGTTTTGATTGTTAGCAATGCCGATGTTCCGCAGTTCACTTATTAATTTATCATGGCTGACAGTATCAAAAGCTTTATTTAGATCGATGAAAATCACTAAAAATTGATTACCTTTGGCTAGACCTTCGTATATATTGTTAACGAAAATTTTTAGCAACTCTGCTGTCGATTTCTTTTTCCTGAAGCCAAATTGCAGTGGGTATAGAATTTCATTTCTCTCTAGGTAATCTCTTAAATGGTTGGCAATATAGTGTTCCACTATTTTAGCAATTACCGAGATGATAGTAATTGGCCTATAGTTAGAGCAATCAATACAGTTCCCTTTTTTGTATACTGGCCGCACTATGCCTACTTTAAGCAAGTCTGGCACTTTCCCTCTTTTAACTGATTGATTTATTAAATTAACTAATAAAGGTCCTATCGATCCAATATGCCTTTTAATATCTACAATCCTAATCCCATCGTATCCCGGTGCTTTATTGTCTTTTATTTTATTTACTACTTCTCTAATCTCGTTTTCACTAATTTTCGAAATAAAAAAGGTCACCTTGTTTAAATAGTTAGCTTGTATCTCATTTGTTATTAAATTACATCTATGACAGCATGTAACAGGATTCGATATATATTGGTTTAAGAATTTATCTGGAATGTCTTTCGACTTACCAAAATGTTTATTAATGATGTCATCTATTGTACTACTATTACAACCGTTAATAATAGCATTTATTACTCTCCATGTTTTCTTAGTGTTTGTAGCGTCATGTAGAATAAGTGACTTATAAATACTTCCCTTTCGCCTCTCTAATTTCTTTTTTAACATAATTCCTGTATTTAACATATCTAGTTCTATATTTATTATTAGATCTTTGATTCTTCCACTTTTTATAATACCTATCTCTTTCCTTAATTCTTTTTAATATCTCCATATTCATCCATTTTTTTATTGGCTACTCCCGTGTTTTATTTCTCTCAATAAATATAGACAACGTATAAAATTCCGTCAGTTTTTTATATATTAAGTCGTATATCTCGCCAGGATCATCTAGAATTGCGTAATCTTTCCATCTAAAATTGCTTATTTTATTGTATAAAAGTTTCTCGTTAATTTTCATGTTAGTATTTCTGTTACCAGAATCCCAAGAGCTATACTGAGTTTCAAAAGCACAGCATATAATATAATGGTCAGATAATGCTGAATTAACCACACTTGACCCCCAAGTATATAATTGCATTTTAATCTAACGAAGTAGTTGTCGATGCATGTACTTACTAATTTACTTTTCCTAATCTGCTCTCTGGTTGGTAGGTTAATTAATCCGAAGCCTCCATAACTCGCAATAGTGTTTAAAAATTTCGCAGTCGCTCCAGCGGGACGTAACGTATCAAAATTGAAGTCCCCCACGACTATTAGATCAGCATCTACATCAATGGATTTTAATAGCTTGTCAAATTCTCTAATGAAATCGTTGCTTTGTTTACTTGGCGATCGATACACTGCAATGAGGTGCATTATTTTCCCATCATTAAAGTGAATCGATCCAGATATATAGTCAAAACATTCATTGTCAGATTTACCTAATGTATACTTAAATTTTTGATTCACAAATAAGAGTATTCCTCCATTATATTTCCTCGGTTTACCTAATGCGAATTTCTCAAAACCTTGTATGTTATATAAGTGCAGTTCATAATTCGATATATTTATTTCTGTTAGGACTATCATATCAAACTTACAATTACCTAATATAGCCTCAAATTCATCCCAATTTTTACGAACATTTCTAATATTTAAGTGCATAAATTTCATCGGTTGACTATTGTAATTACCGTTTGTTATTGCCTGTCTACAATTTGAAAGATTATTTTTACAGTTCAAGTCCCATTCATCCAAATCTTTATATTTTTTGCATTCAACAAAATCAAATTTATGACCCGCCATCATAAGGTTTTAGAATACAAATTGCTTTACAGTAATTATAAATGACTAAAATTAAATATATACGTATAAAAGCGCGCTTAAATCTCATATTAACATAAACGCTGCAAATCCTCATTGCTTCTTACGTTTATAGCACGCTCCTTTTCTTCTTTCCTGATGAAGATTTTACCTCTGTTGACCCAAACAAATTTATAATTGAGTATTTTTGCTTTTTGTTTTGCTTCATATAGAAGATTTCTGTAAAATCTCGATAAATTTTCATTCACGTAAATTTTTAGGGCACTATTGTCGTTTTTTTGTTATGTCTTTATCATACACTACCGTTTTTTTCCTCATTTCTAAAAATCGATCTGCTAAAGTACGTCCAACTTTAACAATAATCGGTTTCGGTAACTGGGTATTACGCGTCGGTAAACGGTGCGCTGCCACTATGTTATCACATGTAATATTTACATTCAACTTCCCGCCAATCGCTGTAATAATATCGGGTAGCTGTTCATCGGGGTATTCCGAAACACCGTGCAATTCGATGTTATCTCGGCGACCGTATTGTTCAAGTTTATGTACGATACTATACAACTCAGTGATCTGCCCATCCTTCTTAACCAGCTCATCTTTTAAGCTTCTTATTTCGTCTCGCAATGACTTATTAATGTTTACAATTTCCTCATACTGATTTCCAATGAAATTCATCGAAACTTTTAAGTCCTGTATGTCCTTACGCAACACATCTATGCCCTGAGCAAAGGACATGGAGGACGATTCTCCATCTGAATCTGTTTGCAGGAGATCCTCTTTTGATGCAGGAATATTGACATTCGGTTTTTTATTTTTATTTTTAGTAGGTGGCTGGTCACTTCCATCGCTTGACTCATGCCGACTCTTTCCTTTTAGATTTAATATGAGCGGAGGAACTGATTTTTTGTTGCTTGGCATATTACTGTTTACGCGTTGTCGCTAGAATAGTAAATAATACTATTAACGGTAACAATATTATCAGAACTGATAAATTCACTCTTACCTTATCATATACTGCTAAACTCTATTACAAACGAACGCAACACTACACAACTTCACTTTGAACAATAACTTAAATATTTCAATAAATAAACCGACATTAAAATTTAAAAAGAAATAAATGAAAGCATAAAAAAAAAACTTTAAGTTGAAAATTAATACAAAAGAATTTACTTTAGAACACGACTAAATATAAAAATTCCAAAATAGGGCTTAGAATGAAAATGTCATAAAAAGTACATTCGAAAAACATATATGATATACATTTTTAAGTCGATGATGCTTCTATGGAATGTTAAATTTAGTGGAACGTCATATACCGGTGTACACTATATGAAGGGGAAGGCATGAAAAACAGGTTCGCCTCAAAAGTTAAACTAAAAAGTAAAAAATATACTTTGGTTACTGAGCCAACACACAACAAATATGCACTATTTCATTAAGTAGTTCATTTTCATTTTCGATTCGCTTGACGTAAAATTCGTGACCAACTTCTCATAGTATTTTACGATTTTACAACGCAACGGTAATCTTAGCCAGAATGGCGTTCTGAGTATGTAACGTAACTTAAAATTTTTCTAATTGGCATTTTTGAAAATTTTAAACTGAACAATTTTGGTCGTAAAATAGTCTCGTCAGTTTCATTATACGGGCAAACCGAAATAATCTTTTCGGCAAAGCTGGTTTTTAAGGAATAAAATTTTACGAACCGCCAATTTAAAAAGTAAATGAATTTCAATTTTCTCTGGTTAGCATTTGCGGAAGATTTAAATGAAATTCAACAGTCGACTGAGAAACGTTCGAAATGTTAGCGAATAAAAAAAAATTATTTCCTAAATATATTGATTTTAAGTAATCAGAGAGGGAAAGGGAAGAGCAAACCAGCTCCGTAAACAGCCAATTCAGTATAAAATGTCCCCTAATAACGAGAACGTGTTAAAAGAACATGGTTAATGTATTCCAAAAAAAAGGCGGGTAACTCACTTTTTCAGAGTTTCGAAAAATTTAAATCAGGAATATATTTATTACAAACAATTGGTTCGGAAAAAATGTAAAAAAGGAAAAAAAAACTTTCATAATTTCTTAATGAAAATTTTGATAAGTAAAGGAACAGAATGAAAACGATTAATATATTCTTAACTGACAATTAGAAAAAAAACTTTTTTTTTTTTTTAATTGAATGCGCCCGTGCGAGTCTTTTACATATTTAAAAAAAAAGGTCCAACTCTTCGTAATCAAAGCTCTTCTTCCCTTACGTGAGTAGGATATTTACGATCGAAATAACAAGTTTTTAGTTCTTCCGCATCAGAGCGGGTTTTCTTGATATTCTATGTACATGCTATTCTTTCTACTTCCTTAACTCTTCACCACCAACACACTGGGATCCCTCAAATATCAGAAACAGTAAAAAGACAAATAATGGAACAGTGGAAACAAGAACACATCTCCACCCCGTCCCACCGCGCGAATATAAAGAAATCCGTAGAGCCAGGGTGCCCCCCCCCTGGGGGGACCTTACGAGTTTATTATCGCGCGCTCAACCGTTTACGCCTGGACCACACGCGACTATCCCACGACTACCTGTTGGAAGGCGCTCACCCTCCAACCACGTATCCTTTCTGTCGCGCACAAGAGCCACCGGCGGTTGAGCACATTCTCATAAATTGCCCTGCATTCCAATCCTCCAGAACGAGACACGGATTTGATAACCTCAGCCATGTTCTCTCAAACTCAGAAGCGAACCAAAGTGCAGTCTTCCAGTTCGTCAGGGACAGTGGATTAGGGGCACTCCTGTAACCGGAGACTCTCGGACCGTAGTAGTCTAGATATTATACACGACCCGGGGTCTAACCAAGGTTTGAAAAATTAATAAAAAAAAAAAAAAAAATTATCTCGATATTTTGCTTTATGTTCTTTAATTTTTTTATTTTCACCTCTCCTTCGACTTCCCGCATTTACGCTTTATTATATCTTTTTATATTTTCTGTTCGTTTCATGAGTTCGTCGTTCTTTATATTATTTTTAGAGCTCAAAAGTTTTATAGTAATTTAAAGCGTATAATGTAGACGCTGGCGACAGTTGTAAATTCTCACAAGGCTTTCATACATCGTGCGAGTTTTAACTAATTCATAAAGAACTTCATACGAAGGACGAGGGATTTCGGCTGATACTACTTTGTCAATATCGCCCGGATCTTGGAATTTCCTATCATCCGCTAAAGTTAAAAGGAAACTAATACGAGGTAAAGCTCGTTATTGAAACTTTACTGCTTACAGAAACGGAAAATACTCGTATTCCTCGGATATTAAGTAGTCGTAAAATACTCGTGACTTTTACATGGAACACTCCCACTACAATAGCAGATGTATTATTTGCCGTTTTCCAGGAACGAATGCTGCCTTTTGTTTCCAGCCATCGCTGCATTTCAGGTGAAAGTTACAAATTCTTCAATTTTATTGCTAGTGAAATAGTAATTTTGCACCATGTTGCAAAAACTGCCAGTAATTGATGAAAGTAAAATGACGATTCTACCCGTTACGGGATTTTCTTTTTTAGCGCTAACTTGTAACGCGCTATCCGTTAAATCTGCGTATGTTTCTGCTCAAGGTTTCGCTTGCTCCCTTCAAATAAATTTTAATCCGTCCTGTTTCGTGCATTAATAATCGGATTAAAAATGGCCGTTTTGTATTATAACGATCCCAATACAACATGAATTCTTGTATGGTCAGAGTTTTAGGAATGTTAGTTCTGTGCAAATCTTCAGTTGATACTTCGGTATGCCAATCCGATCTTCCACAAGGCCGAAGTAAATGATAATAGCGCATTTAACTGCAGTGCATACTATCTTAATCAATATTTTTCAAATCACCGACTTTTTGATCAACTGCTACATCCGATCAAAAGGAGATGTTGCACCGACTGTTTCAAATACTGCAGCGATTTCAAAAGCGGCCAGATTATTATAACGTTGAGAGTCTCTGACGATGGTTCGTGGTAAAACCTATTCAGCAAACATGCTTGCGGACGGCTTTAAACGCCATTTGTTTTTTTGATTTTTCCTTGTATACTTTTCTATGACTACGCGTATCGATTATTATGTGTCTATGTAGTAAACTACTCAAAATATTCGGTACATCATTTTGACATTCTAATTTCATTAGTTTTAATCAAACCGGAAATATACCGCTAACCATAGTAATAATTTTTTTAATTTCGCTCATACAACAGAAAAATTCGGTGATCGCCTATACCGCAAATCATACCAACTAGGAGTCAGCTTTTCGTTTCTTCGAAACGAACAAAAGATAATGCACTTATTTTCTTACTTTTTTGTCAAGATACGTATGGATTAGAGGTCACATCTTAAATTTTAATTTGGTGCGAAGCAGAATGAATAAAGGGAACTAAAACAAGAACAACGGACAAGGCAGGGAACGGATTATTATAGCGGTATGTATTCTGGCTGAAATTTTTGATCGGTTGATTAGGCTCTTGCTCTTAGTTACCGGGGGGGGGGGGGCATTTCAAAACTTGTATCCTGTATTTTTTTTACCTTTAAAGTATAGAACCGAACAAAGCGGATAAATTTCTTTCAATTCACCTGTAAAGAACAGATCTCTGCATGGTTAATATTTGAAATATTTTCTACCGAGCAGTTTCATTTCTTTGTTATACGATGTGATTTTACCTCAGACTCGCCACACTATATAAAGGCTACTTTACTTTTATATATTTATGCGAAAAAGTATTTTCGGTGAATCGTTTAACCTGGTCTAATAATAAAAAAACAACCTGTAATAACGCGAACAATACTTTGTTCTTAAATATTAATACCACCCGGCTTGTTTTCTAGATCCCTAATCATGGTGTTAATTATTTTTATTTATAATTACATCATGAGTTTGGGATTTAAAAAAATGTCGGTGGCGATTATTAATATTTAATAAAAAAATATTACTCGTGTTATGCGTCTCGTCGGTGTCAAGATCGGTTGTGTTTTGTGTATTATCTTTGTGATAAGAATATTTCGCTAAACGTGGATATACAAACTACTGGTAATAATTTATTCTGCTTTGCTTGTTTACGTAATATCAATGTGATTGCTTGTGCCATATGTTCAGAAGTTTTCGACGACAATGATATACTGTAATAAATACTTTGATTACTTATGTTCGGGGATTACGATTAATACTTACAAAAAAGACAGGGATGAAAATAGAATGACCGTAAAATGTCTTTCTTGTAAAGGTATCTTGGACTGTAGCAGGAAATTGTCTGATAATCATTCTCTAAGAAACAGGTGTTGGCGATCGTGCCGGTTCACATGATCAATTGAAATCTTTAATGGATCTTATAGAAGTTAAATTAAATACATTGACGTCAAAAGTAATTAATTTATTACGGTTAAATAAAGAAAAAGATAATATTATTCGTCAATTAAATTTAAGAATTACTGAAATGGATCAGTATAGTAGACGTAAGAATGTTGAATTACATGGAGGATAATGAAAGCATAAGGGAGATTGTGATAAAAACAGCAGAAAAAGCAGGCATTAAAATAGCACTTGACGATATCAAAGCGGTACATAGATTACCTACGAAAATTTCAAATAGAATCTCGCCAATAATATCTAAAACAAACAAAAAAATTTCTGATCACTTTAAAATGAAGAAGAGTACAAATATAAGGAACAAAGATGTGCTCGATGAGTTCCACGGTGATAATCCGGTATTCGCCTTTACAGCTCATACGAAAAGAATATATACTGACTAGCGCGAACAAAAGGAAAATAGGCTAGCTATAGATTTATATATATATATATATATATATATATATATATATGGTTACGTAATAGACATGTCATGATGCGGAAAGAAGACATTTCGGTAATCTATCGCGTCAGAGATGAGGAGGATCTGAAAGAAAAGGGTTTGATACGGTAGACCATAGATTGCTACTAAACAAATTGTATGCTTGTGGTTTTCGCGGTAATATATACAATTGGTTTAGAACAGAGTTTCCCAATTTTTTATTCGTCGAGCCTCCCCGAATTATAAATAACATTTTTATGCCCCTCTTAATTTTATCATTAAAAAAAAGAACCATATTGTTTTAATAAAACTTATTTATTTTAATTATAAGTTGTAGAAAATAAACTTTAACCAAATGTAAAACGTTTTTTATCGAAATAATTTATTATAATTAAAGTACTAATGAGATACTTGAGCTTGCATATTCGGCACCAGTTGGTTGATTCTAGGTTCAGTTTCTGTCAGAGCTATCGTCAGGTAGCTAGTAACGGCAAGACGATTTCGCTGCTTAGTTTTAATTAAAACCAGAGCTGAAAACCCTGCTTCACATAAGTAAGTCGAAGAAAAAGAAACAAGTATTCTCAAAGCAAGAGAGGCAACTTTCGAATTAACAAGGAATCGTTTGATCCAAAATTTCTCCAATGTCAAGAGATGGAAGTCATCTTTCGTTGTCGAATCGGCCTTCATTTCTCGAAATTCTTTCTGAACTTGTTCTGATAATTATAAGACATCAACAAAAAATCGCGGTTTCTGGTCATGTGACATATTGGCGACTCTGAATTAATGTCTCGATAGTATCGGTGAAATTTGTTTTCCAGCGCTTGCAAATAAGTTTGTATTTCGACTTTCAAATCTTCGTCGGGTTTTTTGATTTTTAATTGCTTCGAATAGTCGAGAAAAAGATATTATTACATTTTCAGCAGACACCTTGTGATTCCAAAGTTGAAGCTTTGATAATAATGATAGTTACTTATTACAGTGCCGTTTCTGCCTTGAAGCTTCAAGTTTAGCTGATTGAAGGCATCAAATATATCAGTTAAATAGGTCACAAACTCCATTGAAATTGTTCATTGTTGAACATTTGCAAAAAATCTTTTTTCTTCTTTGAACTCGAGAAAGAGGATGACCTCTTCTTTCAATTCATAAAGGCGAGCCAACATGTTGCTCTTAGACAACCGGCGTACTTCTTTGTGGAATAGGACTCTGTGATCAAAATCAAGATCCTCGCAAAGCAAACTAAATAATCGACTGTTCAAAGCGCTGCTCTCGATGTAGTTTACGATCTTTATAGCGAAGTCCAAAGTCTGGCGTAATTTCTGTGGCAATGTTTTGGAAGACAAAGCTTGTCGATGAATAAAACAATTAGTATACACTATCGCGGTATTCTTTTCCTTGAGCTTTTGAGCTAAGCTTGATCGTACACCTATCATTGCAGGGACGCCATCTGCGCAAAGTCCAATGAGTTTATTCCAATCCAAATAATTTTTTTTTCGATGAAATCAGATATTGAATTAAATATATCTTCAGATTTAGTGCCTGCTGTCAAAGATTGGGAGTACAAAATCTCTTCTTCAATGTGATCTCCACCGACGTAACGAACATAAACTATTAACTGTGCACAATTAACGATGTCGGTGGATTCATTGCAACTAATGCAAAATATGGCAATAATTTTACTTTGTAGATTATTTGTGAAAATTATTAGATGCCTGAAAGGTCATTTTCGAAGGCATGTCACGTTATTTATTGAACACCGCTCGTCCGATGTTTAATTTACGCGGTAAATTAATTTTTCTTTCGCGCCTCCTTTGACATCTCTCTATGCCCCCCTGGTTGGGAACTCCTGGTTTAGAACATATTTAACCAATAGAAAAATGTAACTAAAATCAATGGTGTCCTAAGTGATAAAAGCATACAGGAATCTGGAGTTCCACAGGGTACAATTTTGGGTCTTTACTTATTTTTGGTTTACATAAATGAATTATGTAACCTGCCAGTAAATGGGAGAATATTTACTTATGGTGATGACACGATATTGGTTATAAATTCTCGTTTTCCAGAAAAACTGTAAATGACTCATTGTTTCACCTTGTTGGTTTTCTGATCATTCAACGTTAAGTATAAATCTTGATATAGATTTCAACACCCGTTCAAAATGTAACGAACCTAATTAAATTGTTGGTAAATTTCTATTACAAAGCAACTTAAAGGGGTACAGAATAAATGATGTTTACGAGGGTTCACAATCAATAGATGTCAAGTTTAAGACATTCATATCGTCTGTGAAAAATACGTTGGAACATTCAAAAGAGTTAATTAAATTTAATAAAATACTAATCTTAATAAATATTGGGCGCTAATTAAAAAAGTCTTAGGTAACAGAAAACCAGTATTAAAAAAAATAAACATTAACAATGAATTAATATCAGTATTTCGTTTCATCCATCATTCAATCAACATCCAACCAAGCGACTTGGACTAAAATTAATTCAATGAACGGCCTCAATCAGAGCCAACCCTGCGATCGCCTTGATCCATAATAACGCGGTCATATCAGATCCAGACGGTGCAGCGGATACCTTCGCTCAACATTAAGAATAATAATTCACTCCCTCAATCCTGGAAAATGGCGTATGTTATTCCCATTTTAAAACAAAATAAAAACCCATTCCGTCCTGAAAGCTATCGACCAATCTCTTTACTAGGTGTTCTATCTAAAATAATGGAGAAGATGGTGAGCAGACGCCTCCTGTATATGCTCGAACAAAATAATGCCCTTTCCCCGATTCAAACCGGAGGCCGAAGAGCAAGATCAACAAGCGACCACTTGTTAAGCCTGCAACGGAAAATATTAACATGCTTCCGCCGCCACCAGCACACCTACGCGGTCTTGTTCGAATTGGAAAAAGCTTTCGATCGCGTGTGCTGGCATGAACTATTACAAATTCTCAAAATGGCCGGAAAAAGTGCCCGAATGGGCAGGTATATAACTAGCTTTTTAAGCAACCGCACGATCCGGGTATAGATAAGGTCATCAATAACAGCACAATCTTTCCCAAAAAACGACGGTGAAATTCCTTGGGTTGTTTTTCGACTCCAGGCTTACTTTCAAACCTCATATATCTGAGTTAAAACTGAGATGTACCAAAACTATGCTGATTCGGAAATATCTGGCGAGTTCTAGATGCAACATCAATTCTAAATTCCTCCGTAACATGTATAGATCGCTCATCCTATCACAAATCAACTACGGGTGCCAGGTGTATTCCTCGGCAAGTAAATCATTATTGAGATCCCTCAGTGTCGTGCACCATGCCGCTCTGAAAACTATCCTAGGGGCGCATCGAACTTCTTCGGCAGCCAGTATGTGTACCCTAGCCGGCTACTCCCCTCTCTCTTACTACCGAAACTATTTCATTCTGCGAAACATATGCCGCTACCCCAACTACACACAAAACTTTTCTTGTCACTTGGATAAGTGCCCTCTCAAGCTTAGGCGACCCCCTGCCGGAGGTAATGGCTGCCTTGCGAGGACACGGGATCACGTTCCTAGAGAGGTCAATATCTAGCCCAATGAATCTGGTTCCCCCCTGGAGTTCCAAACAAATGAACATCGACAGATCGCTGAAATCGAACTCAGGGACAAAAAATTTCCTACGTACAGCAAAAATGGCAGCTAGAGCAATTAGCAAATATGTGGACCACTTAGTATATTACACCGACGGAGCAAAAGGCGAAGCAAAGCCGCTACCGGCATCCTGCGCCTTTGTAGGGCATGGTATCTCACATTGAGCCAGACTTAACGATTCCTGTGATGCTTTAGATGCATAATTGCACGGAATTTATCACTGCCTCAATCACCTAGTAACGGATCACAACAAAGCCATAATAGTTCTTACAGTCACCGATTTTCTACAGGCGTTATGTATGCTTGAAAAGCAAAAATGCAGCAACCCGCTAATATTAAAGATATACCACTATCTAAGACAGTTAAATCAAACAAACAGTCGGGAGACGTTCATTTAGGTCCCTGGGCACATCAGTGGGGTGACTGTTAATGAGAGAGTCGATATGGAAGCACGCTCGGCGTAGTTCTCACCAATGCCAGAGGACGCGGACCTACCATCCTTGATGATGCATTTTTTTTTTTACCTAAGGAAGTGCGAGAACCAGTAGAAAGCAGAATGGGCAGCTACTACAACGTTCTTAAAAAACATTAAGCCCACAGTCGAACCACGGTGGCCACCGGAGGGAATATCCCGGCATGATTTTAAAAGTCTTAGCCGGCTGCGAATCGGTCACGTCACTATGTCGCACAGTCATATAATTAGCAAATCTTCGTCTCCAACTATGTGCTTCTTCTGCGGCCAGGCTGATATACCGACAGTTCCCTATATATTTCTCACGTACCCAAAGTTCGCCACGTTTCGGGTCAACATGGCCTACCCAGTAACATACAGGATTGTCTGGAAAATAATACAACTAACGTAACAAAAGTTATAGCCTTTTTAGAACGAGTGGTTTGACCCAACATATATAAGTTACCTCCGTATATTTCATTTTCGTTCTCATATTTTTCACTCTCTCTCTCCGTATGCTCGATGCCTTTCTTTTTTCGATTCTTTATACCCATCTTTTATGTTTAATTAATTTTTGATATTTTAAGCTCTAATAAGTTTCTTTTCTTTTCTTTTTTTAATATACATATCTCTCAAAGTAGTATAAAATGCAATAACATACAACATAAATTTTGATTCAACCTACTCATTGTAAATTTTAAAGAAAAACAAGTTCAGTCAAGCATGAGGTTTCATACGCTGAGTATTCCGTATGTTAAGTTAAAGATAACCATAATTTTCATTTACATAATACTAAATTCAAAACAACAATAATTCCAAAAAAGATATTTTTAGTCCAGTTCTTTTTCACAATTGAACTGCAAAAAAAAATAAATTCTAATAAATAAACGCTATGTAGTCCTAGATTTTTGGAAGGATTAATTATCAATAAATATTTAAAAATTTTTAATTGCACTTGTTTGTATTCCGAACTTCTGTATAGTTATATTTGAATACTATTACTTAACCAACCTTCCTCGTTTGTCACTATCTATTAGATTACTATACTGAGAAGTTAATTTCTCAACTGTTCATTAAATAAAATCAATAATTTTCTTGACGTAATTTCACTTCAGTTACGATTTTTAAATAAAATTTATTTAGATATATACACAAAATTTTAAATAAACTACAGCAAACGTACCAGAATGAGCATATTTTCAACCCCATTCGAAATTTATAGCTATAATATTCGCGATGCAAACAGGGGGCTACATATTAGTTCTCGCGCTTTTTGAACTTCTCGCCAAATTCGAAAGTTTTGTTAAGGATATGAAATACGGTTTCATTCCCGAAAAATAGCAATCTTTCCAACGATATATCACATGCCCGAGAAAAAAAATATTTTTTTCCAAAATTTCGAGCTTTCGGCGCCCCGAAGGTCCGGTTTTAAAGTTGGAAGGCCGCATGTTCCAAACTAGAGAAATATACGGGGATGCGCATATTTTTAATCGTGTTCCAAATTTTTAGCTATAATATTCGCGGCCCTAGGGGAGGGGGACACGTCATTTTTCGCGCTTCTTTGAACTTTACGGCAACTTTGAAAGTTTTGTTAAGGATATGAAATACGGTTTCATTCCCAACAAATAGCAATCTTTCCAACGATATATCACATGCCCGGGAAAAAAAATATTTTTTTCCAAAATTTCGGGCTTTCGGCGCCCCGAAGGTCCGGTTTTAAAGTTGGAAGGCCGGATGTTCCAAACTAGAGAAATATACGGGGATGCGCGTATGTTAAACCTCGTTTAAAATTTTAATCTGTAATACTCGCGGCGCTGGGGGGGTGATACGTCATTTTTGCAATTTTTTGAACTTTTCGGCAACTTTACATAACTTTTGTAGAATAATTTTTTGATGTTATGAAAGGACTCCTGAATTTTAGTTTATATTTTGAATTTCAGCTTTATAGGTTTATCGGGTGATGAGTTATGATTTTTTAAGTGGTTTTTGAGGTCGTTTTATGTACCATATTATGTATTCTTGACGGTTTTTTGGATTTTTTGCCGCCCAGGGTAATCGGTAATCTTTAAGTTATAGATCGTTTTAAAGAGAATCTTAATTGGGAGTTCCAAATTTGAAGTTTATAAGTCAAGCTGTTCGTGAGTTATTGATTTTTATTTGATATTTTTGTCATTTGTGTACCATCTTATTAGGATTCCGTAAGTTATTACGGAATCCTAAAAAATAAATAAAAAGTATAAAACCTATCACCAAACCTACTAAACCAAAACTAAATTAAAAAGAAGAAAAACAAATCACAAACCAAACCACTATTAATTTAATATTTACTAAGAATAATCGATACATTATGGATGAACTAAAAACAATATAAAAATGAACTGATGGCAATAATGTAATACAAATAAAAAAAAAATTAACGGACAGTAGTTAAGTAAAGTCTTATCGAATTTTCCACTTGGATGTTATCCTCTTTTGGGATTGTATAAAAAAAAAGTAATACATTTACTGAACACCAATAATAGTAAGGATATAGGCGGCCATTCCGCAACATTTGTGTTGCATTAATAATTTATTCTACAAATTTTATAACACTAAAACAATAGTGCATGGCTTCATTTTAATTACATAAATAAATAATACACAAAATAAAAGATACACATTAATCTTCTAATATGAGAAAAAATTATACATATGTGTATATATATGTTTATACAATTGAGTCCTCGGACACAGCTCTAATGATTTTAATGAAATTGACGAATTAGGGGTTTTTAGGGCCTAGAAATCGATTAGCTGAGGTTTTATTATGGGGAAAATTCTACAAAACGAACTATTCTAAAGGGGAGGCAACCAGAGTTTAAGTGATCATCGTATTTTTAGGCTTCATTAAATAGTAAATAATTGGCTAATTTACTACTGTAACTGAAATAAATCATATTAACCTTTGCATCGCGTAACTCGCTAAACTTGTCTCAGTAGCAGTTTCATGTCTTTTTCAGTACAAGGCTAACGCCGCACTTCTTGTGTTACAAAATGACGAAACATGTCGACCAAAGAATTTGCATTTTTAATTTTGCTTTATCTTGGCCATACGACAACATACATAAACTATTACAATGATTAAAGAAGCTTTTGGAGACCACGCTATAGGTAAGACGAAAATAAAAGAATGGTTTAATCGATTTAAAAACGGTTGGGATTCGGTCAAAAGTGGCCCTCGTACTGGAAAACCTGCGTGAACACGAACAACAAAAAATGTTGACCGAAAGAAGATGGTCCTTTAACCATCAGAGAGCTTGAAGATGATATAGGTATTCCAAATACCATTATTTCTGAACTATTAACCGAATATTTATAAATGAGTCGTTTTTCTGCGAAATTCGTTCCACGATTGCTTACACAGGGACAGAAAGACCTTCGCGTTGAAGTCGCACAAGATAATTCGGAGACCGCGAAAAACGATCCCGATTTTCCCAAAAAAGAAATAATAACCGGCGATGAAACATAGGTACGTGGATACGATCCAGAAACAAAAATCAATCGTTACATGGAAACCTCAAAATTCACCGGGAGCGAAAAAAGCACGGCAAAGCAGGAGCAATGTGAAAGCAATGTTGACTGTTTTTTTCGATTATGAAGGTGTCGTGCACCATGAATATGCCCCAAAAGAACAAAATGTCAATAAAGAATATTATCCCGCAGATTTAAAACGGTTATGAGACGCTATGGGAAAAAAACGACCGAAGTTTTGGCAAAGCGGCGATTGGAAGCTTCGCCGATGACAACTACTATTTAACAAAACACGGCATCGTACAAGTTAGACAGGCACCCAATAGTCCAGATACTGTTCCGTGTAATTTCTGGCTCTTTCTTAAACTGAAAATTCCGTTGAAAGGAAAAAGATTTGACGATACGGAGGACATAAAACAAAATGCGACAAGTGCACCGATGACCATACCGAAAAATGCGTTCCAGGAGTGTTTCCAAAAATGGGAGAAACGATGGCAGCGGGTTTTAGACTCGCAAAGGGAGTAAAATTAAACGAACTAAAATACACTTTCAAAATTGAAGAACAGGATAACATATGCGCAATTGTAAGTTTTGCGTTGCATATACGTATTGTTGTTATGTTTGTAAATGTTTATGGAACTCACAAATTTTTTAAGTGATCTGCAAATTCGAAATAAATTTTGAGCAAATTACGGTCATCAGGTACTTATGATTAAAATAACGACCAGTTTTGAATGACTTGATCTATAATCACATTGATTATGGAATTAACTTATCCTGAAATAGTCGTCAATTTTAATTATAATTAATGTATACGTTTTGTTTTGTGTTCTATTCATTTATGGAATTACAATTTATTCTACATTTCCATCACTGAAGTTGATCGCCGACTACCCTTTAAATGTAACATATATTAGGTAAAACTATATCGAAATTTGCAATTTTTTCAATAAAAAATAGGAAAAAGATTTACTTGAGTGCCGCTAGTTCATTTTTGCTAAGATTTTAGTTCGTTCATTTACTGTTATTTTCTACTCTAAATTTGAACTAATTCAAAATATGGAAAACAGTAATAAATGGACGAACTAAAATCTAAATAACAACAAAACATATGCAAATGAAAGAGACGCTATTTAAAATTAACAATATAACGTAAATAAAAAGGAAGAGCAATTTAGAAATAATGAAAAAAATTTTGAAAATGAAATCCGATTACATCGAAATTTAAAATTTTTATTAATTATTGTTATACTGTAACACGTCGGACAACTTTTAAACCATACAAAAAAATATATATAAAAAATGCATTTTTACCAAAAAAGTGTGGCCTAGCAAGGATTAAAAGAAGTAAATAAAAGTAAAAATACATAAAAGTTATTAATCTAAAGTAAGGAATCTATGGTGTTTTATATTAAAATCAACAATCTCTTCTTCCATATATCCGGTAACTTTCAGAGAAAGAAAGCTCGTACGATGTATCGCATAATGTAATTTCATTGGCCCTATTACAAAACTTAAAAAAATAGAACTTCATAAAATAAAATATGTGGCATTTTATTCGATATCATTAAAAACGAGAAGATTTTATAAGTTTAAAACTGGTCTAACAGCGACAGACATGTTCCGTATCAGGGTAATCGATAGGTCGTTGCATCCGATGTCGCTATAAAGCTCTAAATTTTTGTCATAAATTAAGAAAAGCAGAGCGAAATACCCTGCACGTAACTTTTCGTACTACTTTAGTATTACTTTTGCAATTTTTTCCTTTAAAATAGGGGTAGTAAAAAAAGAAAAGAAAAGAAGAAAGGAATAAATAAATGAAGTGGACGGATAAAATAAAAAAATGTTTAATAGAGCAGTTTCGGATAATAAATAATTCATTGATTCTACATAGAAGTGCGACTAAATAATTCCTAATTGTCTCTGCTTAATTTCATCGTAATAATTAATATTTGAAAAGCCAGAAAATAATTTCCGGAATATTCATCGCCGTAACGATTAAAACTGAATTTTAAATATTCCGATTCTTCCTTTTCCACCGTTCAACCTTTTTCGTTTCTCATAGCCGCTTTATTTCAGTCGTCATTTATTTTGTTTAAATTGTGACCAACTTGAACACTGCGAAAAACTAAATAGGTGTGAAAAAAATTTATTCGATACTCGACCATTTTATTAAATATATTAAAAAAATATTTAAAATTCTCCAAAATCCCCGTTCTAAATATAATTTACCGGTAAACTACTTCAAACCGAATAATTTTATAAAGAAGTCATTTCCTTTATCCTGACTATTATTATTATCAATATTTTTCAAATACAACTTTATTTACCATTATTATCATTATACATAAATTTACCGCAAATGCAATAGCGATGATCATATTAAATTGTTTATTATTTCATTGCTTTTTTCCACAAATGCGCAACGGTGCGGGAGTAGTGGTATAATCTAAAACAAATATTGTAATAATAATAATGTAAATTAACTAAACGAAATATAAAAATAAAACATAAAATACGATTTTACGTGGCATTCACAACCGCAAAAACGTGAACAAGAAATACAATTTTAACAATTTCAATTGAGTATTCTAATAAATAATAAGTTTCAGATAACAGCATTAATACAATTGTAATAAAAATAATAAATTATTAATATAATCAAAATTTAATTTAAGAGATTATATATGAGACAAACCAAATTATCGAAACTAATAAAATTACGATGCGGACAAATGTGAAATTTGGTAGGAAGGTCTCTACGATGTAAAATTTATTGTGTAGGTTCTATAAGACTATTAGAATCTCATTAAAATGAAATTTTCACAAAATCATGTCTAACGTTAAAGTTTAGTTTATTCTGTTTACGTTTGGTTTAAATATCTAGAAGTACTGTTTACTGTGATTCACAATAAACTTGGGTATATCGTTACCGCTGTTAGTAATAATATAGTTGCTTAAGTTTGTCTATAACATAAATAATGTCAGATATTACAAGGTACCTAAATTTTTGTACGCTTTCTATTACTCCACCGCGAATAGCAACATTTGAAACTACTTCTTCTGCCTGAGAAATAATCATCGTTGCAAGTAATATTATTAGGAAAAATATCGAGCAAGAGGAAGGTAGGACGAAGGAGGCGCTCATGGATGTGCGACATAAAGGAGGCATGGTCGGGGATGAATGCCGAACAATAATTAGTCCACCTTGCATACGAAAAATTTCTTTAATAAGGTCACCTACGATCGAGAACGGTCGGGACTCGAAGAAGAATTACAAAACGAATTAATGAGCTATTAATAAAAACAAACATATTTCAAGTAACTACTTTTTTTGTGAACACTAAATTATTTTTTACAATTCAATAACAATAAGAAATGTATGTCTCGATACAAATCGGTTTTAACAATGTTTCTCTGTAATCTTAATTTTTTTTCTTTCTTAATTTTACAATGGAAATATAAATAAATTACAATAATCCTCTTAAGCCGCAAATACATCGGTTGACGCGAATAGCGGAACTATTATTTACAAATTATAATTTATAATTGTGTTCTTAATTATAACGCACGGTCAGTATAATTATAAATAATCGTACAATATGCTGGAACTCATAAATGTTTAATTACAAAGCTTTATTAAACACAGATTATGTAGCCCATGTTTACAATTTGCAAATATTCTTCTTAGTCGTTAACATATCTAGATTTCAAATATATTAATTTATGAACTATTAAGCCTAAATTTAATCTGTATTTTATTTTATCAATTAATCATTGAACCGTTTGGTTCGTTTTCTCCATTCGATCCTATTCCTTGCTGTTGCTTCTAATTAGTTGTATGTCGTACACTTCATGTTGCGACATGTAACTATTTCGCGGTCTTCCTCTGTATCTGGTTCTCCTTGTTTTTCCTTGTATAATTTTAGTTAATATTTCATCATTTCTCAGTATATATCCCGTCATTGTATAGGGTTAAAAACATAAGCGTGTGATCCTTTAGTTCACCATATACAGCTTATACTAAATTCGCAACAACCCGCTTGTCCCTTAACCTAAATTTTCCTTTACAAAAGATCACGCCAATGCCCTTGCAACTGTCGTAAAACCTTGGTGCATATTAAAACAAATCAGATCGCTCCAGTCACTTAACTTTTAGTAATTGTCATATATATCGTAACCACGGCTCATGGTAAAGCAAAAAAGAATAAGCGAACAAAAAATAACAACTTAGTCCGTTCGGTAAACTTTATTTTTTCATAATTTTTTTTTTATTTTTAGGATTTCGTACACATATAATGTACGGAATCCTAATAATATAGTTCAGAAACGACAAAAATATCAAATAAAAATCAATAACTCGCAAACGGTTTGACTTAAAAACTTCAGATTTAAAACATAAATTACAATCAAAATTCTCTTTAAAATGATTTATAAATTCAAAATGGCCGATTACCTTGAGCGGCATAAAACCCAAAAAACCGTCAAGAATATATAATATGGTATTTAAAACAACCTCAAAAATCACTTAAAAAGTCACAACTCATCACCAGATAAACCTATAAAGGTGAAATTCAAAATATAAAATAAAATGCAGAAGTCGTTTCATGAAATCAAAAAATTACGGTAAAAAAATTATTTGTTTGGACGCTATTCACGCGTAAATTGATTTAAACAACATATAAACGAATTCGAAATATATTAGTTACTTACGTGCGAACGATATACTCGGGTAGCCCTGATAAGGGCTATTTCAAATTGCTAACAACGAGAATGAGATAAGGGGAATCGCGAAGAAGATGATAACGAGGATAAAAAACAACTAAAACGGGATTTATGTCAAAAAACAACTTTTTCAACCAAAAACAGACTAAATATCGGGTGAGCGATAACAACAACATTACATGATTGTGCATCGAGAAAGGAAAAATCATTAAAATGCTAAACTTCTCGACTGTACTTTCACTAATAATAAAATTAAATATTAAAAATGTTTGGTGTATCTACACCAAACATTCTCCCCCCCCCCCACCCACACCTGAAGACCCAAAGGGTCTTGGGAGATCTAGCGGCTTGTAGCGTTTTGCAAGCTTCTTACTGATCCTCTGCGTTGGGAAGTGGAATAACATGGATTACCGGAACTACCTTTGACTGCTCATCCGCTTTTATTCGGATGGTTCAAGCTACTCCGGCTCCATCGGGGAAGCACTCGGCTATCTTATACAGCTGCCGATCATTGGGTGGTGAAGAGTGATCCTTCAGGATTACAATTTGCCCATTTCGCAAATTCTAGTTATTAACGGTGTCATTATTAGCGGTTGTGGACGGCGGGTTGATGTGAGACTTAAGAGGTGATTTTTTAATCAAATTAGACTTGCCGTTAGTCGGCAATGAAAACGACAAAGATGAAACGGGCGACGAAGATTTGGACAACGAAGATGATGAAGACGATATGGAAGACAACGATTCCAGCATTCATGATGATACAGACGACGACGCTTTGAGCAACGAAGACGATATGGACGACAACAATTTAGACAACAACTATCTTACCAACATAGATGGCAAAAATAACGGCAGTGAGGCAGCTTTAGGCAACAGTTTATGCTGCAACGAAGCTGCAACCGCGAAAGAAGAAACATTTCCTTGGTGCACTTGATTTTAATGTCATTCGGTTTGACATGGTGTCCTGTCTCGGCAAAACCACTTTGTTGCGACTTTTCGGCCGACTGTTTCTGTTCATGATAGGGCGTTGTTTTGACTCGCTGACCGGCGCATATTGATTATTCATGGCCTTAGCTAATAATACCAATGAAACATATTTACCAGTTGCAGAAGCGGTAGCAGCAGCGATGGACGCACCAGCAATGGAAGCTGCGGCAACAGTAGTGATGCCGCCAGTAGCGGATCTACTGGAAATTACCATGTTCGATTTTTTGTCGCGGTCTAAGTGCCCTTCAATGGCCGCGTTCGAACTGACCGACGATTTCGAGAATATCCGTTCCTGTTCTTTAGGCTTGTGCAGCGATCTTTGAACGACCAACTGCCCGGTGATCCGTTTTGAGGATTTCCTATTGTCCCAGTTGTTTATAACGTTCTCATATATGCGTGATTCACATCGTTGATGGTTGCGCCGAAGCATCTCTCAAGTTGCCATCTCCTCTACCTGCTATAACTTATGTAATATGCATTTCACTTGTGTTGTTTAAATTGCAACATCGTTTATCGGTTGATAGTTCTGGTTTCAGTGGGCCTGCCGCCACCCATCTAAAGGAGTTTCCTCAAGGCACAGATTCCCTATGAAGGACTTCTTGCTAAGCAATATCCTATTGACATGTTGTCCACTAATAAGAATGTCAACTGCTGAAAAAGGCAGTAAACATTCCACCAATTTGAAATTACAGCCGGCATTTTCAATCTGTGCTATGACGGCTGGGGAAACTTCATACGGAATCCGTCCTACTACATCTGCCTCTATTTTCAATTGGTAATTGTTGAATCTAGATTAAAGAGACAGAGAGACCTCTGCATTCACTGGCAGATCCACCAGCGAAATGCAAGTGATTTCATTCTGAGTTGGCCTGGCTCTTATCTTGCTTTTCCTTGGAAACAATTCAGATACTAGATTTACTTGCGAACAGGCATCTAAAAGGACACGGACCTGCACCTCCCTTCCGCCAATGAGCACCTAAACTACTGCACTAGGTAAAATAACAATGGAGGGTGCACCTGATGCACAGGCTAATGACGTTCTTGCTTCCGTAAATCTAGGTTCATTGTGATCGCTTGAATACGCTGACTCTCCTGTTGCTGCTGATAATACTTTTCGATGTAACATTGTATGATGTGCGCTGCCGCATGCCCTGCACCATGACGACTTACAATCGCGAGCGAAATGATTTTGCCGAAGGCAATTGTTGCACAGCCGTCTATCTCTTACAAAAGTTATTCGCTCGGCTATGGTTTTTGCTATGAATCGTGAACAATTCGATATATAGTGCTTTGCCACAAAGAACGCATTGGTTTCAGTTGCCCCCTATCTATGGTTGCCGCTGTAAATTTTTTGCCTTTTGGTTCTCATACCTCAAACTTATTGAACGGTTGTTTACTATCTGGCTGAATGTTCACGCTCTCCTGCGCGCAAAGCAAGGATTCTGAAGAAATGTGGCCAGCGGATTAAATAAATGATATGTCGAATTATCAGAAATTGAATTTTCCCATTCTTCACGCAGCTTCTCGGGAAGCTTGGATACCACAAGATAAGTTATAAGAGGCGACATCGCTTCTGTATTGAGATCGCACACCTTCAATACTCTTATTATTGCGTTTAATCTGTCCAATGATTCGCGTAAAGTTGGCATGAAAATTTTTGGGAATCCGATTAGATCTTGAAAATGGCTAGCAATAATTGCCCTCCTGTTATAATACCGGTTCTTCACAGCGGCCCATGCTTCTTCGTAAAGACCCTCCTGTAAGGCATAGTCTTTTAACAGATTTTCTGCCTCGCCGATCATCGCCTGTTTGAGGAAGTACAGTTTTTGTATGGGTCTCAGATTTTCATTAGAGTGAATCATTGCTTCAAACAAAGCATACCACTCTGTAAATCTCTTTATGTCTCCCCCAAGCTTCGGGACTGGAATATCTGGCAACCTTACCATTGGATTTGCCGGAGCAGACTCTGCAATAAATGAAGATTCAAGAAATTGTATCGAACTCGCCTTTTACCATTGCCCAGTCTAGCTCGCTTTTTTGAAGCCCTTCAGCTATTTTAGCTTCTATAATTTCTACTTGTTCGGTAGTCTTTTCCTTTACATCAGTATCTTCTGTAATCTGCGCTACGACTCCTTTTTAGCTCTTTCAGACTTGTTCTACATGTCTCTAGGAGCACTGAAATGTTGTATGCTTGTGGCTCCGTCGGGCTGCCCAGTAGCGCAGTGTCCACAGCACCTTTGATTGCATTTATCATGCGCAATATTGCACGCATATTGCGATTTAGTGCGTCTAATGAATTACCCTTTTCCTACCATGATGCTCTAAATATTTTAAAGTTATAAACGCCATTAAAAACTCACGCAAACCTACAGAGTAGCCAGGTAAGCAAGCCCAGCTAAAGCAAACTCAAAGAGGGATACTGTATAAAAAGAAGTAAAAAAAACAACGAAATAATCCCCGATTGCGAATAGAGGGCTTTACAAATTTGGAACGATAGTATTACTATAACTAGTCGAAGTCAGAAGCGAAAAAATGCTTATTAATACAATTTTATATGGCACAGAGAAAACGCGAACTGGCTTTTAAATTAATGCTACTCTACAAATGAACAAAAAACTAACAAGTCAGCGTAAATAAGCTACTGAACTTTAGACACGGACTAAACTAAAAAAATTTAAATTACCACAAACCGAACAAATGCACGCAACTTTTTATTTCCGCGAAAGTTATTAAATACACGGAACTTTAATAAATAAACCAACTTTTTATTTCCACGAAATTTCTTAAATACACGGAACTTGTAAGTTTACACGGAACTTTAAATTTACACGAAACTTATTACAGCCACGAAAGTCAATTATACGAAATTCTTAATTCGCGAAACAAGTACTAGCGTCATAATTTAAATTATCACGAAACAAATTATATTTTAAATTTAAATTATTCCACTACACTACTATATTTGCTCGCGACTTGCAAAAACAATTTTAATAAAACGGGATTTATGTCAAAAAACAACTTTTTCAACCAAAAACAGACTAAATATCGGGCGAGCGAGAACAACAACATTACATGATTGTGCATCGAGAAAGGAAAAATCATTAAAATGCTAAACTTCTCGACTGTACTTTCACTAATAATAAAATTAAATATTAAAAATGTTTGGTGTATCTACACCAAACATTATTTAAACCCCCCTTTTGGGTCAAAAATATGTAGAAAAAAAAAAAGGGATTTCACGTAAGTATTAGTCGAAACCAAAACGTATTTCAGACATATGCATAAAGGACCGTTTCTTATTGGATGAGAAAAGATGTGTACGATCAATGACATAATTTTAAGTATCAAATTTCAGATTTCAGCAAATGGCGAAATTGATTAAAAGACATTAACGGGGTACGTAACATTCAAAATAATCGACTGAAAAGTTACGGATGTTTTTTTAACAATACCTCCTAGGGACTAATCGACCTTCCAGCACAGATATTGATCGTTATTTTCGGTATAAAAAAGTGATCGGATCAATTAGATAATTAGAACAAAGAACTGTGTAAAAGTACGTTTCTAGTCTGGAAGAAGTGTGCAATTTTTTTGAACGACTTAATATTAAATTTGAAAATAATTTTTAATTTAAATCACCGCCACTGCGCGAATATATTCTCAATAAAATTTTACTTGAAATGTGATTAACTCAAATAATACTTTTAAGAGAGCTTACAGTAAAACGTGCGAAACGATCTAGTGAAAATATTGATGGGTAGTATAATGAACTGTGACAGTGATCGGAAAATTTTCGACTCCGCTGGCCCGGTGATGATGCCGATGTTGGCTGATAAGGGAACAATCAAATTGAACACAATATCGAGGAATTAAATGGGGAAAAATTGATGCGCCATGCTTTTCAAATTCGAAGAATGCTGCAGGAAGGAAAGGAACAAAGGATGATAAAAAATCGGAAGATGGAAAAGGTGGTAATAAATATAAGTGTAAAAAGTGTACGAAAAGACTGGATGCGGGAAGAGCGAAGAACGGCGGTGATAGAGTAAGCGGGACGCGTGGAGGCAGGAGGACACGGCCGAATAATAAAAATGTCATTAAATTGTTGATCCTTTAAGCCATTTTCCGGAACATCGTTCAAGAGTTTAAAGTTGAATTTTCTGAACGGTTGGACGAATGGCTGCATAGATACTGTAACCGCGAAAGCCGAAGTTTTCTTGCCGGATTACTTGTGCAAGCGTCAGTGACCTGCGTATCTAGGGAGCCGTGCGTTGTCGTCAATAAACACTGCATAGATGTTTGTTGTTATAGCATCGTCAACGTATATTCGTTACAGATACATTTTGCAGCGGTTCCCTTAACGCATCTCGATTGTTACGGTTATTTATTTGATTGTTTTGTCATTGTTTAATCTGAGAAAAATTATTCCGCCGAACAGCATTCTCTTTATCCCAGAAGAATGTATTAAACTGCAGTCCGAGTTGTTCGATATAAGAGCATTGCCGCCTGCAGCAACGTTTCTTTTTTTCAAATAAATTACTGACTTTTGAACTATTCTTACGAACGAGTTCACGCGGCCGCTTGAACGCTGCAATCAACGATTATTTTTGCTTCACATCGATAAAAATGTTATTTTTGTTCAAGTCTAAATTGGTTGTAAATTGGTTTTTTAAAGAAAAAGTTGCAATTTATTGCTTTCGGAGGTTGTTCTGTCAAAATTTCGGCAACCATTAACCATTTAAGAATGGAGTGTATGCAATCGTGCGATTATTCTGTTTGCTTTCTTGAAAGTTAGCCTACTTCAACCTGCCTTTGTTATTCTTCACTTCGTCGTATACTCTCTGTTTTTCAACGCTCCGTTTATTCCTAAATCGTATAACAGCGACCAAAACTCACACCGATGCAGCAGTACTATTAAATAGTAAATAACATTGTTTTTTAATTTTTTAATTTTTTAGCATTACTTTTTGTCATATAATCAGCGCCCCGAACAGTTATTAGTAATATTTTCAGAAACCATATATGAACAAATCCGTCGAATGACGGAACAGTTTTTGTGTACTATATTAAAAGTTCATTTTGGGGCTATGCTGCCTGAGGATAAAATCTGTTTTAAAATAAGAATTATCAAAAGCGACATGATGTTATCAGACATCTATGAACTACATGAAACGAATCTTAAATTTTGTGCTTAATCAAAAAAGCCAATTTACTATTTGAATCAGTAGAACGCTTTTTTTAAATCGTGCTTATTAAGATTCAATATATGTTTCATTTCAGCTTATAATGTGAGTTAATTCTTTGTCATTTAAATATTATATTTTTATGTCTACCGAACCCAGCCAACAATTTAAGATACTAGAAGGAAGAAAACGAACTAAGTGACCCGATACAATTGAACATTCTTCAAAAAAAAAAAAAAAAAAAAGTACGGTTGGTATCAAAAATTAAATTGCTATCGCCATAATTGGCAAAAAAGAGAAGTTATTAGAGAAAATCGAAAAATAGGAGAAAGTAGAAAATTATGAGCAAAGTGAAGATAACAAATGGAATAAAAGAACAACTAAGGTGAGGAAATTTACTGGTTGGGAAAGGAAGAAAGGTGAATCGGGAGATAATTAAGAAGTGAAAAAAAGCGAAAAGATTAAAATTAAACTATTTCCTTAACTTAATTAAATTTAGCTTCATTATCACCGAACTCTTCATTTTTTTAGCTTATATCTGTTTTTGGTTACTGGTAACTAATTTCACTTGATTACCTTTTTTTTTTTTTTTATATTTATTATTACTGTTATTTATGGCTTTCCTTTCGTTTTTTTTTTTTTTGTCCTGTCAAGAAACCATTTGGCAATTATTAAGTTAATATAAAACCAAAACTAAATCAAATGTTTTTAAAAAAAGATTTAATATAACAATTTACACAGACCATGCATGCCTCTACACAGATGGAGCGAAGGCAATAGGTTATCAGTCACCGGCGGCATGCTCCTTCGAAGTCTCAGGGGCAGCAGAGTCAGTTAGACTGCACGATTGCTGTACAGCACTGGACGCTGAAATATACGCGATAGTCTTTTTGCATCCAACACTATACCGATAGCAACCCCCAGTCCCAAAAGGCCCTACTCATAACTGACTCTCTAAACTCCCTTCAACTCATCTCGGGGATTAAATCCAACAACCCTTTGGTAAGGAAGGTCCATTACCTATTATACAGGTTATCACATTTAAACTCCGAAATGTCCTTCCTATGGGTGCCGGCTCATGTTGGGATTACAGGCAATGAGCGTGTCAATCGAGCAGCTCAGGCGACATTGTTCTCTCCAATGCCACACAACTCCCCTCTTCCCCCTACATTGGCTCATTTATTTATGCAGCAAACTGGAGAAGAATGGCAACAGGAATGGAGATCTTCAAGTACGTTTCTCCGAAGCATAAAAACAACCACGGACCCTTGGTGGCCCACAGACGAAGTTTCCCGCAGAGATTTTTCTGTCCTGAATCGTCTCCGAATAGGACATACAACCCTCTCGCACGGCTACATATTCACGAGCCAGGTACCCCCAAATGTCTGCCCCTTTTGTAGTCAACCGAGCGCCCCATCCACCTATCTCACCTACTTCTCGAATGTCCCTCTTTTGCAGTACCACGATCCATGCACTTCACCACTTCCTCTAGTTCTACGATACTGTCAAATGCTCCGCCCGCGGTCGCAGCTGTATTAGCTTACATGCGGAGCAGCGATCTGTACTATCGCCTTTAATCCCCTTAAGTAGGCTCCATGTGCTGTAATAGCCCCAGTAGTTAAACACGGCACATGGAAACCCTCATATACAATCTTATAAAAAAATAAAAATAAAAAAAATAAAAATCCACTAAAAAATAAAAAATAATAATTTAATAAAAATGCACTAAAAAGTGAAAAACAATTATTCGACAAAAAATATATTTCAGAGTAACATAACTCGGAGTGGTATGATTGTAATTCCTATACATCATTAATACCATAATTAGAATAGGCATCAAATTCATATTAAAATAATAATTAAAAACTACAATAAATATTCATTAAATTGTTCCTAGATATTGTAATATGAATTTAATGCCGACTCTAATAAGTATTAATGTTGTATAAGAATTACGATAATATCCACTCTAAATTATTTCACTCTGAAATATATTTTTTATCGAATAATTATTTTTCACTTTTTAGTGTATTTTTATTAAATTATTATTTTTTATTTTTTAGTGCATTTTAATTTTAAATTTTTATAATAAATCTTGAAGTCGGTATCTTTTTAAAAAAAAAAGAAACATTTCATTTTACAATTTTTTTAGCATTATACTAGAATTTTTTTCTTGCTAAAAATAACTTTTTTGTCGTATTATTCTCCATATTTTATGCTCAAAAGAAGAAAAAAAAAAATCAATTTCTTTATTTTGAACTGCATTTTCACAGTAAAAACATCAAAAGCTATATTTTCATGGAAATTTGGCGAATTGATAGTATCCCTTACGTTTTCAAACTAAAACACGATCTTCTGTGAGAACGTAAAATCCAGGAAGGTCACGATAGTCAAAATCAAAATTCGGAAATAATGAAGCATTAAAGAGTAGCGAGATATAGGACGTCAGCCATTTTGCACCTCCTTTTTCCAGACATCAATTTTTTTTTCCTCTAGTATATGATTAGGGATTGTACTTATTAATTTGATTAGCACTGAGTGATCAGTGTTGTCAATTCGTACATTTACCCCTCGGGGAAAGATGTAATATGTATTACTTTTTGATTTCTTGTTATCCGAATTTTTTCCCTGGATGGTAATTTTATATTATTGACATTAAATTTTAGTAATCTAATATAAAATTCTAGACATTATTATTGAATTATAGTATATACGTAGAGTTCGATATGATAGTACCTGCTTTATTTTATATAAAGCTGGAATTATCTGTCCTATTTTTGAGTTTAAACTTTGAATGTGTTTTTTTCAGTTCAAGGATTTATCAATATATATATATATATATGATATATATATATATATATATATATATATATATATACCTAGATATTTAAAGTTATGTTCGTTCTCTAACAGTGGACAAAAACATAGATGGGTATAATTATTTACATGAAGCTCATGAAGGCAAATCGTTATTATGAAAAACAATTCGCCGGTCGCGTATCTTATGTTTTGATTTGTTCCGAATGTGTAATACTTTTGATTTGTTTATATTTATACATAACCTCCTATCATGTTTTCCCATTTACTCAAATTATCTGCATCCTCTTGTAATAATTTTTCCGCGATCTCTAAATTTTTGTGCTTCATTAAAGAGGCAATATCATCAGCAAAAACGTAAACCTTTGCATTTTTAATATGCTGGGGTAACCAATTGATGTAAACGAGAAAAAGAATAGGGGCCAATACGGTACCCTGATCTACTCTGTACTGAATAGTTTTTTTCATTACTTTTATTCCCTGAGATTTTGACCATACTTTTCTTAGTTTTTATATAATTCCTTAGGTTGATTATTTTTAATGCCCAGATTTTCTAGGTCCTTGATCAATAACTCATGGTCAACTAGATCAAACGCTTCGGATAGGTTAATAAATGTAATTAAAAATTGGTTCCCCATCGATAGTCCTGTATTTATTTCATACGCAATCGTTCTCAATAAATTTTCTCTAAAACCGTGTTGATTTCCATAGAGTAGGTTGTTTTTTTCCACATAATTTCTTAAATGTTTATCAATGTAGTATTCTAAAATGTTAGCTATTACAAATGTAATTGTTATTGGACGGTAATTTTCAAATTGATTTTGCACTCTTTTTTATATATCAGTCTGACAATGTCTCTTTTCAACCCATCAGTTATGTTTTTATAGAATAGTTGACAATATTTGTCAAAATAGGAATAAATATGTTTGAGTTTTATTTAATATCTTTAACCCTAATTTCGTCCCATCATCCAGAGGTGTCTTATGAACTTCTAGATTATTAATTATTTCCGTCGTTGCTATCCACATCCCAATAAATTGTCTTTTAGTTCTGAAATTTATTATTTTTCAAAAACAAAAAAACATTAGATTAACATACAATGATTTTTGAAAATAGGAAAATTACTTCATAATCTAAAATTGCTTATAATTATACTGGCTGTTTAAAGAAGTCGATAAAACAGGTACAGCAAATTGTAAGCCGGTTTAATTTCTGTGAACAATTTCAGAAATTTTAAAAGTGTATTAAAAGTTTAATAATAAACTTTTTATTACATCACATAATTTTTTCCAGTAATAACCGCGGTATACGGATATTCCAGAAGAAGTGGATTCTTCACATAACGAAGAATCTAGAATTTGAGAAATCTTGTGTATGCTTATTTCGACTTATGTAAAGCTTTCGACATTACAGATCGTAAAATATAACCGAAATTTTATTCTGCAGATTTTCGACAGATGAGTCCCATCTAGTTAATAGGAAATATATGACTAAAATCAATAAAGTTTATAGCAGAAAAGTTACGCAATGTTTCAAAAAGGACCGATCTTATTAAACATACATCTCATTGATGTTATTAGAACAAATCTTAATATACACAGATGACATTACCAGTTAATGGTCCATGTTGGAATCAGATTTTGCACTGTAAATTAAGATAATATCATACGAAATGGATTAACAGTTAGTGATTAACCCGAGGAAAGCTAAATGCATGATTTACAGACATGTACCTCAATATAAATTGGCAGCGGCCCAGAAGAAGCAGCACAATCAAATATTTTCGTTCATATAAAAATAACCATATGAAAATTCGGTATTGAATAAATGAAAGAAATGTAAATGACGACGTATATCATCTATAATTAAATTAACGAAGCAGCTCACTTTTTTTGTAAATTTAATTCTTCGGTTTGCCTTTGTGAAAATGTCCCTTACATCACCATCAAACGGTAGACGTTTCCGTTTGTTTGATAATAATTCTTTCTCATTCCGAAAAAGAGCTAAAGAAAAAAATTGCTCTTGATCTTATGTATTTCATTAATATACGATTTTATTGGTTTCTGGTACTGAGAACGATATTTCTGCAGTCGAAACGATTGCTGTAATTGAGATATTTAAACGAGAAAACTTGTACCCTTTGGTAAACACATCTGTTAGAAAATTAGAAACGTTTTTGAAGCAAATCCATCGCCGTGTCTTTATGCATGCCAGAAATCTTTATTTATAACAGTAAAATAGGAAAGGTTCCGTAATTCTTTTTTTAAATTTTTAAAAGTCTTTTTCCGGAAAGATTTCTTGAAAATTTTAAAAATTTTTCGTGTTTAAGAGATTTCAATTTCGTTAAGCTATTAAATCTACTAGACACATGTTTGTATATGGGTGATGTTTATATGAAATTGCAACTATCTGGGATAAGTGGTTTCAGTGTAGCGTGATTATTATTTAATGCCAAAAACAGGGTAAAGTCCTTTTTCACGTTTAAGTTTAGAGAAATAATTGCACAATGTTTGTAGATCACATACGGAGCCTGAATGGAAAATCATAATTTCTTTCAGTGTTTTATCAATCATCATTTTCTGAAGTTGTGTTTGATTTTTTTTCTATTGGTATGATATCGTCGGCAAACGAAGGTAATTTATGTACTTCCCGTTTATATTTATCCCATTGGTTTTCCATTGTAGATTTCTTAATGCGAATTTACCGGTAGCACTAAATATAGCTTCGATGAAATATTGCTACCTTGTCTCACTCCCTTTTTTATCTGTAATTTCTCTGTTACGTCTTGTAGTTGTATTTGTGACGTGACTGATTTATAGAGGCTGCAAACATTTTATATGTGTACATCTTATTATTTTCTAATGCTTTCAAAATTCCCTAGATTGCACTGAGGCAAAAACAGGCCTACCAATCTTATGTACAGTGGCATGTTGTATTCTTTGTATTTTTATATTAATATCGTTAGTGTTTGTATGTGATTTGTAGTTCTGTAGTTTTTTTTCTAAATTCTGCTCGTTAGATTAGTAAACAATAATAAAATATACTTATTGTACACTTACCTGAAATTAGGCTCAGCCCATTTTCATCTATATAAAAAATAAAAAAAACAACAAACAAGGTTGAGTAATGGTACAAATTATAAACTCAATAAGTTACATTAAATGGAAAGGATAACACGATCGCTATTTTGTATTAACACAAAGTTTAAAACTGAACATATAGAAAGAATATGAAGGATTGCTCTTTTAGTGTTGTAACGGTAACTTGTGTGTTCGCGTTAGTTTCGCTATTGTTACGGTCATCCGATGAGAAGAAATTAATGGTGGGATCATTTTATTTTGTTTTATCTTATTAACGCCGGGCTAACCATAATTGCTTTGAACATTTAGTTTAACAATCGTCGATAGTTATTCAATCATACTAGCCGGTTTTCTTTTTAAGCTAGCGGTAGTGTTAAGTGAGTAATAAGAATTTTATATTTAGAGTCTCTTTCATGTTGCAATGCTTCATAATTTGCTATAATCTCCGCAGCATACGACCAAATAATCGGGATATTTTAAATATAAAAGCCTTCAACCTAATTTTGTCCGATTGTAACCGGGGAAGGGGGCTTGAAAGTGAACAGGGCCAGAAATTTTTTTGAGAAAGTAAAGGAAATAAGGTATTAGTAAAAAGCTGCACTTGAAAATGATCAATTATCCGAGGTAAATCACAAAAGTCTCCCTCCCAAGTATCCGGATAAAACAGGAACAAAAAAAGCAAAAAAAAAGCAGCAGAGCACCTCAACTTAACAGATGAAACAGCAACGGAGGGATCAGCGACTGTAGCGTGTTTATCCATTTAGTAATGAAACAATAATAACGGCATTCGTTGACTGGCAGTTGTACATTTTTCATCATCAATTCACACGCGCGTTATATCAGCTCGTGTAAAATTTCCTAGAGGCGCCTACGAATTTAATGGAAAAGAGAGTAACCGAGAAGAAGGTAGAGAAGGGAAATAATCCAAGTTGGAGATTTGTTTACTTTTTCTTAATCTGCCGTGCAAAAGAGGAGAATCCGAAGTTGAGTAACAGACAAGACGATGCAAGAGATGGATGATGGAGTCGGGAACTGAAAGTTGAGAAGTCAAAAAACGACTACCGGTAATCGTAGCGAAGTTCTCGGAAACTTTTCAGTTAAACGAGAAATAAGCGCGACTAAAAAGGGAAAAGAAGAAGTAAAAGATGAAGCGAATAAAAAAAATTTAAAAATCTGAAAACGGCTAAAATCGCCGCGTCAAGATTTAGTTTGGTTCGGCGGTGAGCGAAAGGAGATATAAAACAGATAACGATTAGCAATAGTTGACAGACGCGGGTGGCCGATAAAGAAAAAGCGATTATGAAAGCAGGAGGTGGCTGAAGGGGTCGGTGCGAGGAAACAGTAAAAAGTGTGAAAAATTATTATTTTACAGAGACGCTGCGAGTGTGTAGAAGTTTCGTGATATTTCTCTTTTTCACTTTGTTCGACCCTATTAGAGAAAGCTTTCAAGAAAAGTTCATCCGATCCCCGGCCTACACGCTCGCCTAACATCAGAAGCCTAGGCGACCGACGCTGACATCAGATTCCTATAACAGCTGCTATTATCTGATGCTGCTTCAGAAAATGTCCCTCTCGTGCCCAGTAGCGACCTCTCACCGGCATTACATTCATTTAGTCGAACTTACCAATAATGCGAACAAACACTGCTTAAAGGCCCTCTCCTTAACCTTTCACTCACTATTTTTATTTTCCTCTTATTCCATTATCTGTCGCTGTGCTCATTTCATTCGAGTTGCTGCTTCTGCGAGAAGGGAATTAACCTTCTTCTAATAGTTTCCGTGCAAAGGTCGAGTTTGTGCGTCTTATTTTCTTCTTTTTTTTTTCTTTCTTTTTCAGTCATTTCGTACTTAACGATCGTTTAACAAGATCAAGCGCTTGCTCGAGCTTATTTCAAGATTTTTTTGAAAAAGTCAGCGAGAGCCCGAGAAGCACTTTGACAAAGGAACTATATCTTCTCGAAGAACCACTTAACAGTTCTTCATAACTGGCCCACCAAAGCGAACCTGTTTTTCGCGAGTTACCAAACGGGCCGACAATTTAATTATAATATTCGGTAACATTAAAGAAAATTTGTACAACTCCTTCGTCGAAATTCGAGAATTTTACGTAGTTTCTCATCTTTCAAGAACGATCGGTAGAGACCACTTCGGTGTGATGCTACATCGGTCAGCGAATCGAAACGCTACCAGTATGACGAAGGTGTTGTATAGGTCAAACAGCCTGCTAAAGTAGCGGGCAACAATGACGCGGGAACCTTAGCGGCGAATAAAGTTAAATGAAATAATACCGCTTTACGCTGTTCGTCCTCTATGAATTTAGCGAATTATGGAAGTATCGGACGGCGGCGTTTCACGCGTCTTGATAATTTACCGTGGTAATTGCTAAAAAGCTTTTTCCTTTCTTTTTTCTTTTCTTTTTCAAACTTTTTCTTTGTTACAAGCAAACTGGTACAAGAATATATTACCGTTTAAAAATTGCAAGAAATACTCTGAATATTATAAACAAAAAACGAAAAACCGAAAAATACGCATGAAAATAAGTATAAACGAAACAAAAACCACGAAACTCTTCAGATCAAAAAGTGCAGACACACAAACAACAAAGAGGCAACAACTGGAATACAAAGTATAACCGATGACCGACGCGATGACGACGAAATAAAATGCAAAATAACAATAGCCAGATAGAAATTCGAAAATTTGAAAAGACATAAAAAACAATAAAATGAACATAGCGGAAAATAGTCATATATTATATTACAGTACCATGGGCGGTCCATACTGTGGTATTCTATCGATACCTGGTCAATAGACGCGGAATGAAGAACGGCATTGACGCTGTTAATGTGAACAGACATAGGCTAAACGTTCCGCGGACCAATAAGGCAATAAAACCGTTCAGTGTTTGAATAGATATAAAGTTGACAAGCTGCGGCTAGGGAATAATATAAGAAGAAACAAATTACGTACATACTGCGCATAAAAAAAAATTAAGAGCTCGCGCAAAGAGAAAATCCAAGGAAAACTTTTACGAAAAAGAAAAAGACTGAAACTACTGACGCAGCCATTCAAAAAATCTTTTCTCATTACCCCAAATTAGCCGGATGCCGGAATTTATGGTATTCGCGACGTGTAACCATCTAAGCAGCCGATAATGCAACAGTAATCATGATGATGATTTATCCGCATAGATAAACGGTGGCATTAAAATATCGAAACATCGATCGTATAATGAATTGCTTTAATTCTTTTTTTTTTTTTTTTTTTTTTTTTTTTTAATGCGCTATATCGGAAGTAAATATTTATGCTTTATGAAATCAAAAAAAAAAAAAAAAAAAAGAAACAGCGCATAGCAGACGCACGCCCCCTTTTGCATATATATAAAGATATGGTAAGTTTGTGAAAATTTTTATTTTTATTATATCATTTTATTGAATTTAAACAAAACTTTCAGGAAGCGAAGTGGCTAAAATGAGAGAAATCGTCGTAATGGCGTAAATTAAATTTTACCGTCATAAACGTTAACCATTCATATTAACATGTACGGTTGAATTATATTTCGATCAGTTCCCATTAGGGCTATATAGATGAACGAGGCTGATGATAGATATTATGACAACATGTTATCACTGTCAACGACTGTAACAAGCACACTTTCTCAGTCGCAATAATATTTCGGAAATTAGCAAACTAACGGCGTTGTGACAGCAGAGCAATCTCTGTCCGAAAGCTTCAGATCTGGTAACTCTGTTTTCAATTCTGTGCTATTAATAATTCAATAGCCTAAATCCATCGTAAAAGTATTGCACACTAAATCCATTACCGCTGAACCGTCATCGATATATTTCACATGATTATCGCATTTCACTGTTACGACAGTGATATTTGTTAATTATCGAAATTAGAAGGTTCACTGTATACTTACACGACAAATTATCGAATGTGAAGATATTTGATTTGAACGAAAATTATTTCATATTAAGAAAAAATAAATATTTATATTACACATACATATTAAATGTCCTAGGGGAATTTATTCTCCCGTCATACTAATTCACTTGTTCACAGAACCTTTCCGAGTAATTATTTTTCAAATACAATACTCCTTTGCCCTTCTATTCATTGGCGCATTAAATTCGAAAGTCATTGAAAGCTATTGCATCACCATTCTTCATAACCAGTTCAACTTCATCAAAACTCTGACCTTGTGACTTGTTGACCGTTTTAGCGAACGTCAAATGCACAGAAAACTGCAAACATTTCTTAATTTTTAATTATTTATAGCTGTTTGAATTAAAATAAATTTCAAATTTTTAAACCAATTACAACACAGATGTAACTAAAACTTTTTTAATATGTAAATAGTTATGTAAAAGTTGTTACATAAGTAAAGTTTATTGATATTTAGAAACTTAACAATGGAGAAAGTAAATATTAATATAAACTATGTGTGTATATGTATCTATATATCGCAAAGCCAGTAAGTAGGACATATATGCCGAGTGTGGTGTATTAGTTCTGATGCTCACCACTGGTGGAGATGAGAGCGCTAGTGCCGCGCACGTCCCCTTCCACCCACTATCAAAGACCTCACTCGCGCGTCGGCCAATCAGTGTTCTTCTATACTATAAACACCCCCACACTATGCATACTCATGAGGTCCTACCTCCACACTTTATACTACACCCACGCAGACACACACAAACCCCAACAGGAGGAAAGTATCACAATTTGCCATTGCATGTCCGATCACCGAAGTTAAGCAGCACTGGGCCAGGTTAGTACTTGGATGGGTGACCGCCTGGGAAAACCTGGTGTTGTTAGCCCTGCGGGGCACAGGTTGTTGTAACTAGAGTCACCTTCTCTAGTAAGTAGTCACTCGACCGTTATATGGTGCTAGTCCCACTGGCGGAGAAACGAAACAATAACCATGTGAATTCCATATGTCCACATCGTGCAGGGTGGTAACTTTCTTTTCGACTGGCTTAGCATTGACTAGGAAGGCTAAATCGGAATTCACATACGATGCCGATAGGGAAACGGAGGTGAATGTACTTGCCGAAAGTGCTTTTACCCTTAAATACCGTTAAGCTTTGTACTGCATTAACAACAGCAGACTATCGGCAACTCGCTCGTGACAATGTGCCCTTGTCAGATTGCGCACGTCAATCTAGAGCGAGCAGGCGAGTATCCGGCGCCTTAAATCCGAGTCCTTTCGGCTAAGGGAGTAAACCCTAACAGAAAATCCAGCGGAAGGCAAGAGGGAGACCACCGCTATATCATTCCCTAGAATACCATCATAGCGAAGCAAATATCAACAATGGCCCCGTCACGGGCGCCTCTTCAATGAGGCAGGGGTGCAAAGAATACCCCGGTTAGCTATCGACAGAGTGGTTAGTACACTCCGCATATGATAGAGAGCGGTACCAGAATAACCCATGATCGAGATCGGTCGGGACAGCAAGAAGAAAAAGAAGAAAGTAAAGCTCCATTTTGCAACCAATGAAGGCTGCTACAACCTTTAGGTAGCATATTTACATAGTCAATAACCTACAGAGCAATCTTCCGTACCACCATTTTTCGCACCCAGAACTACGCTATTTTATACATACATTACTTTTAATTTGATGTAATTTAAAAAATAAAATATTCTGGCTTGCGTCCTATAACTAAGTGGTTACATGCTTAGGAGGAAAGTCAACAGTGTGTTATACCATTTCATTGTATTTACTTGTAGCGCTATATATGTATAACAATATTTATATTTTTAGCATATACATAATATAAAAAGACGTGTAGAGGGGTAGCGTCTGCAGTATAGTTAATTATTTCAGTAGGTGCGCATGCGTATCTGTTCGTTAGGTATGGAAAAGTCATCAGAAAATGAAAGTAGGAGGAACCGATATTGCTGTTCTGAACAAAGCTTTATTATACTCCATCAACAAGTGGATGATCTTGCGTGTCGTAGATGTCTAGTTATAATAAATACAAAAAAGACTATCTCATCTATCGGATATAGAAAATAAAGAACAGAAATTTTACGAACTTCCGGAGGAAAATAATAAGCGCCATAGTAAATCCGACCCGTCAGAAGAAACGGCTATCAAACGTTGGACAGCAGTAGCAGAAAATTTCTACAAAGAGATAGATATCAGCATGCCGAAAATACCAGTAAATTCGAAGGATGGAGCGGACGATATATTACCGCTAGCTATAGAAATGCAGAACGCAGTGGTACTAGTGCGCGGAGGTGGTCCAAAGGATCTGAATTTTAAAAATGTGATCCTACGCAAGTTCTGCCATCCAAGCTAAACAAAGCAATATCTTAAAATATTGCAAAATGTTTACGATTTTCAAAATATTGAAGGCATCAACTTAAGTTTAGACGATATCATAAAATTTGAAGTAAACAACAACATCACTGTGAAGCTGTACAGGCTTGTGCAATCCGATTACATCACCATGTACGATTACAGCTTCGAGATTGTCAAGGCGAATGTAAAAAAAAACGTTACATTTCAAACTATCGAACACATACAAACTATGCTGGCGGAAAGCTAAGAATGACATCAGATTCTTTTGGATACGAAATTTCTCACGGCTATTATTTTTGTTGGAAATGCCTAGTCGCTACACCCACACAAAACGAGCATAAATTCGTTTACAGCGGTTTAAATTACACATAGATACCAAATGTTTAAATCTTTTCTTTTTTTTCTTCTTCCAGGTACTCGATATAAATAATAATAATATACAGAGTGGTCCAAAAGGCATTGCATAATTTTCGAAAAGGTGTGTAATAAAGTAGGGCGTCTATGAAAAACGTAGTATATGTAAACGCGTTATACTGATAAGTAACAAAAAAAAAACTCGTGAAAAAGGTCATTAGGACTTTTTTAAAAACTTGTGACGTTTGTTCCACTCTTTTCTAATAAACGATTCGTGAACAGTAATCAATTTTGTGATGTGCAATGACTATTGTACCACCATGTATTGTAAGAAAACCAAATAAATGCATTAAAAAAATATTACGCGTATGTTATTTCTATACTCTGTTTGAGGTGAGAATTAATTAATATTTCATACGCTGGTACTATTTATATTGACATTCTTAAAATTAAAAGATTCCACAAAATTTTAAAAAGTTATCGAAGAACATTGACCATAAAAATAATTAAATCGCACAGAACAATTAGCTGTTACTCTTCATTAATCATAGTAGGTAATATGCTATTAGAAATGGAAATAAAAAAACATATAAGTCCAGGCCCGTGCCCAGAATTTTGAAAATTTTTTTCACATACTTATTTTATAAATAACAATACATTTTTCACTAATATTCATACTATTAATAAGTTCCATCATTCTGATTTATATATTAATAATTTACATAAACGAGTTACCGTATAAACATTAATAAAAATTACATATGTTATTCATTATACTCGTAATAAAAAAATTTTGCATAAAATATTAATGAAGTATAGGGTGATTTTTTAAGAGTTAAGTTTTTCAGGTTGGCAGCACTGGTTGGTATTGGCGTCCAAACGTCGTCATCTGTCAAAGTGAAGAGTTTTCAGAGTATACTGTCTGCCATTTCATCATCGTGGAAAGACTTATAAATAAGCAACGATTGCGATATGGTTGAAATTTATTATCAAAAACCAGTGCTCTGTGAGAAATGTGCATCGTTTGTCATATTATGGTCGTCATAATTGACGAATGAACAATTCGTGCTGTTATCACCAAATTTCGCAGCAAATTTACTTTGTTGGACATTAAACGGTCGACTACTCGCATGCATGCAATAGCAGTAATATAATATTTAATAGTAGTTAGATGAACTTACAAAATTTTTAAGGAATTTAATAAATTTACTGTTAGTGAAATCGAGTATTGTAAAAGTGGTATACATTTATATTAAAAGATCCTAGCATTAAGTTCATATTTTAAATAAATAAATGTAATTATTGGGGTTCGGGTTTTGCATGTAATGCATATTTATTTGCTTGTAGCTTACACTGTTATATTTCGTATCTAGGCGTTCCAGAGGTTGTAGATTTAAAATACACTAATTTAATAATGTCTATAAAAGCGTATTATGGACGTTTCGTACGTATTTTGAGGATTTTTACATATTTTTCATAATTACACGTAAAGAAAACACACATCCACAGGAATTATATATTCGAAATAATAAGAAAGTTAGAGAAAATGCATGAAATTTTTAACCTTACTAAAAAAATACAGTTATCATTGTTTTATTTTTTGTCAAGTCTGTTGTGGATGATGGCCGCTTGTTCATGAAATCAAAAAAAAAAAAAAAAAATTTATTTCTCTTTATCTCTGCAAATAAAATAAAATCCGTTTATCTCCTTTATAAATGAAATGAATTTGAACAGAGTATTTATATAATTTATTTATTTAAAGTCGCTCGGCAGCTAAGGCCATTTGCAACGCCGAGAAGTTACATCTTTTTTTTTTTTTTTTTTTTTTTTTTTTTTTATTTTGGGCGCATCAACTATGGACCATTGGCCCAGACACAATGGGAAGAAGAGACAACTAACTAGAACCTAATTCGATTGGAGACAGCTGAAATAAAGGAACCAAGGACAAGAACAACAGACTGGGAAGGAAGGGACAAGATGTAAGACGCACAGTAAGGAGTGGGAAGCCCCAGCTTTATAAGGTGAAGATAGAAAAGAGAACGCTCCGCAGAAAGAGCAGAGCACTCGAAGAAAATGTGATCAGTATCACAGACAACTGCTTCATCTGGATGCAACGGACAGTGAGGAGAGGGAAGCAAAGAGAAACGATAGCGTGAAGAGGGCAGCAGTGTGTGATTAAAGCGCAGGCGGACAATAGAGGAAATTATAAATCGTGGAAGAGAGGGAAACTCCGAGAACCATGGATGAGAAGGAAGTGTAGGTTGGATTGAAAGGTAGAAGGAACGATTGTTGGAAAAAGAAGAAGGGTACACATCCGACCAAAATCTGAAGTGAAGCTTCTTAATTAGGGGTAATAGATTAACAGCCGGGATTTTTTTTAAATAGAAGCGAGAACGAACAGCAACCTGAGACAAGGCATCCGCCAAGTTACATCTTATAACTATAGATTAATACATGAAAAGCACAAAAAAAAAGGAAATTAAAATAAACAATAGAAAGAGAAAAAAGAAAAGAAAGGAAAGGAAAGGAAAAGAAAGGAGGCAAACGCTGCTGAATATTAAAACTATATAAAAGGGAAAAGTCGGGTAAGCTTTAACAATTTTTAAATGTTTCCGCAAGCCTTTTCATTGTCCGCCAGAATTTCGGCCAGACCAGCATCCTCCTTGAAGCAGGCGGCTCTCTCTTGCCGAAATTTGCGGCACGAGGTGAGTAGATGTTCCATCGTAACCGGCACTCCACAAATTTCACACGTCGATTGTGGTAGTTTTCGAAACAGGTGGCTATGTGTGTGGAGGCAGTGGCCTATGCGCAGGCGAGCTAATATTGTTGGAACCATGTCGGTCCTGTCGAACAGAGTATTTACTTTCCGACCACCTTTTAGGATTTTTATATTCATATTGCCAATTGCCTGAGTTGAACAATAGTATGAGCAAACAAAAACAAAATATTGCTGACCGACCCTTTCAAGCTGGTATATGATTGGCCGTTAGTTTATAGTGCTACATTATTTTCGAACCCTGTGATGAGTAACTGTCCGTTGAACCATGTACGAATATATTTATATACATATTATATATAGATGGATAGATATATACACTTACATAAACTGTGACACAAATTTGATCTAGGCCATGCTGTCTTCAATACCTAGCGGATTATTTGCAGTTTTAATTTAAACTCGTTTAGTTGTCACAATTATGTTTAACATTTTATATTTTACTATTAGTTTTTTCTTTTGCTGCACTGATAAAATGTTGAATGATAAAACAAGTTTTGGCGGACTGTTAAGGCACCGAATTGACAACGATACTGTGTTTTCAATGAACGATAAAGTGCTGTATTGTCAGATTTTGGCCTGATTTAATTAGCGCCGCTTTAAGAACTAAGTTAGATGCGGTACTTTATCGTAATCCTGGATGGAATTTATTACGAGTAATAGTAAAAATTTCAGATGGACTGCTAGATAAAAAAGCGAACGCTCTTACACTTCATCTGAAGTGGCTGCATTTAAACATTTACCAGTTATGTTTTGCGATATAGAGCGATCGTTTTCTGCACTGAAAGCTACGTTAACAGACACAAGACATAATTCTCACACTGAAAATTTAGAAAAAAATCTTATTGTTAAATATAATACTTTTTTAAATTTTGATTTACAATTTAGTATTTTTTTAATATCAATTGATTTAATAGGAAAATATTCAGGTCGTTAACAAAAATTTGAGGCGAAAAACAAAAGATTTTATTTTATTTTTTTAATATATACTATCTACTATGAAATTTTTAACGCATATTTTGAAGTTTTTTAGCGCATATAAATTCGAATCCTAGTAATAATAATGTAATCTGTAAAATGGGACTAATGTGTCACCAAAACTTAATTAGATAGGACATATTAATCAACCATTATGGAAACATTGTAATTAACAAATAAATAATTATATGGAAAAAAAAATTTAAAAAAACAAAACAAAACAGTATTACCGACAAAGAGATAAACTTATAAGATAGACACGTTGATGTGACGAGTTAATAATAACGCGCAGAAACGACGTATGTGGATAATATGATTATGACACGTAATAAAGGGACCTTTTCGGCTTCGTTTGCTTTACTTATACTTTAAAGCATTCATCCATTTTGTTGGGTAAATAAAATACAAACTTTTAGTAAAAATTAGTTGAACGAAGGAAGGTTTGATTAAAACATGTACCTTTAATGTAACAATAAGGTCAAAACGTAAAATTATAGTTTTAGAGTGGAAATATTTAATTTTTGGCAGACTTATATTTCAAAGCCAAACAAATATAATTTATAAAAACACGATGTATGTAAAAAAATTAGTATATGTCCCCTCGCTCCTCCTTTTTTAAATTTCTAGGTATGCCATTAGCTTATAAACATCTTAAGATAGTGGCGAATCCACGAGGTTAGAGGGGATAAGGGACACCCCCCAAGAACCACAATTTCAATGAAAAAATTTGTTACAACAAAGAAACTTAATTTATACCATAAAAGATTTGTATTAATGTTATAACATAGGGATTTAATGTTATAACTAATATTTAATACTGTTTTCGCTAGTAAAACGATTAATGTTACGTTTTTATTCTGTTTTAAACGCAACTGTCGTCGTTCTTTTGTCCTTTTTATTTATTTTTAATTTTTATTTTGCAATTTTAATTAAAAATAGTTCAATAAGAAATGTATATACTTTTTTTTACTTGCTCGCGGACAAAGAATTCGGATCGGATTACTAACTAAAATATAAAAGAAGTAACGTCTAATAAAAATACTATGACTTATTTTTTCTAGTAATTCTCTATTCAAATTCTGATCTACCGTTTTTTAGGTATTGATTTCGTTTTATTTTTCACCCTTAAAAATAAAACAACAGTTAAATTAAAAATTGTAATAATCATGTATTTTAAAGACATTTTTAAATTTCTAAAGAGGTGGTCGCTATTTGATTTTCTTTATGAAACAAGGTATTTCTCAAATCTACTGACACCATATAAGATATTAAGTAATTATATAATTTCCCTCCCCAAAATGTCTCTCCGGATCCATCCCTGCTTAAGACCTATATTACTACGTAAAGCACTGTTAAAGAAACCAATAAATGAGGGGTTTGAGATTTTAACACGCACATATACATACGTAGTTAATAATTTAAACAATTAACTGATTCAGCTAATGAACAATTTTCAGTTGTTACACAAACAAGTTTCTTAAGAAGTAGCAAACTCTTCAAGGAGCGCTGCTATTAGAATGCACTCACACAAGTACATATCCTCTACCTATAATAAGTCATATTATTCTCGCACGGACATCCCTCTTTGCATAATTGCGTACTTCGATTTCAATCAGCGTATATCAAAGATGAAAGTAGTTCGACTAGATGTTACTGCCACCTAGCGAGTATTATGAGAATAATTGATTAATTGTCAGTAAGACGAAATAAAACTAGATGGCGCTAGCTTTTCTTTATTAATACCTCAAATTAATTCGATAACAAATATGTGTAAAAATAAATTATAGCTAATTTAAAATTTATACAATTAAACCACCTATTTAACAAAATCTTAAACATTATAACCAGCATGCTAAATAAAAAATCTTCTCCTTAATATATTATGAGAAATTATAATCTGTTGTGTTTTCAAAATTTAAATTAAATTAGACACTTGCCCCTTCCCAGCAGTTCCAATAATCCGACAGAATTTTTCAACAATCTCACCCGAATTGCGGTCCCGGAGGCCCAAATTCACGTAAGTTCGAAGCCTCTATTGACGTACACAAATGATAATCCGAATGTATGCTCCAGGGAAGGACTCAACTTTTGCCCCGTACGCTGATCCAGTCCAGTAATTCGTTTAAAAATTAACCAATAATTAATACCCAAAGTCTGAAACTAACCTTAACTCCTGCGGGAATGAAAAATATTGAAAACATTGGTGAGGGAGGGTCGAAATTTCCACTGGCCGCTAAAAATATTCGGATCTTAATACTTAGAAGCCAAATTTTAAAAGAATTTTTCGTAATATGTTTCCGTTTCAACATTTTTGTTTTCACATTTTTAAATTTTCAGATATTTCGAAGTCTACAGATGCTTCTACAGTTGTCTTCGTCATTATAGAGAGACATGTAGAAAACATAGTGGCATTGTGTGTACGATAAGGTGTGTAAGTATGGGCGAATACGACTGCTTGAAGTGTGCAAAAGAACTAATAAAAAAGAAACTTTGAATAGTCGCGGATACAGGTACAGATCCGGTTACAGAATGAGAGTGAAATAAAAATATGTACATCTTAGTTATACTAGAACTGTACTGCAATAGCAGCCAAGAATATCCGTTACCAATCCCTTAAGTCGTCTTTAGAAAAACTCGAAAAGAGTAGTTTTCAAACTGAAAAGGTGATGTAGTTTCCAAACTGAAAAGGTGATGTAGTTTCCGATAGATATTTTATGATATCAGTGTATGTGTATGTACGTGTGCGTGCGAGTGCGTGGTATTAACTGCATAGGCATTGCTATTTACCGTTGTAGTGATTTAAATGCAAACGCTATCATATAAAGATTAGTCAAAGTTTGGTTTAAACAACCAATTACAATATGCACTGTGTATTTTACAGAGATAATTAGTACGGAACATTTATTTTCATTGATAAAGCATCTGCCTAAACCGTTCATTATATTAGGAGATATGAACGCTCATAGCCCTATGTGGTCAAGCAAAAAGCCAAATTCAAGAGGCAAGATCATAGAAAATGCAATTAACGCGTTTAACCTCACATTACTTAATTTAACGGAGCCAACTCATTATAACTTTTCTTATCGAACATGGTCTAATATTGACTTAGCCTTGTGCTCCCCTCTCAATTGAGCAGTAAAATACAATTTTATGTACATCATGACCTTGGTGGAAGTGATCATTTTCCGATTATTATAAAAAGCCAGTTACAACCAGAAACTACTACTTATCCCGGAAATAATGTAAATCTGTTGCCGAAGTATAAAAGAACCAACAGTTTAAATTACAAAGCTCGATGTTCGTTACAATGTTATACCGCCCCATTAGATAATATTGACACCACTGTGCAGACGTTTACAAACGCACTCATCGAGCAGGCAAAAAGATGCTCACCACCTAATAAAACTATTATACAAACTGGCAGCGTAAAAGTCCATTGGTGGTCTAAGGACTGTGCAACTGCAATTAAAAACAGACGGAACGCTTTAAAAAAGTTAAAGTCGAACCCGAATATGGAAAACCATCTGAAATTTGGAAGACTACGAGCAAAAGCCAGGTATATTCTCAAACAACCAAAATTAAACTGCTGGAAGAACTATGTAGCAACCTTAAATCCTGGTACACCGACCAAAGTTGTGTGGAAAAAAATTAAATCCATCGAAAAGTCAACGCCATACTTTACACCGGCATGCATAAAAATCGGTAGTAACATATGCACTAATATTGACAAAATAAACGCCGCGTTTGCAGAATTTTTTACAATGTCAACTAAAGATGAAAATCAATTTATAAACAATACAGAATTATCCAATACTAGTAAAAATGCTACTTTTGGTCTTAACTTTACCAGCAACAACCAAGAACCATATAACTAACCTATCACGATGGAAGAACTACGTACTGCCATTAAACGTACTAAACCGAAAGCAGTCGGTTCGGATAATTTTCACATTTATCTTTTAAAATATGCACCTGACTTTATATTAAAAACTCTACTTGTAATTTACAATCGAATATGGTTCTCAGGTAATCTCCCATTGCAATGGAAAAATGCCATTATAATCCCACTACTCAAGATAAATAAGAATCCAACACTCCTCGATAGTTATAGACCAATATCTCTTACATCAGTTCTTTGTAAAGTGTTAGAAAAAATTATCAATGGCAGACTACTATGGGAAATCGAAACACGTATGTTGTGTGCCGGTCATCGAAACTCTTCATTTTGAAACACAGCGTCGCTAAAATGTTTTTTATTAACTTGCTGACTACGTGAATTACTCTGGCCGGAGCACTCGCTTCGCTATTTTCCTTCTTACGCATAACGGTTATATATATATATATATATATTTGCTGACTAAGTAAACTTATGCTAGCTATCCGCTCACTTCGAAATTTTGCGCGTCCTATTTACAACTTTTGTTGGCCCCCGTATTTTGAATTAGGTCACGTATCGGTCAAAAGCGACTAACATATAAGAACTTATTATTAATACCGAAAAGAGATTCGTATCCTGGGTGTTACCCGAACTGATTGATACCGAATCCAGTCTGCGCGGTTGACACCAAAAGTTTGGCTGTAATAATCGCGGTACTTTCAGACATAGGATTTATCGGTTATTGATCAGTTCGCGTAGCCGCGACACCGTTGAAGTTATATTAATAAATAAACGCGATATCAAGTTCTTCTTGTCAGTTTATTAAAATATATATATATATATTAACTCGAGTATTAGGTCGTCGTCGTGCAGTAACCTTCGAGAATACAACACGTAATTTATTTACAAATATTCAATATGAATTTCGGTCAGGACGATCTACCATTGATCCGATCCTTGCGTTACAGCGCTCCATAAGTAAAGCTTTTTCAAACAAACACCACTTATTAGCCGTCTTTTTCGATTTCAAGAAAGCATTTGACAACATATGGAGATACAAAATTCTTTTAACCTTACACTCCTGGAACTTCAAAGGTCGCCTTTGTATGTTTATTGCAAACTTCCTCTCTGATCGCCGCTTTCAAGTAAGATTGAGATCCGTTCTGTCTGATCCGCATACGGTACGGACAGGAGTTCCCCAGGGATCCGTCCTCAGCCCAACACTGTTTAATATCGCAATAAATGATATTGTAAATCAAGTGCAAAAACCTGTAAAATCACTCCTCTTTGCAGACGATTTATGCATATTTCTTCCTTGCACTGATATCAACTTAGGAGAAAGCGTTCTGCAGAGCACAATTGATAGACTGCAACAATGATCAGAAAATAACGGCCTTTGTTTTTCAACAACAAAAACCATAGCAACCCATTTCTGTAGACGGAAAAAGTTCGACCGCATAGTAAGCTTAACTGTTAATAACAACCGTATAGTATCCATAAATAAAGTTAAAATATTTAGGAATGACATTTGACAGTAAACTCACTTGGAAAGCACACATTAACGCATTGAAAACTAGCTGCGGTAAAAAACTAAACCTACTGCGGAAGCTATCGCATACAACCTACGACGCAAGCAGACATAATCTATTAATGCTGTATCGTACCCTTGTAAGGTCCAAAATGGATTATGGTGCACCAGCCTATGCTTCCGCTAACATATCGACCCTAAAATATTTGGATACTATCCATCATACCGCTTTGAGGTTGGCAACTGGAGCTTTCCAAACCTCCCCGATACCGAGTCTACTATGTGATTCAACGGAGTGGCCATTAGATTTGCGGCGAACTTATCTAACCGTGCTGGCTTTCAGCATCATAAGGAGCACAGAGCCATACTCTCCAGATGATACCACTGAGAACCAGAACGGAACAACAATTGATCACGTTATGTCCATTCTACATCAGCTAAACATCCAAATTCCGGTACTGGTCCGGGACCCGATATCTCCTATACCACCATGGTGCAACCGAGCCCAGCGCGGCATACAGAGCTTTGAAAATGCGGAAAGCTCCGTTAAAACGATTAACAAACGTACGTCAACTTCAAACGTAACGGTACCGTTTACCGACTTTAAACGTCAGCTTAAATGCCATTTTAACCACATCTGGAACAGCGATTGGCAAAAGTTACCAACAGGAAATAAATTACGCTCCATAAAATCGTCCACGAAACCATGGCTTTCCTCAAGCCGAGAAAGCAGAAAACAGGAGGTAACGTTATGCAGACTACAACTTATGTACCACTCGCCTTATACACTCATACCTGTTAAATAAAGAACCTGCGCCCCAGTGCCAGACATGTGATTGTCAGCTGACCGTCGAACACCTACTGATTAAATGTCCAGTTTATGAATATTATCGGAAACAACATAGAATACCATCGAATTTAAAGGATTTGCTGTGCGACGAAGAAACCGTGCTTAACTTATTCCTAATTTATTAAAGTTGTTATAATTTTGCTAATCCTTGTTAATTTCTGTTTATTTTCCTTTTTTCCTTTCTTTCAACTTTCATAATTTTGTAATTTCTTGCCGTGTCTCTAGCCTAAGTTACTGTATACGACACGTAAAATAAGTAAATAAAAGAAAGATTTTTTTGTTAATTCCAGAAAAAAAAAAAATATTAACAAATTCATATTCAACTATTCGGGTTAATTTTTTTTTTAAATTATTTAAATAATACACTACAGAACAAGTCTATAGCACGCATTTATCTCACTCGATCACTCACCACCTGATATTCTGCCGGTTTAGGTAACAATAGAAATATGTGCGTTACCATTGACGTATCATATTTATTCCTGCATATGTACATTACTACACCAAGAAATCTGTGTTGATTCCATCATATACTTATTAAATGCAGGTGAATACACATACCTGTTTGTTATAAACTGTATAATATAATAACCAACTTCAATAACAATATCCTTATATTTTGTTTGTTATTGAAGTTGGTTATTTTATTATATATACTTATTAGTTCAGCCTTATATCTTATTCCATGTAGTTAATCATTTAATACTAGTTTATCAATATAATGTTTTTGTAAATCTTTAATTCACAGTAGCTGTTAAAAGTATTAAGTATTGGAGGAGTTGTGGTAAACCTACAGTAATCCCGACCTTTTTAAGCTGTCTAAGATTGGTATCTGTTTATTTATTAGATAAAAGCGATACTCTTTATTTTTTATGTAAAATTTGTCCGTAGAACGTTTAACAAGAAATTTAACCAGAGGTTCTGCGCATTCAGCATTGACTACGTGAGCTGGCGTAGATTTCATAGACCCTAGGAAGCGCCGAAGGGCACTGTTTTGAATAGTTTGTAGTTTTTTAATTTTTGTATTGTTTAAATTTAATATTGGGGTTACGTATTCTATCTAGGTCCGAATTATTGCTATGTATACTGTTAGGAGCGAATATATCGTTAGGGCTCTTAATACGTTCAGACCTTTCTCACATTTTTCAGAAATATTTTGAAGTTCATCGTTCCAAGACAATTTTGAGCTCATCGTATCACCATTATAAATATATTTCACCATTTATGTCGGGCATCGAGAATTCGTGTTCGTTTTTCAGCCGTAATTTACAAGTATTTCTTGAAGTCTTAAATGAATACATAGCGCTAAAATGTTCATCATACACACATTGTATTTCAAACTGCGCCCTAAATATATTATTTAAGAAAAAAATAAAAAACCAAATTGTTCAGAAAATTTAAAGGAATTTAGGATACCTTTGCTCTGCACGGGCAGAGGAAATTTTCTCTATGAATAAATATTTTTTCTTTGTAATGATTATGTATAATTTTCTCAATAAATATATTTTGAACTGATTTGAAGAAAAACATTATTTACTTTTTAGCACATTAATATATCAAAATACGTAGAAACATCTGTATGTTGTCATCAGAGCCGAATACAAGGGGGGCTAAAAGGGGCTATAGCCCCGGACCCCGGCCCTCAAAGGGCCCCGCACCATTGAACAGAAAAAAATTAATTTTCCACATGTAAAATTTAAGTTTCTTTTCTAAAGTACTCAATACTGTAAAAGTACAAAATTTCAAATTTTCATTTTTTATCTTAAAAATAATTCAGTCAATTTTTATATATAAAAAAAGAATATATCAGTTCATTAATAAAATTATATACTCTTTCTTTATAAAACTTTCTCTTTTTTCCCAATAAACTAAATGCTACATAAAATGAATATTTGTAGAAATTTTCTACGATAAATCTAATTTACTGTATTAAACAAATGGATGAGTCCTTCAACGACCTCTGTAGGGTACCGTGATCATGTAGCAATTCGATTGTTGCACGCCGTACCCCTCAATCTTTTGCTCGTTGTATACATTGGTGCTACTCCAGTTCGTTTTCTTATCATATCTGTCCAGCGATGTGGAGGGCGGGGTCTTCTCCCTTGGATCTTTGCTTGCAGTACCAGTGTTTCTAATTTCCGCTCACTGCGAATAACATGGTCGAAATATTTCATTACGCGAAGAACAGCCACATCAGCCAACCGTTGTGTGAGATTCCACTTATGAACTACGGATTCATTTGTTCGTTTCGTGGTCCACAGTGTGCGGAGTAACCTTCTCCAACACCGCATTTCAAAACTGTTAAGTCGAACTATGCTGGCTTTGTTTAAAGTCCACGATTCGGTTCCACATAGTACTACCGAAAATACAAGTGTCCTTACGAGTTTTATGTTCACATTTTTATTAATGGATCCATCCTTCCATATCTCAGTCAGTTTCATCACAGCGCAGCGGCCCGTTTGAATACGGCGCTTTGTTTCTTGTTCTAAACCTCCGTCATTAGTAATTAATGATCCTAAGTATATAAAATTATCCACAACTTTGTATCCCGCAAGAACATTATCATCGAACGCTAACAGTTTTCCTCTGTTTATAATCATGATTTTCGTTTAGCCTTATTTATTTCGATCCCATATTTGCGACTGATAGTTTCAACCGTTTCTAGTAGCATTTTCATTTCATCCAAATCGGTCGCAATAAGTGCTGTATCATCAACATAGCGTAAATTGGAGATCTTTCGTTCATCCAAGGACACTCCTCCGTTCCATCCATCTAATACTGCTCCCATAATATATTCTCCATAGAGATTAAACAAAATGGGCGACAGGATGCATCCCTATCTCACACCCTTCTTTGTGTAAAATTCATCGGATTGTATTCTTTGATCTATTCGAACGATATTACTATTATGTTTGTACAGGTTCTTAATCAAGAAGACGATATGTTCCGAAACGCCTATATTAATCAACGCTAGCCATAACTGACTCCATACTACATTATCAAAAGCTTTATGGTAATCTATAAAACACAGAACTAACGGCACATTATACTCCAGAGATTTTTCTATTATTTGTCTTAAGTTCAAGATTTGTTCACGTGTTCCGCATCCTTTTACAAATCTTGTTTGTTCTTCAGGAATTTTGAAAACTCTAGTTAAAATTTTAATTTTTCGGAAGAGATCTTTCACCTCGTTATGGTCTGCATGCTTCTCTGTATTTTATCGCAAATTAAACTGATAAAATTATTTTTATCTCGCTTACAGCTTTTCTTAATTTTATTATTGATGATCTTCAATTGTTCTTCCGTTTTTGAACTTCCTGCTTTCATAGTCCTTCGTTCGTTAATAAGCTTCAGGGTTTCAGTCGAGATGCGAGGTTTCCGACGTTCTATTTGTACCGTATCTACAGTTTTTTTAACCGCACTCTTTATAATGGTTTTTAACCTGCCCCACTGCTCGTCGACGGACTATAAGTTTCTGTTTTTCCTGCTATTGACCATGTCTTGTAAGATGTATGTGAAATTATTAATTTTTTTATCTGTAATCATTAATCTTCGTTGCGACTGTAATTATAACATTAATCCTTCCGCTAAATTTCCTTAACTAGCAGTTTATGGTCACTAGCACATTCTGCTCTCGGATAGCGCGTTCATACAGGATGATTTCCATCGTCTACTTATTAACATGTTGTCAGTCTGGTTTTTATAAATATTTCCGGGAGATTTCCATGTGCTTAGTCTTCTTGAGTGATAACAGTATTTGCTATTGAAAGCTGGTTGGAAACTACAAATTCAATAAGCCGTTCTGTCATTACGCTGACCTAATCCAAACGTTTCAATTAGTTCCCTTAGGTGTCCTTTATTATTTGATCTGCCTACTTTAGCGTTGAAATCGCAATTCGCGGTTTGGTATGTCACTTCTTGTAACTGCATGTAAAATGTCTCTACTATTTCGTCTGATTCAGCACATGCAGGTACGTGTATACTTGGATTATATTTATTGCTATCGGTTTCGTATTAATTTTAATCTTGTGTAAGTATTGTTATACATCATTGTAGAAATTTAGATGTAGACATTATGAGCGAAACTCATAATGAATGTAGTGTTGCTCTAAATTAATTCTCGTGGCTTTTTTATAAATAATAGATGTTGCGGTTGCGGATCACTTTTTCCACAGCTTGCGGTGTGGGCGTTCGTATATATTTATTTATGTCCAACATGGATGGAGGTTAACAATAAGCAGAATATGCATCGGTGGCGGACTGATATTTCTGCAGCTTTTGGTGCTGGTTTAGAAGTTTTGCGTTCTTTTTTGTCAGACTTTTTGTGTCTAATGGTTAGGTGGAATTTTATTCTTCTTGACTATCGACTAGTATGGTGGTTAACTATGTATTCATGTCTCCTAGCGGCTCTTTTATTTCAAGGTTTAACTCCTTTCGGATTTATCGCTTCTACAATCTATTTATGCTGGTTACTAAGGAATTTTCTAATTTGATTTTCGAATTTTGTATCTTTATTTTTTTTCAAATTTTTGGAAGGGGAGGAACGAGTGGAACAAGTCAAAAATTAAGTAAAATCATACGTTTTTGGTCGAAAAACCTCTTGAAGTTCAATTAACAACAATGAAACAGATATATAGGTTACGTATATTATAATAAAATGTTTTTCTGAATTTATTCGGATTTTTAGAACGAATGAAACAAGTCCAGAAAAATGAAAAAACGCATTTTTAACAGAAAAACCTCTGAAACTTCAACTATAAAAGTTACATAATTTGTGTCATTGTGTTACCTAATTTGCTATTATGGGAATTTTAAATTCGTGCAGAATCTCTCGATTTTTTTATTCTAACAATCTGAAAAAATTCAGGATTCCGTTGTTCATTTATTATTTATTGCTTATTTATGGTCGCTTTATAACAATTAGGTTTTTAATGACCACTATATACATATATATATATATATATATATATATATATATATATATATAAGTTTTACAGAATTCATAATTAGTTAATTATACATTAATTAAACAAGAGAAGACATTTTGTTAAATAACGCTAATTGCGTTTGTGGATTAAATGTATTTTAAAATCTTGAGGCAACTTTCTGTGCTTCCAAGTGTGTCGCTGATAGATTCCGGGATGTTGAACTGTTGTCTAGTTGTCCTGAGGGGGCGAAATTCTATTAAAATGTGACGTACATCAAGGTTTTGATCACAGTATGGGCATTTTTGTGGCGCCTCTTTAGTTATATGATGGATGTGCGACGCTCTGATGTGGCTAGTTCTAAGTCTAATAATTATACATTGGTGTGATCGATTAGTTGGAATCATTGGTCTTGGTGAGTGTATATCTTGCCTTACTGAATGGAGCTCAGAGCTGATGGCTTGCCACCTCTTGTTCCAGTGGTTCTTCACAGTTTTGTGGATAATTTTTTTTTTTTGCTTCATGGAGTTGGACTGGTATATTACTTCTTGGAGTTCAAGCATGGTTGTAGCCTTTGTGGCTAAGGTATCGGCTCTTTCATTGCCTGGGATCTCTTGGTGTTCCGGTATCCATAGTAGCATAAGTCGTGTCCTTGAATTTGACGATCATTGATTAAAATTTGTACTGATTGGAATAATGGATTTTTGGTACTATAGTTTTTTAGTGCTGTTAGACTAGACAGTGAAGGTGTCCGCGGGGCCACATTTGATACGTTTTAAGGCTTTGCGTATGGCATATAACTCACAGCTACAGATTGAGAATTGACTAGGGAACCTGGTCGATATGCAGTCCTCGGTCTCTGTGATAAGTGCGCATCCTGCTTGGACTTTAGATCCGTCTGTGTATAGGGATGTGTGGTCCTCATATTTGCTTATGTTTTCGAGGAATAATTGTTGGTATGTGTGGCTGTTAGTAACCGATCTATAGTTACGTGCTAGTTCTATATTCACAGGGATCTTTTGAGTTAACCAAGGTGGTAACGGTTGTTGAGCCCTTTGATAAGTTAGTACCAGCTCGGTTTTTAATGTGTTTAGGTGTTTATGCAGTCTGATTTTTAGTGGTTTTGGTGGTCTGGGATTGCTTTGGTACACGTTGTTTGCTGCATCTTGTGTCAGGAAGGCGTGCATAATACATAATACACTCATACCTCGCTTTACGGCCTAGATAGGTTCCGGAAAAATTGGCCGTAAAGCGAAAAGCCGTATATCAAATCAAATGTTTTAATACAAATTCATACAACCCGAATAAGATTCGTTCCAATCTCTTATAAAATTATACAATTTTTTATTTAAAAGGCTTTTTTGTTTTACATAACAAACATAGGTGTATAATGTAAAATAGCGGAACTTCGAAACAATTAAAAATTAAAGCAAATTTATTATCTTAAATAAATTCGTATCATATAAAATTATTAAAATTGAAAATTAAATATATATGTAAACATCTAATCTAACGTTAGAGATGTACGTGAAGAATCGGTAAGCTGCAATATACATTATCACTTTCCGCTCTTCTAGGATGATATAGTTCAAAGAATTGGTCTAATATTATCTGCCTTGCCTTATTTTTGGCTTCTTTTTTCAGCTCATTATAACAAGTAATGACTGAGTTCATGAAACATATTAGCGCTGCGCTCTGTATCAGGATAATTTTGAAGTAAGATGTTTATTCCGTGTTGAAAAAAAGAAAGTGCCTTCGTCAAATATTTCAATTTCAGCACTTGGCATACACGGGGCAGGCTCTGGTTCTTGGTTTTCATCAAGTGCACCTTCCGTTTCAAGTTGAATCAATTCCTCGAATGAAAGTCTCTGTCAGCGTCTAGCAAATCAATCACATCCTTTTGCCAATGTGCGGGGAAAAAAATACGACTTCTGCTTTTTTTTTTTTGGCCGTAAGGGAAACATGAGAGCCGTAAAATGAAAAGGTGCCACAATTCAAAAAGGCCGTTAAAGCGAAAAGCCGTAAAAAGAGTGGCCGTAAAACGAGGTATGAGTGTAGTTAGTTCCATTCTTCGATATTCAAGAGGATTTTCTTAGGCTTCTACGAGGATGCTAGTGGTTGGAGTAGTTCGGAATGCTCCAAGACTGAGTCTGAGAGCTGTATTTTGAACCGTATCTAGTTTCTTTAGTATGTTTGGGTTCGCGGTGTCATAAAAGATCGAACCGTAGTCAGTTTTGGAATGAATCAGACCTCTATAGACCTTTATTAGGCTTTCTTGGTCTGCTCCCCACTTGGTTGATGCTAGGACTTTGGTGATATTCAATCGTTTGCTACATTCTATTACCAGATCTTCAATCTGGTTTTTCCATGTATATTTGGAATCAAATGTCATACCAAGTATTTTTGTGGTGTCAATGAGGGTGTCAAGGGCTGATTGTCTGGTTGCAATGATATTGATTCTATTGTTTTATTACTTCTTGAAAATACAATGAAAGTCGATTTATTTTTTGAGAGTTTAAAGCTGTTTGTATTAGCCCAGTTGTGGATTGCTTTCAGTGCTTCCTGGACCAATTTTTTAATGGTGTCGGCATGCCTGCCACTACGGACTATTGCTAGATCGTCAGCAAATAAGTGGGCTTTGACTGGTCTTTTGATTATTAGTTGAATTTGAAGAGGTTTTTCGGCCTAAAATGCGTGTTTTTATTTTTTTTTTGAACTCTTTCCACCACTTTTAAAAATCTGAAAAAATTTTAGTAGATAGTTTACACTACACACTGCAGTACATGTTATATAATTTTTTCTGTCGTTCCTGAATTTTTTAAAAATTTTTATGACATTTTAAAAATTTTGAATGTTTCTAAAAATTTGAATTTAGCGTCTAAAAATCTGAAAAAATCACCGTTATAGAACTTTCCATTATTTTTAACCTCCAACAAGAATTTTTAAAGTCGATTAAAAAATGGCGGAGATATCGTAAAAAAACGAAAATCACAAAATGGTGACTACAGCAGCACCCTGTGTGGGACTAGGGGTCTGAAACTTCCAGCATCAACCACTTTTTTCATGCTCTAGATGTACACATATTTTTTATAAAGTTCGGTTCAAAAGCATTTTTACCTCTCCTTAACCGGCTAGACCCTTTGTCTGAAGAGTTAGCGGTAATTACAGGCGACATGAATATAAATCTATTTGACGTTGCAGCTAGTACTAATTAATCTGATTAGTACCATGGGGTTTGTTAATGTCGTTAATCAGTCTACGTATGGAACGTACAAGTCCTGTTTAGATCATTTGTTAAAAACTATAAGTTCTAAAGATACGCCAGGGTTGAAAAAGCGTGTACTGGATTTTAAAACAATTTATGATCTTCCAATTCTCATGTTTGTTCATAAATATAAAAATAGATTCTACATTTCGTGCAGGGAAGGAGTAACTAGAATGTCTAATAATTTGTATGCAAGCGTACCAAAATACAAAAATCATCGCATGAAAATGCAGATTATTTACCAGGCTCCAATTAAATTCAACTCTTCTTATCTAAAATCTTTTCCATATTTTCCCTTACTACTATGAAAACATTTAATAACTTATTTGCATGATTCTACGCAGGAGTAATCAATTTTTCCGCTTCTAATCTAATATAATGTATATAATGTTTCAACTATCGTTAAGTCTGATTATTATATTTTTGCGCTGTATTTTTGTCTCTATTCTCAATTTAGATATCGAAGTTCTCCTAAATTTTTATCTTTGTTTTCTATTTTCTTTTTTGTTTATTATTTTTTTTGTCTTGTTGTTTAAGAAATTTTTATTATTTATATAAAATTCCATCACTCGCGCAGATATGCGCACAGAGTACAATGATAGTAATAGTAATTAAGTGATTTGATTTGATTTGATTATCATTATTATTAACTATACATTGTTAAATGTAGTAAAATTTTGTCAAAAACATAATTTTAATTCGTACTGGGCTGCTCATGTTATTATTTCTACCCATTTTATGCCTTTAAAACAGGAATTCCCCTTCTTACGCTCCTAGATAATGCACAGATTCTTCAATGCGGAAGCTTGGTTGAGAATTTGAAATATAGCGGACATTAACTGCTTAGGCGAAGAATATGCTACAATTTCTTTTTCCCTTACATTTAGTCTTAAACAGCGGAATTCGTCGGTGAAGTAGTGATCACAATTGATTATTAGCGTAAATGAACAGGTATTAGTATTTCGATTTATCGCTGCACCAAGTAGTAACATAAGCGGCAGTAACAAAAATAATGTTATCACACCTGTGAAGGTGATAAATGAAACTGAAAAGAAAAAGCTAAAGGGGACAGAAATGTGGTTTTGGAGGAAAATGCTAAAATTAAAATGGACTGAAAAAGTTGAAGATGTTTTTAACAGTATGACGGAAACTCGCAGTTTATTGAACACCATCAAGAAGCGTAGAATCATAATGATGGGGCATATACCGAGAAATAATGAAATGTTAACCAAAATTATAGAAGGAAAAACAAGGAAAACCAGATACAGAGGAAAGAAACAGCAATAAGAAAAGAGGGGATAAAAAAAATATGTTAAGATATTATAAGGCATCAGGCATAAAACTCTGGAGCAAAAATTGAAGAAATTTTTCAAGTTCGGAGGAACTGCAATGTCATATGCCTAGTTAAGAGCCGTATGAATGCGGAGGAGAAAGACTCAATTGGCGGGGATATCTGAGTGCAAGTATCATTGAAGAAATCACCGAAAGTAACAAGATCAGCAGAGTTATTCATATTGATGAAATCAGATTTCAAAGCCCAACCATTAGTTGGAGAAGTTATGCGGTTGCAAAAAGGGAAATTGAGGAAAAGTTTTAGTTTGCGCCCAATCTTGACGACGCTCATTTTTAATACCCAAACATTAATACTGTGGCAGCCAAACATTACTATTGTCAGTCTAATTTCCATCAATACAATATTATAATCTTCAAAACTTTTTTCCCCAACATAGCAAAGCATGCCGAGTATTCGTAACTTAGAATTAAACAATTCTTTGTGAATTTTTTATTATCATTTCTTCATTGGGCTCTTCTTTAAAACGTGCTCCTGCTTTTAAAAAAAAAAATTAAAGAAAAATTCACTGAAAAATGTCTATATAAAAACTATAATTAACTAGAAATACGCACGAACTGAAATATAAAAAACTTTATAAACCCATAACTAATTCAAGCAAAAATTAAGTTTAAAAAAACACGAGAGTTCCTTTAAACTTGAAGCGATTATCACATGCTGCGCGATAAATTCGAAAGATATTTTTTAGCTTTACACTGCACGTACAGAGAACTTGGCCGCTTATCATGATTCACAGATAAACATTTCTCCACTATCTTGCTAATCTGAAAATATCGTGCACAATAATGCGTTGAAGTATAAAATATTTTATACTACCCACAATGATTAATAATCGAACGCACATTTATCTAACGTCGGATAAGTATAAATATCGCGACATATTTAATAATTCTTATTTATTTAAAAATTGTTAAAAACTAATAAATAATTCCTTTGCATGAAATAAATAGAACAGATATGTTCACGGAAGAAAGTTGAGAATTTTTTGTAAAAACTATAAATTTTTAGGCTATAATCAAATTTAAACATAAAATAAATTAGGCAGTAGTAATTTTTTTTTTAAGGTTTTAAAAGAATAATGTTTTTAACGATCATTAATGCAAAAAAAAAAAAAATAAGAGCGAACGTTCATGAAATTTTAGATTTTGAATGAATTAAAAGTAATAATTTCCAAAAGCTGGACATTCAGTTAGAAAAATTATTGAAGAAGTTTAGCTATTTTTTATATTTCTCTTCAATAGTAAAGCGTGGTTGGACACTTAATCAAACATTTTTCCTATTTCCCATAAATTCAATTTTAAAGAACTTTAGTTAAGCGTGATGCTAAACTAGTGTTACGTTTTCAGAACAACAATGTTTTAAAGAAAGAAGAAGTCGCTTTAAGAAACAATAAATTAAAGGAGTCTTCGAAATATCGATAGCTTTGAATTTATCTATGTATACTTCCAAAAATTGTAATTAAATAGCGTGCATTCAAAAATAAATAAATAAATAAAGCATCGTGTAAACATTTTAATTTTCTGATGAAATTTAAAATTTTAAAAAATAAATAAATAAATGAGTTTTCTCATAATTTTCTCTTTAACAAAGATAATGGTTTTTCTTTTATTTTATTTTAATTTTAACGTTTCGATGACACAGGACAAAATACGTTAGAGTACGTTTAAATCACTTCGAGTATAAAATGATGTGATTCTTATCTATGGAAGAAACACAGTTCAAATAAAAAAGATTACAGAAAAAGGATACAACGAATATAGAGAATATTTTAAACTTAATTTTCGATAAATTTAATTGATATACAAATTAAAATACAAGTTCTTACGCGGTTAGTGTACATGTCCGATGGAATCGGTGGATAGTCGCATTGAATGACCTTCTTAATCAATAAACCGAAATCTAACTTGTTCACATAAAATGGAGAACGCAGTGCTGCCAGCTGAAAGAGATTGCTCATAGTAAACGTTAAAAGTAAATGAAATACGAAAGACTAAGAAACTCGTAGAGTTATCGGTCAAAAATCACTGGCTATTCCAGAGCAAGATTGGTACTTTAACCTTCGTCCGACGGCACAGGTACAATTGTAACTTTTGAGTTTTTAAATTGCCATAACTTTTTTTTTTATAAGACTTAAAAACCTGAACTTTTGTGACATCTCTGCATTTATCCATTAGATTATATGCGCCAAATCTAAAAAAAAAAAAGTGGTAACCCTTTTCTAAAATGTAGACTTACATTGTTTTGATCCCCGTAAACGTCGGCATAGGCACAATTGTACCCTGTATATTTTTTATATGTGAATGATATAAAAAACAACATTTTTTTTTTCAAATTTCATTTTATTTTATTTATATTATAGACAATCAATTACAATATTAAAAAAGTGGTTATCAATAAAAAAATTAAATTTTTTGTACATTTTCAAGAAATACATGTTATTTTAGATACAGAACGTTCGCCATACACAGGATTGATACATATTATACACTTTTGTCTTGTCTTAGGCTGTTTTTTCTTTAGATTACGGCAAACATAGCAACTTTCGACTACCAGAGTTGGTCCACGACTGCCATGAGGCACTTGAGGAGGATCAACTGCTGTTATATCTATACTTCGCCCAAGCACCATTTCCACAGCACTCCGAAGATATTGACATCTCATCAGCATGCGGTTTATACTGCGAGTTTGAATTGAAGGCATGCATAGCAAGATCCTTCAAAAATTTCCTACACTGACTCGCTGAGTTCGCGGTACATAATACAGGATGTTATGCCAGTGACATCAATCGTGTTATAAAGAAAATTGTCCCTTACCTTTTTATTAGTCCTGTAATTATCTGAGGGTACCCAATATTATCACTTTCGTTATTATTATATTCAAGGAATTTTACCCCTAATCATTAAATTAAACTACAACCAATAAATAATAGCTCTATTCTGAAGAGTTTTAAAGAAAACCTAGAACGGTTCAATTGTACCTACGCCGCCTATTAGCGTTGCAAAATTATGCGGACCGACAAAGGTTAAACAATCGTACAAAAAACAGCAAATTAATAAACGTCTCAAAAGACATATATACACTTTTATAAAATAATAATATATTTAAAATTAAACACTGACGTGTTTTGAAGCGAAATAGCTTCATGATCGTAATATATATTACTAACGTTAATTTCAAAATGAAAATACAATAAAAAATATATCGATTTTGAAAAGGTCGATTATAAATGACGATGACATGAATCGAAATATATATATATATATATATATATATATACGAGTATGTTTCATCAATTATGTTAAACACAAGCTTTTTCCCCTCGTAGAACAAATAGGATGTCTTCAGCCCATACTAGGGCTGATATACAACCTACATAGACATCAGTCAGCAATTATTAGAGTTGATGCGGATTTGTCGGAACCAGAAAAAATAAATAAAGGAATACGACAAGTTTTGTCGTCATGTCTATTTAACATATTCGCAAAAGTCGTATTAGAGGAGTCGTTGGGGAATACTAATTATAAAATATTCATAGGAATGAAAGACACCAAACTATAAAGTTCGCAGTTGATCAGGCCATAATTTCAGGCTCTCCTAATGTACTCGAAAAAATGGTACGGAACAACTGACTAAAACACGTCTAAAGTTTGTTTTCTATGTGATCAAATTTGTTTGTCAAAGCTGTCACATAAAGTCATCATTTCTGCAGTGTAATCTGTGAATACGATTAACATTCTATTATCTCGTTTGTTATCAAACGGAGCTTGTGTGTGCATTTAGCAGTGCGAGCGTGATCAGCAATGATCCCCTCCTTCCCGCAACCACTGCCTGCGGCCAGCGATCCGGACTCCGCTACCAGCAACAATATCCGCAGCATCAGCCTGCCTACCAGGACCGGATTATCGCTTCAGATAAGTAAGCCTGTCTCTAATCTTATTGATACTAACAGGTGGCTTAATAACAGCGCGTGTGCTAACAATACTCAAAATCAAACTAATAGCATGCCAACCGCTGGCAATATTTCCCGGATGCAAACTACTTCTTTCGCTAATAAATTAAAATTACCGATCTCTCCTGTTACAAACTTTCATCATCCTGCCGATAAACGGGGAATAATATTTCCCTCTCTGCCGCAAACTGAATTAAAGGATTATTTACTGGCTTTAAAGCAAATAGTTGGAGCTGCGCGAAATTTCATCGCCGCATCGAAAATAAGTTTGCACCGCATTATGACATTCTTACCTTCTGAAAGCATAACCGACTATTTCATGCAAACCGACCGAACCATCCAGCTGAATAATCGACAGGTCAAGCCAATAAGACTTAAGAACCCTTCGCAGAGACTGCTACTTTCGAACGTCTCCGCGACAATTCCGAATGAAGTCATTCAAACGTATTTAACGGACAACCTGCGCCAGAAAATTGTCTCTGCAATATCTCTTGCCGTGTGTACAAATCTTCCGGAAAGTTTTATTATTTCCTTTAAGGACAGAGAATATTGTATTTTCCTCCAGCTACCGAACCATGCGTGTCGAAATTGTACATTCAATTCCGGTCCCGCGTAGGAACTTCGCCATCTTTTTCTTCCAATCAACCACCCGATCCCTTGAACTCCTTCTTATCAGAAATCGTGACGGACATCGTGCACAGAGGCAAAGGCACAACAGAGATGACGACAGAGTTACTTTCAGCTGCTAAGCGTCCTGCACAAAGTGTTTCAATAACCTACATTGTAGCACAAGGTTTCAGCGTACTTCTGTCTCCACTATTAACTCCGCCAACCTACAAGAAATCGAAAAATGATGAACCAGAGGACTGCCCATCAGCCGGCGCAGCAACAACAGAAACTGCAAATGCTCCCACAAATCTTCCTATAGATCGTGATACCGATGAACCTAAGTTAAACAGAGATTACGCAGTTTAACCTATGAACTTGAGTACTGATAGTAAGGCCGTCCAGCAGCAACCAACTAGTATTTTCCGAACAGCACTCCTACCGCTCAAAGAACTTTTCGAACGTGCCTCTCCGTGTTTCTTCCTAACCCATGAGCAGTTCATATCCTTTATAGAAGCGGCATTAAATTCTAAGGATCCGCTACCCACTTTCAACAAATTCGCCACAGATCCTAACCATCTAATTGTTATTATCAACTCCTGCAAACCAACTAAAAATGAAGCTCACAAAACTCATCAACAAGGTTTCAAAAGCGCTTTAGACCATCAATTGAAGCGGTAGCCAGCGCGTCCGCATTGAGCATGACACACGTCAGACTTATTACATATATCGTTCGTTAATGTTTAAGCACTCTTATTTTAATCTCGGTTTCATGATCTTATTTTGAATGCATAACGGGCTAGTGTGCGTCGAATGAACAGTTGTAACTCTTTAATTATTCAGTGGAACTGCAGAGGCTTCTTTCCTCGTCTTGCTGAATTAGAATTTTTGATTTCTCAATATTCTGCAACAATTATATGCCTACAGGAAACCTTTCTCAAGCAGTCTTACCACCGTGGTATCAAATCCTATCAAATATATCACAATCCCTATTCCTTCGCAATCAAAGTTAGCGGGGATACTGCGATATTGGTTCATAATTCCATACACCATAGCCCCCTCATGGCACCAAATATTTTTCAATCATCGGCTGTACCCGTATACCTCCTGTCAATTGTTAGTATATATATTCCTCCCAATATGACCATATCCACTTACCAACTTAGCGCTTTTTACGCCAGTGTGCCCAATTCGTACATGTTTTTTGGGTATTTTAACAGTCACTCTCCCCTTTGGAGATCCAATACCCATAACTCAAGAGGAACCGTTCTCTCCAAATATAAAATAGCGACCTCCTGCTACTCAAACCCCCTACTCTGACCCACCAGGATGCTTCCTCTGGTTCGTTCTCTACTACTGATCTTGCTTTTATTTCTTCTTTTTTCTATCCTGAAGTTGAATCTGCTGTACTACAGGATACCTTCTCTAGCGATCATTTTCCCATCCTCATTTCCGCCCTACACCAATACAATTTCTCATTCGCCGTCTCCAAAATTTAATTATCAAAAAGTGAACTGGAATATTTTCCATTCTCTCTTTGGAACTATGCGTCCTCCTATTCCTTCAACGCAAGAAAATATTACAACTTTCTCAAATAAGTGCAGTATACCCTTATTACATTTTGCAGTGATTTAGTTGGAATTTTTTTCAAATTTATTGAAAAACAGCTGATCACAGGTAAAATTACAAGACACCTTTTATTTGTTTTTATAACGAATAAACCGATAGAGATAAAGCTAACGACCTTACATGCTTAAAATATAATTTTTCTAATAAAAAACGTTTATTTATTTTTTTTTTTTTTTTCGGGGATCTTTACCCAGAAACAATTAGAATAGGAAGGAATCACTTATATCTCGATACGGTCAGATATTGTTAGGAGAAAGGAACAAATAATAGGAACAATCTGTGGAGAGGGAAGAGATAGAACATAAAAATATGGAGTAGGAAGACCAAGTCTCGGCAAACTGAAGTGGAAAGCGAATTCGAAGGACCCCTACATTTTTGTTGCATTCAGTATTGAAAAGCAAACTTGTATGGGAGGCTTTAAATTCATAAATGTGTTCATAAATTAGTTTTAAAATATTTTATGTTTTGTGAATATGTATAAAATTAAAATAAAATTAAGAAGTATGTGATTCGTATCTAAGTATATTTTCCAAAAAATCACAATTTTATAAAAAAAAAAATACCGAACGAAGCTCGGTCGCCCATGCACTTACCTATTATTGTTACAAAAATCGTTACCCGTAGTAGCTCAAAAAGCGGAAAAGAAATCATCTACAACAACCATAAGCAAAACCCCGAAATACGTTGTATGTTCGCAACAGCATTACTTAAATCAATGTGATAAATTTCATAGAAAAGATTCGCGATATTGTTAAAAAAGAAAGACTATGTTTAAAATAGGTTTTAACGGCGAACGCGGAGTAATTAAATGCATATTCGTCCGAACTGTTTAAAATCTGGAGGTAGGAATCATCAGATGTTATTTCGGGAGAACGTTTTCCATAAGCCTAGTTCAGTTGAGGGATCGTTATTGGTAAATGGTATTTAGTCGTCATCGAGTACAAATCTCTCATTAAATACAATAACGTCAGAACTCAAAAAATAGCGAATTTGAATTATGTGTATATTTGGAATGCATTTTATGAGTACAATTACAAGTTAGAACGGCATATTTGTAGATAAGAAACTCGACAAAATAATCATTGCCCTTGTAAAGTGTACACCATTCAAATTATAGTAAATGTAAATGTTAATTTGCGTTTTCTGCGAATTTTAAGTTATGACGTTATTGTATTTAATGAGCGAAATGCTAACGTAATAAAAACTTCGTTCACCGGCATGTCAATATCAAAGGTAAATCAATTTGTGGTACTCCCAACCGCGGTTGTATTAGTAGTGTAGCCAACGGAAAATGGATTTTCAAAAGTCATCAAGGCTCGGGTTCTTCTTAACAATTGTTCGCAAGGTAATTTAATTATTGAAAAATTCGTTAATAACAATAGATGGGTTATATCAAAGTCATTAGGCGTCTCAATTGGAGGTGTAACCGTAGATAATACGTCATCGAGTCGAACTACAAATTTCGTTTTGGAATCTCGTTTCGAAGACTTTTCGATAGAAGTAAAAGCTGACGTTGTAGCTCACATTCCATTTAATATCATTTCAGATCCGATTACAAACACAATCGTAAATAATCCAACGTTTAATTTGGCTGAAGATCAACTTCGTCACGATCATGTGGACATAGTAATCGGCGCCGAGTTTTATGAAGCGATTATCTCAAACGAAAATTCCCAATACGAAACAATTTTTCTTCGTAACTCGAAACTCGGATGGATAATCAGCGGTCTATACCTAGTGCAAAACAAACCAAATAGTGGGTATTGCGGTTTGACAACGTTCGATATCGGTTGACAGTTCGAACAATTTTGGGTACATCGAAGAAGCAAGTATTGAAGAGCAGTCTAATTCGGAGTACGAAAATTTCAATACTCATTTCCAGAAGACGTATTCGCGCATCGACAGTGGCCGTTTTTTAGTGAGGTTACCGCTTAAAAGGGACCCGTCTCCCGTCAGAGAATAGCGGGAGAGAGCTGTTTCACGTTTAAAATGAAGCGAAGTGCGCATAAATGCAGACATTCGGACTCAATATATCATCGACTTCATGCGTGAGTATGAAAGGAAAAATGTTCGTCCCAAATTTTATTCAAAACTCCGTTGAATCCGACATATTACATAGCCCATCAAGCAGTTTTACGACCAGAAAGTTCAACAACAAAGCTACGGGTCATGTTCAATGCATCAGCAAAATCAAAATCGGATGTTTCGTTAAATGATATATTGATGGTCGGGCCAATTCGACATTCTCGTCCGATTTTGTGAACATAACATTGCTTTTTCCGCCGATAATTCAAAAACGTATAGACAAATAATAATTCACCTGGAAAATTGGGGATCTTCAGAGAATTCTTTGGCGAGAAAAAAACAAAGAAAAAGTTCTCGAATATCTTTTAAAGACAAATACATATGGAACTGCTCCAGCATCGTTCTTAACAACAAAATGCCTTGCTGTGCTGAACGACGAATTGAAGGATTCGAATCTTGCTACGTCTCGTGCAATGGCAAATGATTTCTGTATGGATGACCTTTTAACAGGCGCATCCACGGTGGAAAAAGCTGCAAAGCTACAATCGAATATCCACAAAAAATTAGAAACAGCTGGAATGGAGCTGAGGCAATACATTTCTAACTCATCGGAGTTTCTAGACAAATCGGACGAAAGTATAATTGAGAAAACTAAAGTTGTTGAATTTCGTGAAAACGGAATAATTTCTTTATTTGGACTCCAGTTTTATTCCATCGTAAGCACCTCACTAAGGTGGACTCTGGGAGGCGGTTGTAAAGTCTGGAAAATATCATATGGTTCGGGTTAACAACGGTCAAGTATTAACTTATAAAGAATATTTAACATTTTTTATTGAAATCGAAGGCATAACAAATTCTTGACCATTATTCTACAAACCCACATCCTCAGATGCCGACAGTGCGCTCACTCCTGCACACTTTTTAATTGGCGAACCAGTCTGCTTGATATCTATCACAGAACAAACAGCTGATAAGTCGCTCAAGTTATCAGAACGGTTCAACCTTTTGAGAAATCAGATTCAAGGATTTTGAGCTGTTTGGGTCTAAGGACTATCTTAATATTTTAAAGGGTCCGGACAAGTGGAATTCGCCTATCAAGCACCTAGCCGTCGGTGACATCGTCCGCATTAAAGAAGACAATCGTTGAAGTAAATATGGCTGATTTTTGTTTTGTTTTGTTTGTTTTTCGTTCGTTATTCGTTTAGTTTACATAAATCTAATTTCTTTCGTTTCGATTTCATTATTTTAAATACAATTGCTCGTATTATTTGTTCGTCAATGCGCATAGTGTTGTTTTGCATCCGGCTAATAATTAAAATAAACAATTAATACACCATCTTCTCTTTCACCCTGGACTATCTATTAGCCAAAATAGATTATTATCTTGCCTAGTTCTCCAGGGGAAATTTTTCTAGAACTATTCAAACTTTAGTCCTACTATACTGAAGATGCGGAATCGTGCCCTGGTTTCGAAACGTCTCCTGCTGTTTGTTCCTTTTACTTTGACCTGGTTTCGTCGTCCTCCCGGCTCCATGACCATTGATCCGTTCTCGATACCGATCTTTATGGTATAACTCCTAGCCTTTGAATCTGTTGTTAAATCTTCTCCTCCCAGCAGTCACATTTTGATTGTATCTGATTTACGCGTAACTTTGAATACCCTTTCCCAACAAACCCCACTGAACTATATAACTTACTTTAATCCAATTCCTAATCCTAAAGCTGATATCATCCTCCCACCAGATTAGCTTCCTGTAGGTATCGGGCCACACTGGACTCGTGGGTAACTTGTTAACTGACACTGCTGCTAAGTCAACTCTGTTATGCTTTATGCCTTGTTTCTCATCTCCCCTCTGACATAAAAAAATTTATAAAAATTTTTATGCAATCCCGATGGGAGCAAGATTGTCTTTCTCAACAAGCTTGCTTTCTCCGAGAGATAAAACATGGTACTGACTCCTGGTTCCCTCCTTCTGACCTTCCTAGAACCCATTTTGTTGCCATGACAAGGCTCCGCATCGGACATATTTCTCTGACACACGATCATCTTTTACTTACTGCGAATTTTTTGTTGAATGACCCTTTTGTTCCTTCCCTCCTGCTCCTTCAATAAAACACCTGCTCCTGGAGCGTCTTTCGTTTGCCCTTCAGCAGTTGATCAATTAACCGTTCGGTGTCCGTTGTTGTATTGAGTCTTCTTATTATGATACAATAAGGCCGTTCAGATTTTTATCCATACTGTGGTAGTGGAACTCTTTTTGTCGTAATTCACTTCATTAGAGCGCGATAAACCACATCTAAATATGGTTTAATGATTACATAACCAGGGCTAGCTGTTTCAAAAGTAACATTTTGTTCTCCTAACATAATTTTAATGTCAGTACAAAATGCAAATAAAATTAATGAACTTCGGGTAGTAATTTATACTTAGGTACCTTGCTAGTTGTGCGAAGAATTTTTAGTCTTTTAATACAAATGAAGGTGTGACTGATTCAGCAAATAGTCTTCATCTGTCGTTGAATATCTTCAGTTTGTATTATAGCTTAGTGATACATACTATATAATTCTAAATAATCAGGTAGTTCAGACTCGTGCACAGGTTTTACCATTCCGAAATTGGCTTAACTACATGTAGTATGTATTACAAATTAAATATTTATTTAGAATATAAAAATATTTTAATAAATAAACAAACGCATTTTACATCATTAATAAATGAAATGTAATACTAACAAGTTTACTTCGCGTGTACCGACCGAGATATTAAAATATTATTAATGTTAATAACTGTATAATTATAATAATGATAATATTAGATATGCGATAAGAAAAGAACTAAAAAGGAACGAACTCACTGCGATAACTGACGATGCTAATAAATTTTAACTGTAATAAACTTAAAGTTGTTTACTATGACTTCTCAATTAATTGTTGAAAAAAAAAAAAAATATTCACATATTTGAAAATCTTGTGAAAAAACACTGTATATACATACACATTTTATGCACTAAAAAACACACACTCAATATAAACTATAGAGCCAAATTTAACATTCATCGTGGTATTTTTATTAACTAAAGCTATACTTACAGTCAGACCCGTGCCCAAAATTATTTTTAGGGAAGGGGGGGTGAAAATTTTCTTCGCATATTTATTTTATAAATAACAATACATATTTCACTAATATTCATACTATTAATAATTTCCATCATTCTGACTTATATATTAGTAATTCACATAAATGAATTACCATATAAACATTAATAAAAATTACATATGTTATTGATTATACTCGTAATAAAAAATTTTGCATAAAATAATAATGAAGTACCTAAAAATATGGAGCATTTTTTTTTTCTGTTTTCTTTTAAAGGTAGGTAAGAACACCCTAAAAAATCATCAATATTTATTTTAAATTTGTAATTTTTTTCAGATTTTTGTGTATTTATAATAACTATTTCCGTTCCCATAGGGGGTCCCCCACCGTACGCGCGGTCTTGCTTGCAGTAATTTAATTCCCAAAAAAGTGTATTGTGCCATTCATCAATAGTTTGTTTTTTTTGTTTTTTTTGTAATATTGCAGTAAGTTGAAACTATACTTACAACAGTACTTATGGCAATTGAAATATCACCATGAATGTCATTCGAATTCTAAATGTTCAACTGTCTTTTTGTTTCCCTAGCGCAAAGTACTGTCATAATAAGCCGATATAAGCAAGGTACTTTAAAGTTACTATTCCGAATTTCAAGTAAATTGTGAAACCAAACATCAGCTGTAACTACTGAACCTGTAATGTAGCGCACTTTAACTCCACTTTTGATAATTTCGATTGCTATCTATTCATCGACTTCTAAACAATATACTTTCTAGTTATAATCATCGAGACTAAGTTATACAATATTATCTAAATATTGAACAGTATTACAAATGGAAGATTGAAGTAAATTCAATTCGTACTAAAGAAACATGTCTGAATGTTCACTGTAAACAAAAACATATTCTACTAATAAATTTAACCTAACATTTTAGTTGAACCTTAGATACTTACACAAAGTTTCTCCATGTGCAAAGACACAAAAAACCATGAATACAGGTTTCCATTCTTTTATTTTCAGTTATTTAAAAATAAAATAATTATTAGATATTACGTGTCTTCTACTTCGAAACTAATTATGTTGGTTGATTACTTTAAAATGCGAAAACTATAAATCCCTCGAGTGTTGTAAATATAAATTTGAAAATAATGTATCAAAAAATTTCACCTCGTATATGATGCATCCGAGGGACCAAATATCGCTGTTGATGTAATACTTTTCGTGTAGTAATCTCTCCGGACTCATATAATAAGGTGAACCTAAAACCGAATAAGCCGACTTACAACTGTTGGAAAAATATTTGCTCAATCCCAAATCACCCAGTTTCACCATCCCGTCACTTGTTAAAAATATGTTTGCCGGTTTTAAATCTAGACAACAGGGATTATAAAAATTACAAAATAAATTTGAAAAGGGTAATAATTAAGTTTACATCATACACAGTTACAAACAAACGAAAATATACAAGGCGCAAATGATAGTGATTAACAAACAAAAAACAGAAAAATTAACGTTAAATAAGTCAACTCTCCGCATGTAACTTGTTATACGAGTACTGTGTTTTCAGCACTTCCAGATTACTCAGTGAAAATAGATATATTTATATTGAAATAGGTAATGCACAAAAGAAACACAAATTAGATATGAGAGTACTACACAAGGGTCCGTATCAGGGCCGTATCTATGGAATGTAATTTTCTTACAATTATATGTATAAGATAGCATTACCTAACGTTGTTAAAATATATACCTTTGTAGATAGTATTGCGGTTGTACTTGCAGACAGAAATGAAAAAGTATTAGAAAATAAGATAAATTTAGTTTACGTAGAAATATCAAAATGGTTCAACAAATTTAACCTTAATATTAACGAAACTAAATCAAATTATACCCTATTTAATAAAAAATAAAGCAATAGATCATTAAATTTAGAACAGTATCGTTTAAATATCATAAATAGTCATTTAAAATTTTATGAGCATATAATAATATTTAGTAAGTTGTATAATAATCTAAACTGTATAAATTGTAAAAAAGGAGTTACGCTGTAAAAAGTGTAATTTTACCTAACATACTTGATAATAGTATCATGTTAAAAAATAAAAAATTTCAAAAGATGTTAAAAGGCTTTAAAAGACTTATAGCCATAAAAATGATTAAATTATATAGAACAATCAGTTATTTGTCGGTCATCGTTATAGCCAGTATTAAGCCGATTGCATATTGGTCGCAATTAAAAATAATATTAATATAGATCATCTTTTCAGTAACGTACAATATAAGACACCATTTTTCAAATATGAAGATAAAGTACTTAAAGTAAAACAAATGAAGAAACCTATGGGATAAATTGTATATAAATAAGCTTCAAGAGATATGGAATAATTATAATGGTATGACGTATCAATTTTTCCCATGTATAATAGGTAAATTTAAAAATAATCAATACACGCCGAATTTTTTGAATGTCCAATTTAAAACAGAACACGGTCTATTCAAGGCATATTTATATAAATTTAAGATCTCCGATTCCAAAAACTGTGTAATATGTAATTTTATGCATGATGCTTTTCATATACTACAAAAATACAATTATAATGATAGTAATAAACTCTATATAATTATGATATAAAACAACTTGTACAAAATTATTAACAAATTTGCAATAGAAGAAAGCAAATTTCGGAAAAATAATACACATTTATATTAAGTAGCATGTAGAAATGTAGAATATTTTGTAAAGAACTGTAAAACGGAGATTAATATAATACCAAATCCAGGCCCGTGCCCAGAATTTTGGAAAGGGGGGGTTTTAAAAATTATCTTCGCATATTTATTTTATAAATAAAAATACATTTTTCACCAATATTCATACTATTAATAATTTCCATCATCTTGATTTATATATTAATAATTTAAATAAACGAATTACTGTATAAACATTAATAAAAATTGCATATGTTATTGATTATACTCGTAACAAAATATTTTGCATAAAATATTAATGAAGTATCTAAGCTATTTCAGTTCTCATGGGGGGGGGGGGTTAACCCCCAAAACCCACCCCGTGGACATGGCCTTGACCAAATACTTAATTGGATGGGTTTCATTAATTCCATTATTATAATAAACAAATATTTAGATTAATATATGTTCCCTACACGAAGTCTTAGAAATAGGAAAACAAAAAAAAAAAATAAACAACATTAAAATTTATCGGAAAATATATATTAAAAATTAATCACTAATTTTTCTTAAAATGTCAGTCTTCTAATGAGTATAATTAGAGTCGTTGGTTAATACTCTTCATTATTAAATAAATACGGAAGTTTTGATTTTAACGAACTCTGTATTTTATTTATTTCCTTTTTCAGCCGAAATTTAATCATAGTAATAAATTAATTATTCACCTCTATGCATTATACGATTAGAATGCATATGCTGCAACGCGGAACATATTTGCTGCACGTAATTCCATATAATGCATTCGTCCACCAGCTGATTGTTATTCTCGTGATTTAGTATGAAATCGGCTAAATCGCCGGCATCGGCTAATTCCAGAAAAATGTTCAACATTCCATCGGCAGTCAGTCGCCAAAAAAAATATCGAATAATATTTGGGTGCTTCAAACGCTAGAAATTTTGATACGGATCTAAGTTAATCGCGCACTTTTATTATTTACCATATTGCAAACAAATTTAACCACTTAAAAAAATATTTGTCCGAAAATTAATATCATCATCATTGTCCTTGTTTACCTAGCAACAAGTTCAGCGGTTCTTAGATGCGTCTCCTAAAATTACTATAGTAGAATCGAAATTAATAACTCCCATTAATATATTTCAAAATCAAACGCTATACAAATACAAACATTTCACTTGTTTCTATTGGCCGATATTCTTTCACTGTAGTGAATTCGCTCAGTCTTTAACCTCCCTATACGGTATTTCAGTTGCAATTTGCTGCTAGTGATAAAAAATTGAACTTCTTTTGGAAAATAAATTTTCTAGCTTCGTTTCATTTATAAACAAATTACCAATAACGATAATACTGGAAATTCGTGAATAACAGAATGCGGGATGACCAGAATTCAAGAACCGCTGGCAGACCAACTCACCGCTTTATTCCAGATTTAAGGAATAATTATATTATAAACATGAACGTTGATTCATTTACCATTTATATCGTACTCGATTACCAGACTCAGAATTAATGCAACAGGATCAGTTTTATTACTATATGTGTTAAATGAAAATACCTCTATTATATCGATAAAGCTACTTTCCTATACAAAATACAAATTTAACTGAATTTTAAAATGCAACAAATGTTACAATGCCGGAAAAACATTCGAACGGAGACTTGATAGCTCTCTTCTTTTTTTAATGTTACGTTATGACATGTGTATGCCTTACAGTTTTTTTTTTTTCTTTGAGAATTAATCAAAAATTTTATCATCATCATTGTTAGCATGCATACCATCAAGCTATAGTACACAGGTATACTGCATCAAATGTGCGTAAAGCATATCAATTGCACACAGGTTGCTGTGTTGGGGAAGGTTTTGGCTCTTCATACACTGAAAACTTCATAAAGATTTGCATAATTAAACGGTAGATTCAACACGTGTTAGTAAAGTAACTCTGCTAAATATCAAACATAGCCTTTGCAGCAATTGGGACAGTTGAATAGTAGTACAAGTTAGTAGACTAATGAGTCTTATCAATCATCTACACTGATTACTCATATGCAAAGCATCACACCAGAAACATATAGGGCAGAACAAAAATAAACCTTGCTGAGGTTAGTACTGCAATTATTTTAGTTAGATGTATGTGAATAATCAAAATCTACAAGCTGAGACATATCTCCTCATATACATTGTCATCACAATTATTTTGGTTAAATATGCATCAATGCATCTTTTAAATCACATAAACACAGCATATGCTTTAAACATATATCAAATATACATCAAATTATTTGCCGAAACAAGCATTGTTAACAAAGATTAGCCTAATTTCAGTTAATCAACATATCAAACCATTTTCAATGGAATATTTGTTGGAACAAACATGGGAGGTGTGGTAATATTGGGTTAGCAGGTTGTATTAGCATTAGCTAGTTACAGATATAATAAAGTACATTCCAAAAGCATGCACACACAAAAACAGCAGATTTGGTAGAGGTTAGAAAACTTTAAAGGTAGCTAATCAATAGTAAAACATATTCTTAAAGTGTATACATTCATAAATAACTAGTATCAGTTAGCAAATTATTACATCGGTTAGGCAATCATAAATGTATCATGAACGCACATGTAAACACACAAACATATCAAAAAAATTAGTACAGATTAGTAAATTATTATATTGGTTAGACAATGGTAAATGTATCTTTAACATACATGCAAACACAAAAGCAAATAAAGCAACTTAGCACCAGAATTAGCAAGTTATATTAGCATTGGCTGGTTATAGATGTAATAAAGCATATCCCCAAAGCATACACAGACAAAAATAGCAGATTTGGTAGGGGTTAAAAAATTGTAAAGGTGGCTGGTTAAAGCCCTTCCCCTAATCTCTGTTTTGGTCAAGTGCTGTTACTGAGTGAAGGCATTCATGTACAGGTGTCTGCAGAGAAAGCATGCTGTTGCATTAAAGTGTGGTAGGAGTTAAGATATCTCGTTTTTGGTTTGTGTCACTAAAGATACACTAAACAGAAGGAAGTAGTTGGTGTAGAATGACATGATGGTAAACTCTTACTCGAGAGTTTGGGAAAAAACAGAGTGTGAGCATACTAACATTATTTTGTTTATTTATTTAAATTTATATTTCTTTAAAAATTGACTTGGCAAAGAACAAAAAAAAGGTATGCAACCTGCAAACAATAGTGTTCCAGAACAAACGTATTATACCTACTCATGGTATTGGTCAAAATATCTGATCATGTAGTGCAATATTGTATATGTTGAGTATGTGTCAATGCACAATTCTAGCTTTTAGAATTGTTAGCTGACGATTTAAGCAATACTTTTTTGTGGATTTAAGAATAGTTTTCCTGAAGACTGTGATCTACTGTGTTCAATTTCTTTTCTACATTTTGCCTATTAGAATTTTAATTACTTCTGTGGGCATTGTAAATTCATAAGATTTATCTTTATTATTTTTAAGTTTGTAATTTTCCATACTTCGTTATTTTGATTATTTGTTTATATTTCTGGAATTTTTCGTTGAGACTAGTGTTTACTGATTTTTTAAATTTCTTTACTTTCTTCTTTTATTCCGCCAACCACCCGCGGAATATTTTTTACATCTAATTTTGTTTTGTATGATTCTTTTACTTCGCTCAGGATATTTATAAAGTCTATATATTTTTTTTTCTTCTTATAAATACTGTAATTAATGCTTTCCATTTCTCACATGCTGTTTCTTTTTTTCCTTTATTCATTTTATGTTGAATTTAATATTTACACGTTGAGACGATGAATGTAGTTTTTGATTTTAAGCGTTTCAATTTGATTTCCTGTTTTTGTTTACCAATAATCTATATATTAGAATGGCCCTTATTTTTCAAGGTTAAAATTTTTAATCTCCCAACCCATAGTCTTGTTCTCTTATATGAAAAAATCATAGCGTTAACATTTTAGCTAATTTGGTCAACTTTAAGACGTGCCGGTATGGCCAAGAAGATACCGCCAATAGCGCAACTCAGCGCGCGCGCGAAAGTACACTTCCGCTGGTTACCAGACAGAGTGGTTTAGCGGGTGTTACGCAATAAAACAGAAACTCTCATCACAGGCTTAAAACGTTGAGACTATACTTGAAATATCACAATTTTTTTCTTTGCCTTCTTCCTCAGGTGAATAATTTTATCGATAAGAACAAAAAAAATCGTTCAAAATACATTTACAATCTTCCACAAAATAGACTAAGAAAGTTAAATATTAATGCCAGGCATGAGCGTCAATTTTGTCGCATCAGAGTATTTTTTTCGATATTCCGCTACCACGTGAAACAGGCACTGTTTTTGTGCTGGGTAATGCCTTCGACTGGCAATACCAAAAAAAAAAAAAAATACTGTTTTTGATCTTCTTTGCGAGTCAGTTTATTGTTGTATTGTTCAACTAATTGTACGCCGCGTTCAGCTGCATCATTGACCACTTTCATTTTAGAGAATTCTCGGTTAGTGAATTAACAAATTGATCTAGATCTCCTCGGCATTAATTTTCCACGTCAGAAAATTTAATCTGCAATCGGCTCATGTCGTCATCTTCTGTTGCGTGCCGCCGAACGTGCCAACGAGTCAACTAACTCGTTGCCAGGAATGCCGCAATGACCAGGAATCCATAGTACGTCAATTACAACAGAACGGGATGTAAATAAATTAGAAATTAAAACGCGAATTCGGAGAATAATGGGATTGGTGACATGAGTAGGAAAGGGAGAGGAGATAGCCAATAAAACACTTTTCGAGTCTGTTATTTGTCGAGGATATACAAAGGACTGCCTGCAGGATAGCCATGGATTCGGCAAGAAAAATAGTTTTAATTTAAAATGTTACTACCTACTTAATGTATTATTAGAATTCATTTTCTTAAAATAATATTAAAAACGGGTTGAATGATAGATCAGTTATGCATTACATTATTAAATCTAAATATTAAAAGCTTAAGAGCTCATTACGATGAGCTTTTAATCTTTTTAAATTCACAAAGATATTATGATATTATCCTACTCACTAAAACCTGGGTTAATAATGACGAATTATATAAGTATAATATTCCGGATTATATATCGTATGAGCAGAAAATAAACGTTCCGGTGGTGTAATAGTTTATCTCAAGGAACATTTCCAAGCAAAACAGATTAATATAAACACTCCGATAGGTAATATCGTATATATAAAAGTAAAAAACAACTTACTATATGAAAATCAACACGGTTTTAGAGAAAAAAGATCCACGATAACATTATTGAGAACGATTGTAAATAATATTAATACAGGACTATCGATGGGGAATCAGTTTGTAATTACATTTATTGATCTGTCCAAAGCGTTTGATTTAGTTGATCATGAATTATTGATCAAGGATTTAGAAAATGTGGGAATTAAAAATAATCAACTTAAGTGGTTTAAGAATTATATAACAACTAAGAAAAGTGTAGTCAAAATCTCAGGGAATAAAAGTAATGAAAAAACTATTCAATACGGCATAGGCCAGGGCACCGTATTGGCCCCTATGCTTTTTCTCATTTATACTAACTCGTTATGCAAGCGTATTAAAAATGCGAAGGTATACGCTTTTGATGATGATATTGCTTTATTGATTGAGCACAAAAATTTAAAGATTACGGAAAAATTATTAAAAGAGGATGTAGATAATTTGAGTAAATGGGCACATGATAGGAAGTTATGTATAAATATAAACAAATCAAAAATATTACACATTCGGAATAATTCTAAACATAACACACGCGACCCGCGAATTGTCCTTCATAATAACGATTGCCTTCATGAGCTTCATGAAAATATTAATACCCGTCTATGTTTCTGTCCACCATTAGAGAACGTTCATGACATTAAATATCTAGGTATATATATTGATAAATCCTTGAACTGGAAAAAACACATTCAAAGTTTAAACTCGAAAATAAGACGGATAATTCCAGCTTTATATAAAATAAAGCGGGTGCTATCACATCGAACTCTACGTATATACTATAATTCAATAATAATGTCTAGAATATTACATGGAATTCAAATACATTATGTGAGGTTAAGAAAACAGAAATAAATATAATAAGTAAAATACAGAAAGAAAGAAAGAAAGAAAGAAAGAAGTTCATTGCAAAAAACAATCGAGGAACAACATGAAAAAAAAAAAATATTATAACTTATAATTGCGTACCGTCAACTATAGCTTACCGCACGACTTGAAGTTGAAATGAAAAAGCAATGCATAGACATGATAAATTACAGCTTAAATTGTAACAACAGGTAAAAAAGCAATTAAAAAAACCTGTGCATCACGGACGAGAAAAGAAAAGAAGAAAAAAAAAAATAAATACAAATAATACATGTCAAAATAATATTTACAATTGTGATAAGTAAAGAAACTTAAACGCTATAACAATATAACTAATACTCTACAGTGTATATTGTGTTTAAGCCTTCTGTGCGTGTCTACCTGGTGTAGATGAACTCGAGTTGCGTAGAATCATAATTACCAATTGCACAGATTAACAACTCATTTTCATGCTGTAAACACTTTTCGCTGAATTTACCTGTTAAATCGAATACGTAGTCTCTAATATAAAAGGTAGTAGTGCTAAGGTGGTCAGATGCATATTTAGAATTTTAGAGTATCTTCTAGGGACATTTAATACACATCTTAAACCAGATCGGTTTTGCAATAACTGCAGCTTACTATAGCTAGCATTAGAAACTGAACTCCGCACCGGTCATGAATAGCAAACTATTATAGGACACGAATTAAGGTTTTGTATAGAATTAGTTGGTTATTAATGCTAAGAAACGACTTTCGATTGAATAATGGATGATATGATGGTAGAAATTCTTTTATTAGCTTTTATGAACACTTGATTTATATGCTCCGAGTAGTTCAACCTTTTGTCTAGTATAACTCCAAGATAGCGCACCTGATTCGACCAGCTAATTATTGTGGAATTAATTTTTATTTCCGCGGGCAGGATGGAAAATACAGCTTCAGTTTTACTCGGGTTTATGTCTATTTGCCATTTTTTAAAATAACGCAAAACGCAATTAAGTCCCGCTTGCAGCTTGTTTGTAATTGCATTTGGTATTTAAGAACTGCAGTAAAGTGCCGTATCATCGGCGTACAGCGCGGCCTGCACCTCCCTCAGCTCGGGAAAATCAGATAGAAATAACGTAAATAAAAAGGGACCTAAGATACTTCCTTGCGGGACCCCAGCTAAACATGTTTTATTGGACGACCTAGCTCCATTAACAATTACATAGAATAATCTGTTACTCAAGTAACTATGAAGGAGATTAATAATATGAGGAGGGAATTTGTCATTTTATAAATAATCCCCTTGTGCCATGTTGTATCAAATGCTTTTGCAACATCTAATAAGACCATATCTGTATGTTTATTGCAGTTGTAATTATGCGAAATATATTCCGTAATTCTCGCCACCTGATGAGTGGTTGAGTAACCAGGACGAAAACCGAACTGAACGTTAGGAATCAAGTGATGTCTGCTGGAATGCATTTTAAGCCGAGATAATATAGATTTTTCTGCTATCTTACTGAGATTGTTTAGTAGGCTAATAGGGCGAATATTTGACGTTTGCGAAGTGTCTTTCCCGGGCTTAGGGAGAGTAATGATTTTTGCAATTTTCCAACTGTTAGGGAAATATCCAAATCTAAGCATAGCATTTATCAAGTTAGTAGGTTCAACAATGGCTTTACAGGGGAGTTTTTTAATGACAATAGCAGGAATATTATCAATTGCAGAAGTGTTTTTAGGTTTCAAGGCTTTAATATTGTCTCGTATCTCTTTGGGAGTAACTAGTAGAATATTATCGGCCGAATGATTCTGGGTCAAAAAGTTTTTAACAGTGGAATTGATCTTATTTGTTTGATACTTCGACGTAAGTTTGCAATTTCGGGTGTGAGTCGCGAAGTATTCTGCCGCTAGTAACTCAGCTTTCACGAAATCTGTTACAAACGCCGCTGTTTATAATATGAATGCATACCGGGATACAGGAAAAAAAAAAAAAAATGAATAGTTCAATGATAAATATGTATATTTAAACTTGCTCACGAACAAAGAATTCAGATCGGATTACTAACAAAAATTTAAATTAAAAATTATAATAATTATATATTTTTAAAACTTTTTTAAAAATCCTATAAAGGTCGCTATTTGATTTTCTTTATGAAAAAAGGGGTATCTCTTAAATCTACTGCTAACCGTAGAAGATTTTACGTAATTATATAATCCCTCCCAGCCTAATGTCCTTCTGGATCCGCCCCTGCTATTTGTAATTACTGTGACTTCATTTTCTTAACTAATGGCTTTCCGATTTTAATTTTGTGAAGAAATATTTCTTATTGGAATTCGATGCTGCAATTATTACATCCCTTTTGCTATTATTTAACATTTCAGTTTGTTGTGGTACCTGTACATTGTCATATTCTAAATTAAAGAATGTTTACAAAGCCTATTAAAATAGTATCTTCTTCAATTTTTTTATTATACTCTTTACGGAATCGATAACACATTTCATTTCTGTTCTTCGTGTAACTTCTAAATTTAGATTTTCTGCGCTAGGGTGTAATTTTAATCTATTGTCATAATTCTTGAGGTTCCGGGTGGCAAATTTTCAAAAGCTGTTTTAGATATAATTAGTTCTTCTGGCATGTTTTCCTGTACACCTGTAAATTTTACATGTTTTTTAAACACCTACTGAAATGTACTGCACATTGAATACTCGAAACGCTCCGCATTTGTAATATTGGGTTTTTTACATTAGCATGATAACAGTTTTATTTATAATATTTAAGGATTTTAAAATGTGTTTCTTTTTCTATTATAATCTCTAACTTCAGACTGAAGATCTTTTTCTGTCACTCCCTGTATACCGAGTAATATACTCGTAATAGACAGTCGTAATGTTTTCGATATCTCGACTTTAACTGAGGTATCCCAGTTCTAGCTTATTTATTTCTTTAATCATCTTATTTACTCGTTTGTTTTTATTCACTTTTAAAATTTTCAGCTCGTCATTTATTTTCGATTTGTAAAAGAAAATTTCATATACTCATATTTTGAACGATTCAATTTTTAAACTTAATGATTTCATTTCTGCAAGCAGTTTATATGTTTGTTGTTTACTCGCCTTTCAGTAATCTACCGCAATTGTAGTACTTGCTTAATCTCTTCATCAGAGCAATTACTACATGAAATATTTTACAGATATCATTTATTGCTCTTGCTATATTATTCTCGATGATATCTGTCAAATTCGTTACAGTTTGATGAGATTTATTACCACCATTTATTCTTTAGAATTCTTCGGCTTTGACCATTTCGGCTTCATTTCACTTATTTGATGAATAACGATTAATTCGGAAATATATTAGTATTCACGCGATAAATAAATTGTAAAAAATTGTTAATATACAATATTTTAATAATTCCTAACTGGTAACACCGATTGCAATAAATATTAAACGACTCGAGATTTAAGATTATATTAAACGTAAGAGGAAAAAGTAATATTTACAGAAATTCTTCTGATCTAGAAACAACTGATAAGCGGCAGAAGAGCATGAACAATGACAAGACGTAACCAATGAACAGCATATGTCACCGCTAAACTCGAGGATTATATAATATGTGTTAATCCGACAGTTCAGTAAAACAGACTTTTTTTTATCAGCCAAGCTTCCTGACCTAGATGATTATGCGAAAGTGTGACACACTCGCAAACCGTAACAATTTAATATTGCTCGCTAGAAGTTCTTTTCAGTGCCTAAGTAAAGTGAGTTCCATACCCTTGACAGGGCGTCGGGATTGTGAAGTTAAGGTTCACAATGTACTAAGCCGAACGGCACTAATGAGAGTAGGGGGGCCAGTTCCTTTTTCTCGGCCGCCTTTACTTTCCCAGATTTCTCTGGTACCCAATTATTTCAGGCTGGGTAAACACTAAAATGTTCAGTCGAACACTCGATTTTTCTTAAGAAACTGGATTATCAGTCATTTTGAGAAGCTATACTAGATACAAAATCTTTATTATTCACGGCAAAATTAATTTTCAAGATGGCAGTGAAGTTATTGTTTACAGAAAATGTAATACGATACTGCATGTAGCTTAAATTATCATTTCCCACGCTCTACACATTGCGCAATAAAAGTATTATAAAACAAGTTCAGTCAAGCATGAGGTTTCATGCGCGAGGATTCCGTATGTTAAGTTAAAGATAACCATAATTTTCATTTACATAATACTAAATTCAAAACAACAATAATTCCAAAACAGATATTTTTAGTCCAGTTCCTTTTTCACACATCACGCAGTGTTATCATATTGTACTGCAAAAAAAAATAAATTCTAATAAATAAACGCTATTTAGTCCTAGATTTTTGGAAGGATTAATTATCAATAAATATTTAAAAATTTGTAATTGTACTCGTTTGTTTTCCGAACTTCTATATAGTTATATTTGAATACTATTACTTAAACCACCTTCCTTGTTTGTCACTATTTATTAGATTACTATACTGAGAAGTTAATTTCTCAACTGTTCATCAAATAAAATCAATAAATTTCTTGACGTAATTTCACTTCAGTTACGATTTTTAAATAAAATTTATTTAGATATATACACAAAATTTTAAATAAACTACAGCAAACATGCCAGAATGAGCATATTTTCAGCCCCATTCGAAATTTATAGCTATAATATTCGCGATGCAAACAGGGGGCTACATATTAGTTCTCGCGCTTTTTGAACTTTTCGGCAAATTTGAAAGTTCGGTTAAGAAAACGAAATAGGGTTTCCTTCCCGACAAATACTAATCTTTCAAACGATATATCACATGCCCGGGAAAAAAAATATTTTTTCCAAAATTTCGAGCTTTCGGCGCCCCGAAGGTCCAGTTTTAAAGTTGAAAATCCGGATGATCCAAACTAGAGAAGTATACGGGGATGCGCATTTTTTTAACCGCGTTTAGAATTTTCAGCTTTAATATTCACATCGCTAAGCGGGGGGACATGTCATTTTTTGAAATTTTTTGAACTTTACGGTAACTTTGAAAGTTTCGTTAAGGAAATGAAATACGGTTCCATTCCCTACAAATAGCGATATTTCTAATGATATATTACAAGCTCGGGAAAAAAAATATATTTTTTAAAAATTTTGAGCTTTCGGTGCCTCGGTGGTCTCATTCTAAAGCTGGAGAGCCGGATGTTTCAAACCAGAGAAATATACGTGGATTCGCATATTTTACATCTTGTTCCAAATGTATAGCTATAATACTCACCTCGCAAAGAGGGGGCTACAAATTAGAGCTCACGCTTTTTTGAACTTTTCAGCAGCTTTGATAGTTTTGTTAAGAAAATGGAATACGGGTCGTTCTCGACAAATAGCGATCTTTCTAATAATATATCGCAAGCCCGGGAAAAAAAATATTTTTTTTGAAAAGTTCAAGCTTTTGGCGCCCTGAGAGTCTAATTTTAAAGCTGGAAATTTCGATGCTCAAAACTAGAGAAATATACGTGGAGTCGCATATTTTAAACCGTGTTCGAAATTTTTAGCTATAATATTCGCGGCGCTAGGGGGAGGGGGGAGACACGTAATTTTTCGCGCTTCTTTGAACTTTACGGTAACTTTGAAAGTTTTGTTAAGGATATGAAATACGGTTTCATTCTCGACAGATAGCAATCTTTCCAACGATATATCACACGCCCGGAAAAAAAAATATTTTTTTCCAAAATTTCGAGCTTTCGGCGCCCCGAAGGTCCAGGTTTAAAGTTGGAAGGCCGGATGTTTCAAACTAGAGAAATATACGGGGATGCGCATATTTTAAACCGCGTTTAAGATTTTAAGCTGTAATACTCGCGGCACTAGAGGGGGGAACACGTCATTTTTTGCACTTTTTTGAACTTTTCGGCAACTTTACATAACTTTTGTAGCATAATTTTTTGATTTTATGAAAGGACTCCTGCATTTTAGTTTACGTTTTGAATTTCAGCTTTATAGGTTTATCCGGTGGAGAGTTATGATTTTTTAAGTGATTTTTGAGGTCGTTTTATATACCATATTATATATTCTTGACGGTTTTTTGGGTTTTTTGCCGTCCAGGGTAATCGGTAATCTTTAAGTTGTAGATCGTTTTAAAGAGAATTTTAATTGGGATTTATGTTCCAAATTTGAAATTTATAAGTCAAGCTGTTCGTGAGTTATTGATTTTTATTTGATATTTTTGTCATTTGTGTACCATCTTATTAGGATTCCGTAAGTTTTTACGGAATCCTAAAGAGATAAAAAAAAAGTTTTCCGGGAAATTGTTCATATGTAATAGGCTGATTAAGAAATGCGAGTAACACTTTCCCTAAACAGTTATTACCGATGAAATAATTGAGCTACATTTTTAAAGAGAATACTTTTATTAATTAATAATATCGATTGTTCAATGAATCACTGCACAAAAGTTGACTCGGTTTTTTTTCATTTATATTGCTAACGAATAACTAGTAATTTTCATAATTCACGCTCGATTTCCTCCGGAATAACAATTTGCCCGAACAAAAACTCTTTCTTGAATTTAAAATTCTTTTCCCGAAAGCCAATTTCTTGAAGACCCTGTTTCTTATAACATTATTTTAAATTCTATACAGTAATCGAAAGATCAGTAAGCTTATTTACGACGTCGTTTTACTATTTAACGGTGGCCATAAAATGTGGCTTTCAGTGAAATATGGTAGTCTTCTGTCTATGTTCTAGTTGAAAACGATAATTGTCGGATTTTTATGTAATAGTAGATTATTTATATTTCACCCTATTTTTTTCGGAATAATTTTTCCATCCCCCTTTATCCTCCTAGAAGAAAATAAAAAAATGTAAATCATAGTATCTGGATGATACCGTTGAAACGAAAAATTTTACCCAGTCCGAAATATACTTTCACATAATAATATACAGGGAGCCACATTAATATTGGAACGGTAGGTTTGAAATTAAGACTTGTCAAAAAAAAAGGAGGGAAAAGCTTTTAATTCAAAATTTATTCAGAAACATGAAAAATAAACACCGTCTCTTATAATACATGTGAAAAAGAAAACAGAAAAATAAAAGAAACACAACCGCTGTACGATGAACACAGAAAGTATGAATTTGCCGGTCACATTAATATTGGAACGCAGCGACGACGCGCCGGAAAACGTGGTCAAATCTGTGCAACGTGTGAGTCATGCGAAATTGGACTTTCCCTGGTACACACTACGTACGTAATACGTAAAATAATATCAACCCACAGGCTACAGTATACCGTTGCGTTCGCTGCATAATTTAATTTCCCTAGTAAGAAAAAATTTTCCATCAATAATGATTCGAAAATCGCGAAATATTTCGTTTAACAAACGGCAATTAGTCATTTATCATCATAGAACGGGTTTGTTGTCATATTCGACCAATTCGGGGTCGTTAATGAACTTACCAAAAACGAGCGTATTTAATATTATTCGACGATTTAAAGACGAAGATCGAATCGCTTCTATTCCGCAGAAAGGAATTCGACAGAAGCGGCTAATAATGCGCGAGGTGAAATGTAACCCAAAAGTAAGTGCTCCGACATTAGTTACGCTATTGTACGAGAAGACTGGAAAAGAAGTTTCCGCAGAAACTATTCGGAGACTCATTAAAAACATGGGTACAATTCACGAACTGCGCGTAGCAAACCACTCATTTGCAAAATTAATCAGAAGAAGCGCCTCGATTTTGCCTGGAAATATCAGTTGGCCTCTGAAACTTTCTAGAATGATGTCATCTTTACCGACAAGTCTAAATTTAATATTTTCGGTAGTGACGGGAAAGCAAAGGTGTGGCGACAGCCGAATACAGCATTAGACCGAAAATATGTTCTTCCAACAGTAAAACATGGCGGCGGGCATGTTATGGTTTGGGAATGTTTTTCAGTGGCTGCAATAGGTTCTTTAGTGTTTATTGAAGGAAAGATGACTGCTGACATGTATATCGACATACCGTGAAAAAATCTGCATATCAGTGCCGAAAAAATGGAGATCCGGAACAGCTTTAAACTATACCAAGACCACGACCGCAAGCATAAAGCTTATCAAACGCGTGCCTGGTTGTTGTTCAACTGTCCGAAGATCCTGGAAACGCCGCCGCAGTCCCCGCATTGCAATCCAATCGAAAGTTTATGGGACTACTTAGATCAAGAAATACGCGAAGGCCATATTTCGAGCAAACAAGAGCTGCAAACTCGATTACAAGAAGAGTGGGCGAAGATTCCGAGTGATTACCTGCAGAAATTAGTTTCTTCCATGCGGCGCCGTTTGGAGGCAATCATTGCGGCCAAAAGCTTCAATACCAAGTATTGATATTCATTTATTACGTTATTTATTGCCTTTTTGAGTAGTCATTTTTGGCTCTTTTAGTTACCGTTCCAATATTAATGTGACGGTCAAATTCTTACTTTTTGTGTTCATTATACAGCGGCTGTGTTTCTTTTATTTTTCTTCTGTTTTCTTTTTCACAAGTATTATAAGAGATGGTGTTTATTTTTCATGTTTTCGAACAAATTTTGAATTAAAAGCTTTTTCCTCCGTTTTTTTTTAACGAGTCTTAATTTCAAACCTACCGTTCCAATATTAATGTGGCTCACTGTAAATATTTCTGTTTAAATCTACAATTATTTTCTACTAATTTCATATCTCCGAAACGAGTTCTTCATAACCTACAGTTAGTGAAATTGTTTCCGGATAGCCTAGTCACGACGACGAACTTATTACAAGAATTAAATAAAATAAATAATTGCTAATAATCACGTGGAAGGCAATGGCAAACCACCGCGTACATCATATGCGCGCTAGGTCAGTACACAGCAGACCCACACGGGACTGCACTTGTATATCGATAAATCAAACGATTACTATCAGTTCCGAGTATAGTCTTGCACGTGTACACCTGCGTTGCATATAATAATTGCCTAGTACACTACCTATATCTGTACAGCTAAGATGTACGAATAGGTAGTCGCTGACGCTCAGTAATTAAGTATGGCACTATAAAGAAAAAAGCAAGATGGTGAACCTTTAGTTTTTATAAGGAGATGTAAGATAATCAACATTGATTTTTCAAATTTAAATTAACCGAAATATAAAACGTAAAATTTGATTCATATACATCTTCATGTGAAAATCTGGAGGAGCAAAGTCTTCTCCGTTATAAACAGACTCCCATAATTCATTAATAGAATTAGATATTAGCGAAGAAGATTATTATTAGCACAGTCACTGAATGTTTGAAATCCCTTAAACATTAAAATCAGAAGTGTTGCTTCTCATTTATTAAATAGTCACTATAAAAAAAAAAAAAAAAAAAAAAAAAAAAAGTCTAGGTATTAACTCCATTATAAGCATACAATGTTACTGCTTTTACAACGGTTATCGCGATAAGTTGTGTTGTCGCGTTAACTATTTTCGGTTGCACTAGTCTTATCAGCAGACTTCCTTTTTCTATGATAATTAATTTCACGGTCATTCGTATTATCTCGATTTCTATGATTATTTATTCTTGTGTAGTAGTTTAATTTCAGTTTAGGTAATTTCGTATTATACTTTTCTCCGTTGTTACGGTTGTACCTAACCGTCCGAATTACTTCCTTTCCTCCTTTTCTTTTCTCACTCGCTCGTAGGCATTTTATTCTTTTTTTTTTTTTTTTTTTTTTTTGGGCGCATCAACTATGGACCATTGCCCAGACACAATGGGAAGAAGAGACAACTAACTAGAACCTAATTCGATTGGAGACAGCTGAAATAAAGGAACCAAGGACAAGAACAACAGACTGGGAAGGAAGGGACAAGATGTAAGACGCACAGTAAGGAGTGGGAAGCCCCAGCTTTATAAGGTGAAGATAGAAAAGAGAACGCTCCGCAGAAAGAGCAAAGCACTCGAAGAAAATGTGATCAGCATCACAGACAACTGCTTCATCTGGATGCAACGGACAGTGAGGAGAGGGAAGCAAAGAGAAATTCTTAATAACCATTTGTCTACGTTTTTCGGTAACAACCACGTCACAATTTATTTTCGTTAACGTTTCGAATAGCAGTACTCCCATTCATTATCAGAACTAGACACACAATAAATCAACCACGGGAAAACCCGGTCTTTTCTTTTTTTTTCTTTTCTTCCTTTTTTTTCTTTCTTTCTTTTCTTTTTTTTTTTTTTAGATTTGTCAATCGGGGATTTTTAACCAGAAATAATTAGAATAGGGAGGAGTCAATTATATCCTCATACGATATCAAATGTTGTTAAAAGAAAGGAACAAATAATAGGAACAATCTATGGAGAGGGAAAAGATAAGACATAAGAGACGCAATATGAAGTAGGAAGACTAAGTGTCAATAAAATGGAATAGAAAGCAGAACATTCAGCAGAAAGAGATGAGCACTTAATGAACAAACATGCTCTTCGTTTAAGTGGAGAGAACAATATGGAGAGGCAACCAACAAAAAACGAAAACGGAAGGAAGATAATAGACTATGGTTTAAGAACGCAGAAGAATAACGGAGACAACAACAGAGCGACGAAGTGAAGGAACAAAGAGAATTACCGATTGGCAGGATAATTAAGTTGAACAGACAGATAAAAAGAACAATTGTTAGAAAAAGAGGAAATGTATATATCCGATACTAAAGTCTGAGATGAAAACCTTTGCACAGCGGAAGGAGATTGAACGATGGGACTTTTTTAAAAGAAGAAGTGAGAAGAGGCAGCAACCCGAGCTAACGAGTCCGCCACTTCATTACCGAAGATGCCCGAACGATTAGGAATCCACAACAAATCAGTTTGAATAGAATGAAGGGAAAAAAGAACGTGGATAAATGAGCGTATGCGGAGTATGATAAAATCGCATGGAATGATCAGATTAGTTTAAATCGTTGAAGTGATAAGAAGTCGTATTGTGTTCACGTTATCGGTACAACAATCGAATAGACGGCATATCAAGTACGTACATATAAATTATATTTTATCAGAAGACGAAATATATTAACGTAACGTATTAAGAGAAAACATTTTCTAAATTATAACATGGGAAAAGAAAAAAAATCAACAATAAAACAATTACAAACTAAACGTCAAATCAGTGTAGACAGCATCAGCAGTGGCAATAACCAAACACATAAAAAGCAAATGATAGATACAGAGGTAGATTCTGAAATATCAAATATAAACCAAGAGAACTTAACATCTATAAAGAATAGTATGGAGGAAATAAAAAAATCAGTGGAGTTCCTGCCGTATAAATATGATGAAACTCTAAAGTTAAATCAATCACTAATGTCAGAAATAAAAATTCTACGAGAACAAGTGTCCCACCTGACAAATGAAACACAAAAAAAGGACAAAATAATAAAGGAATTAACCAACAGTGTTCATCAACTAGAGCAATACGGGCGCAGAGAGAATTTCGAGATTCATGGCGTTACGGAAAAGGACAACGAAAACATCAATGACATTATAGTCAAAATTGGACAAAAAATCGAGTGTGACATCAAAGAGGAAGATATCATCGCCGCGCACAGAATGTTTACAAAAAATAAATTACTACCCAGACCAATCATAGTAAAGACAAACCGCAAAACAGCAGATGCAATGTTAGAAAAGAAAAAACAAGCAACTATCTACGATAAAGATATTTCAAATTCGTCGTCATCGTTAAAAATTTACATCAACGAAAACTTATCCAGATACTACAAGTCACTATTCTGGGAAGCAAAACAGAAGACAAAATTATTGCAGTACCAATTCACATGGGTCAAAAGAGGAAAAATTTTCGTTCGGAAAAACTCACAAAGCCAAACAATAGTAATTAAATCTTTAGATGATTTAATAAACATTATTTAATAAGATAAAGTAAGCTAAAATAACTCTCATATATATACTCGATAGATAGCAATAATGATAACACAAAATGAAAAATGTTTGATAAAAACTCATCTCAGGACGATACTAATAATGATATTCAAAATAATTATATAAACTTAATCTCTCTAAATATACGATCATTAAAAAAATATTTCGATGAGCTACAAGTAATAATAGCAAATAAGGAAATCCAAATAATAGTTCTATGCGAAATAAATATAAAACAAAATGAAATCCAATTATTTAATATAGATGGTTATAACTTAATTTCAAAAACTAGAGAATACAAAAGAGGAGGTGGTATTGCAATCTACATTAATAATAATTTATATTTTGATGAAATTAACGTACAATGGGTAAGCTGTGAAGCGATTACATTAAAAGTAAACAGAGACAACCCATGATGTGATAAATTTAATAGCAATCTATAGACCTCCAAACAATAGTAAAACATTGTTTATAGAGGAGCTAGATAACAACATTAACAAACTCTTTGTAAATGAAGACTGCATTATATGCGGCGACGTAAATATTGACATCCTAAAAACAAATAATACTTCTACTAAATACAGAAATGTACTAGCAGGTAAAGGTTTCGAAGAAAAAGTTAATAAAGTTACAAGAATAGAAATACAATCAAATAAAATTTTAGAATCGTGCTTAGACCATATTTATACGCGATACAAGAATAATGTAATAGAAAGCCTGCATATATCAGATCAAAAGATATCGGACCATTACATAATACACTATAAAATGCGAACTAACAAGGCCGCAAATAACATCACTAAAAGGAACCATATAAATACTATTTACAACGAAAAAAATATACAAAAATTATTACTAATGAATAACTGGGGAAATGTAGAAGACGCTGACTACACAAGCATTAGTAATAATTTTCGAGAAATTTATGATAAAAGTGAAGAACAAATATACAAAAAAGGTAGCAATAGGAAAAACACACCTATAAAAACGTGGATAACAACAGATATCTTAAAACTAATGAACGATAGAGACAAACTATTTAGGCTTTGGAAATCCAACATTAATAATAAAAAATATCGTGAGAATTATAAAAAAATTAGGAATAAAGTTAGTAATATTATTAAAACAAGTAAAGATAAATATTGCAGGACAACTATAGAAAACACCACTGGAGACATAAAGAAAACATGGAAAAAAATAAATGAAATAGTAGGAAAACATAAAAACAACTCAATTGACGAAACAATAATAAAACACTTTAAGAATGATGATTTGAAAACTCTTACTGATAACTTCGTTAAATACTTTAATAACACTGTGTATGATAACATACACGTGTGTAGTAGAGAATTATTTAAAGAGAATACTGAGAATATAAATAAGCCACAATGCAACTTTAATCTACTTAAAATTAATAACTACCAGGTTTTAGATATAATAGATAAATTAAACGCAAAGAAAGGACCAGGTTTAGATAAAATAAGAACGAAAGATATTAAATATATAAAAAATAAAATAGCTCCGTACATCGTGAAAATAATCAACGATACCATCCACACGGCAAACATACCAAAGGAACTTAAAAGATCGGAAATAAGACCGATATATAAAAAAGGTAAATTCATGGAGTATGGGAATTACAGACCAATAGCTAAACAATCAGTAATTGAAAAAATCATGGAAAAACATGTAGCTAAACAGTTGCAAAGATATATCTATATAAACAATATTATACCCTTCTTTCAATATGGGTTCCAAAAAGACAAGAACACATCTAGATTATTAAGCGATTTCTCAGATGCTATTTATACTAACCTAGCTTTACGGAAGCATTGTTTAACGTTATTTATCGACTTATCAAAGGCGTTTGATTCAGTAGGACATTATATATTAATAAACGAACTTAAGAGCATAGGTATTGAAGGAAAACCCCTCAACTGGTTCGAAGAGTATCTAAGTAACAGAAGTAGTGTAGTTAGGATAGGAAACACGTATAGCCAAGCTTTAGATTTGAAATGTGGTGTCCCCCAAGGTACAGTTCTGGCACCATTACTATTTTTAATATACGTAAGGAACATAAAAAAAGCAATAAAATATAGTGAAGTATTTGCATACGCAGATGACATTGCGCTGGTAACTGCAGACAAAAACATCGCTGATGCAGAGAGGAAACTTCAAAAAGATCTAAACAGCCTGAATCTATGGTTACATGACAAAAACCTACAAATAAACGCCGAAAAAACCAAATTATTATGGATCAAATCAAGTAACCACTATCCGCCATACAAAATTAATATAAAATGCCACACTTCAAATTGCATACACACAGAAAATATTAACGCCTGTCAGTGCAACTTTATTGGAACAGTAAATAATTATAAATACTTGGGAGTAAAAGTAGATAATCACCTTAATTGGAAAGACCACACAAACGATCTGAGCATAAAGATTCGGAAAATAATTCCGCTGTTATATAAATTAAAAAAGTACGTGTCATCTAAAAAAACTAAGATGTTAATATACAATGCACTATGCCAATCACATTTAAATTATGCAATAATAGCTTGGGGGAGAGCAAGTAAAACTAATATAAAACATATTAACTACCTTCAAAAAAAATGCGTAAATATCCTAATGAGAAATAATATAAAACATAAACATGAAGAAAACAATATATTAAAAAAATATAATATTCTGGATCCCAAATCATATCTATACTACTTGATTATTATGGAATGGCTAAATAAGGAAATCGAAGTAGAAAAAGAAATCCACCAACCTACAATATTAGGAACCTACACCTTTATAAAACCTGTAAAATCAGCAACTTAAACAAGCACGAGGATAATATTAAAAAAAATATTCTATGCAAACTACTAAACTCACTACCAGAAGACATTAAACAATTACAGCCATATATAAAGTCAAACAAAGCAGAAATAAAAAAAATGGGTTGGGAATAAGAATATTAAAAAAAAAAAAAAAAAAAAAAAAAAGAGCTTAATATCGAGTATATATTAAGTATTAATAATAATCTATATGTAAGAGCATGCGAAGATATGTGAATATGTGGGATTATAAAATAATATAAGAGGATTAATTATACTTCTTTATTTTAATTTATATTACTCTTGTAAAAGAAAATTTAACAGTACTGATAACCATAAATATGTCTCCGGAATCGTTAAGTATAAGAAACATTGTATTATATTAACAAATAAAGAAGGGAGGCATGTGTTATTTTTTTAGGGCCACGCCGACAAGCTTAAAAGCTTGGCAGGGTCCACAAACGTAACGCAATTGCAACCAAAAAAAAAAAAAAAAAAAAAAGATAGGGGAGAATGAATTGAAGGGCGGGCATGGAATCTGGTATAATGAAGAATTTAGAAAAAAGGTGATTGGAGGAAATGAAAATGATGGAACGTAGGATGGTCATTAATTCGTTTATGAATGCGGAACAGGAAGGAGGCAGATGAAACGATTCTGAAAAGCCAAAATTTGGGAGGATAAAAGAGGCACCGACACCATCCGGCCTATTCAAAATATCTGTAAACATGGTTGCATGCGAAGGAAATTGAGAATTGATGAAACTGTGGAATTCCTGTCTAATTAGGGCCTGCGGAAGTAACTTAGATAGCGTAGGTACAGTAAACATATTTGGAGGATGGGAGAGATCGGCGAAATTAAAAGTGAAATAAGGGAGATTGACAAAAGACATTATGGTAAGGACAAAACGAACTAAGCCGAAGGGAGATCAGAGATAAAATAGAGGTTTTCCTATGTACGAAACGCCAGTTCCTAGAAATGGAAAGATAGGAATGATTAACAGCAGAGGACGTGGGTGGAAGAGTAAGAAAACGATAGCCCAAATAAGATCTGCGAATAGAAAGGGATGGTGTATTAGATTCGGCAAGGATTGTTGGAACTGCAGTGGATTTAAGAGCACCAAGGCATAGACGAAGGCAAGAGTTTTGGATTACATCCAATTTAAAAAGTCGGAACTTAGAGGCACAACTATAGAGAAATGAACAGTAATCAAATTTTGTAGCGGATGATTGATTTATATAAAAAAATAAGGACATAAGGATCACCACCCCATTTGGTTGGAGATAAGGCCTTCAGCAGATTTAGCTTTTTGGTTGCTGAAGAAGAAAGATATTTGTTGTGTTCGGAGAAGGATAACCGGCTGTCAAGGAGGATACCAAGTGATCAGATTGGCTAATAACACTTCCATTTTTTATTTGACCGATAACAGTTTTCCAGCTTGAATTCATGTTTATACCGTCATCTCTATTGAAATTTTTACATTTTTCGATTTCAATATCCTCTTTAATTAAACGTTTACTTGCGTTTTCGACTTTCGCTAGTATTTCCGCGTCGCGCAACTTAATCTCGTGCTTCGTTCGTTCCATAAATTCGGCTACCGCGGATTTTTCAAATCGTTTGTGTCGACAATCTGCTTCATGCTCTTCAATTCGTACATGTATATAGTCTTTCCAGTTTGCTCCACGTAACTTAGACCACACGAACACGGAACTCAGGTTGTTTTTATGATTTCTTAAAAAAAATTTTATTTTCCAGTTGGTTACAAATACCGGGCGAATTTTAATTTTTTCTTAAAATATGACCAATTCTATCCGTAACCTTTTTAATATACGTCAAGAAATGCAATGGTAAAGAATAGATACAAGGAATTTGAAGCGATTTTTTTTTTTTTTTTTTTTTTTTTTGTTTAAAATTGCGATCTGGCTAATGTAGCCAATAAGCAATTGAAATGGAAGTTATGACATGATGGGAGATGCCATTCAACAATAACACTCCGCGTTGCTTTGCCAGTCAATCAAACCGGTGGGGAAGCTCTAGGGGCGTATAACGATTTAGTCTATGATTGTCATTGCCTGAGTGTAATAAATCAACTGCCAGCGGGTTAGGGTGGCCTACTAACTTACGCAGGTAACACTCGCTATAATTAGGATTCCGTAATAACTTACGGAATCCCAATAAAATGGTACGCAAATGACAAAAATATCAAATAAAAATCAATAACTCACGAACAGCTTGACTTATAAACTTCAAACATAGAACATAAATCCAAATTAAAATTCTCTTTAAAACGATCTATAATTTAAAGATTACCGATTACCCTGGGCGGCAAAAACCCCAAAAAACCGGTACATAAAACGACCTCAAAAATCACTTAAAAAATCATAACTCATCACCCGATAAACATATAAAGCTGAAATTCAAAATATAAACTAAAATGCGGGAGTCCTTTCATAAAATCAAAAAATTATGCTACAAAAGTTATGTAAAGTTGCCGAAAAGTTCAAAAAATGACGTGTCCCCCCCTAGCACCGCGAGTATTACAGCTTAAAATTTTAAACGAGGTTTAAAATATGCGCATCCCCGTATATTTCTCTAGTTTAAAACATTCGGCCTTTCAACTTTAAACGTGGACCTTCGGGGCGCCGAAAGCTCGAAATTTTGGAAAAAAATATTTTTTTTCCTGGGCATGTGATGTATTGTTTGAAAGATTAATATTTGTCGGGAACGAAACCGTATTTCGTTTTCTTAACCAAACTTTCGAATTTTCCGAAAAGTTCAAAAATCGCGAGAACTAATATGTAGCCCCCTGTTTGCATCGCGAATATTATAGCTATAAATTTCGAATGGGGCTGAAAATATGCTCATTCTGGCATGTTTGCTGTAGTTTATTTAAAATTTTGTGTATATATCTAAATAAATTTTATTTAAAAATCGTAACTGAAGTGAAATTACGTCAAGAAATTTATTGATTTTATTTGATGAACAGTTGAGAAATTAACTTCTCAGTATAGTAATCTAATAAATAGTGACAAACGAGGAAAGTGATTTAAGTAATAGTATTCAAATATATTCGGAAAACAAACAAGTACAATTACAAATTTTTAAATATTTATCGATAATTAATCCTTCCAAAAATCTAGGACTAAATAGCGTTTATTTATTATAATTTATTTTTTGCTGTACAATATGATGACACTGCGTGATGTGTGAAAAAGGAACTGGACAAAAAATATCTGTTTTGGAATTATTGTTGTTTTGAATTTAGTATTATGTAAATGAAAATTATGGTTATCTTTAACTTAACATACGAAATCCTCAGCGCATGAAACCTCATGCTTGACTGAACTTGTTTTTAATTATTTTACTTACCTCCGGTACATTTAGATCCCGATGTAAGTTATCATTGCGCATGTACTACGGTGCATTGGCTATTATTCTCAGTATTTTTGACTAGCACCGCTGCATAATTTTAATATTAGACGCTGATGTTGTTCTCCAAAGAGATATACCGTAAGTCCACACCGGTTTGATGGCTGCATTATATAACAGCAATATTTGAAGCGATGAAACTAATAAATAAGTTTCGGAAGGTGAAGATATGAAATGAAGGAGCCGGCAAAGAAAAGGAGGAGTTTATTACGAATATTACTTTGCCGTATACTAAAAAAGTTACGAGTAGAGTTGGTCATATTTTTAAAAAAAAATAAAATTCGCTCAGTATTCGGAATTGACCGGAAAATAAAAAAATTTTTAAGAAATAATAAAGACGACCTACGTTCGGTTACATGCAGCTGCTGTATACAGAGTTCCGTGTTCATGTGGTCTAAGTTACGTGGGGCAAACTGGAAAGACTACATACATGTACGAATTGAAGAGTATGAAGTAGATTGCCGACACAAACGATTTGAAAAATCCGCGTTGGTAATCGAACATATAGAACGAACGAAACACGAGATATCGAAAACGCGAGTAAACGTTTGTCTCAGCCCCACTCTGTTTAATGTATATATGCTTAATGTTGCTTTTCTCCCTACTTCTTCCACTTCCCAATTCTATGCGCATGATATTCTCCTTTACTCCTCAGCTATGGACATCACAACCAAAAACGAGGAACTTAGCAGATCATTAACCGATTTGGAACTTTCTCTTTCCTCTATTCATCTTTCTGTCTCTCCTTCCAAATTCTTCTGCGCTATACTCTATCTCCGATCATACAATACAACCATGGTCAACGTCCCTCTGAATCATTTTTCTATTCCTTTAGTTAACTGTTTCTGCTATCTTGAAACGTTTCGAAATAGTCGCTTGTCTTTCTTTGAGAGTATCAATTTCCTTAATATTTCAAGCTGTTCAAGACCCTTTCACGCACGAGATGGGGTGGAGATCCTCAAATCCTAATTCTGCTTTACAAATCAATCATGTTATCTAAACTAGATTATTGTTCTTTCATACATAGTAATAACTCCAAATCTCTCCTCTGCAAATTGGATTTGACACAAAATTTGGTTTTTTGATTTTGTTGAAGGGTGCCCAAGTTCACTCCTATTCCAGCTATTCTCGCTGAATTCAATGTCTATACTTTTTTCATCCGTCAATCACATTTAGGATACAGATTTCTCGTAGAAAGACTCTCCATCTCGTTTTCTAATATCCGTCTCTCATACCTCTATAACTTTCATAATTAGCGTTTCTCTCCTAATAAAACTCCTATTTACCCCTTGCTTCTCATCGTTTAGACAAATTCTCCTTCTATACTATTTCCCACAGTAAACTTCCTTATTTTATGTTTAACTCCTTCGGGTTTTTTCATCCTCCAAATCCTTCATCATCTAAATCTTTCGGCTCCGCAGCTGCCAATCAAGAATTTCATTTTATTATTAATTGCTCATTTCCTCTTCATTCCTTAGTATTTACTGATGATTCCAAGAATTCAGGGGGAGTAGCTGCTTCCTTTTTCTCCCCATCCGGCAATTCCTCTCAATCCTTCAGGCTGCCGGTTTTTTGTTCCATCTCCTCCGCGAAACTTTATGCTATTCTTCGAGCAATTATATTTATTTTCACAACTCGATATTCTGATAGATACCTAATAATTTCAAACTCCAGAAGTGCTCTTCAAGCTGTATCCTCTCCCTTTCCCTCATACTTCCTTGTTTTCCGTGTACGTCCTCTTATTAATAGTCTTTCCCTTTCCCATTCCATTTCTATCGACCTTCTTTAGGTTCCAAGTCATGTGAGTATTGATGGTAACGAGACGATGGATTCCTTGACTCGCTCAGCGTTACATTCTCCACATTTTGTTAAAAAGATTCCTGAACACAACATTATCCCTCTCAAAAAACAAAAAAAAATCATGTCATTTGCTCTTTCCCCGTCACCTTATTGTCCTTTGCACTCTAGCGACAGTACTTTCGTTTGTGATCCTGACCACGTGCTGTTTGAATGTTCCAATCTTTCCTCCGAACGTAATATCATGTACGCTCAGCTATTAAAGCTGAATTATTCTAATCCCTATAGTGCTTCCTATATCTTAGCTTTGCCGTCTTCAAAGGTGGTTCTTATTCTTGCCTCTTTTCTTTCATCGATCTCTGACCGGATTAAAATTTAATCTCTAATTTAGTCTGATTGTCCTGGGTAGCTGCCCTCGGTTGGCCGAGCCCAAAAACAAAAAAAAAAGAAGTTAATGCATGAAAGTTAACTATTAATAAAAATCCCCGTTCAATTTATTTTACACAGTAAAAAATAAGTATCATATTTTAATGTAAATTAGTAAAATAAAGAAATCAAAACTGAAGATCTTTCGATATAAATCTATCAAAAGTTTTAATTAAATGTATACTTTCTCGTTAGTTGTGCGTCGTGTGGAATGTAAAATTCCGAATAGGATACAACTTATTCTAACAGGCAGAAACGACGAAAAAAATTATCTTTGATGCTTGTTATCCGATTTCAAAATTACCGGTAATTACAATACTGCGCGCTGCGACGTTAGCGTAATATGCTGAGTAAGCACTCGCGTTTTACTAGCTGGAGAAACGTAACGTTGTTTTACCGGTTGGTTTTTAGAATCCAAACACAATTATCACACCCAGTTAATTAACTCCGAATTCGTTATTTCCAATAGGCCGTGTTAAAAATAACTGACGCGGATATACCGCTTATCACTAGTTCATTATTCCATGCTTCATTTGCCGACTACAACAGTTGGGAATAATTACAGTTGTTGCTTACGACATGGCTAATATTTATTCGAACGCGACAATATTTACTTCGAAAATAAGATTAATTCTATCAATATTGATTTTTGTAACTGTTAGTGGATCAGAAGATATAAATCAAGTTACCATTTCGGAAGGTGCAATATCCGGTATTACGTTGACTTCCAGAAATGGGAATAAATATTCAGCATTTCACTCGATACCTTACGCTAAACCTCCCGTCGGAGAATTACGTTTCCAGGTATTATTTTAATACATTATTTACGCTTCTGTTTTATTAACAATTTAAAGTAACGGTTACTGATGCTTATGCATGCAATAGCCCACCCACTGACAACTCGAATTGCGCACCGCCTTTCAAAAAAATACTCTGATTTTATAAAATCGATGAAGGACTTAAAAAATGAGTAAAAGTCGTTCTTTCAGTGACTTCAAAAATGTGTTATCGTAATGAAACGTTTACTATTTGGAATAATAACCGAACTACATTTCAGTCGATTAAAAAAGCCTTTAACGTTTGCGAAAAATAGGCTACTATCCCGTTAGCAGTACGATTGTTATTCGAAATATTTTTAACAACCTCTAGGGAACGTACTCATATTTAAAGAAATGTTGCATAAAATAGAATAATTTTTTGCGCGAATATTATATAAAATAACGTAAATTACGATAATTTCTAACTGAATATGTAGAATTTTCAGCGCACGGCATATTATGTTTCATGAAGCTTCTATTTCACATTAATACAAAATACTTTCATGTCAACTGATTAATGTACATAAAATATAAATGTGACCATGTAAAATTTTCGAGTTTGACAAATTAGTATCTATTATTATAATATAGAGTTACTTACGAGTTTGAGGAAACCGAGTTTCGGGAAAGTTTCAGTTCAGATTTTATTTTATCCCTTAATCAGTGTCCAATCTCAGTTATAAATTGTCATTTGAATTAAAACCAAATTTGTTAAAAATCGTAATTTTTTCATTTAGTGTACCATCAAACAATATATAGTATTCTATTTAAATTTTAAATGACAACGCAAAAATTTACCATTAAAATAAAATCCTATTTAAAACAATTTAATAATAAAACTTACAATGATAATAATTACGCAAATAAATAGTGTTAGTACTACTACCTTTTTTCTTTAAATGTTAGTTGGATTTAACAAGATAATAATTTTCCTTCGTCAAGTTTTTATAATTTGTAGTTTATTGTAAATTAAATAGTTTCTACTCTAGATAATAGATATTTTTGCGCACATTCGGTTGGTATTAATGTATTTTGTTAGATAAATGATAAAGAAGCGGAAGTTTAAACTCAAATTTAGGTTATGAGAATAAAAAAGTAATTCTTAGAAGCAACACTGAAATATGATTTCATTACTTCCGTGTAATGTTTCCCATTAATACAGAACATGCCCGGGAAAACATTTTTTTTTTTGAACTTTTAAGTTTCCAGCACCCTCCGGTAATTTAAATTTAAAGCTAAAATATCGTTATATTTTTCTTTCCAAAGTATCCGTTTATATATTTCCGAAAACTACATTCGTTTGCCGTTTTTAGATGCAAATGGGGTTTAAATTAAGTGCTTATTGGAAATGTTTATTGCGATGCAAAGTTTGTTGTTTATTGTATATTTTAAATTTCAGGAATAATATCGGTTTGTGATTTATGCATTTTGAAGTAATTTTTAGATAATTTTAAATTTGTCATATTACATATTCTTAACTCGTTGCCCGACTTTTAGCGCTCAGGGGTTAGAAGAATTGTTCGAACATTAGCATTTTCTGAAAGAGAATTAATACTATTTTTGTATATAGCTTCACATTTTAACGTGTAAGCGTCATATTTCCTCATAAAAAAAACATCAAAAATCATCATCCGGCTTATAAGTACATAACAGTAATTCGACACTGTTTAAATTACTGCTCTATTTTAATCATAGAAATAAAATGATTCAAAATTGTTATTTTACAGGCGCTTTGTAGAATTCAAACTGTTCTAGAAATATTCATCCCCATAATAAAACTGTTAACACTGATAATTGCTTAACATTAATGGCAACACGAAATTAACATTAACGTATATATGAAAGTGAAATATTTTATTAAAAATAATAATTTTAGCTGCCGCTATGTCAAGAGGTAGTATACACGTTTAATCATAAATATAATTCTTTTGAAACTAGAAAGAAAAAAGATCACAAATGTAGACAATTAGGAGTAAGCTAAATTACTGAAAGTTGAGCTAACTGGTAAATTGCAAAAGCCGGAATCAATTTTTAATGATTAAAACATAAATATATCACAGTTATTTATCGGAACTACTTGTTTTAAAAACAAAAATGGAATTAGAAGTTTAAACAATTACGTATTTTTAAAATTAATCTGGAGTATTCTCAAATATTTTTTAATAAACCGTTATACAGGAAATATTTTTAATACATAAGCAGATGTAGTATTTTTCATTAGTAGATTAAAAATTAATTTCAAAAATACGATACGTAAAAATGTTGAAAGTTATCGAACATTAAAAATATAGTACGATCAAGCGTCATCAGTTTTGGAAATCCTTAGTCCAGTGAACAGCGATTATGGTCCGAGCGTCGTTTTCGTTTGTTTTTTTATATTTCATACCTGCAAACTTCCGGTGCGCAATTCGTGTGTGGAGATTACAGACCTTTTTTTAACCTTCGACTCAGGTAAATAACGGTGCGCAATTCGAGTGTGGCCGAAAATGAAATGCGGTTTCGTTCCCGACAAATAGCGACCTATCTAACCATATATCACGAGCCCGGGGAACAAAAAATATTTTTTTCCAAAATTTTATGGTTCAGGTGCCCCGAGGGGCTAATTTTAAAGCTGGAAATCTGGATGTTCCAAACTAGAAAAATATACGGGGACACGCATATTTTTAATCGTTATCAAAATTTTCAGCTGTAATACTCGCGACGGGAGGCAAATCATTTTTTGCACTTTTTGAATTTTTTGGCAACTTTGCATAACTTTTTTACTATAATTTATTGATTTTATGAAAGGACGCCTGCATTTTATTTTATATTTTGAATTTCAGTTTTATAGGTTTATCGGGTGATGAGTTATGATTTTTTAAATGATTTTTGAGGTCGTTTTAAATATCATATTATATATTCTTGACGGTTTTTTGGGTTTTTTGTCGCCCAGGGTAATCGGTCACCTTGAAGTTATCATGAAGCTTTGTCTTCAAAACGCGTCGGGATATTTGATAAAAAATTAAATAATTGTTTTAAATTGGTGTTTAAAATTAATTACTGTACAATATTTTCGTATATTCGAATTTATAATTCTGTCATATAGCTTTATTCCTAGTAATGCGCGTTCCATTCGTCTTTCAGCCTTCTCAATTCTATCTACCATTTTTATTTATCTCTCTATTTCCCAACAAATTCCCCGGATTTGCACTGAGTCAAATGTCTTCTCTAAGTCGACCAATCCCAAATATAACGGTATGTTGTATTCCTTACATTTTTCTAGTAACGTGGTTAATTTTTGTATGTGGTCAGTAAATCCCGCTTGTTCCCTTGGTTGCTCGCTATCCAGCGTCGCTTCCAGTCCGTTTGCTATAATTCGAGTGAAAAGTTTATAAAGCACTTATAATAGACATATTGGCCTGCAATTTTTTTAAACTTTTCTTATGTATCAGGATTGTAATCGAGTTTTTCCAGTTTTTCGGTGTAGTCTTCTTTCCCAAACATTTATTGTATAATTGGTGCAGCTCAGAAATTATAGTTGCTTCACTCTCTTTTATCATTTCAGGAAGTATTTCGTCTATGCCGGGAGCTCTCTTTGATTTCATTTGCTCTAAATAGCGTACCCTACTTCTGCTTTCAATATTCAGCCGACGAACAATCGCATTAACGTGAGTAAAGGCCAGTTATCTTGGTTCGCCTCGCCATTGGTACCTTTCTCACGTTGTCGGCAGCACGAAAGCCAACGCTCCTGCTTACGTGCTTATCTATTGCGCGGCTATTCTATCCTCTAATTCTCCTCTGAATTAGGAGATAATCTCATACTCGAAATCGAGTGAGAATAGACGACAACGAGTAGTCATGTACTGTGCGAAGTATCTCCGACCTAACTCTTATTTCCTTCTACGCTTCATTGTTTATAGATGTTATGCTTTGTTTCTTTTAAATTTCTTCTTAATACCTTTAATCCTTTATTTTTTTCTATTATTTCTGTTATCTATTATGTCTTCTCTAACTTTTTTCCTTATTATTTTATTAATTTCGACATGTTCTATAAACTGTCTACCTTTTTGATTTATAATATCCCTATGCTTCTCTATCAGTTGTATAGTTAATTCAGTAAGTTTACTTTGCCTCTTGCTTTATGCTTAGCTATGTTAGCACTTTCCTCTCTCATGGTTTTTGTTAGTTCTTGTGCTCATTCATCTAATGCTTTCTTTTTTTTTTGTTTGTGTTTAATCTTTTGTTATATTCATCCTTGCAGTTATTTTTATATAAAAAAAAACAAAAAAAAAGCACTTAAGTGGTTTTTATTACAATCTGTTCAGTTCACGAACATTCAGTAATACTCTAAATTAGTTGTAATTATTATATATGTATATACTAGGATTCCCAATGGACGATCCTGCATTTTCTTGCATTATATTTTTTCTTCGGTTAATTCGTGAGGTTTAGTTCTTTTCAACCGCCGACTTCATCCTGATGAGTCTGAAGCTGCCTCGCCTCCGCGTTTATATGCTTTTTCAGCTTTAAATCGTGCATTCTTACCAGTTCCTTTATCACCTGTGAAACTTCTGGCACATGAAGATCCCAATGAATATCATCGTTTCTTTCATATTGCCTGGCATTAGTGATAGTCCTAAACACTTTGTTCTGGAACATTTAGATTTTTTATATGTTGGCTACTTTAGCACAATCCCAAAACTGACAACCATAACTCCACGCTGGTTTTAGTATTTGATTATATACCAACAATTTATTGCTCAGCGACAGGATACTTTGTCTTGCAATAAGCTATTTCATCTGCAGCATTTTCAACTTCAATTGTTCTACTTTTTTATGAATATGCATAGACCAGTTCATCGCTTCAATAATAATTTTTCGAACAACTTAGAAATAACGCGGGTAGCAAGCTAACTGGTCTATATGATTTAATATCTGTCTGTAATTACCCGGGTTTAGGTAGCATAATTATTTGAGCTACTTTCCAAAGTTGGGGAAAATATCCGATTCTTATTACAGCATTAAATATTTGGGTTAATGCCATTATGCCTCTTTTCGAAAATTCCTTTAGTATTTTTACCGAGATTAAATCAAAACCGGGAGATTTCTTTACACACATATTTGTTTTTATTTCATTATATATCTTTCTAGGTTTAAAATGTCTCAGAGATCCATCTTTCCCTTGCTGATACACAATGTTTTTATCATCATCTGTTGTATCAAGTATAAATACTTGTTTTAAATAATTCGCAAATTCATTAGCTTTGTCTCTGTCACTTCTTATCCATTCGTTATTGCCTCTTTTAATAGGGAAATTTTGCTGTTGTGGTCTATTAATGCATTTTGTAGCTTTCCATAAAGAATAGTTCGTCTCTTGTGTAGGGGAGAGATTCTCTATATAGGTTTTAAACGTGTTTTGTTTGAATTTAATTACCAATCTTTTAATTTCCTGACTTAGTTTGTTCAGCTTGGCTTTATCCGTTTTTTTCCTGTGTTCTATGAAAAATTTTTCTAAACTTTCTCCTTTCCTTGATTTTTTCTAAAATATAAAACGGTAAATTTTGTTTTTTACTACTATAATTTTTTACGGGTGTAGAATTCCATGCAGCCTGCTGTATTGCATCATTAAGCTGCATGACAGCTATATCAATCTCGTCCTTAGATTTCAGCGATAATTTTAAATCAATGTTTTCGTCCAACAGCTTCCTGAACAGATCCCAATCGTTTTTTTTATTGGTAAGTGTAGCATATGGTTGCTTTAGGATTATCGATTTACTTACAGTCATGATCACTGGAGAATGATCAGACACAAAATCATCATTGTCGTCGATATCTATGTTTCCTTCAGTAATTCCCTTAACAATAAAGAAGTGTAGCAAATCAGGTAACTTTTTCTGATCAGTCGGCCAATAAGTTGGTTTCCCTGTTGAATAGCATTTGCATCCCATCTTATTTATTGCCTGTAGCAACTATTTTCCTCTTCCTATGGTAACTCTTGAACCCCAATATGTGTGCTTTGAATTAAAATCACCCCCTATGATAAATCGAGGGCCAAGCATGTTAAAATAATCAGCCCATACGTCAAATTTTATCTGGTTACCTGGAGGGCAGTAAACCGCTGATAATACTAAACCTCCATTCTTAGTATATATTTTAACATTTGTAGCTTGAATTTGTTTTGCGCTTATTTCTCCTAGTACATGGTGCTTTATGCTATTCTTAATTAATATTGCTGCACCTCTGCGCCCACCTCCATCAGGATGCATAGTATTGTACAAACAATAGCCATTAAATTTGACAAAAGTATTTTCCACAATATTCGGTTCAGATATTAATAATACATCGATTTTTTCTTTTAATAGGAATATTTCAACTTCCTGACGTCTATGTTTGAGCCCATTTACATTAAATGTTGCTATCTTTATCAAGTTAATTTATTGTTAGATTTATTCAACTTCCTTTCTATTGAATTTAATCTATCGAAAATTCTATTTATTCTCTTTTCTTGTTTTTCTAAGATCATTTCTAATCTTTTAATAAGGTTTTCTGACGATTTTTCCTTTTTATCATTATCATCAGCGTTAATTACCTGATGATTCTTGTGCTCTTTTTGATTGTCTTTATGAGAACGATCTCTAATCACATCACTATTTTTTTGATCATTTACCTTATTTCTTTGTGGTAATGTATTTTGTTCTTTATTAACAATGGACAGTTTATTTCTCCTTTGGAGAGCAACTGCTACTTCGCATCCTCTATAACTAGCAGAATGGTGTTTCCCACACAATGCACATTTGCACTCTTCTCCTGGCTTTTTCGTACATTCTCCTGTTAAATGGGAGCCTGCACATTTAACGCATCTAGGTTTACGACAACATCTATTTTTTACATGGCCATAGGTCTGACATTTCTTACATTGTGGCATACCTTTGGGATTTCTCCATGGTTCATTTTCAACAAGAATATGGCATATTTTTTTAATATTTTTAATTTTTTCAACGTCACACTTGGCATTAAAATCAATCACAAACATCGGTGTTGGTACTCTAGTTTTTATCCTTGTTTCAGCATCACTTACTGTTTTCCATATATTGCTGATTTTTAATACATGAAACCCTTGATTTAATAAGTCTTCTCTTATAGTGTTTTCTTCCATATTTGATGGCAATCCTTTAATTACTACTTTAATTGGTTTCACACTATCTAATAAGTAAGTATGGTATTCAAAGTTATTTTCAGATAGATGTTTTTCTAATTTTTTATAATTTTCTACCGTTTCCACGTTTACTCTAACTTGATTAGCCGGCAGTTGTTTACACACAAATTCATCACCTACAACTTGCGCGATTACATTTGCTAGTTTTTTAAAATCCGAAACATTAGCCACAAAAAATGGTTTTGGTTTACCTTGATAACGGAAATGAGGAACATCGGTTTGTATATTTTCCGGTGTTCTTATACCTCTTTTTTTATCCTTTCTCTGCGGAGGTATAATTTCACTTCCCTTCCTTTTATTATTAGTTTTATTTTTTTTGACTAACCACTTAGTTTGACTATTTCATCTTCATCAGTATAATACTGTTTATCAACTTCGGACTTCTCTGAATTTATTTTACTAGTCGACAGTAATTCTATCGTTTTCTGCATTTTCTCTATTTCATTCAGCAGCTTGTTAATTTGTACCTGTAACTCCTCATTCTGCTTTTGAAGCTTTTTATTCTGTTGAAGTAATTCTTCACTCTGTGTCACATTCGTAGGTGACTGCACTGCAGATGCAGATGCAGCACTTAATGTACTTTTCATAATAATATTACCGGGTCAATTAAATGTTAGTAACATAATATTCTTAATCTAATTGTTAGTTTGGCTCGGCTAATGCCGTATGCCAAAGTAATAAACGGAATAATCTCACCGATAAGATCGTAAATTAAATATATTCTCTCTTGTTTACGAGATAAGATAAGCTCACTGCGATAATACCGTTAACGCGCAACGCACATACACTATCACGCGTTTTTCACTCCGAACTCCTTCGAGTTATAAAACATTTCGATGTCTATATCTTTCTTTGTTTTTCTAAGGCGCTTAAATCTGTCTTAACTTTTTATTAAGGACCATCTTACATTGTATTAATCGATGGTCACTTGCTATCCTTACTTTATTAAGCATCTTAAAGTTTTAGCATGGTATATAGTCGATTGCGGCTTTCACTCCGCCCTTTGGCCCGACCCATGACCACCTTCGTTGTGGTTTCTTTTTAAAGTATGTATTAACCGCGTAGAATTTGTTACAATTGATGAAGTCTGCTAACATATCTTCTCTTTCGTTTCCATTCCCTAGCCCATTGTTACCCATATAATTACTTTTCTCCTCCGGTTTCTTTATTCCAAGCCCAGCATTGAAGTCTTCCATAACAATTGTATATGTCGTTTTCTCTATTTCTATTGTGTTCACGATGTTTGCATACATTTCTTCTGCCTCAGTGTCCTCGCTCGTAGTTATATGAATATATGCTTGCATTACTTGTATTGTTGTATTCCGATTAATTCCTATTACAAGGTATGACAGCCTATCTCATATCCCAACAAATTTTGTATTATTTTCATTAATTGATACACCGTGTTGTTCTGTGTCACCGCCTTTCCAAAATCTTGTATTACCATTTGTTCCCCCAGTTCATACTTCAAATATTCTAGTTCACCGTCCGTTGCTAGTGTTCGGACATTAGACACGCGGCAACGTTTCAAGCCAAGTTCAAGCCGAGAAAAAGGAACTGACGACGACACAGCAGCCGTGTGTATATTTACATAAACCATTTGGAGCCACTTTTAACCCCTTAATAACTCAAAAAATATTTAACATAAACACATAAAATTTGGTTTGTTTATTAAAACCTCTTAAATTAACTAGAACCCTAAATTTCATAAATACAACTCAACCGGTTATTGAGATATTAACGTCTAAAAATCGTCATTTTTATCACTGACTGACATATAGATCAAAAACCTAACGCACTTCCAGGTGACCTAGAAAGTTAAAATTTGGCGTCCAGCTGATTAATTAGGAAAAAATCTCAGAAAACAGTGAAATTTTCATATTTTTTACGTAATTTCGTTCGTTTATTTTAATTTAGTTTATTCAGTTAGATTCCTAGATGTAAAGTTATAAATTATTTGTGATTTCCTCCGTAACCGCTTAATTTGAATGTACAATTTAAAGTTATAAAATTTAAGTATGTTTGCCAATCTTTGCATCGCAGTTTATTTTATATTTACCGATTTTAATCGTTTCGGAGGCAGTCGACTTTTAAGACATTTAATCGATATCGGGTATTTCATCTTATTTCACTAATAAACTAACTGACTGGTGCTGTGTTACACATCGTTCAAAAACATTTTGGTCCTCCGGAACATTAAACATCCGCCGGCTTACTCATCCGGGATCCTGCATCACCGTGTTCCTGTGTCACCGCCGACAAACAGTGATACGTACCAATTTATTATTTATTTTTATAAACGTTGTTGCTTGTTGTATGAACGTATAAATATCATAATCATTGTCTTTTGTAGCGGTCGACCGATAAAGAAAGATTGGTATAGGTAAACAATAATAAGTAATGATATTCCATCAAAAACATAAATGTAAAAATAGAAACCAAGTTCAATATTAAGAATATGTGTGTGGTTGTCAACTTCGCCGACAAAAGAATTAAGATCTAAATGGGTGCCAAGTTCTGTAGATAATCCTGAAATTTATTTATAAAAACACACAACATTCTAAAATTAAAACACAATTTCTTGTTTTTTTCTGCTTCAACAATGTTTTCTATTTAAAAATATAACTTCTTAAATTTGAACAGTCGAATTATTTACACAAAAAGCAGATAATTTAGGATAAATTCTAACGATTTCACTTGGCTAATTTTTACCAGCAAACCAAATTTTTAAAAGAGTAAGATATGTTAACCTTACAATATAAAAACAGTAACTTGCGTATAACATAAAAAAGCTAAGTTGATTAGCCAAATATAAGATAACTTGTATGTGAAAACTAGCCAAGTGAAATCGTTAGAATTTATCCTAAATTATCTGCTTTGTGTAAATAATTTGACTGTTCAAATTTAAGAAGTTATATTTTTAAATAGCAAACATTGTTGTCTATGAAAAAAATAAGAAATTGTGTTTTAAATTTATTTTAAAATGTTGTATGTTCTTATAAATAAATTTCAGGATTATCTACAGAACTTGGCACCCATTTAGATCTCAATTCTTTTGACGGCGAAGTCGACGACTACGAATAATCTTAATATTGAACTTGGCTCCCATTTTTACATTGTATGTTTTTGATAGGATACACATTATTCACCGTCATTAACATCAACCAACGAATTAGTCGATATAATTAATTAATTTTTTTTTCCGCTTTAACAGACTCCTCAAGAACCGGAAACATGGAATGGCGTTCGAGATGGTTCCAAAAAACCGCCGCTCTGCATACAAAAAGATTATTTCGTTGGTTTAACCGAGCCAATTGTAGGACAAGAAGACTGTCTATACCTTAACGTATTTACCAGAGAGGTATGTGCCGAAAAGAACGTATTTTGAATAATTTTTATTTGTTTCACTCAGAACAAAATTTTAATTGAATTTATTTTTTATAACAACGCTGAGCGGCTGAGGAAAAAAGAACAATATTATGAGCAGATAAGATGCCTAAAAATCTACACAGAAAATTGGAATAACGGGCTAATAAATATCCACTAATTCTATGGTCAGGATTACAGACAGCTTCGTCGTCAGGATGAAGAGGGCAACTAGAGGATAGTGCGAGACGAAAACGAAAACGTGAGGAAGGAAGAAGAGTATGATTGAGACATAAACGGATAATAGGAACAATAAGGGATCGGCGAAGCGAAGGAAAATCGTAAAACTAAGGCCGCGTGTTAAGATTAGGTTGGATGGAAAAATAAAAAAGGAAGGTTGATTAGAAAAGGCAGAAACGTAAAAATCTGACCAAAATCTAACACGAAACGTTTTACACGGTGGGAGTAAATTAGAAGCGGGAATTTTAGTGAAATAAAAGCGGGAGGATACAGCAATCTGAGCCAAGGAATCTGCCATTTTGTTACCCTCTATCCCCATATAACTGGGGACCCAGAGCATATCAATGCGGATAGTATGAAGTGTGTAAAGAGAGTGAACGAGAGAGCAAATACGGAGGATAAAAAGGTCAGAGAGTGAGAGGGGAAATGAGAGGAAATAGCTTTAATAGCACACATGGAGTCAGAGATAATTAAAGTATTTAGAAGAAGAACGATGGGAGGAAATAGAAATTATGGAACGTAGAATGGCCAATAGGGCGGCCGTCAATATAGTACAAAAAGAAAGGAGACGAAAAGATTCAGAAAAATTGATGCTTAGAAGGATGAAAGAAGCTCTAACACCATTAGGCCCCTTCGAACCATCCGTAAAAATAGTCATGTGGGAAGGAAAACGGAATTCGATGTAACTATGGAATTCCTGTATAACAGTTGCATAGGAAATGCGTTTGGAGTTCATTTTGTTTCTTAATCGCGCTTTCTGCGCTTATCGCTCTTATCGGGTTTTTTTTTCTTCTTTTTGTGGCCCTTATTATTTATAATTCTCGTGTTTCTCCACTAAGCCGAAGTGACTGTTACATTTTGTCTAAATTAATACATTAAAGTCGTCGGAAAAAATGTCGGACTCAGCAAGATAACACACTCTTCCAAAATAGCCAGAGAACTTGTTTGCGTCTCTTATCAGACGAAGACATGTACATTCATAGCAAATCATAGCGAAATCATTATCAACAAAAAGGTACTAAAGGTACGTAAAATGCTCCAAACGTCCAAGATTTTATCACAAGTGTTTTCTAACATATATAGTATATTAAACGAATGCCTGAAAGAAGCTCTAGACATTCTAAGTATAAAAATGACGCCTAACAAATAAATGCTAAAGATATAAGTGGATGAATAAGATAAAAATTACAATTTTACAGTTTTCTTCGATAAGTATAAATATAATACAATACAAAAACCATTCCATCCACGATTCCAATAAACATCGATGATGATCTCTATCATTAGATGAAATTACCTATTTCATTCGCAATTTTTCAAAGTGCAAAAACACACTGACACAAATTTAAATAAGAAACACAGAAATCCCCACCAAGGTGGATTCAGAAAGGATCAGTAACGAACATGTCACGATCGATATCAACGCCAAAAAACAATAACCAAAATCACAGCAAAAACTACACTAAAAACATCTGAAAACCAACCAGCACGCGAAGACAACAAAAAACGATATGATCCTTACGACACAAGAGAATATAATTTCACGGATAGACATTTTCTTTGTTATAATCTCGAACTAATCCATTTGTTTTGCCACAAGGTTAAAAAGAATCCTTTAATTAGATATTTAATGTCAAATGGCGGAGTCCTTATATTTGGAGCAGATCGCATCAGTGCTGCTTCCTTTGCTGTTGTGTCAACAATTGTATTCCCTAGAATGTCTGAATATCAGAGTATCTAAACAACGCAAATCAGTTTTTTGCAAGGCCCAATAAGTGGAAGTTTTTATATGATTACACTTCTTGTTTTCTACTTTTCAATAAAATGTGTAAAATGATTCCAGACAGTTATTCGATTATGCAGTCTATACTGTCTATGTTGGACAATGGGATTAATATCTAGGGTGGTCGTTACTGATGTGACGAGATGATAGATTACTTATAGCATAGCATATCCCGTAATACCTCTTTAATCGTTAACATGTGAAGAATTCTAATGTATTTAATAATCTGTTCGAGTGTTCCGACCCTATGTAGAAGTCATGGGTGAAAGTATTGAAAGTGAATTAGTGCGGATTTTGTTTGGATATTGTTTACGTTTGAAGAGACTCCGACGGTACGGTCCCATCATGAGAAAAACAGACAATAGTCCTGTGAGGAGGTTAATGGATTATAACCCTGAAGGAAAGCGACCACGAGGAAAACCGAGAAGACGGTGGATAGACTCTGTCAAGAACGACATGGTGGAAGACGGTGGATAGACTCTGTCAAGAACGACATGGTGGAAGACGGTGGATAGACTCTGTCAAGAACGACATGGTGAAAGACGGTGGATAGACTCTGTCAAGAACGACATGGTGGAAGTCGGTGTTGGGATAGAGGACGCCGAGGACCGTAGAAAATGGAGAAGACAGTGCCACCAAACGGACCCCGCACCGGGAAATCGTTAGGAAAGAAGAATTGTTTACTTTTGAATTCCGTGCTTGATTTTTCGCATTTTAATCTGCTCCGCAAATGAAATGGTTACCCAGTTTCTTAAAAATCATGTTAAATTCTACTTGCGGAATATAGAACTCGGAATGACAATAAATGGTTGCTAGTGTTAGAGGATGACTACGTGTAATTTTACATCTATCGTTTATCGTTTAATAAGTATATAATTTTTAGGAGACAAGTTCTGGGTGATTAGACATATGTATTCTTGAGAAACAAGTCAAGTGTATTTCGGAAATCAATACGACATCTATAACACTCCGGTTAAGAAATATTTCCAACTCATTTTTCTTCCATATTATTCCATTTACATTCCACAACACACTAACAACTGAATGTTGAGTGATGAAATTAGTATTGGTTAGCATCTATGGGAAAAGTCGAATTGTGGATTAGTGACTTAAATTCAGAAAGAATGATGTTAACATCTGTGATGGGTTATTTGTATTTTCGTTGTGGACTTCTGGCATACAGGCAGTACTTATTTTGCGGGGATGTGATCTGATTTTATCTCATATGATGTTGGTAATGTTTAGAGACTGCAAACATTCTCCAGATTGTTGTGTTGAACTATAATTGATTATTTCGGATTGATACTTTTTATTAGATGTACTGTAAAATGATGCTTATTGTTTGTAGACGGGACTATAACTCGCTGATTATACACTATTTTATTTACAGTTTGTTATAATATTATATCAGAGAAAAAATTGATATCGTTGCGAGTATTTTATTTTTTCCATGGTATTTTGCATATTTTTGAGGATTTTAACTTATTCGTTTTGTAATTTTAAGTTGCTCAAAGCGCTTCTTTTTTTAAATTGTACATGTAAATATTAGAATGCTTTACAAATCGTGAATACGTGTTTCATTTATGTGAACTACTTTTTCAAGTTACTAGGTCATATATTTTACGCTTTCATGTGTTATGCCTAAGTTAGCAAAATTATTATTAAAACAGCCCGTGATTCTTTAGAAATACAGAAATAAAACGCTAAAGTTTTTTTGAATATAATATAATCTCTTATACAAATAGCAGTACTCTATTCATCATCAGAACCATAAATGAAACAACCGAGGGAAAACCCAGCCTTTATATAAATAAGCCAAACAATCACATCTGACCTTCTGATTGGCCGATTTCACTTCCATTTTTTATCTGACCAATAATAGTCTTCCAATTGAGATCTCTATTGAAATTTTTGTACTTTTCGATTTCGATAGCTTCTCTAATTAAACGTTTACTCGCGTTGTCGACTTTGGCTAGTATTTTCACGTTTTGAAACTTGAATCTCGTGTTTTGTTCGTTCCATATGTTAGGCTAACGCGGATTTTTCAAATCGTTTGTGTTGACAATCTGCCTCATGCTCTTTAATTCGTACATGTATTGCTCTGCCAGTTACTAGCCAAAGTCGAAAACGCGAGTAAACGTTTAATTAGAGAAGCTATCGAAATCGAAAAGTACAAAAAAATTTCAATAGAGATGATGGTGTAAAGATTGATCCCAATTGGAAGACTATTATTGGTCGGATAAAAAGTGGAAGTGATATCGGCCAATCAGAAGGTCAGATATGATTGTTTGACCTATCTATATAAAGGTTGGATTTTCCCTTGGTTGTTTCATTTATGGTTCTTATGATGAATAGAGCACTGCTATTCGAAATGTTAACGGAAAAAAATTGTGACGTGGTTGTTGCCGAAAAAAGTAGAATAATAGCTTTCAACTCTTCGTTGTGCTTCTTACATACTCTCGCTTTTTTCTGTAGACGTTGTTCTCACATTGGCTGAACTCATTTCTTCCATTTCGGCATATATTAAAATATAATATTTCTCTCTCTTTTTTTTTAATTATTCTTAATTCTTTGCTGCTGGGTCATTCTCCCAAAAAGAATAAAAAACCAATGGTTTGCTGCAGTTACCTTTTTTACAATGAATCAGTTTTCCTATAATTCCCACGGTGTTTTTGAATTATTACCGGTGCAGGTATATTATATCTTACTGCTTTCATACAATTATTTATTTAAATATTCCATTAAACGCGAACTGAGCTGTGACTAAAACAGGCAAAAAAATGCAGCCCCCTCTGGAGAAGTTTTTAGTAACATAACAAAAACTCGATTGACTTGAAATATTATCGATTTAACATGAAAACGTAAGCAGAAAAAAACTAATTTTTAATAAGATGAAAAATTAAAATACTATCAATATTAATTACCACAGATAAATACAGATTCAAATAAAGAAAATTGAAACCGCTAGAGTGTCATTTATCTTTCCCATCAGCACTGTGGATGTTAGTGTAGCAGTCACAGTCACAATGTTTGAAGGTGGCTCCTTTTTCTCCAGCCATCGGCATAGAGTGGGCTCTGCAGTTGTAGCATTTGTCATAATGTTGGACAAGGATCTCTTTTCTCCTGCAGTTTTTACATACTTTAGACTCTGCTTTTGCACAATTAGCTCAGAAAGCTTTTGTGCAGCTCATACTAAGCATTATAAGGTGTAGCACCCGTAGTTCCAGTACTGAACTTCTATTAACCTTGTTTGTCCGTCGAGAACCGTAATAATGATGGTAACCTACGTGAACGATCTTTAGGGCTGTGAAACCCGCCTTTCTTTCTCTTCCTTCTTTCTTCTTTCATTCTTTAAAATTTTGTAATTTTCTTCACTTTCTACCTTGTTTTGTTTATCAGTTTTCCTTAAGTCTACTCCAGGTGCACTCTTCCACCATGTATTTTCCTCGACACATTTCTATCGGTCAATATGTATCCTTCTTCTTTAAAGGATAACATACATATATTTTACAGTGAAATATATCTTAAGGAGATATTTTGATTATTGTTAAACAACATTAATAACTAACTGAAGGTTTAGTGCACCAAAATTAAATTTGCAATAATAATTAAAAACCGCGTTAAATTTTCCTGACATTCCCGATATTTCGCTTATAAAAAACGAGTGATTGTGTAGTAACCTATTAAATTATTTCTGAATATTATTGTAATTTGTATTTGGTGTCGACCTCAAAGTGTTCACTTTTTTTTATGAATCGGAATATCCTTATAATATACATTATCTCTTTTATCAAACAATTCTTTTTTACTTTTTTGTACGTTTTTATTAAATTTTTAGAGAAAATCTTAAAGTCGAATTTTTTTCTTAAACTATTTTATCTAAACTTAATGCTTGATTCGAATCGCAAAAAATCATTACGAACTAGTACGATGAAATTTAAATGTAATAAATGTCATACTGTATAATTTTAGCTTAAAGCATCAGCGCCAGTTATAGCGTTTATCCATGGCGGAGGGTTAGCCGTTGGGTATAGCGCTTTGCATTCACCGGAATACTGGATGGATGGCGAAAAAATTGTGTTTGTTTCAATAAATTACAGATTAGGGTTATTAGGTAACATCCAATTTTAATCACTATTTTATGCAAAGAGCTAAGGTAAAATTCTTCAACTGTAAATTAATGAAAACACTTTTTAATGACAAATTATTTTATTAGGATTTTTAAGTTCCGGCGATAAGACAGTTCCTGGAAACAATGGATTGAAGGACCAAGCAATGGCATTAAAGTGGATCCAAAAGAATATTGCCGCGTTCGGAGGAAACCCCAGTAACGTGCTTATTATTGGCCATAGCGCCGGATCTGCTAGTGTACACCTACATATGTACTCGCCGTTAAGTCGAGGTAACCATTTCTCAAAAACTGTACCTACGTGCAAATTTAGCTGCAAAATTGTTCTTTTATACATTACTTCAGACTAGACCTGTGCGATATTTTAAGCTATCAATATGTTTATTTCAATTTTGGTAGACTGTGCGAAAATGAATTCAAAAACAGTATTCCGCATTTTCTCAATCCATAAAAATATTTTAATAAGCTAATTGAATCGCTAAACCAGTGTAACATTTTTCTATTCTTTTCTTTTTTCTCCACTGTCATCAGCTAATTTTATTTATACATTGTTATTTTGTACGGTTCATTAAGTTTTAATTATTTATGCGCGTGTAGAACAGCAGAGATAGAACATTTTTCAGGATAATGGTGATTACAAATTATCTGAGTCATTATACGATGAGAGAGAACATTAATAGTACGAATATTAAATTAGTGCTCTATGTATACGTATATATTTTTCATATTACGTGTCGCATAAAAGTGTTATGCGAGCCGCAGGCCTGATGATATCGCCAAATTTACATTAATAAAAATATTTAGCGATGTAAATATGTTTGACTTGACTTTTTTCTGACTTTTTTTTTCTTAGGCCTATTCAACAAAGTTATCAGCTTGAGCGGTGTAGCAGCATCTTGGTGGGCATTCTATCCTGCTCGTGTTATATCAGATTACTTCAGAGCGGTATCTGTGCTAAGCGGTTGCATTTGGTCAAATAATTCGGATATAGTGCAGTGTTTAAAAACCGTTTCTGCCGACGAACTATTAAAGATTCAAATGAAGCTGTTTGTAAGGCTAATCTTTGATAAAGATAAACGTTTTTTAATATTTATTTGCAATAATTACATAGCAAAAGTAAATATTCTAAAATGGAGTGCCGATTCCATTACAAAATACACACGTTACTCTTACCCTTTTGGGAACCGGAATATTTTATCATATTCACGGCTCGATTACTGTCCCAAGGAATGTAAAGACATTTTTCTTGTAAAAGTTTTATTTTATGGGAGTATATAAATTCACAACAATAGCAGAACAGCTAAAACTAGGAAACGTCCAGGGTAGGAAAAAAAAAAAAATTTTTAATTAAATAAAATTCTGTTAGAGATGAGAAAAAATTATATCGAAATTCGCATCCCTTCATTAATTACTACGATAATCAGAAAATTCACATAGAATGAAGAAATACTTTAAAAAATGTTTTTTACAAAAAATAAATACCCCTACTTTAAGGTTTATTATAAAAATTTTAAAATGCACTAAAAAGTAAAAAATAATTACTCGCGATAAAAAATATATATCAGAGTGATATACCCTTAAAGGTGATATCGTAATTCTTATACATTAACTTTTTGAAGTTGGCACCAAATTCGTATTATAATATCTAGGAACAATTTAATAAACATTTAATGCAGTTTTTATTTATCATTTTAATATGAATTTGATGCCAACTCCAGAAAGTTAATGTTGTCTAAGAATTACGATATCACCTTAAGTTGTATCACACTCTGATATATATTTTTTATCGAATAATTTTTTTTTACTTCTTGGTGCATTTTTAAATTTTTATAATAAACCTTGAAGTCGGTATTTATTTTTTGTAAAAAAACATTTTATTTTACAATTTTTAGCGTTATACATTTTTTTCTTGTTAAAAATCAATTTTTTTTCACATTATTCTCCATACTTCATACTTTAAAAAAATCGATTTCTTCATTTTGAACTGCATTTGATTGAGATGTAAACGGGTAATAGGAACAATAAGGGATCGGCGATGCTGCATGTCCACCTCTGGGCAATACACTCAAATGTCTTAAAATCCAGAAAAGGAGGAGATTAATATGAAAGGAAATAGTAGTAATAATAATAATAATAATAGTAATGATAATAAAAAGAGAAAAAGGAGAAAACAGAAAATGGGAAGAAATAAAAACAGAAAAAGCAGATAAAAAACGAAATGCGAGAAAAAAGGCTAGCCCCGATTTCATTCACTCACTTTGTAGTGAAAGTGAGAAGAATAATTAATTAAGGTGAATGTAAGATAAAAAAAAAAAGAGGTAGGTAGTCAACAAGGGAGGGCAATGTTATTGGACGCAAGAAGTTCTAAAATAGATTCTGCTATAAAGTGTTAGTTGTAGGAAAAGTAGTGGAGGAAGGTGCATTGGAAGTATAAATGGAAGTAAGACTGGAAGAGTCATGTACTAAAAGGAATTACTCTATTAATGGTGGTAAAATGTCTAGTAGAGGAAGAACTTTTAGGGGACGACGGAAAGCGGTTAGAAGAAAGGGCAGGAAACTGTGGGGAAGGTTTAGAATAGGATTTAGAATTAGGACGTTTATGAAAAGTCGGGGATTTATGCCGTGGATTAGATTTAGGAAGTGTATGAGAGGGCTTTGAAAATACATTAGAACAGGAAGTAGGCAACGAAGCACGATCGGCATATGAAAACACCTGGGAAGTTAAATTACATTTTATTTTAATCAGAGTCCTCGTGGAAAGAGATGTTTTCAAATGGCACAGTTTGCTTCCTTCCTCGCTTTTCCGTTTCTCTCTTGTGCCGTCTCCTTTTTGTCCATTGCACCCCTCCAATATCCAATTTGTGTGTGATCCCGATGATCGTATAATGTTCGAGTGTGCATCTCTTGCAACCGATCAAGCTGCTTTCTATTCCTCCCTTTTACATATTCCCACTCCATACAGTGCTTCGTTCATTCTCTCCCTTCCTTCTCCTTCTGTTGTTCAGGCTCTTGATTCCTATTTGTCGGCTATCTCTGATCGTATAAAGATCTAAGTTTCTTCGTCCTTTTTCCTCTGTTCTTGGGCCAATGTCCTTGTAGACGAACCCAAAAAAAAAAGCCATAATGCGCTTAATGTTTTTTTTTATCTCACCCATTCCGTGCACAATGAGAGCCTTTACCATTTCGGCAAAGAGCGGGCTCTTGAAGATTGCTGCAGTCTGAGAAAGAATATTTGGAGGCACAATGAGGACATATGTTAGAAGAACTACGACAGTGTCTGGCAATGAGCACGAAAAGGAAACATTTCGAACACACTGTGTAGGTAGTCATACGCTAGGCGATTGTAACCCGTATACTTTCTCTACATCGACCGATTATTTTTACACTAAATCCTCTGATATTCGGTTTCCTTTCTAATCGATTTTTCTTTTTTTTTTCATTAATTTTAATTACTCCTCCGCCTTATTTCTTTCTTCTACGATTTCTGACGCTTATGATTGAAAGTCCTGCAACGATGTATTCAAATAGAAGTTGTAAATCGTTCAACTGACCAATAATAAGGTAGTTGTATTGGATTATGCTGAATATTATTATAAGCCGCGCGACTGTGCAGGGAATATATATATATATATTATCTTTCCAATGACGTTGCACTGTTACATTTCTATCGCTCTTTCTTGTTTCCAATATCGTTTTATTCTACTTCAGTCTTCTATTCCTTTCTATCAATGATAGAAAGCGTGTAAAACTATGTGTTACATAATTATTGATTCTACATTAAATCACTTATTCATTCTTTTTGAATTCTTCGATTATTGTAAAAATTAATAAAGAGATTCAAATTTTAAGTTAATTCTTTTTCATCTCTAGCAGAATTTTATTGAACCACAAACGTGGCGTTTCAATATCTACACGACTGTCACTCCCTAAATTTATTTCAGAAACATCAATTATTATTTAATAAATTAGATACGATTTGTTTTTCGAAAATCACAGATTATTCTCCATCGATATGGGTATCGAAAATATTTCTTTCATTTCAGTAATTGTAGAGTTTAATTGGTCGAAAATTTAACAGTTATTTTTTTCCTACTAGCGATATCAATTAACTTTAGGAGAAAATAAACAATTCCATTTTTGCTTTTATTTTTCTCTTTTTGAGTACACAGTAAAATATTTGTGTATGTACGCAATCCTGCTAGGATTATTCAAAAACATTTAAAAAAAAATTGAATATAACTTAATATCTCGAATAGTTTAGTATATATTAATATGAAGTCTGCAGAAAGAAAAAGGATATTACACTAACATCAACCAATCCCCAGCTCTATTGCTAAATGCCAACAAATAAGAATTTTCAGGTTTAAAATAGACCACACAAAGTTCACTATTTAACCGAATTTTTGTAAATAGAGATGAATCAAAAAAATTTATCGAACACCTTGTAATGTGTCCATTACATGGGTCAACTGAAATTCAGAGAATAATAAAATAATATAAACATAAAATAAAAATAAAACATGATTTAGAATGAGTGGTGCGGGCGTGAATGTGCATATGTTTGAAATCCCGTTGTCGTTTGGGGTAGCCAATCACCGTCCAGCTATAAAAAAAGGATCTATTTGATAGAGGCAGCTCCAGCGGTTACTGGCGGAAGAGCGGGAGAATTTGGAAATAATGAAAAAAAAGATTTTTAAATCAGTCGTTCTTTACCTTAGCTGAAGTTAATTAATTTCTGATCGGATCAAAATATAACCGACTTCTTTCCATACCTTTTGTTTCTGGGTAAAGGTCCTTGATGGACGAGCCCAAAAAAAAAAGTTAATTACTGGTCTTCTCTCAAGCCAGTTGGACGTTTACCATCAATCTCAGAAAAACAGTTGTGGTCTTGGAGTCAAGACAAAGTTACAAAATTTGTTTCGCGATCTATCGTCGTCGAAAGTGTTCGGTATTCTTCGCAGTAATAAATTAAATTCGTCAAGTATCGAAATTTGTAAAATCGATAAATATCAAATCCGATCCCTTCTTTTCAACCGATCAACGAACCGCCAACCTACGGATCCCAGAACACCATCGACAATAGTGATACATAGAATTTTGTTGTTTAATTTAATTAATTGCGTCTCATATTTAGTCGGCATATTCGTAGTTAATTATTGCGTTTTTTCAACGGTCGACCGGTACCGAACGATAGGTGTACACGATTACAAAATATATATTGTTTAAAATTCAATCGCATAATTTAATAATAACCACAAACAAAATACACCTAAAAATAAAACAAGTAAACGGTAACGTTTCATGTGCCATTCCTGGTGGGGAATTAAAATATACCGCCAAAAAAAAACAAATATACCGTTTCAACCTTTAGACCGAGAAAATCCCTAATGCAATTGGTGTTAAAGCATTTTACCAGCACTTCGAGAGCAGTGTTTGAGTTGTAGTGTCGCTGATGAAGCCCTAATCGGAACTTATTTCTCGAATGAAAACATAACTGGAATAGTTTATTTATAAATCTTGAAAACTAACCCATTTCACATGACACTGTTAAACAGAATTAGCAAATTTTAACAGTGCAAAGGTGTTTTAGCACGTGGTAGGCGAGAATTTCTTTATAAGTCCTTCGGCCGGCGATTAATAGGTAGATTTGACTATATTCGATGCCCACCAAGATCATCCGACTCTAATCGCAGGGGAAAAGTGTTGTGTACACTCCGAAAAAGTAATACGTTAGAAGAATTGGAGGAAAAAATAATGGGAGCAGCGACTATAGTTTGAAAGGAGTTATACAACACATACTTACCGAATAAATTACAAAAACGTTTTCATTATTGTACTAAAGCTAGTTGAGTTATTTTGAAAGGTCCATTTTATCAGCCCCCCCCCCCCCAAGGAAAAATTTATGATAAAATATAGTGTCGGATAATTATGTATAATTTATGTAAATTTCGTATCAACGTCCCCGAATTTGTGTACACTCCCCTCCACCGCTATAATGAAAACAAATTTCCGGGCTAGCCCTCCCAAAGTGAAATTAACGAAAAAATATGATACTGTATAACTATATGTAATTTGTGTAAATTTCGTATTAATATTCCCGAAATTTTGTACACTCCTTTCCACTGCTATAATAAAAAAAAAATTTGGTAACCCCCTCCTCCTTTTACAAGATGAAATTTACGAAAATTGTGCTGCCATATAATTGTATATAAATATGCACATTGTGTACTAATATTTGTGTATATAGTACTTTCCTTTACGTTATAATAAAAACAAATTTGGAAAAAACGTAATTTAAGGGCTTCATAATTTATGCTTACGTACATGTAGTGTTAGCGTAAGGCTCATATGTCAATATTAAAGAAGCTACAGTCGAACGCTCTATATTAAATATTAAGAAAAAAGATAAATTTCTGATTTTTTTTTTACGTCATCTCCGAGCGAAGTTGGGCGATTAAATTTAAAAAACAGAAAGTAAAAAACAATATAAACACAATAAGATATGTTAGATGCTAAAAATGAGCTGGGGCTGGCCATGTAGCAGGAACGTATGGTGAGTAATGAGAGCCAATTTCTAGATTCTTTCACGTTATAAACGAAGACAGAGGCGTCAGCTGTTAAGGTGGATGGATGATTTTAATAATTTCGCATCTAATAAAAAGTTTCAAAGGGCAACTATAAATAGAATCAAATGGGAGAGGAGGCTAAGGGAATTTAAAATTTATTTTTTTTAAAATTAATTTAACTAATTTGCTTTATGATTTAAAAGTTTCCTCAATAAAAGTTCATTTATTATTTATTTATTTACATACTAGATCATTGTTTCAAATACAAAAAATTCCGCAAGGAGATCTATAGAGAATCAATATATCCAGCTGCGATTAACTAAGTAACAATCAAGAAACATTAGCAAAGCAATATTAACCAGTTGTCGATTTTTTTCGGTAACAACCACGTCCATATTTTTTTCTTCTTCGGTTGACGTTTCGAATAGTAGTAGTGCTCTATTCATCATCAGACCGAAAAAAATCGACAACTGGTTAATAGCAAACATCACAAAAATTTAAAATCTTTACAAAACAATATTATTCATAAAAAAAATTAAGTATATTTATACGATCTCAAAACGGTAAAATTTATTTTACTTCATTTACCTACGTACCCCTTAGATTTATAATATTTCTCATTTCTTTTTATTTACACATAATACTGTTACACCCAAAATGTCAGGAACAACTGTACTGATATACCACAAGCAAAAATAAAATATATTCACAGTGCATACAAACATAAACAAATAACCTAGCATAGGTAAAAAAATGAGTAGATATAATCTGCCTATTTGAAATTGTGATCTAGCTCTTTTATAAATGAAAATTATATTGAAGAAAAGTAAGCACCCGTAGGAATGTATTTTTGTTTGTTGATTTTTTTTTTTTTTACTACTTCTGCCGATTCGTGCCTAGCCTATTTGGCTATCTGCGAATGGACTCAATGTATTCAGTTGAGTGGAGAATACATCCATTGATGTATTCAGCCCATCTCTTATACTAGATCACGGATCCTAGTTCTTTCCAGTCTTCTTGTTATTGCATTGTCCGGAAGGGCAGCTACTAGCTCGTTACTATGTCCACAGAGGCGTAACGCATGACTACGAGCGCGTTGCTTTATAGCCTCATCGACAGTACAGACTCTTAGGTCTCGATGAATAGCCTCATTGGTAACATACCACGGCATTCTGTATATCAACCGTAGCGTTTTATTCTGGAATCGCTGTATCACATTTCTGTTTGACTTCTTTGCACAGTCCCAAATTGGTGCTGCATAAGTCCACGTAGGTTTAAGGATAGCATTGTATATTAAGACCCTATTAGCTAAGGAGAGGTTCGAATGATATCCTATTAGCCAATATAGCGATCTTAATTTAATATCAAGCTTATTCCTTAATTTCTGTACGTGTGTCCTCCAGCTTAAGGTACGGTCTAAGTGAACTCCTAGGTATCTGTCACTATTGCTTCTTGGTATAGTGTTACCACCCAGTGTTAGGTGGAGCTGGTGCTCAGCTCTCTTGGTAAATGATACATGACTACACTTTTCCAGGTTCACTTCGAGTTTCCACGTTTGAGCCCACTGTAGAACCGTATTCGCGCTTTTCTGTAGCTCAGCAACTGCAATATCAGCCCTCTTGTCTTGCGAAATTAGCATTGTGTCATCGGCAAATGTAGCCACTTCAATATTTCCTTCGGTGGGAAGGTCTGCTGCGTAGATATTATACAGAATCGGCCCTAATACACTACCCTGCGGAACGCCAGACGTGATTGGATGCAGCTGAGAGTAGTCATCACTACATTTGACGCGAAATTTTCTGTTCGTTATGTACGACTTGATGAGTTGATAATACTGTATAGGGAATGCTGCTTTAAGTTTATATAGTAATCCTTTATGCCATATTTTGTCGAATGCTTTTGTGAAATCTATAAACAAGGCTTCGGTATATTTTTTGTTCTGAATACCTTCTTCAATTATTTCTGCAATTCTATGTATCTGTTGTTCAGTGGAGTGAGCGCTCCTGAAGCCAAACTGATGTTGTGGAATAATTTTTCTTTCTTCCATTATTTTGGTTAGCCTGACAGATATTAACTTTTCAAGTAATTTAGCAAGAGTAGATAACAGTGATATTGGACGGTAGGATGCCGGATGAGTACCATCTTTTCCAGGCTTCAGAATCATAATAATTTGGGAAAATTTCCATTGGGCTGGAAAGTATGACGTTCTCATAATAGCATTGTATATGTATGTTAGCAAGATTACAGATTTTTTTGGCAGTTCTTTTATCATCCTAGCTGTTATCATATCGAATCCAGGACTTTTTTTATTATTTAAATGTTTAATATGTTTCTTTACCTCTGTAGGAGAGAACATCCTAATTTTTGTATTATTTAGCTGTACTTCCGGGAATACTAGATTGGTGGTTATGTTGTCTGTTTTAAAAACGTTAGCCAAGTATTTAGCAAACGTGTCAGCCCTCTGCTTACTACTTCTTGCCCACTGTCCATCATTTTGCTTCAAGGGTGAGTTTCGTATTACCGGTCTGTTCATTCCTTTTGTTGCCTTCCAAAGGTTATATTCAGAATTTTTGGTTGGGGTTAACGTAGCTACATAGTTAGAGAATGATTCATCTTTTAATTCTTTTAGGGCGTATTTAACTCGCCTAGTTAATATATTTAATTGGTGTTTATTTTCTAATGTTCTATTCCTTTGCCATAGAGAACGCGCTTTCCTTTTCTGATTTATTAGCTCACGTATAATTTTTGGATAGCTGTGGGTCTGGACATTTGTTTCATGTGGAGTAGAGTTGGTGACGGCTGTCTGCAGTTGTTCAGTAAACTGCCTCACTGCGTGCTCGATTTGATCAGGCGTTTTTAATTTAATTGATAAATCAGTATCTTGTTGTAGGAGAACTTTATACCATTCCCAGTCAGTTTTCCTATTGTGTAGCAATCTTGTTTTTGCTGTGTGTTTTACCTCAGCACTTAGCGTGGCTATTATTGGCGAGTGATCGGAGAAAATTTGATCATAGCTAGATTGTATTGATGTACAGTTAGGATGTATGCCTTTAATCAGAAACAGATCTAATAGATCAGGAGTACGATTAGTATCTGCAGGCCAGTAAGTCGGTTCGCCCGTTGAGAGAAATCTACATTTTTGTTCATTAGCTGCTTTGTATAGCTTTGTACCTCTTGTATTAGTTAACCGCGATCCATAATGTACATGTTTCGCATTGAAGTCACCACCAACTAAGAACTTAGGTCCTAGTTTTAGTATCAGGTCCTTGAACTTACTGACTTCTATTGTATGTCTCGGAGGGCAATATACTGCAGCTACGGCTAACTGGTTCCTTGGTTGTTCCACTATAATAACTGTGGCCTGTATTTCATCAGTTTGATATTTGTCCGTTTCATAATGCTTTATATTATCCCGTATAATTATCGCAGTACCCCCATGCGCATTGCCGGAAGGGTGTAGCGTGTAATAGCATACATAATTTGGAATATAAAAGTAGCTTTTATTAGTAAGTCTTGCCTCAGATATTAGAAGTATATCGATTTTTCCCTCTTTTAAATAGTATACATATTATTTCTTGGGTATGATTTAATAACCCGTTTGCGTTCCACTGTGCAACTCTTAGGTACTGAGAGGTCATTTAACTAGTTTTGTTACAGCTTGAGTTAGCATATTGACTATTACGTTATTTTGGTTTATCAGTTGTGTGAACATGTTTTCGAAACGAGTTACAAATGTATTTAAAAGAGTTGCTACATTTGCACTATCAGCTGTAGTCTCATTCTGTGATGTAACTTGCGCGTATGATCTTCTATTTGCATATGCAGATCGGATTGCCTCGGATTCGACACACGGAGGAGCAGGTGGAGGTAGTTCACTAGATATATACTGGTCGATGCGTTTTTTCGATATTGTTTTATCCCTGAAGTTAGGATTTTTGTTCAATAGAGATTTATATACTTCGCATCCCTTGTAGTTCGCTGGATGGTTCCCTTCGCACAAGGCGCATGTAGCCGGTACATCACGTTTCCTAGTACAGAATCTTGAATCATGTCCCTCTCCACATTTTACGCACACAAAAGGACGATAGCAATAATTTTTTGTATGGCCATATTGCTGACATCTTATGCATTGAGGAATTATATTAGTTTTCCTTGGAGCTTCGACTTGAATTTTAACATTAAGTAGATATTTCAGTTGATATATGTCTTTATTATTTTCCGCTGGTTCTAATTCAACCGTGAATAGTGGTAATGGTTCTTTCGATATCCTATGTCTAATATTTATAGCATTTCTGACCTAGTGGCCATAATTGGCTAGGTCTTGTGTAATATCAGCGATGCTTATAGAGTGGTGCAGGCCTCTAATTATTACTTTGTACGCCCTTTCATTTTTTGGTTGATGAGTATATCTAAATACATTTTTATCATTAAGATGCTTACATAATTTACGATAGGAGTCTATATCCTTTGTTATTATTTTTACTTTATTATTCGTTAAAGTTTTGGTTTCAAATTGTTCTATAGTCAAAACATTTTTTATTTCAGCCAACATAGCACTGAAGTTAACTACCCCCTCGACGTATACAGGCGGAGGTTTTTGCAAATTTTTAACAAATGAGTTTTGCTGTTTATCAGGGACCGTAACGTCCATATCAGCATTGTTTGTAGTTTGTAGTGGGCTAAATCTATTTCTAGTACTTATTTTATTTGCGATTTCCCAGCTATTGCCGGAAGAATTGCTTGTTTTCGATCTTTTTCTTTTTAATTTAATCACTTGCCAGGTGTTCGCATTTTGAGTATTTGTCGTATTAGAGTAATTATGAATTAAATCGGAGTTTAAAAGCGTTTCCGATGTGTTGCTATTTGTTGCGTTTTCGTTTAAAGAACGATTGCATAATTGTGATGTAATAATATCATTTGTATCGATCGTATAAAAAGGAACGGACTCACCATTGTTAATTTCGGCTTCATTGTTAGCGTTAGAATTATCTGTCGACCGATTATTATCTGCTTGATTTAATTGACTTAATTGCCGGCGAGCGGGTATCGGCGACCTGGTAGTCATGGTAGAGGAGTACGCACGCGCGCGCGCGCGAGGGGAAAAATATCACGTTGTCTATCGAGCCGCTAGCGGTAGCGGTTGTATATACGCGCCACTGATAAGGAAATAGACAGAGATAGCTGCGAAAAATTACGTTAGTAGGTACTATCTCAAAATGAACGCAGGATATTATACTACACTGATAAACAAAGTAAAACATATAGCGAGTTTTTGGCTCATAACGCTAGAAACATAAATATATACAACAAGCAAACGATTGTGTTAGTGGTACAGCGTATGACAGAAAGATGAACAGTAGTGAAGGGAGCATGATCACATGATTAAATACTTGCTCTGAATTGGTCGGCGTTCCAAAAGTAACGAAACATTTTCTTTTTTCTAAACTTACTACTATTACCTATATAACGCGAATAATTTGCATACACATATACTTGCGCACACGTATGTGTATGTGCGGGGGGGGGGGTATGTGCGTGCGCATTTATTTATATATTTATTTATGTACATGTATATCCGCACATGCATACAACCAACCTATTCTACAATTACTGATATATATATATATACATCGTCGTCCATTCTCACTTGATTTCGAGTATGAGATATCCCCTAAATTCGGAGGAGAATTAGGGGATAGAATAGCCGCGCAATAGATAAGCACGTAAGCAGGAGCGCAACCTGGCTTCCGTGCTACCGACAACGTGAGAAAGGTACCAATGGCGAGGCGAACCAAGACGACTGGCCTTTACTCACGTTGATGCGATTGTTCGCCGGCTGAGTGTTTCTATGCGACGCTAGCGCACTCGCACGACTACATTCGGAACTGACTATAGTCGCTTGTTATCGCGCTACAGATGCAGTGTCCAACTGTGTGTCTAAACTGCTGTGTACTAAACTAGCGCCGCATAATTTTTTGTCGTCGCCCGGTATAGAGCCCGGGATCGCCGGATCGGAAGTCAAGCGCTCTAGCCACTAGGCCAAACGCGACGACAACGTATGTATGAATCCACACTTACCCACATAAGTAAAGCTACAATCAACAAATATATTCTCACATGCGCACTACTACTCCAACATGATATACGTACCCTATATTCGTCAAAAAGCAACAGAAATTACAAAATGGTTTAAAAAATAATTGCTCATAGGATTACTCCTCCTGAGTAAACATAAATAAGCAAAATTTCTCTACTCACAAAAATGATAAATCCGTGATAGGTTTTAAAAATGTGTATGGCTAATTCTAGCCCATGTTATCAACTTGAAAAGAATTTAATTGATATGCACATTGAAAAAACAAAAAAAGGTCAATAAAATTTTCTGCGTTTTTAGATTTTGTGTTTTTAACATACGTCTCTATATTAAAAAAAAAAAAAAAAGATTAAATAGATTCAACATAAATGCTTTATAATTTGTATTAATGATAAATTAATATTTGTTCTAAAAATCGACAAATGACATTAAATTAGTAACATTGATGTATTAGTATATTTAATACAAAATTCATATTGGACTGTGTCTAAAATTTATTATTATATAGACTTGGGATATCGAACCTCCAATAGTCTTTGGACCAACTGCAGAGCCCGCTGAAGTGCCTAATGCTTTTCTTTATAAAAAACCACAAGCAGGAGAAGAATTAGATCCCCACAATATTCCATGGATTACCGGTGTAACATCCGCAGAGGGAATATTTAGAGTTGCAGGTAATATTTGCATCAATTATTTATTTTTATACTTCAGCATGTCTTGCTTCGCTTTTAACTTCCTTTTTTGTTGTTTTTAAATGTATTCAATCTGTATTCACTACCGTTAAAAAAAAAAAAAAGTATTATGTAGTATATTATAAAAAATGATAATCATTCGAGCGTAACCAAAACATCATTCAACCATACCAGATGAGATGTTACTTTTAAAATTGGTAAGGTGATAAAGATAGCAGCGTGAAAAAAATATCGACGTTAAAAATAATGTTAAATACAGCTTAGTTTAACCCTTAAACGTCCCATATGCATTATAATGCACATAAACTTTGAAGTTATTTTTAAATACTTCTGTGTTAAACTGATACAAAAAAATTATAGTAATATATGTAATGTTATATTTTGTTTTAAATATATCCAAATTTGGGATTTCTGTGCATACTCAAAAGTTTTCTATATAATGATGAATGCTTGATATTTTCAAAAATTTCAATTTACTAAAATGATAAAATTTCGCCGTTGTAAAATATGCCTTGAAAGAAAGTTATCCTGGTAACTTTTTTTGACACTACTTAGTTTTTTGTTGCGTAATGATTTTTTCTTTTTTTTTTTTCCCTACCCTGGGCGCGCCAGCGGCCTTGACCCAACAACATGAAAAATTAAGAGTTATAACTAAATAGCCAAGCGGTCAGAAATGGAAAAGACAAAGGACAGCAGCAATGGAATAACTGAAGGCAATGGGAAGGAAAGAATATAGGTAGCGTTAAAGGGAGTAGGAAGACCCGAAACTAGAAGTTGGGCGTAAAGAGAGTGTAGAACATTCGAATAGGATGTGATTTGAGTCACAAATACAAGAAGGCTCAAAAGCGTGAAGAGAGCAGAAAGGAGAAGGAATGATTTTTTCAAAATATCGCGATATCCATCAAGAATAAAAAAATTATGAATACTGTTCTTCCGCCTGCTGAGTCAGATATAGAAGACGATGACTCTGTATATTTCGAGGATGAAATTCTGATTGTAAATCGGAAGCACCGTCTTTTGATTCCGGAATGAGAGAACTAGTCGAAATAATAGATATGTCAGGTGAGTAAAAATAAATTGCTTTAAGTTGTATCATACGAATAGGCACGATGTTTAATTGAAATTATAATAAACTAAAGATATTATCGACATTATTGCTTTTAATTTTTTTACCTTTTGTATTCAAATTCTCAATTATGTTTACATAAGAATCAAACACGTAGGTATGGGGTGGTCCAACGGGTCCTTACGCGTAATATACACAAAATTTATACTAAATATTCTGTAGTTTTTAAAAATTTTTAAATAAAATAAGTATAAAAATATTACAAATGTAAAAATTTAAAGTTAAATTAAATATTGTATTCAGCAGAGAGTAGTGGGTAGGAAAATTACTGAAGAAAGGCTTACAAACGTGGACCCTCTATGAAAATTGTTTACCTACGTGCCTGATAAGAATATTGACTGTACGAAATCAATAAAAATAGAATAACTAGGAAGTTTATATTTTCATTTTTCTGATGTATTTCTACCTGAATTTTATTCAAATTAGACAGTGAAGATGAAGAATCAGTGGTTGAAGGACACCAATAAAAAAATCGCTTACAGAGAATATTACAGTTCCAAATAAAATTCCCTCATTTGCTCAACGGCTTACAGAAATAGATTTTCAGGAGCCAAAAGTAAATGCGACACCTTTAGACAATATAAAAAACACCTGCATAGAAACAAATAGACGTTCTTCCAGAATATTGAAAAGAAAAGAAATACAAATTTCAGGTGATATTCCTGTGGAAATAAAGAAAAGAAAGTTAATTAAAAAAGTTAAAATTGATTTTAGCTGGAAAAAAAGTTATTTCAGATTTGGCGCTAATATTATTGACAGAGAACTTACTTATAATACAGAAGAACTTACTCCATACGATTACTTTTCTATGTTTATGAATGAAGAATGTTATCAATTAATAAGTAATGAAACTAATTTGTATAGCGTCCAAAATACGTCTAAATCAGTCGACACAAATGTTTATGAAATTCAAAATTTTATTGCGATGCTACTCATAATGGGAATAATAAATCTACCATCAGTTAGAGATTATTGGTCTCAAAACTTCCGTATTGAGAGCATAGCAAATGTAATGTCACGGAAACGTTTTGAAGTAATAAAACGAAATTTACATTTTGTAAATAATGAAAATGTTGACCAGCACGAAAATGATCGGTACTTCAAAATAAGATCTATTTTCGAGCATGTTAGGAGAGATTGTCTCAAAGTGGACCATGAAACCCGCTTTTCAATAGATGAAATGATGATACCTTATAAAAATACAAAAGCTAATAATAGAAAACAGTACATAAAAAATAAACTAAAAAAATGGGGCTTTAAATTGTTTGTAAGAGCAGGTGCTAGTGGAATCATTTATGACTTTTTACCATATGGTGGTGAAACAACATTTATAGGTCACACGTTTACTAGTGAAAAAGAGAAATACTTCGGTTTAGGACAAAAAGCAGTACTGGCGCTTAGTAAATCAATTCCAAAGATGCAACAACCTTATGTTGTTCATTTTGATAATTGGTTTACCTCTCTAGAATTAGTCTATTTTTTAAGAGAGGAGTATGGAATTTTTTCATCTGGTACAGTGCTAAATAATCGACTAAGAAATTGTCAATTAAAGGAAGATAAACAATTAAAGAAATTAGGTCGCGGTAGTTTTGATTACAATACAGATAACAAGAAAAAAATTAATGTTATAAAATGGTATGACAATAGATGTGTATCTTTAGTTAGTTCATATGTCGGCGCAAAAAGATTATAACCGATGTATGAGTGGTGCGGATAAAGCCGGTATGCTTGTCGCATTGTACAGAACTGCAAATGAAATCTCATCGATGAAATTTATCATTATTTTCACAAATTATCGATATCTATGTGAATAATGCTTGGTTATTATATAAGCGTGACTTGGAACATCAACAAATAAAAACATGTATGCCTTTGAAGGAATTTAGATATATTATTGCCAATACTTTAAATACTAAGAATAAACCTAGAATTGAAAGGCCGTTAAATGTAGCCGAGCACTGTGCCGCTATGAAAAGAAGTATTTGAAAAAGAACAAACAACCTTTTCCATCAAGTGATTCAAGATTGGACAACTTAGATCATTTTCCCATTTTCAAAACTATCGGACGATGTAGATCATGTACAGTGAATAAAACTACAATACTACGTTCAAAGTGTAACATAAGATTATGTATTTTAAAAAACCGCAATTGTTTCTTTAAATATCACAAAGAAAAATAACGATAATATACACAGACGCGCACACAATACAAATGCACTTCACTATTACATATACCCATTATAATTTCTTTTTCTTTTTTTTGCACCTTTAAAAGTAAACGTAATAACAAATTTGTTGTTCACTGAAATTATTTATTTTAGTGCGGTGTAATGTTGTGCAAGGTAATATATGCAATTGAAGCAGGTGTGTAATATTTCTGTTCATTTGTTATACATTTACACTTGGTTAGTGGTTTCATATCTTTCTGAGTGTACATTATTATCCATCAGTACTTTCCTACATAACGCTCGTGTACATTATAATCAAGAACGAAACTAGCCGATTATTTTGGGGGTAAGGATCATTCAATTTTCCGAATGAAATACAATTTTTGCCGAATGACCGAATGAAATATAAATGAACTAGCTTTTAACCCGTGACGTTGTCCGCGGAGAATTATTATTTCAAGTAAGCTGTTTCGACGTGAAAACAAATATAAATGAAAGAGATTTTATTATTAAATTATAACTATAGGTTTTTTTTTTTATTATTATTATTGGTTTTTTTTTATTAGGTATTTACTTCTATATATTTTTTTTATTATTTACTTTTATGTAATTATTTTTGTTTATTTACAATTACAGTAGTAAAATTTTAATTCAACACATTTTTGTAAACAACGTTTTTCAGACGTTGTCCTGCCAGTGTATATTCATTTACTATTAAATATATATATGTATATCTCAAATGTATGGCCTTTATATTACAATGAAAAGCTTTGTCGTAAAAAAATCAGTTAAGCGGTTTAAGCGTGAAAAGGTAACAGATAGACAGACAGACAGACAGACAGACAGACAGACAGACAGACACACAGAGTTACTTTCGCATTTATAATCTCGGCAGCCCTTTGAGAGGCGTGACACTCACCGTCTAAAGCTTGCCGTGCCTGAGTCTGTTCTAAGGTCTCTGAAACCTTTTGAGAGGAGTGACGCTCGGCATCTAAAATCTGTCTGGTCTGTGTCTGCTCTTGAGATTCCTCAGTTCTAGCTACTTTCGCAGCTCGAGCTCTGTTAGAGTTACGCGCTAGATCAAATTTACGCCTGCGAGGCATATTGACAGTAAAAATAATAAGAATTTTTTTTTTAAATCAAAATATAATACGTTTATGTAAATGTTTTAAGGAAATCTCCGGCCTACTCACTAAGTACCTATATAACTATCGTTATGATTTAATAATAAAACCTCTTTCATTTATATTTATATTGACGTCGAAACAGCTTACTTGAAATAATAATTTTCTGCGGACAATGTCGCGGGTAAAAGCTAGGAACGGACGAACGAATGGCGACTATCGAAGATGAACAACACGTTAATAAAAGCTAGCTAGTAATTTTGTTTACATAACAAAACCGATTTCTGGCGTTCTGATGTTTCTTAGAATTTCCGAACAAAAACATCTGGCTCAATAAAATAACATACACTAACGAACGAATACGTAAGAAATAATAAAACTAATATAATATTTCCAGAATAAAAACTATCCTATGTTTTTTCCTTGACCTCAAACTATCTCCATACAAAATTTCATCTAAATCGGTTCAGCGGTTTAAGCGTGAAAAGGTAACAGACAGACAGACAGAGTTACTTTCGCATTTATAACATTAGTAAGGATAAAAACAAAAGAAGTTATTCGTAAGCTAAAATAACCAAAGGATACCTTCAATTTTGCCGAATTGACCGAATATTTTCCGATTTTGACGAATAATTCACAATTTCAAATTATTAAGAGGTGTCACACCTTCATATCCCCTCCCCGCGTAGTTTTGTCCATGATTGTAATGCATATTGCTAAATGTTGGTAGTTTTCAGTAAAGCACTCAGTGTGCATTATAAAGAACATGACGTAATTTGGTTTCTATAGGATCGGGGAATCAAAATATTAAGTTTTATTGTTAAATACATACCAAGTAGCAAAATCAAATATAGGAAATAATTTTCACTTTGATTTTTCTAGGTGGGGGGCATTTAAGGGTTAAACATTCCATAAATATCGATAAACTTTATTTTGTAGGTTATAAAAAATATTTATTCATTCTATTTATTGTATAAATATTTGTTCTCATTAGGTCATTTGAAGGATGGCGGAACCCAGTTGAAAGAACTGAACGAAAACTATAAACGATTATTTCCAATTAAGTTAATTTATGGATATGCCGCCGATCGCTACGATATTTCCTCGAAGATAACGAAATATTTAAAAGATGTTTATTTTCAAGACCGAAATATTAGTCTAGAAACAACTAAAGAATTGATTGAAGTATGTATAGATACTTGAATTGGCAATACGTATGCTTGGAATTTTGTTATATCAGTATCATTGAACTTAACAGGACATTAATTTTAAGGGAAATTTTGTAATAATCAGAATTCAGCTTCTCGTTTTCTATTGTTTCAAGTGTACAGTTACTTGTTTTACTACACGTAGCGATCATGATAACGGCAAGTAATTTTTTATGCACTTCTTCAATATGAACATGATTTTAGAAAAATATACGAAATTAAAAAAAAAGTATTACTTAAAATTTATAAGTTTTTTATTAAAAAATGAACCGTAGAAATTATGTAAATACGGCATTGAGCGAAATAAAAATGTTGTTTTGTATGCTTTAATGTTTATTTTCCACACACACACGGTTAGTAGGGAACAAATAATATACTCGTATGTCTTCTTCGTCGTTGATACTTAACAGAACCGGCCAACTAAACAATCATTACCATATAACTGAAACTAATTGGTATTCTCTTGACAGTCTTTTACCCTTCTCCGAACATATCAAATATCTTTCCTCTTCATCAATCAGAAGGCTAAACATGTTATGGAGTGGTGATCCTTGTATACTTATTTCTCTGTATAAGTCCATCATCCGATCCAAATCTGATTACTGTTCATTTCTTTATGGTTGCGCCTTTAAATTAGATGTAATCCGAAATTCTCGCCTTCGTCTATGCCTAACTTCCCTTAAATCCTCTCTAATTCCAGCAGCTTTTACTGAATCTAATACGCCACCTCCTTCTATTTCCAGATTCTATTTAGGCTATCCTTCTTATTGCTAAACGTCTTCCACGCACGTCCTCTACTCCTATTCATTCGTATCTTTCCATTTCTATAAATTAGGGTTTCGTACCTAGGCAAACCCAGTTTGTTTTGCCCTTACACAATTTCCTTTAACAATTACCCCTATTTTTCGTTTAATTTCGCCGAACTCTGCCATACTTCATTTCACAGTATTATCAGTTCTCAATTCCCATCAAATATGAAACCTGTTAGTATTATTTAATAGATTACCACTGTTTGCAATTTACAAAATAACGCTATTTCAGATACTCCGATAGAACTAGAAAACTTATATAAAAATAGATTCACTGTTGGATTAATGCCGTTAGCAAAGAAATCAAATAAATTTCATTGCGGAATTGCATACTAAGCATCTACCTGATTTCTGGACTTCAAATCCGTCCAGTTTACAGCTACATACAAATATTTACGTTAATGAATGGCATTTTTACTGATCGTTGCAATAAACAAATACAATGTATACACCACAAACACTTAACGCAGAAATATATCAATGAATCTGAAATAAAGTTCGATATAAATACAAAAAAAATCACAGATATATTTCAGACACAAACTTCATATAATCTTGTGTTATAGTGATTAACAACCAGTCTGCATCAATGATTGTATTATATAGTACTTATTCCAGTTACATGTAGTCAATAAAATTATTATATAAAACCACCAATAAAACCAGACAGAACCTTACATAAATAATGGCGTATAATTATAACAACGAGTAAAAAACTTTAACATACTCGTACATACATGTTTTATATTGTGCATTTCAGATAATTGGGGACGCGTATTTCACAATGCCAGCTGCAAATGCCGCTCTAAAATACAAAGGACAAAGATACTTGTATTACTACAGCTATGAAAGTAAACGACGGGAGAATAAATTTTCTGAAGAACGTTTGGGTAGTTTCGGTATCAATCAGATTTTAAATATTAGTTTATAACTATTTCGATATATTCAATTTATTATACACGGCGTTTTGAAATGTTTTGAGCTGGTTGCTAACTTGTGCCGAAATATTCCAAAAATGGCAAAATAAATTAAACCAAATTTTCCATGCCCTGTTACTAATTTGTGCAGATATCCTCCGGCTGCTCTGTTTATCGGGTTTATTCAAAGTATTTTGTACTACTACCGTAGGTGATAAATGAACAATATTTTTGAATAATCAAATGTATTCCGAGCGTTTTTCCTTATCCGGAATAGCACAATTTTGTCAGAGAGATCGCGGCGTTAGCATAACGGTACCATTAATGTTAAAACATTTTCCCTATGAAATTATGCTAATTGGTTTTTCGTTCAATCGTTATTGACCGCGATTAATTGTTATCGCATTTATTTATTTAAACCCGTTTGAAGCAATTATTTACGTTCTTACCCAGTGTTATTTTCATTCGTTATACATCGCTGCAACTTTCTTCGTCGTTTCCTTCTTCATTTACATAGATATTTAATTTCCCGGTTCACTAGAAGATTACATCTTTTATTTTATTAAACAATATAAAACCTTTATTTAACAGAAATTATTTTTAAATTAAAAATTAAAATGTGCCGACATTACGACAAGTTGCCAACTTTTCTTCCAATTTTTCCACACACCTACATCCTATTAATTGTTTATTCTTAACTTGCCCTACCAAACCTCTCCTTCATCATGTTGTCCAATCAGAATTTTTAAATACCGTTGGCTCTCTTTTCATTTTTCGATCTTCACTGACGATTCCAAAGAACCCAATGGAGTTGGCTCGGCCTTTTGTCCTTCCTCAAATTATTTCGAAATCTTCAAACTTCCTTCCTTTTGTTCAGTGTTTTATGCCGAGTCTACTGCTATTCTGCGTACCGTCCTTTTTGGTGCTTCTTCCCTAGTTTCGCATGAAGACCTTATTATATCGGATTCCCACAGTGTCCTTCAAGCCATCTCCTCTTCTTTTCCTTCTTCCTCTGTTGATTACATAATTCTTCTCATACGCTCTCTTATTCACAACATTTTCCTTTCTCACTCTAACCAAATTGACCTACTGTGGATTCCTGGTCACTCTGGAATCGAGGGTAACGAGTCGGCCGATACACTAGCTCGTTCATCCTCTTCTACCGGTTAATTCCTCAACGTCTTTTCATCTCATAATATTAATCTCCTTTCTACTTCAACTCATTCCAAACTACGGTTAAATTCGTATTCCTCCTCATTCTCAAATCCGGTTACCTTCTATCTTTTTATCCAGCCTAATCTACCGTCTTATCCATGGTTTTTCAATTTTCCCTCCATGCGGCGTTCAACTCTCTCTGCAATCTGTCGCCTACGCTTTGGGCACAGTTTGCTTCCTGCTTCCTTATTTCGCTTTTCTCTAGTCCCCTCTCCTCACTGTCCCCTACATCCTTCCTCGCACAAATTTATAGGTGACGCTAATCACATTTTATTTGAGTGCACCTATATCGCTTCCGAACATTCTTCCTTTTACTCTTCTCTTTTGTTAATTGGTCTTGCAACTCCGTATTGTGCATCTTTTGTCCTCTCCTTGCCATCACCCTCGGTCATTCCAGCACTTGAATCTTTCCTATCTTTCATATCTGATCGCATAAACATCTGATTTCGCTTCTCCCCCCATCCCCTTTTTGGGCCAATGTCTTTATGACGAACTCAAAAAAAATAAATAAAAATAAGAAAAATAAATTAATTTGGATAGTCGTCTTTCGTTCCGCAAGCATATTAACCATATATACATATATATATACGTGTCATCACTAAAAAGTCTCAACCTTATTAAGTCCCTTTCACATACGAACTGGGGAGGTGATCCGTGCGTATGCGCTCCATTCTGGATTATTGCTGTTTTATTTATGGTAACTCTTCGAGGTCTTTGCTCTCCAAGCTCGATCACATCCAAAATACTTGCCTCCGCCTCTGTCTTGGAACTCGGAAATCTTCTCCTATCCCTGCTATTCAAACGGAAACCCACATTCCTCCACTCTTTATTCGGCGTTCCTATTTAGGTTACCGCTTCCTCATTAAACATCTGCCTATCTCCTCTTCCTCACTTATTCCTTCTTATTCCCTCATTCTACAGGATTGGCGATTTCGTGCCAATAAAACACCTATTCTGTCTATTATTTCTACTCGACTCCTTCAATTTTTATCATACATTCACACTCACGAGAAGCTCCCATATTTTTCGTTCAACTTTTCCTCCTTCCTTCATCCAATTAATTGCTTTTATTCTCCTGTTCCCCCTAGACCCGTTCCGCATCATGCCGTTAGATCGGAATTTTTACAAAATTTAAACTCTCGCTTTTCTAACCACGTTATAATCTACACGGACGGTAAAAAGAGCCCATGTGGAGTTGGCGCAGCCTTTCTTTGTCCTTCTTTAAATCACTCTGAGCGCTTTAAACTTCCCTCCTTCTGTTCAACTTTCTGTGCCTAGTTAATTTCTATCCTCCATGCACTTTTCTTCATCAGATCTTCAAAGGTCTCTCGTAATATCCTTATTCTATCAGACTCCTAAAAGCGTACTACAGGCTGTTGCATCTCCTCTGCCTTCCCACTCTACCGATTACGTAATCCTTCTTATACGTTCCTTGCTCCAAGACCTCTTCCTTTTTTGTACAATCCAGATTGATTTCCTTTGGATCCCTAGTCACTCCGGAATAGAAGGAAATGAGTTAGTTGACTCATTAGCCCGGCGAGCTTCTTCTTCCGGCAGGTTTCTTACTATATTTCCATTCGTCAATATTAAGTTTTTGCCCTCTGCGGCGCATTACCAACTATGGTTCAACTCCTACCCGGATTCATTTTACTTGTCCATCCAGCCTTCTACTCCTCTCTGCTCCTGATTTCTTGACTTCCCTTTTATGCGTCGCTTCAGCATCTCAGCGATATGCCGCCTCCGCTTTGGGCACAGCTTGCTTTATTCGTCGCTTTTCCGATTCTCTCTCGCGCCATCTCCATGGTGTCCTTTACATTCTTCTAACAGCCACTTTGTATGTGATCCTGATCACATAATGTTCGACTACTCATCACTTTCATCTGAACAATCTTCCTTATACTCCTCTCTCTTATCAAGCAATGTTCCTACTCCCTATTGCGCTGCATTTATTCTGGTCCAGGCGCTTGACACATTCTTGTTGAATATTTCACGCCGCATAAAAATCTGATTTTTTCTTTTCTCCCATTTCTTGGGAATCGTCAACAAATTTACGTCGAGGTAGTTTGACAACACGCGTTCGTTTAAATTGTTTTGATATAACGGAACAAAGTTCGTAGTGGAATGTAATTGTGTAACATGCTCGCACGATGAAACTTCCGAGTGAGAAACGCTGACGGTATTATTAAACAAGAGAGAATATATTTAATTTACGATCTTATCGGTGAGATTATTCCGTTTATTACTTTGGCATACGGCATTAGCCGAGCCAAACCAACAATTAGATTAAGAATATTATGTTACTAACATTTAATTGACCCGGTAATATTATTATGAAAAGTACATTAAGTGCTGCATCTGCATCTGCAGTGCAGTCACCTACGAATGTGACACAGAGTGAAGAATTACTTCAACAGAATAAAAAGCTTCAAAAGCAGAATGAGGAGTTACAGGTACAAATTAACAAGCTGCTGAATGAAATAGAGAAAATGCAGAAAACGATAGAATTACTGTCGACTAGTAAAATAAATTCAGAGAAGTCCGAAGTTGATAAACAGTATTATACTGATGAAGATGAAATAGTCAAACTAAGTGGTTAGTCAAAAAAAATAAAACTAATAATAAAAGGAAGGGAAGTGAAATTATACCTCCGCAGAGAAAGGATAAAAAAAGAGGTATAAGAACACCGGAAAATATACAAACCGATGTTCCTCATTTCCGTTATCAAGGTAAACCAAAACCATTTTTTGTGGCTAATGTTTCGGATTTTAAAAAACTAGCAAATGTAATCGCGCAAGTTGTAGGTGATGAATTTGTGTGTAAACAACTGCCGGCTAATCAAGTTAGAGTAAACGTGGAAACGGTAGAAAATTATAAAAAATTAGAAAAACATCTATCTGAAAATAACTTTGAATACCATACTTACTTATTAGATAGTGTGAAACCAATTAAAGTAGTAATTAAAGGATTGCCATCAAATATGGAAGAAAACACTATAAGAGAAGACTTATTAAATCAAGGGTTTCATGTATTAAAAATCAGCAATATATGGAAAACAGTAAGTGATGCTGAAACAAGGATAAAAACTAGAGTACCAACACCGATGTTTGTGATTGATTTTAATGCCAAGTGTGACGTTGAAAAAATTAAAAATATTAAAAAAATATGCCATATTCTTGTTGAAAATGAACCATGGAGAAATCCCAAAGGTATGCCACAATGTAAGAAATGTCAGACCTATGGCCATGTAAAAAATAGATGTTGTCGTAAACCTAGATGCGTTAAATGTGCAGGCTCCCATTTAACAGGAGAATGTACGAAAAAGCCCGAAGAAGAGTGCAAATGTGCATTGTGTGGGAAACACCATTCTGCTAGTTATAGAGGATACGAAGTAGCAGTTGCTCTCCAAAGGAGAAATAAACTGTCCATTGTTAATAAAGAACAAAATACATTACCACAAAGAAATAAGGTAAATGATCAAAAAAATAGTGATGTGATTAGAGATCGTTCTCATAAAGACAATCAAAAAGAGCACAAGAATCATCAGGTAATTAACGCTGATGATAATGATAAAAAGGAAAAATCGTCAGAAAACCTTATTAAAAGATTAGAAATGATCTTAGAAAAACAAGAAAAGAGAATAAATAGAATTTTCGATAGATTAAATTCAATAGAAAGGAAGTTGAATAAATCTAACAATAAATTAACTTGATAAAGATAGCAACATTTAATGTAAATGGGCTCAAACATAGACGTCAGGAAGTTGAAATATTCCTATTAAAAGAAAAAATCGATGTATTATTAATATCTGAACCGAATATTGTGGAAAATACTTTTGTCAAATTTAATGGCTATTGTTTGTACAATACTATGCATCCTGATGGAGGTGGGCGCAGAGGTGCAGCAATATTAATTAAGAATAGCATAAAGCACCATGTACTAGGAGAAATAAGCGCAAAACAAATTCAAGCTACAAATGTTAAAATATATACTAAGAATGGAGGTTTAGTATTATCAGCGGTTTACTGCCCTCCAGGTAACCAGATAAAATTTGACGTATGGGCTGATTATTTTAACATGCTTGGCCCTCGATTTATCATAGGGGGTGATTTTAATTCAAAGCACACATATTGGGGTTCAAGAGTTACCATAGGAAGAGGAAAATAGTTGCTACAGGCAATAAATAAGATGGGATGCAAATGCTATTCAACAGGGAAACCAACTTATTGGCCGACTGATCAGAAAAAGTTACCTGATTTGCTACACTTCTTTATTGTTAAGGGAATTACTGAAGGAAACATAGATATCGACGACAATGATGATTTTGTGTCTGATCATTCTCCAGTGATCATGACTGTAAGTAAATCGATAATCCTAAAGCAACCATATGCTACACTTACCAATAAAAAAAACGATTGGGATCTGTTCAGGAAGCTGTTGGACGAAAACATTGATTTAAAATTATCGCTGAAATCTAAGGACGAGATTGATATAGCTGTCATGCAGCTTAATGATGCAATACAGCAGGCTGCATGGAATTCTACACCCGTAAAAAATTATAGTAGTAAAAAACAAAATTTACCGTTTTATATTTTAGAAAAAATCAAGGAAAGGAGAAAGTTTAGAAAAATTTTTCATAGAACACAGGAAAAAAACGGATAAAGCCAAGCTGAACAAACTAAGTCAGGAAATTAAAAGATTGGTAATTAAATTCAAACAAAACACGTTTAAAACCTATATAGAGAATCTCTCCCCTACACAAGAGACGAACTATTCTTTATGGAAAGCTACAAAATGCATTAATAGACCACAACAGCAAAATTTCCCTATTAAAAGAGGCAATAACGAATGGATAAGAAGTGACAGAGACAAAGCTAATGAATTTGCGAATTATTTAAAACAAGTATTTATACTTGATACAACAGATGATGATAAAAACATTGTGTATCAGCAAGGGAAAGATGGATCTCTGAGACATTTTAGACCTAGAGAGATATATAATGAAATAAAAATAAATATGAATGTAAAGAAATCTCCCGGTTTTGATTTAATCTCGGTAAAAATACTAAAGGAATTTTCAAAAAGAGGCATAATGGCACTAACTCAAATATTTAATGCTATAATAAGAATTGGATATTTTCCCCAACTATGGAAAGTAGCTCAAATAATTATGCTACCTAAACCCGGGAAAGTACAGACAAATATTAAATCATATAGACCAATTAGCTTGCTACCCGTTATTTCTAAGTTGTTTGAAAAATTATTATTGAAACGATTGAATCCAATAATAGAGAATTATATACCCAATCACCAGTTCGGATTTCGAAAAGCACACTCTACAATAGATCAGATCCATAGAATAACAAAAATAATTGAAAAAAGTCTAGAAGAAAAGAAGATCTGTACAGCGGTGTTCCTTGACGTGGAGCGAGCGTTTGATAAGGTATGGCACAAGGGATTGGTAATTAAACTTAAGAAGATATTACCAATTAAAGTTTGCAGAATTATTGAATCGTACCTAACTGACAGATATTTTAGAATAAAGCATAATGATGAATACTCGGAATTGCAAGACATACAAGCAGGAGTACCGCAAGGAAGTGTCCTCGGACCAATTTTATATTTATTATATACCGCTGATATTCCTGTTAACGAGCATGTCACAACGGCCATGTTTGCAGACGACACAGCTGTGATGGCTATGGGAAATAATATAGAAGAATCAACTATGAACGTGCAGTCCCACATCAAAAACATTTGGAAGTGGACAAGAAAATGGAAAATAAACCTTAATGAAGAAAAATCAGTACATATTAACTTTACAAATCGAAGAATCCAGTACTGTCCGATTGAAATTAACTCAAAAATTGTACCCAATATAAAATGCGTGAAATATCTAGGTATGCATTTGGATTCGGGATTGAACTGGTCTATGCATATTAATAAAAAAGTAGAACAACTAAAGTTGAAAATGTTGCAGATGAAATGGCTTATTGGAAGACAGAGTATTCTGTCGCTGAGCAATAAATTGTTGGTTTATAATCAAATACTAAAACCAGCGTGGAGTTATGTTTGTCAGCTTTGGGGTTGTGCTAAAGTAGCCAACGTAAAAAAAATCCAGATGTTCCAGAACAAAGTGCTTAGGACTATCACTAATGCCAGGCAATATGAAAGAAACGATGATATTCATCGGGATCTTCATGTGCCAGAAGTTTCACAGGTGATAAAGGAACTGGCAAGAACGCACTGTTTAAGGCTACAAAAGCATGTAAACACAGAGGCGAGGCAGCTTCTGTCTGATCAAGATGAAGTCAGGCGGTTGAAAAGAACTAAACCTCACGAATTAACCGAAGAAAAAATATAATACAAGAAAATGCAGGATCGTCCACTGGGAATCCTAGTGCATATATAATAATACAATTAATTTAGAGTATTACTGAATGTTCGTGAACCGAACAGATTGTAATAAAAACCACTTAAGTGGGGTTTTTTTTTAATAAAATAAAAATACTCCCATTTCTTGGGATAATGTCCTTGCCGACAAACCCAAATAATATAAAAAAAAAAAAAAAAAGTTTTTGAAAAATTCAACCTTTGTTTTTACTAAAATGTACGGGGGCTTAGAACTAGAATTAATGAACTGACTACTATCGGCTCAAGTAATAATTACGACGTTATTGGGTTAACTGAGACATGGTTGAATGCAGATTTTAATGATTCCATGTTGCTTAGACAAGATAGGAATTAACGATTTAACTAAAACTAAACGTGGTACAGGCGTACTAATTGCTGTTAAAAAATCTTTAAGATCGAAATGTGTGAATGATATTGTAGCGATAAATACGCCGTGTGATCATATGTTAAAGTACATACCGAACCGTACGTACCTCGTTTGTTAATTGGAATACTTTATTTTCCACCTAACTCTAATAGAATAGTGCATTCAAATATTTACGATAAAATTTGCAATTGCGTATTACGAACGAATTGTAAGTTATTGATTTTTGGTGATTTTAATATTCCTGCTTTCCCGTTAGATGACTATTTGGTGTCAAAGAATTTCAATAGCACCGTTAATGATTTAATGGAAATGATGGAGATTTGTAACTTAATGCCTTGCAATAAAGTCTGTAATATCTCTGGTAGAACTCAAGATTTAGTAATATAAACGAAAGGAAATATTGAGGTTCAGAAGGAAGAGTTGTTGTAATGATCGGTACCACCCTCCCTTACATATAAATGTTGATTTGGCCATTTCGGGACGATCTAAATGTACCTGTGAGAATGTGAAGCAAAAAGATTTATTCGTGAGCAATTATAAGAAAGCGGACTTCTTATTGATGTATAATATGTTAAGAGCCATTGATTGGCAACCGTTGTATGAATCCATTAACAGCAATTATGTAGTATCTTACTTTGATAAGACACTTCAGGCTGTTTTAAATAAAACCGTACCGTGGATAAACATAAGTAAAAGTAAATATCCCCCCGTTGGTTCACTAAAGAGATAATAAATTTAATAAAAGAATAGGATAAGTACCGGTTAAAGTTTAAAACAAAACAAAACATCAACCTTTCAAAATTATCTTCAACAATTTACGTAAGCAACTAAAATCGAAAATAACATTTGCAAGAGTAAATTATGAATGTGCTAAAAAAGCAAAATGCGAGCAGACCCAAAACAGTTTTTACCACGTTATAATGAGCGGGCAGGGAAGTACACGGTTACACGTAGAGAATCTTTTGTATACAAAGGGCAAATTCTATGTAGTTTTAAGCAGATTTCTTCTGCTTTTGCTGCTCACTTCTCATCAGTTTATTCTACTTCACAAGAGTCCAATTTCAACCTTCCTAACCCTTCCATTAGTACCAACCACATTTCTGTGGGGTATATTACGGAACTAGATATAAGTGAGGTGTTGCGGAAGCTTAAGCCTAAATGTACTTTAGGCCCCAATAACGTACCGCCATATATTTTTAAAGCTTGTTGAAATTTATTCGCCAAACCTCTTTCATACATCTTTAACTGTATAATTAACACTAGTATTTTCCCACAGGTTTAGAAGGTGTCTAAGATCATGCCTATTCCGAAAAATAACCTTTCCAGTAATATTATAAATTTTAGGCCCATATCTCTTCTCCCGCAAGCCGCTAAAATTTTCGAACTTATTCTTTATAAAAGGTTATATACACCTCTAAAGCATCTATCTTCAACAAATTCATGCTGATCGATTGAAATATAATGATATTTCAATCGATTGGCATGAGTTTGTTGAAGGTAGATCGGTTATAACTAACCTATTGACGTTTACGGATTATATTCCCGCAGTACTAGATGCGTCCTCGCAGGTGGACGTAATATACACTGATTTCTAAAAAGCTTTCGATAGGGTAGATCATTCAGGTCTGTTGCGTAAATTAAACATTTTTAGGTTCTCTACTGGGTTATTAAAACTTATGGAGAGTTATTTGCGGAATCGGGAGCAATCTGTCTAATTTGGTAACTGCAGGTCCTGCTCTTTTCTTTGCCCCCCGGAGTACCTCAGGATTCTATTTTAGGCCCATTCTTCTTTTTTTGCACATCAATGATTTATCGAATGTTGTACAGTATTCCAAAATTCCGTTATATGTTGGCAACCTATCGTACACCGCTGTATTATTTGAAAGCAATTTTATAGTTCTGTCCTTTACATATAATTGTAGAATCCTCAGTAAAGTTTTATCTTCATCTAGTATCTCTTTCAGTTCTGTAAACAGTGCCTGATACAAACAGTTATCAAATGCGGTCTTTGTATCCCTAACCCCTATTGTCAATACATGGTGTCCACTATCTAAACTGTCTTTTATTTTAGTTTTCGCGTAGTTTATAGCACATTCTGTAGATAATCCGCTTCTAAATCCAAATTGTCTCTTATCCAAAATTTGTTTATTATTTAAGTGGCAGTTGATTTATTTTTAATTAATTTTTCGTAAATTTTCTCCAAGCTGTTAAGTAAACAGACTGGTCTATATGAACTAACATAGTTTGGATTTTTATCCGGTGTTTGCAAAAGTACAACATTGAGGCCCCCTGCCTTTCCTTTAGAAAATATTTCAACGAATAATATACCTTTTTATACATGATATGAAATATACTCGGGTGATGTTTGCATAATAATTTTATGATTTTATTTGTTATTTTTCCGAGACCCCCTGCTTTAATGTTATTTAAAGCCTCATCTCGTTGGTTTGTGTTCTCAGAGAATTTAGTCTCTGCTGCCGATTGTTAAAAATCTGCTGTCCGAAAATAATAATGATAAACAATACTTGAGATTGTCTGTTACGTTATTAATATGTATACCATTTTCTTTTGTTAATAACGAAATATTTATACCATTTTCTTTTGTTAATAACGGAATATTATTAATTCGTTTTACTTTGCCAAAGCAATTTTGTAGCTTATTCTCCACGGTTTTACGTTGTCGGTACAGAAAGAAATTTCCAATTTTTGCGATTCTAATTTTGTTTTTCGAAATATTTTTATACTCACAAATTAGTTTTCTATTTGCTCGTTCATATTCCTTTTTTCTCTCGAAATTAACCAACTAAGGTCTGCCGTTATTTCAACTGTTCCGTTTTTCTGACTTTTTTCCCCCAACACTGTTGGAACTATTAGTTGTCATTATCAATCATTAATATTATTTTATTATTATTATATTTGCAGGGGTTAACCATGGGGAAGATTTAATTAACTTTTTTGAAAGTTATGGCAGAATATATCGATATAAAAATGAAACCGACATTGAAGATACTCATGTATCAGAAACGCTAATCAAAATGTACATAAACTTCGCTTACACTGGGTAATTATAGTCATTTTAATTTACCCCACTTAAGTTTAAGTTTCATTACCTATCTTAGTTACAGAAAATTTAACTTATTTTAATATAATAGGTTTATATTTTTGTTTTTATAATCGGTATTCAGTGTCACAAAGATAATTGATAGAAATTCAGAAATTTTTCGTACTACAGAATATAACACAGAGTGGGAAAAGTAAGAATCGAGAATGTTTAAAAATAAAAAGAAAATTATTCGTTCTGAGCATAAAAATTTTCCAACAACGTGACATGACAAGAAAAAACACAATTGTATTTAAATTCCCAGAAATCTGATAAATTAAATTCGACCGGTTTTTTAGGATTCCATGCACATTAGGACGATTCAAAAACGACAAAAATATCAAATGAAATTCAAAAACTCAAAAACGGTTTGGCTTATGAACTCAAAAATTAAATCATAAATCACAATTAAAATTCTCTTTGAGATATTACATAACTTGAAAAATATTAAATATCTCACATGGCAAAAAAAAAACCAAAAAACCGTCAAGAATATATAATATGTAATTTAAACCGAAATCACTTAAAAATTTATAACTCATTGCCAGATAACCATTTAAAAATGAAATTCAAAATATAAAACAAAACGCAAAAGCTCTATCCTTAAATTAAAAAATTAACGATAAAACATTCTTTAAACCTCTTCTGTTAGGCAAAAAGCTGCAAAAAGTGTATGTTCATGTAAGTGTAGATGTACACTAAGTAATACATAATTCTAAAAACAATAAATTATAAATAATTTCCTATCAATAATAATTTTGTAAATAATCCAGTAATAATTTTTAATTTTGTTTTTCGCATAATTTTACTTCGCGCCATAAGAATTGACATTCGTTCCTCATACGTACACGTTCGATTTTACTATGAAGTTAAGATTAGTTCAAATGCCAATATTAACGCATATAGTCGTTGATAATATTTGATCAGCATCTACTTTATTACGCTCAAGATACGTTTTACAATCAATGTACGATTTGGCAGTATATGCTGTTCTACAAATTTGGTGTTGTTCATTTCCGCAACTCCGCATCTGTTAATAGCCTGGTACACATCTAAATAAGTATAATAGGGCGAGTGAAAAAGTTGAGGAACCTAAAAATGTATATCAAACATGTGCATAAAAGAACGTTTTACAGGAAATGGAAAAATCGTTATTTTTCCGGAACGAAACCACACTTCATTTCCTTAGTGAAACTATTGAAGTTGGCAAAAGGTTCGAAAAATCGTGAAAAATGACGCGTTCCCTCTTTGGGGCACGAATATTATGGTCAAAAACTATGAACAAGGTTAAAAATTATATTTCTCTAGTTTTGGGCATTTGGGTTTCCAGATTTAAAATTAAAACCTTAGGACACCGAAAGCTCGAAATTGTGGAAAAAATATTTTTTCCGAGCGTGGACATGGCGATTGAAAGATCGCTTTTGATATGAACTCAATTATATTTCACTATTCCTTTTTAAAACGTTTTCTTAACTATTAATGAATGTATTCACATTGATACATAAATATAAAACACGAGTTAATAAAAATATGGTTTGCCAGAAATTATTAATACAGTTTTTTTTTTTTTTTTTTTGGTAGAAATGAAAATCAAAATAAGATGGTAGTCTGAAAATTGGGTAATTTAAAATAGGATCATTATAAATACAAATAAACTGCATTGTTGCGAGGTTTTTATTTTTAAACGAAACTGCTAAGTATGTTCTGGTGGAAAGACGATGATTCGAAATTTAATATATCCAATAACATCTAAGAGGATAAATAAATGTTGGAAGACAGGCACGAATGCAACGTAAATGTAAATGAGCAGAGACCGAAAAAGTTGTGATAACCCAAGGACCTGTTTTACACTATATTAAATTTCTTGATGAATTCAGACAAATCATAAATCCTCCTAATTACATTACAAATTAACCAAATTAGTCACAATCTTATCCAGCATACTAAATGGTGTCATTGACAAAAGACCAACTCGTAATCATCGCTTGAAAAACTCATTTTACGTAAACCTTATGATTATACTATATTACATAATATTAGTTGTGACCGTCCAAAAAACACAGCTAAACGTGACTGTGCAAATATTTATTCAAAGAAAAATCATTTACTTATCATTATTAAACAGATCAAAAATTCAAACTATTTCAATCAGTTTATCAACTTCCTTAACAAAAAAACTTATCAATCACATCTCTCTATCTTCCCCCTAATAGACCAGTAAATATATAAAATTATTTACCAGATTGTTTCGTCAGCTGGGGGAAAATTTTATAATTAGCGGTGACTTAAACTCTAAACATCCACAGGGGGCTGTCGAACATCCAACATTACTTAAATATATTACTAATAATAATCTTAAGTCATTTGCTCCATCTTAACCACCCCATGTTAAAGAAGCTCCCATATACGTTCTAGATATATTCGTTATATACAAGAAACCATCTGGTACTCCTCTCTACTTTTCTTGATTCAATTGCTCCTTCCTATGCACCTTACCTCGAGAAATCATTGGCTCCCTCCCTACCTATTACATCTTCTTCTCACTTTTTCTCTTCTCCCTTCAGCATCAATGAACTCTACGATTCCTTGATCAGTTCTTCTAATTCTAGCCCAGGTATAGACAGCATCCCTATCTTTGTCCTCAAGAACCTCTCTGAGTTAGTACCCAAAACCCTTTTGTCAATCTATAATTCCTTCCCGTACATTTCTGCAACTCCACCGCTTTGGAATTCCTTTATTATTATTCCTATTCCGAAAAAGGAAGCCTAACTCCTTCCGTCCAATCTCTTTAGCCTCGTGTTTAAGAAAACTTTTTGAACACATGATTAATAAACGCCTAGTCTGGTGTCTAGAATATAATAATGTTTTCCCCGATAATATGTTTGGTTTCCGTTCTGGCCTTGATGCCTCTGACTGTATATCCCTTTTCCTTTCCGATATCTATAAATCCTTCATTCACAGGAAATTTACCATCGCCGCGTTTGTTGATGCCACTGCTGCCTTTGACAATGTTCACCTACCTTCTTTACAAAATACAATGCTTTCCATTAACATCCCTCTTCAGTTTACTACCTTAATTATCAATCTTTTCCGGAATAGAACAATTCGTCGTTCTACTTCCTTCTTCGACGATTCCAGATCAATTTTTCGAGGCCTTCCGCAAGGATCGAGCTTGAGTCCTACACTTTTCAACATTTACTTTCACAGTCTTGCTACTCTTAACATCCCTTCTAAGTCCTTATTCTTCGCTGACGATATTCTCGTCTATTCCTCCTCTAATAATCTTTCTTCTGCCAATGAGGAGCTTAGTTCCTCCCTTGCTATTTTGGAATTATCATTGTCTTCTCTTCATCTTTCTATTTCCCCTGAGAAGTCTGCCTCTTACATTTCGTCCTTTTAACCGTTCCTTAATTAACCTTTTCCTGTGTCAACTCCCTATTCCTCTAGTTAACTCTTTCTCCTATCTTGGTGTCATTCTTAATAGTAATTTATCTTTTAGCAATCATATCAACTATCTATGTACAGCGGCTCTCAAGAGATTAAATTTCCTAAAAGCGTTGTCTCCCCGGAAATGGGGTGGCGATCCGTATATTCTCCTCATACTTTATAGATCCATTATACTTTCTAAATTTGACTATTGTTCTTTTCTTTATGTCAGTACTCCCAAATCCCTCCTTACTAAACTTGATCGCATCCAAAACTCTTCTCTTCGCCTTTATTTATTCGAAGACTTCATCTTGGTGAATGATTTATGATTAAACGTCTTCATGTCCCTCACTCGAAACTTGTGAATTCCTATCAATATATTCTGGGCAATTGGCGTTTCTCTCCTAGAAAAATTCCAATTCTTTCATACATATCCTCCCGACTTGTCCTATTTTCTCACTTTATCCTCTCCTGTAACAAATCCCCGTACATCACTTACAACTTCTTAGAACTATTGTTTTCTCCTAAGCTATTTTCTCTTCCCTCTAACATTAAATCTCTTCCGCTTCCTGTAATACATAACGAATTTAATCAAACTCTACACTCACTCTTTCCAGCTCACAGCACGGTTTTTACGGATGGCTCAAAATCTCCTTCAGGTGTCGGAGCTGCTTTTATTCTTCCTGATTTCAACTATTCTGAGTCTTTTCAACTCCCTTCCTTTTCTTCTAACTTTTCATCGGAATCCATGGCTATTTTACGTACTATCCTTTTTACATCCTCAACATCCAATTTATAGAAATTCATCATATGCTCTGATTCGAAAAGCACTTTATTAGCCATCTCATCTCCCTTCCCTAAAACCTCGTCAGATCCTATTATTCTTTATATTCGTTCCTTAATTTATAATTTATTAACATCCCGTTCTATTCTAATTGACCTGCTCTGGCTTCCAGGTCACTGCGGCATCGTTGGTAATGATCTTGCCGATTCTTTGGCATGTCTAGCTGCAGTAAATGGCCGTTTCATAGACAATTACTTCCCAATGTCTCTGTCCACTCTCTTATCGTTTTCACCATGACTTTTGGATTGATCTTTATCCGTCTCTTTTGTCTAATCCTGACTCCTTTTACCTTACTATGCAACCCTCTCCACCCACTTGTTCCTAGTTTAATAATTTTCCCTGCATCAGCCGCTCCGTTATTTTTTCCATAATTCGCTTCCGCTTTAATCGCAGTCTGCTTCCTGCCTCCCTCTTTTGTTTTAATATTGTTCAGTCTCCGTTGTGTCTCTTCCATCTTCCTATCTTAAATTACACCTGTGATGTAAATCACCTACTATTCGAATGCTCTTCTATCTCCTCGGAACGCGCAGTCCTTTATTCTAATTTGCTTTGCCTTGGCCTCCTGACCCTTTACAGTGCCCACTACATTCTTGATGTTCCTTCTCCTTCTGTTGTTTCCGTATTGGCCACCTTCGTTTCTTCTAATCGCTTTCTGATATAACTTTCAAATCCCTACGTTTCATCATTTGTTAGTCCTTTGTGTTGGGTAAATGTCCTATGTTGACGCGCCCAAAGAAAAAAAAAAAAAAACTAAGCATAAATAATAACAGTATTATCTTATTAAATAACATTCCGGTAATACTAAAACGAACCAATTAACAAATTAAAGAAATCCTTTTAATAAATAGTTTAGTTAACTGGACTACATTCAGATCAAAATTAAACGATAAAATAAAAATGAAAATATACCAAAAATGCTACACCAAATGGGCGATACATTCAATAAATTTATCAAAATAATTCAAACTTCCATACGGAGTGCCATAAAATAATTATAACACAACATAAGCGATAAAAAAATTTGAAAATTAAAAATATTAATCATTAGCGACATACAAATAACGAAACCGTACCAAATAAAAACTCTTACTAATTTTTAAAAAAGAAATCAGTACATCTTTAACCAAATGTATGCACTTCTCACTTATCACAAAATTTGAACAATGTTTTTAGGAATAATATTTTACCACGTTCACATATACAAAATATTCTTATTCTTTTTTAATGCAACTAGCCCACTACCTGAGTTAAGCGTAAAATGTTAAACTTAAAACACACTTAAGTCGATCAAAAGACCCGCAATAGTAAATGGTGTAGTTTTGTCAAAACTATTTTGAACAGTACCATAGGTTTTTTCTTTTCATTAAGTAATTACTTTAAACAAATTATTACTGTAAAGTATAATTTACATTTTCCATTGTATTTGTTATATGTATATGAGTTTACTATTTTTTTTTTTTTTTTAGTAATCCAAATATTGGTGAAAATATAACTTGGAAACCGGTTGAAGATTCATCCTTGCCATATTTAAACATCAAAAATGGTGGTTTTGCAATGGAAACGCAATTCTTTAAGAATAAATATGAAATATGGAAAAATATACAAAAATTTTTTGAATAAAGCCAAAAATACTAATGACGTATATGTATATTTTAAATTCAAAGTACCTCTTTATGTTATTGTTGTATTGGTATGTTAAATAAATTTGAATTTTATAACTGACATACCGTGTTTTTCATTTGAGTTTATCATAATAGCAATAAGCACGATTATTTAATAGTAAATTAATCAGAGAATTCGATTATTAGCAAAAGCAATAAATAATATTTCCTTCTACTTCGAAAATATATTACGAATTGGCCAATTTTTAGTTACAGGTATTGATGAACTGTTTTATACGGTGTGACATTAACCATACTGTAATAATTATACGAGGAAATATAATATATATATATATATACAGGGGCGGATCTGGAAGTTTTTTTTAAAATTAAAAACTGTATTTCAATAGCGCTTTTTTTTACAATACGAGTTTGCGTACAAAGGCGCCAAGCCAAGCACCGCCGTTAGGCTTAATCTTCACCTGGAACCTTCCTACAATAAAACTTAAGTAATAAACTTTAAGTTTTTTTTTTGTTTTTTTAATTTTTATATCGGGGTTTGAAAAACTTAATGCTACATGATCCCATGGGTTTTAATAGACAATAATAATTTTATTGCTTTTTTATTTTTATTTTTTTTCCTGAAAGACGCAAGTGTGATTGATTTCGGTTTGATTTACCATTTAAGCTGGATTATCTTGTCCGGGTATTAATATCGAAAATTACATGCGTGTTAATGAGTAGATTTTAAGTTTAATGTTTTTTATTTAATTTTGTAATGTAAATCACTGTAGGTTGTTATTTTTGCCAGTAAATTTTGGTTAAAAAGCCGAATCAAATATTACCTCTGAATACGTTTTATTCAAATTTGAGAACACAATAATGCAAAGCAAATTTGTGTATATAATTTTATATATTGAACAACATAGTAAATAGTAAACTGAACCACATATGTCAATTTGAACGAGAGAAAGTGCGCAACAGAACCTACAGTAACAACTTGTTAGACTCCAATAAGTTGAGTAGTAGGTTCTGTTGCGCATTTTCTTTCTTTCTTTCTTTCTTTCTTTCTGCAATAGTTAGAGATTCCTACTGTCATAAATAAACCTGTTTTTGTACGTACTAGTGAGGCTAGCCGTCTTTTGGATGCGTTTTCATCCGAATATATTTCGCCAGAAAACGAACGAAGAAAATTCGTATAAAAACGCTTTCAAAGGACGAGCAACCTGACACGTGTAAGCCGACTTGAGGCATAAAAATCAGTTTATGATTCTAAGAAAGAACGCTTTACAAAACAAGTAATTAAAAAATTATTTATGGACTTAAATACCTATTCCTGTTAAAATAATTAGTACATTTTCTTTTTAACCGACTTCAAAAAAGGAGGAGGTATTCAATTCGACTGTTTTTTTGTTTGCTTTTTTTTTTTAATGTGTGTTACCTCAGAACTTTCTTCTAGATGAACCGATTTTGATGATTCTTCTTTTATTTAAAAGGCGGCGCTTCTCATGTGGTCCCATTTAAATTTGATCAAGATCTGACCGGTAGTTTTTGAGTTATCCTTAATAATGCGGGAGATTGAAGCTTTTTGGATGCTTTTTATTCATGATTGTTTTCACCGTCGGATTAGATTTATTGACTTAAAATACTATAAATTTGCCAAATTACCATGGAAATGTAGCTTTTGATGTTTTTACTGTGGAAATATCTGTTCTTATTAAAATGTTTTAATTTAATTGAATAAAAATGCACTAAAGAGTAAAAAATAATTACTCCCGATAAAAAATATATATCAGAGTGATATAACTTAAGGTGATATCGTAATTCTTATACAACATTAACTTTTTGGAGTTGGCATCAAATTCATATTAAAATAATAATTAAAAACTGCATTGAATGTTCATTAAATTGTTCTTAGATATAGTAACATGAATTTAATTCCAACTCCAAAAAATTAATGTTGTACAAGAATTACGATATCACCTTAAGTTATATCACTCTGATATATATTTTTTATCGCGAGTAATTATTTTTTACTTTCTGGTGCATTTTTAAATTTTTATAATAAACCTTGAAGTCGGTATTTATTTTTTGTAAAAAAGCATTTTTAAATTATATTATTTAATAATTTTAACATATTCATATATCGAAGTACTTTTCTTGAATTTAAACTTTACTCGTAATTAAAAAAAGCATTATAATTTTTACTATATACATTTCTAAAATTTGGCGGCACACAAAAGTGCCGCGGCACAGTGACTGAGAATCACTACTCTACACGATGGCATAGGTGCCAAGTCGATTCAATGCGCGACGGCGCGATGCCAGCGTTGGTCTCTGTCTTTATAAGACAACCTTTGTAATTACAATTCAACAATTACCTGTTTACAAGAAACTCACTTAAATTCCTACTTATTAAAGGCTACGGAATATTGCGATCTGACTTCACACAGGGATAAGCTGCTTGTGGAGAAGTCTCGATTCTGGTTTATGAGGCGATTCCGTCACAAGAAATAATGTTAAATACTATGTTTCAAGCTATAGCGGTAAAGGTTAAAATACCGTCTCTTCCGCCCTCAACCATTACAATTTGGCTATTTCCCTCCCGCTACAAACATCACCAAAGTAGAGTTTGAAACATTATTATTTCAACTACGGAACCCAGTGGTATTACTGAGAGATTTCAATGTCCGAATGGGGTTCAACACAGTCAAATAGACGAGGAAACATGATTTCAAATTGCATCCTTAATAGTTTCCTGTTACTCCTCCCTCTTCCTTCACATACACATTTAAACTCGATTCCTAACATCTTTTCAATAATAGATTTAACATTCGCATCTGTTTCACTATTACCTTATTTGAGCATAGATATCCATTGTGATCTGTGTTCAAGTGACCATTTTCCCATTTTTATACACTTCCTCTAGCAGCCACAAGAATCACGTACAGCCATGGTAACAAAAAAATTCGCGGGTTATAAAGCAAGGGTTACTATCTCTAAAATTCAAACGGATTCCGTCTCGTCAACGCGATGAACGAAACAGCCACAGCAGCAATACCGAAAACAACAATAACTCCTCAGAAAAAACGAGTATCATGGTGGTGCCCGGAATTCAAAACGGCTCTCGCACAACGAAAACGAACACTGAGAGAATATATTAAGTTCAGAAGATTTAAAGCTCAAGCCAGGCTACTCATTAGAATGAGAAAACAAGAGTGCTGGACAATGTTTGTTTCATCTATCTTTAAAGATATGCCTGCGACAGTGGTGTGGAAAAAAATCAAGTCTTTATATGGCAACTACCGTCCACCAACTACTCCTTCTTCACTTGTTAACAATTCTCTGCTCATAGACACCAAAGAAGTGGCGGATGCCCTTGCGCAACATTTTGCAAAAGTATTTTTCTCATCATCCTACAACGATTCCTTTCTAGAATACAAATCAAGATTAGAAGAGCAAAACATATCATTCCCCCAGGTCAAAAAGAAAAATACAATGATCCCTTCTCAATTACATTGTGTATACCGTTCGTTTATATTTAAGCACTGTTAAATTAATTTAAGTTTTCTTCCTCTTCTTCTTCTTCTTCCTTTTCAATGTATAAGCGACTAGTGGGCACCGAATGAATTGTTGTAATTCTTTAATTTTTCAATGGAACTGCAGAGGTTTCTTTCCCCGTCTCGCCGAATTAAAACTTCTGATCACCCAATATTCCCCAGCTATTATATGCCTGCAGGAAACTTTCCTCAAAAAATCCCACCACCCCTATATTAAATCCTATCATATATACCACAATCCCTATCCCCTTGCAACCAAAGCCAGCGGAGGCACTGCAATATTAGTTCACAATTCCATACATCACAGCCCCCTAACAGCACCAGGCGTCTTTCAGTCAACAACCGTATCCGTATACCTTCCGTCCCTATCGCGATCACTTATTTCGATTGTGAGTATGTATATTCCTCCCGATATGTCCATATCCACCCACCAGCTTAGCACTTTCTGCACCAGCGTACCCAATCCTGCTATGTTTTTTGGGGATTTTAACAGTCATTCTCCCCATTGGGGATCCAATACCCATAATTCAAGAGGAAACGTCCTCTCCAAATTCATATTAAATAGCTCGCTCCTGCTGCTCAATCCCCCTACACCCACTCACCTCGATGCTTCCTCCGGTTCATTCTCGACTATTGATCTTGCTCTTATATCTCCCTCATTCTATCCTAAAGTTGAATCCACTGTTCTTCCAGGCACCTTTTCTAGCGACCATTTTCCCATCCTTATAACTTTTGCTCCCAACACCAATGTAACCCCTCATCCGCCACCCCCAAAATTCAATCTTCAAAAAGCAAACTGGGGTATTTTCACTTCCTTTCTTGCAACCATGCCTCTTCCTTCTCCCTCAGTGCAAGAAAATATTACAATTTTCACAGAAAAATTAACTTCTGCTGCCAATGTATCTATCCCCAAATCCCGACCCTTTTCACTTCCACGCTACATTCCTTGGTGGTGCATCGAAGTTCGCTTAGCAATCACCGCAAGGAAAAAATCCCTCCGAAGATACAAATCCACCCACCTACCCTCTGATCTCATTACTTTCAGGAAAGCCCGTGCTGCTGCACGAGATGTAATTCGCCAAAAGAAACAGGAGGCATGGACAGCCTTTATCTCTACCATAACACAAAGCACATGCAACCGAACAATTTGGTGTAAAATTAAATTAATAAACGGCATCCCTACCATCCCACCAATTCCCCCTATCATAATTAACAACAATCCAATAATTGAACCTTCTGTGGTGGCAAATGTGTTTGCCACATATTTCAGCCACGAATCGTCGTCCTCGGTTTACTCACAAAATTTTCTGACGCACAAATCTAACGAAGAAAAAACTGAGATAACTTTTAATATTAATAACACGGATGGATACAGCAGCCCTATTACATTAAGCGAGCTTAATTATCAGATAAAATTCCACTCTAAAAACTCAGCCCCTGGTGCCGACGGAATTCATTCATTGATGTTAAAGCACTTACCACCACCTGCCCTTTCTTATCTCCTAGCAATCTATAACCAAATCTGGACTCAAGGCTCCATACCGCTACCCTGGAAAGAAGCTATCATAGTCCCTATCCTCAAACGCGGCAAAGATCCCACCTTCCTCTCAAGCTACAGGCCAATTTCTTTGATTTCAGTACTGGCTAAAACTTTGGAAAAAGTGATCAACAGAAGACTGTCGTGGGTCTTAGAAACCCGTGGACTCCTCTCCTCGTGTCAGTCTGGCGGACGGAAAAAAAGATCGACGCTAGAGCATTTATCCAGTTTGCACAACGAAGTCAGAGCAGCTTTCGCTAACAGAGAGCACACCTACTCAATTTTCTTTGACATAGAGAAGGCGTATGATCGGGTCTGGCGCCTGGGATTACTCCAGAAGATTATTAAGAACAATGTAACAGGGAACATGTTTGCGTACTTAAAATATTTTCTCCACGACAGATCTATCCAGTTAAAAATAATTAATTCCCTTTCATGTCCGCAATTCCCAGAAAACGGACTCCCTCAGGGTTCGGCCCTAAGCGTGACCCTTTTCAACTTATATATCAACGACATCGTGGATCACATCCCCCCTCCGGTAATTTCCCGCCTTTTTGTTGATGACTTGAACATTTCCCTAACAACATCGAATCCTTCCTATGCCCAACACACCTTGCAAAATGTGTTAAAAAACTTAGAAGAATGGTCTAGCCTGAATGGGCTCTCCTTCTCTCCATCTAAAACTAAATGTATTGACTTTAATAGGAAAAATAAAATTACTTCTCCTCCAACTCTTTTTTTAGATAATTCTCTTCTCACATACTCCAGTACAGCAACTTTCCTCGGGGTCATTTTCGATAGCAAATTATCCTGGCGGCCTCACCTGCAATCTCTTAAAAAGAAGTGCAGCAAATATATCACTACATTAAAATATCTATCCCACAAAAACCATAACTCTCCCCCTAAGCTTCTGCTAACACTTTTCCAATCCCTTATCCTCAGCCGTCTCTCCTACGGATGCTCATTGTATTCTACCGCCTCCCCATCCCTTCTCAAAATGTTGAACCCACTACAAAATTCTTCTCTTCAATTAATACTAGGTGCGCACCATACGTCCCCCACGCACAGCCTCCAATCCTTATTGGGTTCTCCACCCTTACACTTTCAAAGATCCTTACACTCCTTCCGCGATTCTTTAAGAGTCTTCCTTCTTGGACTTTGTGATCCTTACCCCACACCTCCTAATGGCGCGCTCCCTTGTCTAACAAAAATCCTATTAGACTCCAACATCGACCTCCAACACTTCAAAAACCTCAATACACCACCTCCTCTTCCACCCTGGGCTACCCTACCAGCTGAAATCGATTATTCCCTTGTACGTTTCTCCAGGGGAAAAATCTCCTTCTCCCTTCTCTGCACCAGAATCTTCGCAACCCTTAAAAAATATTTAAATCACCAAGCCTACTTCACTGACGGCGCGAAATCATGCCCTGTTTCCAAATCGTCTCCTACTGCTTGTTCCTTTCACTCTAACCTAGTTTCGTCATCCGCCCGCCTCCATGACCACTGTTCCGTTCTCGATGCCGAACTTTATGCCATTTTCCGCCCTCGAATCCACAGTTCAATCCCCTCCACCCAACAGCCGCATTTTGATTGTATCTGATTCACTAGCAGCTTTGGAGTCCCTTCCCCAACAATCCCCATCGAATTACATAACCAACTCTATACAATCCCTAATCCTAAAATTAAGATCATCCTCCCACCAAATTACTTTCTTATGGGTGCCAAGCCACACCGGACTTAGGGGTAATTACTTAGCTGACATCGCTGCTAAGTCAGCACTGTCGTGCCCCATGCCCTGTTCCCCTCCTCTTCCCGCCGACATAGTAAAATCTATAAAAATTCTTGTGCAATCCCAATGGAAGCAAGATTGGCTCACTAGACAATCTTGCTTTCTAAGAGAGATAAAACACGGAATTGACCCTTGGTTCCCTCCTTCTGACCTCCCCAGAACCCACTTTGTGGCTATGGCAAGACTCCGCATTGGTCATATTTCGCTGACATCTCTTACTTAATTGCGAGCCCCCTTTCGAATACCCCTTTTGCTCCCTTCCCCCCTCTCCTACAGTAAAACACCTGCTCCTGGAGTGCCCATCCTTCGCGCTCCATCGCGCCAAGCACCGGATAGCGTCTTTGCAGTCGTCTTTGGCCAACTCGCCTTTGAACATTGCAAACACTATTCGGTTTCTTTATACAACTAACCTATTTCGAACCATTTAACTCTCCCATTGCCATAGTGTCGTAATAGCCCCGGCAGCTGTACACGGCCCTCAAAAAAAAAAAAAAAAAAAAAAAAAAAAATCTGAACTGAATTACCAGCTCGATAAAAAACTAAAAAACAATGCACCTGGGGCCGACTCCATTCATCCTTTTATACTCAGATACCTACCTCATCCAGGTAAACAACTACTCCTTGACATATAAAACAAAATCTGGGCAACATCCTCCATCCCAATTTCCTGGAAAGCGACTTTAATCGTTCCTATCCTCAAGCCTAATAAAGCACCTTTTATTCCACAAAATTACAGACCTACTTCCTTATTATCCTCACTCTCGAAAATCATGGAGAAAGCAGTAAATAGACGACAATTCTTTTCCTAGAATCCTCAAATATCTTTTCCTCGATACAAACTAGAGGTAGCATATCAAAATTCCCAATGTTACATCTCCTGAGCCTAAAAAGACAAATATTTAAAGCCCAAATGAAATCATAAGCTCTCTATAGAATCTTTTTTGACATATAGAAAGCATTCGACCGGATATGGCGATTTAAAGTGCTTACAAAACTGAAGAACGTCAATATAAAAGGCAATACGAGCAACTATATATATAAAGGATTATCTGTCAAACAGACACATTCAATTAAAAATTGTCTCATCCGTATCCTCTCCTGTCCTCATAGAAAATGATATTCCTCAAGGCTCTCCACTAAGTGTAATACTTTTTATCCTACATATATATATATATGATATGGCAGATTGCATACGATCGCCTATAACAGCTCAATTGTTCATAGACGACCTCAATGTATCCCTAACATCAACCTTTTCTAGTAAGTAATCACTCGACTGTCATATAGTGCTAGTCCCACCGGCAGAGAAACCAAACAACTACCAACTGTGTTCTATACGTCCACGTTGTGCGGGATGGTATCTTCCTTTTCGACGGGCTTAGCGCTGACAAGGAAGGCTAAAGCAGAACTCACACAACACATCGCTGACAGTAAAACGGGAGACGTTCATCTGCCGAAGGTGTTCCTACCATAAATACCGTTAAGCTGCAACTGCATTTATAACTAGCAGGCTGTCAGCAGCTCTCTCACGACAACGTGTCCCAGTCGGATTGGCACATATCAATCTAGAAAAAGTAAGGCGAATATCCGACGCCTACAAACTAGGTTCTTTCGGCTAAGGGAGTAAACCCTAACAGAAAAACAGAAGCACAATAACACAGTCTTACGACACATGCTCCTACAATAATACTACTTATATAAATTAAAATGAAATAGCTTTAAAGGTGATAAATAAACCAACAAAAATTAAAATAATTACAATAATATCGATAAAAGATGAACACATACAGCTAAATAATAACTAACCTGGCAGTAGGGATAAAATGTATCTCCCGATTTGCCTGGCCAGTACGGGAGATTAGGCTTTTATTTTCCCCAACATGACAGCAAGAAAAAGGAAAGGCCGTAGCAACCAAGGCCATAATGGGAAACCGGATACGACACTAGCTCCCTCACCGCCTGGTATAAACACAAATAGAGGGAGCAAACACCGGCTAAATAAATGACCTGAACACGGCAAAATACTTCGATATGACCAAAAATTAAGTGGATCTAAAAGTTACAAGATAAAGAACTACTGACAGATGTACATAGGTACATATAATGTCTGAACATTATCAACAGAAGACAAATTAATTGAATTATAAGAGGAAATAAGTAAGATTAAATGGGACATACCTGGGTTAAGCGAAATAAGAAAACTTGGCGAGAACGTAATAAAATTGAAATCACAACATGTAGTATATGCACATGGGTCACGACAATAATCGTATAAATGGAGTAGGTTTTTTAATAAAAAAGAAGTGGTGAAACAAAATAGAAGAGTATGTTGGAAAATCTGACAGAATCGCATACATTATGATACAAAAATAAATGAGATACAGAAACTCAAAATCATACAAGTATATTCACCAACAGAAACTCACCACGATGAAGAAGTAGAAAACTTATATAACAAAATACAGGGTAGCTTAAACGAGGACAAATGTATATATACGACTATAATTGGAGACTTCAATGCTAAAATCAGGACCCGTTGCGATAAAAAAGAGACAACAATCGGAACCTATGGTACAGATTTCAAGAATGAAGAAGGAGAAGTGCTAACTAGCTTCCTCGAAATAAACAAACTCTACGCCATGAACACATTCTTTAAAAAGAGGGAAAACAGAAAGTGGACTTGGAGAAGCCAACCAATTTCTAGTATACCGTTAAAAACTACGACTTTTGTAGTAACGTAGAACTGCTACTGATACATATTTTTATAGATTTCGACACATTACTCATCAAGAGTAAACCAATAGTAACGCGAGTTGATGAATGAATAACTCCAACTGATTATTAAACTTTATCTTAAATTCCTCAAATAAAATCTAAAAATTTATTACGCATTAGTTCGCTAACTAAAAAAATTTTCTAGTTATCAAGGGACCATGTTTTCCCCAGTATTTACTGATGGTTCCGAGAGTTCAGGGGGAGTAGCTGCTTCCTTTTTCTCCCCATCCGGCAATTCCTCTCAATCCTTCAGGCTGCCGGTTTTTTGTTCCATCTCCTCCGCGAAACTTTATGCTATTCTTCGAGCAATTATATTTATTTTCACAACTCAATACTCCGATAGATACCTAATCATTTCGGACTCCAAAAGTGCTCTTCATGCTATATCCTACCGCTTTCCTTCATACTTCCTAGACATTATTGCTTTCCGTGTACGTTCTCCCATTCATAGTCTTTCCCTTTCCCATTCCATTTCTATCGACCTTCTTTGGGTTCCAAGTCATGTGAGTATTGATGGTAACGTGACGATGGATTCCTTGACTCGCTCAGCGTTACATTCTCCACATTTTGTTATTCCTGGACACAACATTATCCCTCTCAAAAAACAAAAAAAAATCATGTCATTTGCTCTTTCCCCGTCATCTTATTGTCCTTTGCACTCTAGCGACAGTACTTTCGTTTGTGATCCTGACCACGTGCTGTTTGAATGTTCCAATCTTTCCTCCGAACATAATATCCTGTACACTCAGCTATTAAAGCTGAATTTTCCTAATCCCTATAATGCTTCCTATATCTCAGCTTTACAGTCTTCAAAGGTGGTTCCTATTCTTGCCTCTTTTCTTCCATCGATCTCTGACCGGATTAAAATTTAATCTCTAACATAGTACAGTTGTCCTAGGTAGTTGCCCTCGGTTGGCCGAAACCAAAAAAAAAAAAAAAAAAGGTTAATGCACGAAAGTAAACTATTAAGGTTCCGCCTTAAGTGCTACCCTTTTTATTCTCTATATAAACGATATTGTTGACTGCATCAGGCCTCCAGTAAGTGCTCGTCTATATATAGATGATCTAAACATATCCGTGGCATCTAACATCCCTTCCTTGGCCCAGTCTATCCTGCAAAATGCAATTAATAGATTGCAGCAATGGTCAGGAAACAATGGACTGGATTTCTCCTCTCAGAAGTCTCAGTACGTTGTGTTCCATAGAGGTCGCCCTGTTCAGAATCCGCCATCACTACAACTGAACAATAGTACAATTCCTTATAAAACAACAGCAGCTTTCCTTAGCATCTTGATGGACGCTAACCTGACGTGGAAACCCTTTATATCTGATTTAAAAACTAAATCCCTTCAGTCTTTAAGGGTAATCAAGTTCTTGTCAAATCCCAAATTTAATGTTCAACCAAAGTTTCTCTTAAATATTTATAAAGCATTGGTCCTCAGCAAAATCAATTATGGGAGTCAAGTGTACTCGTCGGCGAGTGATTCCCTGTTAAAAACACTTGACCCAATTCATAACGCCGCTATTCGCATGATACTTGGCGCCCGTCGTACATCTCCAGCTAAAAGCCTATGTTCGTTAGCTGGTACATCACCTTTGTCTTACAACAGAAAGTTCTTCACTTATCGCAATATGCTTTCATGAGCTGCGGAAAATCATCGCGACTTAACTGCGGAGCCTGACTTTCCCAAGGATAACCTACCTGAAGTCAATGCAATCTTGTTGCAAAATAACATAAAGCCCAACTTAACACCCAGAACGGACTTTTCAAAATTACCCCCACCCTGGGCTTCTTTTCAGGTAGAAGCTATCACAACCCTCACTGATAACAATCACCCACCGGCACTGCGAGGGCACAGGGCGCTAAATATTATTAATAAATATACCACGTTCTCGAAGGCATACACTTATGGATCCAAAGCTAATGAGTCCAAGGCTGCCCCAGCTGCATGCGCTTTCGAAATAGACGGAATCGCAGAGGGCATACGGTTGAACAACGTTGTATCCATTGCGGAAGCCGAAATGTATGCTGTGTTGTTTTGTCTTCAGGCATACTTAGAAATGAGATCCCAACCGCTCGGAATCTTACTGCTGACTGATTCCTTGCAGTCCATACGTGCTTTGCAGTCAGATCACCCGGAATCACCAATGGTCCTAGAATTTCTGGCTATCTTATACCAACTGAGCCGAAGGGGATGCCGAGTTTTTTTTTTATGGGTCCCCAGTCATACCGGTGTTCCGGGGAATGCGCGGGTTGACCTGGTCGCTCGGTCATTCATGATGTGCCCAATGCCGTTATTTGCTTTTGGTCCATTATCTTTGAGAGGTTTCCTGTCAGATACGGTCTTCGCACAGTGGAGTCACGACTGGATGTCTCAGTCGACCTTCCTCAGGGAACTGAAGCCTACGACGGAGCCATGGTGGCCTCCAGTCGGAACAGAACGTAAAGTGTTTTCGGCAATCAATCGCCTGAGAACGGGACATACGTCCTTTTCCCACGACTATATCCTCAAACAAGCCCCAAAGCCAAGTACCTGCCCACTTTGTTCTATCGATGAATACCCGTCAGTTTCGCTTATCATGCTGAAATGCACACGTCTAAATGGATTACCGCGAGGCCAGATCACATCGATTGAAGACATCCTCTCAAATACCCCTACCGCTTTGAAAATCTTATGACTTTCGTTCAGGCTAGCGAGCTATGGAGTCTGTTTTAAACGTGGGTCCACTCACTGCGATAACCTAGGTAGAGTTACATACAGTGAGTGGTTTAGTACCCCTTCTTAAATAAAATAAAAAAAAAAATCCCCGTTCAATTTATTTTACAAAGTAAAAAATAAGTATCATATTATAATGTAAATTAGTGAGATAAAAAAATCAAAACTGAAGATCTTTCGATATAAATCTGTCAAAAGTTTTAATTAAAAGTAGTATACTTTCTCGTTAGTTGTGCATCGTGAAGAATGTAAAATGCCGAATAGATTACTACTTATTCTAACAGACAAAAACGACGGTTTATCTTTATACTGCCCGGAAAAACGAATTATTTTTGAAGGTTGTTAACCGATTAAAAATTACCGGTAATTACAATAATGCGCGTTGCGATGTTACCACAATATTCTGAGTAAGCACTCGTGTTTTACTAGGTAGAGAAACGTAATATTGGTTTTAACCGGTTGGTTTTCGGAATCACCAAACACACAATTACCACACCCAGTTAATCACCTCTAAATTCGTTATTTTTAACAAGTCGTGCTAAAAATAACTGACTCGAATATGCCGCTTATCACTAGTTCGTTGTTCACCGCTTTATTCGCCGACTACAACAGTAGAGAATAATTACGGTTGTTGCTCGCATGTAAATCTTATACGACATGGCTCATATTTATTCGAACACGACAATATTTACTTCGAAAATAAGATTAATTCTATCAATATTGATTTTTGTAACTGTTAGTGGATCAGAAGATATAAATCAAATTACCATTTCGCAAGGTTCAATATCCGGTGTTACATTGACTTCTAGAAATGGAAATAAATATTCAGCGTTTCACTCGATACCTTACGCTAAACCTCCCGTCGGAGAATTACGTTTCCGGGTATTATTTTAATACATTATTTACGCTTCTGTTTCATTAACAATTTAAAGTAACTGTTGTTGATGCTTATGTATGCAATATTATATAATATACATACTGAACTAGCTGTTGTTTCAAAATATATAAAAATGATATTGAATGCTATATGTAAATGAGGTCTGTATGACATTTTAACTATTACTTTTGCGATTATTATGTTTTTTTTTAAATTTGTGTTGTAACGGAAAATCAGGTAATATCTCCAAACATTTTTAACGGTACTAATGTTTTGATGTATAAAAAGTAAGGTAAATCTTTACATCAGTGCTCTCAGTTCGGGTCGGCTTCTTTAGTTCATATTAATAGGTACGTTGTTGCCACAGTTTGGTTCATTTCTAGTTTCATCGCTGTACCAATAACTATCGATAAATTTATATTTTACTGAAAATTAGATAAAAATGCAAATTAATGCTTTTTATGTTTTAAAATATTTTAAACTTAAACTAAGAAATCTAATAAGCACAAAAATTTCGTACTATTCCGAAATATACGTTTTTCAAAAGTATTGAAAAGCAATAATAACATCTTCAGTTTAAGTTTAAAATGTAAGGTACAATTTTTGAATAATTTGTGTAATTATTTACCATAGAAAGGTATTATAAATTTGTGATTAAATTATTTTACACGTCCCGTGAGATGTTCAATTTTCACATTAAGAATTTTAAGTTGTTAATTTAAAGACTTATTTTTTTTAATTTACAAAATTCTTCACTAATAAAAAAATGTTAATTTAAATTGAACTTTAATTATAAATTTTAAAATAATGCGCCTAGTCCGTTACAAGCCCGTTAAATCTATTCCACACCTACAATACGATTCACTACCGGCCTTTTGTTACAATTGTTTACTGGCCATTTGTAACCATCGCCCGTTCATTAACATCACAATCTTTTTTTTTTTTTGTTTATTCGCGTTTTTCTTTTTTTATTTCGATCTACTTTTCTATTTGGACCCATGTCCGATAAAACTGAATTGTACAACACGTCGTGTAAATTTTACGAGTTAACCAAATTTACGGAAGAAGAAACTATTCAATTTTATATTAGGCATCGCGTTCTCCTGTAATTCCGGTTAAATTCATTTTCATGGGATTTCCCTCGGTTACAAGTTTTCCTCCCTTCAATTTATTCGTATATTTTCCTTTACTTTTTAACAAAGTACAGTTTGTTACGATACTTCGGGTTTGCTTGGCGTATCAGAGTTTGTTAACGGCAACGGCAAATTTGGTTCATTTGAAATAACTACCCGCCTTATTTATTCTTCTTCTCTTACTTTAACGTTATTTTTAAAATTTTCTCATTATGTTACTTTTCTTTTTCGCGCCATTTTTTTCCTTATTTCTTAAATTTTCTCTTTTATCCGCGAAAGATTTATTTTCGCCGAAATTTTAGTCGGTTCATTTTTGCTCCTATTCAGGATCTTTTTAAAGTAAAAGTCGGAACGGGCAGCAACCTGAGCTAAAGCATCCGCCTTTTGTTACCCATCGAGTGCACCTTTATCAGCAAGAATTCACAGCAGATCAATGCGGATAAAGTGATAAAAGGAAAAATTGTAAAAGAGAGAACATATACGATGAATGATGAAATCAGAAGAAAGAGGGGAAGAGGTAAACTGGTAGCCTGAAAGGTACTCATGGGGTCAGATATTATCAGACAGTGGGAGAAGTTACGATTGGAGGAAATATAAATTATTGCACATAGGATAGCCATCAACTCGGCTGTAAATATAGAACAGAAAGGCGGAAGACGATCATCATCATCATCATCATCATCATGTTGCTTCTTCTGTTGTAGAAGATTGCGTGCAATAACTACTGGTCTATACTAAACGGCTTCTTGCTAGATCAATCATTTGTTGCAGCTTCAGATTTTTCTGTGCGCCTGTTGTCATCCATTCCAGTTTCCTGCGACCTCTTATCGGCTTTTTGTTGATTTTTCCTTGGATAGCCACCATCAGCAATCTATTTTCGCGGATTTTATGCGCTAAATATTTATGCTTTTGGTTATCGATGTCTTCTAGTAGTTGTGCTTTTGACGTATTCAGCCTTTTTAGTACTTCCGCGTTACTAATGTGATCTCTCCGTGATATGTTCAAAAGTCTACGATAGCCCCACATCTCAAAACTTTGTATTCTTTTCTTGCATTCTGCGCTTATTGTCCACGTTTCGAAGCAATATTTCAGGATCCATACATAGCATTTCATAATTATGATCCGCGTCTTTATATTCATATTTCTATTATCAAGCACCTTACGTAAATTGTTGAAAGCTGTTTTTGCCATGCCGATTCTGGTTTTTATTTCTTTAGTGTCCCTTCCATCGTTAGTGATCAGCGCTCCTAGATATCTAAATTCTTTCACATTCTCTATTTTCCCCCCATCAATTTTTATGTGAGCTTCCTTATGATCGTTTCTTGTAAATTTAATAATCTTTGTTTTTTCAGTGTTAATTTTCATTCCGTACTTACGTCCTGTTTCATTTATCTTGTCTATCATCTTCTGCATTTGGGGCTCTGATTCAGCGATGATCGCTTTATCATCAGCGTAACTTATTTCATTGAATCTTTGACCATTTATTTTTATTCCCATTTTCTCGATTTTCGCTTCATTTATGATTTCTTCTGCATAAGCATTGAAGAGTCTCGGCGATAAAGGGCATCCTTGTCTTACGCCTTTCATTATGTTACACTTGCTTATGGAGTACCTATTACCTAACTTTATATTTGCGCTCTGGTTCCATTATAAATTCTTTATCGTGCATAGGTCCTTATCATCGATATTATGTTTCCTCAAAATCTCTATTAATTTCTCATGATTTACGCGATAGGATTCGAAAAAATTAAAATCGGAGAGAATAAGAGAAGGCCCGACACCACCAGGCCACCTAGAGCCATCAGTGAAGACGAGTACATGAGAAGGAAAGAGGAAACTGAGAGTGCTGTGAAATTCCTGTTTAATAACCGCCTAGGGCACAGACCTGGAAGAATTAGAAAGAAAATATACTTTGGAAGGGTGTGAGAGATCAAAATAATTAAAGGGAAAATAAGGGAGATTATTACTGGAAATTATATGAGACGAAAAATAAATAAGACGACGAGATATAAAGGCTAAGTGGGAATTTTATTAGGAGCAAAACGCCATTTTGTGGCGATGGAAATGTAGGAAGAGATAAGTTGAGAGGAAATGCAAAGTACACTTTTAGAAAGAAAACGATAGCCCAAATAAGATTTTCAAATTGAAAAAGGAAATGTATTAGATTCAGCAAGCATTGCTAAAATAAGAGAAGATTTAATCGCACCGAGACATAGACGGAGATAGGATTCTGTATTCTATCCGATTTGGAAAGAAGAGATTTGGAAGTACACCCTCTTCACAATTTCGTTTTTCCCTGTCCTCCTCTTTCGATAGCTCCCTTCACAGTTCTATCGCTACTCCCATATGTAATGCAAACCATACCTTCTTTGAATGTTCCGCCCTTGCTTCTTTTTCTTTGTACTTCAAAATCATAGCACTGGGTCTTCCGGCTCTTTACATTTCTTGCTTTATCCTATCCCTCACATCACCAGCTATAATACCTACACTCCCATTTAGTACCCCAATTTGTGTGCTTATTACATAATACCAATCTATGGTCTTCGGTTCATACTTGTACATTAATCGATAATAGGACGATTAAATTATCTGGGGATAGAGATGACAGATTATTTTCAACTGCCATGTAATTGCTCGAGATGCTTTTTGTGATAAAAAAAGTCGATTAAGTCAGGTACTTTATTCATGTCTGTTAGCCAGTATGGTTATTGTATCGCATTTGTCCGAGTCAATAATCGGTTTTAAGCTTCGTTCTCTAGGAGTCAAACACGAGGCCCAGTAGGTATTTTTTGCGTTGAAATCATCCGTAATAATAAATCAGTTTCCCATTATTTTAATAAAATCTATAAATGTCTGCTGCTGTATGTTGTGCTTTGGTGGACAATAAACGGCTACTAATGAGATTGGTTTGTTTCTTAGTTTTATTGCGACACGTGTGGCCTACAAGTATATCTGTCAGATGTTTCTTCGACCCGGTGGGGAATGCATTCTCTAATGATGATGGTTGTTCCTGCATGAGCTTTGCTATTTGGATGAAGAGTCCTATAAATGACATAATTTTATATTTTCATGCAACTTTTGTCGGTGAACCGGGCTTCCGAGGTATGTATTTTGTCGATATTATTTACATTTAAGCAGTGTTCTAAGTCAAGTTGATGTTGTATTATTCCGTTTACATTCTACAAAGCAATTTTATCGGACACTTTCTGTGTATTGTTCATCAATTTTTATTGACAAGAGTTTCAATGAGAGTACTGAGTATATTACTGAACAATGCGTGCAGTTGACAAATCATTTCTTTAAACAATGATTTTATCTCAACAAGAAACGAATTTAAAATTTGCTCGATGTCACTTTAATATCAACACATTTATTACTTAGAGATACATACATATTATTTTGTCTATTGGTAATATTTCTTTTAAAGTCAGCTAACATTTTATAATAATTCGTTACTCCATAAACCATAACAGGTGGAGGTGTAGTAAATTTAATGATACTCACGTTTTCACTGATTTTGTCAGTCTCACTTTCACCTTTCGGAGCGAGATTAAAGAAGCGATTTCTAGTTATTATAAGTACTTATTTTGATCTAGAATCATTAAAGCTGCTCGGAGCGCTTGAGACACCCAGAGATCTTTTTCTTTTTTTGATTTGACTTCTTCTTACTTCCTGCCAACCGTGTTTGAAATTGATTTTTGTGCAGTAATAATCATTTATATTCATATAGTCATTTGAAATGTTTTATATATTTGGGCTATCCTTTTCAAGCGTCTCCCACTTACGTCCTCTTCTCTTATCCATTCGTATCTTTCCATTTCTAGGAACTGGCGTTTCGTACCTAGGAAAACTCCTATTCTATCTCTCATTTCTCTTCGGCTCAATTCGTTTTGTTCTTACATAATGTCCTTTGTCAATCTCCCTTATTTCATTTTTAATTTCGCCGATCTCTGCGATCTTCCAAATATGACTGTTTCTACGATCTCTGAGTTTCTTCCGCAGACCCTGATCAGACAGGAATTCCACGGTTTTTTCAATTCTCAATTTCCTTCGCATGTAACCGTGTTTACAGATGGCTCGAAAAGGCCAGATGGTGTCGGTGCCTCTTTTATTCTCCAGTTTTTGGCTTTCTAGAATCTTTTCGTTTGTATCCTTTCTGTTCTACATTCATAAACGTATTAATGACTATCCTACGTTCCATTATTTTCATCCTCTCCAATCACCTTTCCTCTAAATTCTTGATTATATCTGACTTCATGACCGCCCTTTAATTCATTCTCCCCTATCTGATCATTCCTGTGATTTTATCATACTCCGCATACGCTCATTTATCCACGTTCTTTCTTCCCTTCACTCCATTTAAATTGATTTGCTGTGAGTTACTAGTCATTCGGACATCTGCGGGAATGAAGCGACGGACTCGTTTGCTCGGGTTGCTGCCTCTTCTCACTTCTTCTTTTAAAAAAGTCCCATCGTTCAATCTCCTTCCGCTGTGCAAAGGTTTTCATCTCAGACTTTAGTATCGGATATATACATTTCCTCTTTTTCTAACAATTGTTCTTTTTATCTGTCTGTTCAACTTAATTATCCTGCCAATCGGTAATTCTCTTTGTTCCTTCACTTCGTCGCTCTGTTTTTGTCTCCGTTATTCGTCCGCGTTCTTAAACCATAGTCTATTATCTTCCTCCCGTTTTCGTTTTTTGTTGGTTGCCTCTCCATATTGCCCTATCCACTCAAACGAAGAGCATGTTTGCGATGCGGATCATGTGTTCATTAAGTGCTCATCTCTTTCTGCTGAATGTTCCGCTTTCTATTCCATTTTATTGACACTTAGTCTTCCTACTTCATATTGCGTCTCTTATGTCTTATCTTTTCCCTGTCCATAGATTGTTCCTATTATTTGTTTCTTTCTCCTAACAATATTTGACCGTATTAAGATATTATTGATTTCTTCCTATTCTAATTGTTTCTGGGTGAAGGTCCCAGTTGACAGGCCAAAAAAAAAAAAAAAAATTGAAATGTTTTTATCATTTCCTATATGTTGAGAGTTAATATTTATTTCGCTATTCTCGAACGATATATTAGGCGGAGATAATAACGGCGTATAAATAGGAGTGTGTTGATTTCTGTCTGCAACCACTTTTGTTAATTGTTTGTTGTTAGTATCATCAGGCTTCTGATTATTATTAGTATTACTGTTATTGTTGTAAACTGATACCACAACGAACTCACCGGCAGTGAAAAGTGCTATATTGTTGATAAATGAAGGCGGATCGCATGTCGTAATAGTATGTAATTGATCGGAAATTTTATCGTCAACTGTAACAGTGAATAACTTCTAAGCTAGAGGGGGCATACATCTATGTCGAGTGTATATCTCTCGCGAGGTATACTTGTTCTGCTCAACAGATAACAATATGCAAGTCAATAACGAAATCGAATTACGGCGAGCGAGCGCGGTAAGCACGACCACAAACTGAACACATGAAAATAGTAATTTTTAGGAACGAATGAGACATTAAAAATTATGAAATAAAATATTCTTTTTTTTTAAAACAAATACGGACTTCTATACTCTATTAATTAAATAAAAATAATTTTAAACATTCTGATTTGAAAAAAAGTAAGTGATGCACAAATGAAAAGTATTACGAGTATGTAATTCTTTTTAAACATTTCAGAAGTTTTCTACTTAGTATTAATAAAGGTAGCAATAGAAAAAAAAACAAACTATGATCTTTGAAATAAAAATCCGGATATCGTAGATTACGAATGAAACAGTTAAAAAAAACGACTTTAAGATTTACTTCAAAAATTTAAAAATGCAACGAAAAGTAAAAAATAATTCTTTCATAAAAGAGATAATATATATTATAAAGATATCATGATTAACAAAAAAAAGAAAACATTTTGTGGTTCGTACCAAATACAAATTACAACAATGTTTAGAAATATTTTAATGAGTACAATAACACAATCGCTCGTATTCTATAAGCGAAGAATTGGAAAATCAGGGATATTTATGCGGTTTTTAATTATTGTTGCAATTTGAATTTGGTGTATAGAGACTCATTACCGTTGTTCACGAATAATCATAATATAGATATAGGTTCGATTCCCGCTGCCGCACTTTGACACTTTCAAAAATGTCACTTGCGCTGAGTCAATACCTATGGTTGACGGGCCCAAAAATAAAATTAAACAAAAAAAAACAGTTTAAAATTTATGAGAAACTTTTATTCCACCGATTAAAATAATTTTTAACTCTATATTAATTATAATTTCACTTAATGCAATGGTAATCAAAAGCAACAATATTGAAATTAAAAAAATCTACTTTTACGCGTTCATGTCATATTGCGTTGGAAATGTATTTTTATCAACAGGGTATAATTCGGAATTAAATGCACGATTATATGAGACAAAATACTAGTATACGAAATTTTACGATCGGACTAACGACGAATGAAATTGTATACGGTTTTTCGAATATTTTTTTTTGTTTAATAACGTTTTATGTAATGATATTTAAACAGACGTATATTATTATCAAAAATAAAAGTTAAAAATGTAATGAAAAATTTTTTTCGTCAATACGATTTAATGTACAAATTGATTACCAAAAACCAATTGCTCTCCTACGACCCTATTTAACTCTTTTATCACATGTTGAGCATGCGTCTATGTAGTCTGATATTATTTATTTGCTTTTTCAAAGACGTTAAAGGTGATTAAATTTTTTTTTTGCACTTTTAGTTTTTTCAAAATTCCCAAGTTAGACATGAAATTACCAAACGCCCTTCCAACACTTAATAGTCTACCGGGACTTACGCATCAAATTTCAAGTTTGTATGCATTGTAATTCCAGAGATTTCATATTTTTAACTTCCCATTTTAGGGGGAGAAGGGGTGATCTTGGTTACATGAATTTGGGAAAACTTCATTCTTAATGTTCTTTTCAAAACCTTTTATAAATTATTACAAAATAACCAACTGTTTTCGAGTGATCGAATAGTGTTCTTATACAGAGTATGCTGCCCAGATGCTTAGTAAGAAATAATGGATTCGGCAACAATTTGTATGCCGGTAGATGCACCTTCGCCAATAAATATCAATAATTTAATTTTGTCAACGATCACCGAAAAGTAAATCCGATTGCGAGAAACTGGAACTATGTGGTCTAGGAATATAAAACCGGATAATGATCCTTAATGGGCGCTTTTTCGCCTTACACTCAGAGAATTGTTGGCCTTGAACCGATTGTTTGTGGAACATACTTAGCTCTCACACGAGTTCGTATTTCAAGATGTTCCCCGCTAATTATGTGCCTCCATTTTGTGATGAATTCCGCTCATCAATCTCGCACAGAAGATTATCACCAACTCTTTCATTTATTTTTTTTCGCTAATTTATACCAAATTTATCCTATCTAACCGTCTAGAACAAATGCTCTGGTGGAACGAAGAGTGTAAACAGGCTTTCAAACAAAGTACTGTCACATTCAAATCATTTCGTTCGCGGTCCTCAATGTCCAACTTTCTAGCTCACAAAGAAGCCAATGCGAGGGCTCGCGTTGTTCTTACAGCGGCTAAGAGAAATTCTTGGAAACAATTTTGTTCCGCTTTTTCTAAAGACACGCCCTTTTCGCAGATTTGGAAGATGGCTAAGGCTTTTACTTCTCCCCTTTCCAAGCGCCCGGTACATCCCTCTCCCGCACTGCAACATCTCCTTTCCTTTCTAGATTCTATCGCGCCCGCCTACGCTCCGTCTCTTGAGGAAATCTCGCTTCCTGTTCTTACACCCAACTCAGAGTCGCACTTCTTATCTCTTCCTGTTCTTACACCCAACTCAGAGTCGCACTTCTTATCTCTTCCTTTCCGTTATGATGAGCTACTATCTATCCTTAATAAATCCTCCAACTCCTCACCAGGTTTAGATGGTATATCGTTCCTTATACTTAAAAACCTCTCCACGCTTTCTTTGCATTTTCTTCTGAATATCTAACTCCTTCCTACTCTCCGGATCTACACCTAAATCCTGGAATGACTTTGTTATCATCCCTATACCTAAAAAAAATCAATCCACGTTCCGTCCTATTTCTTTAGCCTCCTGTCTTCGTAAACTGTTTGAAGGTATGGTGAACAATCGACTCGTCTGGTGGCTGGAACACAATTATCTAATTCCCTCCAATATGTTTGGCTTTCGCCCGGGGTTGGGCCCGGTCGACTGCATCAGTCTTTTCCTATCAGACGTCTACAAAGCTTTCATAGAAAGAAAATTTACTGTTGCTACATTTGTTGACGTCTCCTCTGCGTTTGATAATGTCCACCTTCCTACTCTATGCGCCAAGCTTCTTGGGCTTAACGTTCCATCTAATTTCATCTTTCTGATCCTAAACTTGTTCCAAAATAGATCCCTCTTCCTCTCTACTCCCTCCCGTGTCATTTCCAGATGCATCCACCGGGGACTTCCTCAGGGATCATGTCTTAGCCCTACTCTTTTCAATATCTATCTCCTTAATATTGCTTCCCTCCCTACGATTTCCTCCTCTCTCCTTTTCGCAGACGATATCCTCATCTACTCCAGTTGTAATGATGTGGCCGCCGCCAACGAAGAGATCCATAACTCTTTACCTATCCTTAGTATCTCCCTCGCCTCAATTCACCTCTCTCTCTCTCCTTCTAAGTCATCTTCTATGGTGTTCTCCCTCCGTCCCTACAATCAAGCTTTGGTAAATATTATTTCATCTAACATTCCGATTCCGCTCGTCAGCTCCTTCTGCTATCTTGGTGTTATTCTCAACAGCCGACTCACTTTCTATGAACACATCAACTATCTCTACAATTCATCCCTCAAAAGACTCAATCTCCTGAAAGCCCTATCGCCATCCAAATGGGGTGGTGACCCTTCCATTCTCCTAATCCTTTACAAAGCTATAATTCGTTCCAGAATCGATTACTGCTCCTTCATCTATGGAAACTCCTCTAAATCTCTCCTCACCAAACTGGACAAAGTTCAAAACTGCTGCCTTCGGTTGTGCATTGGAGCGCTAAAATCTTCTCCCATTCCTGCTATCCTCTCTGAATCTGCTATGCAACCACTGTTTATCCGCAGATCGCAGCTTGGTTATAATTTTCTAATTAAACGGCTTTCTGTGTCCTCATCTAATCTTATCTCTTCCTATCTTAGTATTAAAAACCAATAGCGTTTTGCTCCTCACAAAATCCCAATCCTCTCTCTCGTAGCAGCTCGAGTCTCTAATTTTTCGCCTTATGTCTTTTCTTATTCCAAGCTTTCTTACTTTTCTCATGGCTTTTCCAGCATTTGGCAGACTATTAATCTCCTCTCTCTCCCTCTCCAAACCAGCTCCACCGCACATTCTTCAATCCAAGCCGAATTCCTCCACATGCTGGACACATCTTTCCCTTCTCATCTAACATTCTTCACTGACGGTTCTAAAAACGAAAATGGGGTGGGCAGCGAGTTTACCTGCCTCACACTTAATCACTCTGAGTCCTTCAAGCTCCCTTCCTTCTGTTCTATCTTCACAGCGGAGTCTATCTCCATTTTACGCGCAGTCTCGTTCATTCCATCCATAAGAGAGATCATTAAATGTCTTATTGTCTCCGATTCCAAAAGTGTTCTTCAATCCATCTCTTCTCCTCCTTCTCATTCCTCCAATTGTATCATTCTTTTAATTCGTTTTCTTATATCCAAATTACTTTCATCCCGTTCCATTACTATTGACCTTCTGTGGGTTCCTAGTCACTCTGGCATCGAGGGCAACGAGTTAGCGGACTTTTTAGCCCGTTCGGCCGCCCGCGATGGTCCTTTATTCTGCAAAATTCCTACCTCGGACATCCTTCTTCTTTCCTCAGCTAATCATTCCCGACTATGGTCGGACATCTATCCTTTTCTATTTTCTAATCCCGCCTCTCATTATCTTCAAATTCAACCGGTTCCCTCTTCCCAGCCGTGGTTTCAATCCTATTCTTATCAACGCTCCGCGATCATTTCCTTAATCAGACTACGTATTAATCACTCACTTCTACCCTCTTCACGTTTTCGTTTTTCCCTGTCCCCTTCTCCCGATTGTCCCCTTCATAATTCCATCTCTCCTCTCATATGTGATGCAAACCACATCTTCTTTGAATGCCCTGCCCTTGATTCCGAGCGCTTTGTTTTGTACTCGAAAATCTTGGTATAATCCCCGTACTCCAATCTTTCCTAAGCTCTATTTCTAATCGTCTCTTTATTTAACCCCTTCCTTAATTTCTGTTGTTGTTGGGTCAATGCCGCTGGCGCGCCCAAAAAAAAAAAAAAAATAAATAAATAAATTTAATGGTGTGTTTTTTAAGAAATAACCTAAAAAGACAGTTGTAATTTTCGAGGATTATACATGGTAATGATAAAAAATTCATGTACCATTAAGTCAATTAAAACAAAAAAAAAGAGAAAAAAGAAATCTAAAATATATTTCTAATCAATGTGCATTCATTTAATTTAATACATTATTCACCGTCATTAACAAAAACTAACGAATTAGTCGATAAAATTAATTTTTTTTTCTTTTGCTACTTTAACAGACTCCTCAAGAACCAGAAACATGGAATGGCGTTCGAGATGGTTCCAAAAAACCGCCGCTCTGCATACAAAAAGATTATTTTGTTGGTTTAACCGAGCCAATTGTAGGACAAGAAGACTGTCTATACCTTAACGTATTTACCAGAAAGGTATGTATCGAAAAGAACGTATTTTAATTAGTTTTTTTTTTTTTTCACGCAGAATAAAAAATATTTTAACTGCATTTATTTATTATAACAAGGCTGAAAGTACTAGCTTATACAAATTGATAGAAGCATACTATATTGGATACAATCAAATAATGAAAGAATTAGGTACATTGTAAATCATTTTTGCTGATAATTAATCCCATGTTTTCTTTTTCAATGGATTTGTTAATGAGGACATTAGCCAAAGAAATGGGAAGAAGGAGAAAATAACTTGTATTCTTAGGCGTTTGAGGAATGAGGATAAAAATAATTCAAGGACAGGAATAACAGAAGCAGAAGGAAATGAGAGAATGTAAGAAACACTCTTGAGAGGAGTAGGAATACCGAGTTTTAATAGAAAAGACTAGAAGGACGCTTGTTCAGCAGAGAAGACCGTACACTCAAACAGAACATGATATCAAGGTCACAAAGAAAGTAATGAGAAGGGGGATGAAAAGGACAAAATGGAATAGAAGTGTATGAAAACCGTGAAAATGATGCGGGAAGAAGACTATAGTTAAAGCGAAAGTGACAAATATTAGAAATTGTAAAGTGTTTAAGAGAAGTCAAGTATCACGAAAACTATGGGCGAGAAGCAAGTGATGGCTGAATGGAAGATAAAAGGAAGCAGCATTAGGAAATGAAGAAGAATAAGAGTTGAGACATAGTTTGAAATAAGCGGCTGAGGAAAAAAGAACAATTTTATGAGCAGAAAAGGTGCCTAAAAAATTACCCTCAATGCCCAAATGACCAGGAATCCAGAGAAGAAGTGCGAGGGAAAATGTGAGGGAAAAGTTTTAAGAGCACACATGGAGTCGAAGATAATTATATATTCAGAAGAAGAACGATGGGGCGAAATATAAATTAGTGAACGGAGAATGGCCATTAACTCGGCCGTAAAGATAGTACAAAAGGAAGGGAGACGAAAATAATCGGAGAAATTAATGCTCGGAAGGATGGAAGAAGCTCCAACTCCATTAGGCCCTTCGAACCATCCGTAAAAATAGCTATATGGGAAGGAAAATGGGATTCGATATAACTATGGAATTCCTGTATAACTGTTGCATGGGAAGGGATTTGAAGGACAAAGGAAAGTAGAATACGTTGGGAGGATTGGAGAGATCTGCAAAATTGAAAGAAAAGTAAGGGAGAGCTTCTGCGTTTTGTTTTATATTTTGAATTTCACTATTAAAGGGTTATCTGTCGATTAGTTATGAATTAAGTAATTTTTGTTAAATTCCACATTACATATTCTTAACGGTTTCTTGAGGTTTTCCCATGTTGCATATTTTTTCACATAACGTATTTCTTCGATAATCCTTCCAAAATTCTTTACCTTTTCGCATTTTTAATTAAGAATCAGTTTAGGGAACATTTTCAACAAATGAAATAGTCGAATTAGCTGATACCTCATAGCCGCTGAGAAACGCAGGTTATTTTCTAATACGTTAACTTCGATTCACATAATTATCATTATTTTCGGCATTTTCATTTTTCGGGTTTTTTTGTTTTTTTTTCGCTTTCAGTACTTCCAATTGAATCATAAATTGTTATTTGACTTTGGATTCTCCTTTTTGAATTTTTCAAATGTTTCGTAATTAGATTTTTCGCGAAAAACAATACTGCCAGAATACTATTCATCTTCCATAGGACCCCATAATACATAGCTAGACTTTTTTTCCATCGTAAAGGTAAGAACCACAAGCAATACGACCTCAACCATATACATATTAAAAAATTAAAAACTAATCCAACCTTCCAATTAAGGATTCCTTCAGTGATAGTAATAGAATTATGAACACAATCCGCAGGAGCTTTGATAAGCTCTGTCCATAGAAAATTGGAAGCCGTTGTCGTATAACGCAGAATTTTCGCGATACAATTGATCATAATCGGAAGGGATAACTTGGTAATCGACATAGTCAAGTGTAGCTCATAGATTCTACCATTATTATTAAGAAAATTTGAAAATAATACTAGACAGCAAATGATTTTCTTAATGCGATTTTTGGCAAACAGGAATAACAAAACAACTAGTAAAGGTAGGGTGGCCCATAAAATCCTACCATCAGTGTTATTAACGTATTATACATCATTAAACGAGTATAAATGAATTATGCGTTCAGCAACGAATACCTTTATTACGTTACCGGAAAAGCGTCGTGGAACCATTTTCTTCTTTTTAATCTTCTTTTAGTATTACCTAGAAGTGTTTTCATATGTATTTTATTAATATACGAATTTAAATATGATTATAATTTTCCGAAGAACTTTTCATATTGTGTGATACGGACCTCTTTAATAAAGGAGATATTTAAATCACTGCCTAAGGGCGTACCTTAGGCAGTTGCTTTCAGGTGAGCTACGGATGCTTTAGCTATTTCATCGTTTGTTTTGGCCCAGCTCCCGACTGCGAACCTAATGTTACACTATTCTTGACATTGACGATTGATTTTTTTGGTGACTAACAGTGAGTTATCATATGTACTTAAAGAATCAAAGTACTGCCTAAAATTGTTGTTCTTTTAATTCCTCGTCTCTTCTTTTGGCTTATGATGAACTTGATAGTATGTAGTTTTCAGTGGTAAATAACGGTTCAGTGGCCATGTCGTTCTTGCTGCCCGCGTTAATTTTATAAATTTCCTAATTTCTGTAGGCCCTGCCAGGCACAGGTTGTTGTAAATAGAGTCACCTTCTCTCTTAGGTAGTCACTCGATCGTCGTATAGTGCTAGCCCCACTAATGGAGAAACGAAACAATAGCCACGTGAGTTCTGTACGTCCACGTCGTGCAGGGTGGTAATTTTCTATTTTGGGGAGCTTAGCGCTGATTAAGAAAGCTAAATCAGAATTCACGACACATCACTGATAGGAAAACAGAGGGAAATTTACTTTTCGAAAGTACTCTTACCAGTAAATTCCGTTAAACATTATACTGCATTTACAACAGCAGACTATCAGCAACTCGCTCGTGACATATGTGCCTTAGTCGAATTGATGTTTAAATGGATCTCCTCGACTAAGGGAGTAAGACCTGACAGAAAATCCGGTGGAAGGCAACGGTAAACCACCACTGTACACTTCTTTCTCGATATTATGACGTGTCAACAAAATTATTCAAATTCTGTACCCATGGAATGTACCCGAATAAGTATATTAGGCAATGGGCGGTTTCCTGTAGCAATAAAGGAGGACTCGTGTCTTCCCACGCCCATGTCGGCACATAATTCGACAGGTTAGGACAATTTCGTTGAAGAATCGAGAGGACAATCCCTGGTATGTCATCGAACAACAGGTTAAAGGGCATCAGTCGGAGTTACAAAAAACATCGTAATAAACTGAATAATAACAATGGTCATAAAAATCAGATAATATATAAGAATATCGATGTTACAATTTGGAATGTAAGATCTCTATATCAAATAGGAAAAATGGTGAGCGTGGCTCTTGAAGCAAAAAGACTACAAGTGGATATCTTAGTTATCAACGAAACACGCTGACCAGGATACAACAAAATCAGTGTGAACATTAAATATGACTTTATATACTCAGATAAACATAGACATGAATATGGTGTGAGTATTATGCTGAAGGAGTTCAGCGATTTAGTAAAAAAAAATACTAATGAAGTCAGATCGCATAATCTTAATACAAATAGAGACAAAACCAAAGACAATGAATTCAAAAAAAGTGTATGCATCTACAGCAGACAGCAGTGCAGAAGAAATATAAAAATTTTACTGTGACCTAGAAGAAGTATTAAAAAAAAAAATAAAATAATGATATTACATTTATACCGGGAGATCTTAATGACAAAGTAGAGAATAAAGATAGGGGAAAAAACTTATAGAGTTTTTGGAAAAATTTCAATTCATGGTATGCAACAAGTGGTTTCCGTAGCACATAAGAATATTATATACGTGGATAAGTCCAGATAATGAAACAAAAAATCAACTGGATTACATTTTAGTTAATAAAAGATTTATAAATACCGTAAAAAAATTTCCACACATATTCTAGTGCAGATTGTAACACAGATCACAGATCGTTGTGAGCTAGATGTAATTTAATTCTTAAAGAAAGAAACAGGTCTAAAAATATTAATAATAAAAAATGGAATACTGAACAACTGTCTACAGATCCAAGTAAGCTAAAAGAATTTCAAGAGGAACTGAAAAGGAAAATGGAAAAAATGGTTGAAGTAAAGAAAATGGGTGATATTGGCATTGAATGCTTATGGTGAGAATGAAAAAATTACGAGATAGATGTAGCTAATAAAAACTTAAAATCGGGTGAAACAATAAAGAACAGTGCATGGATTGCAAAGGAAATAATAGATATTATAAATGAAAGAAGGAAAATAAAAGATAGATTGAGCGATGAATGTAAAAACCTACATAAATTAATAATGAAGAAATGTAAACATGCAAAAATGGACAGTATAACGAAAAATGGAAAAAAGTTGAAGAACTACAAGAACGGAATTGTACCAGAGAATTGGATATGAAAATAAAATATGATGAAGATACACAAAAAAAGAAAACCGAGAAAAATAGGGGTAAAAAAATAAAAAGAATTGGATTTCATCGATAAAAAAGAAATCGAAAGGACCTGGATGGATATATAGCTGGTTTATATGAAAAAAGATAATGTTAAAATTAAGGCAACAGAAAATGCACCGTCTATCAATAAGTATGACTTACACAGAGCTATTTTTTTTTTTTTTCTTACCATGAGCCGTGTATAACTGCATAGGTCATTATGGCATACGGCAATTATCAAAATTTAAATGACTGGAGCGATTTGGTTTGTTCTAATGTATGCCAAGGTTTGAGCGATCATTGCAGGATCATTGGCGAGGATCTTTCGTAAAGAAAAATTTAGGTTATATGACGAGCGGGATGTTGCAAATTTAGTACATGTGGAAAGGATATGCTGTACTGAGGGATAACTCGGTCGGAAACAGAAAGGGCAGGTTGTGGGAGGTGAAGTCTTGCGGAACACGTAGTCGTGGTATAAAGATATATGCCCAATTCTTAAGCTATTAATTAATATAAAGTCGCGCCGGGACATATTCTCCGGTGGCCACCAAGGTTCCTTTGATGGTTTTATTGAGCTTAAAAAGGTGTTTTGAGAGGCCCAGTGTTGACCTCCATTCCTGCTTAGACTTATGTTGGAGTAGTCTCTTTATCGATGCTGGTTGAGCGAAATTTGGGCTCACCGGACAGTAAGTTGCTGCCCGTGCAGCCACGTCCACCCTCTCATTGCCAGGCACCCCAGTATGACCAGGAACCCATAAGTATGACACCTTGCAATTTTCTTTCATGGGATCAAATATGATCTGTTGGATTTGGCAAACCAGTGGGTCTTTCGGTTGTGAGCTGGATATAGAATAGAGAGATACTATTGAATCTGTAATTATGAGGACTTTCTGTGGGCGGAGATTAGCTAGGTAGATATGCTGTAAACAATACAAGATACCATATAACTCAGCGTCGAGTATTGTGCACCAATCACCCAGTCGAAATGATTGGACCGAACCAAACGCTTCAAAAGAACACGCTGCTGCCGCCTGGCGCCTTTGCGCCATCAGTATACACTGGCATATAGTCAATATACCTTTCGATAGTTGTGTTGTTTTTTCGAGTGTATCTTATAAGCTGTTTGTTTGAGCATAGGTAAGCAGGGATATATTTATGTCTACTTCTAGGTGATCCCATGGTGCTAAAAGATTAGCTGGGTGCATTATGGGAAATTTTATATTACTTTGACGTAAGAAAGCGAGGATTCTTGGTAATGGATCATTTGGGAAACACAAGGGAGGAGGATGGTTGGAAGGAGAGTGAGACTGGTTGCGTATATGATAAGTAAGGTCATCGAGTTGCGAATAGTAACTCCTGTGGAAGAGAAGAGGTGGGACACTAGACAAGGTACATATGCTAAGAGAAGGAGAAGTCCTGTGGACACCAAATATTGTTCTGAGGGCAGTATGATGAATGGGATCTAAAGAATTTAGGACGGTTTGTTTGGCAGATGCGTACACCTGGCACCTATAGTTGATTCGGGATAGGATTAAAGCTTTAAATATACTAAGAAATAATTTCGGACGGATATTGTATTTTTTATTGGATAAGTATTTTAAAATAGCCATGGACTTCAGACATCCTGTTCTCAAGTTAGCCACGTGAGAACGCCATGATAATTTTGAGTCAAATAGGAGACCAAGGAATTTGACATTTGGTTTAAAAGGAATTGGTGAGTTATAAAGATTTAAGGATATGCCTGGGGTAATTTGACGCCCTCTGAAGAAATCTAGGCACACAGTTTTGGAGGAGGAGAAGATCATGCCGTTGTCATCGGACCAGGACTGTATTTTAAGGATCGTTTGTTGGAGTATATTTTGGGCGTTAAGTGGAAGATTAGACGACAAAGATATGTTTAGGTCGTCGATGAACAACCAGGCTGAAACGGGCGGTTTAATGCAGTCTGTTATATCATTTATGTAGAATATAAACAAGGTTGCGCTTAAGGCAGAGCCTTGTGGAATTCCATTCTCTGATGGAAAGATTTGTGATATCGACGTACCGATTCTCACATTAAATGTCCGGTTGTACAAAAAAATTTATATGTAATTTCCTATATTACCGGTCATACCAACAGACATTAGCTTCTTTAATAATCCATCCCGCCATACTCGATCGAAAGCTTTTTCAAGATCGAAAAAAATGGCATATAAGTGTTGTTGATTTTGGAAGCTTGTTAATATTTACCTTTGAAGGCTTAGTAAATGATCGACTGCAGACCTTGCTGTACGCCCTCCGGCTTGGGCCGAGGAAAGGATATTATTTTTCTCTAGGATAAAGAGAAGGCTTCTGTTTACCATTTTTTCTAGTACTTTGGCAATTACACTTAAAAGGGATATAAGTCTATAATTCGCTGGGAGTATGGAACTTTTGTTTGGTTTTAGGATAGGAATTATTGTGGCTAACTTGCAACAGTCTGGGATATTACCTGTTGTCCATATTTGATTATAAATGTGGAGTAAAAAGGTTTTTGCATTTAGCGGAAGATACTTTAGCATAAATGAATGTATAGAATCGGGTCCGGTTGCACTATTGGAACTGTGGTATTTTAATTAGAAGTTAACTTCTGATACTGTAAAATTGCAATTATATAGATTTACAGAAATTAAATTAAAATTTATTGATGTCTGTCCTTGTATAGATTTTTTACTTAAAAATGTGGAGGAATAGAAACAGGAAGAAAACTCTGTATAGTAATGCTGAGCAAAAGAATTAGCAATATCTTGCGGGTTGGATATTACTGTGCCGTTGCTGATGAGTGATGCAGGAATGGGATTAGAATTAACACCGTTTATACTTTTTATTTTTGCCCATACATTGTGGTTAGAAGAGGATTCGGAAATGGATGTTATAAAGATACACCAGGATTCTTGCTTCTTTTTACGTATCAATACGTGCAGCAACTCGAAATTTTTTGAATGTGATGAGATCTGGCAAAGATTTTGTTGAATTGTATTTTCTTAATGATCTTTTACGTTGGCGGATAGCGACTGCTATTTCATTGCACCACCATGGGACTCTTCGGGGACGGCAGAAAGATTTAAGATTTAGGAATTGAAGCGTCAGCAGCCATAAATATAGCATTAGTAAGCGTGGTTATATTAGCTGTTATGTTTGATGAGGGTTGACTTGACATAATAATCTTTTCCGTATAAGACTTCCAGTCTGCTTTGTGGAATCTAGAACAAATATTTTGAGGAGAGTATTGGATAGGCGGGGGAGAAATAGACTGTATAATGATTGGGAAATGATCACTTATACAAGTGTCTTGGAGCACAGCGGAGCATAATTTTGGGAAAATGGATGGAGAAACAATTGCTAGGTCTATGGTTGAAAATGTATTGTGTGAATCGCTTGAAGTAAGTGTAGTCTGATGGTGGGAGGATTACTAGGTCATTATATAATATCAGTTTATTGATTATGGAGCCATGGTTATTTGTTGATGGTGCACCCCACAATGGGGAGTGCGCGTTGAAGTCTCCTAGCGGAATTACTGGAGCCGGGAACTAGGCTAGGAGAGTCTGTAGCTCCTTTAGGTTAATAAGGACATTTGGGGGGGGAGGTAGCAGTTACATATTGTTATAGGTGAAGAGGAAATGTGTTGCAGGTGTACGGATACTGCTGCCGACTGTAGTGATGTATTAACGTTGATGCGGTTTACTGGGACTGTCGTATGAACAAGGGTTGCTACGCCTCCACTAGCTCTACGACCTCCTTCGCTATCATGTCGGAAAATAACGTAGTATTTCATTGAAGGGTTGTTTGACTGTTTTAAGTGGGTCTCTTGTAGGCACACCACTAATGGGAGATGATACGAAATTAGCTGTCGCAATTCAGCAAAAACAGGCAAGAAAGGGAAAAGCGACGGGAATTGATCAAATTTCAATAGATTTAACTAAACACATTCCGGAAAAATACAGAACACTCCTGCTACATCTTTTCAATAAAATATATTACGAAGGTAGGCTCCCAGAAGATTTTTAAAAAATTAGTTTCATCCCAATACCAAAAAAGAATAATTCAAAAAACTGTTCAGAACACCGAACAATTACTCTAATGAGTCATGCGTTAAAACTTTTACTGGCAATCATAAACTACAGAGATAAAATCTTGAGTAAAACACAATTTGGTTTCATAGCGAATAGGGGAACTAAAGACTCCATAGTGATGATAAAAGTGATCATACAGAGAACTTTAAATATAAACAGAGATGTATTATTATGTTTCATCGATTATGAGAAAGCTATTGACAGAGTTGATTACTTGAAGCTAATCGGAATGTTCAAAAAATATGATGATATCGATAGTAGGAACATACAATTTATGAATTATTTATATTGGGATCAGAGAGCAAATATGAATATAGGAAGTGAATACGCCGAAGAATGCATTAAAAAAAGAGTTAGACAAAGACGCCCATTTTCTCCTAGGCTTTCCAATTTATGTGCGGAGGAAATAATGAAATCCTCGAAATTAAATGCATTGGGATTAATTAATAAATAACATTTTATATGCGGATGATAAAGTACTAATAGTCGAAACGGCCGGACAAATGCAAAGAATGCTAGATATCACAAATAAAGAAGGATAAAACTATAACATGAAAATAAATACAAATAAAACCAAAATAATGAAATGTTCCAGATCAAAAAGAGCAGAGATGTAAATACAAATAGAGGGACAACAACTAGAATGTGTTAAATAATATAAATATTTAGGTGTATTGATATCTGTTGACGGTCGTAAGGACAAAGGAATAAAATCTAGAATAGCAATGGACAGACAGGCTTTGGAAATTGGTTAAAAATAATAACAAATAAGGAAATGAATACAGATATGAAGAAACGAATGCTACAGTGCTATGCGTGGTCCGTAATGCAATATTCTGCTGAAACCTGGACAATAAGTGCAGATTGTAAAAGAAAAATTGACGTCGTTGAAATGTGGACAAACAGACTATCTTAAGAATCTCATGGACGGATTTAATAACAAACCGTCAGGTGATGAATAGGTGTAAAGTAGATAAGTTGCAAATATATGATGACGCAAAATTGGAGAAGAAAGCTAATTTAATCTGGTCATACAGAGGAAAATTAAAGTAAAAGCTCTCCAAGAGAAAGAAGGAGAATGGAATTAATGAATACAAACACAGGGATGATTAAAGACTTCTTCCTACTAACAAAATTAGCTAGATGCAGGAATTTATAATGTTTGTTACGTTTAACCTCTCGAATGGAAGATGCAAAAATAATGATGATGATGAATTTCTGCAGGGAAAAAATTATTCGCATTCATTTTATCATTTTCGTATATAATGGAATTAATATATGCGGTTTAATTTGGTATGGTTGTTAACCACTCTTTCGAGTTCCACTCTACATTTTAGTCTGATATTCAGGTTGATGTTATTTTCAATAAAAGGTGTAAGTTATTCGATTATGCAGTCCATGTTGGACAATGGGATTAATATCTAGCGTGGCTGTTACTGATGTGATGAGATGATAGATTACTTATAGCATAGCATAACTGGTAATACGTCTTTAATCGTTGGCATGTGAAGAACTCGTAAAGTATTTAATAATCTGTTCAAATGTTCTGACCATATGTAGAAGTCATGGGTGAAAGTATTGAAAGTGAATTAATGCGGATATTCCATACTTTTGAATTCCACGCTTGATTTTTCGCCGTGTAATCTGCTCCACAAATGAAATGGCTACCCGATTTCTTAAAAATCAAGTTAAATTCTACTTGCGGAATATAGAACTCGGAATGACAATAAATGGTTGCTAGTATTAGAGGATGGCTACGTGTAATTTTACATACATCGTTTATCGTTTAGTAAGCACATAATTTTTAGGAGACAAGCGCTCTGGGTGATTAGACATATATATTGTATATCCAGGTATTCTTGACCTGTTTCTTCAGATCAAATGTGTTTCGGAGATCAATGCGACATCTATAATATTCCGGTTAAGAAATATTTTCAACTCAGTTTTCTTCTGTATTATTCCATTTACAGTTCCACAACACACTCCCAACTGATTATTGAGTGATGAAATTGGTGTCGGTTAGCATCTATGGAAAAGTCGATTAGTGGATTAGTGACTTAAATTCAAAAAGAATGATGTTAACATCTGTGATGGATTATTTGTATTTTCGTTGTAGACTTCTGGCATACAGGCAGTACTTATTTTGCGGGGATGTGATCAGACTTTATCTCATATGTTGGCAATGTTTAGAGACTGCAAACCCTCTCCAGGTTGTTATGTTGAACTATAGTTGATTATTTCAGATTGATTTATAAGGTGTGACACCCATAGTTCCAGTATTAACCTCCTATTAATCCTCGCCTTTGTTTCTCTTCCTTTTTTCATTGTTCATCGTCGAAAATTTTCTCATTTTTTTCACTTTTTACTTTGTTTTATTTATTAGTTTTCCTGAAGTCTACTCCAGGTGCACTCTTCCTCATGAATTTTCCTCGACACATTTCTATCGGTCGCTATGTACCCTTTTCCTTTGCACTTTTGTGCTTCAGGTCTCCTTCCTTTGGGTCAATTTTATTTTCATGTTGGATAATCGTTCACTGTTGACAAATCCAAAAAAAGCGGGGGGAAAAGAAAGAAAAAAATTTAATCGCTGATGAAAATGTTACGTTTTTACATTACTACGTACAACTGTTGACATGCGGACTGATCCGAGTAATTCTTTGTCTATTAGAAACTGCATCAGTCAATAGTGGTCTCATATAAGTATGAGCATCGGCTAGTCTGATTGAGCCGTTACTAAAATAAACATTAAAAAGTATTCTTAAAGATTGACGGAATTTGAACATCTTATTTTTAAACTAATACCTAAATATTTCATTCGTATTATCAGTTAAAAATGTTTACCTAAAAATAGTGAAATAAAAAATATTTAAAAAAAAATAAATAAAATACCGATTCAAGACTTATTCCAAAAATTTAATAGAAATGTACTAAACAGTAAAAAATAAAGATAACATACATGTATTTTACAGTAAAATGTACCTTAAGGAGATATAAATATTCTTAAATACCTAACTGAAGGCTTAGTACATTAAAATTAAATTTCAATAATAATTGAAAACCACCTTAAATTTTTCCTGACATCCCCAATATTTCGCTTATAAACAACGAGTAATTGTGTAGTAACTTATTAAATTGTTTCTGAATATTATTGTAATTTGTATTTGGTGCCGACCTCAAAGTGTTTACTTTTTTTCATGAATCAGAATATCCCTCTTTTATCAAATAATTCTTTTTTACTTTTTAGTGCATTTTTATTAAATTTTTAGAGAAAATCTTAAAGTCGAATTTTTTTCTTAAACTATTTTATCTAAACTTAATGCTTGATTCGAATCGCAAAAAATCATTATGAAGAAGTACGATGAAATTTAAATGTAATAAATGTCATACTGTATAATTTTAGCTTAAAGCATCTGCGCCAGTTATAGTGTTTATCCATGGCGGAGGGTTTGCCGTTGGATATAGCGCTTTACATTCACCGGAATACTGGATGGATGGCGAAAAAATCGTGTTTGTTTCAATAAATTACAGACTAGGGTTATTAGGTAACATCCAATTTTAATCACTACTTTATGCGAAGAGCTAAGGTGAAATTCTTCATCTGCAAATTAATGAAAACATTTTTTAATGACAAATTATTTTATTAGGATTTTTAAGTTCCGGCGATAAGACAGTTCCTGGAAACAATGGATTGAAAGACCAAACAATGGCACTAAAGTGGATCCAAAAGAATATTGCCGCGTTCGGAGGAAATCCCAATAACGTGCTTATTATTGGCCATAGCGCCGGATCTGCTAGTGTACACCTACATATGTACTCGCCGTTAAGTCGAGGTAACCATTTCTCAAAAACTGTACCTACGTGCAAATTTAGCTGCAAAATTGTTCTTTTATACATTACTTCAGACTAGACCTGTACGATATTTTAAGCTATCAATATGTTTATTTCAATTTTGGTAGACTGTGCGAAAATGAATTCAAAAACAGTATTCCGCATTTTCTCAATCCATAAAAAATATTTTAATAAACCAATTGAATCGCTAAACGAGTGTAACATTTTTCTATTCTTTTCTTTTTTCTCCACTGTCATCAGCTAATTTTATTTATACATTATTATTTTGTACGGTTCATTTAAGTTTTAATTATTTATGCGCGTGTAGAACAGCAGAGATAGAACATTTTTCAGGATAATGGTGATTACAAATTATCTGAGTCATTATACGATGAGAGAGAACATTAATAGTACGAATATTAAATTAGTGCTCTATGTATACGTATATATTTTTCATATTACGTGTCGCATAAAAGTGTTATGCGAGCCGCAGGCCTGATGATATCGCCAAATTTACATTAATAAAAATATTTAGCGATGTAAATATGTTTGACTTGACTTTTTTCTGACTTTTTTTTTTTCTTAGGCCTATTCAACAAAGTTATCAGCTTGAGCGGTGTAGCAGCATCTTGGTGGGGACTCTATAGTGTTCGTATTACATCAGATTACTTTAGAGCGGTATCTGTGCTAAGCGGTTGCATTTGGTCAAATAATTCGGATATAGTGCAATGTTTAAAAACCGTTTCTGCCGACGAACTATTAAAGATTCAAATGAAGCTGTTTGTAAGGCTAATCTTTGATAAAGATAAACGTTTTTCGTTCAGTTCGTAATATTTATTTGCAATAATTAAATAACAAAAGTAAATATTCTAAAATGGAATACCGATTCCCTTACAAAATACACACGTTACTCTTACCCATCTGATAATCGGAATATTTTATCATATTCACGGCTCGATTACTGTCTCAGGGAATGTAAAGACATTTTTCTTGTAAAAGGTTTATTTTATAGGAATATACAAAATCCACAACAATAGCGGAACAGCTAAAACTAGGGAAGTTTGTAATTAAATAAAATTCTGTTAGAAGTGAGAAAGAATTTTATCAAAATTCGTACCCCTTCATTAATTACTATGATAATCGGAGAATTAACATAGAATGAAAAAATACTTACAATATAGAATCAATGATTATACAATACGCTACAGAATCTTCCACTGCTCACAACTAAAATAACTCTCCATTTGTATTCTACTCACCGACTCAATGAGAGCTGCCTTTCAGCGCTGACGAATACGGAAAACACCAACCCGATCATACTTAATATACAAGAGAAAATCCAAGATCTCAGAAACAGCAACAGATCAGCCAAGTTGATCTGGATCCCTAGCCACCAAGGTATTATTGGGAATGAAGAGGCTGACAAAGTGAAAAAAGAGGCAATTAACAACACAGAAATCAGCAACTCAATGGCCACCACAGCTTCTGAAATTAAAAAGTGCGTAAAGAGCTCAATGAGAAACCATTGGAATGACGTCTGGGAAGAGTGGGCAAGAAATAAATCCCCAAAAATATCGGAAGTTAGAGAATCTCCCCTAGAACCTAATCCAGTGGACTCGTTCTGCAGAAGAGACCAGGTTACGCTCTCAAGGTTGCGAATTGGGCATACCAAGCTAACCCACTCATTCCTAATTAGCAGAGAACCAAAAAATAGCTGCGACTTCTGTAATTTGGAACTATCTGTTAAGCACATACTAATTGAATGCCCAAGTCTCGTCGCCATCAGAAACAAAAGCCAGCTACCGAACAACCTCAAGGACTGTCTCAATTCAACCAGCGGATGCTACAAGACCTTAATGTTCCTCAAAGAAGCCAAGTTAATCAATGAAATTTGAAATTATATTGTATTAAATTGTGTCAGTAAATGTTAAACTGATTATTTATGGAATTGTTAATTGTGGTCGTCAATAACCTTGTAGTTGCAAGGCGACCTTAAATAAATAAATAAATAATAAATAAATAAATAAAAGCTCTTCACTCATATCCTATATCTTTTAAATCGGTTCCTGTAGTATTACCATTTTTCCGGCCGCTGCTGTAGACTGACTGTACCGATAAAGCACTTCCTATTGAATAAATTCGGTGAACAGCGAGATGAGATAAGAACATTTATTGTAACCCCTATACTTTCTCTACATCGGGCGCTTATTTTTACACTAAATCCTCTGATTTTCGGTTTCCCTTTATTCAATTTTTCTTTTTTTCTCCGGTATTTTTAATTTTTTGAGTACACAGTAAAATATCTGTGTGTACAGGAGAAAAATCTCGAGAAATAAATTAGCTGATATTTCAACGTTTCTAAAAAATACATTTTTCATAAATCCCCTTATGTACATATATAATAACGACTCAGTAAGTTTATACACATAATGTACGCAGTCCTATTAAGATTATTCAAAAACATCAAAAAAAATTGAATAAAACTTAATATTTCGAATAGTTTAATATATATTAATATGAAATCTGCTGAAAGACAAAGGATATTTTACCACCATCAGCTAACTCCCAGCCAGCTCTATTGCTAAATGCCAACAAATGAGAATTTTCGGGTTTAAAATGGATCGCGCAAAGTTCACTATTTAACCGAATTTCTGTAAACAGATAGGAATCAAAAAAATTTGGCAAACACCTTTAAGCCGAGAAAATCCTTAATGCAATTGGTGTTAAAGTATTTTAACAGTACTTCGAAAGCAGTGTTCGAGTTGTAGTGTCTCTGATGAAACCCTGATCGGAACTTATTTTTCTAATCAAAACATAACTGGAATAGTTTATTTATAAATCTTGAAAACTAACCCATTTCACATGACACTGTTAAACAGAATTAGCAGTTTTTACGGTGCAAAGATGTTTTAGCACGTAGTAGGCGAGAATTTGTTTATAATTTCGTGTGTTCTTTTATCGCACATAGTGTAATTACGCCGATAAATAAATTAGTTCGTACTCACGGTCGATTTTATCGCAAGTGATTAAATCAGCCGCGATCGGCTTGCTTATCAGCAAGCCGGTTTCTCTCACTTATCTACTAATACTATCAAAATGTCGGTTCTCCGTTCGCCGATACTTCGCCGCAAATCGCAGACCTCAAATTCCACCGTTAGCAGCAATTCTTCGACCGAATTAAATCCGCATTCGACGAAATCGGGCAACAGTCAAAATCAGCTAACATCAACCCATATAGACGCTATATCTGACGAGCAGCAACTAACAAGTAGCTACCAAATGGAGGAGACAACAAGTGAGAATATTCCATTATCTACTAACGCTAATTTTAACGATAACGTTATTCGTATTCGTCGAATAGATAATGAAAACAACAACTGGCAGTTGGTACAAAGAAAACGTACAGCACGTTTCTCACCGCCACACGCAAATGTATCCAAACGTCCACAATTCAACAATAAAAATAGATATGCCCCATTCTTATACACAAATTCCGAAGACGAAAACGATGAAAGTATAAATGTGCAAAATGAAAATAACAAGAAAGACACATTTCCCCAAAACAATAACGGAAATAATAATAATAGTAACAAAAATAATAGCAGCAAACAAAAAGTTGCAAACAAACCAGCGTCTATTCCGCCAATCTTAGTTAAGGATATAAAAAACTATTCAAAATTCGTTACGCTTTTAACTCAGGTTAATAACGTTAAATTTACGCTAAAATCGACAAATACCGGTGTAACGGTAAAGCCGAGCTCACCAACTTGTTACCGTACATTAACAAAAATCCTAGCAGAAAACAAATACAAATTTTATACGTTCCAGCTATCGGAAGACAAACCCTTTCGGGTAGTTCTTAAAAATTTACACCACACCACTGACGCCAGCGAAATCTCGCAAGCATTACAGAACTTAGGATTTTCCGTTCGTACAGTAACAAACGTAATAAGTAGAAGGACGAAGTCCCCCTTACCAATGTTTTTTATAGACCTGGAACAGTCTCCTAAAAACTCAGAAATATTTCAACTAAATCATCTCCTCTATACGGCTGTAACGATTGAGGAACCCAGAATAACTAGACAGTTAATCCAGTGTACACGGTGTCAAAATTTTGGTCATACAAAAACTTACTGTAATCTCCCACCTCGTTGTGTTAAATGTGGAGGCAAACACCTAACAGTTAACTGCAATAAAGCACCAGAAGAAAAACCAACTTGTCTATTTTGTCGCGGAGACCATCCGGCGAGCTATAAAGGATGTGAACACTATCAACAAGAATTCAACAAAAAATTCAGGCAAAATGCAAGACCTCAGTCTTTCGATATACACAGCACAAATGATTTTCCAGACACGTTTAAGCAGTCAACATCGCTCTCATACTCGAATGTTGCCAATATTAACTCACCACCTCCTCGGACTCCCCAAACCTCTGAACGACAGAGCAATGTACCACAGATGATTAATCAACAGCAACAAATTAACGACACACTAACATCATTTCTTACTGAGTTCCGCAATTTGTTAACGCCTCTAATATCAATGTTAACCAAGTTAATGGAAAAACTAATATGAATCTGAACAATATAAGCACCAATTCGCTAACAGTAGTGTTATGGAACGCAAACGGAATACAACAAAAGAAACATGAGCTCCTTCATTTTCTACAATCGAAACTTATCGACATCGTCCTACTAACAGAAACTCACATCATTCATCCGGCGAGTTTCAACCTACCTAATTACAAGTGCTACCACGGAACTCATCCCTCTGGCACAGCAATGGGAGGAGTTGCAGTACTTATTAAGCATAATATAGACCATTATTTACACTTCACCCGTCAAACAGACGCTTATCAAGCTGTGGCTGTTAAAATAAAAACCCTAAACGGCAGATTAGTTACAGTTTCAGCAGTCTATTGTCATCCTGGGCACTGCATACCGAACGAAGAGTTTACACAGCTATTTCTTCATCAAGACAGTAAATTCATATGCGGAGGGGATTTTAACGCGAAGCATCCTCACTGGGGTTCAAGGATAGAAAATAAACGAGGGAAGCAACTGTTTAATCTCAATAGGACACTCCGGCTAGAAGTAGTTACGCCAACAACTCCCACATATTGGCCGAAGCATACTAATCGATTACCTGATTTGTTAGACTTTTATTTTACTAAAAGACTTAGTAATATATACAAAACCTGCTCAACTATTACAGATCTCTCCTCCGACCATATACCAGTTCTACAAGTCCTTGATATATCACCAATTTACACAAATATTAACAATCAAAAACGAAATAAAGTTACCAACTGGAACCAATTTGAAGTTACACTGCAAAATCAAATTAACTTAAACATCAAACTAAAGACAGAACAAGACATCGACACCGCTGTAGATTATCTAACCAATACAATCCACGACTCCTATCAGAAGTCGACGAAACAGTTGAATATCCTGGCTAAAAACAACACTATACTTCCTATTGAGATACGCGAATTAATCAACAAAAGAAGAAAAGCACGCAGAAAATGGCAACGTAATAGATATCCGTCCGATTATCAAACGTATAGGCAATCTTGTAGGCTACTAAAACAGTCAATTAAGCAATATAATAACTCACGCTTCAGTCATTATTTGGCAACCCTAAATAAAACGGACTGCTCTATCTGGAGAGCTACAAAAGTTTTTAAAAAGAAGAGCGTTCTTCCATATCATATTAAAAAACCAGATGCTAGTTGGGCAAAGACTGACAAGGAAAAGGCTGAAACTTTCGCAGATCACCTCGAAACAGTGTTCCAACCCCATCAGCCAGAAGATCCACAACTATCTCAGAAAGTCTCAGAGTACAACAACGGAATAATCCACTATTGTTCTAACCGCAGACATATAACACCGAACAAGCTTTATGTGTGTGTTAAGAACTTGGAAAACAATAAGTCCCCTGGTGAAGATGGTATCACAAATTATATGTTGAAACATTTACCAAAAAAGGGATTACTATTGTTATTGTATATATACAACTCCATGCTTAGATTATCCTACTTTCCAGACAGATGGAAAAAGTCCGTAATTATCCTCATTCACAAAAACGGAAAACCAGTTACAGATGTTTCATCATACAGACCAATAAGTATGTTGGATACGTTTGGTAAAATTTTCGAAAAACTCATCAAGCCAGTCCTCTTCACCATGGCAAAGGAAGCGATTCCAAACCATCAATTTGGTTTTCGGCCGAAACACTCAGCTATTCATCAGTGTCACAGAATAGTGGATGCGATCGAATCGGTCTTCCAGCGTGGACTGTACTGCTCAGCTGTGTTTCTTGATGTTGTTAATGCATTCGACCGTGTATGGCACGATGGATTATTGTATAAAACCCGGAACAACTTTCCTATCGAAATTCATAAGCTATTGAGATCATATTTAACTAATAGGTCGTTTCAAGTAAAAATTAACAACTCTATCTCTAGCAAACGACGGATACGAGCCTCAGTACCCCAGGGTAGTGTCCTTGGGCCGCTTCTTTACAACATATACACCGCTGATATGCCCACCACGTTGTACACATTGCAAGCCACATTTGCGGATGACATAGCGATATTAGCTAGCCACAATGACCCACGCGAAGCCTCGAAGTACATTCAACATCATTTATCGATTCTTCAGCAGTGGACACTCAAATGGAGAATCGGAATCAACGAACGTAAATCCTCCCACATCACATTCACAACCAGACGTGAAGCATGTCCGCCAGTCAGGTTTAATAATAGTATTATACCGCAAGTTGATCACGTGAAATACCTTGGACTATATTTTGATAGACGCCTATCATGGAACCTACACGTAATCAACACAAGGAAAAAGTTAAGGTTAATACTTAAGCAGCTGTATCCTATAATAGGAAGAAAATCCAGTCTCAGTCTGTCAAATAAAATGTTATTATACAAAACTACAATAGCACCAGTATGGAAATACGGTTTAGAAATTTATGGTTCAGCCGCCAAAGCTCATATTGACAAAATCCAGTCGTTTCAATCCAAAATGTTGAGAATAATGACCAACGCACCGTACTATATTCGCAACAGTATTATCTATGACGATCTTAACATTCCTACAATTACGGCAGTATACTTACAACAGTACAATGAATTCCACCGCACATTTAGCCAGCATTCCAATCCGTTAATATCGCGAATGAAAGCAACGGTACTTCCTGACAATCCAGCCAGAAGACTCAAGAAAAAACAATGTCGTGACGCTATCAATTCTAACGTTAACAATTACCTATAGTTAAATTTACAAATAATTTAACAGAACAACGGTGTTTATTGTAACACGTTGTTGCTAAGTTCTGTTTTGTTAGTGTTAGCTATTGCGTTAATGACCTACCGTACAGGTCGGTACGCAAAAAAAAAAAAAAAAAAAAAAAAAATTCATTCGGCCGGCGATTGATAGGTAGATTTAACTATATTTGATGGCCACCAAGATCACCCAACTCTAATCCCAGTGGAAAAGTGTTGTGTACACTCCGAAAAAGTAATACGTTAGAAAAATTGGAGGAAAAAATAATGGATACAGCAAATATAGTTTGTAAGGAGTTATACAACACATACTTACCGAGTAAATTGCAAAAAAAATGTTTTCATTATTGTACTAAAGCTAGTTGAGTCATTTTGAAGGGTCCATTTCAACAGCCCCCTCCCCCCAAGGAAAAATTTATGATAAAATATAGTGTCGGATAATTGTGTATAATTTGTGTAAATTGTGTACCAAGGTCCCCGATTTTATGTACACTCCCATCCACAGCTATAATGAAAACAAATCTGGGGGGGCTGAAGAAATAGTGGCTTCTCGCAAGGTAAAATTACAAAAAAATACGGTCTCACATAATTGCGTACAACTTGCGTCAATTATGTATCAATATTAAAAAATTTATGCGAACTCCCCTTCGCCGTTATAATGAAAACAAATTTCCGGGCTAGCCCCCCCCCCCCAAATGAAATTAATGAAAAAATATGATACTGTGTAATTGCATATAATTTGTGTAAATTGCGTATCAGTATTACCGAAATTTTGTATACTCCCTTCCACTACTATCATAAAAACAAATATGACAGCCCCCCACCCTTGCACCAAGATGAAATCTACGAAAATAGTGCTGCCATATAATTGTATATAAATGTGTTCATTGTGTAGCAATATTTGTGTATATACTATCCTTTACATTATAATAAAAACAAATTTGGAAAAAGAGTAATTTAAGGGCTTCATAATGTATGCTTACATACAGGTAGTGTTAACGTAAGGCTCATATGTCAATACACTTCTTTTCAGTCGTATCGCTCGATTCCGAACATCGTGACTACCTATTTGTACATTCTAGTTGTACAGAATAGGCAGCGCTCATGGCAATTGTTATACGCAATGCGAGTGTACACGCGCAAGACTACACTCGGAACTGATAGTAATCGTTTGATTTATCGATATAAAAGTGCAGTCCCGTGTGGGTCTGCTGCGTACTGACCTAGCGCTCATATGATGTACGTGGTGGTTTTCCATTGCCTTCCACGTGATTATTAGTAGAGTATTTAATTTAATTCTTTGTAATAAGTTCTGTCGTCGCCAGGGATCGAACCCGTGACCTCCGTAATGAAAGTCAAGCGCTCTAGCAACTAGGCTATCGCGACGACTACGGGGCAATACTAAAGGCTATATTTACACCGTTTATCGCTGTAACAAAATAAGTTTCGTTTCTTATTCATCCATGAAATTACAGATTTTGAATTTTGTAGCGAACATAAAAACTGTGTAATATGAAAATGAATTTTAAACAAAATTTCATTATTCCGATTCATTGTTCTATTGTAATAATAAGAAATCCAATCAATTTTTGTTGCTACTTTCACAACATTTCACATCAATTCTCCAAATTGAAACATAAACCACGGATTAGATATAGATAACAATGTTTTCTTTGTTTTCTTTACTTAGTATATTAGTTTAATATCGACTAAATTATTCTTAAAATAATAATTGAATAAAATAAGCACGCAATAATTAAGTACTAATAATTTTAGACAAATCAATCAAGTTCGTTCATTTTAACCCATTCCACTTTTACGAGTCCATTGTGTGAATTGGAAATATAAACAAATAAGATAGTACCTTTCTAGACCAGAGTTGCCAAATAGTGTAACACAAGTTTTATGTTTAAACAATACTATTAGGCAACATCTTGTCAGTCTGAATTTTGGAATTAAAAATATTGTTTTAGTATTGTTACAGTTTTAAGAAATAATAAGTCGGAGTTAATCTTTTTATTTTTATTGTAGTTCGCGTTTTTATATTTCTTTTTTCTTATCATTTGTTGTCATTTCAGCGGGTTTATTTTTTATTTTTATTGTTATATATTACTTAAATTGCCTTTTCAGTGTAAACATTTAGGTTAAACTAATATCACATTACAATTTATAATATAATAGTATTTTTTAATGCAAAAATTTACCGTTGAAGTAAATAATCAGCTAATGGGAATTACGGGAGAATATGTGATTAGTTTTACATATAATTTTTGAGCTCTGTAAGCACAGGGCAATGAGGTTATTTTCTTCTAAATTCAGTCATAAATATCTTTTATTCGACCTGCCGTCACATTGCCCTATGTATAACTTTAAGTACGTAATCTTAAATTTGCACCTTTTTATTTTATTTCATTTTATGTGCACTAGTATTCTTCTTATTATCATATTGTTACACTATTTGCTGTTATAAATATTAATTTTTATTATTATTAGTTTTAATACTGTAAGTATCTAATTCGTTTCGATATGGGATAACAGAGCCAAATGTAGCAACTCATAATAGTTTAAACAGTTCACCAAACTTATATTTCCGTGTTTCTTTTCTTATTTTTATCTTTTATTTAATTTATTACATTGTGAAGTTTTGATGACGGCGGGTTGTGTATTCTGTGTTTATCGCTCGTCTTCTGAAAAATTGATTACTCTAAAATAATATTCCCACGGTTTTTAAAAATACCAGTAATAAATGTTAAAGTGAAATCGGACTCTTCATCAAAATTCCGTACCAGTCGGTGAGAACTGTTTTATTTTTTTCTCTTTTTTTCTTCTTCCGTTTTTTTTTTCTTCTTCTTCTTCTTTTCCATTTGCTTTCTCTTTTTCTTTTTTCCTTCTTTTTCTTCTTCTTCCTCTTCGTTTCTGTTTATCGCTGTACAGAGAGCACGACAAAATATTTTGTCAGTGTAGCCACATATAAAATGACAAATATCGAACGTTCGTACTGTAACTTATTATCGATCGTTATCATTTTTACGCGTGTCGATTAGTAACCTAGGTTCACATGGATCAGGAAATTGCTTCCTCTGCGCAATCACAAGCCGCTGGTATTACTATGCAGCAATACGAGCAATGGCAAGCTGAAACGAAACAGAGAGAACAGAAGTATGTACTGCAAATAGAACAGCTTCAAAAGCAGGTTACACTTCTGAATAAAAAGTTAGCAGACCAAGGAGGCATAAGCACGAGAACACGTTCGCAAAGTACTCCTAGTGTATTGGTAGGACAGCAAAATGCTCAAATACCACGTGAACTAACTAGCAATGGGGATGTTGTCGCCTCGGCAACAGTAAATCGGTTGAATGTACCCATATTCAATATACCACAACAAGAAGAAGAACCGAAACAAGATCAGCTTGAAGAAGCTCGAAAACACGCCCAAATGCAACAAGATCAATCACAGAATCAACAACAACATGTACAAGTTAAACCAAAAATGCCACCAAAAATTACAGTAACTGGCATCACTAACTTTTCAGACTTCAGTACTGATGTTACTCGTGCTTTAGACGAACATGCTGCTACGTTTAAAGCAGCTAGTAACGGAGACATTATCATTGCCCCACATACAGATAATGCCTTCCGAGCCCTAATAGCTGAGCTGAAAAAGAGCAACTTTCAGTATCACACATACAGTTTAAAATCAGAAAAGCCATATCGTGTGGTAATACGAGGTTTACATCACACAATTACTACTGATACAATAGAAGACGAACTAAGAAATCTAGGTCACGAACCAGTAAACATTGTTAATATAGAAAAAACAATAAAAATCCGCGATGAGAATAATGCCATAATTGAACGAAGGAAAAAATCGTATCCCTTGTTTTATGTAGATCTGAAAATATCAGATAATAATAAAGAGATTTATAATATTACACGTATCGCTTATAGTAAAGTAAAAGTAGAAGCACCACACAAGGATAACCAAATACCGCAGTGCAAACGGTGCCAGAAATGGAATCATACAAAACGTAACTGTAACAGGCCAGTTAAGTGTTTCAAATGCGCAGGAGAACATGAGTCTTCCACATGCAAACTGAAAGATCCTAAAAAATTTAAATGCGCTAACTGTGGTGCCAATCATAGTGCAAATTACCTAGGATGTCCTACTTACCGTGAAATAGATAGGATATTGAAAAAACCGAAAACGTCAGCGGTACAACGTATCCAACAACAGAAAAAAAAATCTGTAAAATTCGTGCAACCGCAAATATCTTATGCTTCTATAGCTGGAAGCAAACCAACACGGCAAAGTGTACAGTCGACAAGAACAACTACAAAATTGACACAGGGGAAGACTGAACATCGGAATATCTCAAGTCAAGGATGTCCTCCTGTAATTCAAGCATCTCCTTCCGCAGTGCCATATGATGAAATTATGCAAGCGCTTGCAAATTTAACCAAAGAAGTTCAGTCTATTTCTCACAGACTTAGTGCACTTGAACATAAACAGTCTGCATTGACAGTGTCGCACAATAAACGACGTTCCCGTCGTAATAAGCGCAATGACTGAATCATCTTTGCGTATAATAACATGGAATGCAAATGGACTCATGGAACGCTTAGCAGAATTAGAAACATTTCTGCACGACAGTAAAATAGATATAGCACTAATATCAGAGACACATTTCACCGACAGGAACTACCCTAGAATTCAAGGGTACACAATTTACCATACGCCACACCCAGATGGAGGTGCGCATGGAGGTGCAGCCGTTATTATTAAAAATAACATTAAACACTACAAACAGGCCGACTTTTGCGAAGAATTCGCACAAGCAACTACAGTCGCAGTTTGGCAGAATAGTACGATAACTAATGTGGTAGCTGTTTACTTTCCGCCCAAACATAACCTGAAGTATGATCAATACATCAACTTTTTGAAATATTTCGGCAATAGATACATCATCGGTGGTGATATGAATGCAAAAAATGAAGCATGGGGATCACGTCGCGTTTCAAGCAATAAAGGAAGTTCTGCTCACGTCAAGGGAAAGGAATTACTAAGGGCAATAAGAAGTTTGCAATGTAATATAGCCAGCTCAGGAAGACCTACATATTGGCCTACTGATAGGCGCAAAAAACCCGACCTCATCGATTTTTTTATAACAAGGGGCATTGCCAATAGTTATGTAGAAGCAGAAGGTATTATTGATCTCACATCTGATCATACTCCCGTTCTATTAACCATTAGTACAACTGTAATAAGGAAAAATAAAAAACATTTTCTGACAAATAAACATACAAACTGGGACACATTTCGAGAAGAATTGGATCGACGAATAAATCTAAAGATACGTCTAAAAACAAACAGTGAACTGGAGGAACAATTTGCATGTTTCATAGAAGCAATTCGCGAAGCAGCAAAAGTTTCTACTCCGGAACCAGTGGTTAATACTGCACAGGAAATCACACTTCCTTTAGAAGTACGTCGTAAAATTTCAGAAAGGAGAACAGCAAGACGCAAATGGCACAACTCGCGTGATCCACAAGATAAGAACACATTTAATCGAATCAGTCGGCAGCTCAATATGCTGATAAAAAATATAAAAAACAAAACGTTCGCAAATTACTTAGAGGGACTGAGTCCATTTGCTGATAAAGATTATTCTCTCTGGAAAGCGACCCGTCGAATTAAACGTCCTGTCAAGCATGTTCCTCCACTCCGAGATGAAGTTGGAAATTGGGCGAGACAAGATAACGAAAAAGCGGAACTATTTGCACATTACTTGACGCACGTGTTCCAGCCTCATGATATTGACTCTGATGTGGACATCACCATCACATATAACGAAAACAAACGATTAACTACATTTACACCGTATGAGATAGCCAGAGAAATCGATAAAAATATCAATTCAAAGAAAACTCCCGGAATCGATGAAATATCCCCAGAAGTTTTAAAAGAATTATCAAAAAAAGGTATTGTCATGTTGACCTGCCTCTTTAATGCATGTACGCGTCTCGAACACATTCCGTCTTGCTTCAAAACAGCGCAAATTATAATGCTTAAGAAACCGAATAAGCCAGATTCTGAAGTAACATCGTATAGACCTATATCACTTTTACCGGTGATATCCAAGTTATTTGAAAAATTACTGTTGAAGAGATTGTTACCGCTGATTGGAAAAGATCTGCCGATTCATCAGTTTGGATTTATTCGACAATTGACCAGGTTCACAGAGTTACGTCTGTCATAAATAAAGCGTTTGAAGACAAGAAATACTGTCCGACAGTTTTTTTGGATATTGCGCAAGCCTTCGACAAAGTGTGGCATGAAGGCCTTGTCTTTAAGCTGAGCAAAATATTACCTGGAAACCTGTGTAGATTGTTAGAATCGTACTTGGCTAATCGTCAGTTCAGAGTAGCGTATGAAAGTTCTACGTCGAACTTTTATAATATTACGGCTGGAGTTCCACAAGGTAGTGTCTTAGGACCTATGTTGTATCTTCTATACAGCCAAGACCTACCGACCGACAACAGTACAACGACAGCTATGTTTGCCGACGATACTGCTATTTTAGCCGTTAGCAGCAGCCACCTCGAGGCTACAAACAATTTACAAAATGCTTTGGATAATGTACAGAAGTGGGCGACGGACTGGAAAGTCAAACTGAATGAAGAGAAATCAGCATATGTTATGTTCACATACCGCCAAACAAAGACAAATTATCAAGTATATTTGGGGAATAAACCTGTACCACAGGTAAATTCTGCCAAGTATTTAGGTATGCACTTGGACAGGCGTCTTACGTGGAATGTGCACGTTAAAATGAAGTGCCAACAAATTAAGCACACAGCAAAACAATTACAGTGGTTGATAGGTCGGAGATCGCCACTGGATGTTCGATATAAATGCATTCTGTATCGGCAGATCATTATGCCGATATGGACATACGGAATACAGCTCTGGGGTTGTACCAGTAATTCAAATCGTGCAAAAATTCAGGCGAGGCAGAGCATCATTTTGCGAACAATAGTCGATGCATATCGCTATTCTCGTAATGATGATATCCATAGGGACCTACATATAACATCAGTCAATGATGTTATTAAGCAAATGGCCATTAAACATGGAAAACGGATTCATCGACATGTAAACGTAGAAATGATTCGACTTCTTAACACCAAAGAAGACGTAAGGCGCCTTAAACGACGCCATCCATCAGATTTAATTTAGTAATATATATATATATATATGTATGTATATATACATATACATTATAGGATATAAGATGTACGATTGTAATTATTATTTATTGTAAATATGTAATATGTTAGGAGCAGTGGTCAATGGACTGTTGCTTCCATACGGATTTGGCTTAGTTTAAGGCAACATTTATTAAAGTAGATACTTATTTAATTATAAATTAAGATTGTATCAATAAAATAATATAAAAAAAAAAAAAAAAAAAATTTAATTTATTTTTTTTATCTTATATTACATTATTTGTTAATTTATTTCATTTATAGTTTCTGCTATATCTCTATCCCATTATATTTATTTATTTTATATACAGCATTATGTATTTTGTTTTCTCATTCTTTTGAAGGATTTGTTAGAATTAAGGAGTATATTTCGTTATGTGTAATTATGTAAGTGTACGTGTGAATGTGAGAGTGTAGGCATAGTTTATTTTTCATTTTGTATATAATATTAAGTTTAATTAGCTCCAAATAAACTATAAACACGTGTTAAACATAATCTGCATAAATGGAAATGTGATCCACATTGCATGCAGAAGTTTAATTCATGTAAAATAAAAAAACCTCCTATTCCAACGTTCACGATCTGAAGTATATGTCACATTCTTATGGGTCCCTGGTCATGTTAGGGTTCCCGGCAATGAGCGGGTTGACTTGGCTGCTAAGGCAACTTTATCTAGCCCGATGCCGTTTAACGCTTTACTGCCTCGTTTGGGCGCATCAGTCTTTCTGATGCACTTTGCTGAGGAGTGGAGCAAACTATGGTCAGAACAAACAACCTGGCTCAGGTCCATAAAGCCGGACACCGACCCATGGTGGCCGCCGTTTCCCGTCACACGTAGGGATTTCTATTTTATTTTTATTTTTTTTTTTCTGGGGCACACTGCACTGTCACACAATCACGTCTTTGAAGGAGCTCCCCCTCCGGTCACTTGCCCTCTGTGCGGGTTCATGGCCTCACCAACTGTAGAGCATCTGCAGAAATGGTGCCGGCATACTTCCCATACTTCTAGTCATACCTCACCCCACCATCTGTTGTCGAACTACCCGGATTGTGTTCGGGCAGTGTTGAATTTTGCAGCATCGAACAGACTGCACCGCCTTCTGTAATCTCCAGTGAGTCTAGGTGCCGTAATAGCCCAGGCAGTTACACACGGCGCCTAGATTTATATTTGTAAATTTATTATTAAAAAAAAAAAAAAAAAAATCATGTAAACTAAGATGGATCCCGCTACTCGCGCAACCATTGCGCATATGCGGCCTCAAAAATAAATATAATAATATAGTTTTAGTGGTATATCTCTTAATACTGTAAAAAAATAAAAATAAAAAAGACTTTTTTTTTGTGTGTGTGTGTGTGGGCTCGCCAGCGGCATTGACTCAATAACAGGAAAAGCTAAGCTAAAAAACTAAATAGCTAGCCGATCCAAAATAAACGCAATAAAGGGCAGCAGTGCAGGATCACGGAATATGAAGGAAAGGAGAAGATAAAGGGGAAGCGTTAAGACAGGAAGTGAGAGTCAACAGGAAGAGAAGGAAAAATAGCTTCTTCAAAAGAGAGGACATAAACGGGAGCAATGAAATCCAAGAACGACTCCAGCTGGGGTTTGGAAGTGTGGGAGTGGCGGGGTGCCCAGAAAAGGGTGATCTAAACGCCTTAGCCATTTTCCAGATCTGGGAGAAAGGCGTATTTCTAGAGAAGAAGGAACAAAAAGACTTCCAAGAATTCTTCTCGGCGGAAGGCTTTGAAGATAGCAGAGCTTTTCTGGAACGCTGCTTTGCACTCTTTGTTCCACCAGAGTGAGGAGGTATAAGAAGAAGAACGACTACGCGTGCTGGAAATAGGAGGAGTAGATGCAGAGAGAGCAGAATCTATAGTTTGCATGAAAACAAAATTGTTCATAGGATTACTCCTCCTAAGTGAACGACTTGGCCTATTTTCTCATTTCATCCTCTCCTATATCAAATCCCCGTACTTCACTTACAACTTCTTAGAACTGTCTTTTTCTCCGAAACTATTTTCTCTTCTCTCTAACATTAAATCTCTTCCGCTTCCTGTAATACATAACGAATTTAGCCAAACTCTACACTCACCCTTTCCAGCTCACAGCACGGTTTTTACGGATGGCACAAAATCTCCTTCAGGTGTCGGTGCTGCTTTTATTCTTCCTGATTTCAACTATTCTGAGTCTTTTCAACTCCCTTCCTTTTCTTCTAACTTTTCATCGGAATCCATGGCTATTTTACGTACTATCCTTTTTACATCCTCAGCATCCAATTTATGGAAATTCGTCATATGCTCTGATCCGAAAAGTACTTTATTAGCCATCTCATCTCCCTTCCCTAAAACCTCGTCAAATCCTATTATTCTTTATATTCGTTCCTTAATTTATAATTTATTAACATCCCGTTCTATTCTAATTGACCTGCTCTGGCTTCCAGGTCACTGCGGCATCGTTGGTAACGATCTTGCCGATTCTTTGGCATGTCTAGCCGCAGTAAATGGCCGTTTCATAGACATTAACTTCCCAATGTCTCTCCCCACTATCTTATCGGTTTCACCATGACTTTTGGATTGATCTTTATCCGTCTCTTTTGTCTAATCCTGACTCCTTTTACCTTACTATGCAACCCTCTCCACCCACTTGTTCCTAGTTTAATAATTTTCCCTGCATCAGCCGCTCCGTTATTTTTTCCATAATTCGCTTCCGCTTTAATCGCAGTCTGCTTCCTGCCTCCCTCTTTTGTTTTAATATTGTTCAGTCTCCGTTGTGTTCCTTTCCATCTTTCTATCTTAAATTTCACCTCTGATGAAAATCACCTTCTATTCGAATGCTCTTCTATCTCCTCGGAACGCGCAGTCCTTTATTCTAATTTGCTTTGCCTTGACCTCCTGACCCTTTACAGTGCCCACTACATTCTTGCTCTTCCATCTGCTTCTGTTGTTTCCATATTGGCTAACTTCATTTCTTCTGTTTCTAATCGCTTCCTAATATAACTTACAAATCCCTACGTTTCATCGTTCTGTTAGTCCTTTGTGTTGGGTAAATGCCCTGTGTTGACGCGTCCAAGAGAAAAAAAAACATAAATAAGCATAATTTCTTTACTCACAAAAATTATAAATTCGTGATGGGTTTTAAAAATGTGTATGACTAATTCTATGCCCATGTTATCAACTTGAAAAGAATTTACTTCATATGCACATTGAAAAAACAAAAAAAGGTCAATAAAATTGTCTGCGTTTTTAGATTTTGTGTTTTTAACATACATCTCTGTATTAAAAAAAAAGATTAAATAGATTCAACATAAATAGTTTATTGTATTAATGATAAATCAATATTTGCTCCAAAAATTGAAAAGTTACATTAAATTAGTAACATTGATGTATCAGTATAGTTAATACAAAATTCATATTGGACTGTGTCTAAAATTTATTATTATATAGACTTGGAATACCGAACCTACAATAGTGTTTGGACCAACTACAGAGCCCGCTGAGGTGTCTAATGCTTTTCTTTATAAAAAACCACAAGCAGGAGAAGAATTAGATCCTCACAATATTCCATGGATTACCGGTGTAACATCCGCAGAGGGAATATTTAGAGCTGCGGGTAATATTTGCATCAACTATTTATTTTTATACTTCAGCATGTCTTGCTTCACTGTTAACTTCCTTTTTTGTTGTTTCTAAATGTATTCAATCTGTTGTTTTTTTTCCCTACCCTGGGCGCGCCAGCGGCCTTGACCCAACAACATGAAAAGTTAAGAGTTATAACTAAATAGCCAAGCGGTCAGAAATGGAAAAGACAAAGGACAGCAGCAATGGAATAACTGAAGGCAATGGGAAGGAAAGAATATAGGTATCGTTAAAGGGAGTAGGAAGACCCAAAACTAGAAGTTGGACGTAAAGAAAGGAGCGTTCGTTAGAGAGTGTAGAACATTCGAATAGGATGTGATTTGAGTCACAAACACAAGAAGGCTCAGAAGCGTGAAGCGTGCAGAAAGGAGAAGGGGACAAAGCGAATCGAAAGCGAGAAGATGGAAGTGGAGAATGATTGATTCTAAGCTTAATTAAGGAAACAACAGTGGAACGACGACAGGTAGGAATAGATTGAAACCAAGGCAGGAAACTAGGAACCGGTTGAATAAGACGGTACTGTGAAAAGCGATTTGAGAATAAAGATGGATACATGTCAGTCCAAAGTCTAGAATGATTAGAGCGTGACAGAGAAAGAATGTCTGAGGAAGGGAAAGAGTCGAGGAAAGGACCAATGCGGGCGGCTGAGCGAGCTAAAGAGTCAGCTACGTCATTGCCCTCAATATTGGAATGACTAGGGACCCATAGAAAGTCTATGAGAATGGATCGGAACGAGAACAAAAACGAGACAAGAGATCGAATAGAGAGGATGATACCGTCAGAATTATGAGAAGGAGGAGAGGAGATGGTTTGAAGAACGCCTTTGGAATCAGAAACAATCAGGAATTTGTGAACCCCACTCGTAGAGGGAATTGGATTGCACGAAGAATTTAGATCGACTCGGCTGAGAAGATAGAGCAGAAAGAAGGAAGTCTGAAAGACTCAGAGTGCAGGAACGTAGGAGACGTATACGCGCCACCCACGCCCCCATCACTCTTGGAGCCATCCGAGAAAATTAAGGCATGGGAAGGAAAAGCAGAGTTCAGCAGCTGAAGGAATTCGAAGTTGATTACATTGTGAGAGGAAGAATTAGCTCGGACTGGAAGAGAGGGGAAATTGATGGGGTGCCATATGCTATTAAAATCGAGAGAAAAGTAAGGAAGACTGTTATAAGAGGAAACGTAGGGAGAAAAATTGGAAACACGAGCAGCTATATGCGATAAAATCGGAATTCTATGAGGCGCCAAGCGCCAGTGATTTTTGATATGAAGATAGGAAGGAATAATATTGGATGACAAAATGGGGAGGCGTTTTATTAAAAATCGATAACCGAGGAGTGAACGACGAGTGGAAAGAGGTTGAGTGCAAGTTTCGGATAGAATCGCAGGAATAGGAGAAGATCTTAAAGCGCCAATGCATAAGCGAAGGCAGGAATTCTGAATTGCGTCAAGTTTCGAAAGGAGAGACTTGGAGGCATTGCCATAAATGAAGGAACAATAGTCGAGTTTGGACCGAATAATCGATTTATATAGAATTAATAGAATGCACGGGTCCCCACCCCATCTGAGCGGAGATAAAGATTTGAGGAGATTGAGTTTTTTGATCGAGGAATTATAGATATAATTAATATGTTCATGAAATGTAAGGCGACTATTTAAGAAAAGACCTAGATAACATATGGAATTAACAGTGGGAATAGGTGTACCAGATACGCTGATGTTTATAAAAGCACGATTAAAGGGGCGGAGAGCAAAAATTATACAGGAAGACTTGGAAGGGGAAAGAGAGAGGTGGAGAGTAGATAGAGCATTGCTAAGATGGGACAATGAATGATTTAACTCGTTGGTGGCGGAGGACAGATCATCTGAGGTGGAATAAACCAAAATGTCATCAGCAAAAAGGATAGAGAAAGAGGGAATAGAGAGCGAAGCAATATCGAAGGAGTAAATATTAAAAAGAGTGGGGCTAAGGCAGGAACCCTGGGGAAGCCCACGATAGACGCATCTGGAGGTGGAAAGAGAAGGAGAAGATAGGTAAAGAGTTCTATGTTGAAAGAGGTTGAGTATAAGAGTGATAAGAACCGGAGGAAGATTAAGAGAGAGGAGTTTGGAACCCAGAGAAGGAAGATGCACATTATCGAATGCAGAGCAGACATCGACAAAAGAAGCGACAGTAAATTTCTTTGATAGGAATGATTTATAGATATCCGCAAGGAAGGTACTGATGCAATCTACCGGGCCAAGCCCGGGGCGAAAACCGAACATATTAGAAGGAATTAGATTATTATGCTCAAGCCACCAAACGAGACGGTTATTTATTAAACCTTCAAAGAGTTTGCGCAGACATGAGGCTAGGGAGATAGGACGGAAGGAACACTGGTTTTTTTTAGGAATTGGAATGACGATGAAGTTGTTCCAAGACTCAGGAGTAAAACCAGAGAGTAATAAAGAGTTGAAGATATTCAGAAGGGAGAGTAGCGAGGAAGAAGAGAGTTTTTTAAGAATAGGGAAAGAAAGACCGTCCAGGCCAGGAGCAGAAAGAGAGGTTTTATTAAGGACGGACAAGAGTTCCTAGTAGCGGAAAGGAGACGTTAGGAAATGAGGTTCTGAGGAATTTGGGAGTGAAGGAATGTACGATTCCTCGAAAGTGGGGACATACGGAGGAGCAATAGAGTCCAAGAAAGAGTGAAGTTTAGGCAAAGAAGGATGGGAGAAGTGGGGACGCTCAGAAAGAGGAGATTTGAACGCGTTGGCCATTTTCCATATCTTAGAGAGAGGCGTATCTCTAGAGAAAGATGAACAAAATGATTTCCAAGAGTTCCTCTTGGCAGATTTTGAAATGTACCGAGCTTTTGCGTTAGCTTCTTTGTGAGCTAAAAAGTTGGATATTGAGGAACAAGAGCGAAAGGCTTTGAAGGTAGCGGTGCTTCTTTGGAAGGCAACTTTACACTCTTCATTCCACCAAAGAGAGGAGGCATAAGATGAAGAACGACCGCGCGAAAAGGAAGAAGGAGGGGAGGAAGCGGAAAGAGCAGAATATAGAGATTGAATGAAGAAGTTGTATTGGGATAACGGGTCGGGAAAATCCAGAATAAGGGGGAGTGAGGAATCCACCAAAGATCGGAATTTATTCCAATCTGTTTTGGAGAAAAGCCAGTGAGGAGCGTGCAAGGGCCTGAAAGGTCTAGAAGGAAGAGCGTTGTTGAGAGTTAGGAGAATGGGGACATGATCACTACCAAAAGTGCCGTCGAGAGTTCTTCAGGAGCTTACAAGACCAAGATTCGGAGATGAAAACGAGAGGTCGATTGCACTAGAAGAAGATGGATGTTTGAAGAAAGTAGGAGAACGATCGTTGTGGAGAAAAAGATTATGGTTTAGAATGAGATTTTCCAGAGTCACACCGTTAGGATTGCGCCCTGCGCAGCCCCACATAGGGGAGTGCGCATTCCAGTCTCCACCAATAATAAATGGATCAGATAGGGATGAAAGGAATGAGGGCAAAGGAAGACTAGAGAGGCTGGAGTTGGGGGGGATATACACGCAAGCAATATGTATAGGATTCGGGAGAAGATTTTCAAGAGAAATATGAATCATGTTAGGGTGGTTAGGAAGGGGCGGAGGAAGAAATGGGATATTGTGGGTGAGATAGGATAGATCGTGTCTAATTAAAATTGCAACACCACCATACCCATCCATACGATCAGATCGAACTAGAGAATAACCTTTGAAATCAAGAGACGAGGAGGATTTAAGCCAAGTTTCAGATAACAGCGCTATATGGATATTATAGAAGTCTAATAGACATTCTACACTTAGTTTATTAGCTCGTAAACTGCAGCAATTCCATTGAAGGATGTTTATGGCGCAAGACCGCGGCATTATATTTAAAAGGAGAAGAAGAGGAATTAAAAGAATGAGAAAAAGCAGCGGGAGAAGACAGAGCTGAAACTGAAATAAAAGAAAGGAAGGCAAGGGTAATAGGAAGGTTGTAATACATGAGAGGAGATCGCTTGTAGACGATCTTCCAACGTAAAGGAGAGGATGACAGTGGAAAAATAAGTAGAAGAGAGAAGACGTGTCCGAAGTTGGATACAGGAAAAATTGAAGGTACCTCACCATTAGCGGTACCATCAGCAATAAAAAATAAACGGGAGAAGTACCTGCACGAACTGGGTTGATGCCCAGTTTGTAGGCTTCCTTCCATAATGAGATAACTATGCAGCATAAAGAAAAGACGGAATAAAATTCGAACTGAGGAAAGTTTTGAGTTAATGATTCCTGAGCGAACAGTTATCCTTGGCGAAACGGACGCAAAAGAAAGAAGGAGAAATAAGGATAACAAATATAGAATGGGACTGCAGGAAGATGGTCAAAAGGGAGAAAAAAATGAAAGAGGATGAAAGAGATGATCTAGTTGAAATTAACGTGATTGGATAGAAAGGCTGACAGATTATCAAGGAATGAGGAGGAAGAGGATATGTTAAAAGAGGCAAGGAGTTCCATGATAGCTGCAGAGATATGGGAGACAACAAAAGAAGAAGAATCGTTTAGAGAGGAATTATGAGAAAGACTAGGAGGAACTGGTTAGGGACTGGAAGATATGGAGGGATTGGATTGGGGGGAGACGTCATGATTCAGTGTGCAACCATTAGATGGTAAACGAGAGTAAAGGGATGGAACGAAAGGAAATTGAGGAGAAGGCTTTGAGTAGGATTTGGGTTTGGAAGTTTTGTGGAAAGTGGGGGATTTAGGACGTGGAAGAGGGGGGAATTTAGAAGCTTTTGGGGAGATGTTTGAAGAGGAAATAGAAGAGAAGGCTGGAGAGGCGGAACTGGAGGATTTAACTTTAACGGCTTCGTGAAAAGAGATGTTCTCGAAAGCCATGATTCTTTTTATGTCCTTCTGTCGCTGCCATTCGGGACAGGCTCGATCGGAAGCGCTGTGACTACCTGTGCAGTTGCGACAAAAAGGAGGCTCTTGGAGATTCGTACAATCGGAGGAAGAATGCTTAGAGGAACAATGAGAACATGAAGGAAGAGAGCTGCGACAATGGCGTGCAATATGCCCGAAAATGAAGCAATTAGAGCATTGGGTGGGAGAACGGATACTTGGGGACACTGTAAAACGAAGTTTGTAAATGGATACAAACTCAGGGAGAGAGGATTTGGCAAATTTTAATTCGACACTTCTGGTGGGAACTTTGGTTCCATCGGAAGAACGAAGGATGCGACGAATAGATACTATAGGGATAGACGTAACAAGCCCTTCTTTAATTTCCTCAACAGAGAACGAAGGATGAACTCCAGAAGTAACACCAATTCTGTATAGAGTATTATGGGGAATGAAAGCTTTCAGCTCGTTAGAATTGAAGAAGGAGCGATTGTTTAGGAAGTCGTTGGCGGTGGAAATGGAGGGGAAGACAATAGAGATACGCCCTCTACCCTGAGGGGTAATGTCAGAGAAGGAGGTGGAAATTTTGCTGATGAGCCTGGCCAGCGCAAGCGGGTGGAAATTTCCAATGTTTTTGTTGTCAGAGGTGTTCTCAACGAAAACTTTGAATGGTCCTGGGTATTTGGACGAAAAAGTGTTTTCAAAAGTATCGGAGCTGTTGACATTGATCGGCAAATTAATAGTGTTGCTGTTATTATCGTTATTGTTACTATTATTATAACTGCTATTATTATTAATATTACCATTATCATTATTATTATTGTTATTGTCATTAATATTATTACTATTAATATTATTATTGGAGGTGGCGGGGGTGGTAATGATGTTATTTTTGTTATTTTTATTATTATTATTATTATTATTATTTTTAGTATTCTCGATAATAAAATTCTCGACAGCTGTATTAGCATAGTTAGAATTATTTGAAGTGGCGAGATTAGGTGAATCGGGTCGAGATAGCCGCAGATCCTTGCTTGGCAAAACCGCGGTCGGCGAGAGAGGGCCGGAAGGTTTGCGCTTGCCAACAGCGTCAACCTCCATCAAGTTTAGCAATACATTTGTTTTCGCTTTTAAATCTTTAGAGGAGGCCGCCGGGCGGCCCCCACTAGACGAGCTCATCGATCAACTGGCTTAAGAAAGAGAGGGGAAAATAAAAAGAAAGAAAAAAAAAGTATTCAATCTGTATTCTCTACCATTAAAAAAAAAAAAAGTATTATGTAGTATATTACAAAAAATGATAATCATTCGAGCGTAACCAAAACATCATTCAACCATACCAGACTTTTAAAATTGGTAAGGTGATAAAGATAGCAGCGTGAAAAAAATATCGACGCTAAAAATAATGTTATATACAGCTTAGTAGGAGCATTAAGCTAAATTTTTCATGTTTTGATAATGACAAAAATTTGTTTTACTATTTCACCAATATGTCTTAATGACCTTTATCGAGAGCGATCGTTTATGGTGTGCAACAAATTCATAAAAAGGGAAATTTTAATTTAAAAAAAAAGATTTCAATAAAAACAGATTATTATTCTTTTAAAAAAATAAATTAAATTAAGAGAATAGTTTTAAACTACATAGTAAATGACAATGCAGATAACTAGAAGAAAAGCAACTGTAAAAATGTCACTTTAATCGGAGGTGTAGTGAAAACAGCTTATTACGTCTTCCGGTTTGTACTGGAGACAAAAAATTATTCTGTTTGAGGAAGAAAAAATTGTCTTTCTCCAGAGTTTTTAAAAAGACACTTAGGAGGAATACGGGTCTGTAATTTTGTAGAAAACGAGGATTTTTGTTTTGTTTCAGGATGAGAGTAGAGCTGCTAACTTCCATGTCTCAGAAATAGAACCAGAAAATTAAATTTGATTATAAAGGAACATTTTAGCGTATGGTTATACGTATTTTAACATAAAAAAATGGATGGAACCAGGTCCAGGTGTCCCGTTCAGAGTGGAATGTTTCAGTTGATAATTTAGTTTAGGCACTGTGATTTGACAGTTATAAAGAACTGAGAACTTGTAGAAAATTGATTATTGGATGTTACTTGATAAAATATTTTTTTGCGAAAAAGAAATATGTTGAGGAATGACCTTATGAAAAATGATTTGCAGAAGTGTTTACGACTGCTAAGTGTGATTGATTCTTTTTGATTTACCGAGATAAAAGTAGAAATGCGGTTAATATCATTTAACGATTTACCCTCTTCACGTTTTCGTTTTTCCCTGTCCTCCTCTCCCGATTGTCCCCTTCATAGTTCCATCTCTCCTCCCGTATGTGATGCAAACTATATCTTCTTTGAATGCCCCGCCCTTAATTCTAAACGCTCTGTTTTATACTTTAAAATCTTAATACTGGGTCTTCCTGCTCCCTATAATTCTTCCTGTGTATTTTCCTTTCCATCTCCAAATATAATTCCTGTACTTCAATCTTTCCTATGCTCTATATCTAATTGTCACTCTATTTAACCCTTTCCACAGTTTCTATAGTTGTTGGGTCAAATTATTTTATATTAAAAAAACAAAAATAAAAGGAAAAAAAACGATTTAATCTTTCTTTTTTTTTTGAAAAATATGTATTCATTATTTTTTACATACAAAACTTTCGTCAAGCTAAAACGCTTGTCAACGAATTATCCTATTGAACACCTTACCATCTTAAATTAACTTATACATATACATAATCGTGTAATATTTACTAATCTTAATCTATCTTTTTACTTATCAATACTTAATAATCTATGTCTATCTTTTATATTCGATGTTTTTTTTTTCTTAATTTTTTTGTTGCGCCTTGTCATTTTATTTTATGTTTATTATTTTTTTTTATATTTTCTTCTTCCTGAAGCCATTCCTTTATTTTCCTTTTGCTTTCCCCTATTTTATCTTAGACCAAACATTATTATTGGCAGCAGTCGTAGGAATTAAAAACAAATTACCGTCAAAATTCCTACTTTTTGCGCTCGATGAGGTCTCATGCAGGTAATGACAGTTCTTAATCGCAGTAAAATCAGACACTAATCGTGTAGATTTAAAATTTCTCAAAACATGTTTCCGTTGACATAGTGACACTACTACTTCGAGATACCACAGTGGTACTTCCCCATTGCTGAGAAAAGTGTCAGATTTAGATATTGATGCTACCATGGCCACTAGAAATCACTTTGATAAAGATATTAACGTTCTTAGATACTGATTCCAATGGTTTATTTGGAACATTTACATAACTGGAAAGATTTTCCAATTCGCCTTATAAAATTAACAATATGGATTAAAAGGAGTTGATCTAATTGGAAAGAATGTAAGAGGACGGTTGATTATGGAACAGTGGTTACTCAAACATTGATCAAGCAAAACAAATGAGTTTAAAGTAGGAAAGATGGGTGGGGACGAATGCTAAATCAATTATGGAGAAATATTATACAACAAGCTAAGTTAGAGTAACCCAATAGAGGAATCAAAATCGGATCGTTATCTACGGCGAACTTACTGATCATAGCGTCGTGTAAATTTTCAAAACTGAGCTTGAAAGAAGCGAGTAAATATTAAAATCACCGAATAAGGTTAGTGGTGTACAAATCGGGTATGTGCTACATTAATTAGATAATATCTGGGCTCGTAAGGCAGTCAGTAGACAGATAGCAATTCACAAAATAATATGAGAAAACGTTTTTTGAGGGAAGTGTACAACAATTGCAACAATTTATAGGGATTAAAGATTGCTAATCTATAACCTGATTAGCAACCGTAACTTGACAAACTTATTGATCGGCTATGTGAAACATACCATTATTGATTGATGTTGCAGTAAGGAATAATTTTCTAAGAGCACATAAATTAAACTGCCAATATCTTCAGTGAATGCACCTAAAATACTCATTCAATCATATTAGCCTTCAACAATACCTATTAAAGTTATGAAATTGTGAAAAGGCAGTGAGTACTATTTATTAGTGTTGTTATTTTCAGCAGATTTTAAAAGTTCTACTGTTAAACCTTTTTGTTTTTTAACTTCAATTGGTAGAGCTTTGTATTATACAGTAGTCCTATTATTTTCAATAACTTTTGCTGCTGGGCACTCTTCGTTTTCTGCCTAAAAGTGATGAAACGAATACAGCTGTCCTTGTAAAGTTAGATTCCATATTATTCTCAGGTATATCAGACCATTAGGCGGGGCGTTTTGTTGTCATTTAGCTATATTCTGTATTGCTAGTAATGTTCTGTACAACTATAAAATACTGTTCTCTACGGTTGGCGCGATGGATGTATATTTTGTTGGTCCATTTAAATAAATATTCTATGTTCTTTGTCGTCATGGAAGATCAAGAAATAATGGCTAAGGATGAGAAGATTATTGCACATTTGACGTATGTCCGTCACCCCCAATTAACTATGCAGCTACATTCTGCATCATCGGGTTTATTATCATTATTATTCGCATGTCCGGTCCACTAAATACAATAGGTTGTCCAATATTTTATAAATTTTATCAAGTCGTTATCAACGTCGTCGTATAAGCTTCCAAATTCATATTTGCCGTTGACGGGACATGTAAATAGATGACCATAGTCTTGAACTTCACCGCAGTCACATCGATCGCTATCGGATATTCCCCACTTGTACAGATTATATTTTGTGCGCACAGTTCCACTTCTCAGTCTATTCAGGGTTCTGCAAAGACTGTAACTTAGATGATTCCCGCTAGGCAGTGCTTCCACCTTTTGTCTACCGTTTGCTTTTATGTTACATATACGAAGTCTTTCCTTTTCTGCAGTGCCTGTCAATTCTTCGACCTTTTGTAGAAAGCTGTTCCTGGATTTTAATCTTGTTTCAGCCAGTCCTTTATATTCATATAACGGGTGTTGGTTGTCGTTGGCTGCTTTAAACCTTTCATTTTTTGCAGCTACCTCTCGTCGAATTTCTGGAACTAAGTTCGTAAAGTTTTGATAGAGGAGTTAGTCTCAGACATCCAGTTATCAGCCTACATGTTTCGTTTAGGGCCACATCGATCTTTTATCGGGTTTTACTTGAAAGGAAGAAATTTTTAAGGCTGCAAGGCCGTTTCCAAGATCTTCCTTACTATTGAGGTTGTGTTTAATATGGCGATCTTCCGTAGCTGAATATAAATGCCAGCTTTCAACTGCAATTTCTTTATGGACTCTGCTAGGTTATTAGGTATTACTCCTGTTGTTGGTCGGATAATGGGTACGAACTAAGAACGATAGAATCAACAAAGGTTATTAAGCTGTGCACAGGAACGTTAAAATTAGGAGGACGTTCACAAGATAGGAATTTAAAAGCGCTAGCCATTCTCCAAAATATAAGGATGAAAAAAATTCTAGAGAAGGAAGAAGAAAAAGTCTTCCAAAAGGACTTCTTCAAAGCTTTAAGTAGAGCTAACTCGGTTGTGAACCAGAACATTTTTGGTCGTCGAATTGGAACGATAGGTTCTGAAGGCGACGCGACAATGGTCAATTGGGGTGTCACACTCTTCATTTTATCACAGAGGTGAGGCTGTACAGCGATAAATTAATGATGGAGGACAATGAGAAGGAGAAGATAAAGAAAGAGCAGACGTCATCCATATAAAAATAAAGCAGGGGACAGTATCAGTGGTGCAGATTGAACATGACAAGGGTGTTTTTTTGTTCTAGGAATTAATCGTGAGAAAGCCAGTGTGACCAATTCACAAGCGATTCAGCACACAACATCACTTCTTGACATGTCCATACGAGCCAATATGAGGTTAAATCTTTCTTAACTAAGCTAAAAAACGTTCCAGAGGAAGACCATTTGTCGTCCGACTGATTTGTGACCGACTGTTGCAATGATTTTTATTGTAATGCTTTAATAGGTTTTTTTAATACAAATGCAACGTAATTTTTAAATAAATTTTCATTTATATGTCAAACTTTAGTATATATATATAAACATAAATACAGAAGTTGTAGTTATGGTATACTTATTACATACATAAATTTTGTGTTTCTTTTATACTGAAGCGTGTAAATAAATATATATACAGATTATTTAAAAAATAGGTATCATCATCATCATCATCATATTCGTTAGCTCGGTCCGAGCGTCGTGAAATTGTATATGGCAAGTCCTTTCAGTCTTGTCCACCATACGAGTTAATTGTTTTATCCTATTGGTATATCTGGTTTCTGCCCTTCCTCGCAATTTTTTACCTTCTACCATCCCTTCAAGAATTAATTTTTCCATTCCGTTCCACCGTATTACGTGTCCGAAGTATTTTGCTATGCGCTGTACTACTATGTCCCGTAGGCGTACGTCCAATTCGATATCGTTCAATATAGAAAGGTTAGTTCGTTTTTCTGTCCACGAAACCCGTAACATATAATAAACTGTAATTAAAGAATATTTTTATACATTTAAAGTTACTCATTTTCACATATTTATATTCCTTCGTTTTTATTGTAGTTTATTCAAGTTGTGTACATGCAATAATTAGATACAAAACTTTGTTGTACTATTTATAAATAAATACATTTCATAATAATACATCATCATCATTTGGTCGAAAACCCCAAAGGGGTGTCGTGATCATGGCGACGCTGAGTTAATTATTTTTCGCCATTGCTCGCGATTCTCTGCTTTGACACAGGACATCTGTAAGCTCAGACCCGTTACATCCTGTATCGGATTGGTCCATCGCACTGGTGGTCAATCTCTGGATCTCTTGCCTTCCATTTTCGCCCGTATCAACCAGCGCTCCATTCTATTTTTTCTGCGCATAAGATGTCCAAAAAATTTCATCTTACGGGTGAGTACAACACTGGATAATCGTTGTGCAGCCCCGATTTCTTCTATTACGGATGTGTATTAGTTCGTTTTGCCGTCCAGGGTATTTTAAGAACCCTTCGCCAACACCACATCTGGAAACTATCTACTCGTCTTATAGTTGCCTTTTTCAGTGTTCAAGTTTCTGCTGCGTACAGTAAAATCGAGAAAATCAGTGTGTTAACCAACTTCACTTTTGTATTTTTCGTTACAGAACCATCTTTCCATATCTTATTCAGTCTGGACATAGCGCCACGGGCAATTTGTATACGACGTTTCACTTCCTCTTCTGAGCTACCATTACTTTCTATCAGAGATCCGAGATATACGAAGCTGTCTACCGTTTCATACCCGGAAACCACTCTCCCATTTAATGGTATTGTGTTCCCTCTGTCTATTACCACAACTTTTGTCTTGGTTTGGTTTATGCTCAAGCCATATGAAATGCTAATATCCACTAGCTTCTTCAGTAGTTCTTCCATTTACTTCATGTTGGCAGCGACTAGCGTCGTGTCATCTACATAACGCAGATCTGAGATTTTTCTTCCTCCCATTAATACACCGCCCGTCCATTGCTCGATAACAATCCTCATGACGTGTTCGGAATATAGATTAAATAAAATGGGCGATAAAATGCATCCTTGTTGGACTCCCTTCTTTGTTTTTGTAACTCTCCCTCGAAATTTTAGTTAGATGTGACCCCGAGGAAAATGTTTCTTGAAAATTGTTAAAATTTTATGCTTTACAAATTTAAAATTTTGTAATACTAAATTAAATAAAATAAATTTATCATTCCGAAACTAGACTTTTAGATATAATTGACATAATTTTAGTAAAACTGCCGCTTAAAAATAATTCCTCGTGGAAACCAATAAATATGCCGAAATTGTTGTTAATTTATTTCAGATTATAAGTAAACTAAAAAAAAATAACCAATGGAAACGGAACTTTCTATATAATGACATTATAGGTTCTTTAAAAAAATTTTAAAAGTATTAAACTTTACATAAATATTGATAAACTTTATGTTGTAGTTATAAAAAATATTTATTTATTCTATTTATTGTATAAATGTTTGTTCTCATAAGGTTATTTGAAGAATGGTGGTACCGAGTTAAAAGAACTGAACGAAAATTATAAACGATTACTTCCAATTCAGCTATATTATGGATTTTCCGCCGATCGCTATGATACTTCCTTGAATATAACGAAATATTTAAAAGATGTTTATTTTCAAGATCGAAATATTAGCCTAGAAACAATTAAAGAATTGATTGAAGTATGTAAAAATACTTTAATTGGCAATACGTATGCTTGGAATTTTGATATATCAATATCATTGAACTTAACAGGACATTAATTTTGAGGGAAATTTTGTAATAATCAGAATTCAGCTTCTCGTATTCTATCGCTCCAAGTATACAGTTACTTGTTTTACTACATGTAGCGATCATGGTAACAGGATTTCGGGTCTTAGGGGAGTAATTTTTTATGCACTTCTTCAATATGAAACGAAACTAAAACAAAAGTATTACCCAAATTTTATAAATTTTTTATTGAAAAATGGACTGTTGAAATTATGTAAATACGGCATTGGGCGAAATAAAAATTTTATTTTATATGCTTTTAATGTTTACATTATTTCAATGGCCCGTATTTGCCACACATACGGTTAATAGGAAACAAATAAAATAATCGTATGGCGTTACATACTTAGGCAAACCCAGTTTCTTTTGCCCTTACACAATTTCCATTAACAATTTCCACTATTTCTCTTTCAATTTTGCCATACTCTGTCATCCTCCATTCCGTAGTAAGTAGTCTATATATGGGCGTTATGGCCGGTCTGACGTTACAACCCCCGAACCGTGCGCAGAGTGAAGAAACTAAAGAAAGTATTTTATTCGGAAGGCAATAAGTAATCCAGTTTTTTGTTCAGACGTTGAAAATTCACCCAAGTTTGTCCCAAAATTCGCCCGTGGTTCCACAAAATTCCCCTTTCCGTTTCGGCGCATTTCCCATAATCCGAATCGTTTAAAAATTAACCGAAAAATTAAATTTAAAGTCCGAAACTTCTGAAATATATCAGTGATTTTTTATATTTATATCGAACTATAATTTATTTCAGATTCATTGATATATTTCTGCGTTAAGGGTTTGTACTGAATTTTGAGATGATCGATTGTTCAACGGTCGTGTTTATTGCGTTCGTGAATGTAATTTGTGAGTAGTTTTTCGCGCGGTGGTAATTACTGCTTCCGAGTCGTTGTTATCTTATCTTATCTTGTCGCTCGGCCGAACAGAAACATACAGACGGCTGCTGATAACGCAGGTGAGATCTTTCTTTTATAGGCTGGCTCCGCCAGTCTGTTATTATTTAACCGGCTTATTATTTCAAAACTATGAATAAAGGTACGAATGTAAATCGCCCGTCTATTCCGGCAAGTAGTTCGGGTAATACTGCCGTTGCCTCTCTTCGTTTACAAAAATCATCGTCAGGGTACGTTATTAAACGACAACTATCTACTCCTACAACTAGTGACAGTGACGGTTGGTCCACGCCTAAACGTACAGCGCCAGCGAAGAAGGCTGGGACCGACAAGCTCGCCAACAACGTGTCTGCTCACGATAAAAAACCAGTTAAAGTCAATATATTTGAATTCCTTGCGAACGAGGACGCAGACCTAAATAAAATGCAAACCAACACACCTTCTCCAAGTAATAACGAAACGAATGTAGCAAACGGAGACAGTAATTCAACTAATGTTGAATTGGGTATTAATAAAACTAAACTCCCTCCGCCGATAATGGTTAAAAACATACAAAAATTCACTGAATTTAGACAATTTTTGCTAACCTTGAAAGATATACAATTTTCTTTAAAATCTACCATATCAGGCGTAACTATAAGGACTCAAAACGCGCTAAGTTACCGCGCAGTTGTTAAAGCCCTGAAGGAAAAAAATTATCTTTACTATACGTATTCACTTGCGGAGGAGAAACCTTTTAGGGTGGTCTTAAAAAACCTCCACTCCTCTACAGATACAGCGGACATAACGAGCGAACTACGTTTAAAAGGATATGATGTCATTAGAGTTGTTAACATCTTAAAAAGTAAAACAAAACAGCCTCTTCCGATGTTTTTTGTAGATCTAAAGCCGTCCCCAAAAAATCAGGACATATTTCAAGTCACTTGCATGCTAAATACTATTGTTGCAGTTGAAGAACCATATAAGAACTCTAGACTACAGCAATGCAAAAGATGCCAGCTATTGGGCCACACGGCAAATTATTGTAATTTACCCCCGAGATGCGTCAAATGTGCAGGACGGCACGACACCAAATCTTGTCGTAAAGACCCGACGGAACCAGCGGTTTGTACGCTATGCGAAGGGAGCCACCCGGCAAGCTATAGAGGGTGTCCCGTGCTAAAACAACAGGCTCAGTATTATAACAAAGTGCGATCCTCTCACGCTCAAACTCAGATAACCAACTATAATAGTTACCATCATCCTGAAAAAGCTTTTCCTTACGTAAATAGCAAGTCCTATGCTAGTGTGGCTAAAAATGATGCTAAAGCTAATAATATGAACTACGATCACGTAATTAATGGTAATCACGTCAACGAAAATATCGATAACGTTAATGGTAATAATATTAATGGCATTTTGGCATTGAATCTTACGTCATTTCTAAACGAATTTAGAAGTACGATTAATCCGCTAATATCGTTAATGACAAAGCTAATAGAAAAATTAATACCATCATGTTAGATAACAGCAGTATTGTCACACAACATTCGCTAGTCATTATGCTGTGGAATGCCAACGGCATTACAAGCAAAAAGAACGAACTAGAAATTTTTCTTCAAACCAACTCTGTTGATGTTGCACTCGTCACAGAGACACATCTAATAAACGAACGCAGTTTCTCCATACACGGATATGAAGTGTACTCAGTGCATCATCCTGATGGCACAGCACGTGGAGGAGCCATGGTAATGGTTAAACGCCGCTACAAGCAACACAAAAATTTTTCTCGCTCCTCGTATGCGTACCAAATCATAGCAGTAAATATTGAGACACTTTCAAGTGAACTTGGAATAGCTGCAATTTATTGTCACGGTGAATTTCGTATTCCACAGACTGAATTCAGCGCGATCTTCCGGCATCTTGGAAACAAATTCATTTGTGGTGGCGATTTCAATGCGAAGAGCAGCGCATGGGGATCAACGATAACTAACCAATCCGGGAAAAGGCTTGTCAAGGCAATACAAGAAAATTCTCTTAGCATTCTTTCTCCGATGTCTCCGACGTATTGGCCTAGCCACTGCGACAGGCGACCGGATATTCTGGACTTCTTTATTATTCGTGGACTTCAATCTTACGGCAGATCGTGCATCACTTTAGCCGACTTATCCTCCGATCACGTGCCTGTTATTGCCGTGGTAAGCTCTCACCCAAAAACTATATCGCAACATCAAAAGCTGGCCAATAATACTACTAACTGGACTCTCTTTTCAGACATATTAGAAAACGATATTGATCTGAATATCAGGTTAAAAGACGCGAATGATATTGATAATGCAGTTGCCGATTTCACTTCTATGGTGAAATCTGCATGTAACGAATCTACCAGCTACAACAGTAACAAATATGTACATAGTACTTTCGTCCCGATTGAAATAAGAAGATTAATTAGAGATACTCGGGCGGCCAGGAAGAAGTGGCAGCGAAATCGTTACCCCTCGCTCAAGCTCATCTACAATACCTTACAATCTAGGCTGAAGACTGCACTCAGAGACTATAAAAATGAAATCGTGACTTACAAGTTAAACCAGTTAAATAACGATAACAGATCCTTATGGCATAAAGCTAGAAAGTTGACGAAGCCCACTGAGGAGCCCTTCAACTTGAAAGTGAATGGATGCTGGGCAAAAACCGATAAGGATAAAGCGGATGCTTTTGCTAGTCACTTGTCCGCAGTCTTCACACCCCAGCTAGATATGGATCAGGCTCATACACAAATGGTGTGTAATGGCTTACAGGAAGCCTCGCAGTCTACAACTAGGACTAAACTCTTTTCGCCCAGAGAGGTGTTTCAGCATCTCCAGGAAGTAGCTTTGAAGAAATCTCCTGGATGCGACAAGATTACACCGGAGATCATCCGACACTTTCCGCGTAAAGCGGCCATTCTATTGTGCTATATATTCAACAGCTCGCTCAGAATCGGATACTTTCCAAACATGTGGAAGAAATCAGTCATCATTATGATTCGTAAACCAGGAAAACCAGAAATAGAGGTATCCTCCTACCGGCCAATCAGCTTATTGAGTTCTCTCTCAAAGGTCTTTGAGAAACTTATTTTAAATCGATTCCATCCAATAATGGAAAGCCTTCATGTAATTCCGGACCATCAATTTGGTTTTAGATCAGAGCACTCAACCATACAACAATGCCACAGGTTAGTTGATGCCATCTCTTTCGCACTCGAAAAGAAGGAAGTTTGCTCGGCGGTTTTCCTTGATGTTGCCCAGGCTTTTGACAAGGTATGGCACGCAGGCCTACTATTTAAGCTAAAACCGTTGGTTCCTTCAGATCTACATAGGCTATTATCATCTTACCTAAACGATAGAACCTTTATTGTCCGAGTCAACAATTCGCTTTCGGAAGAGCATCTCATTCAGTCGTCGGTACCACAAGGGAGCCTACTTGGACCACTATTGTACTCCGTTTATACATCTGATGTGCCTAAGTCTAATCTAACAATCCTCGCCACATTTGCTGACGACATGGCCATACTTGCAACAAATGAAGATCCAGAATATGCTAATGCTGCAGTACAGAGCCACTTAAACCAAATAGCAGACTGGGCACAGCTTTGGGGTATACACTTCAACCCAGCAAAGTGCCAACATGTCACATATACGAACCGACACGTCACTTGTCCTGCCTTAAAAATTTATAATACAAAAATTCCTCAAGTCGACTCAGTCCGTTACCTGGGAATACATATGGATAGGCGACTCACTTGGCGTCATCATGTCCTTCAAACGAAGAAGACCGTCTCCAGTCGTTGTAGATTATTATATCCTCTACTAGGTCATAAATCAACTTTAAAATTAAATATCAAGCGACAACTTTATCTAACGATGATAGCGCCCATTTGGAAGTATGGACTTGAACTGTACGGTACAACAGCAAAATCCAACTTAGCCAAAATCCAAAGGGAGCAGTCGAAGATACTTCGGATCATTGCTTCCGCGCCTAGATATGTTTCAAATTTAACGCTGCACACGGATCTACAGGTATCCTTCGTCAGAAACACCTATGATGAGCAGTACAAAAAATTCTTCGAGAAGCTGCAATGGAGCTCAAATCCGTATATCAGCCGAATGTACCAGTTAAATATTCCTGGAAATCCTCCCAGACGGCTCAAACGAAGAAAGTGGTGTCGGGATGCGCTTCCGATCACCTAGTAAACTCGAACTATTGACTATCGCTCTTATGTAGATTTCGTCGTTTAATGTAACCTCTCTGTGACGAAGCGTCCGCTTTTCCTCAATCCTAATCTGTTGTCCTACTGAGGCCACCACATTATTCACTGTCCTACCTTGCCTTATCCACACGCCTTCCTCATTCCTCTCCCTTCCCTATTTCCTCCTCCCTTCTTTTCCACCTTTAAGTACACCAGAGATCCTCATTGCTTATGATACCTCTCGGCGCAATGGAAAAAAAAAAAAAAAAAAAAAAAAAAAAAAAAAAAAAAAAAGGGTTTGTACTGTATACATTTTATTTGTTTGTTGAAACGATCAGTGAAAATGACATTCATTATCGTAAATATTTCTATGTAGTTGTAACTTAATTTTTATAATGAAGGGTAAAGCACCTATTATTAAATAAGTTTTCTAGTTCTAACGGCATATCTCAAATAGCGCTTCTTTATAAATTAAAAACAGTGGTAACCTATTAAATAATACTAACAGATTTCATAATTGATAGGAATTGAGAATTGATAATACTACAAGAGTCCATAAATGGTCGTTACGGTCGGTCTGACGTTCCACAACCCTAGAACCGAGATAGAGTGAAGTAACTAATCAAAGTATTTTATTCGGGAGGCAAAAAGTAATCCAATTTTTTGTTCGGACGTTGAAAATTCATCCAAGCTTAAACCTAAGTATAAAAATTCCAAAATACCCTAAGTACAATATTTAAAGCCAGAAATTAACTTGAGCCCCGTTCGCTCCTCACACCTATATTCGGGCCCAGCGCATTCATCCAACATAGCGTTATCTGCCGCAAAGACGTAAGAACTGATTTCGTGCACGCGTCATTCGTTTGCGCTACCGCATTTTTTCAAAATTCAAAGCCTAAGTATAAAAATTTCAAAATTAGTCCAAATATATATTTATTCTTTCGCTAAGCAAAAAAAAATTTGTTCCAGATCTTTGGTAATATGTTTTTATGCCTAGCCACAGTCGCAGCGAAAAATGTCCCGTTCATAACCTTGCATGCGTGTTCCATGCCGTCGAAATCGATCGTGCGACAATGTCATTGAGTCTGCTAAAATTGAATCTCACCGTTCGTATCCTTTATAGAATCTGACTCACATGAACACACTTACACAATCACACATATCTCCAAGTACGTGACAACATCGTTCAGACACAACTACAACCAACTTTCACCGAAAGAATTCGGCTTTTCTGATGCAACCTTCCCTTTCCAAAGGCATGCTTCGAGGTAGACTGTCGATCGGAATCATTAAGTCAGTCACTGTTAGTTTAATGTTAATTGTGTGCATTTTGCCAAATCAGTGTTCTTCACGCATTATTAAAAATTTGCGATAACGTTAAAAGTATTAATTTTCTACGTTTTTTATTAAAAATTTAAAAATATTTTTCAATAATGAATGTTAATACAGTTAGTGCCGTCGAATTTATTCTGACGTTATTTGTGAGTGATCTTACATCTTCGTCACCTCCACCACTGCAACAAGATGATGCTTCTTCATCAACAGAATCAACATCTTTTGTACATAAAATCGCTGGTCCAGTATTATTAGCAGATCAGATGGATGCAGCGGAATATTTTGTAGATTTCAGCGTCCATATGGATTCTGATTGTGGTTTTCTAGTAAACGAGCTAGTGATATTTGATGTCTGGTGGTCGGTGTTTGCATACGCTGTACAAGCCAAGCAGAGCGTGGCCAGCATCGAAAATGCCCAATTTACAATACTCTTCGGTAAGTCATTACTTGAAAAACTTCCATATTTCCCTGTCAGGAAGAAGTATTTATGACACGCGATGTATTCATGATATTGTCCAAAAAGCCGAGAGCTCGCGTATATATTTTAACCACATATGTAAAAACTTATATTATTGAAACTTAACAAATAGTCTGAATGGTTGAGTGACTTGGACTATGAAGTCGTTAATATGGAGAAACTCTTTCGACTACCTAGTATTGATGATCTACATCAAGAGTACTTTGGTATAAGAAATTTGGTAACTTGTAAGCACCATAATTAGAATGATATTTTTTATCATGCGGTGAAAAACGTTATGGTGATGAAGACCTGGTACGATCACTTTATCCATCCGCTGAAGCTTATGAATAATTTCAATATAAATGATTTAAGTCGGTTGTTCATTGCAGCTACCAACGAAATGATAATTGCATTATTTCCAAATTGCGATGGAGCCATTTATATATTTTTATCAGATAGATTAAAACAGGATGATAAAATCAAATCATTTCTACCATGTTGAAGTACCGAAAAATAATACGGCCTCTGTTTCACCCTATGTCTAAGTTGTGAGAGGGTATTGTGAATATTCTTTGTTAACCTCTTTATCATATACACACACCAATCATAATAAAATACATATTTTTATCTCTCTCGTTCTATAACTGGATCTGTACCTATGTTCGCGATTGAACGGATATTTTATACTAGCACATTCATATATTTTACATGTATGCATACTCAGTACACCGTCTCGCATGTGCAATGACAATAAGATTTCTGCATGCCTCTCACTATAACCACGAATACTAATCATAGGCATCAACATTCATTTCGAAAATAATTGTAAGGAGAAATTTAAAAAGTGAAAAAATAAAAACATCTTAAAACGAAACAAGATACAGAAATTTCCTTCAAAATTTATATTCCAAATAATAAAACTCGTACGGTTACATCAGACTCTGGGATGTTTCATCCATTCCTCAGATATAAAATGGAGTTCTTTACTGTCTCTCAGATATAAATTAGTCTATTTAAGCGATAGGATTTAGAAATAAAATGTAAGAACAAAGCATTGTGTAAAAATTTCCTTCAAAGTTTGAAATCAAAGTATCGAATTTCGGTCGCTTTTTAAAAAAAATCCTAGAATCATATCCATGAAATAATAATAAAATTTGATTTTTTCATACTTGTATATACAAGCCCGTACATGTAAGTACATGTAGTGAGTCATTCTGATTGATTATAAAATAAGAAAAGAAAGGAGTAGAATTGATTGGTACATGTTTGTCGATAAATTTGTAAAAACATTTCATATGTGTATACGACGAGTAAACAATGAGCCGACGATAGTATGTATTATTTGAATGTTAATCGCCATTAAGGAATTCGACGAACGAGGGAAAGAAATGTTCAAGTGTTATATAGTTGGTTTCTTTTTTAACTTTTTTATTGGGCTTGTCAGCTACGAACGATTACCCATCAAGAAGGAAGAACCTAGGACAAAAGGAAATTGAGGACACTAAGAAAGTTATTTGGGGAAGGTGGAAACAGCCAGAACTACTATGGAGAGATAGCAAGGGAGTCAAAAAGAGATCGGTACTAGAACTCGTGCAATTAGCAGTCCGAAGGGAAATAAATGTGTAGACGAAAAATTATACAGGATATCTTAAAGGAAAGGAAAGCTCTCATGTCTTGTTAGCCGTTATACCTCATTATAATATATTATCTATATTTAAACGTGTGACCAGCATAAAAAGAAAAGTATTTTTATCCATGTCTGCGATTGTTGGGCTGCGCCCACAAAAAGATCATCATCAACAATATGGCCGCAACTGCAATGCAGTGCCCACAGTGCCCGATGAGGCAAGAGACAAGACATCGCTATTTGCCTACGGTTGCGACTGCAAAGCAGTGCTCGTAATTCCCGTCCAGGAAAGCAAAATAATTGATTATCCATTATTCAAACGGCATCTGCGGACGACGAGCTTACGATATATTAAGAATAAACAGGAAAGTGACTCCACGTCGGAAGAGGGCAGCATGATCGCCAAATAGAGTAGCGTTCAAACAAACTCCGGAAGATCCGCACCACCTTGACCCAGTACCACTATGGCCACCATCCGAGCAAAGAGGCCCACAATGCACCATGTGAATGCGGCGGGGGAACCAAAATCTTAAGATAAGAAAAGGATGAGGGATTTGCTTAAATGTTTATACGGTCGCGGATTAAAGACAAGAATTTAGCAATAGCAGGGACAACAGACAGTGAAGGAAAGGCGAGGATAAAGGAAGCACAGTACGGCGTGGGGATATTAAGGGATAGTAGATCTGAGTATAGTACCAATCTTTCAGAAGACAAAGATGCACACTCAAAGAAAATGTGATCAGCGTCACAATCGAGTGTGTTATCTACACATAATGGACAGAGGGGAAGGGAAGTAATAGAAAACCGATAAAGAGAAGCAGGAAGACAGCTGTGACCAAAGCGAAGGCGACAAAGAGAGGATATAGTAGAACGACGAAGGTGTGGAAAGTCCAGGAACCAAGGGTGTGAGGGTGGAAAGGATTGAATAGACAAATATAAGGACCGCGGATTTGTAAAGGAAGGACCATACAAAGATTTCCAATTTTCAAATTGAATTTTTTTTGCTATACTTAGCAATTCGGAGGAAGGAAATCGTCGGACAAGACGTCCGGAAGCCAAAGCCGAACGAGCAAGGTAGTCAGCCTTTTCATTACCATGAATCCCAGCGTGGCTGGGGACCCATAGGAATCTTATATGCAATGAACGTGAGCGAAAGAGAACAGAAATTAGGGATCGAATATGTAAGATGACTGGGTCCGAAGAAGGGTGAATATAGGGAGAGGAAATACAATCAAGAACGCTTCTGGAGTCAGATATCAAAAGAAAATTTGTTTGGACAGTAAGAGAACTAGTGAATTCAATGGCGCGTAAAATTGCAAACGACTCTGCCTAGTAAATAGAGCAGAATGATGGTAATTTAAATACATTTGAGTGGTTAATAGCAGGAATGAAGATCGATGCATCCACCCCGTGAGCCATTTTAGATCCATCAGTATAGACGAGTATATGGTCGGGGAACGCTGATGTTACTAACTGGTTAAATTCGTTAATAGATGCTGAGGGGAGAAGAGACTTTAAACCAGGAGGCAAGGAGAACAGAGTCAGAGGATGAATAAGGTCAAAAAAATTGAAGCGAAAATATGGGAGTTTATCAAAAGAAATAACAAAAGGAGCAAACTTAAATAGACGAGCGGAAACTTGGGAGAGAATAGGGATTTTACTAGAGGCAAAACGCCAATCCTGCAGTAGGGAATGGTATGAATAAATAAGATTATTTAAGGAGATAGGAAGGCGCTTGATGAGGAACCGGTAGGCAAGATAGTATCTACGAAGGGAGAGGGGAGGAACACCAGACTCAGCCAGGATCGCCGGAATAGGGCTGGAATTTAAAACGCCAAGACATCAGCGGAGGGCTGCATTCTGGACCGTATTCAGTTTGGAGAGAAGAGACTGGGATGCGTTGCCGTGAAGAAAACTACCGTAATCAAACTTAGAGCGGATAATAGATTTATAGAGTATGAGGAGTACTACAGGATCTCCGCCCCAATTGGAAGACGACAAAGCCTTTAAGATATTTAACCGTTTTAGTGTAGATGAATGAAGATAATTTATATGTTCTAAGAAGGATAGTCGACTATTAAGATAGATTCCTAAATATCGGAAGGAGGTAACAAAGGGTAGACGCAGGTTATTGATCGATATGTTGATTAATGCTGGATTGTAGGGGCGGTAAGTAAAAATAGTACATGAGGATTTTAAAGGAGCAATCATAAGGTGGATTTCTGATAAGGAACTTTCCAGAATATGTAAGGACTCCTGCAGCTTGTGACGAGCTTCTGGGATATTAGAAGCGGCTGTATAAAGGAGTATATCATCAGCAAAGAACAGAGAGGAAGAAGGTATAGGAAGTGAAGCGATGTTTAGAGTATATATATTAAAGAGAGTGGGGCTAAGACAAGACCCCTGTGGGAGACCGCGGAAAACTTTTCGTATAATTGACTCATCGGCTGAACTTGAATGAATGGTTCTATTTTGAAAGAGATTCATAATTAGGAAGATGAAATGAGGAGGTAAATTAATGGAGAACATTTTATTTCGGAGAGTTGGAAGATGAACGCTGTCAAAGGCACTTGAGACATCAACAACAGCGGCCAAAGTGAAGTTTTTTTGGATGAATGATTTGTATATATAGTATAGGAAAGAGGCAACATAATCAGAAGGACCATGGCCAGGACGAAATCCATACATATTATCAGGGAGTACCTTATTATTCTCCAACCACCAAACAAGACGTTTGTTTAACATGGATTCGAATAGTTTCCTAAGACAACTAGCGAGGGAAATGCAGCGAAAAGCCGAAGAGTCTTTATCCTTTGGAATAAGGACAATTTTGAAGGAGTTCCATGTGGGAGGAGTATAGCCAGAAAAGAGGATAAAGTTAAAAATGTTTAAGAGGATTCCATAGAATTGTTTAGGAAGATTTTTAAGAACAGAATAAGGGATTCCGTCCAAGCACGGAGATGAGTTTATATTTTTAGGAAAAGCTGCAAAGAGCTCGCTAATAGTAAAAGGAGAGGTTAAGAAGTGAGGAGAAGAGTTTGAACTATGCAAAGAAGGATTTATTTCCTCAGCAGAAGGAACATAGGGGGGGCTACGCCATCAACGAAGGAGGAAAGTTTATCTGCTAAAAGAAGCTTTTGCCAACTTCCAAATTCGGGAAAGTGGAGTACATCTGGAAAAGGATGCGCAAAATGCAGCCCAAGACGTTTTCTTTGCCTTTTTGCAAACATATCTTGATTTAGCATTAGCTTGTTTGTATGTCAAGAAGTTGACGACGGTAGGATTAGAGCGAAAGGTGCGAAATGCGGACAAACTAGATTGGTAAGCTAACGAACAATCAACGACGGATAGATACGCCTGGTATTTCCGGTGGGACTCTTCTTAGGAGGGGAGGAAGAAGATAAAGCCGAAGAAATCAACTGGATAAACTCTTGATACTGAGGGATAGGATCACGGTTAGGATTGAAACAAAAAGTCGAGGATTCAAGAAAGGAATGGAATTTGGGCCAATCAATTTTCGAAAGGTTCCAGCGAGGAGTGACGGAAGTGTTATGTTGAATAGATGAAGCGGCAATATGAACAGAGACAATTATGGGGACGTGGTCACTGCCAAAAGTACCGTCCAGAGTGCTCCATGAACATTTCCAACTTAAATTAGCAGAGCAGAAAGTAAGATCAATAGAACTGAAAGAAGAAGTGTTTTTAAAATATGTAGGGGAACCATCGTTGAGAATGACAAAATTATGGGCTAATAACAAGGATTGGAGGAGGGAACCATTACGATTTTGGGATGAGAGACCCCAGGCGAAAGAGCAGACGTTCCAGTCTCCGCCAATAATAAACGGATGAGGAAGGGAATCAAAAAAAGATGGTAAATAAAGATCTTTAAGTTTGCATAAGGGAGGAATGTATACAGAGACCAAGTTAAGAGGGTGGCGTAATTTAGTGAATGAGGAAGGGATAGAAATGTAAACAAAATTTGGAGTATGGGAAGGGCCAGACATGTTTGGAAGGTTAATGCTATGGGTGGTGAAGGCAGAATGGCAGCTCCTCCATAGCCATCCTCGCGATCGCATCTAATTATCTGAAAGCCCCTAACGGAGAAATCTACTGAATCTGTGAGCCAGGTTTCAGATAGAAAAGCTACATGGATGTCATGAATATCATGCAAACTTTCAAGGGCTAATTTGTTTGCCCGAACGCTGCGACAGTTCCATTGAAGAATCTTAATCATGGCATTGTTGAGTAAATTAAAAAAAACAAAGAAATAGAGCTGGAGGGAGGGAATAAGGAAGGAGAGGTGAGATACTGAACGTAAGTATACTGGTGAGAAGGGAGAAGAGAGATACTACAGTAAGTGGAAAAGGAAACATAATACATACATAAATAATTAAAAACTAACATAATTAATTAAGATTGATAAAATTAGCTAAGAAAAGTGGTAAAGATTCAGCAAGGGAAGGAGAAGAGGCAATGTTTTTAGATGCCAAAAGCTCCAAGAAACTTTCGGATAGGGAGGAAACTAATGGGAAGGAAGTAGTGGGAGGAGAATTAGAGGACGATAAGGAAGAGGGATTAACGGTGCTAAGTGCGGAGTGGCTACTTTTGTTGGGAGTGGAATTGCCAGAGAAGGAGGCGGATCTATTAAGAGCCCGCCCATTAGAAGGAGAAGGAAAACGATTAGAAGGGAGACTAGGAAATTGTGAAGGAGAATTGAAGTGAGATTTCAGAGAAGAAAATTTGTGAAAAGTGGGCGATTTAGGACGAGGCATTAATTTAGGCAGCGAGAGAGACGACGAAGGAGAAGAACTGGAAGATAAATTATTAGACCTGGCACGGGAGACATTAGGATTTATTTTTCTGTTGGCGATATCAGCGAAAGAAAACGCAGACGAAGTACGATTTTCCTTTTTTAGTTGGCAGGCTTCACTAAAGGATATATTTTCAAATGCCATAATTTTTTTTAATTCCAGTTGTTCGAGAAAGACTGGGCATTGGCGGTTAGTTGAATCATGAGCACCTTCACAGTTGAGACATTTTAATGGTAAAGGGGGACTAGAGCACTCATTAGCTTGGTGGGAGTCACCACACTTAACACATCTGGGTTTGCCGCGGCACATTTTTTCTGTGTGTCCAAAACGGAAGCAAGAACGACACTGGATGAGAAGTCTGACGCTAGGTTCAACCGGACAACGAAGATGAAAAAAATGAACAAAATCAGGAATTTTATTGGAAAGAAATTTGATTTCGATTAAAGGAATGGGACAGAGTTTATCCTCTTTCCGTTTTTTAAGACGCCGTATAGAAACAACAGGAACCAACGAGGAGACATCATTAAGGAGATCATCTTCAGAGAAATCAACCGGAATATCTCGAGCAATACCAAATGAGAAGAGAAGAGAACTAGGAATAAAAGCTTTAAATTGGTGCTCTTCTAAAAAAGATGTATCTAACAGGAATTTATTAGCCGTGGGGATATCGGTAAAAAATAACTGGAGCCTATTCCTACCAGCTCGCGCGATTTCCTTAATTGCAGTAGTCTTGCGAAATAAAAATTTAGCAGCTGCAAAAGGATGCAGACTACCGATATTTTTATCGGAAAGAGATTCAAGCATAACTTGGATAGAACCGGTGAAGGTGCTAGGGAAAAGATCGACGTTACGTGAAGTTGGAATGTTATTGTGAACGAAGTTACCTTCATTATTGTTGCTGTTATCTTTGTTATTTGCATTATTAATATTATTTTCAGCTTTCCTTACGTTAAGATTGTCTTTATCGTCGTCTTTAATTTTAAAATTCTCGACAGCGCTGCTTATAACTGAGCTTGCTGAACTAACTAAGTCTGTTTGCGATAGACGAAACTCCTTAACAGGCAGATCGGCTTTTGGAGAGACTGGACTGGAGGGTTTTCGTTTGTTGGAGGTATCTACCTCTATCACATTGACAGAAAGTGCGGGTCTGGAGGAGGCCGCAGTGCGACCTCCCTTAGACGAACTCATCAGATAATATAAAAATTAATTATAAATGGGATGACAGTGAATTATAAAAAAAAAAAAAAAAAAAAAAAAACGAAAATAAAATTAGAAATAAAACAGCGGAAAGAATCAATAAGAAACGTGAACCGCAAGTAATAGTTAATTTAAGCAAATATAAGGAACGAGCTCACCGATTTCGGATGCTTATCAGTAAGTTGTAGGCGAGAACAATTATCCGCGTAGAGAATAGCGATATACGAATAGAATTATCGGAATACCGTTATCGCACGAAACAATGAACGCGTAAGAAACAACTGATAATTTCACTAGAGTTCAGTCAGAGTGTTATATACAAGCTTGGTAATGCATGAAATATAGAGAAATAATTGTTTCGCTTTATTTTGAGTGTGTAAAAATCTTCGCTATTACAAGTTTTTTTTTGGAAAAAGGATTGAATATCGATGATGTACAACATGAAAGGAATGGTATGATTTGTAGGATCTTGCAATAATGATAATACAGAAGAAAAAAATTATGTATGATCGGAAAAAACAGTATGAGAGAATAGTTGCTCTTTGGTAATAATAAAATAGTATACTTCGACTAATTTCAAAAAGTTGCAGGATTTTTTTAAGAATGGTACAAAGGAATAGAAAGAGGAATTGATATATTAATTTTACTAGCGTGAACGTATATTTAGACTAATTTCATATCATAGTATTAAATTTTGAAGACTGATAGGACGGGGGAAAGGGATGATCGCTTCGGTATGAGTAAAACGAACCAAGTGCTTTCTTAGATTAATGATTATATAGTAAAAATTATGCGTGATCGGAAAAGTGGTAAAAGTGAATAGATAATTTTTGATACTGAAAAATAGTATGCTTGGATTAATTTAAAAAATTCATGATAATAAAAAAATATTATGTACGATCACAAAATGAGTTAATTATCTGTAAGGGGATGGTTATTTTTGAAAATGGTAAATATAACGCAATTTGGAAATAATGCAATTATCATTTCGTTGGTGGCTGTAAGGAACAACTGACTTAAATCATTTTTATTCAGATTGTTCATAAGCTTCAGCGGATGGATAATGTGATCGTACCAGGTCCTCATCACCATAACGTTTTTCACCGCACGATGAAAAATATCATTCTAATTATGGTGCTTACAAGTTACCAAATTTCTTATACCAAAGTACTCTTGATGTAGATCAGCGGTTCTTAACCTTTTTGGCTGGCGACCCAAAGTATAAATATATTTGAAGTCCGCGACCCTAATGTTTTATGTATCTTTCAGTGATAATAAAATAATGGGATTAACTAAAAGCCCGTGGTTTGCTAAAATTGATGTCATTATAAAATATTAAAAAAACAACATTATTAATTTTTTCTTTATTCAAATCTAAGTTAAACAGGCATAAATCGGCAATATCGGTTAGTAGAAAAACGTTTTTCATTTTTTCATCAACAAAGTAAAACATAAAAACCTAAGGGTTATCACTAATTTTAATTAGTGACTTCTCTGATATATCTTTGAGCAAAGAAGATTTATAAGTGTATTTAAGTTTATGGAAAGTGCACCCCGCATGTCATGCTGAGGATCCAATCTATTTCTGTACTTGTTTTTTAAGACAGCAAGGCACGAAAATCCTGCTTCACACAAATAAGTAGTTGGAAATGGTAGCAAAGTCTTTTCAGCTTCATTGCTCAGAATAGGCTTCCCATATAATTCTGCCTAAAATTTCGTGAGACTCATTCTGGCAAATCTTTCTTTTAATACTCCATCATCCTGCAATTCTTGTAATCCAGCCGTATCATTTTCAACCCTCATTGCATCTACTTCAAATGGATTTCTTACCCAACTGTATTTCTTGATATGGTCATTTTGTGGAATATATCGTGCCATTTCATTTTCAAGATTTTTCAAATTTTCTAAAAAAATAGGCATGGTCTCTAGAAGAATATGGTTGTCATTAAGATCTTCTAAAAGCAAGTTTAATGTGGCAAACGTTGCTAATTGACGATTAGCAATTTTTTCTTGCCAAAGTTTTGTTTTGTTTTTAAAAACGGTAATTTTTTCATATACGTCTACTACGGTGCGGTTTTGACCTTACATTTCTGTGTTCAACTGATTTAAATGGTGGAAAATATCGCTTTAATGTGCCAATTTGGCCATCCACTTGCTGTCAATGAAGCGATCAGCACATTCATGTTTTTATCAGTCAAAAATATTTCGATTTCTGTTTTTAAAAAAAACTGGCTAAAATCTCTCCGCGGGATAACTACCGGATATCTGAATGGTACAATAAATGGTGGTGATCCGAACCCATTTCTTCGCACATCAATCGAAATATCCGGGAGTTCAAAGCGCTACCCTATATGAAGTTTATAATTTGGATTACGTCCTTTAATACCCGGTGTAGATCTGGCTGCATATTCCGTGCAGCCAAGTTTTCTCGATGTAAAAAGCAGCGCATTGACAACATCCTCTGGATTTCTTTCTTCGACTTTGGGAAAAAACCCTATGCGATTCCCTATCGCTGTTGGTGCTCCATCCGTACAGACTGCGACACAATTTTGCCACTGCAGTTAGGGATTCTCAAAAACTTGTCAACTAAAAAAAAAAAGATGTCAGCCCCAGTTGAAGTTACAGAGAGCTTTTCACAAAAAAAAAAGTTCTTCATTAAAATTTTGGAGTTCTGTATCTTACATACATTAACAACTGTGGAAAGTCTTCAATATCTACTAATTCGTCGATTTGAATTGAAAATTTTATTGCTGTTTTGAGATCTGTTATATTAACTGTTCTAAAATGTCTAATGGCATTAAGTCTACTCTCTTTTTTACGGTATCGTTTAAAATTGGTACCATTTCCAGCTTCTCTTCACTATTTCACTTTCAGACAGTTCTCGCCATAGCTATCGCAGCTGGTTTAATCAACTCCTCAGCAATACTATGCGGTTTTTTACATTGAGAAACTTTTAAAGCTACTTGAAAAGAAGCATAGGTAGCCTTTTTTGTAACGAAACTGTTGCCGAACTATCAAGTTTCATACGCATTGCTTGTGTTTCTTTTTCTTCCCAAAAGGCAAGCGGTTTATTTACGTAAGTCGGATGGACTTTTTCAAGATGTCTCGTTAATTTGTTGAGTTTTAGCGGTTCATTTGAAAGAAGTTGCATGCAGACCACGCACTGTAAACGAGGGACACCAGAGCGATCTTTTATTTCAATAAATCCTAATGCTAAAAAATTTATCCGTTTCGCCATGGCGCTCATAACGTCATTTAGAGAATTCCCACGACCCATCCTAATACCGCCCGCGACCCGAATTTGGGTCGCGACCCGGGGTTAAAAAATGCTGATGTAGATCATCAATGCTAGGTAGTCGAAAGGGCGCATCGATTTTGCGAGCCACATTCCTTATTTTCACATAATTGACGACTTTAAATGACGAAAATGATTTTATGAACAAGAAGTAAATTTTTCTCCGGCCAGAACGCATCTTACCGCTATATACGGAATTGTAAATGAAATAGGAAACTGGCGAGCAATTTTAGGAAATGATTATTCAGCATATTGCAAATCGAGAGGAGTTCGAGTTTTGCCCCGAACAAACGGCATACCATACATAAACATAATACTTTCGCACATCAATATTCACTTATCCGACTACTCGGAGTAAAATTACTATCGCTTCGTAAATACGTTTATACTTTTTTTAAATTCACGACAAAATCTCTCGCGATACCCAGATAAAAATCTGTTTATTCCATTTAGTTGTACATATGCGTTAATAACTCCACCGTGCATTTTTTTACGCTGCTAATGTTATTGGCATTATTATATTAGATTAATTAAATAAGTTAAATGGATTTAAAAATATTATTTTAGGCATTAGAGGGAATATTAATTTAGTACATAGTGTAATTACAAATAAAAAAATCGTGATAACAGAAATAACGTAACAGTTAAGAATTAGGCATATACCGCGAGCCATTGCGGTCCGAATTTGGAAACAAACGTAACGGCAACCAAAACATTTTTTGCTTTTGTTATTCATTACATTTATTTCGTCTTCTTTATTTTATTTCCAATATTTGATATAATCGGACCGCCATAGTCAAAAGAGTTTCTCCATATTAACGACTTCATAGTCGAAAACCACTCAACAATTCAGACTATTTTTTAAGTTCCAATAATATAAGTTTTTGCATATGTGGTTAAAATATATACGCGAGCCACCGGGAATACATCGCGCGCCATGAATATTTCTTGGAAGGGTTTTTCAAGTAATGACTTACCGAAGAGTATTGTAAATTGGGCATTTTCGATGCTGGCCACGCTCTGCTTGGCTTGTACAGCGTAAGCAAACACCGACCACCAGACATCAAATATCACTAGTTCGTTTACTAGAAAACCACAATCAGAATCCATATGGACGCTGAAATCTACGAAATATTCCGCTGCATTCATCTGATCTGCTAATAATACTGGACCAACGATTTTATGTACAAAAGATGTTGATTCTGTTGATGAAGAAGCATCATCTTGTTGCAGTGGTGGAGGTGACGAAGATGTAAGATCACTCACAAATAACGTCAGAATAAATTCGACGGCACTAACTGTATTAACATTCATTATTGAAAAATATTTTTAAATTTTTAATAAAAAACGTAGAAAATTAATACTTTTAACGTTATCGCAAATTTTTAATAATGCGTGAAGAACACTGATTTGGCAAAATGCACACAATTAACATTAAACTAACAGTGACTGACTTAATGATTCCGATCGACAGTCTACCTCGAAGCATGCCTTTGGAAAGGGAAGGTTGCATCAGAAAAGCCGAATTCTTTCGGTGAAAGTTGGTTGTAGTTGTGTCTGAACGATGTTGTCACGTACTTGGAGATATGTGTGATTGTGTAAGTGTGTTCATGTGAGTCAGATTCTATAAAGGATACGAACGGTGAGATTCAATTTTAGCAGACTCAATGACATTGTCGCACGATCGATTTCGACGGCATGGAACACGCATGCAAGGTTATGAACGGGACATTTTTCGCTGCGACTGTGGCTAGGCATAAAAACATATTACCAAAGATCTGGAACAAATTTTTTTTTGCTTAGCGAAAGAATAAATATATATTTGGACTAATTTTGAAATTTTTATACTTAGGCTTTGAATTTTGAAAAAATGCGGTAGCGCAAACGAATGACGCGTGCACGAAATCAGTTCTTACGTCTTTGCGGCAGATAACGCTATGTTGGATGAATGCGCTGGGCCCGAATATAGGTGTGAGGAGCGAACGGGGCTCAAGTTAATTTCTGGCTTTAAATATTGTACTTAGGGTATTTTGGAATTTTTATACTTAGGTTTCGAATTTTGAAAAATCGCCGTGTGCAGTATTTGAGAGGGGCGAGCGGACACTTAGGTTAGTTTCGGACTTTAAATTTAATTTTTCGGTTAATTTTTAAACGGTTCGGATTATGAGAAATGCGCGGAAACGGAAATCGGAATTTTTGGAGAAACTTGGATGAATTTTCAACGTCAACCGAAAGGATTCGGAATACATAAACGCGGGGATAATGAACGCACCCCCAACGCCAGCATCAGACTTCGAACCATGCGTGTAGATAATTGTATGGGAAGGAAAGTATGAAGATAACACGTGATTGAATTCGTTTTGAACGGCAGGATGAGGAAGAGATTTAATGTCCGAGTTTGCTTGAATTCAAAGAAATTAAAAGTGAAGTAAGGTGGTTTGGTGAAAGGGAGAACAAAAGGCAAGAAGAGCATAAGCCGAGAAGAAATCAAGGATAATATAGGAATTTTGTGAGGAGAGAAGCGCCAGTTATCGGAAATAAATTGATAGGAACTTCGGAGTTTAGAATTATCAATGGGAAGACGTTTAATCAGAAATCTTTCACCTAATAAGAGTCTTCGAATGAAAAGAGGAAGGAATCCTGACTCTGCCAAAATGGCTGGAATTGGAGAGGAGTTAAGTACTCCGATACAGAGACGAAGACATGAGTTTTGGATGCGATCAAGTTTACGAAAAAATTGCTTGGGAACACTAGCGTACAGAAAGGATTATTGATCTATATAACATAAGTAAAATATAAGGAATGACATTTCCACTGATCGTTGCAATAAACAAATACAATGTATACACCACAAACACTTAACGCAGAAATATATCAATGAATCTGAAATAAATTATAGTTCGATATAAATACAAAAAAATCACTGATATATTTCAGACGCAAACTTCATATAATCTCATGTTATAGTGATTAACAACCAGTCTGCATCAATGTTTGTATTATATAGTACTTATTGCAGTTACATGTAGTCAATAAAATTATTATATAAAACCACCAATAAAACCAGACAGAACCTTACATAAATAATGGCGTATAATTATAACAACGAGTAAAAAACTTTAACATACTCGTACATACATGTTTTATATTGTGCATTTCAGATAATTGGGGACGCGTATTTCACAATGTCAGCTGCAAATGCCGCTCTAAAATACAAAGGACAAAGATACTTGTATTACTACAGCTATGAAAGTAAACGACGGAAGAATAAATTTTCTGAAGAACGTTTGGGTAGTTTCGGTATCAATCAGATTTTAAATATTAGTTTATAACTATTTCGATATATTCAATTTATTATACACAGCGTTTTGAAATGTTTTTAGCTGGTTGCTAACTTGTGCCGAAATATTCCAAAAATGGCAAAATAAATTAAACCAAATTTTCCATGCCCTGTTACTAATTTGTGCAGATATCCTCCGGCTGCTCAAAGTATTTTGCACTACTACCGTAGGTGATAAGTGAACAATATTTTTGAATAATCAAATGTATTCCGAGCGTTTTTCCTTATCCGGAATAGCACAATTTTGTCAGAGAGATCGCGGCGTTAGCATAACGGTACCATTAATGTTAAAACATTTTCCCTGTAAAATTATGCTAATTGGTTTTTCGTTCAATCGTTATTGACCGCGATTAATTGTTATCGCATTTATTTATTTAAACCCGTTTGAAGCAATTATTTACGTTCTTACCCAGTGTTATTTTCATTCGTTATACATCGCTGCAACTTTCTTCGTCTTTTCCTTCTTCATTTACATAGATATTTAATTTCGCGTTTCACTAGAAGATTACATCTTTTATTTATTTAGTTATTTCATTTTTTTTTTGGTATTCCAGCCGATAAAAGAAGAAGAAAAAAGATTTATTTGCATAAACAATAACATTGCACTCATGATATAGTTATTAATATGTGTACCGACACGAGTCTTACCACATAGCGAAATTAATGAATATACATATAAATAAGACATGATATGCGACGTTTAAGTTAGTAGGAAAAGAACCAAAAACCTACTACAGGAGGGGAGGACTAGGTGGCTAGTGCCACATTACATAGATATTTACACAGTGATTATCAAATAGAATAATTTTAAAATAAAACTAAAACTAAATACTAGTACTAACGTTAAATAATTCAGAATAATATATTATGCTTAAGTCTACGATGTTTGTACTTAGTATACATAGTGCGTAGTTGCTTGGAATCATAGTTACCAATAGAGCTGATAAGTAAGTCCTCGTGCCCTATACATTTATCACAGAACTAAGTAGTTGCACTCAAAACATAATCTCTGATTTGCGGTAACTCTAAAATGTTATGCATATATGCTATTCTTGTGTATCTATTTGCTCCAAGAATACATCTTAAGCATCGATTTTGGATTACCTGTAGCTTGTTATAATGCGCCCTACTAACAGAAGACCACACTGGACAAGAATATGTGATAATAGGCCTTATAAGTGATTTGTAGATGACAAATTTGTTATTTGCACTTAAATAGGATTTGCGATTGAGCAAGGGATATACTAGCGAGATAGCTCTGTTTGTTTTAACCGAGATGTACTCGATATGTTTGCTATAAGTTAATTTGCTGTCTAATATTAAGCCAAGATATTTGATGTGATTAGACCAGGCAATGTCATTTCCAGAAATGATTAGTTTTCTTGGTCCAGCCGATATATTTATTGCTTCTGTCATTATTAAATGAGCTCATCCGAAGGATGCTGCCCTGACAGTATTAAAACTTCCAGAAGCAATCTCGCTTTGGATTTTACGAAGAGAAACTTTTCCTCCAAGCATAAACTGTTAAGCCCTTTTGTCTTGTTGGCCCTCTTACCCATCAAGATTGGGATCAAGCAAATTGTTTATTTTTCAACAGTGATGATGGCAATAATAATAACAATAACAATATTAGTGTTATGGACAACTTTTTTTTTTTTTTTGATTAATGCATTTATTTTCTAAATCTGGTTTACAATTTTTTTTCTTTATAATGTGTGAAGAGAGTGCCTGTCCAAGCACCGCTGTTTAGCTTAATCTTGGCCAAGAGCTCTATACAACAGATAATCACTTAAATAGATTAATACAGTGATAATACTTATAGCTTATACAATAATGTTTCATTAACTATCTCTGCACGTCTGCTCTCAAAAGACTCAATTTTTTGAAGGCGTTGTCTTCCCCCAAATGGGGTGGTGATCCATATATTCTTCTCTTGCTGTATAAATCCATTATTCTTTCTAAGTTTGACTATTATTCTTTTCTTTATGCCAGTGCTCCTGTTTCCCTTCTCGTCAAACTGGATCGCATCCAAAATTCTTGTCTGCGCCTCTGTATTGGTGCCCTGAATTCTTCTCTAATTCCAGCTCTTCTGTCCGAAACTGGCTTTGTTCCTCTTTGTATTCGAAGACTTCACCTTGGTGAAAGGTTCATGATTAGACGTCTGCAGATCTCACCTTCCAAACTCATGAATTCTTATCAATATATCCGGGTCAACTAGCGTTTTTCTCCTCGTAAGATTCCAATTCTTTCTCTCATCTCTTCTCGACTCGTTCCGCTTTCTCACTTTGTCCTCTCGCAGAACAAATCTCCATACTTTACCTTTAACTTCTCTGAACTGTCTCATCCGCCTAAGTTATTCTCTTTACCTTCTAATATTAAGTCTCTTCCTCGTCCTGCCATTCAGGAAGAATTTAATCATACTCTTTCCTCACTATTTCCTGCTCACATCACGATTTTTACGGATGGCTCGAAATCTGCTTCGGGGGTCGGTGCCGCTTTTATTCTTCCTGCTCTCAACTATTCTGAATCATTTCAACTTCCCTCCTTCTCTTCGATCTTCCTAGCCGAATCCACGGCTATTTTGCGCGCGGTCCTTTTTATATCTTCAACTTCCAATTTAGTGAATTTCCTTCTATGCTCCGACTCGAAGAGTATTTTAATAGCTATCGCGTCTCCCCTTCCTGAACCCTCTTCCTGTCCTATTATTCTTTATATTCGCTCCTTGATTTTCAATTTATTAGCCTCCCGCTCTATCCATATTGACCTGCTTTGGATTCCTGGCCACTGTGGTACAGCTGGTAACGATGTTGCTGACTCGTTAGCTTGCTCGGCCGCAGTAAATGGTCGTTTCATAGGCAGATTTCCTTCCCAAAGTCTTTTCTCTCTCTCCTTTCGTTCTCACCGTGACTTTTGGACTGATCTCTATCCGTCCTTTTTCTCCAACCCTGACTCCTTTTACCTTGCTTTACAGCCTTCTCCATCCGTTTCTCCTTGGTTTAATAACTTTCCTAGTATCAGCCGTTCTGTCATTTCTTCCATAGTTCGCCTTCGTTTTAATCACAGTCTGCTCCCGGCTTCTCGTTTCCGCTTTGCTCTGGTTCAATCTCCTTTGTGTCCCTTTCATCCTCCTACCTTAAATGTCACGTGTGATGCAAACCACGTACTATTTGAATGTTCCTTTATTTCTACAGAACGCGCGATCCTTTATTCCAATTTGCTTAGCCTTGGCCTCCCTACTCCTTACAGTGCCCTCTATATTCTCACTTTTCCATCTCCTTCTGTTGTTCCCTTGTTAGCCGCCTTCATTTCCTCTGTCTCTAATCGTTTCTTGATATAACTTTTCGCTCCATATGTCCTTCTATTCTTTTAATCTTTTGTGTTGGGTAAATGTCCTGTGCTGGCGTGCCCATTTAATAAAAAATAAATAAAAAAAAAAAAAGAATACTAAAAGTTATTTATCTAGGAGAAAAAGAATTAGAAATACATAGTAACTATACTTTTTTTTTCTTTTATCTACTCCCAGCTTGCGAGTTAACGATAGATGATGTCATAAATAAAATTAAATTACATGCGGGCTCTTCATCACGTAGCAAAGCCCTATTATTTATTAATAAATTCAGCCAAATCTAACAGCTTAGTTCTTTTTAATCTACGCACTTAGATATCCGCGTCCTTTTTCAGTAGTTATGTCATCCAGTTTGTATGATTTTCTAATCTTTCCTTATGTTTCATTGCAGATTTTTAATCAATTTATTCGCATAATCCATATTTTTTTTTATTTATTTTTTTTTTTTTTAAATAATTTGCGGGTCCCACAAGGTAATTGCCCGTCTGTGGGTTCCCATTCATTCTTCATCTGCATCTTAAATCTAATACATCATATTCGTCTTATATATATATATATATTACTTAAATCAACTTAACTTCTATTTTTACTATTCTACGTCTAATTTTAATTTAAAACATTTATACCCATCGCACATCATACCATTATATTTTCACATAAGCCATAAGTAATGCAGCTAAAACATAAGCACCAAACATTAGTTTTTTTTTTCTTTTTTTATTGTATCATTTATAATTATTTACGTTTTCAAACAATTACCCGTCTTATCGCTGTTCCTTTCCTACAACTATCCATTTCTCATTCTTTGCACCACGCAATCAACCATATTTTTATTCTGTCTTTCCATATATTCAAATTGCATTCGTCTCTTAATTCCTTTGGTAAGTTACCTAGTAAATGACTCATAACTTCCTATTCAACATTATCAATTTTATTATTAATCCCTTTAGGTCTTATAAAACATAAATTGTCATAGTTCCTAGTCCCATATACCTTTTCCCTTGTCGGTAATCTTATTTTTTCTGTTTTATACCTTAAAAGTTTACTGTAATAAAAAAACATTTTTGGCGACATTTCTTTATTATTGTCCCACCCGAAGTAGAATTCGTTACAAGATTCGCACTTGTCCAATTCGGTAACAAAATTTTTAAACATATTTTCTGTAGCCTACTAATTTTCCTTAATTCCGTTTTTTTTTTGCCTCCCCCCAAATTTCAAGTCTCTATCTAATCCTAGTCATTATTAATGAGTCAAAATACAGTCTCGTAGTTTTGTAATTCTTAACTTGTTTTAATTTGTATAACGCCGGCATAGTCTGTGTAATTTTCCTAGCAATATTATCTATGTGAACTCTCCAAGTTAACGCCTTATCGAATGTTATTCCCAGGTATTTGAAATTATCAGCCGTTTCTAACGGCTCGCAACGGCATACTTCCGATCCATGAAGGCAATCTACATTGTGCAACACTATTTTCGACACGAACTTCCTAAATCTACTCGGTGTTCTTACATACATCACTTTTGATTTTTCGGCATTTATTAATAATTTTTTATCGTGTACCCATCTACAAACCATATTCAGGTCCTCCTGAAGCAGCCTTTCTGTAATTTCTACGTCTTGATGTTCAATTACCAGAGCAATATCATCAATATATGCGTAAAGTTTGACGTTCGTAATACAATTGTGAATGGAGTTGATGTAAATTAGAAAGTGTGTATCGTTTTGTTGTTTACGTACTATGGGACATCAATCATTGTTCGCAATGTTACGTTTTGGTACCTTTGTATTATTTCAATATTGCTTCTTGCACTACAACCCTACAGTTCACAACCATATTTCCATATCGGCGCAAGTGTTTGGTTGTATAATAGTATTTTATAACAAATAGCAAGCTGGGATTTTCCCCCTATTAGCCAGTATAGTTTTTTGGTTCCTAGCTCAAGATCGTTCTCTTTTTTTCAATGTGTTTACGCCGAGTCAATCTTTGGTCCAAATGCATACCCAAGCATTTTGACATCTTTTTGGATTATTGCCAACCATTACACTTTGTGGCTCTACATATCGGTCAATAAATAATATAAGAGATGATTTATTGTATTTTCATTTATTCTTATTCACCACTTTTGACACCATGATGTTGTTTTACCAACTACAATCTGCAAACCAATATTTGCTCTAGCTGGATTTATATCTGAGCATAAAACAGCCGTTTCATCTGAAAAAGTAGCCACTAGAATAATATCATCAACAGGAGGATCTGCTGTGAAAATAACGCAAAACAATGGTCGCAATACGCTACCTTAGGGGACAGCAGCAGCTATTGGATATATATTAGAAATTTCATCTCCATATATGACTTGATAAAGTCTTTGATTTAGATATGAAGAAAATAACTTGCTGTAATGATATGGAAAATATTTTTAAGAGACCATCATGCCAGACCTTGTCGAAACGCTTGAGCCACATCCAGAAAATTCGCATCACAGACACTCGTTTCCTCCAAGTCAGATTCAACTTTTTGCACCACGTGATGTACCTGCTAAATTGTAAAGTGTTTTGCTTTGAATCCAAATTGGTGAAATAGGATAATTTTCTGTTCATCAACTATAGGAAGTATTCTTTTAATTAGCAAGATTTCGAATAACTACGATATTACTGGATGTATCGAAATCAGCCTATATGAAGTTTTGCCAGTTGGCAACCTACTAGGCTTCGGTACCATTACTATTTGTGAAAATTTTAGTTGCACTAGATAATACGGCTATCTTATTAATGCGTTAAATATATATGTTAGCATGAATAGACCTTTATGTGGCAGTTCCGTTAACATACTAGCCGCTAACAGGTCGATTCCCTTCTCACGACTTAATAAATATAGCAAAAAATATCCAAACTGCTAATTGAAAATAATTTTATGGTTCATCCTTCGTCAATCCAAGTTCACAATATTTATCTATTCATCCCAATTCGTCTGCTCAACCATAGTATTTAGTTTCCCTGCATCTTCAATAATCTATCATTTCTGCTACTTGTCGTCTCCGATCTTAGCACAGTTAACTCCCTGCTTCAGTGTATCGTTTCTTCATTGTGACTTATCCTGTCTGTCCGCTACATCTCGATAATACAGTCGCACGTGACTTTGATCATGTCCCAATGCTCCTTTTTGTCATCTAAAAGGGCAACGCTATATTTAAAACTACTCTCACTTGATATTCCTACAACGTATTGTGTGTTCTTTATTCCCTCCATACAGACAACGTTGATCATTCCAGTTATAGCTAAATTCCTGTCTTCCATATTTCATCAAATTAAGATTTAATCCCTTCAGTAGTTCCTTTCCATTCTAGCACTCCTATCCTATTGTGCCCAGTTACTTTTGATGAACTCCCTCTGCAAAATAAGCACAAATTTTTCAGTCAACATTATGGGCTTCCTTCACAATTGCGGCCATTCCTTGCCAGTCGGCCCTGTAGGCACTGCTGTTGCAGTATGGTCATGGTGTTGAACGTAGATCCCTTCGCTTATTTTTGTCAATACGTTGGGCGCTGCTGTTACAGTTGTTGCCATAATGATTTTACATAAATAAGGTAATATAAACTCTGCTTTGTAGCAGCAGACATAACCATAGTCAAGGAACTTTCGAATTACTTCCTACAACACACTACGTGCTATGATCTACATAGCTTTGGTGTTTGACAACCCTAGCTGCTCTTCAAATACGCCTCTTTATTAAAATTTTTATTTAAAGTTTTCCATCTGGTCAGGATATGCAAATATTGATGACCCACCTACACCACACAATATTTTAAAAATCTATATTATATTTAAAGCCAGATTAAAATCGGCGAATGCAACTTTATGGTTAAAACCATTCTGAAAAAAAAACATTAATTATAAAGTAAAAAATTGGCGCGGTTCTTAAAAAATACGAATGCATATTTTAAAAACACGGCATATTTTAATTTTACAAAGCTGCAAATAAACATATAAATTACGTCAAAAAAAAAAATAAATACTGCTTCCCGTGTTCATTAAACCAGTATTGCGGAGTTATAAACACCTACATATAATACAAAATTTATATTTCACCTGTTCCGGAAATAAAAAACTCGTTAATAATATTTCCTAATTTAGTTTTCACCAAATTCCGATTTAATTGATAAAATAGTTCAAATAACGTTTTATTAATTTTTATTTTAAGGAAGCGCAAACGTAACAATCACCAGCAACGTCAACATGATTTTCGAAACCGTAACAGAATTTGAATGTAATTCCCAAAAGTTATTTTTAAATGATTTTGTAAAACAATGATCCCGAAAAGAATCAATTTGATGACAGATGTTAAAGTTTTTAGAAATATTTGACATGCAGTTTTTTAATATTAGTTTCCAAATTCTCAACAAAAATAATGAAAAACAACGGAATTAATAAGTAACAAAATTTAAATAAAATACAACTAAAACGTCACAGAATCTTGACGAACGTTAATTCTCAAACTTGTCTAACTAGTCCGGCACGTATAGTATATTATTAAACGGCATCCTAACCTCCCTCTCACTTTTTTTTTTTTTTTTTTTTTTTTTTTTTTATTTCCCTTCTACAACTAGCCCTTACAGGCTATCTAGCAGATCTTTATATGAAAGGTGCGGAGTGGAGAAGGCTAGGAGGGGGAGGGATAGGATGGAAGGTGCAGAGTGGAGAAGGTTGGGAGGGAGAGGGACAGGAAAGAACATGACTAAGAAGAGGCCAGCGTGACAGAAATTCAACCACCCGTTGGTGGGCAATTTCTGGTGCTTACGCAGTTAAATGCACGTTTACACGGTTAAATCAAAAACTTTCCTTCTCTGTAGACGCCTAACTTCCTCGGAGTTGTCCATCAGTGCGATCGCTAGCGGATTATCGTGATTCTCCAGTCGACGAAGGTACTTCGTCGCCTCCTCTGATACTACTTCGGAAACATACTTCACGTCGAAATCGGTATGTAGCGTTTTATTTGAAATGAACCAGGGAGCGTTTGTCATCATACGCAGTACTTTGTTTTGGAATCGTTGCAAGATTTGTATATTAGTGTGTTTCGAACATCCCCACAACGGTGCTCCGTACCGCCAAATTGGCTTTAATAGCATCTCATAGAGTAATATCTTGTTCTCCATCGTCAATTCGGATTGTCTTCCTACTAGCCAGTTCATATTGCGGAGCCTGATGTCCAAGTGCTTACGTTTCATCATTATGTGGTGCCTCCAAGTTAGTTTGTTATCCATGTGTATACCAAGATAGCATGCAGTATTTTTTTGTGGTATTTCGTTATTACCGATACAGATTTTTGGCACCGAAGTTATATGACGGTTTGTGAATGTTACGTGCGTTGACTTAATCGTATTTATTTTAAGGCGCCACTTGTCAAACCACGATGCCACTTCTGTGACCGCATGTTGCACATTCGTAATGCACTCCTGTAAGTCATTAGCGGAGCAGATCTCACATATCTGGAAAATGGCAAAAGCTTTTAAATTCCCATCCTCTGAATGTCCTAACAATTCCAACATTTCTGAAGATTACCTAGTACCGTTTATCGATTCTGTTGCTCCCGCTTACGTTCCTAACTTTAACGAATTTTATCCCGCTCCTTTTTCGCAAGACTCTCCTCCTCATTTCCTTACTTCCTCCTTCAACACGAATGAATAAAAATCTGTTCTTTCAAAATCTTCCAGCATCACTCCAGGTTTCGACGAAATATCTTATCTTGTTCTTAAGAACCTTTCTGAATTATCCTTTATTACTCTCCTCAAACTTTTTAATGCCTTTCTTTTCACCGGTATAACTCCTCCTTGCTGAAACTCTTTTATTATCGTTTCTATTCTCAAAAAAAGTTCTTCCTTTCGCCCAATTTCTCTAGCATTCTGTATCAGAAAATTATTAGAAGGTGTGCTGAACAAACGCCTTGTTTGGTGACTGGAACATAACCACGTTTTACCTAACAACATGTTTGGCTTTCGGCCTGGAATTGGTCCTCCTGATTGTATTAGTCTTTTTGTTTCCAGTATATACAAATCCTTCATCCGTAAAAAGTATACCTTAGCTTCTTTCGTCGATGTCTCCTGTGCTTTTGATAATGTGCATCTGCCAACTTTAAGAGAAAAAATGTCGGCAATTAACGTTCCAATTAAGTTTTCTTCCCTTATTGTCAACATCATGATGAATTACTCTATCCATATTTCTTCTCCACTTCTCTGCCATGAAATAAAAGTTTTTCGTGGTCTCCCTTAAGGTTCTTCCCTAAGTCCTACTCTCTTTAACATCTACACTATTAGTGTTGCCTCTCTCCCTTTGAATTCTTTTTCCTTGTTTTTTGCCGATGATATGCTGCTTTTTTCTTCCGCTTCCGATTTTGTAACCGCTAATGATGCTCTTAGTTCGTCTCTTACTGAACTAGATCACTCCCTATCCTCAATTCACCTTTCTATTTCCCCTTCTAAGTCTTCGGCTATTGTCTTTTTCCTTCGTCCCTACAATCCTGATCTGTTTAATCTATCCGTAAATAATATACCTCTTCATCACGTTAACTGTTTCTGCTATCTTGGGGTTTTTCTCCATAATCAGCTGGCACTCTCTAATCACATTGATTATCTTTCCTATTCTACTATCGAAAGGCTAAACCTGTTGAAAGCTCTGTCTTCAACGAAATGGGGTGGTAATCCTTACATTTTAATCTCTTTACATAAAGCTACTGTCTGTTCCAAACTTGATTACTGTTTTTTTATCTATGGTTGTGCCTCCAAATCCCGTCTTTCTAAATTGGACATTATCCAAAATTCGTGTCTTCGGCTTTTTCTCGGTGTGCTTAAGTCTACTCCAGTCCAGCAATTCTTGCAGAATCTAACGCGCCATCCTTGTCCCTTCGTAGATCTTATTTAGTCTATTGTTTTCTCATCAAACATCTTCCACTCACGTCCTCTACTCTTATTCATTCCTATCTTTCTATTTATAAGAACTGGCGTTTTACACCTAGGAAAATCCTCGTTTTGGCTCTCATATCTCTTCGCCTTGGTTCTTTTTGGCCTTGCACAATCTCAAGTAACAATCTCCCTTATTTCTCCTTTAGCTTTGCCAATCTCTGCCATGCCCCTAAAGTTTCGTTTTTACCTTCACTTTCCAAATCCCTTCCTCGAGAAATAATTCAACAGGAATTCTGCAGCACTATAAATTCCCAATTCCCATCGCATGTAACCATCTTCACGGATGTTTCCAGGGGACCTCATGGTGTTGGAGTTTCTTTTATCCTTCCGAATTTGAACTTATCTGAATCATTTCGTCTTCCTTCTTTCTGTCCCATCTTTACAGCCGAGTCGATGGCTCTCCTACGCTCCATTGTCTTCATTTTTTCCAGTCGTTTGTTTTCTAATTATTTGATTATTTCAGACTCCATGAGTGTCCTTCAATCGATCGGTTGGCCTTTTCCTCATCACTCTTCCAATTTCACCATTCTTCGCATAGGCTGTCTTGTCCATTTTCTTTCTTCTCACTACCCCATCCGTGTTGATTTTCTGTGGGTTCCCATCCATATAGGAATTAAAGGTAATGAGATGACGGATTTCTTGGCTCGAATTGCTCTTCCTCTCGTTCCTTTTTTAAAAAAGTTCCGTCCTCTAATTTGAATTCCCTATGTACTAAGTTCCATTTCAAACTTCGGTCAGATATTTACCCCTCCTCCTTTCGTAACGATCAATCCTTTTATCTGTCCGTACAACCTAGTCTTCATTCTGATCTTGGTCCTTTGAGTTTCCTTCACTTCCCCGTTCTATTGCCACTTCTATAATTCGCTAGCGTTTTAGCCATTTTGCTCTCCCTTCCTCTTGTTTTCGCTTAACCTTGTCTCCTCTCCTCCATATCGAAGCGATGGTTTGTGACGCCAATCGCATCATTTTTGAATGTCCATTCCTTCCTGTCGACCTTGTATTCTATATTCTTGTTTACTGAAACTCAAACTCCCTACTCCTTATTGTGCATCTTATATTTTGTCCTTCCCCTCGTCATCCATAATTTCACCCATTGGTTCCTTTATACTGTCTATATCTGACCGTATCAAAATCTAACTGACGGCTCTTTTCTTTCTTGTTGGTTCTGGGTGTAGGTCCTTAGCTGGCATGCCCAAGGAAAAAAAAACATTACAATGATATTCTCTTCTTTTCCTGAAATTAACCAACTAAGGTCCACCGTTATTTCAACTGTTCCGTTTTTCTGACTTTTTTCCCCCAACACTGTTGCAACTATTAGTTGTCATTATCAATCATTAATATTATTTTATTATTACATTTACAGGAGTTGACCATGGGGAAGATGTAATTAACTTTTTTGAAAGTTACAGCAGAATGTATCAATATAAAAATGAAACCGACATTGAAGATACTCATTTATCAGAAACGCTAATCAAAATGTACATAAACTTCGCTTACACTGGGTAATTATCGTCATTTTTGTTTACCCCACTTATGTTTAAGTTTCATTACCTATCTTAGTTAACGAAAATTTAATTTATTTTAATATAATAGGTTTATATTTCCGTTTTTATGATCGGTATTCAGTGTCACAAAAATAATTTATAGAAATTCAGAAACTTTTCGTACTAAAAACTGAATATAATACAAACAGAAGTGGAAAAAGTAAGAATCGAGAAAGAAAAACTATTCGTTCTGAGCATACAAATTTCCAACAACATGACATGACAAGAAAAAACACAATTGTATTCAAATTCCCATAAACCTGATAAATTCGACCGGTTTTTTAGGATTCCATACACATTAGGACGATTCAAAAACGACAAAAATATCAAATGAAATTAAAAAACTCAAAAACGTTTTGGCTTATAAACTCAAAAATTAAATCATAAATCACAATTAAAATTCTCTTTGAGACATTACTGTTACTGCCGACGAATTATCGATGCACATCTGAACATCGTTGACCGTAGTCGAGTGACCGCGAGGGGTCCCCCTCCCCGCCATCGTCTAACGCACCCCGTACACTTGGACGTTTCATTTGTCGCAACCGCCGGGCCCGGGGGGGGGGGTCCGAACTGACCGAAACATTTGATAAAATAATTTTACGCACGAAATAATTGAACACAATAGTAACACATCAGCTGAGTACAAACAACCGTTTACCAAACCAGAGGTGTCATAGGTTTTTGATTTCTCAAATAGTTTAATTAACTGGACTACATTCAGACAAAAATTAAACGATAAAATAAAAATGAAAATATACCAAAAATGCTACACCAAATGGGCGATACATTCAACAAATTTATCAAAATAATTCAAACTTCCATACGGAGTGCCATAAAATAATTATAACAGAACATAAGCGATAAAAAAATTTGAAAATTAAAAATATTAATCATTAACGACATACAAATAACGAAACCGTACCAAATAAAAACTCTTACTAATTTTTAAAAAAGAAATCAGTACATCTTTAACCAAATGTATGCACTTCTCACTTATCACAAAATTTGAACAATGTTTTTAGGAATAATGTTTTACCACGTTCACATATACAAAATATTCTTATTCTTTTTTAATGCAACTAGCCCACTACCTGAGTTAAGCGTAAAATGTTAAACTTAAAACACACTTAAGTCAATCAAAAGACCCGCAATAATAAATGGTGTAGTTTTGTCAAAACTATTTTGAACAGTACCATAGGTTTTTTCTTTTCATTAAGTAATTACTTTAAACAAATTATTACTGTAAAGTATAATTTACATTTTCCATTGTATTTGTTATATGTATATGAGTTTACTATTTTTTTTTTTTTTTTTAGTAATCCAAATATTGATGAAAATATAACTTGGAAACCGGTTGAAGATTCATCCTTGCCATATTTAAACATCAAAAATGATGGTTTTGCAATGGAGACGAAATTCTTTAAAAATAAATATAAAATATGGAAAAATATACAAAAATTTTTTGAATAAAGCCAAAAATACTAATGACGTATATGTATATTTTAAATTCAAAGTACCTCTTTATGTTATTGTTGTATTGGTATGTTAAATAAATTTGAATTTTATAACTGATGTACCGTGTTTTTCATTTAAATTTATCATAATAGCAATAAGCACGATTATTTAATAGTAAATTAACCAGAGAATTTGATTATTAGCAAAAGCAATCAATAATGTTTCATTCTACTTCGAAAATATATTACGAATTGGCCAATTTTTATTTACACGTATTGATGTACTGTTTTATACGGTGTGCCATTAACCATACCATAATAATTATACGGGGAAATACAATATATATAAGTTTAACTGAGCGTTGGAGATTATTAAGCAATATACCAACTCAGAACTAAACTAATTGTTGTTATTAGATAAATAATACCCAGCTCTGTGGTTTTTTAACCTTTTATGGACATCGCAGCTGGAGTATGGTTTGTTGTAGTAGCAGACTATGTGCTTCATTTCCAAAATAAATGAATACATACTTTATCAATGTTTATTTATTTTTATTTTATTTTCATTTTATGTTTTTGTATGATCCACTAGTGCAACAGCTTTCACCAATTATTGCACAGCATAATGTGATGAAAACAATTCAATGTACACATTCGTTTAAACAGTAATAAATAAAAATATATGAAATAACAAAATACACACATGCAGTAGACATACAAGAACGGCACAGTTACTAACATAATTCATTTAAGCATCAATATATAAACGCATGTCTATATCCAATCACGCACACGTATGCATACACAACACACACATACATATACACCTGTACTATTCACGCATACATACACTTTCGCAAGCATGCACATACATGTGAAAATACTTTCACTTAGGAAAGACAGGGAAACTCAATCTTGTTTCATTAAATTCTCCATATTTTTTAAGAACTCACCAACGTGACTATGAAATATGTCCAGTTCACGATGCTTTTTTTCTTTAAGTTAGTATATAACATGAAAAATGAACGTATGGGAGAGCATGCACACTGCTAAGTGCGCGCGAGGATGGAACCAGAAATTGGAACTTTAAATGGATCTCCAATGTTTACAAATCCTTGATCCTAAGTAAAATAAATTATGGGTGCCAGGTGTACTCCTCGGCTTCTCTAAGTAACCTGAAAAAACTAGACGGCATCCACCACTCTGCACTACGAATCACCTCGGGAGCCTATCATACAACACTGTGTAGGAGGATCTGTGCACTGACGGGCACTCCTCCACTGAAATTCTATCGTTCCCTGCATACCCTCCGGTGCAATATACCATTCCTAAAGCTGCCTTATACCCATCCCGAAACTCCCTTACTCGCAGCGTTCACTAACGACCCGCTACCGGGTCTCACCAAACTATTCTCGAATGTCAATGTCAATGACTCCACAGAATGCCGGGCAGCAGCCACCAGTTCGTTATATTTGTGGAAACTCGAACCTGTAGCAGTTAACCGATCGGTTCTGCAAAAGTATAAGTCCAAAAGCATGTCGGAACAACTTACCCAAGACGCGTGTGAAATAATAAGACAGTACGACAACGCCATCCAATGTTATACAGACGGAGCAAAAGCAGCACCCGTCAAAGGGATGTCATTAACGAGATTACTGCTCAATTCTAGATGCCGAATTATACGCAATACGCGTTTCTCTGGAAATTATAAATCACTTTTCTGGGAAACGGAACAAAAATTCTAGTGTCTCAATTCGCAGAGGCCAAAAGAGGAAAAATCTTCGTTCGAAAAAACTTACAAAGTTTAATAATCTTCATTAAATCGTTAGATGACTTAACAAAAATTATTTAGTAAGATGGAATAAGTTACTATATAAATATACTTTAGATGTTTACTCGACAGATGGTAACGATGATAAAACGAGATAAAAAATTGAACGGCAACAACTTATCTAAGGATTATTTTAATGATGATATTCAAAATAGTTATATGTATATAATTTTATCGAATATACGATTTTCAAGAAAAAATATTGAGTTACAAACAATAATATGAAATCCAACTATTCAACATAGATGTGTTTATAACTTAATTTCACAAGCTAGAGAATACAAAAGAAAGAGTAGTTCAACAATTTATATTAATAATATATATTTCCATAAAATTAATATACACAGGAGATTAACTGCGAAACGACTACTCTAAAATTAAATATAGATAAACATAATACTATAATCTTAATGGCAATTTATAGGCCTCCAAACATTAGTAAAAACATGAACATCAACCCTCTGAAACAATAACATACCAGCAGGTAAAGGATTCGAAGAAAAAATCAATAAGGTTACAAGAATTGAAATCCAGATAAATAAGATCTTAGAATATTGCTTAGATCATACACACACAAGATAAAAGAATAACGTAAAAGAAATTACGTATACATCAAATCATAAGATTTCTGACCATTATCTCATCTATTATAAAACACAAATAAATTAAAATATAAGTAATAATATTGAAAACAATCATGAAAATATTATTTGTAAAGCAAAAATTGTAAAAGAATTGTTACAGACTAATAATTAGGGTAATGTGGAAAACTCTGACTACATAAAGATTGGTAGCAAATTTCATGAAATCTACTGCAAAAGTGAAAAACAAATATATAAAAAAGAGAACAACAGGAAAAACACATTTATAATAACATGGATCACAAAAAATATTTTAAAACTAATAAATGATAGGGATAAACTTTTTAGACTTTGGAAATGTAAGTTAAACAATAAACAATATAGTGACGAACAATATAAAAAAATTAGAAATAAAGTTAATAAAATTATTAAAACAAATAAAGATAAATACTGTAGAACAACTATAGAAAATACTAAAAAAACATGAAAAAAATAAATCAGATAATAGGTAAATAATATTAAAAAAAAACTCAACTGATGAAACTATACTGAAACATTAAAAATCATAACGTAGAAGTATTAACTTATGATTTAATAATTTTAATAAAAGTCCACATGATGCCGTATGCAACCAAAATACTAAGTTCTGTATCGGTTAATAGCTTTCCGCAGATCTATTACATAACACCTACTATTCTTCCACCATGGTCAAGCTTTTCACCCCACACTGATTTATCTCTGCTGCATGTCAGAAAGCTCACTACACCCGAGGTAATCAGAAGCGCATTCCAAGAACTTCTATTGAACTACATCGACCATCTAATTATATTTACTAACGGCTCAAAATGGGACATGGCTGGACGGACAATACTCACAAATCAATCAATCAATCAATCAATATATTTTGGAATTTGTACAATGGAATATATATATATAGAAAATTTTAATTATATAAAATTGCAGATGCGCTCAATTAGCGCGAGACGAAAAAATATTAATGAATATACATGGGCTACTATTATATGCTAATTACTGTAAACTAATGTAACATAATTTTATAGCCCATGTTTACAAATTATATTTATGTTCCTCGACAATGAACCATCGTATGTATATGAAATTAAATGAAGTAAAATTAAATATGTGTATTATATTAAATTAATTGCACATAGGACTGCTGTTATGTGGTAAATTAAACAATTATGAAGAAAAACAACAAATATGAAAACGAAACCAAAATCTACTTAACACATACTCATAGCCCATGTTTACAAATATTCTTAGATAATAAAATTTATATTTAAATTATATAGTGGAAAATTAAACTATAAGCATATATTCGCCGTTCCCATGCTAAAGTAGCAAGCTTAAAAATAATATATAGACTAATAATTATATATGTAACAATAATATCAATAATAATAATAACATAGATAATAATAAAGTAAAATAACAATAATTGTAACAATAGGTAATATGAATGCATAAGAGCAAGCAGTAAAAATGTGAATAAATAATTATAATAGAGATAATTCTCTGTAAGAATAAAATAAAATGAAGTAACCTAATATAATATTGATATACGAAATAAGTTAAGGTTGAGTTTAAAATAAATAAAAACAAAAATTAGAAAATAACAAGTATGTTGCCATTAATTATAATCAAACACTTCTAGTTATAATAATTATTTTTCAATATTATAGTAAATAACGCTAAATCAAATTAACACGGGTAAAATATTAAAATTGTTAATGATAAAGAAATAAAAATTTAGATATTTACCACAATATGATATCGATTCGTATAAATTCCGCCGCAATTCACAAAAGTCTATAATATGCAACCGGCGATTAATAGTTACTGAATTAGAAAGACAATACTTAGATTTTTGAATTATTTTTAATTACAGACTATAATTTAATGATGGAAGTTAAAGAAAAATGATCTTGAGTGTTAATTAAAGCTATAGGTGAAATAAAATAAAGTTGTGTGATATTTAGCCACACAAAAGTCTCTTACTCCTTTTTATTAAATAAATCGGATCCCCTGCTTATGACATATGCTCTGTTCCCTTATCTATTCACCATCTTCTGTTAAACTGTCCGAAATTGAACCTTTTTCCATCCCAATTACGCCACAGGAAATTCAGCTGCTCTTCAGATTTCTGAGACTATCCAATATCCTAAGTAATATCTAAATTCTATTCATCCGTGCCTCTAATCAATGCTTTAGTACACAGCACGTTAATGGATACAATACAATACAATACAATACAATACAATACAATACAATACAATACAATACAATACAATACAATACAATACAATACAATACAATACAATGCAATACAATACAATACAATACAATACAATACAATGCAATACAACACAATACAATACAATACAATACAATACAATAAAATACAATACAATACAATACAATACAACACAATACAATACAATACAATACAATACAATACAATAAAATACAATACAATACAATACAATACAATACAATACAATACAATAAAATACAGCACAATACAATGCAATGCAATACAATACAATGCAATGCAATGCAATACAATGCAATGCAATGCAATGCAATGCAATACAATACAATACAATGCAAATACAATACAATACAATACAATTATACTAAAATAGAGCACTTAAATTTTTAACTGGTTGTGTTCTGTGGGTAAAGATTGACTCAAAATATCATCTTCTTCTTAAAAAATTTATTGTGTACATTGTTGAAGTGCTTTTTTGCCTTACCTTTCCAGTCAAGAACATATTAACAAATTAGTTGCTTATAATGTTACAGTTATCAGTATGAAAAATTTAAGAACAAAAGTGACTATTATTGAACAACATTTAGTGGTACAAAATAATTCATTTTATTTCAATCTATTTTTCTATAAACTAAAGCATACCCAAACAGAACTGATTCATTTTGAAAAGATTTTTTCAAATTCTGGAACTGAAAAAAAACTTTGATTTTTTAACAGACTAAAAAATACGAAGTACCTAACCGTACATCGGCCCTGACCCAGCAACATGAAAAATTAAGAGGTAGAACTAAATGGCCAGGCGGTCAGAAATGGAAAAAACAAAGGACAGCAGCAATAGAATAACTGAAGGCAATGGAAAAGAAAGGATATAGGTAGTATTAAAGGGAGTAGGAAGACCCAAAGCTAAAAGTCGAGCATAAAGAAAGCAGCGTTTGTTAGGGAGAGCGCCCATCTAAGCGATACGATTCCGATATGACAGCGATTTTAAATCGTAAGCGATAGCAACACGATTCCGATACGACGTAACGCCCACTGAAGCAACGCGATTTATCCGCTGGAGAAGCAACTTAATTTATGATGTGGTGTGATAGTGCAAAAAATGTCATATTTTTCTTCGTTTTCCTGTTCTTTTTTTAGTGAAGAAGCAATGTATCGTTAGTAAATCTTAACAATTTAAATCAAAAAAGAAAACAACGTTATTGAGTACATCCATTTTTTCAAAAGAGTAACAAAATAAACGCTTTAATGTTTATAAAAAACTGAATATATACTCGGAAAAGTTCTAAAGTTTTTATGGAATGAATAAGGAAACGTTTAATTGGTTTTAGTAGAGAAAATTGGCCAAAAATTGTAAAAAAAAAAACACCCATTTTAGAACATTTATACATCGCAGAAACGTATTTTAATCACATTACGGGAAATACATTTGTTAATTATGTATATCTAAATGTTTAGAAACATTTTCTATACCATATACATATATATTGCTGTTAATTTATATTACATAACAAAATAAGAAAATGTAAATATTAATATTTATTTCATAAATATGAATTGTTTTTAAAAATATTCTGAAATAAATTTAAAACACCGATTTTAAATTGTTATTTTTGCCGATTATTCATATTACGCATAAAAATTCAGAATGTAAACAAACAAACGCTTGCTCAAGCAACTAAAAATAAAACATGTAGCACTCGAGCGACGGTGATACGATAGTTGCTTATCGGTTGCTTGTCGCATCGCGTCAGTGGGCGCTAACTCATATAATAACGTGGGTTATATTCTGAACTACATGTTGTTGCTATCGTATCGGAATCGTATCGCTTCGGTGGGCGCTCTCCCTTAGAGAGTGCAGAACATTTGAAAAGGATAAACGACGACAGACAGGAATATAATGAAACCAAGACAGGAAACGAGAAACCGGTTAAATAAGACGGTACTGAGAAAAGCGATTTGAGAACAAAGATGGATACATGTCCAACCAAAGTCTGGAATGATTAGAGCGTGATAGAGAAAGAATGTCTGAAGAAAGGAAAGAGTCGAGGAAAGAACCATTGCGAGCGGCTGAGTGAGCTAAAGAGTCAGCTGAGTCATTGTCCTCAATATTGGAATGACTAGAAACTCAAAGATTTAATAATATACCTATTTTCAACTTCAATACAACCAAAAATTTATATCAAAAAAAATTTAACGATAAAATTTGTACTAAAAACGTAATATAGTATTTAAAAATGTTGTTTCAAAATCAGTTAATAAATATATTCACAGTTCAAGAAATTTTGGAGTTTTACACATATGTATGTGTACAATATTTACGTTACAATAATTAATATAAATTGCAAAATGTTGCGCACATGTTTAAACATCACGGCGTTCTCGCTAATTAGCTGAGTCGCGCTTCCGGCATATTTTTATCAAACTATCAATCTTTGAACAGAATTTTCCTATCACTCGTATTATTATTCGGCGATGCATATTTCAGTCAATATTGCCGTTTATCCGATATCGTTTTATACGCAACGCATACGGTGGATTTTAATTTGTTAAAAGGTGCCAGTAACCACAACAATACATTGATATACTAGGCCTTTTATAAAATTCATATTTATTCTGTAATTACAGATATGATAAAACAAAAAACAGTTAGGATTAATAGACATTCTGCTTGTTCAAAATTACGTTACTGGCACATCAGTTTCAAATTACACTCGTAATATCGGTTTCATTGAAACTACACACTGATATGACATCTACGACCCAAAAGTAAATACAGAAAAATCCTCCCAACAGACCCGTGACTACGGTGAAAATTGATATCTAGCATCGCTGTGTACAGTTATTATACACATTTTTGAATCAGATGCGACGCAAAATAAATTTTAGTCGTTTGCGTTTTTTGAAATCTCGGTAATCCTTTTTTTGGGGCGGTTTTTTTTTGGTTTTCAATGGTTTTTCAAACATTATCTAAACACTAATACATAATGGCACAACCAAGGGAGCTAACTAATTTCTAGTGTACCGTTAAAAACTACGATTTTTTAGTAACGCAGAACTTCTACTGATACATCTTTTTGTAGATTTCGACATTACTCATCAAAAGTAAACCAATAGTAGCGCGAGTTGATGAATGAATAACCCCATCTGATTATTAAACTTCATCTCAAATTCCTCAAATGAAATCTAAAAAATTATTACGCATTAGTTCACTAACTAAAAAAATGTTCTAGTTATCAAGTGACCATGTTGCCTCTAGTAATTACTGATGGTTTCAAGAGTTCAGGGGGAGTAGCTGTTTCCTTTTTCTCGCCATCCAACACTTCCTTCGAACAATTATATTTATTTTCACAACCTAATCCCTACAATGCTTCCTATATCTTAGCTTTACAGTCTTCAAAGGTGGTTCCTATTCTTGCCTCTTTTCTTTCATCGATCTCTGACCGGATTAAAATTTAATCTCTAATATAGTCCAGTTGTCCTAGGTAGTTGCCCTCAGTTGGCCGAAACCAAAAAAAAAAAAAAGTTAATGCATGAAAGTAAACTATTAATAAAAATCCCTGCTCAGTTTATTTTACGTAGTAAAAAATAAGTATCATGTTGTAATGTAAATTAGTGGGATAACGAAATCAAAACTGAAGATCTTTCGATATAAATCTGTCAAAAGTTTTAATTAATACTTTCTCGTTAGTTATGCGGCGTGTAGAATGTAAAATGCCGAATAGGATACAACTTATTCTAACAGACGACGGTTTACCTTTAATGTGCCAGGAAAAACAAATTATCTTTGAAGGTACTTAACTGATTACATAATTACTGATAAATACAATACTGCGCATTGCGACGTTACCACAATATTCTGAGTAAGCACTCGTGTTTTACTAGCTAGAGAACCGTAACATTGCTTTTAACCGTTTGTTTTTCGGAATCACCAAACACAATTATCACACCCAGTTAAGCACCTCTAAATTCGTTATTTTTAACAAGCCGTACTAAAAATAACTGACGCAAATATGCCGCTTATCACTAGTTCGTTGTTCACTGATTTATTTGCCGACTACAATAGTAGAGAATAATTACGGTTGTTTCTCGCATATAAATCTTATACGGCATGGCTCATATTTATTCGAACACGACAATATTTACTTCGAAAATAAGATTAATTCTATCAATATTGATTTTTGTAACTGTTAGTGGATCAGAAGATATAAATCAAATTACCATTTCGCAAGGTTCAATATCCGGTGTTACATTGACTTCTAGAAATGGAAATAAATATTCAGCGTTTCACTCGATACCTTACGCTAAACCTCCCGTCGGAGAATTACGTTTCCGGGTATTATTTTAATACATTATTTACGCTTCTGTTTCATTAACAATTTAAAGTAACTGTTGTTGATGCTTATGTATGCAATATTATATAATATACATACTGAACTAGCTGTTGTTTCAAAATATATAAAAATGATGTTGAATGCTATATATAAATGAGGTCTGTAAGACATTTTAACTATTGCAATTTGTGATTATTATATTTTTTTTTAAATTTGTGTTGTAACGGAAAATCAGGTAATATCTCCAAACATTTTTAACGGTACTAATGTTTTGATGTATAAAAAGTAAGGTAAATCTTTACATCAGTGCTCCCAGTTCGGGGTGGCTTCTTCAGTTCACATTAATAGATACGATGTTGCCACAGTTTGGTTCATTTCTAGTTTAATCGTTGTACCAAAAACTATCGATAAATTTATATATTACTGAAAATTATATAAAAATACCAATCTATACCTTTTGTGTTTTGAAATATTTTAAACTTCTAATAAACGAAAAAAAAATCGTACTATTCTGCAATATACGAGAAAAATGGAAAAGCGTCTATAAAACAACGAAAAACAACTTTAATGACGAAAAAATGAATATGAGCTGATAAGTATGACTTCCTGTGAAGCATAATGAAAGACAAAAAGTGAAAACAAATCACATATCACGCTTGTACAACTTCCTCGATCAGGTTACTAGATGTAACAGGGACGCCATGAGCAGGCAGGTGCCGAGGTAGATGTGGAGAAGCTGCACAGTCTGCTGGTGGACTCATATTGTGCATCACACATCTTGAGGTTGCCCACTGTTCTAGGGTAATCTGGATTATGTCTGAGTAAATAAAAATTTTCAGATAAGCCAGCTACCGTAGCGTAGTTGATTAGGCAATGGCATTTCGTTTGATTGGGGCCTGGTTCAATTCCCGCTAATGCACATTGACATTTTCAAAAATGTCACTTGCGCTGGGTCAATGGCCATGGTTAACGCGTCAAAAAATAAAATTAAACAAAAAATAAACAGTTTAAAAATGTACCGATTATTAAATACGACACATAATGTCAATACGATTTTAAGTAGGTTTTTGTGTAGCAAATAAAATGTGACGGAAAACAACTCTACGCCAACAACAGATATATTAAATAATTTATGAGAAACTTTTGTTCCACCGATTAAAATAATTTTTAGCTCCATATTAATTATAATTTCACTTAATGCAATGGTAATCAAACGCAACAATATTGAAATTTAAAAAATCTATTTTTACGCCTTCATAGCATTATTGCGCTGGAAATGTTTTTTTTAGTAATTAAAGTACATATAAATTAATTAAATCAGAATTAAATGCACGATTATATCAGACAAAATACTAGTACACAAACTTTTAGGATCGAACTAACGACGAATAAAATTGTACTAATAAATACGGTTTTTTGAATATTTTTTTTATTTAATAACGCTATATGTGATAATATTTAAACAGACGCATATCATTATCAAAAATAAAAGTTATGAAACATTTATTCGTCAATACGATTTAATGTACAAATTTATTACAAAAAAGCAATTGCTCTCTTAGGACCCTATTTAACTCTTTTATCAAATGTTGAGCATGCGTCTATGTAACCTGATTACCATTTATTTGCTTTTTCAAAGACGTTAAAGGTAATTAAATTTGTTTTTTGCACTTTTAGTTTTTTCAAAATTCCCAAGTTAGACATGAAATTACCAAACGCACTTCCTTATTGAACACTTAATAGTCTCCAGGGACTTACGCATCAAATTTCAAGTTTGTATGCATTGTAGTTCCAAAGATTTCATATTTTTAACTTCCCATTTTAGGGGGAGAAGGGGTGATCTTGGTTACATGAATTTGGGAAAACTTCATGTTCCTTTCAAAACCTTTTATAAATTATTACAAAATAACCAACTGTTTTCGAGTGATCGAATAGTGTTCTTATACAGAGTATGCAGCCCAGATGCTTAGTAAGAAATAATGGATTCGGCAACAATTTATATGCCGGTAGATGCACCTTCGCCAATAAATATCAATAATTTAATTTTGTCAACGATCACCGAAAAGTAAATCCGATTGCGAGAAACTCGAACTATGTGATCTAGGAATATAAAACCGGATAATGATCCTTCATGGGCGCTTTTTCGCCTTACACTCAGAGAATTGTTGGCCTTGAACCGATTGTTTGTGGAATACTTAGCTCTCACATGAGTACTTATTTCAGGGTGCTCCCCGCTAATTATGTGCCTCCTTTTTTTTGACTCATAAATTTTGCATACCACAGAAGACTATCACCAACTCTTTCACTATTTTTTTTCGCTAATTTCTACCAAATTTATCCCCCTCACAATCGGGTCTTTAAGTTTTCTCCTTATTTTTTCCCGCAATAGGCTTCCTTATTTTTCTTTTAATTTCAATAGTATATGTTTCCCCATCTCATTCTCCTCTCTTCCTCTTCGCGCTAACTCCACTCCCCAGTGGTCAGTGAATATGTCCACATCTTAAATTTTTCATTTCTCCGTCATGTAAAAATTTTCACTGATGATTCCAAAAATGATAACGGGGTGGGTGACGCTTTTACAGCCTCTCGCTTAATCACTCGGAATCCTTCAAACTTCCTTCCTTTTGTTCCATTTTTTCTGTTAAAGTAGTCTCCATTCTCCGTGCTGTCTCCTTTATTTCCTTTTCAAGAGGGATCTGTAAATTTCTCATTGTTACTGATTCCAAATCTGTGCTGCAAGCTATTTCTTCTCTTCCTTCCCACTCGTCTAATGATATTATTCTTTCTGTTCGTGCCTCTATTTCTAACTTGCGCTTAGCACGTTCTAACCTTATTGACTTTTTATGGGTTCCTGGTCACTTTGGCATTGAGGGCAACGAAGCAGCTGACTTCCTAGCTCACTCGGCGTCTTTCAATGGATCATTCCTCCCCTATTTTCTTGCCTCAGACATACTTTTTCTCTCCTCAAGTCTCCATACCAGACTATGGATTAACATCTACCTTTCTTTTTTCGCCAATCCTTCCCCCTTCTACCTCCTCCTACCGCCTATTCACAACTCACAGCCCTGGTTCCAATTTCTTCCCTTTTCTCGGCGATCGGCTATTGTTTCCTTAATCAGAGTAAGAATTGGTCATTCCCTCCTCCCCTCTTCTCGTTTTTCTTTTTTTCTTTCACCTTCTCCCTTTTGCCCTCTCCACTCTACTGATCATTCTTTTATATGCGACCACAACCATATCCTTTTTGAATGCCCTGCTCTTTTTCCCGAGTGCTCTGATCTATATACCGAACTCTTGGCGTTAGATCTTCCTACCCCTTTCAATGCTTCCTTTATCCTTTCCTTCTCATCCCTAGTCGTTATTCCATTCCTACTCTCCTTTATACTCTCCATCTTCAATCGCCTCAGAATTTGAGAAGGTGATCTAAGTTCATGGGGTCAGTGCTGACACCGAACCCATTTAATAAAAAAAAAAAATTTATCCCATCAAATCGTTTAGAACAAATGAATATAATGGTGCAATTTTTAAGAAGTGACCTAAAAAAACAGTTGTAATTTTCGAAGATTACACATGGTACTGATAAAAAATTCATATACCGTTTATTCAATTAAAACAAAAAAGAGAGATCTAAAAGATATTTCTAATCAATGCGCTTTCCCTTTATACATTATTCACCGTCATTAACATCAACCAACGAATTAGTCGATTTAATTAATTTATTTTTTTTTTGCTACTTTCTCAGACTCCTCAAGAACCAGAAACATGGAATGGTGTTCGAGATGGTTCCAAGAAACCGCCGTTCTGCATACAAAAAAATTATTTTGTTAGTTTTACCGAACCAGCTGCAGAACAAGAAGACTGTCTATACCTAAACGTATTTACCAGAAAGGTATGTATCGAAAAGAACGTACTTTGATTAGTTTTGTTTTTTTTCACGCAGAACAAAAAATATTTTAACTGAATTTATTTATTATAACAACGCTGAAAGTACTAGCTTATACAAATTGATAAAAGCATACTATATTGGATACAATTTTTTTTTTTTTTTTTTTTTTTTTTTTTTGTGAAAGCAACATCCTGTACCGTGTTTAACTGCTGTGGCTATTACAGTACGAAGATGCGCAGTTTGTTTTTATAGATGTCTGATTATTCCGCTAGTTCTGATAAACTGAGTTACAGATAAAATTGCATTGAGGGAATTCTCAAGAATGTTTCTGACTGTTTTGTTATTAATTGAAGGGGGCCGGTGAGGTGAGAGTGCTGAACAGTCGCACAGTATGTGGGAAGTTGAGGGAGCAACATCTTGGCCACAGAAAGGATAATTCATAGGAGGGGGATTCTTTTCAAAACAAAATTATGCGACATGGCCTTGTGGAATGTGCGCAAGCGGCTAAGTACACAGAAATCTCTGCGGGATATGCTTTTTTCTAGCCATCATAGTTCGGTTGAAGGTTTAATTAACCTTGAGAAAGTCTGACACGAGGACCAATGGGCTTTCCATGAGGACGTGAGATTATTGAAGATTATGTTTGTTAGATAAGGTGGGGGAGGGCTGTTTTTTTTTTACCCCCCTTGGGTTTGCTACCTAAAAGCATTAGCCCAGCAAAAAGGAATAGATACATGGAATAGAATAGAAATTATATTTTTATTCTGTCGACAATGGAATCAAGGAACACCCCTAGGACAGGAACAACAGAGAGCATAGGTAGAGAAAGAACATAAGAGGCGTTGAAAGGACCAGGAAGACTAAGCTTTAAAAGATGATAATAAAGTAACTCACACTCGCGAGATAAACCGGAGCACTCGAAGAGCACGTGATTCGCATCACAAACATACTGGGAACCTTCAGGATCCAATAGACAAAAAGGAGATGCAGCCAAAGAGAAGCGATTTAGTGAAGAAGGAAGGAGACTATGCGAGAAAGGGAGGCGAGATAATTTAGTAATTATGGACCGACGCAAACTGGGAAACTCATAGAACCAAGGACGAGGAGGAGGAACAGAATTAATCAAGAGATAAAAGGAATTCGGATTAGTGAAAAGAGATACATAAACAGAATGCCAAAGTCTAAGATGGAAGGATTTAGTTGGAAGAAGAATGTTGTGTGCTGGAACCCTCCTAATAAAATTCCCATTGGAAACAGCAGCTTTAGCAAGGAGGTCGACGGCTACATTTCCATCAATGCCTGCATGTCCCGGAATCCAAAGAAAGTCAATCTGGGTAGACGTTGATGAGGATAAATCATGGAGAAGAGAATAAATAGAAAGGATGATAACGACATTTTAAGGAGAAAGGGAAGGTGGAGATAGCGCTAGAAGAACACTTAAAGAGTCAGAAACAATAAGGAATTTGGAAGAACTTGCAGAAGAGGAAATATAAATAATGACTTGTAGAATGGCAACAGATTCTGCAGTAAAGACAGAACAAAAGGACGGAAGTCTAAAAGACCGAGAATAAAAGAACTGAGGGCACAAGAATGCCGCCCCAACTCCGATCGGGCTTTTCGATCCGTCAGTAAAAATTAAAGAGTGATCACGGAATAGAGAATTTATTGTATTTAATAATTCCATACTGACGATATGAGAGGGAGAGGATTTAAGGAAGCAGAGGGCTGTTATTAGGCAAGGGGCAGTATAATGCTGCTCGGGTGGACGTATCGACGCGTTCATTTCTAGGAATCCCAGCATGGCTGGTCGCCCATAAAAACGAAATGGAGCATTTTCTCTTAATAAGTTCATATACTACCTAGTGGATTCGAATTGCTAAAGGATGTTTGGTGAGAGGACTTGAGATTGTCTAGATACCAGCAGGGCTTTCTGTGATGTAGGCTCTGCAGAAAGAAAATATTCCAAACAGAAAAATACTGCGTATATTTCAACATCCAGTACCGAGCAATTGTCATTCAGTTGAATGCTTCGAATCACGTCACAGACTTCAAAGGAACAGGCGGTTGGTGATGAAGTAGCCTCTGGAGTAGTCTTGGCAGTATCCGTGTAGAAAATGAGGTGGTCGGGGTATTTTTATATTGTTGCTACTGTCAACTGAACGATATTCGGGTGCAGGGGTTTATTATACTGCGTCAAGGAAAAATTAACATCAATGTTTAAAGAGGCCCACGGCGGAATCACGGTGTTAGGAGCTAGGTCAGGGAAGAGGATTAAGCTCACATTGTGCTGCGATAGGGGGGCCAGGATTTCTGGGTGAGGATTATTAGGGAACTCAGGGGTGTTGGGGAGGTCATTTGTGTGAATAGGAAAAGAACGCTTACTAGAGAAAAGAGCGAGGATCTCACGGTGGTAATAAAAGGTTCGGAAATACTTTAGTGAGGGAGTACCTAACAAGGTACACAAACTTACAGACGGAGAAGTTCTATGTGCGCCAAGTATCGTGCGGAGCGCCGTGTGGTGTATTGAATCAAGGGATTTAAGTAAAGAAGTACTGGCTGGCGAATACTCCTGGGACCCGTAGTTTATTCTGGAAATAACTAAGGATTTATATATGGAGAGGAAAGTTTTCGGAGGTACATTATACTTTGTGTTTGATACACATTTAAGAATAGATAGGAATTTATGACACTTAACTTTAAGATTGGATATGTGAGGCCGCCAAGTTAACTTAGTAGCAGTAGGGTGGAAATGAAGTCGGGAATTTTCTACATTGAGGCGGATGCTGGAGGAATTTTGACGTCCCCTATAGAAATCAACACAAATAGACTTAAACGGAGAAAACACAAGACCGTTATTGTTACACCAAGATTGTAGTTTTTTAATAGTTTTTGTAGAATTCTTTGAGCATTTGCTGAAAAACTGGAAGACAGGGAAATGTTCAAATCGTCAAAGTAGAACCGGGCGTTTACAGGCGGAGCAATACAATCATTTATATCGTTGATATAAAAAATAAACAAGGTTGCACTAAGGGCAGAATCTTGTGGTAAGCCATTCTTAGTTTGAATGGTGCTCGATGTTAACGAACCAATCTTAACATGGAACGTTCTGTTTGTAAATAAATTATTCAGATAATTGGCCATGTTTCCAATTATACCAACTGTTGTCAGCTTAGACAAGAGGTCGTATCGCCATATTCTGTCGAACGCTTTTTCTATATCGAAAAAAACGGAGTATACATGTTGGCGTCTGTGAAATGCTGTTAATATTTGCCTTTGTAAGCTCAGCAGATGATTAACTGTAGGTAGTACGCTTCTTACGTCCTCCGGCTTGTCGAGGATAGGAAATTATTCTGTTCAAGGAAGAAAAAGAGACGCGATTAACCATATTTTCCAGCGTTTTTGCGAGGTCACTTATGAGGGATATAGGTCTGTAATTTTGTGGAAAAAGAGGATCTTTATTTTGCTTCAGAATAGGAATAACAACTGCTAATTTCCGTGGCTCAGGGATCGATCTGAAGGACCAGATTTGGTTATAGATATGTAAGAGGAAGTTTTTCGCTGACGGAGGTAAATGTTTTAACACGTAAGGTTGGATGGAATCGGGCCCAGGCGCGCTGTTTGCAGTATGGTACTGGAGTTGATAGTCTAGTTCAGAGGTGGTGAAATGGCAATTGTAGGAATGTGAGGAGTCAGAGATGATAGTTATTGGTTGTTGTTCCATGGAATATTTCTTTAATGAGAAGACAGGCGAATATGATGATGAGGATGACTCCATTGAAAAGTGATTCGCAAAAGCATTTGCGACCTCTAACGGGTCAGATAACATGGAACCATTCTTATTTATCGAAAACGAAGGGGTCGCACGATTAATACCGTTCAGTTCCTTAATTTTGGGCCAAATATTGTGACTAGAAGTATTTATGAAAATTTAATGCATAAATTGCTGTCAAGATTTCTGTTTTTTGCGCCTAATGAGGCTCCTCGCAGCTGCACGGCGTTTTTTAAATTTGATCAAATCAGGATATAGGCCTGTTGATTTGAACTTCCTAAGGGCATATTTACATTGGCGTATGGCTGTTCCTATCTCGGGACACCATCATGGGACCCGTCAGGATCTGGTTGTTGGGATAGACCTAGGAATGGATGCTAAAGAAGCATTCGTAATAGCATCGATAAAGGAGTTGATGTTCTTAGATAAAGATTCAGATGGCTCGCTAGGAACGTTTACTTTATCTGAGAACATATCCCAATCCGCCTTGTGGAATAGAAATTGAGGCTTAGGTGGAGGGGTTTGAGTAGGGAGGGCTTTGGACGGGCATATGAGTATAGGGAAATGGTCGCTAAAGCATAAGTCCTATAGCACAAAAGTGCTCAGGTTAAGGAAGATGGAAGGGGAAACAAGTTGTAGGTCGATTGTTGAGAAGGTATTAAATTAAAATGGGTGTAACCTGGGAGGGGGACAGTATCAGATCGTTATCTTAGTCCAGTTTATTGATAGCAGAGACATGTCTGTTTTCCAGTGTTGCTCCCCACAAAGGTGAGTGGGCATTAAAATCGCTGAGTAATATTATTGGCGGACTGACTTGTGACAGTACTGACTGAAACGTATCTGCTGTGATTATATAGTTCGGAGGCACATAGCAGTTACACAGAGTTATCGAGGTGGCAGATTTCTGAGGAAGATGGACGACCACTGCAATCATTTGTAGGGGAGTACTTAAATTCAACTGTGTTGCTGGGACAAAGGAGTGGACCATAATGGTAACCCCTCCGTTTGCTCTAAACCCTTGGTCATTGCTGAAAGTGAGGAGGGAGTAGTTTTTTAGAGCTGGCTTATCTGTGGGCTTCAAATGGGTTTCCTGTAGACATACCACAGCAGGAAAGTGATTTGAAATAAGTTGTTTTAATTCAGCAAGTTGAGAGTAAAATCTTCGGCAGTTCCATCGCAGGATATTGTTACGATCCATGACCACTATTAGCTTTTCGAATATGGTTAGTCTGCTGTTTGATCTGAATCCGACTGTCTAGCAAGTTTGTTAATTAGCTGAGTGAAACGTGTCTTCATTGATCGGTTTTGAAGTAAGGAGTAATTATCTGAGAACATGTGAATAAATCCATCTAAGTGTTTAGTGAAGTTGGCTACTACACTCGCCGGGTCGTGTTGTCCTTGGATCGTTTCCAATAAGGTTACGAAGTCAGTGAAAGATAACGGATAGTCTTTATTGATGATGTTGCTTTCTGTAGGCTTTAGGAGTTCAACAGTAGACAATTTTTGTTTTTTAAGTTTTGATGGTGGAGGTTTGAAATCTACGTTTGCTCCATTGTCTCTGGTTTCTACCACATTTGAATACTCTCTGTTTTCTGGTTCGTTTGTCTGCATTTGTAGAGGATCTAATTTGCTAATGTCTAAAATAGACATACCAGTGTAAATAAGCTTATTAAATGTAATTATGGAAGGATTTAAATATACTGCAACCAGAAACGGGTTTTCACTAAATATTGTTCAATCCGTGAAATTACTTTTACCAACCAGTTTTGTAAACTTTACTTTATTGCTAATGAGCTGCATATTAATTCTATGTCTGACGTTCTTCATCATTTTACGAAAAACACTATTATTCATAAGCTTCCAATAATTCTTTTCGAACTCATTAGTAGCTTGTTTCCGCTGTAGAGTGTTCAAATCAATATATAGCTTCAACCATGCTGACTGATTGAAACAAAAGACCCGACGCACACATTGTATTTTCAGTCCTAATGCAATTGCCTGTTTAAGATTTCTGTAGTGAATAATATAATTGTACTTATTTTCTAATGTATTAACTAATTTCACACATTTTCCAACCGATTTAACCTCAGGACATAAAGGTAAATCATTATGTGCTAAATGTAAATTTGCAGGATACTCCAAATCCATCTCGAGCACATAACCAATGGACCCATCATCAGCTATCTCCATAATATTTAATTCTAATATTTCTTTCTGGCTAAGCCATTTGAAACCATTCATAGGAAGAGGCTCACTCATGGCCCAACTGTAGAGGTTATTTGCATCCAAATATGCTACAAACAAATTATCTGCACCATTGCTACCACCATTATCATCATCACTAGAACTATTGTTATAGTTATTGATGTAGGAATTTTCCGCCTAGGCATAACGCTTCACACACTGGCACATGCCGCCATATATTCTAGCTTCAAAAAACAGTTGCATGTTGTAATCAGTTAGGAACTCCAACTCGACTTTTATTAACTTTAACATTGCCCGGAAGGTTAATCCAGGGGCTGTAAAACCCCATGCTGGATCTAATTTGTATATTTTATAACGGACACTTCTAAAGTTTTCAAAAACATCTGCTAGTAGAAGTACATCTGTCTTTAGATATATATCACTGTACTCCCCGAGTGTTTGAATACTTAATGTATTCCACACATTTAATGCATGTGAGTAATCTTCTTCACCAATATCTGATTTTGTTAATGAACTATAGAAATACTCCTCTGTAGGCAAACTTGTTTCATCTAATTGTTCCCATGATGACACATATGAATAAGGGAAAATTCCCTTTCTATGAAATAAAGGAAGCAAATCAGACGATGCAATGTTCCTGATGGTATGATGAAGTGATCTATCAGGCAAATAACTGGCCGGTTTCTCAAGGCTTGACGCCATGAAATGGAATGTATCTATGAATCGTATTTTCATTTTTTTCTGAAAAGTGCTTTGAGAATGAAATGTAGCGTTCTTTACTATTCGGTATCACCTCAATATCATGATCACCGTACGCTAAATCTCTGATGAATAAATAAACGTCATATCCACTTTGATTATATATGAACACTGGCACAAAATATGGGAGTTGATACTCTAGGTTACATTTTGAATGTGCTGCACCTCGAAATTTTTGAGTTAAATGATCATGATCTGCAACTTTATCATCATGTAGCACTTCTTCACAAATGTGGCATACCAATGAAGCATCATATTTTTCCAAATCCTCTGGCGGCCACTGCAGCGGAATGTTTTTATGATAAATCTTTTCTATTTTTCGGACATCTTCCACCAACCATTCACAGAATTGTTTAGTCGCATTACAGCCACGATACATTTTAGGCTCTGATGTAACATTAAGCCTGACATCCTTTTCACATCTCGACACAATATAGTAACAAAAGCTAAATGCATCATATTGTTGTATGGGGATAGTACTAGATTTTTTTGGGGCTTGTTTTGAATATCACTATATGAACCATCTTCCATGCACTGCCGCTTACATTTCCACATATTTCCCTCATGTTTCTGCCTTTTTCGACGCTTACCGCCAATTTCTACACCTTGGTGATCTGACTTCTTATAAGACGCTTAAAATGTTTTATCCAGCAATAATGTGATTTATCACCTTCAGTTATAAGGAGCAAATCTGTATGATCTTCTTGTTCCATCTTTGTTATTCGAAGGGGGTACACGGTATTTTTCTCATCCGAACCATAAAAATTCACAGATGATTGTGGATTATTCTTTTCAAATGTACTTATATCATCCAATGATGTAGGGAATGATGCACCATTCCAGTTGTATTTCTTTAACAATAATGTATTTCGCACATAATTACTTGCATATTCCGGATGATTCGCCTTAATATATTTTTCAGCATGGAATACTTTAAACACATATGATCCGCGTTTTTCACATTAATAACCGCCTTTTTTGATGCGACACAGGATGGCAGTGGAATATATGATGATGCACATGACAACACATTCCGATGATTGAGACGAATTTCAAGATATTCGATTTTCATTAATCTCCATCCGGATCCTGCCGCACGCTCAAACTTATCAGCAAGACTCATCATTTTTCTGCAATCCTGCTTGTACCATGCCACAATATTATCACCACGAACGAGTAACTGTGCATTGGTTGGGAAGTGAAACGGCATTACAGTCCAATCCACAAGCCCAACTCCTCTGCTGAATGAACAACATAATGATAAATTTACTTTTAATCCTCTACAAATTCTTCTATTAATTATCCTGAAAACTACAGGAGTAATAGCAAACAAATATTTTACAATGTCCACCTGACTACCATTGTTGTTTACAATGCGGTATGCCGCCAAACGCTTGCGATACCGCTTGCTAACATTTTGAATAGAAATATCACCTTGTACAGCCGCTAAAGACATTTTCATAAATAATATCAATACAATTACAAATGAAAGCAAGACAAATTTGAGCGCAGGATAAAACACGTCTGATCACTTCAATGGTCAGCACACAAATCAACAAATACTTCGTTAACACCTCCTTTTATACCAAATTAATAAAAAGAGTTGATGAAAAATAACTGATATTAATTAAAACGAGCATAACTTGAGCGTAGGAGAAAGACATCTATAATCATTTCAATGGTCAACAATCGAATCAATAAATAACTCCCCAGTAACTCTTTTTATACAAAACCGCACAAAGACTTGACGAAAAGTAACTTATATTAATCGTTTAAACATAAATAACGTTGAAGATAACACATTATTTATTACCCCTAAAGGGAATTTCACTTGAAGTTTAAAAACTAAAAGTAAATTTAAAAGCTAATCAATTTTAACATTATATACTGTTCATGAATATCATTGTAACATTACTGTATTTAATTACACCCAAGACTCTGTCATATATCTATGTTATCCCATACTATTTGCATAATGAACATTTACTCCAGCAGACTTTACACAGATAGGGTGAAAATATTCAAATTAGTGAGAGTTCCGCAGATATTGATATGCATTACAATAATTTCCAGCAGACGAACATGCATATGGAATCTAGCTGTGAGTGGAAAGAGGAACTATTAGACTCTAGAGTGGTGTGATTTATGCTTAACATAAAGACATTAGTCAGTATCACTTCACTAAACACGGTTAAAAAAAAAATAGAAAATTGCTGCGGAGAAAATTTAAAAAAACAAAATAAAACATTGGGGAAATTGCAGGACTGATACAAGAGAAATTATGAAAATTAGATAGAAGACCATTTTAAGTTAACACAATGGTTGAGAAAGCCAAATTAGTCAAACATTGACGAAAGATGACGAAAAATTGAGGAAAATAGTGTAAAAGCGTTAAAACACAAGAAAGTAGTGAGAAATAGCGGAAAATTGATGAAAAATAGTGTAAAAGCGGTAAAGCGTAAGAAAATAGTAAGGAATCACTAAGGAAATGGCTTATAACACATTTTAATATGAGGTTTTTTTATTTAATGGACGCGCAATTTGAGTGGCGGCATAAGGTGGCAAGAGAAAATTTTATAGCGAAATATATACTAGGGATAAGCAAACGACTAACTTGACATAGAATAGAAAGAAAAAAAACTTAGGAAAAAACTGGTTAGAATATAACACAATTAGGCAAATAATGATAAAAATTTCGAATTCAATGAGGAGTCCTATGATCGATACAAATTTTTGATACCGCTGTACTAGTGTTATGTACTGTAAAATCATCGAAAAAAGAAGTTACCAAAAGAAATTTTGGCAAAAAAAAATTTATTACAAGGAGTGTATCACTTCTTTTTTTTTAAATTAATAGCACACTATTCGGTCAGTATTAAAGAAAAATAATTGTAATAATTGCTACACTAATAATTAATTCAGTGGATTAGTGACTTAAATTCAGAAAGAATGATGTTAACAACTGTGACGTATTATTTGTATTTTCGTGGTCGGCTTCTGGCATACAGGCAATACTTATTTTGCGGGGATGTAATCTGACTTTATCTCATATGTTTCACTGGCAATGTTTAGAGACTGCAATAAAACAGTGATATTATCGAATCTATTATATGGTAGTATTATTTACGAGGATATGCTAAAGTCCAATAAAACGAATGATTTTGAGTTATTACGGGGTTAAACGTAGCTTTAAATGGTTCGTGTAAATATACACACGGCTGCTGCGTCGTCGCCGGTTCCTTTGTCTCGGCTTGAAATTGGCTTGGCACGCTGCCGCGTGTCTAGATTTGGTGCCGGCATCAAAATGTATATTTTTTTTATGAATCGGAATATCCTTATAATATACATTATCTCTTTTATCAAATAATTATTTTTTACTATTTAGTGCATTTTTATTAAATTTTTAGAGAAAATCTTAAAGTCGAATTTTTTTCTTAAACTATTTTATCTAAACTTAATGCTTGATTCGAATCGCAAAAAATCATTACGAAGTAGTACGATGAAATTTAAATGTAATAAATGTCATACTATATAATTTTAGCTTAAAGCATCTGCGCCAGTTATAGTGTTTATCCATGGCGGAGGGTTTGCCGTTGGATATAGCGCTTTACATTCACCGGAATACTGGATGGATGGCGAAAAAATCGTGTTTGTTTCAATAAATTACAGACTAGGGTTATTAGGTAACATCCAATTTTAATCACTACTTTATGCGAAGAGCTAAGGTGAAATTCTTCATCTGCAAATTAATAAAAACATTTTTTAATGACAAATTATTTTATTAGGATTTTTAAGTTCCGGCGATAAGACAGTTCCTGGAAACAATGGATTGAAAGACCAAACAATGGCACTAAAGTGGATCCAAAAGAATATTGCCGCGTTCGGAGGAAATCCCAGTAACGTGCTCATTATTGGCCAGAGCGCCGGATCTGCTAGTGCACACCTGCATATGTACTCGCCGTTAAGTCGAGGTAACCATTTCTCAAAAACTGTACCTACGTGCAAATTTAGCTGCAAAATTGTTCTTTTATACATTACTTCAGACTGGACCTATGCGATATTTTAAGCTATCAATATTTATTTCAATTTTGGTAGACTGTGCGAAAATGAATTCAAAAACAGTATTCCGCATTTTCTCAAATTTATGCGCGTGTAGAACAGCAAAGATAGAAAATTTTTCAGGATAATGATGATTACAAATTATCTGAGTCATCATACGATGAGAGAGAACATTAATAGTACGAATATTAAATTAGTGCTCTATGTATACGTATATATTTGTTATACCACGGGTCGCATAAAAGTGTTATGCGTGCCGCCGGTCTGATCTAGATAAAATGAATATCGCCAAATTTACATTAATAAAAATATTTAACGATGTAAATATGTTTGGCTTAACTTTTTTCCGACTTTTTTTTTCTTAGGCCTATTCAACAAAGTTATCAGCTTGAGCGGTACAGCTGCAGCTTGGTGGGCATTCTATCCCGCTCGTGTTACATCAGATTACTTCAGAGCGGTATCTGTGCTAAGCGGTTGCATTTGGTCAAATAATTCGGATATAGTGCAGTGTTTAAAAACCGTTTCTGCCGACGAACTATTAAAGATTCAAATGAAGCTGTTTGTAAGGCTAATCTTTGATAAAGATAAACGTTTTTTAATATTTATTTGCAATAATTACATAGCAAAAGTAAATATTCTAAAATGGAATACCGATTCCCTTACAAAATACACACGTTACTCTTACCCATCTGATAATCGGAATATTTTATCATATTCACGTCTCGATTACTGTCTCAGGAAATATAAAAACATTTTTCTTGTAAAAGGTTTATTTTATAGGAATATATAAATTCACAACAATAGCAGAACAGCTAAAACTAGGGAAGTTTGTAATTAAATGAAATTCTGTTAGAGGTGAAAAAGAATTATATCAAAATTCGTACCCCTTCATTAATTACTACTGCTCACAACTAAAATAACTCTCCATTTGTATCCTACAAAAGCTCTTCATTCATAGCCTACATCTTTTAAATCGGTTCCTGTAGTATTACCATTTTTCCGACCACTGCTGTGGACTGACTGTACCGATAAAGCACTTCCTATTGAATAAATTTGATGAACAGCGAGATGAGATAAGAACATTTATTGTGACCCCTATACTTTCTCTACATCGGGCGTTTATTTTTACACTAAATCCTCTGATTTTCGGTTTCCTTTTATTCGATTTTTCTTTTTTTCTCCGGTATTTTTCATTTTTTGAGTACACAGTAAAATATCTGTGTACAGGAGAAAAATCTCGAGAAATAAATTAGCTGATATTTCAACGTTTCTAAAAAATACATTTTTCATAAATCCCCTTATGTATATAATAACGACTCAGTAAGGTTATACACATAATGTACGCAGTCCTATTAAGATTATTCAAAAACATCAAAAAAATTGAATAAAACTTAATATTTCGAATAGTTTAATATATATTAATATGAAATCTGCTGAAAGACAAAGGATATTTTACCACCATCAGCTAACTCCCAGCCAGCTCTATTGCTAAATGCCAACAAATGAGAATTTTCGGGTTTAAAATGGATCGCGCAAAGTTCACTATTTAACCGAATTTCTGTAAACAGATAGGAATCAAAAAAATTTGGCGAACACCTTTAAGCCGAGAAAATCCTTAATGCAATTGGTGTTAAAGTATTTTAACAGTACTTCGAAAGCAGTGTTCGAGTTGTAGTGTCTCTGATGAAACCCTGATCGGAACTTATTTTTCTAATCAAAACATAACTGGAATAGTTTATTTATAAATCTTGAAAACTAACCCATTTCACATGACACTGTTAAACAGAATTAGCAGTTTTTACGGTGCAAAGATGTTTTAGCACGTAGTAGGCGAGAATTTCTTTATAATTCCTTCGGCCGGGATTGACAGGTAGATTTGACTATATTCAATGGCCACCAAGATCACCCTACTTTATTGGAATTTTGCTGCATCCTCTTTTCCCTTTATTATTATTGCTGAATTTTTTAGTTCTCTTTTAGACTATCTATTTACCAGTTTACTTTTCTTTTTTCTTTCCTGTACATTAATGTATGCAATGTCCAATATATAAGCGGCTCCTGTGTATGGGTGTATTATTGTGTAATTCATATATATATTTGCGTCGATTGGTATATTTTATTTTTATTTTTTTGGTTTAATACGTTCGATTTAGGTAGTAAGAATGATTAACTGTAATTCTGTTTACTAGAATAAACGATAATAGGAGTGTTGGGCACTCACGCAACGGGCATACTTGCCCAGTGCGACCCACAACTTATTTATTTAAAAAAAAAAAAAAAAAAAAAAAAAAAAATGAACACAAATTATGCACAATTACGTGGCACCATATTTTGGACCCTTCAAAATGACTCAACTAGCTCTAGTACAATAATGAAAACGTTTTTGTACTTTACTCGGTAAAAAATATGTGTTGTGTAACTTATTTCAAACTATATTTGCTGCTTCCATTATTTTTGTGTACATTCCGAGAAAGTAATACGTTAGAATTGGAAAAAAAAATGGAAGCAGCAAATATAGTTTGAAATAAGTTACACAACACATATTTACCGAGTAAAGTAAAAAAACGTTTTCATTATTGTACTAGAGCTAGTTGAGTCATTTTGAGGGGTCCAAAATATGGTGCCACGAAGACCTAATAACAAGAGCTGGACGTATAAAAGGGAGCTTTCATTACAAAGAGCAGGACACTCGAAGAAAACGTGATCAGCATCACATATACGAGAAGGATCACAATCGTTGGCGACAGAGCAAATCGAAAGCGTGAAGAGGGGAGGAGAGAATGATTGATCCGGGGACAAATTAGGGAGACAATAGAAGAGCAACGGCTGAAAGGGATAGAATGGAACCAAGACAGGGAACAAGGAATCGGCTGAATAAAACGGTAATGCGAATGGCGATTAGAAAATAGGGAGGGATAAATATCCCACCAAAGTCGGGCGTGATTGGAGGTGGATAAGGAAAGGATGTCTGAAGAAGGGAAATAATTGAGAAATTAATCAAGGCGACCAGCAGACCGAGCCAAAGAATCAGCTGTGTCACTGCCGTCAATTCTGGAATAATAAGAATAGACCGAGATAACTACGGAGTGAAGGTAAGAGAACAAATTGAAAGAATAATACTATCAGAGGAATGTGAAGGAGAAGAGGATAGGGCTTGAAGGACGCCTTTAGAGTCTGAAATTATGAGGAATTGGGATAGATCGATTAGAGAGGAAATAAAACAGATAACTTGAAGGATGGCGATCGACTCGGCAGAAAAAATAGTGCAAAAAGAAGGAAGCTATAGGGACTCAGAATGCCGAAGCGACGGGCCAGTAAACGCTCTACCCACATCGTCCTCGCTCCTGAAACCAACGGTAAATATCAATACATGAGGAGGAAAAGAGGAATTCAATAAATGAAAAAAATCATTGTTGAATGCATTGTGAGAGGATGAATTGGCCCGAAGTGGGAAAGAAGAAAATTTGATAGGGTGCCCATAGGCTATTGAAAGCGTGAGAGAAGTAAGAGAGAGTGTTGTGGGAAATGACAACAGGAGAAAAATTAGAAAGACGAGCAGCAATGAGCGACAGGATTGGGATTTTATGAGGAGAAAACCGCCAGCGGTTTTTGATGTATAGATAAGAAGAAATAAGTTTGGACGAGAAGATGGGAAAACATTTAATTAGGAAGCGATAACCAAGTTGAGAACGTCGAATAAATAGCGGTTGGGTAATCGACTGAGGATTTATAGAGAAAATTAATGTGCTCATGGAATGTGAAGCAGCTATTCAAAAAAAGGCCAAGATAGCATATGTAATTGACAACGGGAATAGGAATACCAGATACAATGATGCGAGTTAGAGCGCGGTTAAAGGGGCTGAGAGAAAAAATGATACAAGACGACTTGTTAGGAGAAAGTGAGTGGTGAAGACGAGAAAGGAATTGATAAGCATAAACAGTGAATTATTCAACTCATTGAAGCGGCGGACAGATTGTCACAGGCGGAATAGACCAAAATGTTGTCAGCGAAGAGGAAAGAGAAAGAAAGAATATGAAAAGAAGCGATATCAAAAGAATAGATATTAAAATGTGTAGGACTAAGACAGGAGCCCTGTGGGAGTTCACGGTAAATGCATCTAAAGGTAGAAAGGGAGGGAGAGGAAAGAAAGGTATTTCTGTTCTAGAAGAAGTTATGAGAATGACGACGAGAGGGAGGTTAAGAGAAAATAGTTTGAAACCCAGAGAGGAAAGATGCACATTATCAAAAGCAGAAGAAACGTTCACAAAGGAGGCAATGGTAAATTTCTTAGTTAGGAAAGACTTATAGATATCCGAAAGGAAATAACTGATGCAGTCAACCGGTCCAAGCCCAGGGCGAAAACCAAACATACTAGGAGGGTCTAGATTATTGTGCTCTAGCCAACACACGAAACGATTGTTAATCAAACCTTCAAAAAGTTTACGCAGACAGGAAGCCAGGGAAAAGGGACAGAAAGAACACTGATTTCTTTTAGGAATAGGAATGACAATAAAGTCGTTCCAGGATTTTGGAATAGAACCATAAAGAAGAAAAGAATTAAAAATATGGAGAAGAAGAATCAGCGCGGTAGGAGAGAGATTTTTAAGAATAAGGAACGAGGAACCGTCCCGGCCAGGAGCAGGCGAGGTAAATTTATGAAGAATGGATGCAAGCTCGTCATAACGGATAGGAGAAGACAGGAAGTGAGGCTCAGAGTCAACAGAAAGAGTAGGAAGAACAGTATCTTCAAAAGAGGGGACATAGACGGGAGCAATGGAATCCAAGAAGAACTCCAAGAGTGGAAGTGACGAGGGAGCTAGGATCTAATAATACTTTATTTTATTTACGTTATTTGCTTATTCCCTTTTCCTCTCTTTTCACAACCCCCCCCCCCTTCTTTAAATGTATATTATTATTATCACTATCATTATTATGACTACTAAAAATTATATTTATTTTATAGTCTGAAATTTCTTTTCGCTATTACATTTAAATAATGATCTCACTCCTAATAAACGTAAATATTATTATCAACGCACGATTACCTGAAGCGAGTAAGGGAAAAATACAGTAAGGAGGAAACAAACCGGAGGCCTTTAAATCTTCCAAAAGGAAGGCTCTGTCTCCGGCCTCCGACTAGCGCCGCACAATTAGGCAATAGGTGATTAATTTCCTCATGATAAACTATGCTCAAATGTTTATTACAGTTGGAATGTAGAGGGGTTCCAACCCCAAAATTCAGTCGCACCCTGTTATCCCCCTAACGAAGTCTACAGATAGTAGTTACAAACCTTCACACCAAACTATCCGGAATATTAGAAATATATATGTGAAAAGTAATTTCGTATCATACATAGCGGCACATCATGTTTTTTTTCTATTTTTAATAATGACGAATGAGCCGTCAGATACTGATCCATTGTAGAATACTGAGTAAAAGTGCGGACACAGGCCATCATCAGTGCCCATGATTGATTTATAACACATATCTGGGAGCGCTTTATATCTTCGCGCATCCAATATTACAACCAAAAAGCTATGGTGGAATTATTATGACGTTCAAATATCATGAGCAACAGGAAATTCTAAGTTTCTTCTATAAAAATTTCCTTTGTTCTTCACCCAGATAAAACGTTAATGTGTCTTATCACCCCGCCAGTTGCATCTATTAATATACCAGAAGTTTCATTCGCACACGTGTATATATATATTTTTTTTTTGTAGATGCAACACCCTGTACCATGTTCAACTACTGTACCTATTACAGTACGAGGATGCGCGGTTTTCTCTTATAGATGACTGCTTATTCCAATAATTCCGATAAACTGTGTCACAGATGAAATTGCACTGGGGAAATTCTCAGGTATGTTGGTGACTGTTTTGTTATTTATAAAAGGGGGCCGATTGGGTGAGAATGCTGGGCATCACACAGTATGTGAGGAGTTGAGGGAGCAATACCTTGACAACAGAAAGGACAATTCGTAGGAGATGGGGTTCTTTGCAAAATAAAGTTATGCGACAAAGCTATGTGGCCTGTGCATAAACGGCTAAAGGCACAGAAATCTCTACGGGAAATGCTTTTTTCTGGCCGCCATGGTCAATTAAGGGTTTGATTAGCCTTAAGAAAGTTTGACATGAGGTCCAATGGGCTTTCCACGAGGATGTATTGTTACTAAAGATTATGTTTGCTAGATAAGGTGGGGGAGGGCTGTTATCCTATTCGTACAATAACAGAAGCTTAGAACAAATAATGGTCGCTTAAAAATCTATTTAAAGGCATGCCCCTTTAACAATTATCACACAAATCTAATTTTTAACATAACTTTTAAACCTAGGTTAACTAACGACAATAACTGTCAAATCTAGTGTTTAACTTTAAAAATTATCAATAAAATAAAGGTAACACGAAACACAGCCAAACGTTCTGTATTAAGTATTAAAAAAAAAGATAAATTTCTTCTTAAACTTATAAAACAAAAATTAAAAAACAATATAAACACAAAAAGATATGTTAGAAGATAAAAATGAGCTTGGGCTAATCATGTAGCAAGAACGAATGGTGAGTAATGAGAGCCAATTTCTAATTTCTTTCACATTATAAAAGAAGACAGAGGCGTCAGTTGATAAGGTGGAGAGATGATTTTAGTATTTTCGCATCTAATAAAAAGTTTCAAATTGCAATTATAAATAGAATCAAATGGAAGAGGTTGCAAGAAGCCTTTGCTCACTATAGGCTAAGGGAATTTAAAATTTATTTTTTTTAAAACTAATTTAACTGATTTGCTTTATAATTTAAAAGTTTCCTCAATAAAAGTTCATTTATTATTTATTTATTTACATGCTAAACCATTGTTTCAAATACAAAAAATTCCGCAAGGAGATCTATAGAGAATCAATATATCCAGCTACGATTCCCTAAGTAACAATCAAGAAACATTAGCAAAGCAATATTATTCATAAAAAATATGAAGTAAATTTATACAATCTCAAAACGGTAAAATTTATTTTATTTCATTTATCTATGTACACTCTAGATTTCTCATTTCTTTTTATTTAAATATGGGAAACCCTAGGAAGTGTCATGCGCAATATATAAACGCTCAAGATGTTTTCTTTAGCCTCTCCACTTCCATCCCGCAGTCGCCATCACGAGGTTCCCATGTTAAGTCAATGCTGAATGAAGATCAGGTAGAGTAGAACTATTACCCTCCAAGACTAACAATCTTGGCAGTATATTGGTTTCAGCTAGAATATGGCTGACTACAATATCTTTTTTCAACTGGAAAGCATAATGAAAAATAAAAATCATTTAACTACTCCAGGTGGTAACCAATCCACCGTTGTCGTATGCAATGCAAGCAAGTTATCATTTTCTGGAGAACTTGCACCAACATGCTCGAAGAATGGTAAACTTTTTAGAAAGAGTAGATTTCGACAGAGAAACTTTTTTACAACAATCAATATTAATTCATTACAAAAAGTAGGGCTGCAATACAGGAGACAAGATATACAGATGGAAATGAATTTTAATCCGAGGGATATCGAATTTCCCAAGTAAAAGTAGCAAGAGTAAAAACAAGCAACGCTGCTTATTCAAGAACAGCTTTTGTAGTCAGCTGCTGGGCCCTGAATTTTGTTGTAGATTTTCAGTCTTTTTTTTTCTTTTCATTTTTTTGGGCGCGTCAACTGTGGAACTTACTCAACGCAAAGAATTGTACATTATATAAGGAAAAAATTAGAAATTGAGGAGATAAAGAAGGCCAACAAAGGAACTATATTGAGAGAGGAGAATGCAAGAATGGAATGGACACTATAAGGAGTAGGAAGGCCAAGGCACAGAAGACTAGAATACAGAGTAGAACGTTCGGAGGAAATAAAGGGGCATTCGAACAAAATTCATTCGCATCACAAGTATAATTGAGCTCCGGAGGGTCATAAGGACACAAAGGAGATTGAACAATAGAAAAACGTAAAAGAGAAGCCGGAAGCAAACTATGATTGAACCGCAGGCGAACTATAGAAGAAATAAGCGAACGGCTAAGGTAGGGGAAAAGATTAAACCAAGTTCAGTCATTTAATAGTAGAATCTCTCTACTTAGCATTAAATGCGCAAATAAAACGTACACGTTAGTTAATGCGCATGTTCCAATAAATCAAAAAAATAGGATAAATAAAAAAGAAACAGATGTTTTTTGGGAAGAATTAGAAAGAAGAAGCCATTGGAAAAAGACAAGCGTGGAAGAAGTAGAATGCAGATAAAAACGTAAAAAATAGAACATATTTTATAGAAACGAGGAAAGAAACAGGAAAGGTCATTAAGAAGGTAAAAAAAAATATCACAGTGACCAGCTAATTGTAAATACAATCAAACAAGACTTCCAGAAGAACAACACAAGAGATTTCTATAAAACATTCTGTTGTGCTCCAAACTTCCGTCGATTTCGCAATTGCTGTACACGCGCTTCGCTAAGATATTATTCGCTGACACCGCGCTTTAATCGCGGTGTTGCGAACCAAAAGTCCCGGTTTATGACGCAATGTTAACATCGCTGTTTACGTTTCGCCTAACGGTATATACGCTATTCAATATGCTCTATTCGCTGACGCCTTTAAATTCGTTAAGCCTTCTCTTTTTTTATTCATGCTTTTATTGCGAATAACGCAATTTTAATCAGGTGGTCAGTCGACCAGTCCGATATATATATATACGGGCCCGTTTTTCGATGTTTTTTCAGATTTAGTTTGATTCTGGTTCTAGGCAAAACCTATGCCGGAATAAACCTCCGCGGTATTGGATTAACCGATAAATCGAACAAGTCTGTCCGATTAGTTTTTCGCCTTTCGTAGCGCTAATCGTGCCTTCGCAGGCTAACGAATCATTATATCTATATCCGTTACTACCGTGTAATTTGATCACCACTTTCGTCTATACGTGAAATAAACGCGAAATCAAATTCGAACGCTCTTTGTTATTTTTCACCGAAAAGTAGTTGATCAGTGTTCCCGTATTCATCCGGGATCACAACAATTCAAACAGAGTATGAATAAATTTATATACCCGTGCCTTATGTTCAAAGACAGAAATCAAAAGATGACGTTTAGTAACAAAGAAAATTGTGAAATATTGGCAGAGTATTTTGAAACGCTACTAAACTGCGAAAGACCAACACTAACCTTCATCTGCGAAGAAGGGCATATGAATGAGACTTTATGCCTCTAGATAAAGGAGAAATTGCAAATATAATTAAATCTTTAAAGAACAATAAGGCCGCAGGGGAGGATACCTCGCTTCAGGTAATCGTGTGTTGATAATAATATTCACGTTTATTAAAAGAAGTAGAATCATTATTTAAATTTTTTTTTGTTTTTTTTTTTTTGTTTTTGATTTTGTGGCCCGGCTTCAGTTAACTATCAAGGAGTTCTGATGTGACTAATAACTGTCATCTGCAGAGGTCTTGAAACTTGTTAATTACTCGGTTCTAAGCCTATATCCTTGACCTGCTTCTGTCCAGTCGCACTCCAGTGCCTGTTGCACTTGGGGTGTGATGTGATCAGTGTTAATTTTATATTCTTTCCTTCTTGACACTCGTGGGCTATGTCATATCATGGCGGCCATGTGTGTTTGAATTGTATTGTGGACGTTTAAATATCAGTTTTAATTCCGTATCCTTCTTTTCGACATACGTGGGCTATGTTGCGTCATTGCGGTCATGCTTGCTCGAACTTTATTGCTACACACTATTCTATTAGTCTAGGTTATTTGTAGAGGTTGTTGGTGACCAGATGGTTTCTTGCCGGACCAAAAAAAAAAAACAACAACTGAAATCGTAAATTGGCTATTATCAATGTGGATTCAGGAAACATAGATCATGTGTGGAACAAGTTTTCAACCTCAAGTCAATAAACCAGTAGCATTATATGCAGAGGAAGGCCAGTATACGAGTAGGTTAAAAAATGAGTAGATGTAACCTGCCTATAACTGTGATCCAGAACTTGTATAAATGAAAACTACATAAAAACATATATGTCTGAAGAAAAGTCAAGCACTCGTAGGAATGTATTTTTAGTTGATACAGCGAGTGTGGCTCATAATGCTAAAAACACAAATACAGTAAAGTACTGATTATCCGAAATGGATGTTTTAACGTATTTTAATTACTTTTAATACATATTTAAGGTATTTAAGATTTTTAATATGTACGTACGTAATTACATATAGGTACTGTAGGCCTACATGATACTACATTCGAGTTTTTATTTTTCATTACAACATATTACATTACTGTAGTTTATTAAATTTCGCAATTTTCAATGTTTTTCTTTTATATGTTAAATACACATAATGTTTCTATAAATACATGTAATGCTTCTATAACGATTATCGATTATCCAAAAAAATCGTTTTTCCAAAATTGTTAATCCCCGATTATTTCGGATAATCGGTACTACACTGTATATACAACAAGCAAACGATTGTGTTAGTAGTATAGCGTACGCCAGAAACGTGAACAGTAGTGAAAGGAGCATGATCACATGATTAAATACTTGCTTTGAATTGGTCGGCGTTCCAAAAGTAATGAAACATTTTTTTTTTTTTTTGAACTTACTACTTTTACTTATATAACGTGAATTCGCATATACATATAGTTGCGCACACACGCGCGCGCAATCCGCACTTACCCACATAAGTAAAGCTACAATCCGCACTTACCCACATAAGTAAAGCTACAATCAACATATACCCTCACATGCACACTACTACTCCAGCATGATATACATACCTTATATTCATCAATAAGCAACAGAAATTACAAAATGGTTTAAAAAATAATTGCTCATAGGATTACTCCTCCTGAGTAAACATAAATAAGCAAAATTTCTCTACTCACAAGAATGATAAATCCGTGATAGGTTTTAAAAATGTGTATGGCTAATTCTAGCCCATGTTATCAACTTGAAAAGAATTTACTTGATATGCACATTGAAAAAACAAAAAAAGGTCAATAAAATTTGTGTTTTTAACATACATCTCTGTATTTAAAAAAAGATTAAATAGATTCGACATAAATACTTTATTGTATTAATGATAAATCAATATTTGCTCCAAAAATTGAAAAGTTATATTAAATTAGTACTCATTTGCAAAAAATCTCCCCCAAGCCGTAATTAAACAGGTACTCTACAGCACTATCAATTCCCTATTTCCCTCTCATGTTACCATTTACACGGATGGTTCGAGGGGGCCTGGTGGTATTGGTGCTTCTTTCATCCTTCCTGATTTTAACCTCTCAGAATCTTTTCGCCTTCCTTATTTCTGTTCCATATTCATAAACGAATTATTGACTTATCCTTCGCTCTATTATTTTCATTTCCTCGAATCAATTTTCCTCTAAATTTTTAATTATCTCTGACTCTTTGAGCGCCCTTCAGGCCATACCCTCTCCCCTTCCTGATCATTCGTGTGACTTTGTTATCCTCCGTATACGTTCACTCATTCACAATCTCTCCTATCGCCATTCAGTCAATATTGATCTGCGTTGGGTACTTAGCCACTCGGGTATATTTGGTAATGAAGCGGCTCTGATTCCTTGGCTCGGGTTGCTGCTGTTTCGTCTCGTCTTTTTTTTTTTTTAAATTCCATCCGATAACCTTCTATCAATTTGTAGAAGCTTTTATATCTGATTTTGACATCGGATATTTACGTTTCCTCCTTTTCTAATAATTATTCATTTCATCTGTCAGTTCAGCCTACTCTTCCTTCATATTCATGGTTTCTTTTGCATCCCTCCCTTCGGCGTTCTGATGTTGTTTCCATTGTTCGTATGCGTTTTGGCCATTCCTTGCTGTCATTATCTAAATTTCGTTTCTCCTTGATTTCTTCTCCACACTGTCCTCTCCATCCGGATGATGCAATTATTTGCGACGCCGATCATGTGTTCTTCCAGTGTTCATCCCTCTCGGTGGAGCGTTCTGCCTTATATTCTTATTTGCTTAAGCTTGGACTTCCTACCCCTTATTGTGCATCCTATATCCTGTCCTTTCCTTCCCCACTAATTATTCCTGCTATTTGTTCCTTTTTAGTTAAAATTTCTGATCGAATCAAAATATAACCGACTTCTTTCCTTACCTTTTGTTTCTGGGTAAAGGTCCTTGGTTGACGAGCCCAAAAAAAAAAAAAAAAAAAAAAAAAAAAGTAACATAGATGTATCAGTATAGTAAATACAAAATTCTATTAGACTGTGTCTAAAATTTATTATCACATAGACTTGGAATACCGAACCTCCAATAATCTTTGGACCAACTGCAGAGCCCGCTGAGGTGCCTAATGCTTTTCTTTATAAAAAAACCACAAGCAGGAGAAGAATTAGATCCTCACAATATTCCATGGATTACTGGTGTAACATCCGCAGAGGGAATATTTAAAGTTGCAGGTAATATTTGCATCAAATATTTATTTTTATACTTCAACATGTCTTTCTTCGCTTTTGACTTCATTTTTTGTTGTTTTTAAATGTATTTAATCTGTATTCACTATTGTTTAGAAAAAAAGTATTACATAGTATATTATAAAAAATGATAATCATTCGAGCGTAACCAAAATATCATTCAACCATACCAAACGAGATGTTACTTTTAAAATTGGTAAGGTGATAAATAAAGCAGTGTAAAAAAAATAACGACGTTAATAATAATGTTAAATACAGCTTAGTAGGAGCATTAAGCTTCCAATTGAAATTTTTCAGGTTTTGATAATGTAAAAATTGTTTTACTATGGCGGCAATAGGTTTTAATGACCTTCACAGAGAGCGATCGTTCATAATGTACAAAAAATTCAAAAAAAGGGAAATTTTAATTTTAAAAAAATAGATTTTAATAAACATACAATATTCTTCTTCTAACAAAATCTTGACTAAAAAAAAATAAATTAAATTAAGAGAACAGTCTTAAAGTACATAGTAAATGACAACGCAGGCATAGTGTTGGATAATGCTCTAAACTAGCGACCCCCCCCCCCCCCCAAAAGAAAGACAATGCAGGTAACGAGAAAAATCACTGTAAAAATGTGACCTTAATCGGAAGTTCAACGAAAACAGCTTATTACGTCTTCCAGTTTGTACTGAAGACAACAAATTATTCTGATTGACAAAAGAAAAAATCGCGTTGGCTGACCACTTTCTCTAGAGTTTTTGCAAAGACACTTAGGAGGAATACGGGTCTGTAATTTTGTGGAAAAAGAGGATTTTTGTTTTGTTTCGGGATGAGAATAAGAGCTGCGTTATTCCATATCTCAGGAATAGAACCGGAAAATCAAATTTGATTGTAAAGGAAAATTTTAGCGTGTTGTTATAAGCATTTTAACATAAAAAAATGGATGAAGCCAGGTCCAGGTGTCCCGTTCAAAGTGGAATGTTTCAGTTGATAATTTAGTTTAGGCACTGTGATTTGACAGCTATAAAGAACTGAGAACCTGTAGAAAATTGGTTATCGGATGTTAGTGGATAAAATATTTTTTTGCGAAAAAGAAATATGTTGAGGAATGACCTTATGAAAAATGATTTGCAGAAGTGTTTACGACTGCTACATGTGACTGATTCATTTTGGTTTACCGAGGTAGGAGTAGAAATGCGGTTAATATCATTTAACGATTTAATTTTAGACCAAACATTATTATTGGTAGCAGTCGGAGAGATTAAGAACAAATTGCCGTCAAAATTCCTACTTTTTGCGCTCGATGAGGTCTCATGCAGCTAATGACAGTTCTTAATCGCAGTAAAATCAGACATTAATCGTGTAGATTTAAATTTTCTCAAACATGTTTCCGTTGACGTAGTGATACTACTACTTCGGAACACCACTGTGGTACTTCCCCATTATTGAGAAAAGTGGCACGCTCCGCAATAGAAATCACTTTGATAAAGATGATAACGTTTTCAGATACTGATTCCAATGGTTTATTTGGAACCAGTGCCGTCTTTAAGAGTCAGGGGGTCCGAAGCCTCGCCGGTTGGGGGCCCACTTAAAGAAAACGATTTTATGCAAAAATACAAATTTCAGCATGACGACCGTCGTGCATCACCACTGAAATAAAAAGGAAGCCACGTAACGTTTCATTGGCCTGAGTTGCCAACCCGCTAACCTCGCAAAGGGCACATTCTTGTTTTCGGGAATCGAAATGTATTCTTCCGAAGACAAGAGCATACCTTTTGTTTGTCAGCAGAGACTAGATTTTTTAAAATTTTAAATTTCCCTCCCTGGTTGAGCCATTTCTTATCATAGTGGCGCTTTAGTCTGTTTAAAAAACAAATGTGAACTTGTAATCAACACGAAAATTAGCCTGATCAAGTTTCAACGTCTTGCTTTTGAAGTTACCAGCGTGGCCATCAAGGGCACCATGTCAACACTGATGGTAAAAAAAAGAATAAATCTCTGTTTAATCGCAAACTTAAAAATGATGAGACAGTTAAACGTGAATGGTTATTATAGTACTGAAATTATGAAAAATATTTATTTATTCTATTTATTGTATAAATGTTTGTTCTTATTAGGTTATTTGAAGGATGATGGAACCAAGTTAAAAGAACTGAACGAAAACTATAAACGATTATTTCCAATTAAGTTAATTTATGGATATGCCGCCGATCGCTACGATATTTCCTCGAAGATAACGAAATATTTAAAAGATGTTTATTTTCAAGACCGAAATATTAGTCTAGAAACAACTAAAGAATTGATTGAAGTATGTATAGATACTTGAATTGGCAATACGTATGCTTGGAATTTTGTTATATCAGTATCATTGAACTTAACAGGACATTAATTTTAAGGGAAATTTTGTAATAATCAGAATTCAGCTTCTCGTTTTCTATTGTTTCAAGTGTACAGTTACTTGTTTTACTACACGTAGCGATCATGGTAACGGCAAGTAATTTTTTATGCACTTCTTCAATATGAACATGATTTTAGAAAAATATACGAAATTAAAAAAAAAGTATTACTTAAAATTTATAAGTTTTTTATTAAAAAATGAACCGTAGAAATTATGTAAATACGGCATTGAGCGAAACAAAAATGTTGTTTTGTATGCTTTAATGTTTATTTTCCACACACACACGGTTAGTAGGGAACAAATAATATACTCGTATGTCTTCTTCGTCGTTGATACTTAACAGAACCGGCCAACTAAACAATCATTACCATATAACTGAAACTAATTGGTATTCTCTTGACAGTCTTTTACCCTTCTCCGAACATATCAAATATCTTTCCTCACCTTCAATCGAAAAGTTAAACTTGTTATGGAGTGGTGATCCTTGATCCTTATTTCTCTGTTCCATCATCCGATCCAAATCTGGTTACTGTTCATTTATTTATGGTTGCGCCTTTAAGCCCCGTCTCTCTAAATTAGATGAAATCCGAAATTCTCGCCTTCGTCCATGCCTTAGTGCTCTTAAATCCTCTCCAATTCCAGCAGTTTTTACTGAATCTAATACGCCACCTCTTTCTATTTGCAAATCCTATTTAGGCTATACTTTTTTTTGCTAAACGTCTTCCATTCATGTCTTCCACACACGTCCTATGCTCTTATTAATTCCTACCTTTCCATTTCCAAAAATTGGCATTACATGCTTAGGCAAACCAAGTTTGTTTTGCTATTACACAATTTCCATTTACAATTTCCCGTATTTCTCTTTTAATTTCGCCAAACTCTGCCATCCCCCATTCCGCAGTAAGTAGTCTATACATGGTCCTTATGGCCGGTCTGACGTCACAACCCCAGAAACGTGTGCACAGTGCAAAAACTAACATTCAGAAAGTAAAAAGTAATCAAATTTTTTGTTCGGACGCTGAAAATTCACCCCGGCTTCTCCCAAAATTCACCTTTCCGTTTTCGCACAGTTCCCATAATCCGAACTGTTCAAAAATTAACCGACAAATTTAATTTAAAGTCCGAAACTACCCTAAGTGTCCGCTCACCGATACAGACCACAGCCCACAGCGATTTTTCAAAATTCGAAACCTAAGTATAAAAATTTCAAAATTACCCCAAGTATAATATTTAAAGTCGGAAACTAACCTGAGCCCCAATCGCTCCTCACACTTATAGTACGAACCCGCTGCACGCGTCGTTCGCCACCGCGATAACCCCCACAATCTTTTTAAAAAAAAAATCGAAGCTCAAGTATAAAAATGTCAAAATTACCCTAAGTAGGGTAAAAATGGGACACATTTGAAGTACAGAAATCGGATAAGGAACTCCACAATGAAATTTATTTGATTTCTTTGCTAACGCCATTAATCTAACAATAAATCTATTTTTGTGTGGGAATATCTTCGATTGGTTGTGTTTTGCTATGCTCATTCTTTAAGGTGTTACATATTACGCTGGTGGTCACTTTTTTATCCTTGGTGGTGATAAAGTGAGTCACTTGTACGTTTTTGCTCTTTTTTTTTAAATTTGCATTTTACCTAATTGACAATTTGCGCTTGACGCATTTTGGAAGTTTGTTTATTTTGTTTATTTTGTAATTCATATGTATGATATTTTTCACACACGAATATCGATCAACTCGCGCAAGCGCTTCTTGCACGAGTGCTACTTGTGCGAGTGCTTCTGGGCCGAGTACTTCTCGGAGAAGTGATATAAAATTGGAATTTATCGCGATATCTGGTGCAGAAACCCGTTTGCATCAGTTAACAAATAACGCACGATGCCCGACGTTAGCGTCGAACAGCTGACGAAGCGAGAAAATGACAAGTTATCCAATTTTCGTTGCGTACTGGAGGCCATAAAAAAGGAAACTCTCAGTAAGAAGAATACTTGCAACGCCATCAGAACAGGCGTGAACGAACTGTTTGTCACCCTGGATACAATAGAAGCAATCAGGAGAAAACTACAAGTTCTGTCGCCTACACAGAATGTAAACAAACGTCACGAAGGTAAGACGCCTGTGCCCGAAGAACTGCAAGTGTCAAAAAAATCGGAGGCCGAGAAAACGCAGGTCACAACTGACATCAAAATGGCACAAAAAAATCGTGAAGTAAAGAAAACTCGCGAAACAAGGTCGAAGGCTAACGATCGAAAGGTCAGAAGGAACCCACAGCCTGCCATAATCGCAAAGCCTGCGGAAGGCCAAACCTTTGCAGAAGTAATCAAAGAAATTCGGTCAACACTCACTCCTGAAGAAGTAGGTGATTCCGTGGAGGCTATAACTAAGACCAGAAACGGCTCGGCTTTGATTAAGCTGAAAAAGGCTGCACGAGTAAGAGCGACTTCTACCAGAAACTCCAGAACTCAGTGGAATCAAAAGCAAAGGTCTCAGAAATAAAGCGAAGAGCCACCATAATGGTCAAAGATCTCGATGTGGACGCCACAGCTGATGAAGTAATTGACGCAGTAATGCGCGAGACAAAATGCCTAAGGGCAGAAATTGTAGTAAACGTCACCGGCCCAAACAGCCGTGGACAAAAACTGGCCTTCGTCTCCATGCAAGAAGTAAATGCACGGCAACTAGCAGATAATGGTCGCATAAAAGTATGGCTCGTGAATTGCCGTGTGGAGCTGCAACAAGCCGTGAGGTCCTGCTTTAAATGTCTCCTCCCTGGTCACGTCGCGGCGTACTGTAAAGGAGAGGATCGAACCAATAACTGCTTAAAGTGCGGAGAGAAAGGACACCAAAAGAAAGCTTGTACCAACCCAGTGAAATGCATTATCTGCTCGACAATGAGACATGAAAACCTGAACCATATGCCAGGTTCAAAGAAGTGTTTAGAAAGCAGAAAATATAACGTGAAATGAATGTAATCCAAGGAAACCTTCATGGTAGCAGAACGGCCGACTCCCTTCTAGCTCAGATTGCGCTCGAGTACTCCACAGATCTGTTCATAATCAGTGAACAGTATCAAACGAAAGAGAGCGGCCGCTGGTACGAAGACGAAAGCCAGAGATCTGCAATATAGCTACCACCCCGCAACACAGCGCATGTTGCAAAAATTGGAAAAGGAGACGGTTTTGTTTGGATTCAGCTCGAAGGCGTGATATACACGAGCTGTTACTTGCCTCCGAATGAAGCTATAACTGAACTAGAGGCTAGATTAACTAACATAGAAGACTTTATCCGATAAAATGGCACATTTCACATCGTGGCGGGTGATTTCAACGCGCACGCGATCGAATGAGGCATGCCACGGCCAAATCGCAGAGGGAGAGAAGTACTAGATATGATCGCAAGAATGGATCTAGTAGTCATAAACTCAGGAAGCGTTCCCACGTTTCGAAGAGCAAGATGCCGAGGCACTATTCCCGATATCACATTTGCCTCACAGAGTATGGCACGGAAGGTACGACACTGGAGAGTGCTAGAGGACTTTACTGCCAGTGACCACCAATACATATCCTTCCAAATACAAAGCCTAACCCGACAAAAATCTCGGTGAGACCTTATGTCTTGCCGCAGGTGGAATGTTAGTAAACTAGATACGGCCATACTATTAACCGAATTAGACAGATGTTACCAACCAACCGCCACGGAGTCCTCAAACGCAGAAGCGCTCGTTACATACACCATGGCTGCATTTGAAGAAACATGTAACAGTTCAATGCTAAAACTGGGCCGAAGAAGACGAAAAAAGGTCGTTTACTGGTGGACCGAAGAAATCGCCGAGTTGCGTGAAAACTGCATAAAATGTAGAAGGAAATTAACACGTACCAACAAAAGAGGAAGCGCAGTAATTGAGTCCAACAATTTCCAACAAGCCAAAGGTGACCTAGCAGCAGCTATAAAAAAGAGCAAGAAAACCAAGTGAGAAGAACTAAGAGACTACCTGAACAATAATCCATGGGGTCTGGGTTACAAGATCGTCTCTAAAAAACTTGGCGGTAAAATGCTTGCTCCACCATTGGATGATAGAACAACAATGAACGTCGTCAACACTTTATTCCCATCGCATGAACTAAGGCAGTATAGAGAGACACCCAACACGGCAAACGAAGAAGTGCCTCTTTTCAGTGAGGGCGAAGTACGAGACGCAATTAACGTGCTGAAAAATGGAAAGTGTCCAGGGCCTGACGGTATCCCTGCCGAAACCATAAAACTAATAGGTATAATGCGCCCCCATATCCTGCTAAATATGTTCAATACATGCCTAACTGAAGGATACTTCCCAAAACAATGGAAACGGCAAAATCGTGTACTTATCAGTAAAGGGAAAGGCGATCGAGAGTCGCCATCCTCTTATAGGCCCCTATGCATGCTGGACACTGCTGGGAAACTGCTTGAACGCCTTCTTAAACCGAGACTTGAATCCGCGGTCAAAAACGCGGGGGGCCTATCCCTAAGGCAATATGGCTTTCGGAAAGGTAGGTCTACAATAGACGCTGTACACGAAGTCACAAACAAGGCTATACTCACTCAGCAAGGCCCTCACCGCTCGCGGCCCGTTGTATTGCTAGTGACATTAGACATCCGAAATGCTTTCAATAGCGTCAACTGGCAGGAGACTTTCTGCTTACAAACAGAAATTTAAAACTCCTGGCTACCTTATGCGCATGCTTCGAAGCTACCTCAAGGACCATGTGCTAACATATCAAACGCAATCAGGCTTGAGATACAAAAGCGTAACTGCCGGCGCCGCGCAAGGCTCGATCTTAGGACCAGACCTTTGGAATGCAAGCTATGATGAAATACTACGCCTGGAACTTCCAGACGACTCATATCTAATAGGCAACGCAGACGATATAGCAGCAGTCATCACGGTCAGGGATACCATTGCAGCTCAGCAGAAACTAATGCGAGTGATGCTGAAAACGCAGGAGTGGCTGGAAAACCACGGACTCAGTCTAGCGGTCGAAAAAACGGAGCTCCTCCTAATTACGAGCAAGCGCACACAAATCGGTATCGATTTCAACATCGAGCAAACGCCAGTCAAGACGAAGAGAGTGGTCAAGTACCTGGGAATACATATCGACCCACAACTCTCTTATAAAGTACAAATTCAACACGCAGCAGACAAGGCGAGCAAACACAATACGGGCAAGAAAGTTAATAAAAAAAAACAAACTATTTTCGTCACTGTCGTGTGCGGCCTTTAAGTATATTATTGTTGCAACCTTTGACTTCACGAGAGTTCTGTAAAAAAATTTTTCCGCGCAAAAATTGTTTTTTTTTAAAAAAAAAAAAAAGTATGACTAGTAAACGACACCTAATAGTTATAAAATATGAAAAATGAGAGCCGGCAATTATAATTATTTGCTTTTCCTAATTATATATACTTTGGAAAACCTTAATTAAAAATAAAAAAAAAAAAAAACCTTCTTAAACGTTGGCCGAAGTTCGATGCATTTAACATTTGTAATTTTAATTACGAAATAATAATCGGATGTTATTTTTAAAAAATAATTACGAAATTTTAACGAATTCGCGTTTATTAATTTACTTATGCATCTGATTTTTTATATGAATGTTTTTCATTTTTCGAATGACGCGTGCACAGGATCGGTTCTTGCGCATTTGCGGCAGATAACGCTATGTTGGATAAATGCGCGGGTCCTGACTATGAACGGGGCTCAGATTACATTCTGGCTTTAAATATTATACTTAGGGTAATTTTGAAATTTTTATACTTCGGTTTCGAATTTTGAAAAATCAGTATGGGCAGTGGTTTGTATGGGCGAGCGGAAACTTCGAGTAGTGTCAGACTTTAGTGACGTCAGACCAACTGGAATTCCCATTTATAAACTACTGCATTATTATCAATTCTCAATTCCCATCAATTATGAAACCTGTCAGTATTATTTAATAGGTTACCACTGTTTGTAATATATAAAATAACGCTATTTGAGATACACCGATGGAACTAGAAAACTTACATAAAAATAGATTTATTGTTATATTAATGACGTTAGCAAAGAAATCAAATAAATTTCATTGTGGAGTTCGTTACTATGCATCTGTCTGATTTCTGCACTTCAAATCTGTCCAATTTTTACCGTACATTATAAAAAATTAAGTTACAGCTACATACAAATATTTACATTAATGAATTGCATTTTCACTGATCGTAGCAATAAACAAATACAATGTATACAGCACAAATACTTAACGCAGAAATATATCAATGAATCTGAAATAAATTATAGTTCGATATAAATATTCAAAATCACTGATATATTTTAGACGAAAACTTTATATAATCTTGTGTTATAGTGTTTAACAACCAGTCTGCATCAATGCTTGCATTATATAATACTTATTTCAGTTACATGTAGTCAATAAACTTATCATATAAAACCACCAATAAAACTCGACAGAAATTTAATTATAACAACGATTAAAAAACGTCAACATACATACATGTTTTATATTGTGCATTTCAGATAATTGGGGACACGTATTTCACAATACCATCTGCAAATGCCGCTCTAAAGTATAAAGGACAAAGATACTTGTATTACTACGGCTATGAAAGTAAACGACGGGAGAATAAATTTTCTGGAGAACGTTTGAGTAGTTTCGGTATCAATCAGATTTTAAATATTAGTTTATAACTATTTCGATATATTCAATTTATTATACATAGCGTTTTGAAATGTTTTAAGCTGGCTGCTAACTTGTGCCGAAATATTCCAAAAATGGCAAAATAAATTAAACCAAATTTTTGATACCCTGTTACTAATTTGTGCAGATATCCTCCGGCTGCTCTGTTTATCGGATTTGTTCGAAGTATTTTGCGCTACTACCGTAGGTGATAAATGAACAATATTTTTGAATATTTAAATGTATTCCGAGCGGTTTCCTTAAATCGGAATAGCACAATTATCTCAGAGAGATCGCGGCGTTAGAATAACGGTACCATTAATGTTAAATCATTTTCCCTGTGAAATTATGTTAATGGGTTTTTCGTTCAATCGTTATTGACTGCGGTTAATTGTTTTATTTAAACCCGTTTGAAGCAATTATTTACGTTCTCACCTAATGTTATTTTTGTTCTTTATATATCGTGGCAACTTTCTTCGTCGATTCCTTCTTCATTTACATAGATATTTAATTTCCCGGTTCACTAGAAGATTACATCTTATATTTGTTTAGTTATTTCATTTTTTTTTTGGTATCCCGGACGGTATATTTATTGTTTCTGTCATTATTAAATGAGCTCGTCCGAGGGGGGCTGCCCTGACCATATTAAAACTTCCAGGAGCAATCTCGCTCTGGATTCAACGAAGAAGGATTTTTCCTCCAAGTAATGGAAGAAATGGGATAATTTGCTGTTCATCAACTAGAAGAAGTATTCTTTTAATTAGCAAGATTTCGAATAACTACGATATTACTGGAAGTATCGAAATCGGCCTATATGAAGTTTTGCCAGTTGGCAACCTACTGGGTTTCGGTACCATTACTTATTTGTGAAAATTTTAGTTGCACTAGATAATACGACAATCTTATTATTGCGTTAAATATATAAAATATATATGTTAGCATGAATAGACCTTTGTGTGGCAGTTCTGTTAACATACTAGCCGCTATCAGGTCGATTCCCTTCTCACGACTTAGTAAATAAAGCAAAAAATATCCAAACTGCTAATTGAAAATACTTTTATGGTTCATCCTTCGTCAATCCAAGTCCACAATATTTATCTATTCATCCCAATTCGTCTGCTCAACCATAGTATTTAGGTTCCCCGCATCTTCAATAATCTATCATTTCTGCTACTTGTCGTCTCCGATCTTAGCACAGTTAACTCCCTGCTTCAGTGTATCGTTTCTTCATTGTGACTTATCCTGTCTGTCCGCTACATCTCGATAATGCAGTCGCACGTGACTTTGATCATGTCCCAATGCTCCTTTTTTTCATCTAAAAGGGCAACGCTATATTTAAAACTACTCTCACTTGATATTCCTACAACGTATTGTGTGTTCTTTATTCTCTCCATACGGACAACGTTGATCATTCCAGTTATAGCTAAATTCCTGTCTTCCATATTTCATCAAATTAAGATTTAATCCCTTCAGTAGTTCCTTTCCATTCTAGCACTCCTATCCTATCGTGCCCAGTTACTTTTGATGAACTCCCTCTGCAAAATAAGCACAAATTTTTCAGTTACAGCTACAAACATGCACAATTTTTCAGTCAACATTATGGGCTTCCTTCACAATTGCGGCCATTCCTTGCCAGTCGGCCCTGTAGGCACTGCTGTTGCAGTATGGTCATGGTGTTGAACGTAGATCCCTTCGCTTATTTTTGTCAATACGTTGGGCGCTGCTGTTACAGTTGTTGCCATAATGATTTTACATAAATAAGGTAATATAAACTCTGCTTTGTAGCAGCAGACATAACCATAGTCAAGGAACTTTCGAATTACTTCCTACAACACACTACGTGCTATGATCTGCATAGCTTTGATGTTTGACAACTCTAGCTGCTCTTCAAATACACCTCTTTATTAAAATTTTTATTTAAAGTTTTCCATCTGGTCAGGATATGGCCACACAATATTTTAAAAATCTATATTATATTTAAAGCCAGTTTAAAATCGGCGAATGCAACTTTATGGTTAAAACCTTTCTAAGAAAAAAAAAAAAAAAAATTAATTTTACAAACATTAATTATAAAGTAGAAAATTGGCGCGGTTCTTAATAAATACGAATGCATATTTTAAAAACATGGCATATTTTAATTTCGCTAAGCTGAAAATAAACATATAAATTACGTCAAAAAAAAAAATAAATACTGCTTCCCGTGTTCATTAAACCAGTATTGCGGAGTTATAAACACCTACATATAATACAAAATTTATATTTCACCTGTTCCGGAAATAAAAAACTCGTTAATAATATTTCCTAATTTAGTTTTCACCTAATTCCGATTTAATTGATAAAATAGTTCGAATAACGTTTTATTAATTTTTATTTTAAGGAAGCGCAAACGTAACAATCACCAGCAACGTCAACATGATTTTCGAAACCGTAACAGAATTTGAATGTAATTCCCAAAAGTTATTTTTAAATGATTTTGTAAAACAATGATTCCGAAAAGAATCAATTTGATGACAGATGTTAAAGTTTTTAGAAATATTTGACATGCAGTTTTTTAATATTAGTTTCCAAATTCTCAACAAAAATAATGAAAAACAGCGGAATTAATCTATATATATATAAAACAAAGTCGGGTTGGTTACCACCGGCTGGACCGATTTTTATGCTCTTTGCTTTGTTGGATTTGTCTCCGCCCCGAATAACAGATACAAAATTTTAAAAAAAATTATGATAAAAATTCATTTATTTGTTGTTGTTTTTGGTCCAAAAGGGGTTTAAATCATTTTTTAACCATAATTTTTGGATTTTATGAAAGGGCTTCTGTGTTTTGTTTTATATTTTTAATTTTGCTTTTAAAGGGTGATCCTGGTGATGAGTTATGAATTTTTTTAGGTGTGATTTTTTAAATCGTTCTAAATTCCATATAATATATTCTCGACGGTTTCTTTGCCGCCTATGGTAATCGCTTAGCTCAAAGTTGTAAATTGTCACAGATAAAAGTTTAATTGTAATATATGATCCAATTCTGATAAGTCAAATCGTTTCCGAGCTATTGTATAATTGAATATTTTTGTCGTTTCTAAACCATCTTATTGGGGTTCCGTACATTATATGTGTACGAAATCCTAAAAAGCGGTATATATTTACTTTTAGAAATTAAATTACTTTAGGAACACGTTTTTTCGTGTATAGCCCATCATCAGCTAACTGCACAGAGTAAACACTTTATTAAAAAGTATATAAATTGAGTGTGTACTCTGTGTTGTCAGCTGATGATATAGCCCGAAAAAACATGTTTCTAAAGGGAATTAAGTAGTTTTGTTTGAACTCGTCAAGTCGTATTTTGTGTGTTTATTGTATTCTTCTTACGCATATTAATTGTTCAAACCGATAGTACGTAATTTACAATATGAGCATATTCGATCCCGGGGGAGGCCCCCCGCCTCCGCCGGCTACAGATATCTGCGGCGTCGACCGCTTATCTGTTAACTGCTACGCTGATAACAATGGCGCTACCACCTCCGATAACGGTAATAATAATTATACTACTAATAGTTGTAATAATCCGGCGAATGATGCGATAAATGTTACTTTGTTCGATCCGTCGCTTCATTCTGGCCCATATTCCGTCATTATTCAATCTGACTCGCACAACCTCGCTAATTATAATCCGCTCGGCGTGTGCAAAATCTTATAGACGTACGACGGTATTAAATACTTTCAACGGAATGGTGTTAACAAAATTAAAGCCATATTTGACTCCGGCTTATCCGCTAACAAATTCATTTTAAGAATTCGCAATGACTCTAAAGTCAAGCACTTAAAAACCTTTATTCCGAATGCCTTACTTTATCGCTATGGGGTTATACTGGGCGTAGATCCGTCAATATCGGAAGAAGAACTGTTTAACACCTTGCAAAGCGACATCCGATTTAACAAGATCAGAAGGATTAACAGGCAGAAGGGTGATAAGTTCATTCCAACAACGGCAGTAGAGGTCCAATTTGTTGGTCACTCTCTCCCTCAATTCGTATACATGTACAAACTACGTTTTCCAGTTAAGCCGAGCGTAAGACCCCCTCGACAATGCCGTAATTGTCTACGATTTTCTCACATTGCTCAGCAATGCAGGTCTAAACCTTGTTGTCTTCACTGCGGTCAACAACACTTATCTACAGATTGTGCGGAGGAAAATGTGGTAGTCCCGGTACAGGTTACATGCTTGAATTATACCGGAAAACATCTGACTACTGACAGAAGCTGCCCTGTTTATCTGGAGCAATTCAAAATTCAGAAAATAAAAGCATATGATAACCTCTCAACACCAGAAGCAATAAATAAGATCAGAAGTTCTGAAGTTTCCAATGCATTCTTGTATGCCGATGTTGCCAGTATATCTCGTTCGGTACACTCCGTAGCAGGATCGGTCAACAAGAGTAGATATTTTCATAAAACTCCATCTTCGTCCCATAATCGGTCTCCTTCGTATACTCCGCGCTACCCTGATCTTAATGCGACACTTATTTTTCCGTCAGGAAAACCTTCCTCGTTTTTTAAGGGTACTCCTAATTCTGTAACAACTCCTCCTCCTAAGGATATCCTGGAAACACAAAGTATTCCTCCTTCTAAAATTAGCACTATTCCATGCTCTAATTCAGATCCTTCACAGTCCATAAACCTTCTCCCACAACAACAGTCTAAGGCTCAAAGTCGTGACGAATTATCTCCTACAAGCCCTCTAAGCTCTAAATCTTCATCCTCAACAGAGATTCCCATAAAAACGAGGAAAACTTCCAATGTAACTTCAAATCAAAAAAAAAAAAAGTTAATTTTCTCTTTCCAACTTGTCTAGTATTATTAGTTGTACATACTACTATTAATTTTTATACGTTCACGACTGCGTATGCATATATCGTGTAGATCACGTGTCCATTTATCATTATAAGTTTGTTTTGCGTTTCTATTATATGCGTAGCGTTACTTTTTATGTTGTAAGTGTACTGTAGCACTCTCCGGGCAATAGAATTTTTCATTCTTTCGCGGATTCCCTATTCCTTTTTGCATATCCCTCTTATTACAACTTTTCTTTTTTTATGGTTCCCTTATTGTTTTCTCATTCACTCATGGTCAGGTCTATAAGTATTTTGCAGTGGAATTGCCGGAGTGTCAAGAAGAATTTAATTAACTTGCAAGGTCTTCTTGCGTCCAATGACTTCGATCTGGTAGTTTTATCAAAGACTTGGCTTGAACAGTCTGCCAACCTTTCGTTACCAGGCTATATTTGCTACAGAGACGACCGACAGGATGGATACGGTGGTACTGCCATTCTAATTAAGCGGGACTTTCCTCACGGCATAAACGGAATTGGTATTTTTCATAATTCGCGAGTTAATGGGTTGTTAATTTCAGTTTTCTTGAGACATAAGGTTATACATGTTTTTTCAATATATTGTCCCCCTAATGCATATTTTCCTGAAAATGACTTTATAGATTTAATTAATGGAATCCCTGATACCGACTATATTATATGCTGTGGCGACTTCAATGGTATTCATCCACTATGGGGTTGCTATAATTCAAACCGTATGGGTCGACAGATTATTAATATCCTAACTTGATTCTAGGCAATGATGGTACGCACACCACTATTCCAACTCTTTCGCGACCCGCTAATGCTTTGGATTTAACGTTCTTCTCTTCTAACCTTACTTCCAATTTTCACTGGCAAGTATTGCAATGGCCTCTTGGTAGCGATCACCTACCTATCTTTATTAGATGCACTTTTAGATGTTCATATTCGGTCCTTAACAAGGATATAGGTACCCGTTGGGTGCTTCCGGATGATAAGGTTCCCAAATTTACCAATTTATTGCGCGTCCTAAGTAATCAGCTCTTAAAAGCTAACCTTGACAATACTTCCTTATAGGATAAGTTTGTCAATGTTCTGTATTACTCATTGCAGTGCACTGCAAAGAGAGGGACTGGCTACCTTGGTAAGCGACTCCCTACGCCCTGGTGGAATGGAATTTGTGCTGATATGGTCAGAAAAAAAAATATACTGCTTCGAGTTTTTCGTCGAAGTAGGAGCATGTCACACTATCTGGAATTTAAAAAGCAGGAGGCTCTTACTCGTAGGTATTTGTTGCAGTGCAAGGCGCAGTGTTGGAAAAGTTTTGTTTGCAATATCAATCGAAATACGCCTATTTCGTTAGTTTGGTCAAAAATTAAAAAAATCAAAAGAAGATTTGAAGGGGACAGTTCATATAATACTACTTCACCGGAATGTTGCGATGGATTTATAAACAACATTGCACCATCATATGTACCGAATTTGCCAGAAATTACTCAAACCCCAAGTTCGATGATACTATCTAATAGCAATAGTCACTTTCTCTCTAGAACTATTGATATACAAGAACTGAAAATGGCATTATCCTTTAATAAAATATCGTGTCCTGGCATGGATGGCGTAACCTACCATATATTGAACAACCTACTGGAGACTGCTGTTAAGATACTATTAAATATTTTTAATTACATCCTAACCACTAATCACATTCCGCGGGAATGGAAGAAATTTAAGATCTCCGCTCTTCTGAAACCCAGTAAACCACCGCACCTGTTCTCTTCATATAGACCCATTACCCTTGCGTCATGTATTCGCAAAACCTTTGAACGGATCCTGAATAATAGACTCTCCTGGTGGACTGAGCACAACAACATCTTCCCAAACAACTTATTTGGCTTCCGTCACGGAATAAGCAGTTTGGACTGTGTAGCCAACCTGCTAGCTAACATTTATCAGTCTTACATCAAGAAGGAATATCTAATCGCGTGCTTCATTGAAATCAAGGGGGCATTTGATAATGTTCGATTGGACATCTTATCTAAGATACTAGTGGAATTAGGTATATCTAAGAACTTTGCAAACCTAATACACAGTTTGTTTTCGGAGAAAACGTTGTGTTTCCAACACCCCACACAAGGGCCAGTAGACAGAACTGTCTACACTGGTTTATGTCAGGGATCAGTGTTAAGCCCGCTGCTATTTAACTTATATATCTTAAAAATCCTTAATTTAGAGTTGGCGAATAACGGTTTTCTATTATCTTATGCAGATGACATTGTTCTTTGTAGTCGCAGTAGAAACCTATCTGAAGCTTCCACCTTGCTTAATCGCGATATTATACGGGTTTGCAATATCCTAAAGGATCTTGGTTTGTCGATTGCTCCTTCAAAATGTTCAGCAGTAGTGTTCTCATATCGCTCAATTAATCCAATTCACAGTGTTGTTTATATTGCCAGTGCTACTGTCCCCATTGTGTCGGCACATAAGTACTTAGGTTTTATTCTCGATTCTAAATTAAATTGGAACCATCATGTAGATTACATGTATAACAAACTTCTTAAACGGTTACCCCTACTCAAGGCCCTCTGTAATGTCAATTGGGGTAGCGATCCGTGCACAATGAGTAAGTTATACAAAGCATACTATCGCAGTATTTTAGACTATGGTTGTTACTTCTTTCATAATTCCTCAGCAACTAATCGTAACAAATTAGGGAGGATACAGAACACATGTTTACGACTTATAATTGGTGCTTGCTTACCTACTTCTATCGCAGCTTTGGAAGTTGAAACCAAGATCCCTCCTCTCTCTGTTAGATCATCGTACCTAGCAGACAGGTTTCTTATGAAATACTGTCCTCCAGCCAGCTTCAATTTACTTAATTCCTATTTGGATGTTAAAAACAATTGGAGATTTAAAACCTCCAAAATGCCTCTATTATCTTTAAGTGCGGTTAAGCTTCAGAGATATTCTTTTATTACCATACCGTCATATCCTTCATTGATCTTTAAATACCCATACTCACATAACTGCTTTAAGTTACAGGTAGATTTGGATTCTTTTCAGTTCGTTAATAGGCACAACGCTAGCAGAGTATTCAATGCGATAATTTCGGACCATTGGCCGAATTTCCAACCGATTTTTACTGATGGTTCTAAATCTTCGAATTCTACGGGTGCTGCTTTTTTTATACCATGTCTTAACTTAACTAAAAAATTCTCTCTTCCTCGTTTTACCTCTGTGTTTAGTGCCGAATGTGCTGCGATTTTCAAGGCTTTGTCCTTTTTAAATTCACATATATTCTCTGAAAATATCATTATCATGTCTGATTCTATGAGTTGCTTATCAGCTTTGAAACTCTTATCGTTCAACACAAAATCCCATCCATACCTCTATAAAATCAGAAGCCTAGTAGTTTCCCTTTCTGAATCTAGCGTAGTAGTTAACTTTGTTTGGATACCAGGACATGCGGATATCTACGGTAACGAAGTGGCAGACATGAGACACATGGATGAATAGTTGTTTAGTTCCATATTTTCCAAACAGAAACCTATTCGAGCTCATTAGATATGCTCATAAAGAATATTGGGAGGCTACATGGGCAAATCCATTTTGCCGGCAACAGTACAAAAGAATTCAACCTAATATTCCTAACGTTCCTTGGTTCAACCACATTACGACTGTTTCGATGAGTAAGAGATCGTACATTGTTACCTTATGTCGCCTCCGGCTGGGGGTAAACCGTCTCCCCGCTTCTTTGTACAACATGGGTTTAATCTCTTCTCCCTATTGCCAACATCCACTAGACTCGGACAAAGTGGCGGATGCTGACCACCTCATCTTCGTATGCAATTTTCACACGGCGCAAAGAATTATTTTGTATAACTCTATAATAAATTTCCAGATCCCTCTGCCATGTAGTGTCAATTCTCTCCTGGCCACCGGGAGTGCTGCAGTATACAAGTTATTATATAATTATATAGTACAATGTAATATTAATGTATAGCGTTAATTAGTTAATTAATTATATTACATTGTCGATGGGTTGAATTTTCAACGCCCAAAAAAAATAAAAAAAAAAAAAAAAGTGGTTTACTTTAGTTTTTTAAAGTAAATTTATACTGACTTTTGTTATTAAGGGGAATAATGCCTTGCTGCCACGTAAATTGCATTAATTTCAATGTAATTAAAATACTTTGCATTTTGATTTTTGTACATTTATTGAACTTAATTAATTTTGAGTATTAATTTTATCTTAATAATAAACTGAATTTAATTCAGCTAATAAGACACAACATTTATGGATTCTGAGGCGGTACGAAGTTCGCCAAGTCAACTAGTAAGAAATGAAATTTAAATAAAACACAACTAAAACGTCACAGTTTTTTTTTTTTTTTTTTGTCACAAAGTTTGACGAGCGTTAATTCTTAAACCTGTCTGATTAGTCCAGCATATATAGTAGGTATGTTATTAAACGACATTCTTAAGTTGCAATGAAATTTTTTTTTTCTTCTCGAAACTAACCAACTAAGGTCCGCCGTTATTTCAACTGTTCCGTTTTTCTGACTTTTTTCCTCGACACTGTTGTAACTATTAGTTGTCATTATCAATCATTAATATTATTTTATTATTATTATATTTGCAGGGGTTAACCATGGGGAAGATTTAATTAACTTTTTTGAAAGTTATGGCAGAATATATCGATATAAAAATGAAACCGACATTGAAGATACTCATGTATCAGAAACGCTAATCAAAATGTACATAAACTTCGCTTACACTGGGTAATTATCGTGATGTTTGTTTATCCTACCTTAGTTACCAAGAAAATGTTTTTTTACAAAAAATAAATGCCGACTTCAAGGTTTATTATTAAAATTTAAAAATGCACTAAAAAGTAAAAAATAATTGAATAAAAATACACTAAAAGTAAAAAATAATTATTCGATAAAAAATATATATCAGAGTGATATAACTTGAGGTGATATCGAAATTCTTATACAACATTAACTGTATTTGTTATATGTATACGAGTTTAAAATAATCCTTTTTTTTCTTTTTCAGTAATCCAAATATTGGTGAAAATATAACTTGGAAACCGGTTGAAGATTCATCCTTGCCATATTTAAACATCAAAAATGGTGGTTTTGCAATGGAAACGCAATTCTTTAAGAATAAATATGAAATATGGAAAAATATACAAAATTTTTTTTAATAAAGCCAAAAGTACTAATGACGTATATGTATATTCTAAATTCAAAGTACCTTTGCTTTATGTTATTGTTGTATTGGTATGTTAAATAAATTTGAATTTTATAACTGATGTACCGTGTTTTTCATTTGAATTTATCATAATAGCAATAAGCACGATTATTTAATAGTAAATTAACCAGAGAATTTGATTATTAGCAAAAGCAATCAATAATGTTTCCTTCTACTTCGAAAATATATTACGAATTGGCCAATTTTTAGTTACACGTATTGATGTACTGTTTTATACGACGTGCCATTAACCATACCGTAATGATTATACGAGGAAATACAATATATCTTGAAACTGTACATTCAATTAGCCGTTGTTATAAGTTTAACCGAGCATTGTAGATTATTAAACAATATACGGACTCAGAACCAAACCAACTGTGATTATTAGATAAATAACACATAGTTCTGTGGATTTTTACCTTTTTATGGACATCGCAGCTGGAGTATGGTTTGTTGTAGTAGCAGATTATATGCTTCGTTCCCAAAATAAATATAATATATACTTAATTTATCAATGTTTATTTATTTTTATTTTATTTTCATTTTATGTATTTGTATGATCCACTAGTGCATCAGCTTTCGGCAATTAGTGCACAGCACAATGTGATGAAAACAATTCAATATACACATTCGTTCAAACAGTAATAAATAAAAAATTATAAAATAACAAAATATACATATACAGTACACATACACACACGACACAGTTACTAACATTATTTATTTAGGTATCAATATATAAACGCACGTCTACATTCAATCACACATGCGTGTGCAAACACAACACAGACACACATACATGCCTGTACTATTCACGCATACATACACTTTCACAAGCATGCACATACACATGGAAATACTTTCACTCAAGAAAGACAGGGCAACTCAATCTCATTTCATTAAATTCTTAATCTTTTTTAAGAACTCACCAACGTGACTATGAAATATGTCCAGTTCACGGCGTTTTTTTAATATGAATAATGAACGTGTGAAAGAGCATACATACTGCTGAGTATTCACGAACCGTACTGTTAGTGTATGAGTTGGATGGAACTAAAAATTGGAACTTTAATATGAATTTTCTCTAGCAGTATGCATTAAATTGTGTAAAAGGCGAAATGCTATTCCTGCCTTTCTCCGTCCCTCTGAGCTATTCATATTTAACTGTCCGAATATTTCTTCATATTTGAAATATGCATCACTGGATCTAATAAATCTATACTGCAAGTATTTTAAAAATTTCTTCGGCAGATTCTCGATTCTATTTATTAAATCATTCGGATACAGTGGTTCTAAATTAGTACACCAAATTTCAAATGTGAGTAGACTAACAGAGTGTATAAAATTAAATGTATTTCAGGTTGTTTGAAATGTGTATTATTTCACATCATTAAACCTAACACTTTTCTCACTTTATAAATTGCATACAGTGCATGAATTTTAAATGTAAATTTTGCACCTAATAAAATGCCAAGACCTCTGACACAAGTGTCTTTTTTTAACAGAAACCCGTCTAAGTGGTACAAAGCACAAGTAGAGAATAGTTTCTGTGTAAATGAAGTGAATTTACATTCAGATGTATTCACTGATAAGTTATTACCTACACTCCAAGATATAAAATTATTGACATTCTTTTGTAGTAGTAAAACATCCTCGATATTTCCTATTTCTCTGAATAATTTTAACACCATCAGCATAATTTTTAAAACGTACTTATTCAAAAAGGCGAAATGTCTCCAATTCAATCCAATCCCTGCTATTCTTGTTGAATCTAATTCGTTACCCTTATCCATTCGTACATTCTATCTAATATCGTTTCCTTGTTAAACGTCTTCCATTCGCGTCCTCTATTATTGTTCAGTCCTTCCTTTAGATTTATAATTTACTCCTAGCAAAACCCCTAATCTGGCATTTATTTCACATCGTCTTAGTTCTCATTTTGACCGTACATTATCTTCTTCAATAATCTTCCCGATTTTTCCTTTAATTTCACTGATGTCTGCCATCCTCCTAAGGCTATTTATTCTTCCCTCATTTTCTAAAAATCTCCCCCAAGTCGTAATTAAACAGGTATTTTACAACACAATCAATTCCCTATTTCCCTCTCATGTTACCATTTACACGGATGGTTCGAGGGGGCCTGGTGGTGTTAGTGCTTCCTTCATTCTTCCTGATTTTTACTTATCAGAATATTTTCGTCTTCCTGATTTCTGTTCTTTATTCGTAAACAAATTATTGACTATCCTTTGATCTATTATTTTTATTTCCTTGAATCATGTTTCTTCCATTTTTAAAATTATCTCTGACTCTTTGAACGCCCTGCAAGCCATATCTTCTCCCTTTCCTAATCATTCGTGTGACTTTGTTATTCTCCGTATACGCTCACTCATTCATAATCTTTCCTCTCTCCATTCCATTAATATTAATTTGCTGCGGGTACCTAGCTCCACTCAGGTATATTTGGTAATGAAACGGCTGATTCTTTGGCTCGGGCTGCTGCTTTTTCTCGCCCTTTTTTTTAAAAAATTCCATCCACTAACTTCCCATCGAAATGTAAAAGTTTTCATATCAGGTATTGGCCGGACACCTACGCTCCCTCCTTTTCTAATAATTATTCATTTTATCTGTCTGTTTAGCCTACTCTTCCTCCCAATTCATAATTGCTCCCTCTCTTCGACATTCTGATGTTGTTTTCGTTGTTCGTATGCGTTTTGGTCATTCTCTGCTGCCTTCTTCCAGATTTCGTTTTTCCCTGATTTCCTCCCCACACTGTTCTCTTCATCCTGGTGATGCAGCTATTTGCGACGCCGATCACATGTTCTTCCAGTGTTCATCTCTTTCTGTGGAGCGTTCTGCTTTGTATTCCTATTTGTTGAGACCTAGGCTTCCTACTCCTTATTGGGCTTCCTATATCCTATCCTTTCCTTCCCCACTAGTTATTCTCTCTATTTGTTCATTTTTAGCAAAAATTTCCGATCAGATTAAAATATAACCGACTTCTTTCCTTACTATTTGTTTCTGGGTGAAGGTCCTTAGTTGACGAGCCCAAGAAAAAAACAAAAATAAAACCCACCAGCATATAATAATAACTTATGCAACAGTCTGAAGTGATAAGAAGTTATCGCGTTCAGGTTATCAGTGTAGGAATTGAATAGACAACATAAAAACCACATACAATATATATTATATTCAATATTTGACAATACGTATTTTTCTCATGTTCTACTATGTTTCAAATTAATATTAGTGTTTCAGTATAATAAAAAATACATTAATCACGTCGAAACCAATTTTTAACTACACTTTTTAAAATCATTAAGAAAGGAGAGATATTCAGCTTTGGCTGCAACCGAATTGTTACAAAACGGTTAAACAAACAAGGTTGTGTCGATTATATGTGTAACGTGTGAACTCTAATCGGATACTGGGATTTACAGCCACAATGAAATGCTTATGTACGTCCAAAGATTGAAAAATTATTTTTTTTTGTATATTACATTCGACAAATTTGTCAAACTGCATACCTTAAACTTTCAGTTAACTTTGAAAAAATCTTAATATACAAGTAAAATTACACCTAAACTAATAAAGGGTAGATTTTTAAGGACGTCAGTAAACATTCTGCATATAAGCGTCTCTAAGAGATAATCCAATTTTCACATGAATTCCATACAACTTTAATTTTAACTAAATATGAATACTGTAATTACAGTTAACTCTCGTTTCTCTCAAATTCTCGTAAATCTCATTCATTCAGATATATCAAAAATTAAATATTGGTTATTTGTTAACCGTCTAATTATTAGTTTAACTAAAACAAAATGTATTATGTACAGCAATTTACCTCAGCATTATTGGGACAATACAAAAATTTCATGAGATTCAGATTTCTTCTTTAGAAAAAGCATTTCACATTGATAAATTGCCGGAAGATAGAAGTAGTGACCCAATATAAATATTTGGGGGTAATGGTGGACCAACACTTAAGGTGAGACGGACATACGGAATACATTGCAAAGAAAATTAGGGAAACATTACCAGCATTATACACTTTAAAGAAATATGCAACAAATAAAACGTTAAAAATGGTGTATCATGCGCTAGTGGAATCGAGAATCAGATATGGAATTCAAGCATGGGGAATGGCTAGAAAAACATACGTGGGGAAAATAAGTAAACTGCAAATAAAATGCTTGAAATTAATATCGAATCACAAATACGAGACCGAAAATGAAATAATACAAAAAGAAGAAGTACTGAGCGTTAGGCGAATGTATTTATTCATAAAGATGTGGGAATACATAATGACAGAGAAGAAAATAGAATTGGAAGAAAGAATAAAAATAGAATACGGGCTGAGGGAAAACTATTTGTACAAACTGCCGTTAGCTAAAACAAAGATGGGGGAGCAAACAGACAAATACATTATAACGCAGTTGTTAAATAAAATGCCTAATGAAATAATAGAGGAGGAAAAAATTGGGGTGAAAAAAAGAAAATAAAGGAATGGCTACAGAAAGAGGAAAATATAGGAACAATAATAAGCATTAAATAAGAGAAGAGGGTACGGAAATAGTAATAAACAAAAGTGAAGAAAGGGAAAGGGAAAGAGACGGAACAAAATAAATAAATAAAATAATAAAAAATAAAAATAAAATAAATAATAGATTAGTTATAGCTAAGTTAGAAATAAGGAAAAATAGGGTAAGTTTGTAATAAAATATTTGCGCGGCGATAAAATTGTATAATATATAAGTAGTATAATGTAGGCATATTTAGATGTAAAAAAACTCGTCGACAAGCGTATAGCTTGACGAGGAAATGTATAAATATTAATAAACATATATATTTTCAAAAAAAAAAAAGACTTTCTTCATTTAGCTTCTAAGCTACGAAAGTTAAATTTTTTATTTTATTATCCAAGTAAGATTCTCTATAAACAACACATTCGTAACCTTTATTTTGCACTTTATCAATCCGTCTTGTTGTCATATTAAACCAAATGCTTTGCTGCAAAAGAAAAAGTTACCAAATTATTTTGTAAAAATTATTCCCAATCAAATCTTACTCACGTGCTTCATTTAGATAAGTTATGTTAGTTACATCTATTATTATATGTATTAAAACATCACTCTAAATTTGAAATCTCGACTGTTTCGGGAATAACTAGATCATCTGGTGAGGATAGAGCCTTTTACACCTTTTGTCAGAAAATACCATATTCGCAATCAGGCTCTTTACATAGGTCCGACTTTATATAATTTATTACCTTCTCCGGTAAAACTTTTGCTTAGGAATTATAAAAAGCGGCGTAAAAAACTGATTTTATTTCTAGCTAATAATTCCGCACTTATATAACTTAAATTCCTACTTCCATCTTTCTCCTTGTGTCATTATATCTATCCCTGTAAACTTAGTCTGTTGAAATCGTTCAGCTCTAGAATATGTATGATTGTATGTTATGTCCCTATCTGCGGTACGCCCTTCCTATGTAGCTAGTATCTGAGTGTTCATGTAATGTTGCATAATTGTGTTTTCGTTTAAGTATTTAATTTGTTATACTATTTATCTTAATCTATAACGTGTCTCTACGTCTTCGTTGCTTTGTATAGCCAATGTTTAATTCTCCTATTTCGGTTTGCCTGCATTACTATGCTCATTTAATTGTCAACTTGCGTTTTCCTTAAAAATCGGCATAACTCCTATTTCCCTAATCCGGAACTTCCTTTGCGGATTACTTTTCGCTCTCTCGTCCAGTCCCTGTGGACATAGTTAATTTTGAGTTTAGTATAGTGTTTTGGAGTTATTTTGATTTATTTGCATTTATGTATTTACACCTACCTTATTTTAGTTCCGTTATACACACTGTAGTTTAGCTTAGTTTGAAAGCTTTGTTTTTGTTTTGTTTGTATACTTTAAATTCTATATTTTGTTTCTTGTAATTATTTCCACTCGCGCGTAAAATATGAGCCGTAGTGCAGTTCGTTTATTAAGAAACTTTATTTATTTAATTGAAAAAATATATTTGAAAATATGAATAAAAATTCAACAACTAACACTTCATTTTACGAACCCCGATGTGAATTATACTAAAATATTGCATTTCAATTTTTAACCGGTTATGTTCTGTGTGTAAAGGTTGACTCAAAATATAATCTTCTTCTTAAAAAATGTATTGTGTACATTGTTGAAATGCTTTTTGCCTTACCTTTCCAATCAAGAACATATTAACAAATAAGTTGCTTATAATGTTACGCTAATTAGTATAAAAAATTTAAGAACAAAAGTGACTATTTTTAAACAACATTCAGTAGTACAGAGTAATTAATTTTATTTCAATCTATTTTTCTGTAAACTGAAACATACCCAAACAGAACTGATTCATTTTTAAGGGATTTTTTCAAATTCTGGAACTGAAAAAAAACTATGATTTTTTAACAGACCAAAAAATACGAAGTACCTGACCGTACATATGAAAAAGTAACAACCTTTAATAATATACTTATTTTCAACTTCAATACAACCAAATAATTTATATTAAAATAAGTTTAACAATAAAATTTGTACTAAAAACTTAAAATAGTATTTAAAAATGTTGTTTCAAAATCAGTTAATAAATATATTCACAGTTCAAGAAATTTTGGAGTTTTACACATATGTATGTGTACAATATTTACGTTACAATAATTAATATAAATTGCAAAATGTTGCGCACATGTTTAAACATCACGGCGTTCTCGCTAATTAGCTGAGTCGCGCTTCCGGCATATTTTTATCAAACTATCAATCTTTGAACACAATTTTCCTATCACTCGTATTATTATTCGGCGTTGCAGATTTCAGTCGATATTGTCGTTTCTCCGATATTGTTTTATACGCAACGCATACGGTGGATTTTAATTTGTTAAAAGTTGCTAGTAACCACCAATACATTAATCAGCATTTATTGTTTATGGAAATAAACATTCTAGTTGAAACACTACGCCTTTATAAAATTTATATTTATTCCGTGATTACAAATATGATAAAACAAGTAACAGGATTACACGCTCATTACACATTCTGCTTGTTCAAAATTACGTTACTGGCATATCAATTTCAAATTATACTCGTAATATCGACTTCATTGAAACTAAACATTGTTATAAAACGACATCTACGACTTAAAAGTAAATACTGAAAAATTCCCTTGAGAGACTCGTGACTACAGTGAAAATTTATCTTTAGTAGTGCTGTGTACAGTTATTTTACACATTTTTGTATCAGGTGCAACGCAAGATAAATTTTAGTCGTTTAGCGTTTTTTGAAATCTCGTTAATCCTTTTTTTGGGGTTTTTTTTTTAGTTTTCAATGGTTTTTCAAACATTATCTAAACACTAATACATAATGGCACAACCAAGGAAGCTAACTAATTTCTAGTGTACCGTTAAAAACTACGATTTTTGTAGTAACGCAGGACTGCTACTGATACATCTTTTTGTAGATTTCGACATTACTCATCAAAAGTAAACCAATAGTAGCGCGAGTTGATGAATGAATAACTCCATCTGATTATTAAACTTCATCTTAAATTTTATTTCTCAAATGAAAAGTAAAAAATTATTATGCATTAGTTCACTAATTAAAAAAAAAATTCTAGTTATCAAGGGACCTTGTTAACTTGTTCCTCCCCCAGGTTACATTAGTGCCAATAAAGTATCTTCAGGATTTCTATAGATAATTTGAAAGTAATCACTTTTTTGCCCCCCCCCCCCCCCCGCACACAAAAAATACAATAAACTTCTACACATATAAATATTTTTTTTTATAATCAATTCAGTGATATTCGAAATCCATGTTCTTAATTAGAGATAGAAAACATAAAAAGTAGATGTTTCTTTTACATTATTGTTAAATTTATTTTTCCCAACACTAATAAAAAACAGATTATTTTACTATTTCCCACTCGTAGCCAAATTCTGTCATTGTTCCCTAGTCCTTGAAGTTCAGCGCTTCCTAAAAAATCTTCTAGAAAAGTAAATTCCTCCGTATTTTATTTTATTTAGGAATCTTTTTATAATAAACGAAAACTAATCTATAAAATAAATCATACAGTTCATAACAAAAACGATATCTTTGCATTCCAACCACAATTGCACTCACATGCAAAATATTTTTTTTATTTATTATACACCCCCTACAACACAGCAACTGATTATGAACGACACAAAAAATACATTATTTCTATTTTTAATTTATCGAAAATTTAATTAAACTTTTTTATTTGAACCACGTTATATTGTAAAATAATAATTTAATGCAAAAAAAAAAAAGACAAAATATGGGAAAAAATCATTTTAATCTCACAGAAGTTAACTATATATAATTAAAAGTTTTATAACTAAAACTTATCTAAAAATATATGCTTTTCTAAACTTATTTCCATACCTTAACTTCTCAATATCTTCAAATTTTTTTATTCGATTATTCACTTTTATCAAAACAAATTCAACCACTTATACGCTACAAAATTATCAAAATTTATTATTTTCGAATTAGGAATTTTGAATTAAAAGATAATTTTAAAAATACTGCAATAACAACAACAACTTTTTAACAGTGAAATTAATCAAATATTTAAAGCTCTTCGAATAAAATAAAGTACGATCTTAATCCTTAAAAATTTGACTCAATGTTTGATATTAAAGTTTTCTTTACTTATGAATCCGTGACAATTTATATTATTATTTTAAGTATAAACTTTGCAACAAGTTTAACCGATTTCGATTAAATACCGATGATTAGTCATTTTTATAATTTATCTGCAACTAATAGATAAAAAATAGACAGGAATAAAATTATCACTAATAACTGAATAAATAATTGGGACAAATACAATTATTTGCTTACTCCATTACAGTAGTTCACATACGGTGACATCTTATCTGAATTACTAAACTGAAGAAACCTGATATAAATTATTCAATAAACATTTCTCAGATAAATGAGACTAAATTCTTCTTACCTGTAATAAATCCAGTTCATTTTGACAATCTGTTTTCGCTTTTTCATCTTTCATTTCGTTTATATACACTTTCTTCAAGGCTATTTTCTTATAGCGCCAATTTGGCATCATTTCGGTCGATTGTATGTTCACTCGGTATACAACACTAAAACTTCCTTGACCTATACGTTGTTCCAAAGATAAATTTTCATCATTAAACAAAACGCTTAAATCCATTAGCGCGTCCAGTACGTATTTAAAATGTCGAAAATAATTATGATTATTTTTAAACAAATTAAAATGCAGCCACTCTCACAATCGTTGACACGTAAAACATACCAACCGTAATATTTTCGAGACTAAACGTTAAATGCGCGGGAATTCCATTTTCGATGTAACAGATTGCATAATAGTATTAAAAAACAGTGTTGACTTTAAACAAAAAAAAACATGCAGAAACTGCAATTTTATTAAAAATAATTTTTTAAATATAAATTTAAAATTAAATAAGATCAGTCAGATCGATAAATTATTAACGCTTTATAGAAATATAAATGCTACACTATTTATTATGACAAAAGTTTTAAGTAAATGATTTAAACGACAAGAAATTCAAGTTCATCTCGGACTAGTATCACATCCAAGAAAAGATTATTTATTTTTTACTTTTAATCATTTACTTCAGCTATCAATAATGACTATTAGCCCAGTGCAATAATTTTTTAAACTTTTAATGGGCAATATTGGGATTCGAACTAAATTCTACTCAAACGAAACGTTGTCTAACTAATTAGACTGTAATAGTTACTTGGAACGAATTATCGAGAATACAAACTAAAAAACTAATATTTATAGCATTACTTTAAAAGTAATCGAGATACTATATATGGAGAAATAATTTTCCGAAGAAAGATTATAGTGTACCCAGAATTGATATCATGATAAAGTATAAAATTGGTTGTATAATGTATTTAAATAAGATGTATTGGACTTATAAGAAAGTACTAGTATAGGATTATATTAATGTCTATAATTATACAAATCTTACACTGAAATTTTTTTTAAAAATATTTCTGCTTTTTAAACGATGTTTCACACATTTTAAGAATGATAATGGGTTGTTATCCCCTCCTAAATACATTTTTGCAAAAAATATTTTTTATAATTCACTCCCCTGGGGGTAATTTAAGAACACTTCTTTTGTATGACAAAGAAAAACTTCTTGAAATTTATCTTAAATTAAAAATGTCACCTTTTTTATGATAAACGCGACCATTATGTATGATGATCCACCTAAAAAACATGCAATAACATCTGATTAAATTATTTATAAATAACGCCACATCTAAAAATTTGTATTAGTAGAGGAATTTTTTATTTTGAGGAAATCGAAAAAATGTTGTTAGTCGGAGGTCACGGGTTCGAGACTTATCTCGTCTCGGGTCCAAGTCGGTCCCAAGTTTACTCAGTCTGAAATAATTTGATACCAGAAAAATCTGGGAAAATGAAAGGAATTGGCTTCCCTACTCTCATTAGTGCCGTTTGGCTTAGTACATTATGAACCTTAACTTCACAATCCCAACGTTTATATATATATATATAAACTCATCCATTTTGGCCTCGCAAGGGCCTCTGCCTCTCGACCCCTCTTGCTTACCTGCCTATCTATTTCTCTTCTATACCTCGTATAAAATGATCGAAATTTTCGTCATTCTCACCAGCATCAGCAAAAAAAAATATATATAATCACAAAAATCCTGTCCTTTTTTCCTTTAAATTAAAATATTTTCAAATTACTTATATATAACAAAAAAAAAAAAAAAATAAAACCAATAATTTATACCACAAATTTTATTAAACTACCGAAACAACTCAACATACTACAAAAGGATATCACATTAACTTAAATCACTCCAAACAAATTAATAATGGGTGCATGGTTAAGAATGACATTTTCATTTAACATTTAGCTTTCGTTACATAAAGTTGGGACATTTTTTCGTTACAGAATCTAAAGGATGCCGGCCTAAGAATTACGTTGTAATATAAATTTTACAGATCATCATTGTTATCACTTTCGAGGTTCTTGTTTCGCGGCGCCACTTGTTATGAATTGATTAGTCTATTCCTGTAGCCATTTGATATAAATTACGAGACTTGACAGGAATGTCAGTTCTTGATACAAATTTCACAAATCTAACAGACTTCTCCTTCTTTCACGGCTGCTACCTGCAATGAATTCGATTCTTTTTGTTGGTTTATTGCTTTAAAAAAAACGCTCTAATGTCATTTACAATCCCACACCTTGGATAACTCTCGCAATAGAAAACAAGGCTTTTTTTTATTTTAAATTATTTTGTTTCTTTTCATGAATCGAAATAAAGGTAAAGAGAAAAACACGACTTGCAGTACTCGATGAAAATACCATCGAAATAAAAAAAACGCAAATTCAATCTGCTTTCGCACTGTGAAACACTTCCCCTGAGCGGAAGACCGTACTGTAGACACGGGCCACGCGTCCGATAGAATAGAAAACGATATGTTAATCAGCGCATATATTTCTTCAAATAATAAACGGACAACAAACAAAAAACTTTATATATACGTAATCAGCGAAACCGTTGTGACTAAATCCCAGATTAAATTTAAAAAATTAAAAGAAAACGACGGTAATGCCCGAGACGGCATGACATAAGAAATGCGTACATATGAAAACAACGGCGATACGCCAACTAGAAAAGTTAACCCGATGACGGTTTTCGATGGAGTAAACATGTAGCACACGAAACAAAGTAACAACTAGAACACTTCTGCATAGATCACCGGATTAGCTGCTACCTGATTTTAGCGGGATTTTGATAATCTTCCCTCAGCTCAGTGTTAATCGACACATAGTACAAATACGCTTTCGCTGCAGGTACATGCCACTATCTTAACTTTCGACCACTACTAGTCAGACACTGAGCATGGGCGTAAGGAGCTGGTTGCCTTCGAAGATGGTTATCGAGAGTCAGAAGCGACCTGGAGTGAACTTTTCAATGGCCTGCGAGCGCGTGGCTTAACCGTATCTCCCAGCCTTGCCACGGGAGACGGTGCCCTTGGTTTCTAGAATGCAATGGCAAAAGTATTCCCGGACACGCAGCACGAACGGTGCTGGGTACACAAAACGGCTAATTGACTGGATTCATTCCCCAAAGCGATGTAACCGAAAGTTAAGGCTAAGCTGCGGGTTTTGGTTTTGGCCAAGTAAGCATCCTTCTCAAGACGATGTATTCACACGATTTAGAACGATGTCTGAAAGATCGTAAACTAATGAAATATCGGAGAATATTTTCTAACCCAAAACATCGTCAAAAGATAGCGCTAAAAGTACTGAATTCACCTCAATATATATATATATATATATATATATATATATATACTAGAAGTTACCTACGGCTTTAACTGTTTAATTATTTTTTTTAATACGTAATCTATGTACATATCTGCTATATATATATTAAATAGAAACACACAAATTATACATCAAAAACCTGTGTTAGTAATAATTAAGGAAATTCCGTTTATATACTAACCCACTTAGTAACTGAAATATCACTAATAAACATGTCATCGTACATGGTTATCCCACTGCAAGTAGAACTAAAATAGTTATTATAAATACACAGAAATCTGAAATAAATCTAAAATGTAAAATAAATATTGATGAATTTTTATGATGTTCTTATATTTAAAAAAAGGAAAAAATATGCTCCATATTTTTAGGTACTTCATTAATATTTTATGTAAAATTTTTTATTACGAGTGTAATCAATAACATATGTAATTTTTATTAATGTTTATACGGCAATTCATTTATGTAAATTATTAATATATAAATCAAAATTATGGAAATTATTAATAGTATGAATATTAGTGAAAAATGTGTTGTTATTTATAAAATAAATGTGCAAAAAAAAATTCACCCCCCCCCCCCCGCACTTTAAAATTCTAGGCACGGTCCTGGCGCACTGTATGGATATATGATCTGTTTATAACGCGTGATGATTACGTTTTACTTGACAACAGTAACACAACATATTTTCCGATTTTGTTTATGTTTTCCAATTTTAACCGACTGTTAAATTTTAAATGATTTGACAGGGATATCGCTGTCTCTTTCTTTTTTAAACTTCATATCGTTGTAATTTCTGTACTATTTACGATATCAATGTGAAACAAAGTTTAGAACCAATCCGACAATATAAACTATAGGCTGTGTGAATTTCATCACTATTGTTGTAATAGTTATTAATTTAAATCGGAACAGACAGACAGGCAGACAAAAATTTAAAAAAACAGATTTTCTGTTTATGTGCAATAAAATTAGCCCGATCCAGTGATTATAATGAAAATATTCGCAAATCAAAGACAGACACGACAGCTTTATATATTAGTACACACATTTATTTATTTATATACATATGTGCGTATACATGTGTGTTTGCTTATGTATGCGGATAAAAGAGGATAAATCAATATAACAAAACAAGTTATAATATTTAAATTTAAAAAATCGAATGCAACTACAATCTTTGATTTTTATTTTCTTGTAACTTTTTTAAATGATCTATTTTTTTTTATTATCAATTCTACAATATATAAATGCAACAACTAATTTATTAGCATATATTAACGAACTTCCATGAACAAAGTTCAGATTTAAGGGGTGGAATTATTAACACTGTAACCTCGAACTTACTGATTTAAAAGATCCATTGTGTCAACCCAGCAGAGGCGGCGTAAGGCGTGGGCGACGTGGCCACCGCCTACGGCCTCGCGCCTCAAAGGTTTATGTAATAGGTAATTAAAATCCATGACCGCGACAAAAAAATCTTACTCGTCATAAAACAACAAATATAATTAGCAACTCCCCGAACTGTCAAAATTTTTTTTAGTTTAATTTTAATGAAGTACAATAGATAGACGTTGCGACATGGCGAATTTTGGTGTTGCTCTGTCAGTAGTCCATTTAAGCTCCTTATAGACTACCAGTAAGCTAATCAAACATACATAGATAAAAGCAAAAATAAATTTGTATTTGAAAACAATCAATTGATTTTTTTTTCTTTCATTACTTCCACGAATTCTTCTGACATTAATGACTGTTCAGATAATGGCCTATCTTATTTAATCTAGCAACATTTGCTAGCGTTGCGTTGCTATCACGGGGAATCCTCTTCGGACAGAGCTGAGCAGGATTTTTCATTCCGTATTTTTAGGTTACTTTCGCGCTTCTCAACGGCTAGAAAGCTAATCAAAGTATCGAACACAGTTTTATGCCTCGTAGAAACCTGTGTGTTATTATTTTGTCTTTCTGACAGTATTTGATGTGAGAATAAATGTAGTTTATTGTTTGAAAACGATTAATAGCTACTTCTTAAATAAATAGGTAGTCTATTTAATTGGTTCGGTTCATTGAATTAAAATTAATAAATGTTTTTTTTTTTTTTGAAGTTTGTAGATTTATGTCAACCTTAATTGATAAGGGAAGATTTTTGTGATGTGAAGAAAGCAATGGTACCAGTACTTATTCATTAAGAATAAGGTAAAGAATAAGATAAAGAATAATTACTCACACTTTTTATAGTTTTCTTTTTAAAATTATACAATATTATATTATTAATTTGTTCTACCTATATCTTCATTACATTACATTACTTGAGTTCATTTCTTATAAATTCATTGTGGACATGTTTAATAGGTTTTACAGTAATCATTATTAGGCAAATGTTATTATTGTTGTTTTTGTTTACAGATTAAAGATACAATATAAGACCTTCTTATCTTAACATGCCATGCCTTAGGCCCTAGGAAAGAAATAGATATCAGGAAGAAATGGGAATCTAGATCAGTAAAGAGAAAAAAAAACTGAAAGAGCTATATCAAACCAGGTTTTAAGTTCAGGTATCATGAAGTTTCTTAATAAGAAAGAAATTTGAGGAACACAAAAAGATTGTCCCAACAATGAGACATCTGTAACAACTGAAGGTCCTTGATCCGAAAAATTAGTGACCGGCAGGAAATCGAAAGATCGACTGTGAACATTACAATAGTGTATCAACCATTTTTTGTGTTTTTCGTGTTCCAAGTTATTCAGGTAACTTCCCATTTTCATTTCGGTAAATGTACTTCATCTGCCCGTTCGTTACTCTTAAATTATCCATGTGTATTCGTTTTTAATATGTGTTCGGTATTTTCGCGACTTTCGGTAATATTGTATGAAAATATTCGCATTTGAGCGATGAGTGACAATTTTATATTTCAGTCGTTATTGCAATTTATTATTTATCTTAGCAAGAAAAAAAAGTTTTAAAATTCTGTAAAAAGGCTATATACAAAAAGACGCTTATCACATCGACTGCTAAATACCCGTTGTATTCAGACCTAAAGTAACAGTGGAACGTATAAGCGAATATAGAAAACAACAAAGTATTGTTTTAGGTTTATCCGTAAAAACTCAAAAAACTACCTTATAAAGCTTCAAGAAAAAAAAATCATGCAGCCCGTTCTATAATAGCCTGAGAGTTAATTTGTTTTCAATTAAACGTATTTTCTTCGCAAGATCATAAGAAAATTATAAAACCTTCAAAATTTTAAAACTAAATGGTCTAAATTTAAAAAAATATAAAAATCGAATTTAAAAAAAGAATGTTTAAAAAATTCTACAGTCAGTTCCGTATGAATTATGGTATTGATTTAATTTTTAACCAACGCACTGAGGCATCTATAATACGGGAAATATATAAAATTCGAAAAATTTTGATATTTAAGGACCAAATTTTGAAAAAATACACCCTTAAAGGGAAAAGACTGGAAACTAACAGCTCTTTCCATTACTGAGTGAAATAATTTGAGGTGCGAAGGAACGGGCCGCGGAACGCAAGTGGGAATAAAGGAAAACTAAACAATTTCACTTAGGATAAAATGAAATTAGATTTTGTAACGAAATAATACAAAATTGTATTTGTATTTTATCATAACAAGTTTCCTTGAATTTCCTTTTTTTCTGAGATCGCAGAGTTTTATCAACAAAAACATTTCAGCTTTAACTCTAAGCGATATTTCCATTATTTTTGTGCTTTCACATCATCTCTAACTGACGATGATCAGTTTATCATATTTAATTTAGGGTTGTAGTGTACCACCACAATTAGAAAAACAAACCAAAAAAATTACTGGCCGCCATCTGCTACTATCATCTAACTGTTATCATATGGCACTCATTCAAATTCCAGCTGTGTAGACCCTCATTTTACGATTTCATTAAATTTGTAGAAAAAATTTTAAGTAGAATATCGAAAAAACGTTTCCTTAATTCGCTAATGGCAGACAAGTCAACGTTCAGACATCGGGCTTGATAACCATGTCCGCATGTACGACCGCTAAATGCCCGTTGCGTATCAGGCCTAAAATAACAGCGGAACGTGTAAGCGAATATAGAAAACAATAAAATGTTTGATACTATGTTTAAAAAAGATATGTATTCATTTTGTTTAATCGTTAGAATTTTCGCAAGTTTTAAAAAAAATTATAAAAATGTTATATATAAAAAGATTAAGAATCGAAACAATGGACTGCTGCCCTGGTCCAAATTGTCCACCTACCACATCTGTTACTATCATCTAACTGTTATTATATCGCACTCACTCATATTCCAGCTGTGCAGGCTCTCATTTTATGATTTCATTAAATTTGTGGAAAAAATTTTAAGTTTCACGAGAATTGAACGGCACAAGATACCAAGAAATTGCACTTATTTTTTGGATTTTACTCTGGGCAACAGGAGAAAATTAGAATATCGAAAAAACGTTTTCTCAATCCGCTAATAGCAGACAAATATTTAAACACTACAATAAAAACAAATAAAAAATAGTCGTATCCATAGAATTCATGAAAATTTTAATTTTCATTTCTTTTGTCAAAAATTGAAAAGAAATAAATTTATTCTGAATTTCGCTCCATTTAATTCAAGCAGTTATGATTTCGCAGACATTTGGGAGTGGTTTGAACCCGGAAAAAACTCAACCAGGGCAAGGGCGTCGCCAGCCGATGGACCAGAGGGGGGCAAGATGAGTTGCCAGTCGCCAGGGGGGGGAGGGGGGCAAGATGATAGAAAGAGGATACGAATTATAGGAAAAATAAAATTTATAAGTTGTAAAGGCTTAATATTTTACTAAACAAGAATAAAATCTTAATTAAAACTTAATTTTCGTGGGTTTCTGGTAAATTGTTCATGATTACGCGCCTATGTATCATGGCCAGTTGATTAAAAAGTTTCAAGGCTCCAGAGGGAGCAGCTGCCCCCTGCCCTCCGCTGGCGAGGCCCATGAACCAGGGTATATATATATCCTACCATAGACAGAAGCTGGCTGTATGTTAAAAAACTATTTGCAGTGCATTTACTATTTTATGTATTAAAAAATAAAGAAAAATTCAATACGCAAAGTTGCACCGGAATAACAAGAGGGTCATCACAAGAAAAGGCGGACTTACCAGGCTTTTTCAAATTTCATAGTAGAACACAAGCTAGATATATGGGTACAAAATTATTTAATTCAATACCACAATCTCTAAAACATAAACTCAATAACTGCAAATCAAACCGTAGATTGTTACTGAATTACTTTGGAGCACCTGCGACTGGCACTAATTGAAATAAATTAAATCGCTCAAATTAAAAATTTGCAGTTAAATATATCCCAAAAATTCATGTCTTTAGCTATCAACTAGAAAATATTAAATTATTTATATCGCCGGTTGCATATTATAAACTTTATCGAATTGCGACGGAAGATTTTAAATACATAGATATCGATATATGATTATTATAAATATCTAAATCGCTAATTTTAAATCCTTCATCATTTAACAATTTAAAATTATACCTGCATTTTGTAATTAATCGTTATATAACATAAAGCATAAAATAATTAATAATTTATAAGTAGAAAAGTATCATTATAACGGTAATTATTGGCTATATAAATGTTATTGTATTATTTTTATGTACAAACTAACGTATGTAGCTGGAGTATAAATATTATTTAACTATACTATTTCACTTTAAGCTGAATCTTATAGTGATTTATCACTTTTCGAATGCAATAAGTTTAAAAACGAAAGAGAAAAACGGAAAATAATAAAAAAAAAATCAATAACCGAAATATGTAAAAAAAAAAACTTTTTTAATTTGATCAGCTTTGTCAACCATATAATGAATAACAAAACAAAACACATCAACAACAAATAATAACAGTAACAATCAGAAACTTTAGCTGAAAAACCGCAAGGTACAGCAGAGTAAATAAATAAATAAATAAATAAAAAAAAAAAAAAAAATTACAAATACTTATATATACTTTGTTATTTAATTTTGTGATATTACATTATATATTGCAATAACTATATTTATCTCTTATTTTATTATTATTAATATAGCTACATCATTATTTAATATTATTATTACAACTTTCATTATTGTTATTAATTTTAAATCTGGTACTATTATTTATATTATTTATATTATTTATATTATCAATATAATCAGTCATGGATTTACACCACGGACTGAAATGGGCTACAGCCCACAGCGGCAAAATTCGAAAGGCGGCAAATTTGCATGAGATTGAAAAGTTTTTTATTTTGAAAAATACTTCAAAATTTCCAAAATATTGTTACATATTATGGCGTTTTAATCGTAGCAGGGTAGGAGAGGAATGTGATAAAATCATTTTTTAACTTGCATTAATGTACAGAAAAGTTAAAATGGGAATATATTGATTTAGGTAAAATTTCCAAATGATTATATAGACAAATGACATGTAAGCAGGGGAATCGAGGAATTAATTTAAAATTAACGAAGTGTAAACCAGAACGTGCATTATTATTAGGAAAAATGGTTATATTAGCAGTTCAGAGGAATTGTCGAAATGTGCACGAGACAATGGCTGGTCGGCATGATAAGAGGTCGAACAAGACTGGAAGAAAAACTGAAAATTCACAAATGTAGTAGCGGTATCTCATTGATACGACAAAATTTAGAAGATTTTTCGAAGAATTATTTATATTATTTCTTGCCGTACCAAACGATAAAAGGTGCTCAAAGCAATGTGGCACTGGGGTACTACGGGAAGCGTGCTCGGTCCATAACCTGTTGAAACTATTCTGAACACTGAATCTGATGAATAAACACGCTAACGGTGAAAATAATATATTAAGAAAAAATGTTTACTTTATTTAATTTTTGTGATCATTTAACAAACAAAAGTAAAAACTCAATGTGAATGGAAAAACCAACTCTAACAACACTACAAAAAACACAATTACAATAACGTGGTAACATGATGGGATAAAACGCAAAGAAAGATTAGCGCTGAATAAAATTTGCTCAGCAGGACGCTCCTTTCCTACAATGAAAAGAATTAAAAATGTTTTCAGATCAACAATGTCTCACCAAAAGAGTTTAATGATTTATCTGTTTTATTTATTGAAGAACAGTTAGTAAAGAATTTAAACTTTAATGATATAATAAATGAATTTGCATCTTTAAAATTTCGTCGTAAAAAATGTAAACTTTAATTGATACATAAAAGAATAATGTATGTATAGAATTATAATAAAATTTAGTCATATTTTAAAAATGTGTGAAATTTTTTAATTGAAAACTTTTAACTTTTAATTGAAAATTCATTTTTAACTTTTATGTCCTTTCTTACTTCAGTTACTCGATTATAATTTTTATTACTTAATTTATAAATTATTCCAATGGCGACAGAAATTACTGAACCCACAGCGGCATTTGACTATAATCCGGCCCTGAATATAATGGTTATTGTTATTATTATATTAGCCTTTAATTTTGATACTATTATATATATGTATATTATCAATATTACGGTTAATGTTATTATTACTGTTATTACTATTATTGTTAGTATTATTATTATTGTCATTTGCCTAATTTTTAACTTTAACTTTAGCTTACGAATTATCGTTGAAGCCAGCTACCAGTGTATCTTGGGACTAAGGAATGTGTATGATTAATTATAGATTTTATTCTAGATATTCTTTTATTTTAATTTTCATTAATTCTGCGGCTTTTTACTGATTTTTACTACTTCTTACTTGTTTGCTTGTTATTACAGACTTGTAAGTAAGTTGTAAATTTTATCATTCAAGATTGTTTGTAAATATGGGCTACTAACTTGTGCCATACTGTTTTTACTTCTGTTTTTGTATGTACCTTATTCGTTAATTTTGAGATGTATTAGTTAAACCAGCACACAATAGTGGCCCGTATATATGTAATTAATTCCAACATGCATGTTTAAGTTTAGCTTTTTTAAATCTTCATGTTAAACACAAATTGTATTTCGTTTATATGCGCTACTCGCGCTAAATGAGCGCATTTGCAACTTCAATTAATTACCTTAGTATATATAATTACCATTGTACATATTCAAAATTTATATGATTTGATTTGAAAATATAATCTAAAATTAATGCGACACCGCAATATAAATATTAAAATCGTTACGCAAACTATCGCGGCAATTACACCAGACACTCTAGTTCTAAAAGCGTATTTTGAAGATCTTAAAATGAAAGCAGAGGGAGGAACGATTTCCGTGAAACGTTTATGCACGTAAAATTAGGAATCGTAAAATTACACTAAGAACAACCGCCATTTATTTCAATGTTTAAAAGATGATTATTTAAAATAGGAAAAATGAATAAAGGCAAACAATTTAAATATATTCGTTAAACGATATATGTAACATAATTTTAGGTTCCTTTAAATTAGACCTTCTGATAGCTATCGAACGTTTAAAACTTAGATGTTGTGTACTTTCAACAATCTATCTTCGCTATTCTATAAATACTGCTCCAGTAATTTAGAAAAACGTTCCTTTTTTTTGGTTCATCCTAATCATTAATACTGAAATATGTCCTTCATCATTTAAAACGTGTAGAAAAATACCCACATTCAAATCCGCAGACAAGCATCCAATTGAAAATTATCTCCTAATCGCTATTTCTCTCTCCCTCTGCTAAAATTTTACAAACCATATTATATAATAGATTAAATAAATTTCTACAACCGAAATGGCACCTGAGTAACATGGATCTTTAAGCGTAAATCTACTATTACAAACTTAGTGACTTCTACGAGTCAAATAATGCAATGATATCAGGTGTAGATAACATGGACTTTGCAAAAGCATTTAACACAGTTGATTCTTCCCTATTACCATTTAAATTTAACAATAACGGGATTTCCGAAGAATATGTTCTATTATTTCATTTGTACTTACATTTCCGTAGTTATTATGTAGTTTATAATACGAAGGTGCTTCAATAATTAAACGGACAAACTTCAGCGGAAGGGGTATTTGATGGCACAACATCAAGATTATTGGTTATGCGTGTTACTATACTACCTATGTCTATTTCTAACTGGATAGGCTGCTGGTGATGATGATCGCAGATTATTTTCCAGTGATTCTCAAAATGGTGATCTAACAGTCGAGATATCCATGAGAAACAGTGTGGCATAATGCGTTTTTTGATGGCGGAAAAAATAAAACTAAACGAAATCTATTGTAGATTATTTGCACAATACGGGCATTCGTGTATAAATCGATAAAAAAATAATAAAAAAAAAAAAAACCATTAAAAAAAATCTTTCGATCAACTATTAATTTATCCTCCGAAAATGTCCTTGCATGCTTAAAACTATCATAAAAATCGCTAAAAAAATCTTGAGCAAGAAACAAAGACAAAACATTAGTGGTTCCCCAAAATTGGCATCCAATGCGAATAATCGGAAATAATGGTGTCCGGTAGATCAACTGCGAATTGAATGTGCCAAAACAAAAACAAATTTACCTCAATGTAAAGTAGCCGAAAATTATTGGTGTTTTAATGAGATATGATACTATGTGACCACCCATTCCGTTACTGAAAAAGAATTATAGAAAATTACATTATCTGACATAATCAATTAATTCGATTAAGCCATGAACGGGAAAGATATAAATAATAAAAATTATGAAACATAGCATTCTTTAACAGAGCCACAGAACTGACTTAAGGATGAGTAAGATTATAAATTTTTAAATTTTATGTGGAATTTTAATTGTTTTCATTACTATCCGAATTATTACATACAATAAACGTTTTTATATATATATATATATATATATATATATTATTCCTATCAAGGGTAACCAAAGGTTTGCCTTTTTCCACATTAAAAAATGTTTGGCGAGGATCATTAAATTAATCATAAAAGGCGATTAACCTCGCAAACTTCACTAGTGTAGCAGCAATTGGAACTGGTCCTTACACAATGATTAAATTAAAAAACAAACTAAGACATATATGCATATATACATACATATATATATATATATATGTGTGTGTGCGTAGTGTATACACTTTTTTTATTCTCACCTACTAGCAGACCGTAGATTATGTATCTGGTTGCCGTAAATTTTTTAAATAAAATTTTAGTTACCTTCAACTGTTATTGCATTTTGGAATATCAAATTATTGTTATAGAAAATATATTTGACTGAATTTACTATCCGGAAAATATAAAGTTATTAACGGCAATCAACGAATACTTAAATGCGTCAGTCGAAAACTACCGGCGTCGGATGTGAAACTTTTTATAGAATGCAATAAATTTTTAAATGAGAAAACAAAAATAAATTCAAAAATATTCATCATTTCGTGAACTGTTTATGAATAAGTAAAATTACTTTGCTGTAAGACTGATTTTAATTTCACTAATTTTCAGTACGCTTTTGAAAGAAAGATAGATAACGTATTTTTGAAAATCAATTAGTTATAATTAATATTAATACGCAATGACTAGGTAGCCTTACCGCATAAAGTAATAATCGGAATATAAATCTGAACTGTCGTGAATTTATGACATGTAGAGTTACCACAATTAGTAGTTGGCGGGAAATACGAAATATGAAGAAACAATCGAGTATTATAAAAGTAACGTATACTGATTTAAATGAAACAAGCGAAAAGAAAAAGAAAAAGCAGAAACAGAAACTGAGCGACTATTCTTGGCGTTTTCTTTTTTTTTTTATCACTCTCACTCCCCGTTAAAGTGAACGGGCATTAGAAAAGAATAAGTAACAGATTTTGTTAGTTCGACGAGTTTACTCTCAATCTGAAAACTCGTAGTGTCCTCCCATAAGAGAAGTTTCACTTCAAAAAAAAAACCAAGTCACCTGAATATAAGTTAAGTAAAAAATAAATTTTAGTAAAATATTCAGCATCATACAGAAATTAGTCTATTTTTAAATGTAAAACTCTGTTACTACTTAAATAATATCCTTAATCTATTAATAAATTCATACGGTATTTACACTTACGTTTAATTTTATTTGATATAAAACAGTCCGTTATTATTTAAAATTAAAATCCATTCTGCTGACTTTTTCTATAACAAACTTATCTGATTAAAATCTGGAGTATTTATATAATCAATTCTTTTTCTATTGAAGGCACTACTTACGTGATCAATCTATTATTTGATAATGAATTCAGTAAAAAAGTTGTTATACTTTTGAAAAAAAAAAAATCATCTTTCTGCATCTTCTAATGATACTGAAATAGTTAATATTATTTTCAATAATATTATAAGTCAAGTTGTTTAAGAAAAATTCTAAAATTAGAACAAAAATAAGAATAGAGAGTTATAAAATGACCAGAAACAAACTAAATTTATCTTTTGCTGAAGAGATACTTGGACTATTTTGTTTAATTACACTTCTTTTCATTTTACATTTTTAAAAAATATTCGAAATGTTATTACAATACTTAAATAGTCTCATTTTATGAGTTTTTTTTTGTAAATTTTTATAAACAAAATATAATCAAAATTGATCATCACGTGATCGAACATCGAAAATATTAGAATTTTATTTTATAAATGAAATATTAGATTCAAAAATATAAGACCTCTTTTTCCACGCTACATTTTAGTTTAGAATTCTTCGGTATTTTTAAAATAATCAATGTTTCATTTGCCAACCAGCACAGCTAAAATGCAACATTGACCTCTAAGATTAATTAAAGATAGACGACGTAACATCAAATACGAGCATAAAAGCGATGGATATATTGAATTCTTTTCTTCCTTTAATCCAGAAGACAGATCGATATGGAAAACGACAAAATCGTACCTTAGACTATTAAAAAAGTCAAATGATGAGTGGGCTAAGTCGGATGAGGAGAAGGCCACGGTGTTTGGCGAACATCTATATAATACATTCTAACCGCATCAAAACATAGGCAATGGTAATAACGATAAAATAGTTAGTGATGGCCTATGCTCACCCATGCAGTTAACGCTCCCGGCCGAACGAATTCTGCCAAGTGAGGTACAGGCTATTATTTAAAAAAAAGGCCGGCAAGAAAGGCCCCAGGAGAGGATATGATTACTGGTAAAATATTGAAAAAGTTGCAGCATAAGGGAATTCTTATGCTTACCTACATCTTCAACGCCACCCTAAGATTAGGTTACTATCCTAGATGTTGGAAGGATTCGATTGTCCTTTTAATCTTGAAACCGAATAAAACTCCTAGCGAAGGCCGATCAGTCTATTGAATACCTCATCTAAAATATTCGAAATGATTTTACACGAGCGGATATTAAATTCTATAGCAGGAGCGAAGATTATTCCAAGTCACCAGTTTGAGTTTCGCACTAACCATTCTACTATTCATCGGGTCCGTAGATTAACTGATAGAATAGCAGCAACCTTAGAAAGAGGATGGTATTGCTGTGCGGCGTTTCTCGATATTGAGCAGGCCTTCGATCGGGTATGGCATCAGGGCCTGCTGTTCAAACTTAAACTAGTGATACCAAATGGTATCTTCCAGGTAATGGCAGCATACCTATCGGACAGAACAACTTTTCGAGTTAAAATTAGCTCAATTATATCGGACAAATTTGCTATTAGAGCCTCTGTTCCGCAAGGCAGTATTCTAGGAGCACTGTTGTATTTGATCTACACGTAGGATATTCCAGTTTTAACAGCAACAGTAACCGCAACATTTGCTGATGATACGTGTATACTGGGAGCGCATGAGGATCTGACTTGCGCTTCGGTTCTAGTCCAAGAACACCTGAATAGAATTCAGGACTGGGCGAGTAAATGGAAAATTAAAGTTAATCATTTAAAAAGTCAGCAGGTCACCTTCACGCTGAATAGAGGGAACTGCCCTCCCTTATACTTAAATGGGCAAGCGCTGGTTAATTCCAACACCGTTAAATACCTAGGATTGGTACTGGATCGTCTACTTACTTGGCAAGCTCAAGTTGCAAACTGCAGACAAAAAGTCATTGCCAGAATCAAGACGCTAGGGTGTATTTTTAATAGAAAATCTACAGTGTAAAAGGCTAGTTTACGTGGCGGTTGTAGCGCCATGCTGGAGATATGGGCTTGAAGTATACAGAACTTCAGCAGTGAGCAACATCAGGAGACTACAGCAACTGCAGCCACGAATATTAAGGCAGATGGTTAACGCTCCGTATTACGTGTCAAATAAAACCCTCCGTGAGGATCTAAACGTTCTGTACGTCAAAGATGTGCACAAAGAACTATCTATCAAGTTCTACAATAAATTGACAGTTAACCCGAATGTAGCCAGCATGAGGCGGATGAGCCTTCCGGGATGCACACACCGGAGACTGAGAAGGACATGGTGTAGAGACGTTTTGGCAAACGGATGACTATACGTTTACAACAGCATATATGTCGCCATGTAGCATTCCGCATAATCGTTTAACATTACGTATTAATCTATGATATCATTTATTAATAGTTATTAAGTCCGCTACTATGTATCAAAAGGGGAAGGCTGTACCTTCTCTTTTATTTCTGATTTCTGTACTCTGCCGTTCTTTATAAATGTTTCTTACGCGTTTAATTATATACAACAGCATTGGTTAATAGTTATCGTACGTTTCGCTGTTATCTTTGATCTGCTGGGAGAAGAGATAATATTCTTAAATTTTTCTTTTTCTTTTTAGTATAGTGTCAGCAATGCCAACAGTAGTCATCTTCGACTGGTGTGGCAAAATAACAAAAAAAAAAAAAAAAAAAAAAAAGGCTGACTTTTATGAACAATTTTTTTACGTGTTGTAAAAAAAAATATTTTTTCGGTTTCCATTCGTTTCAGAATAAATTTACAAAATAGTAATTTTTATTTATAATTAAAAACTAAATAATTTATTTCTTTCAGAAGTACTAAGCTGTATTTTTTATAACTTTTTCAAAAAAATCTCACTTGTTACGCAATATTACTGCCGCTGTTGAATCTTTCTAAATATTTCAGTTCCGCTATATGTAGAATTCGTATTTTTGCTTATATACACGATTCAGTAACATTTTCATTGACCAAAAGAGAGGGAGAAAAAAAACAAAAAAACTCATACTTCTTAAATACCTGACACACTCGTTGGTAAATAAAAATCATTGCCACCATATAGCTCGCAGCATAATATCAGCTTCTACAGAAATGATTTTTTTTTTTTTTTTTAATGACTTATATACTTGAATTTAATCCAGAATCATAGAAATTTTTCTAACGGCGCTGACAGTATTTATTTCGCCTGTCAATGCTAATTTTTTTCAAAATTTTATTCGTTCAACAGATTAACTGCGGTACAGCAATCGGGCTATCATAAAAACGAACGGAAATAAAAATAAACATTTTCACTGGTGAACAATGTAATAACCTAATAATTAAAAAATACACAAAAAAAAAAAAAAAAAAAAAAAAAAAAACAAAAAACGAATACAATGATCGTATTGGTTTTTATCTTTTAAAAAGAAGTATACATAAAAATGTACACACATATACATATAAATAAAAAATATATATATATATATATATATATTAAATAGTTTACAATAGGGGCAGCTTAATTTGTTTTTTCACAAACTACAATTTGCGATATTAATACTGTTCATAAAAACTTAAATACTAAAATATAATTAATACAGCGTTTATTAATTTAACAAGATAATTTATTTTTTATCGATAATTAAGATTTTTCAAAAAGTACAAATATTATATCTACGCGCATTTTATAACGTGTGAGCTTTTCTAATGGTTGCGCTTTTTCATTTTCAACCATTTGCACGGCAAATAATACACAAGAGAATTCTCTCGCTTAACCGTCAACAGAACGCTTCGTAGGAAATTTCAACATTTTGAGACTAATACAGGAGTGTGAATACGTAAGTAATAATTCGTTAAAATTATTGTCCTCCTCTTCCTATAAGTACAAATTCATCGACGCGGTTTTAAATTTTCTTTTTTAATTTACTTTCTTGCCGATTATATAATATAATTTCCTTTCGTTCTAATCATTATATCACAGTTTCTTAACTTAGACGAAATGAAATAAAATGAAAGAAAAAAAAAAAAACTAAATAAGAATGAAAAATAAGGCACAGAAACTATCATTATTCCTAATAACAGAATTCGTCAAAATCTTAAAAATCGAGAAAAATTTTACTTTTAACTAAATCAAAATGGCAATCGTCTGAAATGTTATTAGTTTAATGGTAAATTTTGGAAAATCGTTTCAAAAAGTAATTAATTTAAATAAATTTAGGCGGAACTGTGACTTTTAAAATGTTATCATAAGAGCGACTTTTAATGCTTACTACACTATCGAACTGTAATTAATAACGTGAAAATGTACATCGTCTCTGAAATTAAACCTTTGAATTTTTAGTAAACCTAAACATTGTCCAGTTGTTCATTTTTAGTGACACACATATTTTGAACAACGATAGGTATGTTGTTTTTACAGAAAAGATTTACAAAACAATCTGTATAGGGGAAAAAAAACAACGTTCTACAATATTTTTAATATTGATTTACAATACCGAAAATTGAATGACAGAAGAACATAGTGAGTGAAAAAATTATTACTTACGTGTTTACCAATGGGAGGGGGATCATAATAATTTGTTAATCTAAAATATTTTGCATAGTATCGAAATATCTTAAACAATACGGTTTATATTTTATAATACACTGACATAAAAAACAACATAAAATGTTAAAAAAAATAAATCTAAAAAAGAATCATTACACAAATTTAATAATATACACTTAACTACATATATCCATACCTATGTAACACGTATAATAATATAACGATATATATATATATATATATATATATATATCACATATTATATATACACACACGTATATAAAAAATTAAACAGGAACAATGGGTATTATTATAGCCTACCTAAAATAAAAGTATACACTAATACAACATACAGATACTATTACATACACAATTATCAGTAGCACATAAAACAATTTTACTGGTAAAAAAATTCTTCGAGATGTTACTCGCGGATCACATATTAAATATCGAAAGGGCGGGGGTCTTCTTAATATAGTGAAAACTTTAAAAAATATCTTCCAATAATTAATAATAAATAGAATATTAAAAAGACGGTAACTTCGTACAACATAAAATATAAACTGTATACAACGTTAAAAATAACGTACATTTAGATACGCAATATGTATACATGTATCTTTTTCGGTGCCAGCTACGTACCATGTGCAAAATTTCGAGAGCTTTTTTTTATTTATTTATTTATTTATTTATTTATTTATTTATTTATTTTTTTGATTTTTTGTTGAAATATACGAAAGCGGCCCCGCTGGCAGTGAAATAAATACTTTCGCGGCAAAAATATTACATCTGAAAACGCGATCTGAACAGATGTGACCGTATTATTGGAACTTAAATAATGCGTATAGAAAAACGAAAATTTATACTAGAAGGTTGCATATAAATAACAAAAATCGCAGTGAAAACGAGTAAAAAAAGTAAATATTCTAAGTACTGTGTATATGTGGGCGCGTGAATTCAAACGCGAGTAATGAGATTTTTTGTAGATGAATTTGGTCAACACTCAACCAATAATATAAAATATGGGATACCAAAAATGTTACTTGCGGAAACGAACTCGAAACAAACACATTTTAATACAACGGTTTTTTTTTTTTGGAATAGGTTGATTTAAGTTTAGACAAATCATCGTTGCGACTCGCAAAAAAAAAAAATGAAAATGGGACAGACTGAAAAAGAAAATGTCTTTTGAAATTTTTAAAAAATTATAAAGGACGATAGCCCCCCCCTTTTTTATCGTTGTTTTTTAAAGCTAACAATTTGGAGACCTGAACCTTTTTAAAATTACCGATTATTCGAGTTACAGTGGTTGAGAAGAGGTATAGCTTCCATAAATAAATTAATCTTTAATAAAAGAAACTATTAATTTTCTAATTTAAAAACAGTTTAATATTTCAGAACTGCTCGCTTGAAACAGAACGATGTTTTTTTTTCGACAGTACTTATCAAACGTACCAGTCAAACGTTCCAAAGGGTAGCTTGTATAAGATCTTTCATTTGAAGCATAGGACTATTACTTCCATTATTCGATTCAGGAATATAGTGAAGCAAGTGGGGGGAAAATCGAACAGCAAATGGAGTTTGACATTTTCAACTGTTTGGGCAATAAACAGAAGAAAGCGATGAAAAAAGTGTAACCAACGAGACGGTACCGGGTGAAAATAATGCGTACGTAAGACAGCTTTGAAATGAATGACAGGGAGTAAAGGAAATCTCTAGGAAAACGGAAAAATACGACAACGATTTTGCTAAAGATGTATTTTAAAATAGCGGCTGTGAAACGGAATTTTGCTACGACTGAGAGTAATATTATAGCGTAGTTTTAATTTTTTTACAGGCAGCAATAATAAAAAAAAAAAAAAAAAGACAAACAAAAAAAACAGGCATCTACACCGGCGGTCTCTAATATTGCACGCAACGATGTTTTGTAAGTAATACAACGGATTATTAGAGTGGCTGGAGAATTATACCATTTAGTATTATTTACGAAACTAGTTCAGATCTGAAAGAAACTAATAATAATAAAAAAAAAAGAGCTAGTGAAATTAAATTTGAAATTTATAAAGCCATATCATATCCGACACACTAACATTCTGGTCAAAATAATTTTTAACGATAATTAAAACTTTTACATTATTATCGCAATTATTATAATTATCACTGTTTTTACTACTATTACCATTATTATTGATATTAATTTTATTATTAATATTATAGTCATTTTTTTTTTGCTGTTATAATCTTTTGGCAGCTTGTAAAAGTTTTAAATGCGCGTTTAACGCAAAACCTGGTTAAATTCTCTCTGTTTTCTGGAACGGTTCCGAAGCATAATTGAGCGCAGTTATAAAAAAAGAAAAATAATTAGGCAGTATTTTTGAGCCCTGCTGCGATCAGCAGCAATTATCAGATAGCACATTGTCGACTAATACAATCGAAGACTGAAAAAATCGCAGAGTTTAGACATTTTCGCGCATTGCCTTTTAAACGCGTGATAACCTATTTCGAAATTGTAAATTTTACCTTTTTAAAAGGCTTACAAAGAAAAAATACGAGTCCTACGAAAATTCATGAATAATGCGTGCGCGCGCGCGCGCATAGTACAATGCGTATAGTCGAACGAAAACTTTACACTTGAATAAAGGAATGCGCTATTTAAAATACCGTTTATATGTAACGCAGTTAAGACGCTAAGTTCGACATTACAAATTTAAAAGAATTTTTTGAAAGTCGCCGTTACCGAATAAATGTAATAAAACACGTCCACAGTATTATAAGGAGTTTGGCGGAAGCTGCTTCACGTTGCACAGTGCCCGCTAGACACTGGTCTTCCGAACAAACGTTCAACGTCCAACAAAAACTAATGCAACACATCCGTCGGCAATAAATTAATCGCCACGGCTAAAGGAGAAAAAAAAAACCCAACTACATCGCCTACTATTGCCGACAACATGCTAATCCTAATCGGTTTTTAATTTTTTATTTACAAATTAACTCGCAGCATAATTGTTACTCTTAATATTATACATATTACATACACTGTTGACATCGATTAATAACACGCGAACTATTTAGCGAGGTTTAAAACACATACAAGCCGGATTTTTTTTTTTCTTCGTACTTAAAATAAACGATAGTAGTAATAGTAAATTATTTCTAGCGAAAATTGGGGGGGGGGGGGATAAATGGATATAAACGGATAATAAAACACGACAACGAGAATAACGATTAATTTATCCGAGAATGTGTTCTTTGTAATACACTACCATATATAATGTGATGCAAGTGATGTTGACAGATTGTACTATAGGAACTCTGTAAATATTCTAAATAAATATTCTGCAGTGATGAACATCGAGGTGGTAACCGGCTTCCATTGCGTACGAGACTAGTTAAGCGAATCTATAGAAAGAAAGAAAGAAAGAAAAAAAAAAAAGAAAAAAAAACAGAAATAAGCGAACAAAAAACGTAAAATACGCACATTCTTCGGTTATATTCTTTCGGTATATCGATATTACGTGAAGATGAAAATACGATAAATAATATTACACTATAAAACAGTAATAATTAATAAAATAACCGTAGCGACTGAATTAAGTATTACACTCGGAAAATATAAGTAAAAATCAAAGATATTCGTGTGTATCTTTTTTGTATTAAGTGACCGATGTACTTTCTTCTTTTTATCTTATTTCCTTCCGTTGTTTTTTTTTTTTTGTTTTTGTCTCACTAAAAAAAGGAAAAAAAAACTAAACCTTACTGCTGAGATCAATGATATTTTATACCTTTGATTTTTACTTCTGCTTAAAAAAATTGCTGCGTTACGAATATTTATTTCCGAATAAACGAAAATATTACTAACGGTAAACTTGGAAAACACGCGCAACAAACAATTAAAGCCAGGCGATATTAGTTAATTTGTAAAAATACAATGAAAACGGAAACTGTAAATATAAAAACCGAGTTTTCGTTATTTTCATCGTAATTTGGTCGCTTTCTTATATGAGGAATTGAAGTATAATTTTCTAAATCGAGTTAGTCTTGAACGATCAGGTGTCATACAACCATCAAGAATGTGCGAAAATTTCGATACCGTTTGCACCTTAATGCGAACGAAATACATACGCAATGATCAGTTTCCGTTTTGTTTGTGTGTGTTTTTTGGTTTAAATGTGCGCCAGATAAAAACTGTGAGCATGGAATGCGACGCAAACCTCGTCAAGTATAAACGAAAAGGTTAAATCGATACCTGGCATAACTGTTTCAGTGCGCGCGCGCGCGCGATGTTACAAGAAAACCGCGAATATTAGTTACCTTTTTTGAAATAATAATAACACGTTAATATTAACATAACATAAAGTCACAATCACATATACTCATAACGACAGATATTATAGTACAGATATAGTAATCGGATTTAAAATTATTAACGCATATAGTAGTAGGCTTTATTTATTGCGCATGATTTTTATAAGGTAAAAAATATTACGAATGCGACAAGTAAGAAGAATGCGGTCGCTGAAACATTATCATTTTCTAAAGATGAAATTGTCGACTGAATGTTTATTTTAGTATTTTAAAGTACAAAACACACCATCATTTAAGAGAACGGAAAAATATTCTTCGCATATTAATAATTCCGCCGTGTGTGTTCTATTTCTTAGAGAAATTTAAAACGCGTTATTCGAAACCATTTTATTAAAAAACAAAACCGAATTATATGAAAATTACATCTGTTTAGAATACGAAAAAATCTTTACCTTTAAGCTCGCTATTTATTTTTCAAACTATTTAATTATTCGCAATGATCTCGGTGATTTGAAAGAAGGAGAAAAAAAAAACTATTTGATAATACAACGATAACGGAAACAACGGAAAAATTGCGTCGGGTACAAGGTAAACGCAAAAAGTAATCTAAGAATAAAAATAATAATCAATAGAACTAATGCGTAAAATAACAAAAAGAACGGTAGCGGTAGTATTAACAAACGAAAAAAAAAAAAAAAAAAAATATTATGTATATAGAATATATCTAGATCGCATACAATAATGGTTTTTCATTTGGTTATAAATATATAGTTTTCCTTAACGATACAGTGGTAATGAGAGATAGTAAAAAAAACGAACGAACGAACGAACGAACGAACGAACGACGAACGAACAAAAACAATATATATATATATATATATATAATATCATTATCATTAAAATCAGTGCTCCATTGCGGAGAACTCTAAACGCTACGACGAGTCGTTATGATGAGATTCTAACATCTCCAGAAGGAACGTATCGATTGGATTTTCTCCTATTAGTTTATAAAAGAACAGGTGTTCCAAACACTTCAGACCAATACTACGCAGTGACGGTAGCCTGAGCAGTAGCTTGGCGAATCTGCCTGGTTCATCAGGATATGTTGTTCTGCAATAGTCGTCTAACGCTAGATAGACTTTATCCCTCAATTGTTCCACTTCTTGAACCGACTTTAATCCTTTAATACCTAAAGAACAAAAGTTACCCTATAGTAGCATATAACTGAAATATATTTTGAAGAAAAATTCTAGGGCAGTTGGAATTTCATTTTTTTTTTTAGCCCGAAAATTATATAAACAATTAGAGCTAACGGAAAAGGCAAAATAGCTTTAAAAAATTCCATTTTTACGCATTAAAAAAAAAAAAAAAAAAGTCAAATTTTACAAACGATAAATTTCTATTTCAAGCAATGTATGCCGCAGAAATAGACTTCCTTTAGACCAATGAATCGGGTTAATCTGCGCAGCTTTATTTCTCTAACAGCTATACACGATGATAGAAATCTATGGTTCGTGTACTGATGTAAAATGTGGCCTTCGAAGCGTGTAACAACTACATTAGTTAGTATTTAAAAAAGGAATAATTTTAGGTTATTGCCACCCGGTATAGTCGACTGATTTAAACTCAATTCAACAGGAACACATTTTACGTTTTAATTCCAAACTTTTTCAGACGAAAAAATTCGATATAAGAAGGTGCGCTTATCTTTCCCTATTCTGGTTGTATGATACTTTTTCTTTAAAAATAATTAACTATTTTAAAAACAACGTCAATCTTAAATTTTCCCGGGTAAAATTTTCTTTCTGATATTAGCATATTAATACCTTATTCTAAATTCTTCTAAAGACTTTAATTCGTAAATTCTCAATGTATCTCGAACGAACCGACCGAAATAGCCGAACATTAAATCCGCTAGACGAAAATAACAAAAGTACAGAAAACATAAACGTTTTGAATAAGGACGAAAAAATTCAGAAATTTCGCTAGTCAACACGCCGTTTTTATCAACCACCCCGCTTACAATCAAAAGTCTTCAATATTAAGATGCGTCAGTCAAAAGCAAATCGTATATAGAGAATGTACACACATTTTGAATGGATTTCGATATTTTTTCGATCAACAGAGTCGTTCGTGAAACACCGTTTGATTCCGATCATTCTCAGAGATGATTTGAATGCGCCGAGCCCTGAAAACACCTCGCAGTTCGAAACTTGTCAAATGAGCCGTTCAATTAAGATCCGAATAACAACCTATTTTTACTGCACCCGTAAAACACGTACATCAATGTGTTTACACGTCATATTGAACACTTACACAAAATTTACGTATTAAAATTTAATTAACATTACATAGCTCCCCCGGTAGTTGTGGCAGAATAAATTTTAATTTTAATCAAAACCGACCTTTTTCATAATTACGAGTTTTATGTTTTACTCCGATAAAAAAAAAATTTTACAATACGATTCTTAAATCGCATTACTGATTTGCGTCCTTTTTTTAATTCTTTCCCCGTATATGTGGCGCAATGTTCAACGTTTAGTTTCTTCGCAATATTATTTTATCATTTCCTTTTTCCCCAAAAATTGACTAAATACGTGCCATTTTTTCCTTTTCTTTTGATAGTAAAAGGTTTTCTTGACGTCATCCAAAAAAAAGGGAGGGGGGATTGTGGTACACATTTCTATATAATATTTAGAATAGTTTAAAACTATGAAAAATATTTATTTAATTGCGTTATCTTTTATACCTGAATACTATAGACAATATATTAAAAATTCGTAATATTCAATTACATCTATGAGAATGAACGGACAAAAATTAAAAATTAGCCGTATTTTGAAATAGAAATAAATTACACGGGCAGAAAGAAAAACTATCTCAAATACGAAGGGGAAAGATCATCAAATTTCCAATCAAACGAATAATTAAACTCGATTTTAACGGCGACTTAATATAAACAGATAATCGTCAGAATTTGCAAAGCTCGAAACTGTACAGAAAATATATCACAACAACCGCGCGCATTCATCGGTGATTATCTAAAGGAAAACGGATTAAAATGAAGTTTATCAAATTGAAAACGAGAGAGAAAAACTTAGACATATAATGCAATTTTAAGTTAAATATTTAAAGTTGGATTGAAGTTGGGATCTTGTTTTGTTTTTTATTTTTTTTTAAACTTTACTCATCGCCATCCTCACGGGCATAATTGATAAGGGTAAAATATTATCCGAACTCAATCTCGCCAGATAATCTGCGTCGTGTAATTTTATTGATATGTTATACAAACGAAATTATCTATACTAATTTAATATACTAACGACGCTCCGTAAAAATACCGAATTTAGTTTTTGTTCCTTATACATATTTTATTTTACTTTCTTAATAAAATTGAATTTGATAGTAATAATAAAGCTAAATCAATATTTAAAATCGCAAAATCATCGTATTATTTCAATGCATCACGCACGGTAGGCAGTTGTTCACTGTTAAAATTGTGAATTTATGTGTATTGATTTTGCTTTAAGCGTAAAGCAATAATGTAAACTTACTATATGTTCGTTATAACATTTGTGGTAGTCGGTATTTTTAAGTTCCCCAGCGTTATTAAGAAAGGTTATCCGAATCTATATATATATATATATATATATGGTTGTTGTTCAGATTTGTTTTACGTATATGTATTTTTTTCCCCCTGTATCGGTTTTCATCGTTCTTATTTACTCATTTCGTTATCGCATTTTATTTGCTTCTATTCTATACCGCTTACTCACAGTACCTATTCTTTAGTGCATTCTTCCCTTTCGTTTCTCTCTCTCTCTCTTTCATTTGATTGCTATTCCGATCGCATCTTCGAAGTAGCCTTTTTAAGGACTTTGCATTTACTCTCGTTTTCTTTTCCGTTTATTGTTTTTAAAAAATATTGCGACACAAAAAAACCGACGATTTTTCGCATTCTTTTTTTTGCTTGGACAGCGTATGTTAATTATTTCATATTCGGCCAATAATAGCAGTGTTAATTACAAGTTTCCTATTACTGATACAATAAATATATAATATATACAAGTACACACACGCAAGCATACACGTATAAAAATAAATAAAAATAATCAGTTAGTTCTCTTTAACTATATTTTTAACTGTAATATGAAAACGGTGCCGAAATGAATTATTAAGAAAAAATTTTGCTTCATTTTATTTTTTAACGCTAGCAATAAAGAATATGTTAAAAATTAAAACATTTGCGACTTTAATAAGATCATTTCAACGGGTTATAGCTATTAAAATGATAAACGCATACAAAACGATAAGTAGTTTATCATCAATGGTAACAGCAAAAAAAAATTACTCCTGCAGATTTAGAAATACGTAAACACATTAACTTATTTTCAATTAAAAACAACATCAATATAATATTAATAATATCGACAAGAAATTCATTTATGAAAATGAGAAAATTACAATCAATTTAAACTTATATTAAATAAATTTCAGACAGAACGTTATCAAAACACGCGGAATAATTATAAAGGACTGTGTGACTTACAACTACTCTCCCAAAATATCTAATGATTTAATAATAATAATCGGTTTATTTCTAATTTTAATAACGTTTAATTACAGGTCACGGTAGTTTTAAGATATATTTACGAAAATTTGAAATTGCGTAAACAGGAAACGGTATTATTAATTACGTGCAGTTTTGCTGATATTGTTTACCACATTCTGCGAGGAGGTAATTGCAGAGATATTTTCTTTGAAAGCAACACGGACGAACTATTAAATAATAAGTTTAATGTATTTAATAAGTTCGCGATAGAAGAAATAAATAATGTATCATCATCATCATCACGGTGCCATGTCCGTTATCGAACATTGGATAACATTTGAAGAACCTTTCGTCTGTCTAGTACACATTCCAGAACAGTTCAATAGTGGATATCTGATACCATTGAGTCAAATTTTGTATCCATGTTATTCTTCTTCTTCCCGTAGGTCTTTTTCCAGCGATCTTTCATCGCATCAGAAGTTGTATATTGCCTTGGATGGCGCGTATTATGTGTCCAAAGTATTTTAATATTCTGTGTTTAATTTATTTTATTATTTCTTTAGACTTATTTAATCGATTTAACACTTCGGAGTTTCGTATAATCTCATTTATATTACGCAGGTTATTACATTTTATTTAGTTAAGTTCATTAAAATTATCAATTATTAACGCGTCAAGTAAGAATATGATGTAAATGGAACATCAAATGTAATTAAATTTAAGCGGATTGTCACTTTAAATTTCAGCACGTTTAATGTGACAAAGAAAAATAAATATATGGTTTGCAGCAAAAAATTAAAAAAAGAAAAAAAAAAATAGAATTACAGAAAAGGTAATTTTCGATAAGAAACAGACTACAATTTAAACAATATAAATAGCCCGAATGAAAAGTACCAAGAAAGTGCTAAGTAATAGACGAATGGTTACCGAGAAAGGAGTTTGCTTATTAGATTCAAATAAAGAAAATAACATCATATAGACATGCACACTCGTGCGCGGAAAAGGCCGAAATAAATGTTTTAAAAACAAAAAGTACCGATTGATAAAATTAAAAGAAGACACGCTTAAATTTTAGTTTTATTGCGAGGAGTGAAATGATATTATAATTAAAAATATGAAATCTCGCGCAATAAAAATACCGAATAATAACAATAATTTAGTAGAGTTGCATTATACCTGGATTAAACAGTATTATAGTTCTGAGGCAACCAAGTTCAGTCTTATCCATACCCATCTCTTTCATTTTACTCACTAATTCAGTTAAAACTCTATCAAATATGGTACTAACGCCAGCCTGCGCCGCTGTATCACGATAAACGGTAAAACCGTTTGCCAACACTATCCCATCTTTTTCTTCTATAGATCGATGTGAAAATGCTGCAATCAGTAGTTCATTCCATCCTATGTGAAAAAAAAAACAACAAAAAAACAAACATGTTAATTTTCATATCAGTTATTATCGAAGAAAAAATTATAATCTATTAAGATCTGAAAAATTCAATATACAACGTAACCGTTAACTACTAATTAATTGTCGCGCAATTAGTATATTCACAGTTTCCATTTAAACAATCATTAATTAAAACTAAATAGGCTAACAGAACCATAACCATACAAATAAAAATACGTCAATACCTGCTCTTAATAGCACTACTTGATCTTCTATAGGTAATGAGGTAAAATGAGGAATATGTTTAGCCCATTCGACTAATTGAACTAGCTGTTTATCTGTGGCCTTATATATATGGTGTCCGTCCTTGAAAATAGAAAATAAAAGAACAGATTTTTAAATTATTTATAATGTTACAAGTTATTATACGTGTATATACGGACAAACGATGGAAGATCTTTGAAAATGAAAACTATATAATATATATATATATATGAAAATAAATAAACAAACAAAGAGTACTCGACTATAGATTTTATTGTCATATATTAACAAATGTTTCGATATAAAAGTTATGATTAAATCGGTATGTTCTAAAAACGGTGTAAATTATAAATAATTAAAACTGTATTTTTTTTTACGAGTTTTTAACGACTATTAGTTAGAATTAACTACGGAACCTTTAGTCTTGAAATTGAATATAATTGTTCATGCTTGTATCTAGATGTGTCATCAATCATTATTTTCAAAAACATTTATTTTTTATGAGAAATACTTGTTTTTTTTTTGTTTATTTAATTAATATCTTGTTAATTTTCGTGCTGCGACCTGGCGGTAAAGTAATGAACTAAAAAAGTTGCATTTAGTGATGCCTAAGTAACTAGATTTATATGAATCTTCGTATTCGTATATGATACGTATATAGATCGATATTTTTCACTCGTAATGTTTTATCTAATAATTTAACATTTTTTTTTATTATTTTTGTTTTATTTTTTTACGTCTAATTACTTTTTACAAGAAATACCCGTTTTTCTTTTTTCATTCTTACGTGTATGAATGCGTAAAGTGTCGCCATCTGTTGGATTTCTTTATTATTATCATGTAGCCATTTTACAGCGACTGAATTGAAAGAAGTTCCTTCTTTCAACAGGAAAATTATTATTTACACCAAGTTTTGTGAGGAGTATATTTTTTTGTCATCATCATTTCAATTAAATGGAACTCAATAACTATTTCGAAATATACTTGATCATGCTAACAACGATGAATGTACACAGTGTTGTTCAAGACTATGAAGTGACATGACACGCACTCTACAAATCTTTTCACAAAAACGAACGCCATTTTTTAAGATACAATTAGGGTGGTCTATTTGCAATAAATAAAGATGCAAAACTACTTAATCAACAAGATTTAAGATAATTGCTGCGCCCGCTATCTGGTTGCATTCCAGCTGTTCACAATCGTCCTAAAGCAAATTCAGTAAGTGCAGAATTATTCGCTGCGCTTACGCCGCTTATATGTTAGATTCTAATTTGTAGGTTAAAAACGATCGGTGAATGGAGTTTTAGATTATTAAATAATATCATCTACGAAGAAATCACGATCCGCCTGATCAGAAGCTACATATTCGTTTCGAGAATTCTTTTTATTAGTGGCTGTGTTTCAATTTCATATTTTGGATGAATAAAATTTGGTCGTTATAACCGGTTTATCGTTATATTCGATATCAAATTAAATTCTTTCACTTTTTTAATGTTGAAAATTTACTTCTACCGAATAGAAAGCTTAAAAATTAACATTTTCGTACGACGGGTTTTATAGTATGAAAAATTTACGTATGTTAATAAAGTGTAGAAAACAAGAAGAAACACGTGTGAAAAATGTTGTATCTAATTAAAAATGTAACAATTAATTTCCTTTTCAAATTATTTAATTATTACTTTTTTTGAATATAATTTTCTTTTTGGTTTTGTATATTAAAAAATTAATAAATAAAGATTAAAATATTGCTTTTTTAGTAATAAAATCATCGGAAAATGTGTTTTCTCTTTTTTTTCAATTAGCCTAAAGTATGGTTAGATATGGTGATTTGTGAAGTTCAAATATAAACACCGCGATTATTTATTTATACGTGATATTTTTAATTAACCTTCGCAAGTCCACTACAAAGCTACGCTTTTTTCAGTGCAATTGTTATGATCATTATCGTTATTGCTACTAATAGTACTATATCAGCGTTGTTATTATTTCTTGTGTACTTGTATCATTAATGTAATTACAGCGCCACTGCTCTCTATTAGAATAATTATGTAAATTTTCAGTTTGCAGAAATTTCAATTTAAAATTTTAATTAAGGAGTGTTAAATTTATTTGTTGAGATACCCCCCGTTTTATCGGAAATCATTAAAATAATTAACTGACAGGCGGCGGTGTGACAACTTGGCATTTATTTATTAGAAGTAAATGTCAAAAAAAGGAAGAGCAGGGAAATGTGTAATTCCTTTAATGATTGCTTCGATTTTTTACAATTAATTGTTCCGTTTTTTACTGTCGAAGCAATTATATCATTATAGTTTTACTCCGCAGTGATGATCATATCGCTTTATTATTTTGAAATTAAAAATGGGTTTCGGTATCTTAATTAGAATTGTAAATAATACTTCTACCGGTAGTTCTCCGTTTTAGAAATAATATTCAACAGCAGTTACTACTTGAATAATACCGATCGGGGAAAATATAAACCTTGGAAATAAGACAGTTCTAAAATCGAAAAGTCTAGTAACTGTGATTTCCGAACGATCGAAAGTGAATAGAAATTGTTGTCGCTAAAACGTGTAAATGACCAAGTACGAGTTTCATTGATGGATCGAAAATAATAAATAAGAACGAAATGTGTCACGACGTCGGGAACGGAAAGCGCGTCTGAATTGTGGCGCAGTAAATAGAAAAAAGAAATAAAATTTTATTTTCGTAAACTTACCTTCACATCGTTGTCACCGTAGTCGGGAGTTGCACATTCGACTCGCCTTTCAGCCTCCAGAATCCTTTCAATTGGCATATCAGGCAGTATGTTACTCGTCGACTCCACTTCATTTTGATCCTTATCCTTCGTCCTTTGCCTTTCCTCCTACACGTACAAGAAAATACCGGCGTTAAACCTTGTTTCCATTGTCGCATTAAAAAGTGTGAAACGAAAATTTATACACGGTAGTTGTTGTAACCGTGAATTAAACTCTAATCCATTGGGTCAAACGTCACAAAAACAGTGGTAATTTTATACGGTTTATTAAAGCTATAATACATCGCAGAAAGTAATTCGCGTCAATAATTATTATAGCGATCGTTGAAAAAACCGGTTCGCAAAGCTCAGTAGTCCATACGAGATTAACCATTGCAAAGATGCGCTGACGTGTAGTGCAATAAAATCATTCTTTTGACATGAACGCAATGTAATAAAATGCATTCGAATTCAAAATAAAAAAAATCATCGCAAAATGTGCTACGCATCGAAATAAAGAAAAAACAATGAAAAGGTCTTAACTGACTTCTTCGAAAAATTATCTAAAGGGGGTGTACACACCTATACGAAAGCCGGTAGAGGAAATAAATCGACTTATATTTCTCCTCATCGATCCGCCACATTTCAGCCCGTCGCATACACTTTATTACATAATATGTTAAGCAATTTCAGTAATTGTTCAAGTTGTAATTTTCCTCTCCCGCCGTTTTTTTTTTTTTAATTTCTTGCAAAATACTGAAAGGTAATCTAAATAATCATTCATCCGCGAAAATTACATTTATGCAATTATTTCACGAGATAAGAGCGGCTTTTTACCTTTTTAATCGTCGAATCTTCAATGAGCTACATGAAAGGCAAATTGCAGTCCAGTTTGTTCATGCAGTCTTTCTTTAGGTTTACCGGCTGTTTTCTCAATAATATCATCTGCATAGAGCACCACACCATCGTTACGGAACATCCTATTGTCTAATGTCAGTGATTAGTAGCAGAGTTCCATTTTAAATCGTCCCGTAATTGGAGAGCTCATTACAAATACCTCTAATACTCAATAATTCGTATGGGTAAGAGCAAGAGTTTATTATTATTCAGTAGCACCTAATGCCGACGGGTAATTTTTTCATTTTTATGTCTAGCTGGGTTCTTTATTTTTGGAAGGTATATCTTTGCTATGAAATTTTTTTTAGTCTAAACGAGTAACTAAATATTTAAATATTTTCTGATACTGAAATCGGCTTGCTACTCCAATTGCTATACTGCTCAAAAGCCATCTGATAGTTTTCGTATTTTATAAAGGTTCAAGAGTTAAGCTTTTTTTCCGGGTCCCGAACATGTTCGTCGCGCTAACACATTTTATTTGCAAAAATAACCAAATAAATTAATAAAAACAAAAAATAATAATCGTTCCGATAATAATTAAATTGGATGTTCTGAAAAACTCACTCAAAATACTTTCGTTAATTTATGTTTTCGAAAACGTGTTCGATCGTATAAACGTAACAGCGAAGACGGTTCAAATATTTTGAAAATTTTAAAAGAGAATTACGAGAGAAAAGGAATATTTCGGAGATCATTTTTGTCGATTTCGAAAAAAATTCACGTTCAAATGAGTCAAATTTTAAAGCAACTACACACAAATTCCAGTTCGTCGAAACGTAACATTTTTAATCTCCGTCTGGAGATCAATCGAATAAATCGAAAAAAGGAGGAAAGTTAAAAAGAAACGAACTATGCGATCGGATGTAGAGGCGCGAGTTAAATTATTATTCTTCGAATAAATAACATAAAACCAGTTTTATTAATGCGGATAGTAACGAAATAGTTACAAGTTCATACGGAATTTCGTCGATTTTTTTCAAATTCAATCCCTCAAACCGGTCCCTCATTTCAAATTCGAGATTAAATTAGTAACGCAATATTCTTCATTCGATACAGCACACGGCGCTCCGCACGATACTTGGCGCACATAGAACTCCCCCGTCTGTAAGCTCGTGTGCCTTGTTAGGCACTCCCCCACTAAAGTATTTCCGAACACCTTTTATTACCACCGTGAGACCCCCGCTCTTTTCTCTAGTAAACGTGCCTGTACTATTGACACAAATGACCTCCCCAACACCTCAGAGTTCCTTAACGACCCTCTCCCAGAAATCCTGGCCCTCCTATCGCAGCACAATGTGAGCGTAATCCATTTCCCTAACCTAGCTTCTAACACCGCGATTCCGCCGTGAACCCCTTTAAACTTGATGTTAATTTTTCCCTGACGAAGCACAACAAATCCCTGCACCCGAATATCGTTCAGTTGACAGCAGCAACAATGCAAAAATACATTTTCTACACGGATGCTGCCAAGGCTACCCTAGAGGCTACTTCATCCCCAACCGCCTGTTCCTTTGAAGTCTGCGACATGATTCGAAGCATTCGACTGAATGACAATCGCTCGGTACTGGATGCTGAAATATGCGCAATATTTTTCTGTTTAGAATATTTTCTTTCTACAGAGCCTACATCAAAGAAAGCCCTGCTGGTATCTGATTCATCCGCGGCTTTATTGACAATCTCTAATCCCCTCACCAAACATCCTGTAGCAATTCGAACCCAGCAGGTAGCATACGAACTTATTAAGAGATCCGTATCCTTTCTGTGGGCGCCCAGCCATGCTGGGATTTCTGGAAATGAACCCGTCGATACATCCGCCCCTGCAGCAATATATTGCCCCTTGCCTAGTAACAGCCCTCATCCACCGTATCTATCGAACATAATCTTCAATAATTTCATGTCCTCATGGAAAACCCGTTGGTCCTCGTGTCAGACTTTCTCGAGGTTAATTAAACCGTCAACTGAACCATGGTGGCCAGAAAAAAGCATTTCCCGCAGAGATTTCTGTGCACTTAGCTGCTTGCGCACAGGCCACATGGTCATGTCGCATAATTTTATTTTGCAAAGAACTCTCCCTCCTACGAATTGTACTCTCTGTGGCCAAGGTGTTGCTCCCTCAACTTCTCACATACTGTGCGACTGTCCAGCACTACCACCCCATCGGCCCCCTTAAATTAATAACAAAACAGTCACCAACATTCTTGAGAATTCCCCCGATGCAATTTTATCTGTAACACAATTTATCAGAACTAGCGGAATAAGCAGATATCTATAAAAACAAACTGCACACCCTCGTATACTGTAATAGCCACAGCAGTTAAACACGGTACAGATTGTTGTTTTCACAAAAAAAAAAAAAAAAAAAAAAAAAAAAATGATGGTAGAGAATTGACGAAATTTATGGTTTGCAATATTTTCTAAAATTCTAATATACATTAACAGAACAAAAAAAAACAACCTTCATTTGGAAAAAATATCTATCGTAACAAAAGAAAAAACAGCAACTTAGGATAATGGCAAAACTCCTAGCTAGGCAAATGTTGCAGGAGAGAAAATCTTGCCATTAAAATTATTCTCTGATAACGGGATATATGGAATATCTGTAAAACTACTGATATTATCTAGCTGACAAAAAAAAAAAAAAAAAAGTCTGCAGTTTAACATGCTTAGTAATATCGGAAAAAAGTTCCGGATAGTATCAACCTCTGCTTGCTGTTTAGCATGCAAAGGCAAACAGCACTTAATTCTTTACGTGCAATATGCACTACATCACTTTCATTGTTACTGCACATTCGCAGTATTCCTTCATAACTACTCGTACTTGTCGCATCTGCTGTTTCACCATCACATCATAGTGACTAGCATTTTGCTTCTTCCGTCCCTACTATATTTATTCCGATGAAGCAGATGAATTTAATGAGATCCTTCTTGAGGACTGCTGCACCTTGGTAATCGCTCAGCGCGACGCATGTATATGTAAATTCAAACATACAGAATCGTGTATTAAACCTCTGCAAATAATTTTGACAGGGACTTTCGAGCAAAACTAGTCCGAGTCATTCGCAATTTCTTTCCAAAGGTAAATATTTAATTTCAGTTCTGTATTTATAGAACTGAATTTCATCGCGAAGTTCTAAAACAAATCCTCGGACAGTGCTTTTCTCCGCGTAACGGTACCGGTGGATCTTTTGTAGTAGAGGAGACAAAGAATATCCAGAACTGACGTTTCTTTGTGCGAATAAGTAACTTAGCTATGCGCTTCTTGAATTCTATTAAATTATCGGGTAATTTAGTGGTCTTGTACTTACGGAGGGCTCTCTGTGTCTCAGAAATAGCGGTTGTAATCTCTGAGTACTAGCAGCGTGCCTGCTCGTATTGTTGTGTGTATAATGTCGAAGGAATAGATGCCATGGTAGCAGTATTAATTGCTTCAGTGAGCTTCTTTAAGTTCTAAAATGGCACGGGATAATAAATTCTAACCTATATTTCCCAACCGGCTCTATGAACACTTTGCGCGTGCCTTTGGCGATTTGGGGAGAATATTGATAAAAATTGCGAAATGGTTGCTACGGCGTAGGTTTTGATGCACACTACTGGATAAGAAGGGCAACAGCGCAGCAAATGCAAAAACAAAGTCTAAAGTAGAAAATTTAGGTGTGTTCCTTGCAAGCATACTATAGTGAAGCTTGCACAGTAGTAACTTCAGTTCTTCCGTGTGTTTACAAAGGCATCTGTAGTTCCATAATGTCCTGGGCATGCATCATAACACTAAGTGCTACACATCCAGCTTCGAAAGTGACGTACGAGTTCTGTTAGTTCCTTTATTATATCAATTTCTAACTGGATCAGTATTTGACCCTTATGCTTCTAATCGCTTTTGACGGAACTCTCGTGTGAACGTGCCAAAAAAAAAAAAAAAGAGGGGAGGGGGGCTTTAAGTTTACCGTGTTCGATTTTGTTCCGCTTCACGTCTACCCGTTGTTTTCAATTTTTTAGTCTAACATGTTCAGTCTCTTAAAATTAGGGAAGAAAGAAAATGAACATGCTTATAAAAGGATGGATAGCTGTTAAGAAATGTTCTATCCTAATTGACCTTCTCTGGATTCCGGGCCGTTGCGGTATCGTTGGTGACCGTTTCATAGACAAATTCCCCTCCCAAAGTCTTTGTTCCCTCTCTTATCGTTTTTACCATGACTTTTGGACTGATCTTTATCCATCTATTTTCTCCAATCCTAACTCCTTTTACCTTGCTATACAACCCTCTCTACCCCCTTATTCCTGGTTTAATCATTTTCCCCGCGTCAGCCGTTTTATTATTTCTTCCATAATCTGCCTTCGTTTTAATCACAGTCTGCTTTCTGCCTCCCTCTTTCGTTTTAATATTGTAGTCTGCCTTGTGTCCCTTTCATCCTCCTATCTTAAATTTGACCTGTAATGTAAATCACGTTCTATTCGAATGCCCTTGTATCTCCTTGGAACACGCAGTCCTTTATTCCAATTTACTTGGCCTTGCCCTCCTGACTCCCTACTGTGCCCTCTACATTCTTGCTCTTCCGCCTCCTTCTCTTGTTCCTGTATTGGCTACCTTCATTTCTTCTATTTCTAATCACTTCCTGATATAACCTACAAATTCCTACGTTTCATCATTCTGCTAGTCTTTTGCGTTGGGTAAATGCCCTGTGTTGACGCGTCCAAGAAAAAAAAAAAAGGAAGAAAAGTTAGCATATCTCAACTTCTGTTGTTAAACCAAATTCGTTTGTTGTCATAATACATGTACGTTACGTATCACATTTTTCTTTACTGAACTATAAAGTTCAACAATACAAAAAAAAAAAAAAAAATAGAGTATTTACTTTATTCGCTTTTTTTGTTTTTTGTTTATATGGATGAATTTGTTTAGGTGGTAGGCGACGTAATAATAATACAACAGAGCACAACGTTACAAAAAAGACTATGTTTCCGGTTATTGTTTCTTATAAGCCGTAATATGAAATGTATGTTGGTCGAGGAGAATCAAAGAAAAGAGAAACCACTGTAAATCGAAATCGCCGCATTTCTTTCGGCAAGTTTAAAATTCTACGACATGAATAACGAGTAGCAGGATCTTTTTTTCTAACATGTAATCGTGGACAGTGGTGTAAGCGCGGGGAAGCAGCTAAGAAGTTTAAGGATTTTTCGAATTACTGAACTGGACCATAATTTTGTATTTTTCATTAAAAAAAAAATAAATAAATAATCAAATAAAAACATTTTTTATGAATGTTAAAATGCTAAATCCGTTAATAACTGATTCTGGACACTGCTAATTGTGGGACAATTGCGTATGACTGACGCGTGAGTGTCGTCAGCTTGCATTCGTAAACGACATGGTTTCGTGGTCTAGAGAAAAGAGTAGATGATGAAAAGGTATTTCCGGCTTCAGCTTGATAAAATACACAAGGTAGCCGGGGCATACGTGGGCTTTGTGATCTTCTTCTTTTTCATATCGCAAGATTTGAGGTAGTTTTTTTATTCGAAGGCGAATATATAATCTATATATCGCCGAATTTGAATTTCTGATTATTTTCAATCGGCCATGCCTCCCCTTTTTTATAGCAACAATATGTTTACTTTAATTGTCCGATTTTCGTGCGCACAAGAGAAGAATCGAATGTATTTACAATTATCCCATACTTGAACAGCGGTATATTAGTTCAAAATAAATTAACTAAAAACGAGGTTCGATGCATCGACGGTATCCAAATTTTCGATCATGGAATTATTAGGAAGTAGTTTTTCAAACATTCTGTAAAAAACTCTCTTTGTTTCTTTTTAATGTTTTTTTTTCTCTTTTTTATTTTTTTTTTTTTTTGTTTTAAATTGTCTATATGAAAAGTTTATTTCATTTATCAAGCGAAATACGCGTGTTTTTTGATCAATTATAACCGAAATTGAAAAAATCATACCGGCGCGAGACTTTGAACAACATACAGTTCGCCAGTGAATTAATGAAAAAAGCAGTTGTGTTCGTAAGGTAGCATAGCATTTTGACACAGTTTTATCAAAACACGGTAGCAGCAAACATGTGTTCAGACATTAGAAAGCAACTGAAAGTAACTGACGAATAATGCAAGCGGTGAATTAGTAGCGAAAACAATAATAAAAATGAGAATGGAACGAAATTGCGAAGCGAAAAACGGTTGACCTCGCGGCAAATGATGTACAAAACTATCATTGATAGAAGAAAATTTAGAACACGTGGAAAGGTCATTTTACGCAGCCGGAGACGGAGCCAGACGGGTATAGCAGGGGGCGTTTAATTACACGCGATAATATAAATACTCAAATTGGCATTAACTATTTCTCCCCATTTGCTGCTGCACTTAGTTCAAAAACAAAAAAATTAAATCATCACGGTACTACAATTAACGTAACAAACATATTCAACCCTCCATGAATGGACAAAAGGCGGGAGTGGTGGCAACAGTGCAAAATTTTTTACAGAAACAAATTCTAACTTCGAAAAGGTACGGAACCATACTGTCTGGCTGTTATAACTTTATTTCATTTATTATTATTATTGTTATTATATATATATATATGTATATATGCATATATGTGCACACACACACGCACACATAAATATATATATATATATATATATATATATATGGTTATAATGGCACTAAAGAGGGGTAAATAATCAGGTCGTTATAATCGATTCATCGTTGTATTCGGGGCATCGAATAAAATTTTATATTTTTTTTATGCCTAAAATTTACGATTACTGAGCAGTTACTTCGTTATAAAACTTTCACGAAATATTTTTCGGAATAGCTTTTTGCTGAATCAACAGAAATCATCATTTATTTATAATCATAGCTAAACATATTTTTTAGAGAATTCAAAAGTGCAAACACCATCTTTTTTCTTGAAAAAATAAAACCTAAATCGATATAAAATAAGGATATAAAAGAGTAAAAAAAATGATTAGCTAATAATGTTAATAAGACAATTTTTTTGTTTTGTATCACAGGTTTTCATTAGGTTTACAAATGGGCGCATAAATAACGCAAAGATTTAACAATATACAGGTGTTGTTCGGGTTGTACAAACTTTACTTTTTGTCATCAAAAAAGTTTAAGGAACGATATTTTCTTTTTTTTGTTAAATTCAACTGCAATCACAAGTTCAATTTTGTGCTACCAGATCATTGTAAGGGATAATTTTTGGTCGTAGTAGTCGACTGTTCATTACAGCCGCTGCAACCGATGGAAATCAACAAGCGGTTTTATGAAATTTTTGAGTTCCGAAAATATTCGTCTTTCTATAACCGGTGGCGTCGTCGTAATCGATTTTTACTGTATATTAATGATAAAGACGGTTTTTTTTTTTTGTTTTTTTGTTGTTTTTTCTTTGTTTGACAGGAGGAAGAATATTTAAAAAAACCATTATAAAATAAGAAACATTTAAAAAATTGCTACACAGGGCGTAAATTTATTTTTTTTAAATCATGATGTAGTCGGCTGAAGTTTATTCTTCTATAAGTATTATAGAAAACTGTTATCCTAAGGTGTTCTTACGATAAGATCCGAAGGATTGAGTTTTCATAAATGTAGTATTACAAGCGGAAATTTCAATTAATATTTCGAAGATAAACATTTATTCTGCGTTATAACGCGGAAATAGCGATTATCCGTACTGATAGCATCTGATATAAAAAACTTGAATTAGAGTGGAGAATGGTTAAGTGCTATGTTTTTTCTATGATATTACATGCGGCAGAACTCTGGACATTAAAGGCAGAACAACAAATAAAACGATTAGAAGAGTTCGAGACATGGCTGTATAGACGATTACTTGCAATACCAGGGACAGCAAAAATTACAAATAAAGAAATTATGAATAAAGGCCGTGAACTAATCAGATTAATAAAATTAAGGAAAACGAATTATCTGGGTCACTTAATATGGGGGGGGGGGCGAAGTACGAGTTACTGCGAACAATACTGATGGGTGCAGTAGAAGGTGTTCATGGTGTTGCCGCAGAAGGATGTCATGGATTTCCAACATCTAAAAAAGGATGGCCGTTAGTAGACAGACACAAAAATTTTTCCATCTAGTACCGGACCGGCAAGCATGGATCAATGTAGTGAGAGATGTGGACGCCAACCTTTGATAGCGAAGATGGGGACTCGAGAAGAAGAAGAAGAAGACTGATAGCATTAATACATAATCTTTTTCTAATTAATAATGAGGAATTGTGTTGCAATTTCAGTTGTCCATCGAATTGGAATTAAGATTCTAGTGCACACACATTAATGTCTGAATATTTTTTCCATATTACTATTTGCTGTCTCTCTCAGTATGCGCAAGTTTAATAAGTCACTATTTCTCATTCTAAATGCCACACAGAATATGTGTGTATTCCATTTTTTATTTACTGTTTTAACTACCTCGACAACAAATCTCTACAGTAGCTTTCTCAACACAAGTCCGATACAGGAACCCTTTGTCAGAAATACACACTACTGCTCTGTAGATCATCATAAGGTATCTCGTGTAAACGTAAAAAGGCCAATTTTCTCCAGCGTCGAGAGGATTTTTTATGTGAGCAGAAAATGTTCATTATTTTTTATATATACGTATCGCTAAGGAAGGTATGAAATCAGACATATATGAACAGAGCCGATTATTTCATTTAAAGGTTCAATACTCTATTCTGTTTAAAACAGTAACATGATATTATACTGAACGCAGGTCATGCGAATAGCGTGTTCACGGAGAAATTGGTACATTTATTTGCATTTAACTTTGTACAAATTGGATTCCAAAGTAAGCATCGATCAGCGCGAAGTAGTCCCAGTTTAAATTACTAGTTGACGAATTTTCGTTATAATAATTTTGCACTGCCTAAGCTTATCGTCGTCGCAAGTTCGACTCTTTCAAAATAATCGGTAGCATGTGCAGACACGTAGCTCAGTATCAGCATATTACGTACGACCTTGTCGCACTAAAACCAATTTGGCCGCTTAAATGAAATTACTGACAAAACGTATGCGTTAATTCTGGACTAAATTAATTAAAAACAGGTTTAATAATTAATTACTATTAGGTCGCTTAATTTTATCTTTCGATATACTTATAATTAGAATCGATTAATCAAAAACAGGTTATTTTTTATATACACATGTATATGTGTGTATGCGTACATGTATGTACACACACACACACACACACACACACACACACACACACACACACACACACACACACACACACACACATACACGCACCCCCATACGTGTATATATGTTTTACTGTTTAATATATATATATATATACATAAACTCAATTATTGGACGAATGAAATTTCTCGCTGATTACAATCGCAAACGTCATTTTCCAACTACCGAATTTACTGATCAATTAAAATACGTTCACAGCGGCATGGCGCAGTTTTGAAAGGCTGCCTGATGAAAAATTTCCCTCATTGGTCCCGCAGAGAGTTAATTTTTTTCGCCTTTTTTTTCCGCGTATAAAAATTTATCGACTTTTTAGCGGGTCTAAAATTACAAGCGCTAATTTTAAAAATATTTATCTTTAAAAGGCTTTGACGTATTAGCTCTCCGTTGGTGTCCATTGTGAGTTGGGTTCGCAACAATACAAGATCTGCGGGGAATGTAAACCAAGCCATCGTATATACATCGATATATATTTTAATCAAGCAATATGAACATTTTTGACTGTCCATGTTCGATGACAGATTCTTAGATTTAATCTCGTTCAAAAGCATATTTTGGGATTTAAGCCGTATCCCGTCATTTTTCGTTACAGTTTTCCAATACTAAGAAATTGTTTACCGTTTTCAGCCACAGTAGCGCAATTCAATTTATTCACAATCTCTCGAAACTCGATCTTTTTTTTTTTTTTTCCGGGTAGAATAGACATGGAAAAGAAAAAAATCAAAAAAAAAAAAAAAAATAAACAAATCTATCTGACCGAATAAAAGCGTATTTCTGTTTATTTCATTTATTACTGAAATCGAAAAACACAGGGAAGAAATATGTTAAGACGGAAAGCATTAAACAATAGCAACTTTTGATTGCATGAGCTGCAACAGATGGGGGACCCTGAAAACGTTTATTTTAGTGTACAATCATTATTTACGGAACACGCTATATTCGTACTTCTAAAACTCGTACGGCCAGCAAAGTCGACTATATAATTTCGTACAAAATTAAGAGAGTACGTCGAGCACACAAAAATCTTATTTTCATATTAAAAATTTCGGTAAAAGAACAACTTGCTTCGGAAACCCATCATCTATTATAAATGATATTTCGACGAAGTAGACATATTATTATGATAGAAACATATTTCAAAAACGAGAAGCAGAAAACTTACGCTGGGAATAATAAGAAAATCCTGTTACTTTTTTCGCGCTATATTTAACCCGTTACACGTTTATTGATTTTTTCTATTTTAGCTATTAAGACTGACCTAGTCCATTGACACCGACTTTTCTATAAGTGTTACGAAGGAAGCGGCACTCCGTTGCCGCCGAAAAATTTATAAATTTCAATGGTATTCCTATTAACAAATATTAATTACACCCTTGCGCCTTCATATGAGCTTTTGTGTATGTGGCTATTTTTGCTTGACTGAACTTGAAATTTATATTTCTATTCACCAACGAATAATTAAGTGAAGAGAAAGCGAGGGAGCGTCAAGGGGAAAGAAAACGAAAAAAAAACAAAACAAATACGCGATATATCTTGGGAAAAAATAAATATTACTAATGGTATCCTTACCTGTACAGCTTCTCTTTTCATGCCCATCAAAAGGCATTTTTGGTACCTGCAATACTGACACCGATTCCTTTGTCGTTTGTCTATAGTACAATGTCTTTCTTCCCTGCAGGCGTACGTTAAATCTTTTCGAACAGTTCTTTTGAAAAATCCTTTGCATCCTTCGCAGCTGTTAAGCAAAAAAATATATGTAAATTTTAGTAAAAAGGGAATAAAGAAATATTAATAAATATTCACCCGGTAAAAATATGTAAAACAATTCGCATCAATTGCAATTTGTATTAGTATAAAAAATTAATATTTTTCATTAAAATATAAAATTATATATTCGCTAACTAGATTTTAAAGGCTATATTTTCAATAAACGGCATTAATTACTTACAAAATCAAAGCACAGTGTAATACCACTTATATTTTCCATGAAGTTGTTTGTAATTCTGGATTTTCCTTTTCTTTTTTTTTTTTTTTTTTGAATTTATTTGGGCTCGTCTACTACGGAACAGGCGAATAATATTTTTTTAACTCTAAATGTGCAGCAGCTACAAGATTCGAATTGTATCAGTTACGTAGAGTATTTCAGAAATTTTTTAATAAGTTCACCGCCTATAGACGTTAACAATTCACCGAGATACGGACTGGACTCTGGTTATAAAACAAATTCACTATTCGATTAAAAAAAAAAAAAAACTATTAAAAATTAATTTTTACTAGAATCAATAAAAGATGAGTTCCACCATTTCCCCCTCCCCCAATTATTGATCGTTCATAATGACTAGAGTTGTTTGTTAAACAACTTCCATTCGGAACTCGTGACTTTTTAATGTGGAAGAACGGAAAATATACCTATTGAAAAAAATCACGAATTTACTCGCGCTCGTTATATGGTTTTAGTGCTACTACAGAATGCGTCAAGTGCTTACCAGCAAGAATTTCAGGACGAGCTGCGTAACTTTATAATACATATTTCTGCTCTTTTTAAAATAACACTGATGGTGGTATATGCTGAAATATTTATTTTTTATTTAATACAACAGTGAACATGTAAAAATACCTCTCTTCCCAAGATGGTGAATTCAATATTGAAAGTGAAAAAAAAAAATTAATCGAAAGCGAACTGTATTTTTTAGACGCTATACACTATTAGCAGTATTTTAGAAAAAAAAAAAATAAGTGAAAAAATGAAATAATAATAAAATGCTTTTTAAAAAATAAAATACAGACTTCAAGGTTTATTATAAAAATTTAATAAAAACGCACTAAAAAGTACAAAAATAACAATTTGGCAAAAAATATATTTTAAAGAATGATATTATCGTAATTCTTACACGACATCAATACCTTAATGAGAGTAAGATTCACATTACATATTAGGATATCTAGGAACAATTTAAAGAAATATTTAATGTAGTTTTTAATTATTATTTCAATATGAATTTGATGCCTACTTTACTTAAGGTATTAATGTTGTATAAGAATTACGATAATATCAACACTTAAGGTATACCACTCTAAAATATATTTTCTTATCGGGAGTAATTATTTTTTACTTTTTAATCAATTTTTAATCAATTTTCATAATAAATCTCGAAGTCGATATTTTTTTTTGTAAAAAAACATTTTATTTTACAATTTTTAGCATTATACTTGTATTTTTTTCTTGCTAAATATTAACAACTTCTTTTTTACATTCATTTTCCGTATTTTATGCTTAAAAAAAAAAGAAATCGATTCCTTTATTTTAAATAGAATTTCCACGATAAATACAACGAAAGCTACATTTCCATGGTAATTTAGCAAATTGATGGTATTTTTAAAGTCACTCTCTATTATATTAATCAAAATTAATAAGAAAAAAAAAATTATCCAAAAGGACCACATTTTTTCACGTTTTTTGACAAATACTCTGTGTGTATGTTCACCGATTTTCATCAGTACTCTCGCATGGTACACCTAAGTTTAATTGTACTCTATTTTTAATGGACAAAGAATCAGTAAAATCGGTCCATAAAATGTTATGCGCGACTAACATGCAGTTGCGCAGTATATTCGACCGTTAAAGAAAACAGAAAGGGAAACACATCGCGTTAACTCAATTATATATCTTTAGGCGATTTATCCGAATATTTCAAAGTAGAAAGTAGAGAAAAGATAACCATATCGATGAAAAGAAGGAGAGAAAGGGAAACGACGAAATAGAATAAAGAAAGAGGAAAGAGAAAGAAGGAGCAAGCTTCGATTTTTTCACTCATTCGTTACCTTGTAAAATAGAATAACTAGAATTAGTTGGAATAAAAGTTATTGAATTTCCAAGTGTGATAAAGAATCAGCAAAGAAAACAGAGGGACCAATGTTATCTGATGGAAGTAGATCTGCCACAGGCACAGACATAAAATTCACAGCCGGCCCGTGAAGCGGAATTAGAGAGGACTAGGGATACAGGTTTTACCAACAATAGATGATGAAGTTGTTTTCTTCCGACAACGAAATTGTGCGGAGAAGGATCAGATTCATTAAGAGCCTAACCATTACAGGAAGAAGGAATAATATGATTTGAAAGAAGAAAAGGAAACTGAGTAAAGGGTTTGTAGAGTGACACGATTTGAGAACTAGAAGGTTTGCGGAAGGTCTTAGGACGAATTGTAGATTACGAAGGCAGTAGATAGGAAGACGGTGAAACTTTAAATGAGTTGAAGGAAGGAGTGGACACTGAGGCACGATTGCTGTATGTACGGAACTAAATTTTTTTGATTTCAATTTCAATTTCCTTGCGAAATTAAATAATTTTATACGTGATATTATTCGTTTAATTTCCTTCTGTTTTGTCCATTCGGGACACATGAATGATCTCATTAGTGTGTATTAAAATCCTCTTACAGTTACAGCAGACTGCTGCAGTCAGTAAAAGAATGCTTAAAGGAACATATATTACAAGAATACGACAGTGTCTGACGACATGCTCAGAAAGGAAACATTTTGCACATTGTATACGTGACCAAACGCTGACCGATGCAGAAATGCCGAGTTGAAAAATCGACAAATTCAGAGGGAACAGTTTACGGAGTTTTAATTCGACAGGACGAGAGTGGGAATATTATCGCAATCGGAAGAATGATAGATACGTCGGATTTACATAGTGGAAACTGAGAACTTCATCCGTTCCGAAATAAGAAGACGGAGGAGGTGGACATCAACTATAACAGCCATTTTGTACAGAGCACTGTCAGAAATATATATGTTTTAAAACTTTTGTTATAAAAAAAAAAAAAAAAAAAAAAAAAATACACGTGATAGGAGTCAGCAGAAGCCAAAGAAAAAGAGATGGAAAAACGACCTTTCATTTGCAAGACAAAATCAAGAAAAGGAGAAACTGAATAAATCAGCCTCGCAAGAACTAGAGACGATTGTAACCTATATTTTGATCCGCAAAATAATTTAGTACATTTTTCACAAATCAAACTCATTATTTATATAGGACATAATAGAAGAGAAATTATTAAAAAAAACAATCCGTTTAAATTATCACGAAAATCACAACAATAACCCGATAAGAACGCATTTCTTCAAAGTGAATAATGAAACTAAATATTACTGTAAACTTAACTGTTTTGACGTGACCGGTTGAATGACTTAAGGAGCGAAGTTGATTTAGCCACTGTTGGTTATTTACTACGCTAAAGTGGGACAGCGATGAAACAAATGACGCAATAGCCGCGAAAGGGATGAATAATGGAGAAAGGGTCGGGAGCTGATAAAGAAGGAATTACAAGCTGTTCGCAAACGACCTTATACGAAAAGATAGCATCTATTATAATGGTATCGAGTAACATTTCTCAACAGATTTTAATGTGTGCTTTCATCGAGCACGAACATTTAAGAATTGGTAAAATTCGATCGATCTGGCCGTATTTTAAAAACAGTTGGTCGGTCACCCGCAAGCATCAGTCGCATATATATATGCTACACGTATTTAAAAATATCACCAGCGATAAAGTTTAAATGTTCTTTCATCGATTTTTCTTTAAATAAACGGAAATTCAGTTTGCGCGATTTTAATATTAACAGCGATAGTAGTAATTTCTTCATCACATTAATTATCTTTCCCTCCAGGTGATAAAATTGCATTTTACCGTTACAAAACTAATTATTGTTATTTCCTTGAAACACGTATTATTCAAATTTAACGTAATTTCATTATTCGTATAAACAATCGTGTCGACAGACAAAATGACGCAAAAAAAAACAAACAAACGCCAAACTGTATGATTTAAACGACGTGTTTCTTGAATGTACAAATTTTTCACGCACTCATCTCGACATTGCACTAAAGTTGATCATAAATCGAGTGGAAAATTCGGCACGTTCAACGTCGCTGCTAATCGTTGAAAATATTTTGTGAGCACTTTATGTTCTTTTTAGACAGACACAGTGGCCAGCGCGTCACGAAAACAATAAAATGCACGAAACTAGACACATTTTAACGTGCACTGAAAGAAACGCAAAGCCATTTTTATCGAAGTAGTTTTAATTTGTAAATAAAATGCCTTTCAAATGTTCCCCATCGCTTTTTACACCTGTCGTTGTATTCTGTCCGACGGGTTTTGCATCGCTACTTATGTTACACCTGGAAAGTCTACAATTTTCTCTTGCACCGACCGCTCTTCAAATGTCGCGCAAGCTATTTATTAGTAAACGCAGCAAAAATATCCGTAACGAGACAGACAACTTTCATAATGCGCAGCATATCTAACGCAACTCCTACAATTCTTCTTCTGCCAGCTTCCTATTGTCAATAACGCCTAAGATACATTATATATATATATATATTACCTTTAAAACATCTATCTGCAGATAAACAGGAGTAGTACCGTTAAGTCCGTATTTCCCTCCCGCAAGACCATATTTACGGATAGTTTTCTGGTGGAGTTCGAGCTTCGTTAATTTTTCCTGACATTAAGAGTCTTTTCGTCTTCCGTTTCTTCTATATTACCTTTACCGCTGAACTTTTTGCCATTTTAAGTTCTATTGTGTCTATATTTCCTCTCATCGTTCCTTTTCCAACGATTAGATTACTTCCGCCTCCATGAGTGCTCTCCAAGCCACTTCCTCTCATTTCCCCCTCATTCGCGCGATTTCGCCACTTTTTGTATTCAATCCCTTTTCTACATTCTAAATATATGAATATATATTGATTTGCTCCGTGTGGATATTGAGGGTAATGAGACGGCGGATTCTTTGGCTACAGTTACTTCATCCTCCTGCCTATATTTCATTAAAATTTCCGCTTTCTACCTTCTACTCCTATGATTAAAATTGTACACTAGATTCTGGTTAGGTATTTTTATGCGTTTTCCTTCTCTAACAATCTTTCCTTCTATCCGTCCATCCGGCCAAATCTTTCTAGCAACCATTGGTTTTACGACTTTCCTTCTCTACAGCATTCCTCCGCCGTTGTCTTTATTTTTCGTTTGCCCCTTAATAATACTCGGTTACCTTCCCCCACTTCTTCACCTAACTGCCATTTTCATCTGAATTACGAAGCTGTCTGGGATCCTAACCATATCTTTTTCGAATGTCCTACCCTCTCGTCGAAGCATTCTGTTCTTTACGCTAATCTATTTTATCCTTTCAGTTTCCTGGTCCACATTGCGTCTCATACATCTTGTCCCTTCCCTCCCAGCCATTACCGCAGTGCTTGGTTCCTTCATGTTGCCTATTTCTGACCGAATCAGCATTTAACCGATTCTCACCTTTCTTGTTGCCGCTGAGCGAAGGTGCTTCCTTGATGTCATGTGCGTAAAAGATTACAATTTTCAAAAAATCAACTAAAAAAGAATAATGATATTATTCTATATTTTTTTCTGGCGCGGCGTGGTTTTGACCGAACAACTACAAAAGTTAAAAAATCAACGGTTAAATCGAGAGACGATGAGAGATAGAGCTTAGGAAAGATTGAAGTGCAGGTATTATAGCTGGAGATGGGAAGGAAAGGATAAAGCGAGAATTGTACGGAGCAGGAAGACCCAATGGTACGACCTATCTTGGAGTACAAAGCGGAGCGTTCAGAAGCAAGGACGGGACATTCAAAGAAGATGTAGTTTGCAATATATAGTGTGAAGTAGAGATAGAACTATGAAAGGGACAATCGGAAGTGGAGGACAGGGAAAAACGAAATCGTGAGGCTACTGAAAAAAGAGCGATTAAATTGCAGTCTGACTAAAGAAACGATCGCGGAGCGCTGATAAGAAGAGGATTGAAATCACGACTGAGGACAGGGAATCGGTTGAATTTGAAGATAATGAGAGGCAGGATTAGAAAAAAAAGAAACATAAATGTCCGACCACAGTACGATTGGCTGAGAAAAGTAGAATCATGTCCGAGGCAATTGCACACTAAAGGACCATCGCGGGCTAGAAAATCCGCTGACTCGTTGCTCTCAATGCCAGCATGACTGAGAACCCACAAAAGATCTATAGTGTAATAGAGCGGGATGAGGGTAGATTGCAGATGGGAGAACGAATTGAGAGAATAATAGCGTGAGGGGGGGGGGGTCAATATAAAGTTATGAAAAACATGGCCCGTTTTAAGTTCAAAACAAAACAAGAACTCATCAGTATTTTTAGTCCGAAAAAAGCGGGGGTTCAAACACAAAAGAAGTGTGCTTGATCGTGCGAAAAGGGCGAGAATACCAGCGTTATTAATAAAGAAATGCGAATAAACAATAAAAAAAATTATTTAGTCTGATTCTGGATATTATAATAAAGGCACAGCGGCGAAGTTACAGGGACACAACAATTGCCGATGGGCAACTGACTCACGCGGGCTTTTATTGCAGAATTATAGTGGACGAGTTTTTTCAATTAAGTTTTAACACCAGAGGGCTGACACCACTGTTTTTCATTCCCGACGACACAAGCTCTACGATTTTATCAACTTCACACCATCGAACATTTAATTATTTCCGACCCCACGGGTGCCTTGCTTCCTCTATTGCTGTTTACTTTCGCGATTTTATCATTCTCCTGGTATACATTCCATCGACCATTCTATTCCAGCCTGATTTCCAGCTATCATCGACGCGAGTAATCGATTAACGATTTTTTAACTAGGGTTTTTGCATCTTCGGTTTTTTTCTTTTTTTTTAAATTAATCAATCCAAAAAAAAAAAAAAAAAAAATCCACCTTAAATTTTGCGACAGGTACACACATTTCTTTTTTCCCATAACGATCGCGACATCTGTCTGCCGAATGTTTTTCTTCTGATAATTCCCCGGTCATCATCACTTCTATTATTCGCCTACATTTTAATTATCTCCTCCCGTTTTCGCTCGTTTTTAATTCACTCTCTCATTATTGACTTCTCCATTCAAACGAAGTAGTCGTTTACAACGCTGTCATATCTTCCTTGAAGCTCTTCCGGTTTTGTCAAAAGTTATCCTCTGTAGTTCCGTTTATTAAAACGCGGGCTTCCGCGCCCCTTATTTGCACCTCTTATATCCCGTTTCCTCATTAACGGCCCATCATCCTCGCTATATTGGTTTTTCTTTATATTGCCAATTTTGAATTATCAGATGCATTAAATGTGATTATTGAACAAAATTATTTTTACTCCGATAATTCATACACAAAAAACTGGCCTATCCATAAATCCCATCAATTACTACTGAAACTTTATTACATTTCTAAAAACTTACAAAAATACAACATAATTTTTTACACAAAAATATATGTTGATGATTACGCCCATTCAATTACAATGGTAATAGACCGCATTATATTTTAGATTTTTTAAATTCAATTAATGAACAATTACAGTACCCTATTGAAATTGGAAATAGCAAAATGAGGTGGCTAGATATAACTTTAAAAATTAACGATAATACCGTAACCTATATAACATTTACAAAAAATAAACCAATTAATTATTACTCCAACCACCTCAACAAACGAACAACAAACATTCCTCATTAATTGCTCATTAACATAACACTCCATTACAATATAAGGGAAAAATCAACACTAGTAAACTAATAGCTGCGAATAATAATTATTAATCTCATGCTGACTCCGCAATAAACATATGTTATAAAGATTAATTCCAAACATCATTATAATAAAATTAAAATAAAAAAATTGGAAAAAATTTACATATACAAAATCACCATTTCATTTAAAATCAAAATTCTTTTTCATTATTAAATAATATAACATGTAATAATACATGCAAAAAAAATAAAATATATATATATATATCGTCTAAACGTGTAGAAATTGTAATGTTAGATACCAAGAGGATTCGTTTCGGTCATATAGAGAAGTCTTCAATTGCCGAACATAGAAACTGTTAAATTTTGCAAAGAATTATTATATCGATAAATTATTGTAATTAATCACCATATTAAATGGAAGTCCATTGTATAATATATAGCACGAATTTTACCGAAATAATATTAACCATCACGTATGCGTTTATTTTAAAATTTAATTAATTTATGTTGCGTATGGTCGTCATTATTTTTATTTATGTACCAGCTGAAAAACTCGTCGTTGTCCGGGTAAAAATACACATTTTAGGTATATACTAGTGGAAGTGAGCAACGTAAATGTGTAACGGTACCGAATGTCTTTCAATTACCTTTTTGAAAGAAGTAAATGATTTTTTTTTCTCTGATTATTTTTATTTTTCCCCCGTCTTAATTTGCAGTCTTATTATTAATTTTCTTGTGGTCTTAAACAGACAACGTGCAACCGCCCGTGCAAAAAAGTATGGTTCATTTAAGTTCAAGGCACAACATCGAAATGTTTGACCCTGTGATTTGTTTATTATTAAACTATAAGCCAATTTTACTGGAAACTTACGCAGAGAAATTATAATCATAAAGATAATAAAACTTCGCAATTTACTCTGTAAAAACTAACGTGGTATTTGGTCAATAGCAGTTGTCAAATCATGGGGAAAAGGAGTCTGAGAGAATTAAAAATTCATTAATCAAAATTATTATTACAAGCTACTATCGCTATAATTCTCACTAAACTGTGTACATTTGTCGTGTCTTTATAATTTTCCGAACTCAAGACCTTGTGTGACCAATCAATTTTTTTTTTTTTTGTAACTCCGAAACTTTCTAGATCCCAAAAAAATCTCTAACCGTTCCCGAGAATTATAAGAAAAATTCTTTACCCTTTTTTCGGAATGAAATTTACACATAAATATGAGTACAGAACATATTTGTTAAAAGGGAAAAAGAGCGAAAAAAGGCTGAACAGGAAGCGCGGAAAAGTTTACAAGTCCGAAAGAGGAGCAGATAGAGCCAGCCTGTCTATTGAGTCGATCGAGTTCACAGTCAAGGTTCATAAATCGCTATTGTTCAAGTACATTTCCATTTTACGTGCAGACGTGCGCACACATTGACACCGCATTTCGCCTCTTCCTCTAATTCATACCGATACACCGTCATTTCTATAATTACTTCTTTGCCCATAAACGTCATCATATTTAAATTAGACGCAAGAAATTAGACTGAATCGGAATAGAAAAGATAGACAACAAATGCAAGAAGATGAGAATGAAGTGGAAAAAGAACGCGTTACTCGGACCAAAGTGAGGGATACGCTACAACAATATACACATATAAAACGCAAAGACAATGTGATTCTTTGATGAAAAAATAAATAATAACAATAACAGCAACAATAATAATAATAATAATAATAATAATAATAATAATAATAATAATAATAAATAATGAAAATAATAATGATAACAAATAATAATAGTTGTATACGTAGTTACCGACAATAGAAAGACGGATTGCATTGCAACAGCAACTGTTAACAATTGTACAAGGTCAGCTAAATATGGGTTCCACCGCCTTCATGTGCCGACTGCTACTATAGCGATAATAATGCAACACAACTCACAAACACACGCTTCAGTATATAGTCGGTGTGTGTAGCAGAGTGTGTATAGGAAAATTTTATAAACTATACACGTGATGTAGAATACACATGCATGTAAAAATACAGTACCAACATGTAACATACATGTACGTGTGTTTCGCGGGTATACACTCACAACCGAAATAATACTAATGCAATAAATTCGTTACATTAGAATTATCATTATATAATCGTTATACTCTGAAAATTCCGGATAGATATTAAAAGCCTATTTCATGTTTACATTTGTTAATGTCCATTTTAAACAGCAACAACAACAACAACAACAAAAAAAGCCTTAGAATTTAGGAATAATTGTGCAGACTCACGCAACTAGAGTGAAAATAAAGTGGAAAAAAAAATGGCATGGCCTTACTCCGTAAGTTTGTAATGTTCGATTATTTAATGGCCATGTCAAACAGTGTGGTCAACAAACTTTACTCGCTAATAATACCCGGTGGTATCAATGAATCAGGGTCGAACGAGAGGGAGCAGCAAACATCGCTCGCTTACATTCCGCCTGGAAACGTTAAAGTTTACCGATAACAAAAACTGAAATTTTAATCCGGCTAAATTATATCAACTGCACTTGCCTTTACATCTACTACTGATGTGATAAATTTCTTAAACGGTTTTAAAATGTCATAATATTTGTTTTTTTTAAAGCATAATACGCATAATACGCATAACTCCGAATTTTATACTGATTAGTGTACTTTAAATGAATGCGCGAATTTAAAATTCAGTTATCACTTCCATATCGACACCTATAAATAAAACTACGCCGAGGCCCGTCTGTTATTCTAAAAATAACTTTTTCTTGTCCACTTAATCGGTTTCATTGCTAAACTGATCTCGGCCAAATTTGCGTTATAAGATTCGGAAGAGAGGAGTATGAATTTTCATAATTTCAGAATTTCCGGAACGTCCTTAATTTTGATTACACAAATAAATATGAAAATACATAATTAACAGGAAATATAATGATTCGTAAAATAATATACGTTGTCGTGAAATTATTTTAAGAAACCCGGCTACTATATGTCAGGAACTATAATCGTGGTTATAAGAATGAAGTTAAATACGACATACACGACATCGATTAAAAGAATGATTCGTAACTCTATATAACGATTTACATAATTAAAAGTTAATTGTTGATTTTAAATAATAGATTATTGTTTTAACTACGTTATTGCTGCTAATATTAATTCGATTTTAATTATAACGACCGCTTCTATAATATCGCAATAAATATTCCTCCGAAAACAACGCTTTAAAAATGGAATGTACAGAAAAAACAAACGTTTTTAAATATTATTAACAGGGACCGGATTATATGCATATTTCAAAGAATCTTAATTTTTGCTTTTTTTGAAAAAGCAATAGTTATTTTTGTCTTTAAAAATTTCAAAATAATTAGCTTGGCTGACATTTTTTTAACATTTGAAGTAATACAAAATGACAAAAATTTCGATGTTAGTAACAGCTTTGCGCATAAAATATGCTATATATCGATGAAGAAGCGTATATTTTTATTTCTGACGCAGCTCATACATGCTCAAGGCTCGGGAAGTGCTCCGAGGATTTTATCCTAATTTAATTTACGTAACGTGTTTCGCTCGTAGAATTTATATCGTGTGACCGACGAGAAGTTCTACTCGTTGGAAATGTGAACCAACTACTAATGTCAACCATAAAAAATGTATTCCTTAAGGCACCCCCCCCCCTTTACGCACACAAGTTACGTAAAGAAAAATTTCCAACTTCATCTTTGCCACCAGAACTGATTATAACCCACCGGGGGGAATGGAAGTCCCGTTTTGCTTTGCAATCGAACATTTTGAAAATATTAAAATACTGTAAAAGTGAACTTGACAGTTCGGATACAATATCAGTTTCGCAGTGTCATTTAAAGGTTTTTCAATTTAAAAAACCAATCGCTGCAGTCAATGGTATTTTCACGTAGTAAACATCGAAGAGTGTGTCAAACGGTGTTAGAAACAAAAAAATTTACCGCTGAATGAAGTGATGGAAGTTGTGAAAAAAATGCACAAAGAAGAATTTGCAATTAGCAAAGACATAATTATTTCAAGGTAAAAGAAAAATTCGATATGATTTTAACAAATAATCGCCGTTAAGAAGTATCAGGCTAAATAAAAATAATTTTATCAACGGATCACACCTTGCTCGGTATTGTATCTTTTTTTACGGGAAGGCATAGTCCGTCCGTTGCTGTGAAAGTCTAACAAATCAAAATCACCAGGAGCACAACGGCGTCGTCCATATTTCTGTTCCCGGTAAGCTGCGTGCATCAAATACATAAATTCACACTAATGTGGCAAAAAAAATTTGCTAATTAATTAGCCGAGTAACAAATTTATGTTGACCGTTTAAAATTTTTACAAAACTGCCGGACTCGTCGTTCTTCGGAAGAATCGATGAAAGAAATTACAATGACAATTCTCGCTTGGTAGAGAGCTAATCGGCTATTTCGAAAAATCCACTGTATCTAGGACCGACTGTAGTAACCAATTTAAATACTGATACCGTATTACACTGGTGCATGTGGGACGTTCTCTTTTTTGCTACAAATGGCATAATTTTACGATAGAAAATTTAAAGCAAAATACTATAACGTACACTATTGTAAGAATAATACAAATTGGTATAAATTCCTTTTTCTTTCTTTCTTTCTTTCTTTCTTTCTTTTTTTGTATATAAAGGTATTTAATAAAAAAGTTTTCAAAAAATTTCGTTTAATTTTGCATAATTTGCACAATTCCCGGTACAGTTTAAAGATTTTTCGTGAACACTGGCAGCAAAAAGATATTTGACGGTAAAAAAGTATCAGACTCAGTAGTGCACAGCATTGCCCCCACTTTATTAGAATTTGGTTTATTGCGAAATTAATTTTTTATTTCATTGCTGGTGCGCTAATTATATGTAAGAAAGATTTTTAATCATGTACATGCGAATACTATTCGCGTGTCGCAGAATTTTTTTCGATAAATAAATTTAAACATAATGATTTAAAGTTTTTTTTTTTTTTTTTTTTTAATCAGTCTAGAAATATTTCTCTTTATTTGATTAGCTCTGTTCTAGCTACTTCCTCGGGTGTAAGTATGCAACTGAGTTAAATTCATTCATTTTAGGCTTTTCTTAAGTTATTTCAACGGTAAAATTTATTCTTCTTCATCAACCTCATTGACCTTTTTAATTATTACACTTCTTTTAAAAGGTTTGGCGGTTTTTTTTTATAGGTACCTACTCTACACAAATGACAGAAATTTTTTAAATTGCGCAATTTATACTTCAATATTAATTAAAGATGTGTTGAAAGAATTCATTTTACTTTTTGTACGGTACGCTATTTTAGGAGATCTAGTTATAAATTAAAGAGCGCTTGTAATTAAATTAACCCCATAGCTTAGTTTACGCATTAATCTATTATTTCGTTATATTTTGCAAAGTGATTCTCATATTGTTTGCGATGCAGCTGTATTATTAAAATAAACTAAAGAGAATAAGCGCATTTTTCACCTTTAAACTTTACAATGCTATTTTTAATTTATGCAAGTTCGGTAATACTTTACAAGACTTAACTCTTTCTAACACCGACATAATCATAAACTGAAAGTATCATTTGAATAAAAGACCAATTTTTTTACAAATAAAAATAAAATTAAACACTGCGTAATTAAGCAAACCACCGAATGCTGGTAAATAGAGTATGAAGAACATTAGAAAGACAACGTGAAAGTTTAACATCTTTTCACTGCCAAATACCTTTCGCACGTTTGCGTGCATATTTAGGTTCTCTTCTGTTTTGCACGCAAACCGGTCCTTAGTTATTACAGTAGCGTGCTCAGGATAAATCAATGAAAGGACGGTTACTTATAGACGGGATTTCGGTAAATTTTCTTGGCAAACGGTAATGTTACTTATCAGAATTACACCTACATACGAGTATCATGATGTCAAATATTATTTTTAAATTCCCGCTTTATTCTCGGTTTTCATGGTCCAAATCATCCCGCCGATTTTCTGATTACTAGAATTGTACAAAGTAATGAATGGAATTTTTTTGTTACTATTGATAACATTCGACCATCGTAGTGTATTTCATATGAATAGTACTGAATTTCGTAATTTTTATTTAAACTAAAGTACACTAAAAAGTGCATATTCATTTTAACCTTTCAAATGATTTTTTCTTATTAAAAATATCACGTTTTTCGCTATTCTTATTTTTTTCCCCGGTTCTGCGACAAAATTCCAGGCTTATTCCCGGTTTCCCGGTTGGGTGGCCACCCCGGTGTACATACTAATGACTACGTCATTTCTAGCGCGGGGTATAATAAATTTTTTGTTTTATGATTATGTCTCGTTACTTCATATGTACACTACTTGTTATATAACCGCGCGTATTGCAATTGAAAAATAATGATTTTTTTAAAATAAAAGACGGAAAAGAATGACGTAATCAATTGAACACGATTTTTCTAAAACAATTTAAAAATAAAAAGGATTGGGGGTCACGGAGGCTTGACCCCTTACGGTATCCCAAGGGCTGAATTTTATATGTACGCGCGCGCGCGCACGCACACACACACACACACACACACACACACACACACACACACACACACACACACGCACACATATATATTAATGGCAGTGCCATTTTTACGCCAGGGGTCATTAGGAAAAGTATCCTGTTACGAAATTTGTCCCAGTCACAATTTTATGTAACGAAAAAATGTCTTAATTTTATGTAATGAAAGTTAAAAACGGCGTAGTCAATGAAAAAGTTTACTCTTCCATAAAAATTATAGAAGAACTAGACCTGGGAGTGAAGGGGGCTTGCCCCCTTTTGAGTACCGAAGGGCCGAGTTTACATATATATATATATATATATTAATTACAACGTAATTCATAGGCTACCCCACATTCGAAAAAATGTACCAAAAAATGTCCCAATTTTATGTAACGCTAAATGTCCCAAAAAAATGTCCCAATTTTATGTAACGCTAAATGTCCCAAAAAAATGTCCCAATTTTATGTAACGCTAAATGTCCCAAAAAAATGTCCCAATTTTATGTAACGTTTGTTATATTTTGTAGGATTTTTGTTATTGTTATTTAAAAAATGTCACAATTTTATATAACGAAATATGTAACGAAAAAATATCTTAATTTTATATAACGGAAGTTAAATGTTAGAATAGGATTTTTGTGGTTATATTATTTTTTGTGTGTGTTGATGCCAGTAAGAATTACGTTGTAAATTTTGATCATTTTATACAAAGTATAGAAGAGAAAGAGACAGAAATGAAAGCAAGAGGGGTCAAAAGGCACAGCCCCTTGCGAGGCCAAAATTACAACGTAATTCTTAGGCTACCCCCCATTCGAAAAAATGTCCCAATTTTATGTAACGTTTGTTATATATATATATATATATATATTTAGAATGGGATTAACAACAGTGTCTGGTAAACTGTATATTTATGATCGATAAATATTAATATTACCATTGCACTACATTGTAATACGTCTGTATTCATAAGTTATGTATTAAATTTAGTGCATTTTTAATCAAATATTATTTTTTACTTCTTAATGCGTTTTTATTAAATTTTTATAATAAATCTTGAAAGTATTTCTTTTTGTAAAAAAATTTCAATTTAAAATTTTTAGTATTATACTCAAATTTTTTTTCCTGCTAAAAATAAACTTCTTTGTCACATTATTCTCTGTATATCGTGCTTAAAAAAAAAAAAAAAATCGATTCTTTCATTTTAAGCTGCATTTTTACGATAAAAACATTAAAGTATATAACTGATTTCCTTATTCAAAGCTACATGTCCATAGTAATTTGGCAAATTGATAGCATTTATACTAATAATAAATGATAAGGAACCACATTTTTTCACGTTATTTGACGAATACTCAGAGTTTATGTTTACTGATGTTTATCAATACTCATGGTTTGAATCGTGTTCTTTCTAATGGACAACGAACCAGTAAAATTGGTCTACATGGATATAAGTTATGCACAAATATTATATTATATTATATATATATACACACACACACACACAAACAAAAAAAAAAAAAAAAAAAAAACATACCAGACAAACATATCGGTAACCTACTTCTTTTTGGAAATCGGTAAAAATGGAAACAAGACAATTTGAAATTATTTTTTAATGTATACGTTGTACTGGTCAGTATAATAATCAGTAAAAGAAAAATCATTTTTTCCTTTATCTGCAATTTTAGATAAAATATTTATAAAAATAATTACTTATACATCTCTCTATTTACATAAAAATTTTATTTTATTTTTCACTTTTAAAATAATACATGGCCTATTTAGTTTTTTAGTTTTTTTTATAATTGAAATAACATCACAAGATGGCCATTTAGGTTATTAAGCAATATATTTAAAGAAATATGGAGCATGAAGAGAGGAGTACCCAACGGTACCTACCCGATAACCTTAACCTCAGACAAGGTCATGGGATTTTTTACGGTACATAAGTCAGGAACAGACAGATGAAATTAATTTTTTTACATGTATGAAAAATAATTAGTGCAAGCACTAATTATAACTCTTACTAGGAGCCTTAAAATTATTGTTAGTAATTTTATATAAACAAAAAAATAAAATAAAGAGAACGATGCAAAAACATATATATAAAAAAAAATTTAACAAAAAAACAAAATTCATAAGTTAATTTGTAGAATAATTACATTTATATATTTGTAATGTGGTTAACACATACATTATTACCCATTCCACGCATTATCATATATCCTTCTTAAAATAAACTGCTTAATCAGTTGTCAGCCCATTGGTACAAGTCTCGACATGTATTTAGTCAAACGTAAGAAAAAATTAATAATTAACAATAACAATAAAGATAATATTATTAGAAATAATAATAACTACAACAAAAATAACATTGCTAATATTAAAAATGAAAGCATCACTAGGATTTTCGGAAAGAGGAAATTTAAGGGATTGGAAAAATAAATATTGAAGCGATAGCATAAAATGTTTAAATTTTTCAATTTATTAGGAATATAAACGGAAAAAAGATTTCAGTTTAACCTATGGTCAAATATATTCCATTTCAAGGAGTTATTCATTGTTTTTTTTTTGTTTTTTTTTTGGGCGTGTTATTCATTGTATTTTTGATCAGATAATATTGAAATGTTTTCACAATATGTTTATTTTTGTACACTGCACATCACGCAGCTTTGTTGAATAGGTCACAACTAGGGTGAAGTCCATTTTAGACTTTGATCGTATCCTTTTTAGTAAAAAAAAAAAAAAAAAAAAAAAAAAAAAAAAAAAAGACATTTGTGTGGTAACATTATCGAATCCTTAAAACGGTTAAAAAATATACAGACATACATTTTTTTTCCCAGCCCTAGCTTTCGTCATTTGACCAGCCTACCCGCTTATCATCTAATCCTCCCTGTATCTCTTCTCAAATAAATACATAGATAGTTTTCGTTTCAGTTGTGTCGGACATTAATCTGTCACACTTCATTCAGTTGTTAGTGTTTATTTGGACGCTAGGCTGACCTGGGATACTCTCATTCAGAAAAAAATCGAGCATTTGAAGTTTAAAATTAGAACCATCTCGTGGCTGTTAGCTAAGAGATCGGGCTTTCCGTTAGAAAATAAAACTTTAATATATAAAATAGCTCTAAAACCGATCTGGCTGTACGGTATGCAGCTACGGGATTGCGCAAAAACATCCAACTTACAGAAAATACAGCGACATCGAAATAGGGTACTGAGAACCATTACTGCAGCCCCTGGTACGTCTCAAATTATACCAACCATAATGACTTAAAACGTCATGGTTGTGGAGAATGGCCGGTGAAATACGCAAACTGTGGCGAAATAAGCATTTTGTCCAGCTATTATAAAGTTCAGAGGAAGTACTACTGAGTACTCCACCCCTCCACAAAATATTCTTTGGCATATTAAATTAATCGCTAAATGTGATGAAATACTAAATAAAATAATAAACAAATTAAAAAAAAAAAAAAATGTTTATAAAAAAAAACAAAAGAACCCGTTATTAACCAATAACAAATAATTTACCTCCTACCACGTTTAAATCACAAGATACACATTTACAGGTCGATCACTTTTTTGTGAAAATAAATAAATAAATTTCTTTGACTTTACCGGGTTTTCCAGATTTTTCAGCTTCTTATACAACTTAGAAAGCAACATCCGTACGGAAAAAACCGTATATAATTTTCTAACAATGTTTCACAATACGTTTTTTATTATACTCCATTAAAGTTTAATTCTGATGATGAAATCTCAAATTACTAAATATAATTTTCGCTTCTCGTTAAACAATGTATACAATTCGTTACAAACTAGCAAAATCTAATGAGATATTTTTCATTAAAATAAGTGCATAGCGTTTTGCAATAAATTTTTTTAATACTTTCAAATTCCATACATAACAGCCGTACTATTTCTGTGTATTCTTCAAATTTTCAGACTTTTCCGGGTGCTCCAAAAAAAAACCATTTTGATTTATGTATACTGTCTACAAACTACTCTACCCTCTGTGACAATTGCGTTACTTGCTTACTTAATTTTGTTTAACACGCTTTCCATTCGTAAAGTAAACACACATGTATATTGACAAACACATCGAAACCAACCGTGCTGAATTTAGAATTATACTTAGCAATATCGAATGTTTTTCTTTAATAAATCATGGCAAATCTCTCTCCAGTTTTTTCGTTACATGATCAGACAGAATAACATCGCTCGTTTCTTAGTTCCGTGAAAAACCTCTACCGAGTATTATTGATTAAAATTTTGCCAAAAGCGAATTGTTTGCGTACAATTGTTAGAAATTTCGGAAAAAGTTCGTACTACACACGTCTGCCGCAAATGGAATGTAACAACACCGCATCGGTAACACGCTTAGTAAATAAATACGTTAATGGTGGCAGAAAAGAATAAAAAAAAGAAAAAAAAAGAAAGGTTATCCCGCATTAGCTCAACTGCAACTTTATCATTGCAGAATAGTATTTTATTGAGCATAGGGCGTATTGCCGGTTTCGTATCATTATTACCTAATTTCAAAAGCACAACTGAGCTTACATTATTGCATGCGATAATAGTAATTATTATTTTCATTTTTAACTTCTTATTTTATGACACTGCAGAAATGCAAATGTCTTGTGAAAACTGTGCAAGGAGGGAAAGACGGTCAAATATATGGTACCAAATAGTTGCCCTCACTGTGCAACGGGAAAACATAATATAAAACGAATAACAAAATATAGCAACATGATTAATAAGGAGAGTGAAATTCTGAAAAATGGCGGATGGTTTAGTGTTTAATTCGTAAATTGTTAAATTAAAGCTCTTTTGCTATGATCGAAATTATTTCACGGTAATGAAAATTCTGTTTAATAAATTCAGCACAATCTCAAAATTAAGTCAGTCGACGTCAGGCAACAATTTTTCATCTACTACGAGTAGCTGCTGCAAAATTCACTTAGATTCAGAGGCTGCTGCTACGGATTAGTATAAAACGGTTCAATTGAGCTTGTCCAAAACGGACAAAGATACATATATAAACCGGAAAATGAACTTAATCGACACTTCAGTGATTATCAATCGGCCATATATATATATATATATATAATTGTTCAAACGACAATACCGATCAAGAACAGGCTCAATAGGGAACAGATCGCTTGAAATCTTCTTTTTCCCTTCATTCATAAAAAAGGTTTTTCCGATAACAAACAGAACTGCTCGTTTGCCTTCTTTCTAGGCTTCGCCAATCGCCAACCTCAAATTCAAATTTCAAGGGAAACATTTCGAAAATATATTTAAATGATAAAACAATTATTAGATAGAATTAAATCTCGTTCGTTGGCCGAATAAATTTTATTGTCCAGGTCAGAAAAATCGCCTAAACGATAATTATTTTCTTCTCCGGCAGCCAACAGTGGTCCAGCAGTGTGTGGCGTATAATTTTGTAAGAACAATTTAGCTTAACGAAATCAGTCGATTACACTCGACTAACTCGTCTATTCTCCATTTCCTGTTCCTTCATTTATCAAACTAGCGCATATATAGCAGAAACACACTGCCTAGCGGTAGATTTATTTAAATTTCAATTATCAGGAACTTCATACGCGACTCATTGATAATTTATTACACTTTTGTCATTTAATTATAACGATAAATAAAATATTCAAAATATTAACGATAAATTTTCAAAACTAAAGCTAAAAATTTTAAAAATCGTCAACAATTTCACTTTAAAATTCGCGATACCTATTAAACAAAAAAAAAAAAAACATTCAGTTTATATACTTGTTAACTATTATTATCGTTTTTTTACGGTTTTCAGCATGTAGTAACATTTATAAACTCTCGCACGATCGTTTACAGTAATAGTAAGTATATATATAAAAAAAAAAAAAATACATGTTTATTAAATGGATTGCATAAAATGGCTGTAGAGAGTTCGTGAAATGTGCATAATTTCGCAAGCAGCTTATTAATTTGTGCTTACAGAGTTCTGCTCATTATTTCATGCATTTCATACGGTTCATGTAACTGCAGAGAAACATCAATGTTTAATTTAAATTGCTCCCAATTTTACCTTTACACAACATTAGTAGCAAATAGCAATAACAAATGGAATAACAAGCGAGTAAATTTGTAATTCTAAATTACAGGAACCGTACAATACGTGAAATGCGACAAAAATTATTAGCCCGCGCTGAACTGTTTCAGAAGAAATTTTATATTACAAAAATGTCTGCATTCAATTTTTGTTATCTTTTTTTACATTGCTATTGTCAATAATGCTACAAAATTCGTGAAAAGAGCAAACGCCAATTTCATAGAATGTTTAAAATTCTGCTCATTTCACGAATTCTACACAACACGGTAATTTACGAAATGTGCGATTTCATTTCTCATTATCTGTGGGTTATATATACTATTTATCGATGTTACCTCTTATTCTTATGCTCGCTGCACAGTCAATATCTGTTCTGTTATATTCCCTATTCTAGTTTTAATTCCATCCGAAATTGAACAGAATACGATATGTGTAATAACGATTCATCCTCATCTGACATAATCATAATATACTTTCTGATTAATTTCAAACGATAACGTCTTTCCATTCTATTATGGCCGATTTGAATGAATTCTCATTCCAATATTCACTCTCACTAAATCTAAACAAAAAGATTGCCACCATTCAATTTTACATTTCTGCGCACCGATTATTATTACTTATAAGTATGCACAAAAACTCATTCATGATGGGAAAATAAATATCCACGCCGAACCATACAACAAATATCACGTAGACCTCACCTCATAAATTTCCTCTAAATTGTTTTCCTCTCTTTTCCACTATACCTGCAGGAGAAAAAATATCTTTAAAAATAAAAACTCGTGAAAATTCAATTAATTTTTCTTCCTTAAATCGCTGCGATTATCGAAATGGCGATATTCTGAACGGGGGGAGATTGTTGAGTAACCTTAGGCGTTGGCATACAGTAAAAAAAAAAAAAAATGTCGCATCTTTCGAAAGAAAACATCTTCGTACATGTTTTATCTGTTGACCGGCGTAACACAGAGAGGTTGTAACATTTAGATAATTTAATTAACGCAAACGCGCGAATGCGGTAAAATCGAAAGACAGGACTTTGTATCAGTCGGAAATAAATTTATTCGGAACGTGTAATGATTTTTATTTACGGCTTTTTTGTCCGAGTAAGGATCAATAAAAAATACGGCGTAATTATTAATTGAAACAATTTCAATAATGTGACGTGTCGAATGCCTTTTATTACCGTAAAATTATATTGAGTATAGCGATTTGTGATAAAAATTCTGCTAATTAGGAAACGACTTTCTCACTACGTTAAATAATTCAAGACGCAATGTAAAATTATAAAACGGTCATGTAAATTTGCAACCGAATCTATTGTTTCGCTTCAGAAAAGATGAATTTTCGGGGGTTTGAAAGTTCTGCAGGCGACAGATCAAGTCGAATAATTTTGAAAACAAATTATGATTTTCAAGAGAAAAAAAATAAAGGTAAAAGCGCAAACTTACCTGTAAACTCCGTAATGCTTCCCACTAGCTCGGTCGCCACATATAGAACACAAATGTTTTGAACCGCTCAGAGGATGGTTAGGTGGATAGACGGTGGTTGGACTGCTGGCGGGTCTTATAAGATTAAGGCCGAACGTACTGAAATTAAAAGAAGAATAATTTGCTTAATTTTGCAAACCGCAGTGCACAAAATAATTTTAAACAAAATATAATAATAATAATAATAATAATAATTAATAATCAATAATTATCGTTCAGGTAAACATTTGGTGAATATCATCATCAGTGTTTCAGCTAATTGACTGGTTCGTCCCATGCACCAACTGCTTCCATGAAAGCCGGTCAGATGCTTTTTCCCTCAATTATACGTTGGCACTCTGTTGCTTCCTCCTAATACGATATTATTGTAGAATGTAGAACCGTCTAAAAGCGCTCATTCGTTTATATAATAAATACGTCATCATTAACCAGCGCAACATAATAATAATAAAAAAAATTGAAAATTTGACAATTAAAGCACTAGACTAGCGCTCTCTCTTCAATAAAGAGATAGTATTAGTGAGACTTACATTTACATGCTAAAGAACTGATATGGAAAGTACCCTTACGGCTGTCCTTAAAGAAGACCATGGTACCATTTGTTTTCTTTGGAATATTCCGACTAACTGTTTTTCAGTTAATTTCGACAACAGATTTGACACTGAAGTGCGTGAACTGGTTTCCTAAATTCATTCGTGACACGCGTGTAAGGCCGTTTATGTTACTTTAAGAAATAAACCCTTTTCCCGTATTTTTAGAAAAAAACACACGGTTTGTTAGAAACGTTATCCCGGACCAAATCTTAGTTAGACAAATGTATAGAGAACTGGTTTGAGGTATTACTACGTATAGAGAGATTCATTTGTGTTTTGGCTGTCTACAATGCGGTGGTAATCATTTGTCGACCGAGCGAGAAGCAACACTTGCGCAGTAACAATTCTTATAAAACCGTTTCTTGAGCGGTTAATCAGAGGTACTTTGCGTTAACGAGAAAGAACGCGACTAATAAGTTCCAAAACACGAAAAAAGTACATGACGGCGGTAGTACAAACGATTTAAAGAAAGAGATGGACCCCTGACGATTAATCCAACAGAGTCCCGAGACCGAAGTTTGACCGAAAATTACTGCAGTCAACCCGTGTACGCGCCAAATTGTAACCGAGCGACTGGAAAAAGGAAACCGTGTGCGAACTTTGTGCAGCACTTTCTTACCGACGACCAAAACGCAACTAACAGAGATGCGAAAGCAGTTTCAGCATTAAAACGGTAGAGGAAGACCCAACTTTTGTAAAGTAAAAACATTACCAGTCGGGACGATTGTTGGCACTTTGAATAGGATCTGTCTACCAAGCGGCAGATTGTGGCTCAGATTAGTCGCAACCGTCGTGGTTGAATGTTGTTAGATGTTTTTTTTTTTTTTTAGGAATTCTCCTTACTTATTGTGAATTTGTATCCTCAATGGTCAAACTGCGTGCACGCGTAACTTCAAAGTCATGAAAAGGATCTGCACAAAATGGCGACTGGCATTCCTGAGCACGGGAGCACTCGTCGAGCTCAACTGTTTGTCCGATATTTAGTTGTCGAGTGGTTAAGGTGTTCGGCAAACCAGAGGCGCTCTCAGGTATACACCGAGTCTGAAACTGAATTCCGGGTAGCAGAGAAATCTGGAAAAGCAAAGATTACCCCCCGAGAGAAAGGAACTGGTCCCCGCAATATTAATTATTCCGGCTTCTGCACTTCTTCTCCTTAGTTGTCAGTATCACCCTGGAGGAATGTACGGGTGTAATAAATAACTTCCCGAATAGCGAAAAAATAAGAAAAACCGCGGCAAAAGAAATGGATGAGAAATTAACGGGAAAAAGAGCGGCAATGTCAACGGATAAAACAGAGAGGATAGTTTTTCATTCTTTCGTGCCTTTGCAGAATAACTTTTGCGTAAACAATTGAAACGAGTATTTTTTTCCGTTTCCTTCTGGTAACAAAATCGGCGATGAAAAAGGCAGCAATACTTGACAAATTGCCGAAGACACAAACTACCTCTGTTAGCGGACAAATAAAACGGTCGTCGGATTAATTTAAAATAGGAGAAAAAGACTTTTATTAGGTGAAAGTGTCTGTAGCGACGATTTTGGCGGTGATTGGGCATTGTAACGACATTGTGTGCGCTACTCGTTAACTGGGCGGCGGATTACAATTTCAAAACCGGAGGGCACATTATTTTTCATAGACAATCGGAGGATGACTCCGCCACGTGTACTGATGGAGGAGGCGCGGGAGAACTTTCTCATGGCTTTCCTGCTAGCTGAGTCAGCTAATTTGTTATCACCGCAGCAGCAGCGCAAGCGAAGAAGAGCGAGATAAGGATTACGAGAATGCCGCGGATTGGCGTCCGACATGGCCGGTTGCAGTGCCGGTGAATATCGATGCAGCATCGGCAGACAATCGGAGGCGACAATGCACGAACGAGCGAGAGAGAGTCCAATTGGGGGAAAGCGACACATATTGTGTAACGTGCAATAATAATCTCGGTTACTGCATAGACACATTAAGTGTATCGGAAATGCATCGATGGCCGCGATTGATCGCCATCTTCGGCAGAGTACGTGCGATGCAGCCGATGATATAAACGCGTTCCACGAAGAACCTGAAACTTTCTCGAGAAAATGATTATCTTTTCAACAGTCCTCCCGTGCGACGAACAAAGAAGATGAGAAAATGGCCCGGAGACGCTCTAACTTTGTCCTTGAGATTAATATCATTGTTACTACTACGAGCGAGCAGTCAGCATAATAGACACGGATGATATTGAAAACTTTTACATTTTCACATATTCGCCGTACACATTGTTCGTTGCCGATAATTCGGACGATTTAGTCGCTTACAGTGTACGTATATTCGGAGCGCTGTGAAATCCCCGATGCAAATGAAACGTTTTCAATCTCGATCAAAATTCGCTACATGATTTCCATTAAACACATATGGAAAAACGTCAGCGACATAACTTACTATCAGGAAAAGGGTGTTTAAATGTGTTACCTCAAAGAAGAAAAAAAAAAAAAAAAAAGAAAAAAAAATTTGAAAAACAAATTTGAAAAAGGTGCTTATATAAATTTTTATTCGTTTTCGTTAAATAGGGATAGGTGTGGTTGTAGCGCTGTACAATGCACGAGAATACAATACGGAGGTTAATTAAAGAAATCGGCAAAACAGGGAATTGAGCGTCAAGTTTTTTTTTTGAAGTGCATAGGTAAACTTTGTACGACTAGGCTACTGTTAACAGTAGTGGACTGTATGAATCGCTTCGTGCGTCAAATCATAGTTCTCTTCACACTGCATCAATATTTGCGATATTTCTTCGACACTTTAGAGGGTTTTGTATTAAAGGACGTCTTTGTCAACGGTAAGTTTCGATATATTACGAAAATCATTCGACGAGCGCCTATTCAGTTTGGAATGCAAATTTCTTTTTATTTTCAGCGTTTTTCGGTGTTATTGGATTTTTTTCTCGCTTCATCCATTTTGAGACCGCCGGCAACTTCAAGGAAAAATGCCATTTTCTATTTCCGCTGCCGGAACTGCGGTTTCGCAAATACGCCCACCTCAGCTTCTTCTCGGCGATAACACGTCGCCGACAAAAAGCAATCGGGAAAATTATACGGAATACTCGTGACCGACTGAAACTGAGCGGAAAACGAATTCCCCTTGAAAAAACATGAAAATTAAAACCGCGTCTAAAAGAAACGGGGAAAAGAAGGTGTCCGAAATTTAATCAATTTGTCGGCATGAACTTCGTATTTCTCTGGCTGCGCTCGTAAATTTCAGAGCATAATCATTCCGAACTTCGGCGGAAGTCGTCTACAGGAAAGTGTGCAAGCCGGTCAGTTACGACATCGTAATTACCACCGCGTAATAGTTAGCATAATTTGTAGGTAAAAATAATTGGCAGTCGGACGGAGACAACATACGGAACTGACCAGTCTATTTCTCGAATCTTTTAGGCTACGCGATGTCGATGATGATGGTGCACTTCTTCTTCTGGCTTCGCTGCCAGCAACTCCAACAAAACCTGTCGCCGAACCAGGCAGGCACAGAGGAGCGCATAGGCAAACTGTATCCATTTTCTCAGTTGATAAACACACGAGTACACGTACACAACGCGCGGCGCTCGCGGTCTATAAACAAATAAACACTGTTAAACGGCGCGCTTTATGGACCGGGCACGACATTAGCGGGCGGTGTGTCAAATGATTTCAGGTCGTGACAGCCGTAATGAATACGAATCATTAAGTTCTGGCGGAGCGCCGCAATTCCGAGTGTCAGAGGTTTCTTCCTGAAGATAATAGAGCCGAAAAAGAAAAAACAGCGTATTTCAATGAGAGACGGTTCGCAGTGTGTGCACCGAACAGTTAACTGGTCGTAGCACGATAAGACGCGTACACAGTAATAATCCTATTAAACAAATTCTAAGATGGCAAGAAGAAAAATAAAACCGAGAATGAAAAAAGAAACACCGTAAAGGGGGGGGGGGCACTTTTTTTTCTTTTTCTTTTTCTTTTTCTTCTTTTTTTTTTTTAATGAACTGTAAAAATAACGGTAATAGAACCCGTTACACAGAAAATACCGCGGCAGCCCGGCATCAAAATAGTCCGAACTTAACGCCGAGTAATGTGCATATACACACACACGCATATATATTTATCTATATTGTATTTCGAGAAATTAGAACCGGGGTCAACTGCGAAAGCTCAAATAAATCTGGTTCGCTGCTACCCCACCTTCTTCTAATAATCGCAGCAAACTGCCGATCAAATTAATCGAAGCGAAATCGCCAGGTTTCTTTGACGCAACTTTTATTAGTCCAGTATAGTCCTTCTCTCCGGCAGGTTGTAAGACTCGCCTGCTGCGGTACTCCCGGAGGAAACTATGTCGCTAACTGCCCCCGATGACCGTAAGGGATATGAGAAGTTTGAAGTAGCTGTCACTCGGCTCCTTCCGGTAGAGGGTTCGGAGCTACATTATTAACCACGGTAGGAAATCTCCACACTGAACGTCTGATGACGAGCGAGGTTATAAATATATAAACGAAACTGAAAATTCTTCGCAGAAGAAACGATATGCGCTATCGATATTACGTTTACGCTGTATTAAGCTCTATTACGATTTTCGAAAAATTCTTTAGACCTAAAATTTACTTTAACACTCTGCAAGTCAAATTTCTCGAAACTTATAAATGTACTATTATTTTTGGAAAGCATTTTCGAAACAAGAAAAATAAAAAAAAATAAATAAATAATTATTCGATACATTGATTATCTACTTGAAAAAATTCGAAGAAAAATAGTATGTGATAGATATGTCACCATTTTGCAGCATAAGGGTTGTATTAATTGCCTATGTAGTTTTTACAGGCGGTCGTACGGTATGATGTTACAGATATGTCACACATTGCCGCATAAAGGGTTAAATAAAACGCACAATTAACTAGAAACAATCTCCTCTCCCTCCGGACGCAAAAAACTCTTTTCTCATTTTCGAAAACGATTTGAATAAAAAGAATTAATCCCCCCCCCCCCCCCGCGAGTTAAATGCGATTTTAAATTACAGCGATTAAATCTAAACTGTCAGCCGCGAGAACACTATATACTACAAAGGTCAATGAAAGTTTTACGAAGAACTTCAAATACTCAGCGAAAGGGCATTTAATTGAATTTTTCCTTTTTCTTTTCTTCTTCAACTTCCTCGTGGTAATTGACGCATATTTGAAAGTTTCAAAAATGCGGCGACACAAATAATGTTGAAACTTGTGAAAACCTATAGATCTACCTCGCTACCGCGAAGGAAATGTACAGCAAATAATTTTTAATGACAGGCCAAAACAAACAACATTAATCCTTAATATGAAAAAAAAAAAAAAATCCCAAACAGAAAATTGCTTACAGACTGAATTTCACTATCGACCGCGGAGTCGCGAAAACAGTTTAAAGGGAGGGGGCTAGAGCAATACAAACAGAAGAGAACTAAGAAATGCGCAACTACGTTTACAATTGTTTCACCATCTTTTTTTTTTTTTTTTTTTTTTTTTTAAATCAGTTAGCTCCCGTTTATTTAGCTATCGCAACCAGTGTAACTTAGCCATTTACAAGCAGCCATTATTAAACCTCTTTCAGCAAGATCAACACATAAAAAATGTTAAACATTTCAAAATCCGATCCACCAATGAGAGCAGTCAAACGATTTGTATTCCTTAAAAAATTATTAAATACAGTGCTGAAACTGATGTTCTCCCCTATTTTTTTAGCAGGGAAATCGCGCTCTATCATTGATAATCTTCCGCACATTATTACTCAAAAGTCAAAAAGACAGTAAAAAAAAAATAAATAAAGTCACTTTAAACGTCGACAAAATATTATAAATGCTATTGCGCGCAACAATATAAATTTTAAGTCTTTCACAAAACTACTGCGGCACCTTTCACCAGGCATCGTAGTTTACAACTAAATACAAACTAGATTAAAAATGTCCCATCGAACCGTTGTAAAGTAATTTCCGCTTGATTACATCCCATCTTGGTAACGAATCAAAAGAGCGATTATTATATCAAACTTAAAAAAAACAAAAAAAAACCAATAAAAGTCGGAATCAATGTCAAAAAAGAAAAAAAAAAAAAAAAACAACCTTGAGCGGGAAACACTTAAAAGCCGAAAATGACGAACGCGTAATATTTAAAAATATATATGTATATCGACAATACCAAAAGTCAATTTCCGGTTTTGTTTGCGATCGACTACACAGACTCCCCGGTAGTAATTTACGCGGATAGAAAATTTCGCGAAGTTAAAAAGTTGAATTACAAATCTCACTTGAACTCGTAATCACGAATAACTTGGAATTTTTAATATCTGTTACAAAGTTCGATACACTTACCGGTCAAAGAAACGAGGGGGTAACCTTTCTCAAAGGAGGGCTGATCAGGTTTTAAAAATACAAGCGTCGCGATCAAAGTGTACACGGGTCGAACAGATCGGTAAAGAAAAGAAATACGTATCTAGAACGAAAAGTAACAACTTTGCGGGTGCAAGTCTCACTATGATAACTATCGCTGTTCGATTATTGTAGAAATTTACAAATTTCTCTCTTTTAAAGTCGGGCTATTTTATTCCGACGCTGTGCTTCTACGGAGTTACTCTGTTAAAGATTAAAATGTCGGTGATTTGTTTTAGTCGCAAAAACTGAAACGAATCAACTAATATTTTTTCGCAAGTGCGTTGACATAACTCTCTTAGCCTCTATTACGTTTCTGCTACAAGGCTGCTATATATCGTCTAACCTTTTTTTTCAATAGTCCCCTATAGGCTTTACTGCGGTGTTTTTTTGTTACAGACCGCAGTATGGAAGGAAAAAATCAGTAACTTTCACAAAATGTGTACTCAGAGCTTGTTCAAGTTCCGGATCGCTAAACGTATACCAGGCAATAAAAGATTTTTGCATTTCTAGCAATTTTAGCAATTTTAGCAATTTTTGCAACTTTTGCACATTGAACATTTGCGCAACGAGGGGCATTCGGGAAAAATTCAAATTAAAAGGTAAATTTTTCCTGGCGGTTTTTTCATTTCGAAAGTGGCTGCGTACGAAATGGCCGAAAAATAAATCTTACAGAGCAACGACGAAAACGGGCAATTAATTAATGATGCCCTAACTGCGTTCAAATATAAAAGAACGCTGCGAAGCTCGAATAGATAATTCAACATTTTTCTTGCAAATTAAAGATTAATAAAGAAAAGTCGCCTGTTTCTTCAACGAAATAACGTATTTCTTTTAAATGTTTAGCTTACCGTTTACATTCAAACTTGCCTCGGCGTTTTTCTACGTTCGCCAAACTGCGAATTTTACAGAAAAATTTAAACACCGTACGCGTATGATCGAATAGGTACTTTTTTTTTCCGTTTCACGTGCAAAACTGATCATCATTTAACAGATATCAAAGTATTTTTCCCAGGGATTTTTTTTTTTTCTCAATAAAACTACAGATATAAATAGGATTTCGCTGTCAGACTGAATTTTGAAATTGAGCAAAAAAAACCCCGAAAACATTAACGTGTCAAAATTATTGACATAAACAAGGAAAATGATGATGAAGAAGAAAATTACGAAACGACACATTTCAAGGCAAGCTTATGTATGTATTTTCGAGTAGTAGCTTGATAAATTTCGCTCGGACCCTGCTTACGTGGTCTGTGACATCGCTGTCGTCTCTACTCGGCAAAATCCGTAATACAGCTGAGCAAAAATTGTACAAGTAGGGGCTGGGGAGGGGGCTCGTTCATATTTCGTTTAAAATATGGCGCGACAATAGCATCATCTCACACGCCGCCGGGGCATAATTCCGAAGTCACGCTTTTTGAAACGTAACACCCGCGCCCAAAATCATATCGAGACATAGAGAAGGGTGCGAGATAGATGCGTCGACGAGAACCTTCCAGCAGCAGTACGATAATCAGATTGCGGATCTGTTGATGGTGTAGCGATGGAACGGAGGCCGATGATAATCAAAATCAACCGGCGTCGTCAAAGTATTAATGTCGCGAATAGCCGAACGCAGAGATGTAGGCTATCGAATGACAACCAGAAGAAGAAGATGATAATTTGTGTTTCAGAAGAAAAAGAGAAACTAAGCGACTCGGCTAAGTAGTGGTCGGCGTGACAGGTGAACGGAGGGTCGTGTAAGAGGTGCGATAATAATCATACACGAACGATGGGTGGGAGAGGGAAATAAAATTATTACGCGCAATAGTAATAATAATAAACAAACCGCGGCGGTGTGAATGGTGGCAGCAGTTTTACAAGCGAGGGGCCCGGAGAAACCAGAAGAACGGTTTACCACTGATGACATATGGCGCGCGAAGGGCGGGGGGGGCGACAGGGAACGGAGGGGGCAAAAATAATTAAAGGAACCGGGCCGCCCGCCGATCGCTGTAAACAAAGTAGTGAGAGCAGAGCAGATTGGGCGCAAGGCCACACCGCAGCAACCACGACCAACAATGTACTCTACAACTCTGCAACAGCGCGCGCTGGGAAGGTTTTTTAAGTCTTCTTTTTTCTTTCCTTTTTTACTATGATATTTATTTCTTATTTCGCCGGGTGCCTCTTCTTCGTTTTTTTCCCTGCTATTCCTCTATTTTTCTGCTTTCCTTCAAGGTGAACAACGAGCACCATCATCGGTACCACGAGCGAAACCAGCAAAATGGCTCTTGAACGAGGTGCGCGATGATATCGTCATTACCATCACCGATCCCGCGCGCGCTTTGCTAATAACGCCGATGACGACGACCACCACCATCATGTACTGTAACGCCGGCAGGGTTCTGTATAATGGTGCGCCGGACCGCGACGTGCGAAATCTAACGAACAAATTCATTCAAAAAATTCGCACAGCCAGGCGCGGGAAAGAAACTGCGTAGACCGGCACGCAGACCGGCCGAATTGAACGACAGCGCACTTTCGTCGCGGAAAAAATTACAGCCGAGTAGTATCGGAGACATTTCGGCCAGTTCACGAACAGCACACAGGTATCCGCCGCCCACAGGGGGAGATCATACTACCACCGTCTGACGACTTACGAATATATCGTATCTAAAAAAACGTCGGCGCCGTTTAGCACACGCTCTCTTCAAATTAATTACTTAACTAGTAACTTTATTTCAATATCATCATCCCTTTCGGCATCGTGCTCCCTATATTTCACAGAAAGATTGCATCTTCGTCGACCTACATATACATTTGCCATTGCTCGTTCTGTCGGTCGTACTCGATCATTTCTAACGGATGCGGAGAAATTGAATTTTAAAGTGGCATTATTATCCGAAAAGACCCCCCCCCGTCCCCCATATGTAAGTTCAGAGAGGTCGTTACTAAGAAAACAACGGAGAACAGAAAGACGCGGCAGAAACGTGTAATCGAACGGCACTACAGTTTTGTCTTTGAGTGTTTTCCACGTACTATTATGATACGTGCACAGTGTGCAGCGCACCCGTAAGAAATTGGAAAAAATAAACTACCGACACCGCAATGATAGTCGAAAATTAAAACGCGATATTATAATCAAGGACAAATTTCGTTTCCGTTAAGTATTGGAAAACTTTAAGAAAAAAAAAACATTGCGGTAGAAAACAAATTAAGAAGTTCTAAAAGTACAAAAATATTAAAATGAACCAAAAAATGCCCCCCCCCCCCACCCTCCGGTTTTAAGCTACGCACACGATATAGCAAACAAATACGCTTCGATCATGATTATTTCCAATGTACTTCCAAATAACGTTCTGATAATAATCTTTGTGAAATGAAATCACATTCGGGCCAAAATTTGAAACTCGCATATCGGGAAAGAATTTGACTAATTAATGTTTCTGGCTGAAAGTGCATGTGCTTGACTGATCGCCCACCCCTAAAAACAAAAAGTAAACGAAATCTAAAAACCGAAAAAAAAAGAAAAAAAAAAGACGTTTAATTTCGCCAGTTTTAGCGTATGGGCAACACTTTCGACCAGTGTAAAATTGTACACCATTATTTAAGAGAGTGCGATGACAAATAACAGTTTCACTATATAGCTGTACTATAAAATGACGGTAGACCTAGAGAATACTTTAACAATGAACTAGAGGATCGGTGATTTTCGGAGCAAGCGTCAGAAAGAAAAAGTAGAAATAGGTAGAGAGATATGGTGTGTGTAAACAGCTGTAAATGAACAGAACCGTCAAAACTGTTTGCTACTCCGATTCTAGTATACACACACACACAGCTGTGTAGATACACTAAGGACCTTTTCAAATCCCCTTTTTTTCATTTTTCTTTTTCCCCGTACTTCGATACGGCCGTGTCACACATTTGTCGCTACCGCAGCTCTCTCTTCGATAACGACCTTAATATCAGTTTTTCCCGAATTTTAAGGTCGCACATCTTTGAAGGCTGAAGTTACACTTGAACGAACTAGCTTTGCACAGTTAAAACCAGTTTAAATCATCTAAATCCTAATTAATAATCACCATCGTGATAATTAAATGCCATCGTAGTAATTCAGCTCGTGTCACAGCCCCGTTGCAATCTACGACGATGTATGTTCTGACAGATAGCCCCCCCCCCTTCTTGTTTTTTAAGCTGTAAAATTTATTGGCCCGGTTTAAAAGAGCACTTCGCCAACTATTTTTCTCCCAGTGTATCCATAAAATTTATTCTGAGTTCATTTGCGCGACGGAAAATATCATGCACGGTAAAATAAGAAAAATCAACTAAAAATTGAAATTTTAATATATTTTCTGGAGAAAAATTGATAAAAAGCGAACGACGGATAATTTGAAGACAAAAGGGTGTGTGACATTTTAACCTGAAACCATAAATCCAAATGCGGAAGAAATAATCTTATAAACTTTGAAAGTTACTTTCGTATTTAGATTAATTTGTGCCCCGCGTTTAAAATTTACCATTGCGAAATTATTGCAGAATTATTGCGAAATATTACTCCACTACTGTGTTACCCCCCCTTTTGATCAGTTCCCTTCCGGTACTTTTGCACATATTTACATTTAACCCTTAAATGCCCCGTCGTGCGCATCAATTCTGACGGTTGTTTTTTTCTTTTTTTTTTTTAGGTCATCTGTGTTATTAAATTATTACGGAAAATCTTTTTATGACAATCTGTTTCTGCAATATATATTTTCTTGTTCATACTTGATAAACTCTCGATTATAAAAAAGAAAAAGAAAAAAAAAAGAAAAAGAAAAAAAGTGACATGTACAACGTGCACGAAATATTATCGTTAAAGGATTAATATCTGTACACAGATGAAGCGATAAAGAAATCTAATTTATCTAGGGAACGTGAAGGAGTAAGCATTTTGGAAAAACATGATGACGACAGTACTGATTGCGGACGGTGAAGATATATATCTTGACGGACTTTGAGCGTGATGAAACTGAAAGGAAGGTGCAAGAAGCGCGAAATGAAAATAAACTTTTCCGAAAAGTTATGAAAGTGAAATAAGGAAATGTCCAGTAAAAATAATTATACGTGTAAATCGGAGTATCAACCGCAGTATAAACCGGAATTGCACCGAAACAAGTAAAAGAACGTTACTTAGGACGCGGTTTAACAAAGAATTGGAGATCCGAAAGAAAACCTCCGAATAACAATGAGTACATGAAAAAGAAGAAACATAGAAGAATGAAAAACGACAAAGTCACAGTTTTGAACTGGTGCGCTAACAACACAGCTGAGAGGATACTCAAAAGAAGAATGTAAAACACTGAAATGCAGTTCAAAATAAAGAAACGTTAAGAACAGTATGTCTCATAGAGGGAACGGTAAAAAGAGGAAAAGACACACTACATAATAAGAATTAATAGTTTACGCAAACTCCGAAGGCGATTACGGACTCCCGTGTAAATTGATTAGCAAAAGAGAAGAGTGGAATATTGACGATCACGTGTAGGGCAAGATATCGTGAAGATGTTGCGAGAAGAACATTCTATCTGGAAATGTTTGCGTGTAATGTACGTTTTAGTAATTTCACGAATGGAAACTAACATAATCCTTTTTCAATCGGCAATGCAAATTTCGTCTATATTTTAAATTTTAATTCTGTCGCGTCAGAGAAACCTCTAGCCACCCAGCTACAACTTTACTAAAAAACAGTAAATCGAGGTAGGCACCCGATAACAAAGCTTTCCCGACGGAGCAGTATAACACTGTGCGATTGGCTTTTGGCTAAATCTGTTACCGTCCAGATACTAGGGAAGCCGAAGCGTAGAAACAACAGCAGCTTTGCCGTCTCGAATACCCCTTATAAGTATTATAAAGCTGGTACACGTTCTTTACACTAAATATGCATATCTAAAGGACGAATTTCGACACACGCGTGCCGGAGTGCAATCGGTTTAATTACTAACGCTAATAAACGTCAGAACAGATAATTGATTCGAATAGGATGCGCGATCGGTCGGTCGGTCGGTCGAAGAGGGACGACGAAAGATAATTTACTATGTCGTAAAAAATAAGCGAATTCTGAATTTTAATAAGCCGCCACGCTGAATGAGACGTCGAGAATTTTTTTAGCATAAACCTGCTGTTGGCTGCGCCATTTGGTTAAAAGAAAGAAAATCGAAAGAATTTGCCCCCGTTTATCCGACGTTTCTAGGAGAAATAACGAAGGAACATTGCCGCTTAAAATAAATTTTACTACCGTTACACATTACTATGCGGGAACACTTCGCGACGATTTTTCAGTTGGAAATCATTAGCGCACCAATCTATGCACATAATACGTAATGCGAATACATGTATAGTGGGGAAAAGGTTTTCGCGAAATTTCACCAGTAGCAGCGATTTTTATGTAGCTCTAGTCTTTTCACTGCTAAAATGTTATCACAGCTCGTTACGTAACCGCCGCTTCGGCCACGTTTACAATTTTAAGTGAAAAGACACGGTTTGCGCGGAAACTCTAACAACCTGCCAGAAACACGTGCTCGGAGATCACCCCCTCCTCCTTCTCGTGTGAATATGCGGGGCGGCTCTTGCCGGATAAGAATTTTTTTTGGAGGGCCGTTTTCTTTCACGGTCACATCTGCATCTCGTTTAGAAATACATCTTCCCACGGCCGCGACTGTTGCTGCCCCTGACAGCAGTGCTAATATATACATATACATATATACATATATATATATATACATATATATATATATAAACAAAAAAAAAAAAAGAAAAAAAAGCAGTGTCTAGACGCGAAAAATCAAATTTTACCGCACAATCTAATTACAATATATTTCAACGTATCAGCGCGCGCTCGCTGAGAAACTCGAAAAATGCTAATCGCTGACAGAACATGTTTCCAGATCGCTTACCGGAGAGTAGTCTGGAGAGACATATTTTTGCAAGCCAGTGCGTACTTTTGTCCAGGCTGAACGTCCTGCGACCGAGTCACGTCCGCGTGATAATACATTTTCCCCGATTACCACCACTCGTCCGAACTGACCCCGCAGCTGCTCCTCTAGACAAATGCATGCTTAATGTCACACACACACACACACATACCTTCTTTTTGGATACAATCAGGCACAACTTCCGTTCGAATCTACTGCATGTTTTTCCAGGCAGAAAAAAACGTCTTCCTTCTAATGACGCGTTTGTCGTTTTTCTTTTATTTCTAATCACAACTGCGACTCGACCGTTATTCCATTATGTCAAAAACTTACCTACATAAATTGTTTTATATATTCAACCGTTGCCGCTCTCTCCACTTCGAACAACGTAGTTTACGCAAAAATATGAACGCTACCGGCGCGTTAAAATTATACAACGAAACCGGGTTTTACCTCTACTATAACAAAATGAGCCATCATATATCACCCATATCGTCAAAAAAAAACTTTAGTAAAACACACTCGGTAGTAAAGCAGTCTCAGAAGAGTATATTTCATTCTGCTATAATAATTTCGAAGGAAATAATGAAAGAAATAAATGTTCTACCGGTAGCTAAGGAAAAGAAATTATATGTCGCGTTCGTTTTTTTTCTTTCTCTTTTCTCTTTCCGAGCTGAAAATAGATACCTGCCCCCAAAGAAAAAAAAAAAAAAAAAAACGTTAACTGTATACACCAAATTCATTTATTTCGTCAACTAATTAATCATCAAATGCAGCGCGAAAATATAACAAGGAAAACGATAGTTAACGAAACTAAAACTCCAAATATCCTTACAAATGATGGCGACTTTAAGACATTTCTTAATTTCATTTTCGGCCCCTAAAAACAGCCCGGTATACGAAATAATAACAGAGAACTTCTCGAAAGAGTGCCATACAAAACAGTATTTTCATAATCTTGTAGCATCTCTCTAATGCAGAGTTTCCCAACCTTTTTTTCGTCGAGCTTCCCCAAATTAACATTTTTATGCCCCTCTTAGTTTTTTCAGAAAACCTTGCTACACATAAGTAAGTCGAAGAAAAAGAAACAAGTATTTTCAAAGCAAGAGAGGCAACTTTCGAATTAACAAGGAATCGTTTGATCCAAAATTTCTCCAATGTCAAGAGATGGAAGTCATCTTTCGTTGTCAAATCGGCCTTCATTTCTCGAAATTTTTTCTGAACTTGTTCTGGTAATTATAAGACATCAACAACAAATCGCGGTTTCTGGTCATGTGACATATTGGTGACTCTGAATTAATGTCTCGATAGTATCGGTGAAATTCGTTTTCCAACGCTTGCAAATGAGTTTGTATTTCAACTTTGAAATCTTCGTCCAGTTTTTTTATTTTTAATTGCTTCGAATAGTCGAGAAAAAGATATTATTACATTTTCAGCAGACACCTTGCGATTCGAAAGTTGAAGCTTTGATAATAATGATAGTTACTTATTACAACGCCGTTTCTGCCTTGAAGCTTCGAGTTTAGCTGATTGAAGGCATCAAATATATCAGTTAAATAGGTCACAAACTCCATTGAAATTGTTCATTGTTGAACATTTGCAAAAAATCTTTTTTTTTTCTATTGAATTCAAAATAGAGAGGATGACCTCTTCTTTCAATTCATAAAGGCGAGCCAACATGTTGCCCCCCTTAGACAACCGGCGTACTTCTGTGTGGAATAGGACTCTGTGATCAAAATCAAGATCCGCGCAAAGCAAACTAAATAATCGACTGTTCAAAGCGCTGCTCTCGATGTAGTTTACGATCTTTATAGCGAAGTCCAAAGTCTGGTGTAATTTCTGTGGCAATGTTTTGAAAGCCAAAGCTTGTCAACGAATAAAACAATTAGTACACACTATCGCGGTATTCTTTTCCTTAAGCTTTTGAGCTAAGCCTGATCGTACACCTATCATTGCAGGGACGCCATCTGCGCAAAGTCCAATGAGTTTATTCCAATCCAAATTTTTTTTTTTTTTCCCCCGATAAAATCAGATATTGAATTAAATATATCTTCAGATTTAGTGCCTGCTGTCAAAGATTGGGAGTACAAAATCTCTTCTTCAATGTGATCTCCACCGACGTAACGAACGTAAACTATATTAACCGTGCACAATTAACGATGTCGGTGGATTCATCGCAACTAATGCAAAAAATGGCGATAATTTTACTTTGTTGATTATTTGTGAAAATTTTCAGATGCCTCAAAGGTCATTTTCGAAGGCATGTCACATTATTTATTGAACACCCTTCGTCCGATGTATAATTTACGCGTTGAAATAATTTTTCTTTCGCGCCTCGCTTGACATCTCTCTATGCTCCCCTGGTTGGGAACTCCTGCTCTAATGTGTATTTGTTGTTCGCAAAGGATACTTCTGTAATCTCGTATTTTTGGACCGAGTTTCACGAGATTATTCTTCCGACAAGATTACTTTATAATAAGCGTAATTTTATATAAGACGTAAAATTAAGCGGCCATCGCGCGCTCGTCTGGCGTGAGTCTTCTTGAAGTTTCTTCTTATATCATGGAAAGTGACATTCTAGATGAAACTGTTTCTATTATATCGAATTTTTTCCTCTAACGCTTATTACAAAAATTGTTTTTCACATCCGTGTACGTTACGAACATATTACAACGATCTGCCGAATTATGTAAAAGTGGCATCTTAAATTTTAACGCAGTACACGTCAAAATACTGACAAGTTAAATGTTTATAATGGCTGCGCCGTAAATAGAATCTTATTTATAATAAAAGTAAAAAGGAAGAAAAAAACAAAACAAAAAGAAAACAAAAATAAAAAACACTGCTACACCGACTAAACGCGTAAGCGATCCGTTTCGTATTAAACCACCGCTACCTTGAATGCTGATTTGATACGCATCAAATAATCTCCGCAAACGCAAACGCAAAAAAAAAAACAACTTAAAATAGGTTCCTTTCCCTCTCTCTCGCGTTGTTCTCACAGTGCCGATTAATATTGCCGCTCTGCAACCTGAATTTACGTCGATCTAACCGCGAGACATATTCAAAGGGCTTTTTCCGTAACTCCGCATAAATACCAAGCTTTCAGGTGTCGCATTCAGTTCCGTAAACGTTAATGGTATAGATAAATCATTTACACCGAAATATTTCGTAAGCGCCGCTGTAAATGAATTGTTAAATTGACGGTAACAAAAGCTTGATTAAATTGCTACCATTAACATCACCGAACGAGATTAGAAGTGCGCTTGAAGCGAAAAAGTTGACGTATATATGGCAAGTAAGTTTTCCACGTCTAGAAAATATTTTACATGGCTTTTAGTTTTTGTCGAAAAAAACTCGTTGCTAAACAGAAAGTGATATTCTCAACCGGTTTCCTTGCTTGACACGTGTATATATATATATACATATGTACGTATTTTTTTGACGTTTATTATTGTATAAACATTTTAATTATTTGGTACATCGGAGAAAGCATTCCTACCTAGTAGTACACCTTTATTCGTTGATTATATAAATTTATTTTTTTAAATAACCCATTTGCATGCGACTCTTTCCCCGTACTTTAAAAATTGATTAAAGTTTGTTTTGTTTTTTTCGTAACAAATCAAAAGTATTCTACACATTTTACTGGCTATATATAGTACAACATTTAATACATGTACTACTAGCCCCTGTAGCACCACCAAATGACGCGATATAAAGACTGAAATATAATAGCTCGTAAAAAAAAATATTGTTGTTTTATTATCGCCTAGTCATTTCATAAAACGTCGAAAAAAGTTCACGCAACATTTCAATAGAGTATTTGAAAATTGCACCTAATAATTGAAAATCAACAACTTAGACAAATTTTTGAAATAAATTGCGAATCAATACGGGGAAGAATAGACATTTATTTATACATTTAATCGCATATGCAGAAAACGGAATTACAATATTAATGAAAACTGTGAACTAATGTCTGAAAATTTAGATATATTAGACGACCTTCTCATTATTAGTATAGTTTCCTCCGGGGAGGTGAACAATAGACAGTATTCATCTGGAATAAGAAACAACGAAATGGGGAATTCCTTTAAAATAATATAATATCTGCTTCGACGTTGAATAAACTTCTACCCGTCTACATCCTAGCACTATTGTGCGAACAGCACGCGAATTCTTTTTACGTCGCAACTTTTTCCAGTTGAAGTAAGAAATATTTATTTCATTCCAAAAGACGACAAAGAATCCGCCGCATACCTCAAGAATCCACACACTAAACCCTCTTTTCTGTTTATATTAGCTTTATATTTTATTTCCACTTATTGCATTTACTGTACATCCCCTGCTATGTGACTGAAATGTCTTTTTAAAGTGCAATAAGAAATCTTTAAAACCATCTCTGGTCCAAACAACAAGGACTGACCAGATCCTCCGAAAGAATTGAAATTGTTATCTATGCTCGAAAATATCACATTCCAATAAACGACCTCGTTACATAACCAAACATTTCACAGGCTCGAGGAAATTGAGTTTTCCAGTGAAATGAAATGCTACGACCGTTTAAACTTCTCGAAAATTTTCAATGGCAAATCTTGAATCTCCGGTAAAAAAATTACCTATTACTATTACTCGAGCATGGAAGTGGCAATATCGCATAAAGCCGCTGTTGTCGTATTACTTAAAAATTCCAAACGCTAAATATTACATCAAGTAAGCCATTTCGCCGGAAGGCATTCATATTTCATAGCCGTACGGAAAATTCATTTAACGTTATAGCTAAAGAGTTGGGTAATTTTTATTCGAATAACCGAATCATGAATAACGAATAAACTATATTCAAATACCGCACATACGAATAACGCGATTAATTGTTATTCATTATTCATCAATCGTGCGTTATATTCAGTTGTTCGTTAGCAATTATTCGAATAATTTAAAGGATTGTTGTACTCGTATAGTCTAGTGACACACGATGCTCGGCAAATGCGGCGCAGAGACTTGATTTTATTTTTTATCTTGCATATTTTAAATTTCACTTTCAATTCTAAAAATTCCGCATTACATATTTGTGACATTTTACTGATATCTCAGGAAATCCCTAAACATATACTCGTACCTCGTACATTGCCTTAAACAGAATTCCAATCGTGATTTATTATATATGCGAAATTAAAAATTTATGAATGAGTTTCTAAATAATTTAATTTCATTTAAGTTTTTTGCATTTCTAAAGATTTACACGCGTTCGAAATTCCAAAAAGCGACGTAGTTATACTAAATTATGTAAATTCAAAAATCAAATATGTAACGTACAAAATAGAAGAAAAAACCCCCCAAAAAATCAAAAAAAAAAAAAAAAAACAGTAAAATAAATTTTCCAACATCGGTTTTGAACTCTAGTCTCTCCATAATATTCAAATAATCACTAACTAACGAATAAATGAATAATGGATAAATAAATAAATTTGTTATTCCGATTATTGTTTGAATAATGACCAAACACCCCTATAGCTCATCAGCAAATCGAACATTATTTCATATATCACGTACAAGATAAAGATGGTCTGCTAAAGCCGAAATTGACCTTCGAAACATAAGACGATCGCGGAAATTTGGAAAAATATTGAACACAATTTCCCTTATTGCCACATACATGTGAAGGATCGTCTTTTCACGACAAAGGCGACGTACGGATTGAAGTTATCGGCACATAACCTAAAACCTTGTTCAAATGCGGAAGATTTAAGGTGAATCAACATATTCAGTTTATGCACTACTCTCGAGTGAATGTGGACAAAGTAATATTTTATGTGCAATATAAATTAATTACAACGTAATTCTTAGGCCGGCCCTCATCAGAAAAAATGTTCCAATTTTATGTAGCGAAAAAATGTTCCAATTTTATGTAACGCTTATTATATTTTAATGCCTTCAAACTTAATGTTGATCTCGAATTAGAGTACAGTCTTAAATCAGAGAGTTCCAAGCCTCCGGTCTAACTTTTTCCGAATATTACTTTCTATCATTGTAAGATCTTACTATATTACATATAATGTAAAGAACGCGATTTTATAAAGCTTAATAAAACAATCAGATATTAAGCAATTTTAACTTTTCGCTATCGACGCAAAAATTTAATCGTAATCAGAAATAAAATAATTCGACAATATGCAAATTGCCGTCTAGTCATTACTGGTTTGGAAGAAGTCAAAAAACTGTCTGGGGAGATTTGGAATTGACCTTTTCTATTTACATGATAATCAAACCCGGCCACGATTAATCCTAAATATACTGTCGCCTGTTTTTATTGCAATTCTCGGAAGTTTACCTTAAGCTTACTGCAACCCAATAATTTCGTGGAGTATATCCGTATAACATTATTGGTTACAAAGAAAGGAAGCTTATTTTTTTCTTTTTGTGGGCGCGCCAGCGGCATTGACTCAACAACAAGAAAACTAAGCTAAGAAATTAAATAACTAAGCGATCCGAAATGAACGCAACAAAGGACAGCAGTGCGGACACCACAGAAGATGAAGGAAAGGAGAGGATAAAGGAAAAGTTATAGGAAGTAGGGAGACCTAATGACAGGAGCTGACAGTATAAAAGGAAGCGATTATTAAGAAAAGCAGGACACTCGAAGAAAATATGATCAGCATCACATGTACGAGGAGGATCACAATCGTGAAGAGAACAATTAAGAGAAGGCGACAGAACAAATCGAAAGCGGGAGGAGAGGAGGAGAGAATGATCGATCCGGAGGCGAATTAGGGAGACAATAGAAGAGCGACGACTGAAAGGAATAAAATGGAACCAAGACGGGGAACGAGGAATCGGCCGAATAAAACGGTAATGCGAATGACGATTAGAAAATAGGGAGGGATAAATATCCCGCCAAAGTCTGGCGTGATTGTAGGTGGATAAGGAAAGGATATCTGAAGAAGGGAAATGGTTGAGGAATGAATCAAGGCGACCAGCAGAACGAGCCAAACAATCGGCTGCGTCATTGCCATCAATTCCAGAATAATACTATCAGAGGAATGTGAAGGAGGAGAGGATAGGGCTTGAAGGACGCCCTTAGAGTCTGAAATAATGAGGAATTGGGAAAGATCGCTTAAAGAGGAAATATAAGAGATAGCCTGAAGGATGACGATCGACTCAGCAGAAAAAATAGAGCAGAAGGAAGGAAGCCGGAAGGACTATGTCGAAGAGAGAAAGCTTCAAGCTGATTTGATCAAAGGGCTTCGATAAAGTGAATCTGCCTCATTTTTTATGGTATCGCATAATTTTTGTCGTTCCGATGTTTCTACTCTTATTTACGATATTTCGTTTATTGCACCATCTAGAAACATTTAGTAGATGATAAAAGTTATATTTCTCACATAACCCGTGTAGCTACATAAATCGATTTTCGAAGAGTGCTTGTTAAAATCAAAGTTTCGTCTTTAAAATTGTAAGCAAAAGCTACCACCTCTTCTTTATGGGTTTATTTCGGCTAGCACGTGTTCACTGATCACCACTTTTAAAAACAGAAATGCCGTGGAAATTTCTCGAAATAATTGCATCTCAGTGTACAGATAGAAAATAGATTTAGATACTTGTTTACTACATTAGGTGACGGATATTTTGTTTAGATAATTTCTAAATTTATTAGTCTTTCCAAATACAGTGAAAGTTTTATATTTAAATCAGTGTTTAACATTATTATAAAATGCAATTTATTAAATAAGGAATTAAAAAGAAAACCTTTGCGAAAAACAAATATATTTTCTACTATCAAATAATGAAAAAACTTCAGCCAGCCTCTATTTTCATGTTTAATTCTGTTTATAATTATTTTGGAACTTCGGATTTCAAAAAAAAAAGGGGGGGGGGTTATAAGTTTGTTTTTGTTTTTTAAGGTAGTAAAATTATTTGATCTTGTATACTTGAAGCATAAATTAACGCGAAAATATCATTACGTTTGAAATAAACTTTCCGCAGTTTGTAATTCTCAAATGTAAAACATTATTAAAGTTACTTTCATACATATACATATCGTGTGTCCCAATTTACCAGATCCTAAACTGAAATTTAGTTTTATTTTCGGTAACTGTCATTGTACAGGGTAAGGTGGAAGGAAAGCGACCTAGAGGAAGATGCCCACTACGATGGGCTGATCAAGTAAATACACTAACTGGGTACAAGTTGTCAGAAGCATTCCAAGTAGTAATCGATCGAAATAAATGGAAGGAAACGGTAAAAGGAATATGATGCCACCACGTCCTTACGTAGGACAATGGACTTGATGATGATGATGATTCGGTAGCTATACAAAAAATATAAACAACTCGAATAGATCATGTATAAAATTTATTACGAAATTAAAAAATTATCCTATAATACATGTATACGTGTAATACACGTTTGGCATTTTCAAATTAAAAATTATACCAATCAGTACGTATATTTAATTGTACGTAGAACTATAATTACAACTTCTTTAAGATGGTCATACTTTCAGTATAATATCAAAAAAAAAAAGAAAACAGTAAACTGTCAAACATAGCAAATAATTCGATCGAGCTTTAGTTTTAGAAAAATGATTAGAGTTAACTTTTTTTAAAATTATTATTTCGTTTCAATAAATATGTAGTTCCTTTCGCGGGTTCAATTGTTTTTTTTATGGTTTAGGTGTGTGCATAACCGACAATATAATTCATATTGCTGCAAGTATATATTTATTGTGTGTTTTTCTAGTAATATGCACCGTATACTGATATCACATTATTCTGGGCACATGCTCTTACGTGCTATATCGCTAACATCTGTTGGCAACATATCGGGGATACTCCGAGAATGAGTAATTAAACAAACAAAATCAAGTGTATTTTCAAAATACAAAAACATTTCTCGAGTTTTAAATACGGTTTACCAAAATGAGGTCTGCAATGATAGTCGAATAAATAAAATGAAAGCGGGCTTTTGTTAAATATGATTTTGTTTAACACTGAGGATAAAGATGTGTAATTTTCGCGCCTTTATATTTATACTGCCGATTTTTAAGTCCGCCGCACATTAGACACAACACAGGCACATACACAGCACACGCACAGCCCACGGCCACATTTTCGTATATGAAGCATGTGAAACAACCGAGTTCTTCTCGATTTGGAATCAGAATCAGAGTTTTGATTTTTTTAATTAAAAACAAAAAAACTTTTTTCACCCCCCCCCCTTTTTGTCACTTTATTGAAACGTAATTGTGAAAAATATAGCATAAATTAAATTAATATCGATACTTTTTGTATAATTCTAGAATAATCTTTCTATTTTAAGAATGTAAAGCACTTTGGATTGATAACATATAGTGTAAAGAAATATATAAATGCAAGACACACAAATTGTATAATAATGGGAATTAAATTAATTGTAAAAGGCTGTCGAAAAAAAAAAATTAATAAAATAAACTAAATTTCTCTTTTAAAAAAAATGTAACTGAAAAAATTTAAAAAACCAAAAATTTTAAATAATAATAAACTTTATAAGATATTAAAGAAGATACAAACTCAATCGGCACAAATATATATATATATATATATATATATATATATATATATATATATATACACACATACAGTTAAATAAATTTAAAAATAATTTACAAGATATGCTATGAACAGAATGCAGCGAAACATGAAGTTACAAAAACATGAAATTACATCTAAACTAGTTGACATTTTATCGTTTTTTCGTGTATATATATATATATTTTAATAATACTTAATTGTATAATAATAAAATTTGAAAATACATAAGAAATAAAACTTATTAAAATTAAGCAAACACGCAAGTTATTCATTTAAATGAGAAATCAAAATTTGTAACAACTAAAAAATTTAAACCAATCCACGCCACCCACGCAACCCATGCACCACGAAAACTGTGCTTTTCGCACAGGCGACCCACGCGTGGCCGTGGGCTATGCGTGGGCTGGGTTCAGTATGCGGTAGTCTGTTTAAATACACGTTTTACAGAAAAAACTCTGCGTGTGCTATGTTCAATATGCGACAGGCCTTATGGTTCCAAAGGTATTATTTAGTCTTGGCCAACACACCGCTAGAATTAATAACTGACTATTTCACTTACGAAAAGGATATTCACCTTTTCAGAGATGATTGTAAATAATCATCGACAATTATAAAAAGAAAAAACGCAAAAAAACCGAAGAAAAAAAAAAGACGGTTCGACTTTGCCAAAATACGGTTAATCAAAATATAACATTAATTAAAAAACATGACAATTTTAATAACGGTATTTATGTCATACATAATCGGAGAACAACTTATTGACCAGACAGAAAATTATTATTTTGGGGGAACTTTTATTATGTTTAACCTCTCGGAAAGTTGTCACTGGCAGCTGTTAGTTTAAGTTAATAGTTTTTTCAAGAAATGAAATGCCTCTGCTCTGAAACAGATTAAAATAGACACAAGCAAAACACGGAGGACACATTGTATCTGAAATATCAAAAAAAATCATCGAATCCGTTTCGATTACTAACGTGAAATAATACTTGATTAACCCACACGTGCTGGGTAATCTTCGCGCAAACGTGCATTATTTATTCATTAACGTGTTATTACCTGTTTGGACTGCGAGGGCCTGGCGTGGAACTTGATGGCGTGCCTGGCGGAGGGCTGTAATTTGGAATATTTTGATCTATCTTAAACTCGGGCGGCGACTGCGGACTCGACAGCGATAACGATGCACTCATATCGAGCATACCTGTAATAAATAAATTTCGTTTAAGTACGATGTAATGCAAGTACAATTGGAAATCCTAGCGCGGCGAACAACCGCGTGTAAAAAGTGTAAAAAGTAAAGCTGTATATATATATATATATATAATTTTTTTCCTTTTTTATTACTTTATTTTATTTCATTTCAGTCAGAATGGCAAATTTCAAAAATACCGCTGACTTAGTTAAACTTGAAAGGATTGGCCCGGAAAAGCATTTTAATAAGGGTCTTTACATAAAATACGTAAAAACAATTAGAAAGAGGAAACTGGGAAGATTTCACTGTTTTGAACAAGAAGAAATATTGTAAGAATTTCTAACGAATTTACAAAAAGTGCTATTCAAAGAACCGATCAGTAAAAACCACTAGCCGGTCTTCATTCCTTTACTATACGCTCATAAACAGATTCTCTACTTATTCCAATTGATTGCCATCTGGAAAGAACCGAAAATTTTTGATACGATTTTTAACTTTTTTGTTTTTTATTTATTTCATTCAATATCCGTAAGAGTTTACAAGATGATAAACTACAGTGATGCGAATGCCAATTAAAAAGGAACCGTCGGAATTTGGAACGCTCTGCAGAAGTGGACATCGGTCGTACCCTGTGTGATTTTACTTGATTTGTGGACATTTAAAATCTTACGTCATTAACCGCAAAATTGAAACAACGCTATCGACGTCAGTCACCTCGAAATTGGGAAGACCATTCTTTAACGCATTACGATAGAGTCTGCGCATTTATTGAAGATCAGCAGCGATTACAGTTTGCGAAACAGAAACACAATGAATGACGCATGATTATAGTTCAACGGCGATCTTACCTCTTTCGGTAAGTTATTGCACCTTTCGAAACTCGGTTAACTAATTAGCGCGAAAAAATCATTAACGCGCTCGTAAGTCACGCAGTCTTATTATTACCCGGGTAATGTCATTTAAAATATCGCTTTGGCGGATTTTGCAACAAAATTCGAGACAACGCGTAAAAGCCAAAATTAAAAGCCAAAATGAAAAACCTCAAAAGCTCTTTGCTCTCCAGATTGTCGAATAATCGACTGGCAAAAACAAAATTCTCAATTTACGGAACCGTGAAACCAATTAAATTAAACTATTTTATTATTGGTTTACCTAGAGCAGTTAATCGAAAAAAATTTGCGTCAAATTCTTGAAACGTATTGACGTGGATGTCTCGTATGGTTGAGGATTGTTTCGAAAAATTCGTACATTACACAAAATACCCTTGTTTATACACTACAATAAACATTTTATTCGATACGTGATCAACAGTTTTATATATATATATATATATAAAAAAAAAGAATGGAGGAAGGAAGAAAAAAAAACAGTTTTTGCTTTGAAATCAAAAGGGAACCCCGCGGATTGAAAATGCGCCTCAGAATTCTAGTCAAATCACAAAAATTTCATTCATAGATAAAATATAAAAATCGAACCGGGTTTTGTTCTTATTTAACAAAAACGCGAGCAAAAAAAAAAAAAAAATAAATAAATAAATAAATCACACGCAGTTTGCTCGTGGCGCGCCCAGGGTAGGAAAAAAAAACAGTTTGCTCGTATTTAAGGTACTATATTTTTTTCTATATCAATACGGGGGAAAAGGTAAATAAAATAAATTAACAAAACAGTTATCTTGCCGTCAACGGATCTTCCGTTTTTTTTTTTTTTAAATTATCACTGTTAATAGACAAAAGTAGGAGGTTCAAATTTATATAAAAAAAAAATACACTTTTAAAAGATACTTTTTGTCAAATAAAATAAACTCTATACTTAAATATTTCATATATACAATAAATAATGACTGAAAAATTTCCTGGTTTATTCTATATGCATAAGGGAGGGTAGGTTCAAATCGGTACATTTATGCAATAATAACTCCATTATAAAACGCAATCCATTATTTCGTATCAAACTAGACGCAACGCAACAAATATGACCGGCATTTTTCTTAGTTAATTTAATGGACGTACCTACCTACAGAGTGTCTCTTTCAACGATACAAAGGCAAACGTCAGCGCTTAAATTGCGATCAAAATGGTCTAAACGCTTGAAATTCCATTTTTAATTTGCAATATATATACATATACATATATATATATATATATATATATATATATATATATATATATATATATAAATATATAAATTACAAATGTAACGAAAAAATAACTTAATTTTGAAAGTTAAATGTTAGGATAGGATTTGTGTGATTATGTCATTTTTTTTGTGTTAATGCCAGTAAGAATTTCGTTGTAAATTTTGATCATTTTATACAAAGTGTAGAAGAGAAAGAGACAGAAATGAAAGCAAGTGAGGTCAAGGGGCACAGACCCCTGCGAGGCCAAAATGACCGACTTTATATATATATATATTCGGATTCCGGCCCGTAAAGGCCTTTTGTAGCATAAAGATTCGATAGCATGATTGAACTTTTATATTACACATTTAATGATGTATCGTGCTGATGACGAAATTGCAATAAACAAAAAATTGCACATTTTACGAGTAAACATTATGTAAAATGTATGGAATTTTAAAAAATTGATGGAGAATGTGCTTAATAGTTTTGCTTAAATTTCACAAATAGTGTATCCTGATAGGCCGTATTAAGAAAACGAAATTTTTATATACTCGTATTTGCTTAATATTTTTTAAAAGTCTATTATTTCGAAAACAAAATGCGAACAATGTTATTCCTTTTTTTTAATGCATTTTCACGATAGTGTTAAACAAGGTCATTCGTTAATATTTGGGTTATATTTTTGAAAGCAAAGGGTTAAAAAAGTAATTTCAAAGGTACACCACACCACCATCTGAAATAAGTATTGGAAAAAAATTTACATCTCTTTACCATTATTAGTAATTTGATGTGTAGCGTTGAAATTTTGCCAGTGTTAAGTACGAGTTGTTAATTCCTCTAGTTAGGCGAAATAGATGACAAAAGCAATAGCCGTAATTATGCATGATCGGTCTGAAATTTCTCGCAACAGTGTCATACACGTCATGAAGAAAGCAATTGTTCACTCATTCGCGAATTGCGCGCGACTAGGATGGGAAATGGGCAAAAGTGTAATCAGGTGCTGCATCTGGATGAGAAAGAATAATACGAGAGCCGGTGTCTCAGGGACAGGAGAGAAAAAATATGGCAGAAAAAATTGTGTACGAAAACCGTAACAAGTGCGCTTGCTCTAATTTGTAAAAATAAATGGCAACGCACGGGAGGAAATATCTGCCAAACTGACCTCATTTTTTCGCGCTACTCCATCTACAAATATGTGTATATCGCGGAGCGGCCGCGCGACGGTAAATAACGTGAAACCGCAATCGACGCAACCGCGATTTTTGCCAGCGCACACGCTCGCACTCGAACGCGACCGGAATTTGTTAAAAATTGTCTGCGTTCGAGATAAGGGCAATCGGAATAACGCAGCCGGCCGCCAGGGGAGGGGTGCAGAAAGATAAGCCAGACGACATGCAGACACACGAATTTTAAATCGCTCGTCATTTTCATTATCTTCCCCTTCGCCGCCGTTCTCCGGTGCCGTTCGTAATAATACGGAGCACGTTGAACGGACCGAGCGGCGAAAAGCTCGTCTTTCGTCAATCGGGGGACCGCAAAGTTCCTCCAACGGTGGCAGCGATAATGGTTTACGCGCGGCGTCCGTGAGACCGCGTAGGAATACGGCGGCGTGTGCCTCTGTGTGCGGCCAGATAAGAAACGGTGCAAATTCTTCGCTGACCTAAATTGCAAATCAGTGACCTCGATTTTAGCGAAAAATAGAAGAGAGGCCCGTTAACGGCTCAGCCGTTCTGACGCAGCGACGACCGCACTTGGTGACGGTACATCGACTGTATCGCACCACACACTGCTCTGCAACACCCCCCTCCCAGCCGCGCGCTGTTATACATACATATTTATATGTTGCTTCGCTTTCGGTTTCACTGCGATCTGCGCGCTGACGCTGCTTGCTCAAATTTAACCGAACACTAGTAATAATACATACGGCAGAAGCCGTTTCCGTTGACACTGCATGGCACTTTTCGCGGACATAGTGGCGGGCCCGCGAAAAAAATAACTAAAGAAGCAAGAAGTGAAGACAATCGCGGAGAAATGCGGTTTCCGAGCGTGAGGATCAAAGTGCTCAAAGTAGTGGAGAAGGCTCTTCCAGAGCCGTTGACTTTTTACGCTATTGTATCGGTCTTATTATCTCACGAAGAAGCTCCGTGAAAATCCCCCAGTTACGAACCACTGTAGACGTTGCGCTAACGAGTGAATGATAGAAAGCCTCTTTTAAATTTGGCACCACTAAAAACTCCGTATGATTGCTACAGACTTTTAAAGACTATTTACGATTTAAAAAAAAAAAAAAAACAAAACAAACGGAACACAATACTTCCATACACCTTTTGCGTAGAGAACACTACATTGTATCACATTGTCTTTCGAACGGTCCGTAATGATACGATTATTTCAATTCGGTAAAAACGTGAGCTGAAACTGTTGATGGTATAAAATGCATTAGATGGTAGGCGAAAGAAATAATTACATTAACCGCACGGACATAAACAGTTTGTACAGAGATAAAAATTTTAAGGGCAGAATTCTGTATTATATCGACTTCTCAAAGTCTAGACAGAGCGACTGTCCTGCGAACGACAAAAATTCCATTAGAATAATAAAACTGGAAATGTTTGAACATTTTTGGAAAGTTTATACATGAAAAGCACGAAAGTGTGCCCGTCATAATTAAATCACAAAACAGAGTGTGAGTTCCGTTTATGTTCGGTTTATTTTACGGCTGTCTACTACTACTAACGCTTCCCTCGTGTTCCGAACAACGCCGTCATTGATGACTATTTAAATCAGGCCCGTGCAACGTTTTCAGTGCAGGCAGCAACACGTTTTCTAGCAACAATTTCCTTTTAGGCTTGAAAGCCAATTTACCCCGGGGAATACATATTTTGGAAGCGGCCCCACCACGCTAAATACGCTCGCCTCTAATATTATTTAATATTAGCGTCTTTTTTTCCCTCTCTTTTTGTGCCACACTTGACATTACTTCTGCCTTTGGTTTACTTTGAAATTTGATTTTATAATAAAACAAACTTCAATAATAAACAAACAATATAATAATAAGGAGGGGGTAAAAATAATTTTTATATACAATAAATTAGATAAATACCCCCCTTATTTTTAGGAACGTTTTCGGGCATAACCCATCATCAGCTAAATCACTAACTTAATCGAAACTTGAAACACACCTTCAAAACGATTTACATGGTTTTTTAGAGGATATTCCTCTGCAAAGTGGACTACTCTAGGTATGCTATTTCAACACGATGGAGCATCGGCACACTACAAAAAGGTTGTAAGAAGGCATTTGGATAAAGTCTTCCTAGACGGAGGGATAGGGCGCCTCGGACCGATTGAACGGCCAGCAAGGTCTCCCGATATAGCTCCTTTGGATTTTTTCTTGTAGCGTTGTGTTAAGGAAAAGGTGTAACGCACGAGACGACTACATACAGCGGATCGTCGCAACGTTTAACGACATCCGACGAACACCAGAACTTCTGCAACAGGCCGTAAACGTTACGAAGTTAGTGGTACAACAAAAACTTGCTCTAGGCCATATTGACAAATCATTGTTGACACATTTAATACGTCTTTTCCTTCTTTTCAATATTTATGTTCTTTTTATTTTAGAAGATTTATAAAAAAAAAAAAAAACATCTTTTCATTTAAATTAAATAAATATATTATAACTAATTAATTGTTCGCCCAAATGATTTTTCTCTCCACACTTTTTTGTTCATTTTGACGAGCTTTATAGCGTAAAACAAATTTTCTGAATTACTTTCAGAACATTCTGTATAACAAATATATCCCCGTGTTCATTTAATTTGCATATCCCAAAGGTTTTCTTTGTCAATTGTTTTTTTATTTATTTTTTTCCCCCGAAAATATTCGCAAAAACATTGCTGCCTTTATTCGTAGTCCATTTGTCACCACCGCTAGGTTTATGTGAATCGGCCGTATATTTTAGCAGACTAAATTCGCCGTTAATTAAATAACAAATAATACTAACAAAATAGAAGTAAATAAGAATTATACTTTAATTAGACAAATCAACAATTTAAATAAGGCAAAATTGTTTCTCAAAAAAAAAAAGAAAAAAGAATACAACATACTTTTTTGCTATTATTATTATTACTATTAAATTCTTTTCTGTGCAATCCCGTTTTTGAAATGCCATCGCCTTTCAGTGTCAGAGCTCATCGGGGAAAAAATGGTGAGGGGGGACTCTAGAATGCCTCTGGACAAATGCCGTATATATATATATATATATATATATATATATATATATATGGTAGTAAGTAAGCGCATCTGCAATGAAAAAAAAAACTTTTACTTTTTCATTGTAGTCAAATGGGCAATGTTCGTGTGCGCAAAGTGTGTGATCTACGCGCGGAGAGTATATAAAGTAATCAGCAAGAACGAGGTAGAGCGAGCAACACATAATGGAGAGGTAACAACAAAGACTAAATAAATAAATAAAGGAGAATACAATTGACGTTTCTCCGAACATACAATGCGTGATTGTTAGTTAACGGGGCAGAAATGATAAAAAGAGAAATCCGGTTGACACTGACATTAAAAATAGGGACAACGGGGTATATCGCGCTAAAAATCGCTCCTACTCCGAGTGAAACGGCAAACACTGAAATCCGATACGAAACAGTAGACAGCCTGATATAATAATAATGATAATGATAATGATAGTAACAGTAATGATAATAAGCGAAGTGGCGAAAAACGGAATATCGGGCAATGTCGAAGAAGCGCAATGGAAGATGGACACATTGTAGTGAGGTTTTGAACGTAGATCAGCCGAAGGTGAAGAGGGGAAGAGCACTGCGAAACGGTAGTAAAGCCGGCCGCCACGGTGAATAATGGTATAGTGAAAAAGACGGCAAATCGCGTTTGGGCCAACTAAACGATTCGGCCAACACTCGAACAGACGCTACCAACACACAGACGCTGCTGTTTCGGCTAGATGTAGTGCCTCCTATCACGTAGAATCATTGCAATCAGACTGCCAGGCTGTGCTGCCAGCTAGCGAACGCGAATTATATAAATAAGCCGGTTAAATTTATTCAATTTTTTCGCCGCACTTTGCTGCCGTTTGCCCTGCAGTAAGCGGTCATTCCTTTGACACGTGTAACAATTACGCAATAAAAGCTGATGGCCAAGCCGCTGTAGCGTAATTCGCTTCGTTCGAGTTTCGAATTTCGCTATTGAAAATATAAATAAATAATTATCCCCGTCGAAATGCGGTTCGGTGAACGAAAAAATAGTGACCGGTTTTTAACATTTAAATCTTTCAGCAAAATTAAAATTAAAATCGGCGCTTTTTATTTTTAGTTATATGTAGCAAAAGAAACAAAAAACAACAATTATTTCAAATTCCCGACTTTTATCGGGCTAATTTAATCGACGTCGAAGTTTTCGCAGCAGCAGCATAAAAAAAGTGACTTTTCTAATCTTCCAAACTATGAATATGATTGTTTTTATTTTTATGCATATTTGTGGCTTGTCATACACACACCACCGTAAGAAAAAACTCAATTTAATATTTTTGAAAAACTGATTCCTAATGGTTATTAGAAATCGGTTAAACGAAAAAATCACTCTATTCACACTTACCTACCCCCCCCCCCCCCCCCATGTAACAGAAAGGTAGATTCCACATTTATGAACAGAACGTATATTTATAGCTAAGTACAGTAATACAGTATATACATATAAATGTAAACATAAAATGGTAACTCGAAAGAAACTTAACCGCATTACATTAGTGATAAAAAAAAGTAGAAATATAAATACTATACAAAAAACAAAGGGCAAAAAGTATAACAAAAAAAAAAAAAAAACAACAAAATAATCAAAATTACAGCCAATTTATACCATTAGAAACATTACTTAATAGTTTAGCGGTATCACTGACTAAATTATGTTTAATCTGACGATGCTTAAATGTACATCCGGGCTAGCTGCTTGGAATATTAATCGCCTATATTCCTGATAAGAATATTGTTACGGTAGGAACAGCGATGAAAAAAATGTTTTGCCGTGTTAATTATAAAATCTTTCAAATAAGGCAACAGTAACTAATTATGCATATTATTAATTGTAGCCTAACAGGAATATTTAAAATACCGCGACAACGCCTATTTTGTAGTAATTTAAATTAATTAAAATCGGCGTTTGAAATCGAGCACCAAACTGCAGCTGAATATAAGCCCAATATTGGTCTAATAATGCTTTTATAGGTAATACGCTTGTTTTTGTAATGTTCAAGTAACATCTTCGATTAATAATTGGGTACAAGGCTTGTAATAGCTCTATTTGTTTTCGCTTGTTTTAAGTGTTCCTTAAAAGATAATAATCTCTTATCTAGAATTACACCTAGATATCGAACATGATCAGCTAGTGCTGGTGCCTTTAATATTCAGCTGCCTTGGAGGGATGGGGTGTGAAAAGTATAGCTTCTGTTTTAGTTGGATTAATTTCGATTTTCCATTTTTTCGAAAATTTTAAAACCTGAAAATTGTGCAGCTGCAGATAGTAGACGTTTTATATGAGCTACAATATATCAGATCAGTTTTTAATCGGTTTGCTTTTTTCAAATAATTGCCCAGCAAGTTGCGTAGAATGTGAAAATACGGAGAAAAATCATTAAAAGGAAGATCATGAAGAAGGAAAATTCAACAAACCCGACATTTCACGACGCTATCCGAAGCCGAGAAATAAAGTAGACAACTCCGAGTGGCAAGCGATTTATTTATATGCTTTTTTTTTTTCTTTTTTAAACTTTACAAGGCGAATGAATCTAAGTGGTTCTAGACGAATGAAAAACATTTCACGCTGGAAAGAAAATATCGCAGGCGTTCCAGAAAAGATATACGGGGAATAATATTAACGAACGGTGTAACAAATAACGAAAGGAGGCCGTTCTGATTTATAAAGCGAAGTCGTCAGTTAATCATCGTAAAAACGAGCAGGAAATATCTATGTACGCATTGCATATTGAAAAGTAAACGATCTGCACTGACTAATCCGAAATGGTTTTTTGGTAGCGAACACGAAGGGAAGGTTTTTTCATGGAGCGGTATTTCAGACAGAGAAAAGTTCGACCATTAGATGTCTGTGGTCCAAACTATTTTATAGGAGACCAAAACAGTCTAAATTCGCAAAAATTCCATTGTTAGGCAGCAACTCGCAGTTATAAAACCCAGAGAAAGCGATTTTAATCTTGCACAATATACACACAGCTTTCATGCCTCTTTCGTTCTTCTATTTTTCTACATTCCCGTCTCTCTCCATGTGCATGGATTTCTATCGATAATTTCTGTTCATTTTTTCAGCATAAATAAGAATAGTAAAAGACAATCACTGCAAGTGCAAAGATTAATTTTTATCAAGAAAAAAGTTTGTTCCTAAAGATTTTTTTTTCCTTTCAAGAAATTTGCCGTGCTTAACTTTTAACGCTACAATATTACAGCGTAGTGATAAGTTTGCCTTCTCAATAAAAGTTAAGCTCTATCACCGTAGTACAAACGTTACTTAGGATGATCTAGAGTAACATGGCCCAACTTTTGATAATCATGAGGCGCGCCGCAGTTCGTTCAGTAAAAATACCGCGCATAAACGGGCAGACTTATTGTGCGAGGGCTATTTATGTAAAGGTAATTATGACGTCTTACTCGAGGAGAAACGGTCTCCAATTTGATCAGAAGGCTGATTAAGAAGTCCAATCGCTTGTGGTAAATACGTGAAACAACACACGATTCCTTTATCAAACTTCTACTCGCCCATCAAGTACCTTTATTATTTATTTATTTATTTATTTATTTATTTATTCATTCATTCATTCATTCATTCATTCATTTATTTATTTATTTATTTATTTATTATCTTTTTTTTTTTTTTTCAGTTTCAAAGTTGCTTCGCTTTGTCACTCTACTTATACGGGGCATCCTATAATTGCTAATGGAATTAGCTATTATTTGCTCGGCTGTTCCGGAGTAGTGGAGCAGCCGTAATGCACGTTACAGCTCTAAGGATGAAACAAAATGTAAAATGATTTCGGAGAGGAGGTTGATGGTGTACGGATCCACGTAAAAAATAAACGACCACCAAGCCACGGAAAGACAGTGGAAGGGCAGAACGCGCGGTTTTTTATCGCGAGAGATGTGTCCCCCGCTGCGGCTTGTTCAGCTGCATGCGTGGCCTTGTAACCTGTTTGCTCTAACTGACAACAAAGGAATTCTCCTCTCTGGCTTGTTTAACACCGATAATAGAGCAAATAGTTTCTCTGGAGCAATGTGAATAGTACTGCGCGGTTCCGACTAGGGCTGATAGAGGGGGGAGGGCTTCCAGAGCTGCCCGGTCGCATTTGAACTATTCCACTGTAAACGGCATTATGGCGGAGATAGTTGCCGAGCATGGCGCTTGCTATGTCGTCACCGTCAAAGGTTCGTCTCATGGATACAATACCGAGTGTGCAACTACTAGGTGTGGTCGTCTCCGGCAGAGTCGTTCTTATTCTTCCGCTGCTGCTGCTGCTGCTGCTGCAAGAGCTCTGAACGAACTGAATTATGCGTACATTCTAGCCTACTAATAAGGAAAGCGCAGAGGTTAACAGCACATGTGCCACCAACCCCACGCCGGGATACCTGTGCACATACGACGACGCGCTCTAGATGCGTACACGGAAAGGTATATTACATCGTGCGGAAAAGCCGTTCAATATACTACGAAGCGGCTAACCTTTTGACGAGACGAGATCGGAACTTTGCAAAGTAGCCAGCGCGGTCGTCAGACGTACACCGAAACGCGAGGGTCAACAAAGAACGGGTCAATTTCGCGAAAACTAACACCGCCGCTATCGGCAGATTTATAAAAATATCCATTTATCAAAACACACAAGCGGAAAGTTCTATTTTGATCGAACTAATGAACAGCGATTTGTTTCATTGTATCGCGGAGGCAGTTTTCGAACAGGGTATACGAGAGGAATGATGTGGCCAGACAGATCGCCGCAGATGACTAATTCCTGGCGTTCATTGCGCACTCTAATGCCACACTTCCATAGCCGCGGCTTAATTTTTATCATCGCGTATCATTACGAAAAAGAAAGTTTTTATTTAGAAATTTGCAAACTTTAAAATCCGTTTTTTTCTTTCGTTCCCATCGCGTACGTTGGGAAGGCGATATAATTTTTATAAAAGGCAAATCAACCGGAAGTTTAATCAGAGCGTAAAAAATTAATAATGTTACGCTGGAAAAAAGGTTTTCCTTCTCAGGCTAGCGAGCATATATGGTGTAAAAACGCAACTACCCCTTTTAACAAACAACAGACATAAGGGTAGTATAGCAGTAGCGATGCTAACAGGAAAATCTGTTTCTACTAGCATATTAGAAAATTAAGAGTGCTATACGAACTGCTAGGAGGGCGACTCACTGAGTTGTCGCAGAAGACTGTTCAGTTTGAAGTCCGAGCACTCAGTCACACAGCGCGACGACAGAATTCGAGTGGATTTGCAGCACTACCTGAATAATAAAAGATAACCGAAGAAGTTTAACGGGAATTTCCGAGTTTTTAGAACAAAATCTACACCTCAAAAGCTCCGTTATACTAAAATTACGGCTAATCGAATACACATAAAAACGAAATTTAACCGCTACACTCCAAAAAACTATTCTGTTGCAAGTTAGGGACATTTCGCTGCAAGTATACATCATAGAAAACAAAACAAAACGGGGGGAAAAACCCCCGAAAAATAAAAACACAAAAATTCGACGGTAATCGCTGAGGCAAATTACAAACACGCTGTCAACAATGAATAGTGCTCACGGGCGAATAAAATTATTAGGTTCGTACGAGCGATCGCGAGCAAGGCGGCGATGTGATTGCGATAATAACGATGAAAGAATGATAGGAATCTCATCGGAAAACAACACGACCAGTCGGCCACATCCTGTGATCGTCATCGAGCTGCATACACACTTTGTCTTTCACGATTTTCAGGAAGATAATAAATATTACAACGAAGCTGTCCGTCGAAAAAATTGTAGACCAACACGCAACACCACATCACGCTGCTACGCTCTGTGCTAGTATTTTTACCCGGATTTTTTAATTGTTACTTTTTTTTTTTTTTTTTTTTTTAATTCCACTAAGCCCACCGTGGATTTCTCATATTACGAGCGGAAAGGAATATTTCGTTAATTCGAAAAAATACAAACCTACGCCTAGAATAACAGCTCATTGGTTTTTTACTCGGTAGGATTGATTTTTTTGCCCATTTTTTTAAAAGAAAGAAAACGATATGTAAAGTTGTATATCCACATCACTATGCGCACTCTGTATTTCTCGGCGGAAAAAAAAATTAGTTGGTCGGTTTTAGTCACGTCTGCGAAAAGGATTGGCTGGACTGACGATAAGTTGCAATCTAAAAAACGGCATCAAAATATCACCGGCTGACCCGCAGATTCATGTCCGGAGCATCACCCTATCGCAGATTTTCTCCGCTTTGCCAGTGATGCCTGTTTACTTCCGAAAAACCCGTCGTCGATAATAGCACGCCAACAAACTCAACTCTTCCTCCTTAAGGTTATCAGTTTTTTCTTCCCACTGTCGCGTGCTATTAGAAATGTGTATAACCGCGAAGGCCATCACACTTTTTTTCTCCTCTTTCAAGTGGTTTTATCAAACAAATAAATAAATAACACCAGAAACAAATAGCCTAGTCTAATGTTTCATTGCCAGAATGCGCGCCCATTTGCATGTTTAAAGCCGCTTTTATAGTTTTCACAGATAATTGAGCTATTTAACTTGTGAAACTTAATTTTGAAACAGCTGTTTTTTAGGGTTTACGAGAAATTTTTTTCAGTATCTTCGGCGGTAATTTTCTTTTAATTCGTCTATAGTTTAATGGCAATACGGTGTGAAACGAGTTTAACCGCACTTTGTCAATTTGCATAGTAATCGATGAAAAAAGAATAAAAATAAAATAAAATTTGAAACTACTTAGGGAAGAGAAGCATGAAAGAACATTTCTTACCATAGGCATAAAACATGTGACTATCAGCGTTGACAACTAACTTCCGATAGATTGTTCTCACCTGTATCAGATAATATTTTTATACACCATCGTCGAGGAGAAAAAATCACGAATTTTAAAACGGGACAGAATATAAGAACGAAAAAGTATGCTTTTAAATAGACAAAATATCTCAGAAAAATATAAGCAAGAGCAGTGGAATTTGCAACAAAATAGAGGCCGGGATTATATTAGAGAAAAAATAATTCAATAAAACAGATCGAAGAAAAAGCTGGCTAGGATGTGAAATTTACTTGACAGCCACACAGTGAGACTGCGAATCGAACTGATCCTAGATGTGCATGCAGAAAGTTGCGTACAATTTGCATCAACCGCGTGTTCCATTCCTATGCAGAAGCACATTAAATACTGCTGGTTGCGTAAATCAGGCAACCCGGGAAGACAAAAGAAGTAAGACTAGTAACGTGATCGTGCGCAAAAATGACTTTTCCTGACTGTGTAAATGTAATATTCAACGCTTAATTTAAAAATATCATACTTGTTTCTTTTTGAATATTTACTATTATCCCGATATTATTATTATTATTATTATTATTATTATTATTATTATTATTATTATTATTATTATTATTATCATTTTCGGTGTCCAGCAAATCGTTCGCTACTATTGGAAAAAAGCTGTTTTTCCTTCTCGTAATAGCATTGAACGTTCTGAAACTTGTTAAACGCGCTTAATTACTTCTGCCAGAAAGTAGTCGACGGGTTAAATTAGCAAAAGGTGGAGAGCGAAGGAATAAAGCAAGGTCATGTTAGATTACATTCTCGGCGGTCGATAATTTTTTGCTCAAAGGTACCAAATATAGATTAATTTGGTGTTACGATTCGCCGCCGAGTCACATTACCTCCGATGCAGATCATCGTCATATAAATCATTTCCCGCCTTCAACCTAACGACTTTATACGCGTTCTGATGCAATAATCTCGCGATCTAGGCGGACTAATTTCGATAAATATCCGAGAACCGAGATTAACTTCAACAGTTTCATCCGTTCCGAAAGATTATCAAATTAAGTGCATCTCGCTTTTCGGTAAACATTTTTGCACGAATATCCGCACGAATTCGACAATGCGGGTGCCGAACGCTGCATAAGTACCCTTGACAAACACATAAAAGACACGCCACGTCGTTGCGGATACTGCTGCTGCTGCTGCTGGGGAGACTGGAAATCAATTTTTTAGATTACATATTCGTACCGTGAAGAACTGGTTTCGGCGGAAGACGATTGCGGCCAAAAAGGCTAATTACCAGTCGGCCGGATGATGGTGATCGGGGTGTGGGACACAACACGTGACAAAAAGGTAAGCAGAAGTAAATATAATAGGGCAGGTGCGTGAGTGTTCCGTGTACTTTTCCATACCACCGTCACGATGTGGGTACAAAGTACAATTGGCGATTTAGACGCGTTTCGCGCCAATAGCGATGTGATTCGGCATTTTATTAATCACATCGAGAGGCAATAAGTCAACGAGATCTACTAGTTGCGTAAAAAAATTGTAAGCGACGTTGTTATCGCGAGAAAAATTAAAATTTCCCTACATTATTCGCATGAAAGTTTACTATTGAACGAGTTTGGCCGAAGAATGTATGGGCAAATATACTTGTGCGACTCCTTTTTTTTCCTGTGCGTTTCTTAAAAAAAAAAAAAAAAAATTAATACGAAAATGAAAAAAAAAAAAAACCGATCGCAGAACAGTCTGGCGACCTATAATCACAGCCGAGAGAAGTCACTCTGCTGTACTGGAAAGTGTCACTTTTTAAATGGAGCCAAATTAAAAAATGAAACAGCCGCGCCGTGCATGATAATCACCATGGTATTAATACAAAAGAGAGAATGAATGTGTTCAACGAAAAGGAAATAATTGAGGGGAAAGAAAAACGCGTACGTACTCTCCACGAACAGGAAACGCGCGCTGGATGCAAGCAAAGAGGGCGAACGAGCCCGGGGGGAGGGAGATCAACGTTGCCGACAGAGGAGTACCGGAGAAGGCCGGAAGTCATTAAAGCTGGAGAAAGAAGAGAAAGGTCACCTTGGCCACAAAGTTGCTCGGTCCGATACCGTTAACAAGAACGCAACCAGGCAGCGCGCAGACACGCCGTATGCAGCGGCAAGAATTTCCATTTTTACCCAACTCCGGGAGTCGCCCTTCGGCTGTGAAACGGAAGTGTAATTCGCTCGCGATCGCGAACGAAAATACAACACAAATTCTGCATTCTGCGGCCACTACTACCACGATGCGCTCGCACGATCTACTACAACTGGAAAGTGAGCGGACTGCATCGATGTCTCTAGATTTCCGCCGGTAGACCAATTAGAGGCAACGCGCGCGCGCAGAACAAAACGCGGCGGAATAGGTTATCATCGACGAGACGATAGTTTTCAAGAAATTCAGTGGCATTTCATACGATGCGCAGGTAGGTAATAATATCTTTGAGCGGGGAAAGCTTTGGAAAACCACTCGAAAGACTTCGGAATTCTCTTTTTACGTTTGCCGGGAAACTTTTAGAAGGCATTTCAGTGGCGACAGAGAGCTCTTAAAAACGCGAACGGCTAATAATACACATGTTGATCGGTTCACGCGCCTGCTGCGTCTTCTAAGACACTACAGAAAAGTAGGTTATCGACAACGCGCCGAGTCGTAAATATATACGTGCAATTAAAAATTACGAACGACGAACAGAAATTATGATGAAATTTCTTCAGTTACTTTTATTTTCAAAAATAAAAACAGTTGTGTCGATATTATCGCAAGACCCCCCCCCCCCCCCCCACGTTGCTTTTTAATAACGCTTGCATTACATTTTTTTCGACATAATTCTGAAAATAACATAAAAATTTAAACTTTGCGTGTAATCGCAATAAAATATCACAAAAGAAACGATAGAAAAAACAAAAAATTCCTCTATATATGTAAGTGAAACTGTTAATGGTAGCACCGGAGGTTTCTCACAATTATCTAATATATCTACGTAGCAACTGATTTAAATTGCAAAATTAAAAATTTCATTTACCGGACGAAATACCAATCACCACAACATATTTATCAAGTAGTTATTAAAAATCTATAATTACTCCGCGAGAATAGGAAGATGTGTATGCCAGGAGACACTCGTTTGACATGTGTGTTTATTTTTCCAAAAAAAGAAAAAAAGGGGGGAAACGCAATGAGATGATACTGTAAATTCTGAGAAATCGTACGGATCCAATTTTCGTTTGGCATGTTTTACGCATTTATTGTAGTTTCTGTATGATGTTTTGCAAGGTCAAGTGCAAATGGCAGCGAGATTTATTCATCCCGGTTACATATTTTTCTAGTATGTTATTTTTTATACTATATTTCCATTATGTTTTTTATACTATATTATGTTTCTTTATAATATATTTCCATTATGTATTATATGCTATATTTCCATTATTTCCGCAACAATTAGATTTGTTAATTTCATCAATACCTCGCATTTTCTCAAAGTTATAAAATCTGTGTAATTTTAAACGCTGAAAGCTCGAAACATTTTAATTTTATTTAAACGCGTAGTAATATTCTAAATTTTAGTCATCTGTGCCTTTATTTCTTCCCATTAAATACGCTACACCTTTTTTTTTAGTCACGCGGCTCGATAACGAGATATTCGTACATAACTAGTGCTCGGAAGAATATTCTTTATGCAATACAAGAATGTATGCGTGCTAGACTACAATCAAAACTGACCGCAAAACTACAAATTGAGCTTCACCAAAAGTGTGTATACATCAGCTTTTTATTGTCACCGCTAATGCCCGTGCAGTAGTTTGACCGTTTTAGTAGCTACTCATTTCGCTGATACATAATATATATATATATATATACACACAACACCACATTATGTATATGTATGTATGAAAACGCTAATAGAAAAAAAGGGTATTAAATAAAATATTAAATTATTCACAACCTTAAGAGCCGTTGAAAATATTCCGTACAATTTCTGCTTTTACACACAATTCAGTGCAGACTGTAATAAAACAAAACGGACGACCTCTAATATCCCGGCAAGAATGACATCAGCAGCTTTTATCGGTGATTGATACCGTTCACACTTTACTTATCTTCTCCGTGTGCTTTCATACATCTATGTGTTAATTTATTTCCGTACAATTCTTGATCACATTAAACTCTGTAATTAATTTGTGTTCAACGTACACCATACTTGTTATCCCGGGGGGGGGGGGGGGGCTATTACGTCGTACGGCGGAAAAAGTAATATTACCACGGAATACTTTTAGCACACGTTAAACACATTTATATAAATTAAAAAGAAGAAAATACATTTCATTTCATTCATCGACGAAGTTAGCAAATGAAAAAATTACAAAAGGCAGTTATTTATCATTTTCAGTCAGCAAAAAACAGTTACGTTAGTTTTTGAACTTATGAACTTAAGATTTCCAACTTATTGAACGTCGTCTCTGTTCACCACGTATAATAATAAATTAACGATTATTATCGAAAAAAAGTTCACAGAACCACAAACTTGACCGTAGCGGTTAAAAATCCCATACGAAATTTACAGAAAAAACAAAAAACGCATACAACTCTGTAACTAAAATTTCACACTATTTAAAAATTCCTAAACAACTCTCCACAATTGAACCGAAAACTGATACAGCGCTCCCTTTCCTTTACTTTATCAGCCTTCTATTTGCGCAATGTTTGTGGAGTATCTAATAAACGTACGCTTTTTTTCCACTCATATCCGTCTGCTGAACAGCGCGATTCGTGTTCTTTTTCTTCTTTATCTGCAGCACACGCAACAATATATTAAAAAATAAAAATAAATAAAAATAAATAAAAATAAATAAAAAAATTATTTTGCAATGCCAACAACAATTTTTCGTACACTGTTGAGAAGTGCAGTATGAAAAAAAGATATTACGAGTAATTAAAGAAATAATTCTAATTGTTTAACATAATATTTAGTGGAGAATATCTTTTAGAAGAACCGTTTTCTTTTCTTTTTTCTTTTCTTTTATGGACCATAAGTAGTCGTTGAATATTATAACGTACATTAATAATACTCGTTACAAATTATTACCTACGCATTTATAGACGACGTAATAATTTATTGTAACTACTTTATTATCGTGTGACGATAAATTAACGTTATTTATATTATACTTTAATAATTCTCTATTTTTATAGTCAGATATAGCTTCGAGTTTCAGAAATTGGCGCGGTAAAAATGAATCAAAACAGTAAAGCTTTTCATTACCAATTTTCACGACGCAGACAAAGGAGGCCAGTAAACTAGACCGATTCATTTCCACAGCGGGCACAGGTAGAAACACATCTTAAATTGAAAATGTATCGTCTCTTTCGATGCTAAATCGAATTCTTAGCGGACGACATTCGCAAATAAGTCTGAACATGCACGATAGTAGGCATGCTCTCATAAGAGAGGATATCGCAAAAATAAAAAACTAATAGACAGTGAAACGGTATCTGGTTTTCGAGTTTTCTTTTCCAACGTAGCGACGCCGGCATTAGTTTACAGGCATGTCTGCGGTTAAAACATGAATGTTTCGTTAAAATTAGATAATTCGAAAAAGACAATTTTATGAAATAGTAATAGAGGACTTTCCGCCGCACTTGCTAAACTACACAAATCAGTCGCTTCGCTCGCTCAGTAGCCTCCGCTCGCTCAATAGCCTCCGCTCCATTGATTATTGTTTAAATAATTCAGGAAACAATAATTTGAATGGTTGTCGTGATTACAGTGTTCGTTTCAAATAGGGGAAAAAAGAAGAAAAAAAACAAACCACGGTGAACGGAAATACATTACAAAAATATACAGTCAGAATTAAGAATTCAACAGCTTATTTAACATCGTAAAAATAAAAATCCAACCAATTGCAATTATTTCTGGCTGTTAAGCAAATCACGGTATTCAAAAATGAAATCGTTCGGCGCAAAATTTCAAAACCGCTTCTGTATAATAGAGAGAGAGAAAGAGAGAGAGACTAGCCAGCGCGACATCAACGATAGTAGAAACTAATCTCGCAGTAAATGATGTTCTGACAACGCGTCAATGCTGTAATCTGATACCTTTTCATTGTAAAATACCTTTTTGCGAGAGCATTACTGCAAATTAACTGAGTGAAATTTTTTTGGGACTGATAAAGATCGCACTGATGGTTCACACTGGCCGGAGTTTCAGCGGTCGACGAGAAATAAATAGCTGATCTTCAACATTTTTTACTTTACTTGATTGTACACATTGTGTGTGTGTGTGGGGGGGGGGGGGGGGGGGGGCTAAAAACTATCAAGTTTGTTCGAAACTGTCATCGTACACGTTTCTAATACGTGCGTATGCGCTATACATTATATTTTATAATGACAGACGTTACACGATTTTACATCTTCAATTTTAACTATGTTTTTCAACGTTTTCGTTTGGCCTAAGTTGTAATTTTTAAGCTGTCGTTCTAATGGACGAAAATTTAAATACCGAACTGGCATGGATGAGGTTGTTCGATTTTACAATAAACGTATATAAAGAGATCGCTCGCGCTCAAAACACGGTTTTACACCGTGAACTCGTTGATTAGGAACGACCGGATTAGCGTCGAGGCGAAAACAATCGATCTAATTAGGAAAGAAAAAGGAAAAACTAATAGAAAAGAAGGGATACATGCACACTAGAAATAAACAAAAAGCGGCGTTCCACAAGAAATGCTCTCCTGAATTGGTGCGAATCATTAAAATTGACTGGATAAACCGCACATTCGATTTCCATACTAATTTTCCTGGAAAATGTGGAACGATTACTCTGAGGCCACTCGGCAACAGACTGATATGCGTTGCAGAGGCTGCAAACTCGATTACACTGACTGTTTTCATTATTCCATTACCGGCATCGTTGCATAAGGCTTTTTTTATCCGCACTTTCCTGGATTATATACGCGCCACTTCGACCGGCGTACATTATTTCCTAGCTTCAGAATGCTCTAATAATCACTATCGCCCACTCACCGGCACAGCCGTAGACAATCGCTTCACAAAATGATTGGAAAAGCACTAGACGATGTTACTCACGTCAAATACTTCACACAAAAGTTGAGTCTCATCTTCATCAGCATTATTGCTGTTATCAATAGTATCGCTACACTATCGTAGAATAATATTGTAATAGTAATGTTAACGACGGCAATAATAAACGCTGGTAATACGCATAATAATATTAAAAAAATAAAAAGAAATTATTATCGTACTATTATTTGTAGTTTGTTGGATTTTATTTATTTATTTTTTTTTTGAATTTTATTTACATATACATTATATATAATATGCACTTGTCAAAAAGAAACAACTGTCGCAAAACAAGCGTGAAAAGTACGTAATTCAGAACTATCCGGTACATACCGCTGGTTATATTTCGGTACTACTATTTTACAATATCATACTTTTAATCTTCCGACTGATTCGTTAGATATATCTCCTCTGGTACATGCTTCGAAGATTAATGCATAGTAATGAGATGATTGATGTTCGTAAATAATTTGAGCGCGCTTAAATTTAAGTTCATCGCCAACTGCAATCAAATTCAGCAGCTTTAGGCGATCAGAAGAGGTCGTGAAAACTCCATTTCGTTGGTAGGAATATCGTTATTACAGACTTTAGTACATCCGAAGGCATCACCCGATTTTTACTCCTTTTTGCGTGAAAATCTAAAACTAGCCTCGTGTTCAAGCTTTTTCCATAAATTCTTCGTGGCTACATAAAATTGCAACTTTACGCCCACCATATACATGTTTCATTGCATCGAACTGAAATCATCGGCCGTACCATATTCTCATCAACAAGTTACATACTTTAGAATTTGATACCGAGAATTTAAAAAAAATTTACTATCGAAACAGATGCTCAGAACGAAAAAATACTCTGCACCAAAGTAAATTTCGGGCGAGAACTCGAATACAATCGCAAAAGATACAAGGAAATCAAAATACGAATCTCTTCTATAGAAAAGGAGTGCATAAAACTATACAGTAAAGAACACACCGCTCACCACGAAACATAACAATTTATTCACCAGCTCTGGTGAACATTCGCCACCGAATCTAACGAAAAGTCGCAAATGCGGACACGCTCAATATATACACACATACATGTGTATATATATATATATATATATATATATATATATTAATGATTACGTCATTCATAGACCGGAGTAAATCACATTTTTTGTCCCATGATTATGTGCCGGTAGCTTTTTGTCAAACGATTATGTCCCATTACTTTTAACTCCAACTTTCGCCTTGAAGCGAATTTCAGAATTATTATTGACTTCCCGTGCGATAAAAACGGAAGAACGCTCTGTTGATAGTTCGCAGGGTCGAGGCGCTCTGTAAAATTCCAATGACTATTGCGTTGGCTTATCAGACAATAAAAACGAAATTTGCAAAGCAATGCAACGTTATTTAATGAATTAGACACGAAAAATGAAGAAATTATTAAACGCCATACGTGTCTCTCCTAATTTGCAGAATGATTATAAAATTTTCGGATTGCATAATGAGAGCCGACTGATCAAACTGAACTGATGAGAATTACGAATTACCGAATTACGGCGAGCGAATAAGCGAACTAGGCGACCTTTAAGGGAACTGCCGAGAAACCGGATCGCAAGTTAACGGGATAAGCCGGAAGTAGGACCGAATTCTGCCAATTTTAAAAAAGCAACCGTTTTCAACAGTTTTCACACTGGCTCAGAGGAGACGGACTGTGGAGCAGTGACAGCAACGGAAAAGGAAAGGAAAAAGCCCGACAAATCCGATAATTAGCGCCACTTCGCTCTGAAGGCTACCACCTATAACACGGCAAATATCCGAATAGCGTCGAGCAATTAAACGTGGACAAAAAAGTAGTAACTAACCGAACATGGCTAACTTCAAAATCAATTATAATTCCCGTAAAACGCGGCCTCCTGTCGCTGGAAATACCGCCGTCGAACATCGCCAATTTTTTTTTAACGATAAACCGAAATTTCAAACAGCTTGAAAAATTCGCTGAAAATAACCGGCAGGGTGCCGTAACTCGTACATTTTCATGTGCTATATTATTTATTATTATTATTATTTACCATTATTATGATTATTTATTATTATTATGATTATGGTCATTATTATTTTGTTCTCAATAATCAAACGTTGCGTACGTTACTCATTTATATGATCACTTACATATAATATAGAACTGCATACTAAAAAGCCTTCATTCTATTCAAGTTTGTATTCTATCCGATTAAAATAAAGAATTTTCTTATTGCTTACAATTTCATTAGTATCTATTAATATTCATAGGCTTTAATTTAATTTTGTATATTTATAAGGAATTAGTGTTATTACAATTAATTGGCACTGGCGTTATAACATTGCTGCTGAAGCACTAGTCGACGAACAATTGAGTTACCTAAAATCTTTTTAATGGTAGTTACTTTTTTAACACCCGGCTGGCTTGTGGAGGTGGGTAATTCGCGCTTTAATTAATAAGTTAGTTTACAGTACAATTATGAATTACAAACTATATAAATCTGTATTTGATATATATATATATATATATATATATATATAATTGTTATCATTTTGTGTAATTTATATTTATTTTTGTAAACAATGGCCAAGCAGGTTGAAGTGATCCTATGTGTAATGAAGATTTTTAGTTATATGTACATGTATATATATATATATATATATATATATATATATATATATATATTTCTGTCCGGAAAAAATGTATGCATATTATCGCTTCATTTCGATGCTTTGGCTATAAGTCCTAAATATCTTACAAAAGTTAAACTTTCGTCGGTGAATATGAAATTCTTTTTTTTTCTCTCTTTCAATTAAACCTTACATTTTCAAGTGCAGCTACGGGGGATTCAAACCAAATCCTTTCTGGTCGAAACTTTTTTATTTTTTTTAGCTCCTTTTCATACCATATCAGTCACGTTACCGTAACATCAATCGATAACATTCGCACTAGATCAGTGAATTTGATCAGTCGGTTGTGTGTTCGTATGTGTATCATATTTTTGTTTTTCGTAATTATGTAGAATATTTTAAAATTATTTATTACTAAACAGTCGAGAAGCCACCGAAATTCATGCAGCCAATGAAAATAACGAGTATTTTCTAAAAGAGGCACTAGCATTACGAAGTGTTACAATTTTTCCGAGAACGAGTAAAGTACAGTTCGAAAACTCGCGTTAAATACAGTTTAACACACGATATAACCACAATGAAAATACACGCCGCCGTATTACTATTAAACAGTATTTACATGGTCGTTGCTTCTACGTTTCGCATTTTGAGAGTCCTCATAATTATTAACTTACATCAAGATAATTGATATGCCTTAAAATTTTAATATAAAACACGAATAAAACCGGAAAAGGTAAAGTGAGAATTCGATCAATTTTATATAAATCTCGTTATCGACTTTCGATTTAACCGACGACAACATCAACGAAGTTCTTTGGTCCGACTGGAGAGCGCGATCGATTCGGTGTGAAGCGAAATTTATGTCAGCGCATACGTTGCAATTTTAATCGACTTAATCGAAAATAATTGTAACATTGAAACGGCGCGACCGATTTCTCTCATAAACTGAAAATGCGAGCCGCGCTTATTTTGAAAATGATAAAAAATGAACACGCAGTAGATGAGATGTTGTTTGAAGAACCTAACAGTAATCGGAAGATCCGAATTAATTTACAGAACGTAATTGTACGCTTTAAATTGTGTGTATCGGGAAAACGTCGGGAACATTCAACACACATTAAACAAATTCCCAAACGCCAATTTCTCAAAGACTAAATGTTAGCCCCGTATTAAAAGAAGCACGCATAAATGACAATCCCCGAAAGGTACTTTACTTAAATAGTGGCAACAAAAAGAGGACAAAAGCATTCATCATTTTTCCTTTTTTAGTTTTTTACATCGCCATAATCCTATAGTAGTATTATGAACATTAAGAAATGATAAGTACGATTCTTAGCTCCCCACTGAAAGATAGAAAATACATTGAAAAACAAATCGTGAAAATTAAACAATACTTATTAATGTAGCACGCGGGGGGGGGGGGGATTTCTGTTCCTCCGTGAACGAGCTTTAAATAAGAAACCGGCTAGAAAAATATAATACGAATAATTTCCAAACTGAAACGCGACAATCGTACGGCTTTAGCAAATATTAGGACCGTCAAGCTTCAAGAAAGACATTGAAGATAAGAATTTTTTCACGACAAAATAAATCAATAAATACGTAATTAAGGAAAAACAAATAAAAATTAACCCACACGTTCCGGGGTCAATAATTATAGTAATCGCGAAATATGGAAACAGGTTATTATTCATTTTGTGAACTATAAAAAACCGTTCCCTTTTACTGTATTTCCGTACAAATCAATGGACTGTTATAATTTATGACTATCGAAACTAACAAAAAACTGTAAAATTGTAGGTGGCTAATATATAAGGATTATTTTCCTATTTTATATACATATAAGTAATATTAACGACATAGACACGGTCTTAATACTTAAGAGAAATGTTGTAATAGTTATAAAACAAATAAAGCAATGTAGAATAAACAAGAAGCACTAATAATCACACGGGGGTTTAAATAGAAATGAAATTTTCTCAAAAACAATGATAGATCATATATGTTCATAATTCCAGAAAAAAAAAAAAAAATACGTTTGAAATAATACGCTATAAACATAAATTATTACAGAGTCGGGGCAATTCTGAAAATTTCATTTTCTTTTATATTAATACTTTCGTAATTTTCCGATTTAGGAGAACTATTGTGATACTCAATTAAACGATGTTATTCCGCTTAAATTAAAATAATCGAGATCAAAAAACTCATTTAGGAGAGACTGTATAAACTGGGGTCGCCGCCGAGCGTTCTAAAGTGAAAACAGCCCTTCGAAGATAATTACCTAAAATGTAGAAGTATATTTTGGAACAAACTAAGAAAAAAAGATATCCAATCTTCGAATAGCTTCATCGGGAAGGTTGCCCCCATCATAAATTAATCGGCAGGTAACGTTACGAGAAAAAAAAAACGAAAAAAAAAAAAAGAAAGAAAGAAAGAAAGAAGAACAGAATTTTCTAAGGCAATAAACCTGCAACAAAATAAACGATCCCTGACCGTGAACGAACAAAAGACGTAAAATAGCAGGATAGCTGGTGCCATAACCCCACACCAGACAACCGGTTTGTTCATCTTTGATTTATAACTGAGGGCGAATCAGTGTCATTACCGTTATAATGAACCCGCTGTCAAATAGAACATGGCATTTCCTCGGATACCAACCCTCTTTCACCGGCGACTCACTCTTGCGACTCATTGTTTAATTCGATGTTTGTGCAAAATGCTTCGGTCCTGTTACTTTTCAAAAGAAAGTTTCAAACCATTTCTATTCCGTTATCTAGGGTCTTTTCTTTTATTTTTGGGTCTCTCCTTCTACCTTTTACCTGTTTTTTTCTCTCCTAAACTCCCCCATCTTCTATTCTAAAGTTACACTTTTCATTTTTTTTTTTTTTTTTTTTTGTCTTTCTCCAAAAGTAATGCTGGCACCGCCTAAATCAGCAGAAACATAAAATACAATCGCTTTGCAACATCCCGGAAACTCACTCAATCAAAACCCCGTTGCAAATACGCGAATTTTTACTTAAATTGCCATTCCACCCTTATTATCGTTTAGTGTTAATTTGATATGCAGAATGTTCTAATGTAGGCGATAAAGTTTGAAATTTTTACGCGGCGTATTCGTAATTTTATTTTATCTGTGCTCATTTGAAACATTAAAACGAAGGCGGCAAAAAAAAAAAAAAAAAAAAAAAAAAATCTCGAGCCTTTCGGCAGAAACACGCTACACACTTCGACGTAACGTTTTTTTTGTTCATTTTACGGGGTTTCATATTCCCGTCATTAGTACCTGAAGTAAAAAGATGCGCCAGAACTGTACTCAAAATTAAGCAAAAAAATTAGAATGAAGATTTAATTTAAAAAATCAGAAGCGGGGAAAATTGAAAGCGAAAAACAAAAAGCGTATTAGAACGGAAGGGTAGGAACTGTGTAAAATATCTAGTTATACCTTCGAAATAACAACTCTATATTATAAACATCATTCATTTGGATCTATTTTAAGTTTTCACTTGCACCAGAATATACAAATGTTTAGAAAAAATGATCGCACTGTAATTTAATGTGCCAAAAATTAATTTTAAATTTACGAAAAAATATTATTTGTCTTAAAAAAAAAAAAGAAAAAAAAAGAAAGTACATTACAAAATTTTAATAAAAATGTAATACACAAAGCACTAAAAAATAAAAAATAATTATTAGATGAAAAAATACATTTCAGTGTGATAAAACACTTAAGGTGACGACATTAATTCTTACACAACATTACTACTTATTAGAGTAGACGCCAAATGAGAAAATTACAATATCTGCGAACAATTTAATGAACACTGAATGCCGTTTTTATTAATTATTATTGTAATATGAATTTAATGCCAACTGCAAAAAGTTAATATTGTATAAGAATCATCACCTTAAATTATATATCACTCTGAAGTATATCATCTTTCTGTCGAATTATTTTTTATTTTTTAGTGCATTTTTATTAAATTTTTATTATAAATTTTGTAATCATTATTAATTTTCCTTTAAAAATAAAACATTTTATTTTATAATTTTTAGCATCAAACTTAAATTTATTCTAGCTAAAAATTAACTTTTTTGTCACACTATTCTCCATTTTTTTTTTTATACAATTAAGAAATCGATTTATTTATTTTAAACCGCACTTCCACGGTAAAAACATCAAAATATGTAATTTCTTTACTTATTCAAAGCTACATTTCCATGGCAATTTAGCAAATTAATAATGTTTTAAGTCAATCGCCTCTGTTGTACTAATAAAAAAAATAAGAAAAAAAAATTATCCAAAGGGAGCACATATTTTCTTAACTTTTTTTGACGAATACTCAGAGTTTACGTTTACCGATTTTCATCAGCACTCACATGATAGCCCACCGCTGGATGGTATATACTTTATAATGGACAACGAACCAGTAAAATCGGTCCACATGAATGTTCACAGCGACACTGGACATTTGAAAAAATTGACGGTTTGGTAAACACATCAGTGGCACTAGGTGCAGCGCGGAAACGACAGAATTTCGTTAAAAAATCGCAATTTATCATCGAAATAGTTGTGGCATTTTACACAGAACTACATAAGGAATTTAATGTGAGTCCTAGATATAATAATAATATTTCGAAAATGATCATCAGGCGAAATAATAGTTGAAGACCAGATGAAAAATGGAACTAGTCATCACAGTGTGCGATGGTGATCGCAGAGTGTTCAGAGAAAGGCGAAGATGAAACAGACTAAATAGTTACGTCATTGAGACTGAAGGCACCGGAGAAAGTACTAAAGACGGCTAGTATGATAACGGTACCAGCAGCAGGAGTCGCTGAATCCAACATCTCCGGTGTGCAGAAACCACTTTGGATCGCAGAAACACGAGATGCCGTAACGGAACGATCGAATCGCGCGTGCGCCATTAGCCAACCGTGTTTCTGCTTGTTTGGACTTTACGTGTTCAAGATCAAGACGAAGTTTTACCACACATCGGCGGGGGGGGGGGGGGGCAGACCAAAGACCAAGGTCACGTCGTGCTACACCGCCGCCGTCCGTCGAACGTTAACAACGGGAGTTGTTCCTGTTCGGTCGCGTACGACTCGGCAACCGGACCAACGCAGTAGTCGTCGCACACTACGATACCGGCAGGCTGTTCAGTTGTAATCTCGCATAATGCGGATATCAAAACACAATGAGAGCGCTGCCGACCAGATGAGATTATCGGCATCCGGGAGAGGAGAGTGATAATTATGCGGGTCACATTAACCAATTGAAACGACGCAGGAAGGCGGGAATTAGCAAGAGGTTTCGCAACGCGGATAGAAATTCGGCTCTTTTTAGGTCACACATGAAGTTCTTCTAGAGACAACTAGGCCAAAGCGGCTTGCGGTAAATCTGAAATTCGATAAATCACCCGAAAATCGTCCATTTGATGACCGTTCCGCTTCGTGCCGTTGAGTATGCCCCGTAAGACATGCGCGAGCGTAGTCAAAAGACATCGGGGCGAGCGGAGCAGCATCATCACGTTAAATTCGTAGACTTCACGCACTGAAGTGCGATTAAAAGCCGTTAAATATTTTCCAAAGTAAAATACTAATAAATCGGAACTGGCTCAGCAGCAGTCCCTGCAAAGATCACAAACTAGATTCTCGATAAGGATATCTCTTTTTGCAGTTGGTGTTTTCTCAGGTTCACCATTTTGTTTAATCTGATTGTAATTTAATTTCTAAAACTTCGTAATAAAAGCATTGCCCTGTTGCACAAAAAAAAAATTTTAAAAGTTAAAATGCATCATTATTACGGTTTTCTTGTCCTTTTCTTTCGACATTCTATTATTTCTCTTTTACCTTGAAAAGTCGGTTGTCTAAAAAAATATTCTCATATTGTATAAGCTTACACAAGCAAGCAGCTTAACCCCGAGGCAGTGCGATATATATTCGGATTAAAGCTAGTAAAACCTTAAAAGTGATCAGATATTATTATATATTTCATCATTCTGTTTTAAAACACCACGTGTGAACGGTGAAAGTTGTGTTTATCGTAAGAATTATTGATTAGTTTTGTCATAGACTTTACAGTGTTTGATTTGAGCAAACTCTGTGCTGTCTTACTGCTGAAAGTATAGAAAAATTATCATTGAGCGCTAATGTCTACTGTTGGCGAGCCTAAACAATCGAAAAATAAAATGAATGAATAAAGGACAAACGTTGTTGCACGTGAATTCTACTTAATTATTACTATTTAAAACGTGAAAAAAAAAAAAGGAATTTCACATATTAATATCGTTGAAAATATTTACGGCGCGATTTTTTACACAACTTCGCCCACTTTTTAAAAAGGATTTTCTTTTCTTCTTCGCAAAAATAAGAATCTTTAAAATTAAGAGATTCGACGCATCGCAGAATTACAAAAATAACATTGATATACAGATACGATATGACTGCAGTTCTATTTCTAGGCAGGATCTTTTAAAATATTTAGGAATTTTACAAAAATTAAAGTTACTGGGAACTTTAAATGAAAAAAAAAAAAAAAAACCCAAAATTCAAAGTACATTTTCTGCTCATCGAGTAAATGTTCAGGCGCGTGCTTGTAGAAGCTAAATTTTCCTTCGGTTTAATGCAGTTCTCAGCCGACTGAAACTTATCTGATAACTTTTATACATATATTAGTAGATCGCGCAGAAATTATAAACGGTTTGCAAACAATCGATTCCGAAATATTTAAAATTTTTTTTTTATGATATATATCTACTAATGCGTCAATTCTTGCGAGATCGAAAGTAACAAGTTTCTCATTAAACGTCATGTTTATCATTTTTCTATAATTTAGAACGACCGACACCGTAAATAATATTAAATCTATCCTGTGTTCTTACTGCTGTTTTTTTTTTCTTTCTTTTTTTAAATTCCGTTCATCGTAAAAAAACACCTCACATTTACAGAACATTATATTCTTTTTTTTTTTTTTTTTTTTTATTTAAACAAAAAAAGCTGGTAATCGGGAAACCGAATAATGCTATTCCTACTTTTAATATGTATAATGGTTGACGATGGAAGGTGTAATGCGTTTTAAGTCACATTATAGAGTGCAAATTTAGACACCATTTCCTATTTAAAGAAAGTCCAAACTATACCAAGTCGACATGCGCGCTCTAAACAATCGAACATACAAAAAAAATCTAAAGCCGGCAAGGATTGAACGCGTCACAGTAATTCAAAAAGAGCCCTGGTTTCAATATGACGCGACCAACGATAAATGATACTGCACGTCTACCGAAAAATATGAGAAGGGGAAAGAAACAACCTTCCCTTAAACGTGTGATTCAGTATGCGGAACGGAATTCATCTGAAAAATCAGGTACATCATACGTACGTCAGGTGAATTGCAACAGTGTAACTAATAATATGTGACAGGCTGGAGACAAGGTGGTGGTTACATAAATACAGCACCGCCGTTCGCCACGAATCAGCGTCGATTACTACACGTTCAAACAATGTATGCGATATCAAGGCGCGAAGGGAAAAGTTTGCCAGATGAAATGGATGTCGAACTACAAGAGGCGTGAGGTAAAATAAAAAATCACCGCAAAAGTGTATGGGAAACGAGCGAGACGATTGGTCGACGAGAGGAGGGCGAATGTGGCAATTGGCCAATCGCGCAGCGCGTACAATCGCATTTCAAGGTCCTACTAACGGAGTTGACTTCCGCGTAACACCGATAATAACGAGAAAACAATAACAGAAATAGCAATAATAATAATAATAATAATAATAATAATAATAATAATAATAATAATAATAATAATAATACTAATAATAATAATAATAGTAATAATAATATTCATAGTAATAGTAATAGTAATAATAATAACCAAGAGATCATGCAGCAGAAATGGTAGAAGTAAGAAATGCACACGGGAACTGCGATATTTATTTAAGTAGCTCCGATTTTGCAACAGTGTAGCGGCCGGCAGATGAAGCCGTCACAAAGAATGCTGTTCTTCCATTGGCCGCTCGTTTATTGCACCGCACTCTGCCGTCTTCGCGTGGATTTAATGCGTACACAATTGGAAATTAAAAAAGCGAGCTACAAAGCCATTAGCCGACCCTACTGGATTTACTAGCGATAAAAATTTAGAAAACGCACTAAAAATTAAAACGTCGCGATAATTCGAGAGTTTAAGTTTTATTTCAAAAAACATGTTGACGGTTTAGTGATCCATGTGACATTTAATAAACCGTCAATGAGTGTTACCTTTCAATGGACGATATATAATATACACCATTACACGCACGCGATGGGAAAGAAGCTACAGCAAACGCAAACGATTTCAGGATCAAAATAAAGACTTCCGAAAATTACTAAGCGATTTATATGGACCGCTTTCTAATTTGACCTAAATTTCGATTGTGTTACTGGAATTGATAGTAAGTAACAAAGACATATCTCTAAAGACGAGACCACAACCCCTTTATATGTATATATGTATATAGATAAATATATGTATATATGTACATATATATATATATATATATATATATATAAAATATATGAATAAACGATCCATAAGAGTTTTAGAAAAAATCGTTTTCAATTGACTACGTTATTCTTACCCATAATTTATTTTTTTTTAAATCTTAAAAATTTTACAACACAATATATAATCTTTGTTGCCTTATGTAAATTAACTGAAGATAATCCTGGGACAAAAAAATGTAGTGTACCTCGGTGGCTAAGAACGACATAGGGTCATTAATGTTAAAATTCACCAAAAATATTTTTTTTTGGAAGTTCCCTCACTGCTCAACTTATGAATAGAAATAAAATTTAATTTGCAACTGATCTCTTAAACTTTTTTAAATTCTATATACGATTCTAGTTGCTTCCTTTAGAAATCGCGGGGATTTTCTTTCTTTTTAAAACTTTGTGTTGCTTAATCAAACGTTCTACGTTAAATATTCAACTACTGATGGCCGAATAATGGCTCTATTCTAACATCACTTCTTCAAAATATCGCGTGATCGTATTTTTTTAATTTTATTCTTCCACGCGAATTTCCAAGGATCCCTCTCTGTGTGCACGTTATTAGCTGAGCAGCCTCGACTTACTGGCAATTTCAAAATTGATTAAACACTTACACATCGCAAGCAAATACGGCATTTTTTTCTATCCAAACAATGATTAATACATTTAAAAAACAAAACAAAAAAAAAAAAAAAAAAAAAAACAAAAACGGGGATAGTATTGCAGATAAAAAAAACAACTAAACTGTATTACACTCGGATGATATTAAGCAACAATATATCCTTCTTTTACAGAAGTAATTGTGACGATTTCGAGAGAAATCCGCACGAAGAAACTGGCAAATTTAATTTTTTCAAAAGAGAAAATACGATATTATATCCTTTTTAGTTCAATTAATCCTACGATTAAAACGATCTTAAGCATATATTCAAGTAGATGTAAATTAAAATCTTGCAGTAATTGCGCTAGCTATTTCGTTCGGAAGCTTTCCGCGTAGTAACCAATTACGGTCATGCGGAAAGGACGTTGTCATTACGGAATTTTCGGTTGAAATAAATGTTCTATCGATAAAGGAGGTTCTGCCGCATGGGTCAAGAAAACTTCCGGGCGTAAGTAAGCGCCCTACACTATACTATCGTGACGGCGTCAGTATGTGTAGAGCGCGCTGTTCCCGAACGTTTACAAAAATAAACACAGTGTCGGAAAAGAAATAGTCGGTAAACACGAGCAGGTAAATAGGAAGTGAAACGGAGTTTTGTCCTCATTGTTCTGGCGACTAACAAAGTTTATTTAAAATATCTGCTAGAGAGCAAGCGCAGCCGCTATCAGTTTATCTACAATATACACATACATAGGAAAAGAGAGTAAATACGATGCTGTTTTCGAAATTGCTTGGTAGTTTTATCGCGAGCAAACAACAAACCGATAGGAGAAAAGGGAGAAAAAAATGCAAGTATTTTCTCCAAAACGTCGCTCGGCCCGGTATGGAGAATGACAAATGCAAAGCATAAATAGATTTCGAAGGGTGTTCCGGAGAATAACGTTCATTTCCGAATGAAATTGTAACGGCCGTACTACAATAGAACGGATCCGAGGATGAGATAAGACACAGAATTTTACGCAGGTATACAAAAAGTCAAAAGTCAAAAGACAACAACGTATATACATACACGTTGCTGTGTAGAACAATTTGAATACATCTAAACCGGGCAAACTTATAGGGCATGGAAAAAAGAGTCCCACGTTGCATCGAAAATTCCTTTCTTAATTGGGTCAGTAATTTAATTAATGCCGGACCGATTCCGCCAAACTTCGAATAAATCGAGGTATAATAAATTAATCCCGAAATTATACAAGATGGAAATTTTTCAGCGAGCACGAGTCTGCGATGATTTCTCAGCAGTAATTCCCGAGACCGTCGGCAGCAGATAACAATTATCATAACTGGGAACGAACATAATAATTATCGGACACTGAATTCGAACAACTTAATTAAATATAGTCTATACAAAAAATTAACTATTAAACATGAAAAATTATCAAACATCTTAAGAATGAATATTGGAAACGTTTTGTCGGGAATTTAGTACAAGAGTAGAAAAAAAAAAAAAAAAAAAAAAAAATGTATTTAAAATAAATACGTAATATTCATTTTGTCTGAATATTTCTGATGGAGGCTTGAATTACCATCGTCTATCTTTAATTACGAAAGGCAAACAAAGATTCGTGTACACAAATGAATATGCGGTAATCTACTCTTAAATATCTGCTGAAATTCAGTCTTCTTCGAATATATACATAGTTTCCAATAATATGTACAGTACGTTTTTCCTCTATTCTAGCGCGCTGATCTTCCCGAAATTATATTTCATTTAATATTCAGTCTTAAGGTGTTTAATTCTTTTTAATAATTTTTCGCCGTTTTTATTAGTAATATCGATTTACGATATTACGCATAAACCCTATTAGAACTAAACTCAGTTTATGATATTAAAAAAAAAAACAAACAAAAAAAAAACAAAACAAATTAAAACGAAAAATAGTCCGGCTTTATTTAATGACTAGTTCTTCGGTAAAAAAAAAAAAAAAAAAGGAAACTTAAATATAGACCTTATGCGCACTTAACCTTTGGGTTTCAATAGTTACAGACCGTGCCCGGACTCGTGTAAAAACTTTTACGGGTTATTTATCTAGGTATTTCGAAACCTATGCTGCTCAGCGGGGCAGCGTTAAGCGAAAAATCCAACTAGAAAATAATTCGAGTGCGTACCTATTCGGAAATAGAAAAAAAAAAGGAAAGAATTTACACGTTTTATTTACATTTAAACCGGTTGCTCGCCCAGAGAAAAATAGACATTGATCTGCACGGACAAAGCACTAGAGTAGCAAGTTGCGTATCATCACAGTGTAAACACAACAATTGCTTATCACCGTATGCAGAATTATTCATCATTACAAAAATATAATGATCGGAGGACAAGTGACGCGATTTCGATTCCGAGCGCGTAGCCGATAAACAGCTCGTAATCAACAGCGGCCGCTATCGTCGGCGAAGATTTATCAACAGCGTGGAAGAAAAGTTCTCGGTATAAACAAAATATACCATATTCTAAATATGAGATGATAAAGCCTTGCCCCGTCCGGAGATTTGTTCACCTTGCAGAAGTCTTCTTCGGAAAGAGACTCGGAAAAAGGGTATTCTTTTTAAAAAAAAAAATTTAAAAAGAAATAAAATAGCCCGTTTTGAACGTCAACGTGAAGCAGTGTTACCGAATAAAAAGGTCCCCTATTTGCATACATATCGAGACGACACACATTTATCAAAATTTCAACTGACCCTCCTTTATTTATTTATTTCTCGTTTTTCGGATTATACATTATTTATCGGACGTTTCAGCGGAACAGATACGAAATCGCTCAACAATAAATAACCACCGATCTAAAATAAACCGGACGAACAACGTATTTTTCTCTAATTGCGGACGATATTTGAAAGTTCCGATAAGAAACTTTATTATCAATTGCAACGTAAACAAACGGACCAAGTTTTTAACTGTCGATTATATATTCAAATCCGAATGTTAAAAATACCTATACGAAACGAGCAAAAACCCGGAATACGGAAGAAATAAAGGAGAGCTGACCGTGTACAAATTTAATAAAGAACGTAATAATTGCATAGATCGATTTTTAAAAGTCAACTTCCATTAATATTTGTAGTTCGAAAATATATGTATTTCAAATTCTAAATTCAAACACGGTCGACTCGATTTATACATCCTTTACAGTATAAACGTGACGGCGCTCACAATTATTATACCACCAGCGCACACGTACACAAATTACAACGTAACTCTTAGGCTACCCACCATTAAAAGAAATGTCCCAATTTTATGTAACGTTTGTTATACTTTATAGAATTTTTGTAATTATGTTATTATATTCATACGGACTGATTTAGAATTACGTTGTAAATTTTGATCATTTTATACTAATTATAGAAGAAAGACAGAAATGTAAGCAAGAAGGATCAAGAGGAGCACAACCCCTTGCGAGGCCAAAATGGTCGAGTTATATATATATATATATATATATATATATATATATATATATGTAATATTTGCTGCGTTAAAATTGGGTTGAATGAAACAATATGTTTCTCTCAAAAATTTAAGAAATATACAACACGTATAATTACAGTGAATCTGACACATTTTCCGTTTCTCTGCAATGTTAGGCAAAGCTAGGCCAAGCAATGAGCGACAGAGGAGGCTTTTAAATATCGTACAAAAAGTAATGTCAACTATCGTTATTAACGGCGTACACCGACGAAATATAGCGCCGGCCTTTTAAAAAAAAGGGCTGATTTATTTTACGAGCATTTGTAACATTCATGACGTCATAATATTCGAGTTTTGTTTTAAAATCCGGGGAACGCACCAATACATAAGAAACACCGTGAGATGATATATATTTGCATTTTTGAAAATTATCGTTACCAATTAATATTCAAAAAGAGAAACTTGTAAACGTATTACAAAAAGCCGTGTAAAAACGATGAATTTAATCAAGTAGATTGTTTAGGAGAGTTATTTAAATTTTGTGGGGAAAGTGGACGTTTTTCTCCATTTCTCAAGCGTCACTTTGTTTTTTCGCATAAAATCCAACGAAACGTTTCGCGTAAATTTCATTTTCGGACCTGCTTTCAGCGCCGTTCGTTTAATGTGTTGTTCATTTTTATCTCTGTCTTCCGCCTTTTTCGTGAAAATCAACTGAATAGATTTTGGAGCAGGTAGTCCTTTGAAAGAGCGAATGCCATTTCGCCGGTACAGCAGATTTGCAAAAATACTCTCGGCGAAGGATAATATCAACACAGAAAGCAAACAAAAAACAACAAAAACTCGGGCAAAATCACCAAAAAATAGATATATCTTCGCATTTCCATCAATTTAGATAGCGAACGGAGGAACAATAACATTGTAAAAAAAGGAAAAAGTAAAAGAAAAATAGCGCGGAACGACTGAACCAGAACGTATAAATAAAAAAAATAAAAAAAATAAAAAAAATAAAAAAAATAAAAAAAAATAAAAAAAAATAAAAAAAACTGGTTTCGATTAAACTACGCAATAAGAAGAAACACACGCCGGCGGTTGTATTTCTCAGCATCGAAATTATAGTTCAGGCGAGAAGGCTTCATCGCGAAAAGTTCCCAAGGGCGATAGCCGGGGGGACCAGATGAATTTTTGGCTTGAAAACTTGAATGAAATTTCAATTTGGCAACAACAGCAGCAGCAATAGGGAAGCAGCATGAACGACACAGCGACAGCAGAAACGGCATGATAGGCCGTCCCCGCTGAAGGGTTGTTTACCGAGAGGTAGGTAGCAGCAGCTAAAATGGGAATAATCCGGATGACCTTCAGGGGTGACGCAACATTCACCTTCCCGCTCGAGCCTTCAAAGGCCTACCGCAAAAACGTAAGCTTGACCTCGATAACGTTCTGGTGAAGGCCTTTGCGCGACCATGCCCTCGCTGCACCGGGGATCGGCGTGCGTTCGCGTCTAACACTTTCAAGATTAATGAAACGGAGCGCGTTATTTTCGTTGGAAAACTCCGAGTGGGTGCGCAAGACCTTCGCTCGGTGAATCAACCCTACGGTAGAAGCAAAGTCCCGGCTACAAATAGACCAGCGGCACCGCGGGCCGCTACATTCTCATTCGGTCGGCCGATGATGAGTTTTTGTAACTTTTGTATAACGAAATCCCGCTCAGAGCCACGGCGCGGTCGTTTTCGGCAGCCGTTCGTCCGATAGTTCAAGGCCAGTATAACGCAATCTGTTTTTCGACTCGTGCAGAACACCGCATAAACTACGGTAAAATAAGGCTCGGCGCCCGTACAAATATCCGCCGCCACTCTAATGTACAACGACGCAAAGGACAACAATAATAGCGGATAATTTATTCGACTGTGCGGCACGGGGGGTCGCACAGATTCACATTAGGCTTCTCGTCTTCTAATGTCCTATTAACGGTTTCCGATAATCAGAGCTGATCGCGAGCATCTTCGCCTAACGAAATTATTGCGAGTTAGTTTAACCCCGGCAAGTTCAACCCTCGAAGAACGCAGAATTTGTTTATTAAACGGAATAATCCGACATACATTCGGTACGATTCGAATGATTATTTATAATTCCTCTGAAGCGAGGAAAATTACAACGCGTTTCAACGTTTCAAAGTGCAATAACACAGTTTGTCGAGGCATATTATATGTAAGTTATTTGCGTGTAACGTTACTCTTCCCCCATGTTCGACTGACCTGGTTCGATTTGAGGCGCGATTGAGTAAATTATTACAAAAACATCCGACAACTTTTAAACTCTATAATGTTAAACTGAAATTTCGACTAGATATCGAAATATATTTCGAATTCGCAAATTATTTATTTATTTATTTATTTATTTTTCTTTTTCTTTTTCATTTTCATTTTCATTTTTTTTATATAAGCCTTCAATACATTTAAAAATTGATCGCACATGTATTACGTAGAACGTCTTCGTTTATAAAATAAACTGTTGCCTTTCGCCCTACCTGTATTATTGATAACGTCATTTTTGTAGCCGTGAAAAAAAAACGATACAAAATGGGTAACTAAAGTTATAGTAGAAACTGTTACGCAAATATTAATTCTGCTCACTGCTCTCTGTCGCTACTTTTTTTTTTTAAACAACGACATATATTCGATTATTATTGTTTTTTTGCTTTTAATTAAATTTTTGTATGCAAAAAACAAAATACATGCATCATTCCGATCTACCTCTTTTACATAATGAGGAATACCATTAATACATATTAATTCTAAATTCATAATTTTTAAGTAAATATATATGTGTATATATATATATATATATATATATATATATATATATATATATATATATACATCGAAAACAAAAATAAAATTAAATACGCAAAAGCGAATAAAATTTACTCAAAAGTATTACAGAAAAAATCCGTAACCGGAAGGGTAAAGGTTGATTCACACACATTCGTGACGTATCAGTAACGTACACGGGACGTGACCGGGGGGACGTACGTCGGCCAACGTGAACCACAAGTGATTTGAATTCACACCGGAACGTGTTCTATTCGTGCAGTGATCGTGTTACATAGAATGGCAAATTTTTCAGATGACGAACTTATTATGATTGCTTTAATTTTGGATGAAGAAGAAGAGCAAGTTAAACGTAAAAGAAGAAAATGCGTTCATGAAGTATGGAAAAAGAGGGGGGGTTGAAGGGGAATTCGTAACTCTGTATAAAGAGTTGGCAGAAGATGGATCAAAATTTCACAAATATTTTCGAATGACGGAAAATTCATTCAATTTATTGTTGAGTAAATTAGCAAGATTACTTTAAAAAAGAAGATACACACTGGAGAAGAGCTATCCCTCCTAGAGAAAGACTTCTTGCGGTAAGAGTTCTCAATAATTGTGATGTAGATACTCAACATAAGTTAATTAGATCCCCTCAAGTTTTGAACCTATTTTTACTAGATTTTATAATTCTATATTTTTTTAAAAAATCTGCTGATAATGTAAGAGACACAATTATTCCGCTGCTTTTCCGTTGAATATTGTATTTACCGAAAATTTTTATTCAATATAACGGGCGCCAATGGCACATCGACCGGAATAACTCTACCGTGCAGAGCAATTAGGCTTTTTAGAATTACAAAAAAATATATATAAGAAAATTCGCGCAAAGAGTTTAAACCAAAAAAAAAAAAAAAATATGAAAATATGAAAATTAATTTCATATCATTTGAACAATCTTCTCATACATTCTCACATTTATACGACCGAATTTTTTAGAAAATTCTAAACTATTTAGGGCGGTGTTTGTCCTGCCTATCCGTTATGCCAGCCACGATAGGGTCGACGAGAAAATAAAATTTATTTAAATAATAAATGATGAAATATACAGGCGAGAGAATTATGTTGAAAATATATACATATATATAGATTTATATTTGTTTTTTTGTAATAATTTGTGAGTATAGTAGTGTAAATGATTGAAAAACCCGAAACTGGCCAAATGAACTGTATTTGTTCAGGCCAATAAAAAAACAAAAAAAACCGAATTTAGATGTGTATGTATAATCATGTTTTGTTAATCAGTGTACGTTTTTTTATGCAGCTACTTCATTTTAAATCGTTGTCGTGTATAATTCAGAGATATAGATATATAAAAAAGTTTTGTTCAACAGATATTTTTTTGTGAGTGAGTAAAAATAATTTCCGGAAGACCGAGGGATTCTCGACAAGAATAGAAATAAAAAAAAAAAGTAAATTATTTTATAACACAACCGACTCTCTCTCCGCGAACTGATAACGTTATACCATTTTTCCGTTTTTTTTTACAATTTCTCACGCCTCGACATAGCTTGCCTGCACCACCCGCGCACACAACACCAAATCGGCATATTTTCACACATCATTCAACACACTACGAACCCGATCGCCACCTTGACGCCGAACAAATTTTTATACTCTGTGTCCATATACCGTCCATCAGCAGATTGATCATAAAGCACAGTGTATAATTACGATAAATTTTTCGTCATTCATCATTAAGAACCAACTCGTTCCGCAATAGAAAACACAAGAAATGTCGTCGTCATCACGTCGTGAAAACACAAGAAATATCGTCGTGAATCACAGTGAGATCACGTCACGTTTCACGACGAGAGTACTTGTCGGCGCCGTCCCGGTCTCGCACCGAACGTGTGTCAATAGCGCTATCTAAAACACGAAACACAGGAGTCTTTACTTAAATTCAAAAAATATCCTAACATGTTTCGAAGAGAAACAACACTCCACATTCAAGGTAACATTATCATATGTAATATAAAGTTAAAAGTTTATAAACAATGGAAACAAAGAAATTATCGAATTACAGGTTACGATTAACATAATTGAAATCGATTACAAAACTGCCGAGACTTATTGATAAATATTACAGAAATAAAATTAAAATAAACGATTTTAAAAATTATATATTAATAATACTACACGTAGTAATGAATTAATTTTCGTGTTTATTGTGCATCAGAAAAATTTGACAAATTATGATTTTTAATTATTTTTAAGATTTTTAGAGAAACTCGTTTCTATTTGTAATGTAATTCTATGTTTATTCTTTATTAAGTCATTTGCTAGTGCCGATTTTTCAATATGCCCTTCGCTAGATGCAAACATGCTCCCTATATCGGACATCGAAATTATAACCTGTAATATTTGATAATTTGTTTGTTTTCGTTGTTTACATTTTTATTAACAACTTTATACTAAATAATATTTCCCATGAGCATGGAGCGTTGTTTCTGCGAAAAATGTCGGCGGATATTTTCTGAATTTTTGATTTTTAAAATGAAAGAGTTAAGTATGTAGTTAATAATATTTAAAATATTATTTAAAGATGTAAATGCAGTATGTCAGTTCTGAAATATATAGGTGACGTCCGTGTAAGCAATAATAATATTTCTGACCGACCTATGGATTTTGAATTTGTTCTTATTTTTTATATCACGAGAATATTTCAAGCTAAATAATGTCGTGTGTATAGAGTTTATTTACGATTTACACGGCGACATCAAATATTACGTAAACTAAAATACACCTTCGAAATCGAGAAATAGAGCAATGATAACTTTATGCAATTGTAAGTTATTCACATGCGTATTTTTTTTTGATATGTTTTTAAATGTTTACGAAACCAATAAAAATCTTTTAACTGATCTGCAATTTCGGAATAAATCTGAGCGAGCCCCCGGTCGCCAGGCAGGGCCGTGTCCAGAATTGAAAAGGCCATTTTTGGAAAATTTTCTTCGCATATTTATTTTATAAATAACATTACATTTTTCACTAATATTTATACTATTAATAATTTCTATCATTTTGATTTATATATTAATAATTTACGCCAATATATTACCGTATAAACGTTAACAAAAATTACATATGTTATTAATTAAGTACTTAAAAATATGCAGCATATTTTTTCTTTTTTTTTTTAATGTAAGAATATACTAAAAAATCATCAATGTTTATTTTAAATTTTTGATTATTTTCAGATTTTTGTACATTTATAATAACTATTTCAGTTCCAATCACTGGTCACGGCCTCGTCGCCAAGTACACTGATCGTAGTTTTGTAATTCCGTTTATTGACGCTTTACATAACGGATTCAAAAAGTATTATGTCAATTCCCAAATATAGAGAGGGCGTCATTGTGACAAATGATAATTTATAATCATTCTCGTTCAGCACTTTTTTTTAAAAAGACGAGGAGAATACTTGAAAACGGATTAGCAGATTCTTTTCATTCGGAAATCTGAAAATCTAACAAATCTACCTTTAATCAAAACACCAGCGTTCTACATAGAGTATCATGTTTATTTCTGTTCTGGTTCCTATGCACTACGTAAAAAATAAAAAACACGTACAATCTTACAAAAGAACTGTGCTAACTAGTTCAGGTTGAACTTTAAGATTTTTTTCGGTTGACCCGGGGTCAATTTTATAAAAAAAAAAAAAGTCTAAATCAGAAGCTAAATTATCATAGTTCAGCTAAACGGTGACTGGATCATTTTCTAAAAAAATTTAACCGTCAACAGAATAGCGCATTCAATTCATTTCGGGTTAATTTAATATTTCTCGACAATTTCTCGATATTCAATGCTCTTCTTTTTATGGGCGAGATTTTTAAGTTTTCGCGAAACTTTCGATATAATCGCCGGAAGTCGCGGGATCAAAATTTGAGTTTTTTGCAGGCCAAAGGAGTAAAAGTTTTCAACTATGCGCGAAAAACGTCCAGTGGTCTGCGATACTGAGACTTTTACAGCGCACAGCCAGCCCTTGTACTCCTAACGAACCGCCGGCAAAGCGTGAATGTCCCGTAAAGAAAATCAGTGAGGACGCAATATTGGTCGGCGAGTCAAATTTGTCTTTGCGTACTGACCGAATTTGCAAATTCCGCAGAGTCCACATTTATTCAATACGGAAGAAACACGACATATTTTGGTTATCCAAAAAATAAGCGTACACACAAAGAAATATATATATATATATATATATATAAAAAAAAAAAAAAATACGTCACGGAAAAACCTGTATAGTAAGAGAAAAATGCAATCATTAACACAGCATCTTCGCGAGGTAGATGTAAAAATAACTAAACAACAAAAATACAATTATTGTTGATAGACGATGACCTTGAATGGATACCGACAGACCGTGCAAGGACTTGTTTGGCCATCTTCTATCCGCTAACAGTGGAAGGCGTGCATGACCGACAAGCCACCGCCAGACAACGCAAATGATCTACTCACACAAGTGAAAAAAAAAACACATCGCACTACCACTATACGGGCCGGCAAATAGCCGTTTCCATACTCACCGACATACATCCAACACACCGAAACGGTCAGAGCAGCTATTGCATTACCACATCGACACGCCGAACAGCACACGATTGACCGCAAATTCTTTCTGCTGCTTCAATGTGCTCCTCGCCGTCTCTAGCGTAAAAAGTTAATGGACAGATTTCGTTACTTCCTTGTTCACGGGCCACTCGACATACTGCTAATTACAGCGGTCGCTCCTTTCCGTCATTCGACGAAAAAGTTAGACATCTCGCTGTTCTCCCTGTCGCCCGCGATTATTCTACCGCCTAATAGATTGCCGGTCGCGACTAAAACGGACAGCGCACTCGCCAACAGCAGGGCAGTGTAACGATCGGACACAGAACCGCTCACCCAGTGATTATGAATGCACGCCATACAGGACGTACCGCTGTGTCAATAAGAACCCCGATGATATTCCGAACCTTCACTAATCACTACGGTTTGTGCCGAGTCCATCAGCGACTTCATATAAAAGAAAACAATCTAGTAATGATTAGATTCCTTAAACCGAGAATGCATAACACACACGCACACTAGGTCACCCGTGCAAGTAAACCAATGATATTAAATGTAAAACGCAACCCGTTCTATCCGGTTTGTAACCGGCAAACCTTTTTCGCCTGTCTAATATTTTTTTTTTGTTTCGATTAAAAACTATCCAAAATAAATGGACGATTATCCCCGATTTACAGACACGCAACACTGCCGAACTGACGCCGTGCATGAAATCAAGTTCGTTTCGTACTAAAGAAAGTTCCCCAACCAAAATGAAATGGAAAAAAAGGCGTTAACACTAAAAGAGAAAAATTAAAAACAAACACTAAATTAAAAAAATAAATAAATAAAAAACGTAGGCGGATCGCGCAAAATATTTCTAATAACTGCCCCCCCCTTTCTCGGCTATGTACTGCCCCAGCAAGCTGTGTTATTTAATTGTGATAAAAACAGTACAATTACGATTCGATGCGGTTTTGTAATTGAAGTCCTTTTTCAAAGAAAAAGTACAGATGAACTAAAGTTGCTTTCTACCGCTGACAGTTGTAACACCGAAGATCATGGTGCGAAAACCAAGTGCTGAATTTGAATATTCCCCCACCAGCACCAGCCACGGTTTAATTAAATCCGACCTATCGAAGAAATGAAAAAAAGTACACCTCGTCTGTCGGACTGGTGTTAAATGGCGCACTTGAAAGACTACAAAATCCAAATCGGAAATGTGTGCCTTCGTAAAAGTGACAGCACGCGACCGATTAAATTAAGACGATTAAAGAGAAATCGCGGACACTAATCGGGATGATAGTCGTTAAATCATATACGGGCGCGCATCAGGGACGCCGTCAGTTGTTTCGCCATTAATACGGGCGGCGCAGTGCTGCTTGTAAAATGTCAACCGGTCGTCTTCCGTTCTGGACAATTCAGCGCTGCCGGCAGCCGTGTTTAAGAAAGACGGGTGTCACATCATCATCGCTGCCGGCAGCAATGCTCACAGGGCAGAGGTTAACAATGTATGAAAATTCTCGCGTAAACATTATTAACGGCTAGCACGTCCGGAGGAAAGCATTTAAATAACATCGGGACTGCTGCGAAACGGGGAATTATGTAAATCGTAACGCAGAACTAGAACGGCGGATGATATCGGCAAAAACTGCGCAGGTAATTCGAAGTTGAAGCCAATTTACTTGCAGGTGCGCGCCTTTACGGTGCAGGCGGTGTGTACGTGTGTATACAATGTGGCAGATCGGCCAAGATATATTATGCGTGATTCTTCCGAGAACGCCAACAAATTCAAGGTCACTCTGCTAGTTAATAACAACGTACACTCGTTACTATCTCAGAATTTTTTTTTATTCAGAAAACAAGAAGAAAAAAACAAGTTTTCGAAGCTCGTAAAGACGGCCACGGAAAATCGCTACGATTACCTATAATCGATTAAAAAAAGAAAAAAAAAAGAAAAGAAAAAGGAAAAAAGGAAAAAAGGAAAAAAGGAAAAAAGGAAAAAAGGAAAAAAGAAACAAAAAAAAAGAAAAAAAAGGTCGGGTCGATTATTTCATGTATTGTTTTTTGCCTGGCCACTCTCGTCACCGATTTTGAATCATCAGAGTCCGACATTGTTGCCAATTATAACGGCCGGGTGCCGATTCGACAGTCCCGCAAGAATGCGGCACAACCGATCGCAATTAAAACCCCGAGATAGACACGAAAGATTGCGCGTTAAACATCGGAGAAAAATCGATGAAACGTCATGTCTTCTCGGTGGTATACCTTGTTGTTTTTATTACATTGATTTCGGTCAAAATACTATTTTCGCTGGCAAATTAACAACACATTCGCGAAATAAACGAAAGAAAACCCGCGAAAAATCGCCCGCCGCCAATACAGAAAAGTAAGCTGCCGATAAATAGGTGACCCACTTTCCCTTATCAAAATTAAACTACTTAATTCTAAACACGATTTTATAACAGCAAGGGGAAGCCCGCAGCTCACCCACACTCACGTAGCCGGTGACTTTCGTTTGTTTAAAGAGAGTGCTGCTAGCACCACCGTACCAGTGCATTATGCATCATTTAGGCGGCCGTCGTCGTCAGGTGAGGCGGAAAACAAATATAACGTTTCTCACATGCGACGAAAAAATAAGAACTAGTTCGGAAAAAAAAAAAAAAAAACCCTTAAACAACACATAATAGCACACACCAGCCCGGCCGATTAATTCACATTTGTTGTTGCGATAAGTTCGAATCTCTATATTAACGACTGATTTTAATTAGGCGGTGACCGATTTTTAATACTGACGGATATCCGGTATTTCATTTTATTTCATCCCGAAACAGAATGCGAGACGTGCCGAACTAATTAAGCCCCTCTTCCTCTTTCTACGACCGCGAGAGATTCATAAATACGGTTCATCTCTAGCCGTTACCACACAACCAAAGTCATCAAAGCGTAATCTCCATTTTACACTATCCAAAATCGACCGAATCGGATTGATTATTCGAAATTTTCTGGCTAGAATAAATTACGCAAAAATCTAAATAGCTTTTTTTTTTCTTTTCTTTTTTTTTTTTTTTGGTTTTTTGTAATTTGTCACATTTTTAATAGCAGCAATCTCAAAATTTGCAGTGAGCGAGAGAATGCACTTTATACTTTTTTTGTGTTCTTCATATTGCGCCGATGAAATGATTTTGATTACCTGTTATTATTATTATTATTATTATGCCGCATTTCAATCTCAAAAAATATAACGAACAAAATGGTTTGGCTTCACCGCGATTTTCGACATTACCTTCTAACAGCGAGGCGCGTTTCATAAATTACCGATGTAGAAGACGACACACATTGTAAATAGTGTCTTCCCACGGGGGTATATCGTTCGCGTATCGTCGGTATCTACAATTTTACAGACGCATTTGCTAATTATAACAATATTTCACCTTAAAATAATTCACTAATTAACTACAATAGGTAGATTATTTTGCATATGGGGAATTAGATCTTTCGAAGACGCGCCGCCGCAGCCGGTAGTTTAACACGAGGATTGCGACCGAACATCCAGCATTTTTCCGGCGCGGGGGGGGGGGTATTATTCAAAGTGCCAAAATAGAAAAAACATTAGAAAACGGATTTGCAACTGAAAATATGTCAGACATGCTCGACTTTCTCGCGCATTTAGAAAACGCTATCTATCTGGCCTTCACACAGTGTAAAATACTAAAACTAGCGTGGAAATCGCGCGCAGTCTTCCCCTTCGCAACTAGTCCGACACAATTGTAATTACAATCAGCGCGTACACGTTTTATGTGTTCTTTATTTGAATATAGTTAACTCGTCACACACTGTATCACTCTAGAGTGTGACATCCGACTGGGGAATATAATCAACTCCAGCAATAGAATCGCCTCTATTTGTAACATTTTAAATAATACTCAACCCAATAGGCGGGGGATAAAGAGTCGATCGGACAATGCATATACACTTTTCCGCTCCACCTTCAAAACGTTTAAGAACAACACAGAAAGAAAGGGGAAGGAAAAGTGATTGAAATGACAAAGTTAAATGACCCGTATGCGATGGGGTTAAAGTGATTTTGAATGCGGCCGAAAGCTTTCAGTGTGAACCCTGGTCCTGATCGAGATGTAAACCGATCGGCAGTAGTCCACGTCGCGTCGCCGACGACATAGGACTAGTATCGGCAGAGTTACTATTTATAGATGCACATATTTAATCGCACGAATGTTCTCGCCTACGGAAGTGACCAACTCGACCATCGTTGACGGTACTATCACACACAATGTTCACCGAACACCATCAACGCGAATCACCATCACGCGCCGCCTAATTGATATTTCCGCATTTATTAATCGCTACAGTTCGGAAATTAATCTCGACGCGAATCGAATATTGGAAGAAAACGACGTTTTTCCTGACGCGCCTAACTGCAATCAGACGATGACGCGACCTTTATCTAGCATCCACCGGACCACCGGATTTCGAAATCCGTAATATTACCAATTGTGTTTTTTAAATACACATTATTCCTGTGTTTTGAGCGTTTATCCGAAAATACAAACAAGAACACATTTTGCTCGACACGACGTAATCAAAAATTATCCATCATTTGCGTCGAGTTTTAGGGATATGCAATTTTACGCGACGCCTTAATATAACTGCTTCTCTCTTTCTTTTCTGATAATCTAATTTCATCGCAAGCACTATTCAATAAAAGGATAATTCTGTCCATTGTTCACGGCCGAAAAAATAACGAGACACTTCTTGGAAAACTCAAATCTATAGTCCAAGAAAAAAGAGAGAAAAAAAAAAAACAGTTTTACATTTTTAATGAACTTAAATAGAGATCAACCCCAGAACGCGCCTCGGTGAGATCTCGGAGAATATATTTAAAAAAGAAAAGAAAAGAAAAGAAAAGAAAAAAAAAAAAACAACTATCCATCGCCGAAACATAAATCGAAATGAATCTGAAAAATTATCTCTAATCTCGCGGAACTTTTGCGGCCGATTTTTCCGAAAAAACGCGATTTTATTAACGACTTGCATTAAAAGTACATTTAGAAAACTAGTGTGTTCAGATGGCGGTTGAAACGTCGCGCTTTTATTTTGTCGGAGGTGTAATTTACCCCCCTCGCGAGAAGATTTGTTGTTTTCATGGGGTGTGGTGGTATCTTTTTAAACGTCCAAATTTTATCGAATTTTTCCTTTTTTACGGTATTCATTTGAATTATTAAAAAAATTTTATACTCTTCTTTCATACACGCGTTTGCTGTTACATGGAAAGTTGTAAAGAGCTGTACATTTACAAAATATCTCTTGTCGTAGCTTAGAGGTTGTGTACAGAGTTATTAACTTTTTCCAACACCGTCTTAAGCGGCCATCAACTGGAAAAAATACAAACTGTGATGACGGACAATACCTTCTCAATGATGGGAATTTTATTGCTTTTTTGCTTTTTTTTTTGCGAGAGTTACCGAATATCAAACATAATTACCGAAACAAGGAACACACGTGTTTTCGGGTCCAGCCGACTATCGCGGCAAGTGAAAGCCTATCAAAAGGGTTTTTAAAAGAAGCATGTTGATGATTATAGACAACACAGTAGAAGCGTATTTCTGAAAACTGCCGACAAGTGTGTTGATAAACGGAATTTTACGGACGAAAGCAAATAAGTATTAAAGAAGACAGAATGAAAAACGCCGTAAGAATTTCTGGGACAAATGTTGAAAATGGGGAATTTATCTAACGTTAATCTCATTGTTATGTTTCATTTATCATTATTTCTCTTTATTTATTACTTGATTTTTTTCGGCTTCGGTCTTCTTATTTAAAAAAGTTATCGCTTTATTTAACACAGCAGTCCTCTATGATGGCTTTCTTTTCCTGCAGAACAGCAGTTATTAATGGGCTATTGTTGAATTTAAGAACAGAACTTTAAAATGCCATAGAGGCATAATATCAGGGGGAATTCTACTGACTTCTCGAAATATAAAATAATTAACGAAAATTCGGCAAACAGAAACGGTATAAAACAATGTACCTATACACTATCAGCAGGCACGATTTAGAGTTCACCGATTTAAAGTATTATATCTCTAGTTTTAATCGAAAAGCAACGACGATTCCCGTAGTATACTTTTCATTAATAGTTCGACGGTGTTAATATGGTCGGGGGCGAGATTTACTAGAGCCCCGGACTCAACGTTGCTATTGGGAAATATTTAAGTCGAACGAAACAGTGACGACTACTCCTCCACGGTAAACCTCGGCATAAATCCTGATGATCACAGCGGACGAACAACATAATATTTTGAACGTCTTTCTGAGTCTTCGTATAGTTTTCGTGTGCGTCCAATCGGGGGATGTGTTTCAGTCGACTTCCGGCAAATTTAACGGCAAAGATAATAGGTATTCACCGATGAAGTTTGGAGAGAGCGAGTTCAACCGACGAAGAATTCATCGTCACAACCACAGCCATACGTGTACTAAAATTAATGGATATCGAGAAGAAATTCAAAAACTCAGCCGTTGCCGGGCCCAAGCTTACCCGTTCTCAACGGTTACACAACATTCGAAGTTTTCTTTCAAGTACGAGCGGGTTCATTGGTTGCAGCTTTTTCGGTTATTATTTTCAAGCCGTATCTACCACCTATTTGACGCCTATTGTGGCAACCATCGATTATTACAAACAACCACGGCGCGTACAACAAATAGCTTCAAAACAGCCTTTCATGAACTTCAAAAAGCCGCATAAACGCGCTCCGTTCTCTTCTGCCAACGTGAATAGAAACAACTCGTTCGCGGTTGATGATGTTTACTCTTTGCCCTTCGCCAAGGACGTACAAATCTTTTGTTGTTTCAGCCAGATCTGAAGCTAGAGCAAAAAACTGAAATTAAGAAATTGCGAAAATGAGAAAAACACTAAGTAATTTATTCTTTTTACTCCGACATTCTTGGGGGGGGGCGTAAAATGTTATTATAATGTGTGGGCAGTGAAAATATATTGATAATCAAACTGGATATAAAATAATAACGGTTGTTTTTACAAACGTTTAGACAAAATTATTATCTGCATAAATGTACGAAAATCAAAAACAAAAAATGCTTTTTTACAAAAAATAAATACCGACTTCAAGGATTATTATAAAAATTTAAAAATGCACTAAAAAGTAAAAAATAATTACTCCCGATAAAATATATATATCAGAGTGATCTTTTAAGTGGTGATATCGTAATTCTTATACAACATTAATTTTTTGGAGTTGGCATCAAATTCATATTAAAAGAATAATTAAAAACTGCATTAAATGTTGATTAAATTGTTCCTAACATGAATTTAATTCCAACTCTAATAAGTATTAATGTTGTATAAGAATTACGATATCACCACTTAAGTGTTATATCACTCTGATATATATATTTTATCGGGAGTAATTATTTTTTACTTTTTAGTGCATTTTTAAATTTTTGATAATAAACCTCGAAGTCGGTATTTATTTTTTGTAAAAAAGCATTTTATTTTTTACTTTTTAGTGCATTTTTATTCAATTAAATTAAAACATTTTAATAAGAACAGATATTTCCACGGTAAAAGCACCAAAAGCTACATTTCCATGGTAATTTGGCAAATTTATAATATTTTAAGTTAATGAATCTAACCCGACGGCAGTGAAAACAATCATGAATGAAAAGCATCCAAAAAGCTTCAATCTCCCGCATTACTATTAAGGATAACTCAAAAACTATCGGTCAGACCTTGATCAAATTTAAATGGGACCACGTGGCAAACACCACCTTTCAAATAAAAGAAGAATCATCAAAATTGGTTCATCTAGAAGAAAGTTCTGTGGTAACACACATAAAAAAAAAAAAAAAAAAAAAAAAAAATACAGTCTAATTGAATACCTCCTCCTTTTTTGAAGTCGGTTAAAAAAATTATTTCACTACAAAACTCGACAGGAGTTTAAATACTTTTTGACGACGCCGACTGAATCAAATTGTACAAAAAAAAAAATTGCTAAGCATTTGCACCGTATCGTCTGGATCAATAAAGGTTTTCAAGAAAGTTCCCATCGTAAATCTAAAAACAACAGAGTTACTGGACTTTTGCGGATTGAGAACCTGAATGTTCGGTATCCAAGATCACGATGAATAAAAGTAATTATTACCACAATGACCTAGTGTATTATAACACAGTACGTCGCTGCTTTTTCCATGCCCATTATTAATTATTCACTAAGTAAGGTGAATTCCGCACCCTTGATAGGGCGGTGAAAATGCGTGGTTTTTGTAATCGCGTCGATTAAAACTTATACTAATTAATAGCGTATCATCGATTAAATAAAAACTTATTTTTCATGGTTCTTTCTTTGCGTGTAATAGCGAGTGCCGGAAATAAAACAGAAATACTGTGCCTTCCTTCCTAAGCATTTCAGTCACTGCAGTGTGTCTAAAAGCCCACGCGGAGACTTTTTCAATGTCGCGAGAATTAATCATTTTAATTTTATTACATAGTCAAATTGCAATCTGTAATTTCCAAAAAAAGAAAGAAAAAAAACAAGAAAGAAAAAAAGGAAGAAAAAAAACTTTTAATGTCGGCAGCCGAATGAATGTCCGAAATATAATTATGAAAAAGTGCTACGGCGGATTAAATTTAAAAATATCAAAGCTCTTACAAGTGCCTTATGTTTGTCACAAGATTTCACAAGAATTGGACGATGTGTGAAATTTTATTGAAAATTAAAATCGCTATCGGTGTTTATATACATATATGTTAACAAACACGTTGGCTTCCAATACTTTACTATAAACACATCAAACATATAAACAGATGTATGTATGTACGGAGAAAAATTGCTTACGCACTGAGCGAAATACTATATTATATGTATGTTCATGAAATGAATATAGTTCAATTTATTTCAAGAACGATATTAAACGAACGCTTAATATGGCCTAATGACTAAATAAACGAATAAAAAAAAAATATATACATATGTATATATTTCCTCTTACCCGCATTAAAGCGCTTTTTTAGTTTAAATCTGCATTAGCAACTTCGACAAAATAAACCACATAACGTTTATGCAGTAAAGGTATTGGTCGATAAACAATCGACAAAATCCCGGATAATAGCTTAAATACTGGAAAGAAGTTAAACACCACAGTCAAGCCAAAACTATAATCTACAGAATGCCTTCGAAACGTTTCTCTTCTATCGATCCGATGCAAACTGGAGAAAGCATTCTGATGAAATATAATGGCTCTACCGTTTCCAGTGGAAAAAGAACGAGAAAAAAAAATGAGGCCTTTCAAAAAATGTTCCGCTCAAATGCAACATAACGACGCAGTCAATTATCTATCCCGGTTGGAAATGCATTTCGATGTCGCATAAAAAAGTCTTCCGTGTTTATTTCCTTTTTTAGACAATGCCAGATGTGTATAACGTTAAAATATCATCGGTCGGAAAAAACTTTTCAAAATTGCGATAGCATTTTCGACTCTTACTTTTTAGGAACAACATACGACGGCATATACTGATTAAAATAAATCGATGAAAATGGAGCCGTATAGAGAGGTATTACAAGGAACATTTTATTTTAAAATTAGGAAACAATGAGTAAACATACATCATCAGATACGTCGAAAATGTGATATGTTCTACTAACCGTCGCTGGATATATGAAAACATTCAATCTATCCATACATTACCGCGTCTAAGTGCCTGGCATGTGTTATTTTTTACCTAGTCTGTCCTAGCCTGGATTTATCTTTAATTTGTAATTCCGCAGATGCTTTCGTCACTGCCGTACAAAAAAATTTGTTTTCCTTTTTTGTTTTTATTACTCGCACCATTTTCGCGCACGTTCGTCCTCATCTTTTCCTCCCGTTCATCCAAAGACTGTTTCTTTTGCCCGTTGATTTCCTCGTGTTTTATTTTTAACTTTTATTACGTTTAAAATATATATATATATATTTTACAGAAAAAGTTGTTAGGTGAAGTTTATTTATGCTGTCAGTTTTCGCGTTTTTCCAATAATCATTCTATTAGCGGTTCTGGGTAGCAACCAAACACGAGGTCTACGGGTTTTCGGAGATTGTTTGGTTCCGGATTCAAGTCGCTTCCATCAAGTATACATACATAATCTAAAAGTCATCGCGGTAAAATAAAAATGGCCGCGAGGTTATTGGGGCTCCCGACATTACCTTCAAATGCAATACAGAATAGTAAGTGAAAAGTTCAACTTCGCCATCATCGACGCCCTCCTAACGACGGATGGGACGCCTACCCGCTTACAATCGCCAAACGATTACTAAAGGTCGCTAATTCTCCGATAGTTTACGTGACTCCGAATAACTTTGTCATCTCTCTTGTATTTTTTTCGCGACCGCTGCTTCATTTTTTTCCCTGGCAACCAGCAGCTTTCGTTTACCCTTGCGATTAGTGGCCTTTTCCATCTTCCACCTGTTTTTTATTGGCAAAGTCACACATGTTTCTGAACCAGATTACTTTTCGGTAGTGTTTAAAAATAATATCGATAAGTATCCTACACACACACACACACACACACACATATATATATATATATATATATATATATATATATATATATATATATATATTGGTCCGTTTTACGATTGAGTGTTCCCTCTATGACACAACTATACCGAGGATGGGATCACCACGAACGACAAACGGAGACCGATTCCGAACTTTAAAGCTTTCCCGGCACAGTGTCAATAGGACATAAAATCCGAAGTAGGAAAAAAAACCCGAACCGGACTGCGAGAGGTTCGCTGTTTTGCGAAAACTCAATCAGTGCTGAGCCGTAACTTCGGCAAGAATCGGTAGTGCCAATCAGGTTTAGACGATGAGATCGCGCCAGCTGCTGAATCTACACACGTCGCGGCAGCAGAGGACTGCCGAACGAACAACGTAAAATTTTACATTTAAAGAATGCCAAATCGTATTTCTCTTTCTAGACACCTGCGATGCCATTGTTGTTCAAGGTTACATTTTTTCAAGGTCGCATGGAATTATTTTAATCCGCTCCTATAAACAGGCAGCTAGCGACGGCCGGGTAGGACCACGTTGGCTGCTGAAGATCATTAAATATTTTGCCGCTGGCGCAAAGCCAATTGAGAGAGTGTGCGCGTGTGCGCGTACCCCCATTTTTCTGAAACTCACCAACACGAATGTAACCTGACTTTTCTTTTTTTTTTCTCTCGGCGCGTTTCTTTAAATACCACCATCGAAGCGCAACAAATACGCGCATATTGTCGTCGTGCAGAGGCGCAGAGAGGCTACGGATTTTCTCGAGCATTTACAAGAACCGTTTTTTTTTTTTCTTTCCCCCGATGCGCGCACATTTAATGTGTCGCAACGAGTCGCGGTGTGTCGATCGGATAAGAGAAAGAAAAAACCGGGAAAAAAGATGGCCGACGCAACGCTCTAGCTGATTACGTATTTTTGCGGCCGGTTTATTCGGAAGATTGTCCGAAAGCTACTTACACAGCCAACCGGACTAAGAAAAATCGAGAATTTTCAGAAGAAACCCTAGAGCGTACGTGTCAAAAGTCAATAAAAAACATAGAACAGGACCTGCGCGCACTTTCTTAATGTGAACAAAAAGGATAAGCGGAACCAGTTAAAATACGCAAAAATTGGCAAGAAAACTACGTGGAGTTTTATCAAAAAGCAAAAGAATAAACAAGATTTAAAAGATAGAAACGAAATATGCTATTATCGTGATGTCGAGAAATTCGAAAGGAGGAGACGAATATGTGGCAAAACGGCCAGGCGACGGAAGTTAGAATCGGTTCAGTAACCGGCTGGCAATGGGAGAAAGACGCGCAACACAACAGGCAGCTTGCGAAGACAGTGAATGCTCTGAACTAGAAGTTACCGACGAGAAAGGCCGAGAACGAGAACTCTGACGGCCCCAGAACGCGTAGAAACAGAGAAGAATAATCTAGGCAGAAAATGTAATTAATTTCGCGGCTAGCGTAAGAAAGGCGGCGCGCATACACTCGTACTTCAGCGGTAAAAAAATACCTTAGAAGGCAAAGGCGTGAATAGAAGGAACGATATAGTTCGAACGATAAATGGCGACCAACCGGAACGAACTGAAAGTAATGGGCCAATTAAAAAACTCTGGTCATCTGATGCAAAGTTTGTTTCGCTTACCCCATCCCCCCATCGCACCGCGCGGCTTTTAAACATCACCGTTCGGATGATTTTTCAAGAATTAGTGAAAATATTCTAATGTATCTTTGCAATGATCGCTACATCGAGAATCTCTCTTATGACGTTTTAATATATCACGCGGTTTAGTCAAAACAGATACGCACTTATCTTGTGTACTAGTAAGCTACATAATAATTTTGGTGCAACATTACCTATGATTTTAACTGTACCAGTGCACAACAAACAATCGCATTAAATGTCAGATTTCGTTGATGACAATAATTAAGATTAACTACTTGCGATTCATCGACTTTATATTAATATCGTTTGTACCATTTCCCTTTTCTTCTTTTTATATATTTATCAGAGGAATCTCTTCCAGATTCTATATATTATCAAGTGTAGAAATTATCGGAAATCGTATATAAATGAGACACAAAATTTGTATGTATCGACTGGATTGCACTGTGACTATAACACTACGTAGAAACCTGAAATTCGATACAGAAATTCTGTACATATCAAACGATTGCAAAACGAAAATGTCGATTTTAAAGTTCAATTTGCTTATTTAAATTTTAAAATTTCGTCTAAAGTACCGCTGGGATTACTACTATACACGCAATAGAAAGTACAAAAAAAGAAAGAAAAAAAAATCTTACAATTAATCAACTTTTTATATAATGCTATTTAGTTCCGCAATTACAGTTTTTGACAAATACGATACACGTGTCATTAAAATGAAAATTACACTTTTCCTAGTTGGCTGTTTTAGTTTTAGAATTTAAAATGGTTACTACAACCGATTTTACTTAAAAACATCAATACACTCAAATTAATAATTAAATAGATCACCGAAGAAATGAGATTTAACATGACAACATTGTATGAATGTGTTCAAATACAAACCATCTCCATTCCGAATTTTTACAAAAAGTTCGACTTTTTGTTAAAAATAAAATAATTTTCTGTTACTCTATACTACTGAAACAAAAGAAAACAGCTTTGTACCGGCAAAAGCATTAAAAAAAAAAAAATTTGTCTCGTTTCGTTACTTCTAACATTAATCTGGTAAACACGGTTGCCGTATAAATTTTCATGTAAAGCATTGTTTAACTATTGAGAAAAACTAAAATCTGACAATTGATATATGCAGTAAAATCTATTAATTAAACTTTATTAAAAAGTACATATTAAAAATGTTTTCTGATACGAGTTTAATTAAAAGCTTTTACAATTTTGAACAATCATAGAGACATATTAAATATCTAAATGATGTAATATTTTAAATTAAATTAAACTTATCGTCTTTAAATGTAGAATACACTTCTTAATAGGTCATTTACATGATTAAAGTAGGTACGAAAAAAACGTTAATTTAAAGTATGTTTACATTCCAGTTAGTGTTTTGTAGCATATAAATACATATTTTATGATGTATGTATTAACAAAATCATCGCGGCAACGTTTACTAGAATATAGGAAGAATAACTCTATAAAATTCATCCGTTGAAATAATAGGCTCCAGTACTAGTTCAGAGTAAAAGGCTCTGTGTTTCCTTCTTCCTATATATTTAATGAATATATTTAACGATAATTTTTATTCGCTGTACATTTATAATACAGCTTATTCGGCCTTTATAACTACGATTTAAAGTATATGCAAGAAGGAAAGAAAAAAACATTAACCAATCGAATTTTAAGGGTCGCTATTTCTACGTCGCTCGCTTTTGTTTATACAGTCCGAAGGCTTTATTTCGTGTAAATTAACAGTCGCCGCATTCCCCGATTTTTGTACATTGCTTATTATTACGACAATGAAATTCTGATTTGAAAATATGTACGATAACCCGCCAAATTTGAATGTAAACGATGATAGAAGGAAAAGCAAAACGTTCGCTAAATACTTAAGCAGCGATCCACGGCAGAGAATACGGGACGACATTTCTCCTCCTAAAGAATCGATGAAAAAATCTGTTACAACAAAGAAACTTAATTTATACTATAAAAGGTTTTTTTTTAAATTACAACTAATATATATTTAAAATGCTGTTTATTTAATTTTAAACTTAACTGTCATCGATCTTTTGCTATTCTTGTTTATTTTTAATTTTTATAAATAGAGTTCAATAAGAAAAAATATAAGTATATTTTACTTGCTCTCGGACAAAGAATTATCGGATTACTAACGAAAATAAAAAAAGAAGCAAAGTCTAATAAAAACACTATCGTTCTATTCAAATTCAAACCCACAATTTAGCTACGATTTTATAATTATTTTATTTTCCAACTAAAATTTAAATTAAACAGTAATAAACACATTTTTAAATTTCTAAATTTTATTTTCTTGATAAAACACAAGGGGTATTTCTCATATTCACCGACTACCTTATAAGATCATAATTTCCCTGTCCAAAATGTCTCTCTGGATCCGGCCCTGACTTAAGATACATCGCGAAACCCGAACAAAACAGGAAACACTGTACACCAAATGCTTATCGTTGGTTGCAAAGAAGAATCCATTTGCGTGTCGACTACAAAAGCATCAGAGCTAAGCGCGGTAGTAAGTAAGGGCCGAGCTCAGAAGTTTATAACGACGCCAAACTGTTCTCTGCAGACCTCAATGAATTATCCGGACCTGATCGTTGCCAAAACAGCCACTATGGCATTCGGATCCGACGAGATTGAACGAAAACATAAAGTATTAAAACACGGAAGTAAATGCTCCGGAGGGCGGAAATCTTGCGTTCGCAAATAAACCAAGCAACCAAACGCAGGTCTCGAACGAATTCTTTGTGCAATTCTTCCAAATTCACGGGCCGAAACTAACAATTTCATACGAATCCTCCTGGCGCACGCATATGTATGTACATATGTGTATATAATGCACATGTATGTATATATTGTATGTATATGTATACATATATGCGCATTTGTGTATATACTCGTAGATATATAAATATACCTTTAGAGAGGACTCGCGGCCTCTGTCAACATTTTTCTTCTTGTATAATAAACATTAAAAGGCAAATGGAAAACACGTACATTTTTCATTGGTGTACACGTATAAGAAAGAGGACCGCGATGCGCCAATACATCGAACAGAACGTTTCTCGGCGTAACACTTAAAAGAGCAAACGATAAAACATCGACAACGTATTTATTTCTATTTACATCGGCAGTGGATTACTTTGTGAAGCGGTAATGTGGGTAAACGACTGAATAACAAGCGGCGGCCCGACGGGGTTGACGACAGTTAGCCTAGCCCGTTTGCGCACAGTTATATTATCGCCGGGACCTCTAGATCACTCTGTTTCACTTGCGATAGCCGCAGCACCGAAGAACGTGGCCAGACCAGTTCTCTGCGTTCGAATGGGACCGGCAGATAGGTGAGTCGGACGACGGTCTAAGAGAAAAAATGAAACTAGGGGAGGTCAAGGACGGTGAACTTCAATCATCTCGAAATGTAAACCAAGCGTCGTCGCTGTCGCCGTCATCGTCGGATGCCGCAACCTCCTCGCGGACGTCGTAAACCAACGCGCGCAACTACACGCTGCTGATCGACGCAGCATACCATAGAGTAGCTCGTGATCATCGCAGCGCTCTAGTCATCCGTCTGGCCGTCCACACGGCGAATCGGTGTGTCCGTGTGCGCCGCCGTACAGCACGATTGTATAACTGCGAACCGACAGACGCGGCGGGTGAAACAACTAACGGTTACGGCGAAGAAGAAGAGAATAATTCTCTTATTGAGAAACCGCTCGCGACTCTCTAGTTCCAAGGTCGTAGTCGTAGTCGTAGTCGTAGTCGTAGTCGTAGTCGTAGTCGTAGCCGTAGCCGTAGCCGTAGCACAGCGTCGAGCTGCTGGCACCAACACGTTTACTCGCATTCACCGATTAGGCAACTATCGCGCGACTAAACGCGCGCTGCCAACGCACTTCACTAACCGTAAGACGCAACACGCTCACAACTGCCAGCGGTTAGCGTACGCACAAGATACCACATACATAACAACCATACACACACGTGCGTCTAACGAACCAGCGCCGAGAACAGAACAAAACAAAACCTCCAATTATTACTCACACATCCGCACACGGCGACGCGCCTCAACTCGTAGCCGAGGCTTTTTCCGACAGAACGGTCGCCGATCACGCTCACACACCGAGTTCAGCGAGGGAAGCGTGGCGCGCGTCTGAAACTGCGAATGCATTATTAATGGCGTATTTACGACGGCGCGTTTCAAGGTCATCAATCAGAATCTCAATTGAACATATGCATACATACATTTTATATCGCGCATTCATGTAGATGTGTGTGTATGGAGGCGCAGCACTAGTAATATGTAAGAGGGCCATTGGAAAAAATCGATGGATTCTTCAAAAAACGCAGATAAACGTGAGCAGTGTGAGCACACATCATCGACAGCCAATGAAATCGCGCAACACACGCTTTTGTAACGGGGTCTTCTCTCTATTTTTACCGCCGTTTTCTTCCCGGTAAACTTCCTCTTTCAGATGCAATTTTTCCAACGCGAACTTTACTTGCAGATCTAACAAATAAACACGGTCGACTTACAGAACAGCGGTCAAGAAATAACCTCGACCGATTATTTCCTTTATACGAAATAATCCGTTTGCTGTTGGAATTTCCTATTCAAAATCGGTTAAGACAAATCACCGAGCGCACTAACCAAAAATGGTTTAGTTTTATTAAAAGAAACCTCGTCCTAAAAATTAAAAAATTACATGTATCACGCGGGAGTTTCGTAAATAAAGAAGTTGAAATATACATACATATGTATGTAATACACTGTATATGTACATACTAGAAAACTTTGGCTCCCGACTCGTTGTGCTCAACAACCATTCACGCACCGTTTGTTATTCACTGAACCTAGTAACGCTTCTTTTTTCAAATACAACGCTCCGTATATCTATGCTCTCCTGTTCGTGACATTTAATCTCATTCTCTTTCTTCAATAACAAACGCTACACGTGAAATTAACCGTGCGAAAATATCGCGCGTCATTCTTCACAATCAACCCGACTTTTTTTCGGTTGTTCGCACGAACCTTCATGCATATATAAATATTGTAAAAATGCCAATATTTCGTGTCTAAAATGTTTATTTTATCGGTATAACACAAGTCTTTGAGGATATTAATTTACCTAAAAAATAATGCACGAGGAGCACAAAGAATCTAAAATGTTTATTTTATCGGTATAACACAAGTCTTTGAGGATATTAATTTACCTAACAAATGTATGAGGAGCACAAAGAACAAACAAGGTAAAATTTGTTCCCACTGCAAAACTGTGTTCGATAAAATATTATTACAATCGGTTTCGGTATGTGACAGTTAATACAAAAGGACCTATATAATAAAACAAAGGTAAAAGATCTTTCGAAAGTGATTAAAAATACGTAAAAAAAAAAAAAAAAAATAATGAAAATTAAAAAAAAAAAATGAAGTCATACACATTGTTAAAAATGAATTAAAGCCTAAGCCGGAACGTAGTTTAGCGACGTATATTATTATAAAGTAATTATTACAATTATTTCGAGGGGCCGGTCTCGTTAATGTAATTATTCAAAATAGACCAGTTTTTAAACAGTAAAGCAATTCGGTTCGAACAACATGGAAAACGTAAGAGATAGGATAATACGATATAATACAAATATTCACCAAGCAATTACTCGTAATCTTTAGTACAATTAAGAGGCCATCCACTCCGAATTTATAATGTAAAAAGCTTTTGTGCAGAGCATTGTTTCTTTTTTAAACGAAAATGAATTGGATCCTGATTTTTCTTAAAAAAATGGAAATAATACTTCACGGTTATTACATAAGCAGTGCTAAGCGTAAATGTATAAAACACCAGATGATCGGATTAAAATAACGAAAAAAATCAAATACGACAGATGAGAAGAATATCTTTTATATGTAAGCGAATTTAAAACGTAACTTGGTACAAAAAAAGACATAGAGAGAGAGAGAGAGAGATAAAAAGAAACGAAAACGAGAGACGTGACATCGTGTTGAAAAATTTCAAATATTTACAGGTGCGACGAGATCAAATGCTGCGAGCAATATTTTTCAGTTTTTCGACCGTGTAACTTTTTAGCAAGTAAACTCCGGAGGGAGTTTAAAAATAACATCGAATTCTACCGCACAAGATTAAAAACAGAGCAGTGGAAAAGCTAGGAATAAATTAGCAGCCTTTAAAGTCGGTCGTAGGCCGAGCAGTCACCGCTCCAATTCGAATTAATGAGACGTGGGATGACGAAATATTCCTCCACCCTACAGAGTCACGTACGGTCGCGCACAAAGCGAACGGAAATTTAAAATTTTCATGTAGGCTTTTCTAGAGACCAACTCCATCTTCTACCTCCGTTCCGCTGCGAACAATCAGCCGCAATTAAACCAAAATTCGTAATTTCACATATTATTATATACTTATCCGATACCGGTCGTCCCTACAATCGCGAATAATGAACTCTTATCCGAGTAACGCGCGCGCTGTCTGCATATGCGAGACGACGGGTGTAATTTTTTTCGTTTTCGCCAGTGAATTATTTTAACGACACTCTGATTAATTCTGAAAAGTGCGACTAATTTAAATTTAAGAGAAAACATAAAAAAACAAACGCAGGTATTCTCATTCTCGCAAAGGACGAAGTATGTGTGCACTAAAAAACAAAAAATAATAAGAACGAATTTTTGGCAGAATATCTGCGGCCACTGAATAATACGAGGAAACTTGGAAAAAAGAAGAAAAAAAAAAAAAGACCGCATGTGTGCGTGCGTGTCTCTATATAAATCTACATCGGCGTAAGGGATATTTCAGAAATATCGTCCGCCGTCTTAATAATTTATGATCTCGCATTCTCTGCTGTCATGCTTCGAGGAACACCAGAGCAATCCTCGCCCCATTGCGAAATATTAATAGACCGCTCAAACCTACACCACCCTTTTATTACACCATTCATATACGCGAATTGTAGTTTGCCGCACAAAGCATATCTTTCCGGGGGGGGGGACAAAAAAAAACAAAAAAAAAATAAACAAACTAGCAACAAACCGTTCGATTGGTAACACGTGTCTTAAAATTCGTCGCAATTAATATTTTACTCTCCAATTTCTTTTTTTCCTCAAAAAAAAAAAAAAAATCCTGGACACAACAGGTGAGATAGCCCAGTTATATACGATTACGGCATAAATTCCGAACAATTTAATATACACACTATTTTAACTATTGCGTATCATCATCTGCACCACACGCACATCTCTCATCGCAACCGCATATAAAAAAACTTCTCGCCATAAAAAAGTTTCGGTTTTATCCGACTGGTCGAAAAACTTTCAGGTGAACATAGTTGTCGTGTGATGCAGGGGAGAAATTGTTATTTTTAATTACGATTCCACTACTATGTATATTGTTTCACGCCTTACATCAACCGATACGAGTAAAAATATTTCGAATTAGCCAACGAAGATCGTTTCGACAGATATCGTCAGCAGTCTAGTCTCTCGCGGCAGAATGAGAATTGCGACAAAACGAGTGTAGTGGCGTATGAAGCCTTCCTCTATCTGTCACTGAAACACTTTCATGTGTATAGTATAAAAAATAAATGCTAAAATAACAAACTAATACGTAAGTAACAAAATTAATATAAGAATATCAAACTTGTTATCTTAGGAACGTTTTCGGGCATAACCCATCTTCAGCTAAAATAATCGAACTAAATTAAAAACATAGTGTAACAGTGAACACAATTTAAAACTTCACTTTAAAAGTGAAGTTTTAAATTGTGTTCACTGTTACACTATGTTTTTAATTTAGTTCGATTATTTTAGCTGAAGATGGGTTATGCCCGAAAACGTTCCTAAGATAACAAGTTTGATATTCTTATATTAATTTTGTTACTTACGTATTAGTTTGTTATTTTAGCATTTATTTTTTATACTATAGTTACTAACAAACAGGATGATAAAATATTCTTTAATGACTTTCATGTGTAGTTTAGGCGGAGGGAAAAATTACAGTTAACATATAAAAGTCTACGATGAAAAAAAGTTCGACGTACTAAAAGAAATTTTCTCGAAAAGTCCGTAACTTTCTGAAACGCATACGCAGTCACGTCAGAATGGCCAGTCGTCAATAGCCACAATAATATACAACATACAAAAAAGAAACAGACCAGAAATCATTTTAAAATTTGCACGTAGTTTTGGCCCAAATAATAAGAGCGACTTAGTAGTTCGGGTACTTTAAATAATAGCTTGGCAATATTCGCTCATTTTTTTGCAAAAACTTTGGCAACCTTCCTGCTAGCCTTTAAATTTTCAATATTCCTAAATTTACATTGATAGAAAGTCCTGACAGAAAATGACCCAAAAAATTTTAATCGAACTTTTTCAATAATTTTTTACTTGTTTATATACTAGTTACGAAAAGATATTCATAGCTGCGCAAACGAGGTATACGAAAAAATTATAACTATTAACAAACAAGCGAATAAAGTTTCTCGATATAACTTCTAAAATTTCGTACACTCCATTAGCTGTGGTATGAAAAGAAAATGAAAAGAAAATTGTCTCAAATCTGGAATACGGGTTTCTTTCCTTGTTACGATACTATAGAGTTATTAAAAAAGATCATCTATATTTACAAATTCACAACTTCTAGAAATTTACATATTGCTTCGGTGAATTATTGTCGTGACCTCTTTTGAATATAGTACAAATATCTTTCTAGCAAATAAGCTAATGCGACATAGTTTTTTTTTTTTTTTTTTTTAAAGTAATTTAAAATTTAGATACTTGAACGAGTAACCACCCCCCATTAATTAAGATAAGAAACAACAACGAGGAAAGATTTTATCTGTGAAGAAGGTCGAAGAAAGACATGCATCCAAAGTCTGATGTAAAAAAAAAAAAAATTAAGTTACGTACTATAGCACATTAAACTTTTTTATTAGTAATAAACGAATAATAATAATAATAATAATAATAATTCGATCAAAACTTTCGCTGGAAATCCGTATAAATAGAGCCAACCAAAAAATCGTGCTCTATTCATTTAGTATTATATCGACACTCTATTATATGTTGCTGCTAAATCGAAACGATTATTTTCACGAGTAACTAATTTAGAAAGCTCTCGCATTCGATCACTTGGTGTAGTGTCAGTTACGATGTTTTTAATAAACCGTGTAGAATTATTTACCAGACATGGTGGATATTACGACATAACCCGCATCTCTCATTGTCCGGAAACAGCACACGTAGGATTCCAACAAATCGGCGATTTATCCCATTTCGTTATTTGATCGTGACTTTTCTAGCTCACAAAATTTTAATTGTTTACGTAAATAACATCTGCCAGACCTCGCTGCGAGAAAAATGACCGGAGATTATATATGAGATGTTACATTAATCCTGATCTACTTTACCGAATAATAATAAACGCAACAGACCTCACCATCTAATACTATAAAACCCGTATATAGACTAGTTGTCGTTGATACCTCCGCAACCTACCGGATTAGCAAACCACACATAATTTATGAGAGTACTACGTAAAGTATATTACAATGTTTCACAAACTCTTCCTTCCTCGGCTATCGAGTTCTGTTTGTCATCATCTCCATCATAACCTTCGATATCTATATTCCTTCTTTTTACACGAGAAGAAATTTGCCCTTTGTTCGGAAGTTGAAAGGCAAAACCATTCAGTACAGGTATATTATAGTTCTTAACCGAATACTATTGGCACATGAATTGTATTAGAGGCACTACAGTGATGAAGCTAATTCTTGACAGCCGACCAAAAAAAATACTTCAGAGACAACTAAAATAAAATTGTCCTATTAGCCACTCAGCGCGCGTTGTTAATTTCAAAAAATTCGCTGTGTTTACGATAATCATTTCTTCTAAATGGAACGTACCGTGTGTGCGCGCGTATGTAACATTTTTATGTCCGTGAGTAGAGTACACGCTATTAAACTTAAATATTTTATTGTAAATTAAAACTCGAATCCTTTTCAGTTATCGAATACGTTAAACGTTTAACATACTGAAAGCGACAAAATGCGATGTTGCTAAAAATAAACCGTTTACTTCTCATTAGTAAAGTACTCGTTGCGTCACACTTTTTCCGCCCTTTAAAGTTACAAATCATTTCAAAATAAAGCATCGATTTTCCAAAATCGGTTGCGCTCTTCATAATTGTAAATCGTGAAAAGAAAAATTTTAAAACCTATCATTAAATTTTTTCTCCTGCAATACACTGAGAGGAATTAAGAAAGCGTAGATAAATGGTGGAACTATTAGTCATCTCATTCTTTTCATTTTACCATTTGTAAATACTTTTGCGCCCCGGTTTCGCTAAACATTCCCTTCATTTAATGACTCACCATCATAAAAGTAGTAAAATTTACCGGTTCTAGGATAGTTTTACCGTTTCACCGCCACTATCGGTATTCATCTTATTATTTAATTTTTTCTTCTTCCCTAGGTGAAGAGCAACAATGAAAACGGTGACCGCCGCCGTGGGCAATTTAAAAATAACCGAGATGAAACAAAAAAACCATTAACACACTGGCAGAGTTCAAATGGCCATTAAAAACAATGAAAAATGCAGCGTGCTTAAAAAAGTGTAAATAGAAGTCGCGATTTTCATCTAATGATTCATTGAATAAATTTTAATATTGATCCTATATTATCAGTCGAGCTTCCTTTTGTCGATATAGTTTCAAAAATTCCAACGCGTTTTAACGTTTTTGTATTATAGTCGATGGGGTCATTTGTATGAAGGGTAATCGCCCTTCAAGAGTTTAACATTAAAAAAAAATGACTAATTAAGCCTAATGTAACTTCTTGCCCCGAAATTTTCTGTTAAGTTGTATATTCTTAATTGAGATTATTTATTTTTAAGGTTGTTTTTCTTTTTTCCTTTTTTTTTTTTTTTTTTATTTATTGTATTTACATTTACCATTTTGTATTAAAATAAAATGCGTGAAATTTTATAAACAAATATGTAGCGTAAGGTAGAGAAATAATGCTCATAAGCTAGAAATAAAACAAAATATTTTTCAAAAACTTTGCCCCTTCCTATTAAACAAAAAAACTTAAATGACGCCCCCTTAAATATATTACATATTTCAGCAGCTTCTTCTGAAATATGACTTTAAAAGAATTTTTTTTTGCGTTTCTGATTGATTGTATTTTAGCCCGTTTAATTTTGTTAACTGGAAAAATCGAAACTTCTATTGGAATTCAAAAATTAACAATTTAAAGCCGAGATATAATCATTCCATTAGCTCTCGTATTGATTTTATTAACTTGTTACACGTGATAAAATGTAACTTTCAATATACATACATATATACATACATGATTTTATTTCGGCTTAGTTAATGAGGATAGCGACTCGAGAACTAAGGCACTAACCTGCGATCGCCTTAGTAGTGGCTGAACGCGCCTTAAATGCTAAGCTACCGCATTAGCTAGAATAATTATTACACAGCGCGTTAAAAAAATGTTGTAGATTAACAGTTTGTTTTTAAGTCAAAGTTTACTTTTTGGGCAACCACAATTATTTACAAAATCCTAGAAAAAATAATAAATAACCGTTTGCTACGAATAACAGAATCCAATCAACTTCTATTACTCAATACGGTTTCCAAATCGGAAGATCTACTACCGAACACTTAATATGTTTAAAAAAATAACTTACAAGAAGCGTTTTCAAAAAAACACAATCTGTCGGCCGTGTTTTTCGATTTTTTAACAGCGTTTGACTAAATTTGGAAACACAAAATATTATAATTCATAGCTGGGGTTGTCGAGGACATCTACGAGTATGACGCTTCATCCAAAACTTCCTAACTTCAAGGGAATTCTATATTCGGATCGGTAAGACTTTTTCCTCATTATGGAATCTTATAAATAATGGCCGTGTGCCCCCCGTTTAGTTGAACGAAACCTTTTGTTAGATTATAACAGACAGGTCACAGAAAGACTGATGATAATTTTCGGTTAAACATATATATATATAAAAATATATAAAGAAACATAATTCTGTACACTACAGAGTATTATTTATTTATTTATTATTTTGTTTTTAGAAAAAAAAAAAAAAAACGATATCGACTACTTATCTGGCCATATGCTATACTACAGAGTCTGTAAAATTCCGAATACAATTTTTCGGCAAAATTTTGTTTTTTCCATAAGTGATTAAATTAAAAATAAACAAACATATACATAAAATATAACATAACGAACGAGAAAAAAATTTCGGGTGACTCGATTATCGTAGCGAGTTCGGTTGGAAATTAAAAAATATACTTTTTTTTTTTTTTTAACCCTGGGCGCGCCAGCGGCCGTGACCCAACAACATAAAAAATTAACGTAATTTCACATGATTAGTTCAGCGTTCTGGTCGACATGAACACAGCATCGGGGTTTTTTTGTTTTAAAAGAGCGGTACAGCATAGCTTCTGCGGAAAAGGAATATAATGAAAAAAATTATTCGTAAATTAAATGGAAATTAATCGGCTTTGTGTAATAAATACTGGACATATTCATCAGGCACAGAGTTGCCAATAGAAACTAAGTAGTTAAATAATAGTGGTTGGTTCATTTTTTACTCGCTAGAACGAGAACACCATCCTCCTCCGATGGAATAAGGTGAATCAGGTATGTCAGGAATAAATAAATGAGAAAAAATGTACAACTTGACGGGTTATTAAAAGAGAAAGACGAGGTAGAAGCGTGTTGAAAGATAGCTGCTGCAGCTGGTCAGGGCGTGCACAGATTCCGTTAAATAATAACAGAACGCAAACCAAGACGGATCTTGCGTCCAGCGGATTCAAACAAATCTAATAAAACCGAAGTGGAAGTGCATAACCCTTACAACATCGTTACCGAACGGAATTTAAACGGATTGAAGATTGTAGGCGCGAGAAGGAAGAGAGAAATAATTTCACTGATGCCAACCACGATAAACAGAGGGATGAGATGAGGATGGTTTTAAAGGTGACCTAGAACCGACGATTAGTTTGACCTACTTCCAAATCGTGTCCTGCCGGTGCGTAAACGGTCATGGTAAGGGCAGTGCATGGGTCGGCGACGCAAGGGGACGGTAGCAGGCTGTAGGCTGAAAATGATAATAGCCGAATAGAGAGATACGAACGAAACACAAAGTAGTATAGGCGCAATCGACATAGTTGAAGAAGAAGAAGTCAACAAGACGACGACGACGACGGAGCTGCAGCGGCGGCAGAACAGCAATGGAAAGTGATGTGTGGTATAATTGGAAAAAGAGACAGATAAGGAATGGATGGAGAAAGGAAGACTGAAAGAGAGAGAAACCTTGCTAGCGGAGCAAGTGAGAAGCGAGAAAAGAGGACAAGGCCCTGAAAAATGGAACGAATAAGCCTGCACCAGCAGCATCGAGCGTGTATCATACCACCTCTTCACGACGGTATAGGCACATGATCTCGTTGCCGGAGCAGCAGGTTATTACCTCCCCTGCAAAGGGTCACTGAGCCTACCTCCCGACCCCGGCCGGCCTACGATAAAAGAAAAAATACCCTTCGCGGGCGTGGTGCGGCTGGCCGGGCGGGAGAGAATTTCTGGCTAAGAGAACATCATCGAAATAAGAGCGCCGTCATCATCATCATCATTAGGAACATCGTGTCACATTGTCCGTGACACTAAACCGTTGCCGACACAGCGGAGAGGAGTGACCTAAATAGAAGCGCAAGGGTTGCACGACACTGAAGTTATTTAATTCCGATATACGAAGAGAAGCTTCTTTTCGAAAACACTAATAGTCAATCGGCGACTGACATTCAGAACGCCCTCCGCTAAAAAGACAGATGCACGGAGGATAAATCGTCGACATTTTCAAACCGGCTTGCTCATATACAACTTGTTATGCGCGGACAAGACACAACTTTGAACAACAACAACAAAATGTGCACCAGCGCTCATTCAAATGCACCGCGAAACAATAAATCATACCGTCAGTTTAATTTCACAATCGCCGGCCGCCCTGCCCACGGGGTCTACGGAAATCATCGCCCCACATTATTTCAAGTACCGAAAATTGGAAAACGCATGCCTGACGCAATCAGTGCCTTAATCGAACCCGGTTTTTACAAAAAAATCCGACGACACTTTAGTCATCACCTGAGCACACAATTTTCTCCAGCCCCGGACTCCAGTTTAAATATAAATTAACATTTAAATTTTAAACGTAAACTATGTTAAAACAAGCATGCATATATCAATGGCGGATCTAAATACGGGACACATTTCTCCTCCAAAAGAATCGATGGAAAAATCTATTACAACAAAGAAACTTAATTTATACTATATAAAAGATTTGTATAAATGCCTATAGATTTAATTATAACTAATATATTTAAAATAATGTTTTCTAGTAAAACTATTAGTGTTACGCTTTTATTTCATTTTAAACGCAACTGTCATCGATCTTTCGCTATTTTTGTTTATTATTAATTTCTATTTTGCGAAACCTGCGTACAATTACAATCATATCGATGTATCGACTTGCTAATAACGTAAACTAGATTTAAACTGTTGTTGGATCGACAGTCATCGCGGGTTTAGGCTAAATGATGCCGTTGATATTGCTGCTAACAGCGCTACTTCGGATGGAATTGTATTTATTCGCTCCGCAGACTTATACCAGAGAGAATTTATACTTCTACTATTTGGAGGATGGACAGCTTATAGAGATAGACCGGGATAATTGTTCAACATGATCTCCCTCCAATTACTCGGTATTTTAATATTATTCCCGATCGTCTTATTTGCCGCTATGTTTATCTACAAATTGCGTATACTTCTTTGCGGCATTAAATTTCGAGGATTCCACCAGGTATAGCAATAATAATAACATTAGGTCAACTTTTATTAATGACATTAATCGTTCGATTCCAGAATAATGGCGTGTAACATTCGACTAAAAAATGCGACTATACCATATTACGTAGCCCAACGCAAAGTCCAACGATCAATCACGTTCAACACAATATGTTACATTTTTATTTAACATTCACGATACTCTACTCTACAACCTATAAATTTCATTATTATTCCTTAATTCGTAACTACGCAATAATTTCAACTAGTAATTTTATACGCTATAGAAGCTTAACGTGGACTTCCGTTTCTACGATTATTACATAACGAGTCGATCAGCTTTTTGTATAGTTCCGAAAGCTGTCTAAATCTTAACTTCCTTAAAATAGAATTAAAATTATTGAAACTACAACTACTCTAAAAACAATTAAAACCAGAGCAGATTTACATGTCCTCTATCTGCTAGCTAACAAACTACGCTACGGTAGTTGTTTTAGTGTATTACGTATATATTTTCAACACGATTTACCGGAAGCCACCGTTTCATTACAATTTCTTAACGATTATTTAGCAGACAGACCTCTTTTCAAATGTTACTATCTCAATCAGTTGCGAACTACTGATGCGTCTGAACACTATAATACGGTTATGTTGCGGTTGTCGCAAAAGATTAAATATCTTCATTTAGTGCGATCTTTCACCGCAGTCACCCCTGCAACTTTTTGATAAGAAATCATCCATACACCGATCCTTCTAATGTTCATAAACCGCATCCTCTTACCTATGCCGCAATAATCCGTATTTCATGTACAAAATTTCTATTTCGGCCTACAATCTCAAACTTTCTTCATCGCGATAATATCTTTACACGTCGTGGCTTTTTAAAAGCGAAGCTCAATTATTTCGCACTTCTGGAAATATTCATTGTACGCTAAAAGCCGAATTAAACGAGTTCAAAATCAATCGTCTTCTTCGATAGTTTCCAAACGCGACTTTTTATCTAGCGGGTCGCGTGTACAGGAGAGTTTACAAGAAGATAATCTCTTCATCACTGAAATCGAGTCAATCCCGTCAACTCGAACGTTTCTCGCGTGACCTATCATCGCTCGGTTATAGCGAAATCATGCGCGGAAAACAAAATCAGAATATGTTTTACCATTGTTCGGAAAAATTGAATATCAACATTATTTTTAAGCCGTATTTAGCCGCGGCCACTACGGCGATTTCAACAGCTCCCGTGCATCGCAATTACAGAAAATTATCATCATTCGCACCGGGTAAAAATTGAAAAGCTCAAATAATAACCTACCGATAATAATAATATTAATAATAATAATATTAATAATAATAATAATAATAAATTAACCACTCCAGAAGTTTTCCTTCTTGTAATTAAATCTTGTCATCGCTGGCTCGAAGCAGGAATGTTTGGTAAGTGCAAAAATTTATATAACCAAAAAGAAGAGAAAAACAAAAAAAAAAAGAAATAAAAAAATTGGTGGTAATGATAAACGGAGAGCGACATTTATATTGTAATGGCAATCGCAAACAACTTCACGCTCCAGACAGATATATTACACGCAGAGTTAGCAGGTCGCGTGAAGGAAAAAAAATTGCACTCGTGCTCAATTTCGAACGAGGTCAATCGATGGGCAAAAATTTTACTGTCGACCTCAATCCGTACACACCAGAACAGGCACAGCGGCAACCGTTCCCAACCGCCGCGACCCTTTCAAATTACAATTCCTCCGGAATTTACTGGGAAAATTTCAGCTTCCCCTTTGCACGTGGAAATTTTTTGACCTCGTTGTCCTACATTAGCAGCCGCTAAGAACCACCACACGGAAGAGGACGCATATTAAGCAGTTTCTGCATTTGTCACCGAATTCGAATTTATCGTTGACGGTTCAATTTCTTTCCCGACTCTAGAACAGCTACCAAAATTCAAAACTAAAAAATAGCCAACGAGCGTCACGGGATTACCGGAGCTATTTGCGTCCCGTTAGCTTACAGAAACAAGAGAAAACATTCTTATTACATGTAAGATCGAGTGCCGCGACAATTTCTATTAATTCCGGAAATACACCTATCTAAGCAAAATGGAAAAACGTTATCTATTGAATTTTCGTAGAAACGTATTCATTTTAACTAAAACAACGCATTATCCTTAAGACTTTTTACTATTTACTCTTTTTCCTAAAGTTTTTGTTTTGAGCTCTTCAAAAATCCAGCTAAAAATTGTATTGCATTTTCAATGTGTGACGTATTACCCGAAGGAAACACCGCTGCCTAATCAACTACGCCACGATAGCTATCATCTTACGAGGACCGTAATAAACTAAGCACCACAAGCCATGAAACCTCCCCTGGGGGATAGACGGTTGCATCCATCGTGAGCATTTTGAAAAAATAGGAAATCCTCTTTTTTTTCTTGATAATATGCTTCTTTTTTTTTTTTTTTTTTACAGTCTGACGCAATACCATTCAGGTACAGCGGGCCCTTCCATATAAGATATTTTCTCACGTTTTTAGACCCCCCCTCCCCACAATTTAAATTAACAAAAAAATTAGAAAATGTATACTTCCACCTGCTCACAAGATGTTGCGTAAGATAAAATTATTTCCTTTTTTTTTTTTTTTTTTTTTTGATAGTAATTATAATTGGGTACCAGAGAAATATGGGAGAGAAATTGGCGCTCAATATTCTTATCGAATCCATTAGGCTTAGTATATTTTTAAGAACCGCCCGATGCCCAGTCAGGAGTATGGGACTCTTATTACTTTTTAAAGTGAAAAATGAACGAAAATTTAGAAAAATAATTTACATTTAAATAATGCGAATACATTATCAATATCAAGTGCTACCGATTTACAAAAAAAAAAAAAAAAAAAAAAAAAACAAGAAGCTTACTCATTTCAGGCTGCTTATGAGCTCAGAAGCCGATAATGCAATTAGCTATTGCGATGTTTTTGTCTTGTTTACTCGTAGCGCTACTGGTACTATAGCTGCCTGTTTATCATCAACATCTATTTCTCATTCAGTATTTTGTTCATTTCCCCGTTGTAAAGCAGCACATACGATCTCGCGGCCTTTGCAGTATTGCAGTTGTTCTTTTATCTATCTATCACTGTAAGCTGCGATTTCTTTGAACGTAATCAGTTCGCAATTTTCAAAACAACAAAATCTTTAGTAATAAACTGTAACGACCCCGCCGATCACCCTGCAACAGTACCGGGGAAAAAAAAAAAAAAAAAGTAGAAAAATATGTTAGACCGTCTCGATGTAATAAATGAACGATCTTCTTCTCTTGGCACCTTAAAAAAAACGTATTTCCTAAATTAGTTACTATCGTCGAAATTTAAACTCGAGCTGATTTCATCTATTTTCCGCTTCTAGCATTATATTTAACACCAAAAAGCTACATACTCCATTTGAACAGATTACACAGATTCCTAGTATAATTCTTCTCGGCGGATCTTGTCAGATTTTCTAGCTACGACCTTTACTGAAAATCCGTTAATCTGTTAGCCTATTTCCTGACAACACAATCTTCGAACGACAAAAAAAAGAAATTTGAGCTGTACACACTTCGTATCATTGTGAAGGAATTAAGTTAAGATAGCTTAATTTTTAAAAATTAGGATTTCGCCGTATTTAAAAAATTTGTCCTCCGCCCCACAGTTCTTCTGCTAACGATGGAATACCTTTTTTTTTGTTTGTTATTAGTTCATGTCATATTTTCCGTATTTCCCATTTTATCATTTTTTATTTTACTTTATTTGTTAATACAATATAACTTTTTATTTTTTTATGCAAGCGGATTAGTTCGTCCTTTTTGGGATGAAAATATCTATATACTAATTGTTACCAATAGTATCATCGTTAATATTATTATTTCTATTTTAAAAAATATGCATAATTATACACACACACACACACACACACACAATATATATATATATATATATATATATATATATATATATATATATATATATATATATATATATTATAAGTCGTTCGAATCCAGACAGGTCACAGAAAAAAAAGGTAACTTTGAGTATAAATTTTTTATTCGAGGACGTCGGCAAACTGAACCGAACCTATCATTAAATTTCACCATGCAAAACCACACGCGCTTCCAAATTCGGTAAAACTTAAAGCGTATAATTACGCCTAGCCTACACAATGTGCAATGAGGTAATTTCAATAAGGAACAAAAACGAAAAAGTAAATAAACAATTTGAAAAAAAAAAACACGTAATATTCGTTTTTCACACAAAACTAACGCTAGCCACGGTCATACTATAGTCGGTAGGCGTAGTACTGTAATCGATCATCGCGAAAGCGAAAAGAATGCCGCACTAGTTTAATAACATAGCCCACTATATATATACATGTACATATACATATAGATATGTGTGTGTGTACTCGGTTACACGCGCACACTCACATAATCGACAACGGTAGTGTAAATTTAGAAAATTCACTCGAACAATAATTAAAAGTCGCGCTGTTTTAATACGGTAATTACGCCCGATCGCGGGGATAAGGCTGATGGAACAGACATCAAGGACACACACGCCATCGTGCAGATCTTCCGAGACTATTTTCGTACGGGTCTCGGCGTATTCAAAGTTGTAACAATGAATGCTCCTCTTCCGAATGGTATACAATTTGTATCCTTCGCGATGCGGCACGCCACGCCCGAAACCGAAACCGAAACCGAAGCCGAAGCCGAAGCCAAAACTATAACTAAAACCAACCGGACGAAATACGTCTTGCCACTGGCGAGAATAAAGAATATGTTGTTTACCTGTTCGGCAACAAAATAATATTGGCGCATACTTTGCAGAGTAACGACTTCAATGTCACACGTAACAGAATAACCGCGAAATTAACTGAAATGCACAGATTCAGCGGAGCATTCGCTAGGAAAACATAAACGTGCTCGGTGGTAATTACCAATAAAATGTAATTTATGTTCCCTGCGCGTAAAAACAACATTGGCATTTTAACAACATGCCACGCTTGCCGCCTTCCGATGTTGCCATCGTGTTGTTAATCCCTCTGCCTCAGGCACAGACGACGAAATGAGCAATGCCCGACCGCATCCCAGACGACAATGAAGGCTGTCATTTTCAAGAAGCATATTCAAATTCGACCAGTTCCGAATTTACGTCTAACAATTAATGTACTTTCTGAAATTTATTATCGCGAAATATTAATTTTACCGGGTATATACACTTCGTGTGAATTTGTATGACGTCAAACTTGGCTGTCGGGTGTTCACAATGGTCTCGTTGGACGGTACACACCTTTCATTTCTACGTGACAACTATTTGATTTACAAAAGTGTAATTGCCCAAAATTTCATACAGCATTTTCGAGTTAAATTTCATTAGCGACGTTTCAAAAAGCGCAATCTAACTTTTTAAAATCTTACATACATACGTAATCACTCCTTCGAAGCGCCACCTTGTTTACGCCATGTCACAACGGTTCTCCGGAAGAATACAAAAAAAACAAGGCTATGTTCACCCCCCTGTGTGTACACTACTACGAAAAAGTAAGGCACGTATCTCCAGAAAACTGACACACCACTTCTCTACCGGAACAGTTACAGTCACTTTCTCCAACAAATATCGGGGGTGCGATTTTCACAGCTCGAACTGTCCTCAATAAATATGGGAAAATAAGAAAAATAATGCGTTAAAAATATTTCTAAAACCATTCGTAGCAAGGTCTAGATGCAGTTCTCTTTTTTGTCGTTTTATTTTCTTCATTTATTTTTAACACGCTACTCGTGCGTCGCCTTTCTACAGTGTAAGTTAGAATACTTTGTTCGATAATGAATTTTACACATTTCTCCACGAGATCGTTCCTAAAATCAGCCATTGGTCGGCCGATTTCACAAATTTCAACTGGTCGTTTTCAGTAAGGAACTTTTGAAAAAATTTTCTCTGCGTAATCTTTTATAGTCGTGCGAGAATATTTTTATAAACGGAAAGAAATAGTTTAACCAAGAATACTCGAAAAAAGTCTAGATGATTTACAAAAGGAAATTAATTTTTTTTCTAGACGATATTTTAGCACGAATTTAGTCCATACGCACATCAATATATGCGTATATTCCGCGAAGGCGGGAAAATTTTGTGCCTAAATCGTTTGAAAATATTTTAAAAGACATTTCTCGAAAAGCAACGACGGGATTATAATTCGAAAATTTCGCTTTGGTTTGTTTTTCGCCTGGAACAGGAAAATACTCTTCGTAGTTTACGGAAGACAATCGCGACAGACTCCGAGTAGCAAATAACTGTAATTCAGTATCGTAGGAAATTTAAAAAAAAAAATTTGGCGGTCAAAATCGCGAAGTATTTTTTTTTTCCTTTCAATATTACGCGTGAAATAGTTACGTAAAAAAAATACATGTTCCCCCTTTTTGCAATGTCTCAAAAAAGTGAATTTTTTTTTTTTTTTCTTTTTAATTTAGTGAGTTGTGTGTCACATATATTTTGTTCTCCTACACGTGATAAAAAATGAATACCCCAAACTAACACGAAACATCATTAAAAATACAGTTTTTTTTTTTCCGAAACATAAAATTATCGCAAAATAAATTAATTTAACCTCGTAATTCGGCCCATTAATAGCAATTTAAAATGTACGCATGTAGTAATACTTAAGTTAATTTTTAATAAATGCATACAAAACAGTCATCTAAATAGATGTACATTCATAATGTATCGTGTTTTAACAGGATCTACGATAAAAGTTCGCATTCATTTTATTTTATCGTATATCGCAGACTTTTATTTTCGACTCGAGATCATAAATTTCAAAGTTAAAACGAATTCAAGTTGCAGTAAATTTTCACACGAAAACAAACGCAAGTAATAACATTTAGCCACATTTATACGAGTTTTCGCTCTCCAAAGATAAAACACATAATCATCATACTTCACAATGTATCTGATTCGCGTGCAGCTTTGGACACCCTTCCCCAAAAACCCCCATTGAACTATATAACTACTTTAATCCAATCCCTAATCCTAAAGCTGATATCATCTTCCCGCCAAATTACTGGACTCGTGGGTAATTTGTTAACTGCTGCTAAGTCAGCTCTGTTGTGTGCCCTATTCTACCTTTCGTTTTTATTAAAAAATTATTCGAAAATGATCTTAACTTCGTCACTTAAGGCATTGCAGCTTACCGGCGCAGTGTTTAGCGCAAACCGAACCTATTCAACGGAGTACGTGTCTTCCCCGTTCCAAGTAGAAAGAGTCGCTGCTCTACGGCATTACTGCATAAATGTTAATATTAAAAAAAAAAAACATAATCACTATTATCACTATTAGCAATAAAACTTTTTTTCCTTCCGAATTAATTTTCAACGCAATACCATTTCTGTTGCGACATAACTTTTATTTCCACGATCCCTTATTGCCGGTCCGAGTCGTGAACAATCCAGTCGATAATCCGTCAAATACATCGCCTCCCGCTTCAGTCAGAATCCCGATAATTATTATTCGCTATTGAAAAATAAACTTACGGTCGATTGCCTCCCCTCCCCGCGGTTCTTAAACTGCTATTTTTAAAAAGACGGTCATATCGCAGTTAAACGCTTTTTCGTTGCTGATAAACGGGAAACTGAAAATACGGAAAGCACTTATTTAAATAATAACATATCGTACAAAATCATGCACACTTTTTCCGTTATATTTTGTTAGAAAGTTTAGATTTTTAAATGGTTCGCGTACGCTGCTTAAAATGTAGCTTACAAAATTCATTTAACTTTTCTCGATTTCAACTTTCCTTCGTGTTAATTATGCAATTATTATCACGTCGTGAAGACGCACCTTATTCGCTTTAATACGACAAAAAGTAAAGTTGATCAGAGTTAATTGTGTTTCGTCTAGTCGAATATCCCGCTGCCGAACATTTTAGCTTTCAAAAATTTGTCTCGCACTTTAATGTCCATAGCTAATAACACGTTTCATCGGTCCAAAAAAAAAAAAAGTAATAATAAATAAATAAAATAAAAACAAAAGTAAAGAAATAAACGTGTTTCGTTTTAAATTTAACCTGTTTTAAAGTAGTTCTATTTCGTATATTTACAAATAATGACAATAATCACAAAGCCACAGAAGAAAATAGATCAGAAAATCATTTATTCAACAGAGTTAACACTACAAGTGAATATTGTGATAATACTGGAGTTCGCAAGCAGCTTTACCAGTTAATGACAAGTAGCGGTTCTATTTGTAACAGAGAAAGAACTATCATAAGAAGGATTATATACTCGAAGAACTATTATATTCTGAGACTATTTTTAAAGAGGTGGTTACAAATACAAAATACGTAATTTTGTGCGAAGTTTTTTTTTTTTGATATTGGATGGACGCTATCAGTACAGATAGTGTCGTTAACACTAACCTGAGAAATTTTCTGGTAATTCGCAGCGCACTTAATTCCGCTGCTCATTATCCTTTTCTATTCTTAATTCGTAAGAGCCACATTAGAATTGGCCAGTTCGGCGCTAAGGATGAAAATCGGGAAACTTTTCGACCATTACATTTTTCGTAAAATACTTAAAACAGAAATAGTATAAACAAGTACGAGATATATGGCCGCACAATGAAGGTAGACCAGGCATAATAGGTTTACGTGGCTGTTTTATTTCTTTTTGACCGTAAGCTTGAACACGAATTTTACAACGTAATCGAAGAAAAGGGACTATTAAAAAAAAAAAAAAAAAAAAAAATGGAAGAAAAAGAAACAATGTCCTAGATCACTTTGAATGGCTTTTGGACAATAACAGGAAGCTGGAGATCAGACTCGCACCGACTCTCTCTCTCTCTTTTAATTACAATGACTAAGGAAACACAACTAATGGACGTACTTTTTTTTTTTTTTCGAAATTGATGTGCACTATATGATACACTATTTCATTATCACGGTATATGGGAAAAAATAATTTTGACAAAACATGATTTATAATAATACAAGACAGACGCTAAGGGGGAAAAAAAGGACATCTGGGATTTTAGATTTTAAACTCTAAAACACTTGTCAAAACTTTCAGTGGCGGTTTTGAAAAAGCAAAAAAAAAATTGCGTTGCTAATACTCCGGGGTTAGTACTTATAAAATCAGTTAGAGCATATCTATATCGCGTAAGTTTTATATTTTTTTAGCTTATCTCCGGAACAGCTTGCGGATTTACAAAGAAACAACACACAGCTTTCTATCATCGATTACACGTGAAAACATTGACAACTTAACACTAAGTTTTCTGGTTCAGAATAGAGAAGAGTAATTTTTATGATGCTTAAACTTGTTTTTATTTTTGAGGCCAAAATTTCGATGGCAAACAGTTGTTAAAAAACTAGCTTTCATTGTGATCAGCGTGTTCTTATTAATAAAGCTGCGGCACATATTAAATACGGAATTTAGAATAAAGCCGAAAAAAAATTGTTCGAACAAAATAACACGAGAAAACACTTTAGGCTGCTGCACTCGCATGTTGGACCGGTTCTACTACGGACGTCCTAGGTAAAAACTGCAGAAAGTAATCAAATGCGCCGGATGCATTTTTTATTCTCGCCGGCATTTCAACAAGTCGCCGGGCCAACTTCCAATCGGTCGAAAAGCCCGCAATCTCCAAAACAACCGCAAAACTACCGCGCATAAAGCGCGACGTTAAAAATTAAATTATACAGGAATTGTGTACTGATAAAGTTTTCGATTTAAGGTCAATGTTTTAAAAGACGGCGACGAAAATAAATAAATAATAAAGAGTACATATTAATTAGGTGAGTCGATTTTGCCAGGAGCCTACTCTGTTTGCCCTCATTCGATAATAAAAAAGTGCACGGTGTTTTGGATTTTCGTTACGATTGCCTCCTCAATTTCGATACAACTACAGTAACACAGCGTCACAGAACGATAAAAAAAAGCGTACCGGGTGGAATTTCGGGACGGACGAGAAAAATTACGGCCAAACCGAGCGGTAATTAGGGCGTAGATTAGAAAGATCAATTTTTAGCGATGCTCGAAGTGATTGAAAACTTTTTTTTATCGGCAAATTGTCGCGCGGCCGGTTCTTGTTAAACGGGCTCACTTACCTCTGCTCGTTAGCCAACAGCGATTTGAAGCTTCCTGTATAATAGTGGCGACAGACATCATCGGCGGCTTCTCCTTCTTAAACATATTCGCAACGAATATTCCACTTGTATCGATGTGTCGGCTGAATTGAAAATCGACCGGAAACACACTGTACCGGGCAGCTCGCCTAGCGCATTCTGCGAAGATTTCACGCACTTACCGGCGTCGAAGCGCTGACCAATCTGCCGAAATGCCGCTAAATTCGTGAACGTATCGGGAACCGCGTAAAAAAAAGCAGGAAACGATACAGCATGCATTCAACCGAAGCCGAAGTAGCAACAGGCAGCCATGCCGCCACCATCTACTTGCGCATCAAACAATGACCACGATCGAAGAACCGGCAACACAAACGAACATAATGCGACGACGACACCGGCTCGAGATTTTTATTTCCGTCAACAGAAAATCACGCACCAACGACGCCCGCCCCGTCTAAATCAGCGGCCAACGCGAAAATTTATTTCCGCCGAGAAATTTTATAAAATGATACACGACCGGTCGCCCGACACGGACCAAAGATAACAAAAAAAAGGCTAAAAGAGGGAAAAAAACGAAAAAATCGCCTCACTCGGTCGGAGCGAACGCGCTAGAAAAAAGAGAGAAGAACAGCGAAAAATCGAAAAAACGTATTTAAAACAGATCGCGTACTCGGATTATTATATCAATTGATTTATCGAGCGCGCTGATCGCTTAGCCGAGCGAAAAGCACTTCCGACGCCGACAAGAACAAGCACGTTGACCAACGCAACTTGGCGCGAACGCTCTCAGCTTCGTCTAATAAAATTCACGTCGCGCGCCGACCAGAACCAGACTGCCGCGACATCTGTCGGCCGGGCCGGCAAATACGCGCCACTTACAGCGCACAAAAGTAGAATCAAAGAGACAAGTCGTGGCGGCGGTCTCGAGATGCTTTTGCCCCGTCTTCGTCGTCGTCGTAGTCGTCGTAGTCGTAGTCGTAGTCGTCGCCGCCGCCGCCGCCGACGACCAGGCAGGAACGATAAAAGCAGTCGAAGGAGTGCGACAAGGATAGAACGGACGGGTCAGGTTCGGCGCAACAGTAAACAATGCCCGGGAGAAGCGCGGAGGACGCAACTCACCGTTCTAGAAAGGAATTGCGCGGCGGTCGGCAACGAAGAGAGAGCGACCGCGAAGAGGACACGCAGGCCGAACAACGGCGTAGAACGAAAGCGAAGATACAGGCGACGGCGGTCGGCGGATGGTAGTATACACAAAGTCGGTGCCGTGCGAGTGCGAGTGCGACCGCACGCGCGGGACGGTACAGAAACACGCTGCTTGCGCGGTCGCGTTTAGACGACGCGAGGGTGGCTGGCCGGGAACAAGTTGAAACCAGAATGACCTAGTGATCTTGGCCGTGTACCGCGACGACGGGACGCGGCGCGGCGGAGGCAACGACAGTGGCAGTGGCCGGGTAACAACACTTAGCTAAAGCCGAAGAACCGAAGCAGAGCGAGCCGCGCTCAGAACGACTCCGGGGAGCATCGGCACACACTACTCGCATACTGACACAGTTTCCAGCGCGACTCGCCCCCGCCGCATAACTAATCGCTAAACCCGTGCACACACGGCCGCCGATCACCGACACCGGTTCGCCGTTGAAAAATCGCCACATCGCCTGATACTGGAGCCGAACGATGGCCGTGCCACTGCTAGAAAGGTAAAGGCGAATCGTATCGACAATTCGGGAAAATTCTCGTGCGCGCATGGATGTGCCTCGCCCGGCCTTGAAATGCTAATAATGTTGCAAAGCCGTCATTATTTTCACCTCGAAAATCCAAAGATCGCGCAAAGTCTTTTTTTTCTTTTCATTTGACTTTTCTCTATCTCAAAAAATACTGCAGCCTAGTACTGCTGCGTGTGTGCTTGCAAATTCCGGCGCTGCCGAGAGTTTTCTGCAATCGTGCGACGTCCATCGAAGTTTAAAGCGTGACAGGTGAAATAATCCTTAATTTTGAATGGTAAAACAAATTAAAATTGGAGCCGTTTTTTTTTTCTTCCTAGAAGTTTTAAGACGAACCTGGAGACTTGGAAATGTATGAAAATTTCACAGAAGAAAGAACAGAGAAAAAAAATGCCGGAGTACTTAAAACCGTTCTTCTTCTTCTTCTTCTTCTTCTTTGGCGCGTCGTACCCAGTGTTCTGCGCGTAGACCGGTAACATACACTATGACTTCTTGTCGCCCGTATCAGCTGCGTTCTCTATTGATGATTTTCAACGGGCCAAAAAAAAAAAAAAAAAAAAAAAAAAGGGATAAAATGTCAGGCGTCAAAATAGTGTACTAACTTGTTAAACATTTGGTTCGCATCATCTTTGAATTGTTTCCTAAACTAGTAGACAAACGTGACGTTATAGCTGGCCACCGACCGGCAAGGTTATCAAGAACAAGCTTAATGCTGCAACCTTTTCGAAAAAACGAAATACGTATTCGTCACGTTGTCCGCTGTTTGTGTTTTACGAGAGATGCCGTAAAACGTAAACTTCAACCGTGCTACACTGTGTCAATTAATATCTTCGTTATAGTTCATTCTGATTTCCTTTCTAAAAATGCTCCCCCTACCGGCGGGTCAACGTGATACACGTCTCCTCGTTTGTAAAACTCTCAACTCTCACTTCGAGGAGAAGATTAAATATATAGAGTTCTGAAAGTTTCATTAGCCGGGGACTAAAAAAAGTGTATGAAAAATTCGTCGACGATTCCGACACTGACTTTTCTAGCTTCTTCTGCTGCGTCGTTTAAATTATTTCTGTTCATGGGAGAAAGAAACCTCTTCGCGAACGCCATAGAGAACTCTTTTCACTCGGACTGATTGCTTTTCGCCAGCGGTGTCACCTTAAAAAGAGCTCATTGAAATCGGTTTAGAAATAAACTGCGGCGAAATTTCACAGAAGGTTTTTAGATTTCAACAGGGGGGCGGGGGATTTCTAGCACAGAGATTCATTGCAAACGTGGGAGGCAGATCCGATTCTTTATTCCCTCGATATACGCCGTTATACTTTATCGTTCGAATTTGAATTGTCGAAATGTTAAATCACGGATGAAAAAAAATTCGAATTCGTGGTTACAAATAAAGATAATAATTAATAGAAGAAAAAACTTCAAAGGACAGTGTAAATCTTTAAGAAAAAGGAAAAACGAAAAAAATAAAAAAGATAAAAGAAAAGAAAAACGGACGATGGAACATAGAAGTCAGAAAAAGCACTTCGGTGACGGAAAAAAGAAGAAAAAAGAAAAAAAAAACAATGTAGGAATTTCGAACAAAACGCTTTTTTTCGATTAAAAAGATATTCTCTCCTTTTTCTTGGTTAAAAAATGTTAACATTATTAAGGGAAATGTGTTCATGTTAAGAAATAAAAAAGTTGGAAACGTTTGTGAACCACTGAAATAATTAAAAAACTACGCCTACAATTAAGAGACTTCTCTACGCATCTTCTAATATATATGTATGTGTAAATAAAGCTCGAATTCCTTGAAAAAGGAGCAGCGCCCGCAAATGCGAATTAAAAACTAATTTATTATAATTAACGTCTTTTTTTTTTCTTTCGTTTTACCGTCTTTTTCGGCGTCCGGCTAACAACATTGTGAACATTTACCGATTATAAAAATAAAAAGTTAATACGTAAACGAATGACGATAATAATAAGAAATGAAAATTTCAGTTGATGGTCGATAATTTTTTTTTTTGCGCACTGCGTTACCTTCGAGATAAAAAATCGTTCCACTTGTTTACACCGATTAAATAATATTGGTAAATTTCAATAAAAACCAATGTCGCCATAAAAAATTTCTTTGCGCGACTAACAGAAAAATCCGTTCTTACTGAGCGGTATAGATTTTTTACTGAGCGGTATAGATTTTTTACTGAGCGGTACAGATTTTTACTGAGCGGTATAGATTTTTTACTGAGCGGTACAGATTTTTACTGAGCGGTATAGATTTTTTACTGAGCGATACAGATTTTTACTGAGCGGTACAGATTTTTACTGAGCGGTACAGATTTTTACTGAACGGTACGGATTTTTCAGTTTTTTAAATAAAAATTGTTATCGCAACTCTCGTAAGTATTTACACTCCGGACGTAAAACAATTTTTAAAACATATAAAGCCGTATAAAATAATCGTTTACATAAACGATTTAATCTACTATACATTAGACTGAATCCGCCCGGCTTACTAATTTGTGAAATTTGCGTTTTTTTTTTTGGTTTTTTCTTCATTATCGAATTTATAATTGGTTGTGTTTTGTTTTTTTTTTTTTTTTTTGTTTCGATTAATATATTAGCGGATGTCTATTTAGCTCTTTATAGTTAAAGTTAATGTTTTTTCATTTTTGCAACATAGTTAATGGTAAAGTAACGATGGTAGGATCTCATCTACAAGCATTTTCCTTCCATTATCCTATTCGGGGCACCATCGCAATGCCGGAGTGTTCCTTCTGCTGCTTTAATTCCTAACCTATTTTTAAATTATATCTGACGATGACCCATCCTGATTTTACTGATCATCATTATATGATGTCTACGCAGTTATCAGAAAACCCTCTCGGGGGTTTGTCGTTCTATTCGCTCTCTCGAAAAAGATAATACGCTTTTCCTCTCTGTAAATCGATTTCCACGCGCATTATATCCCGATTTCTTCTACATCTAATGTTTTATCTATGTGTATTCCTCCCAATTTAACTTAATTCCTTGCCTATTATAATCTCGCTCGTGTCTGCTAATATGGCCCGGAATATAAAACACATCATGTAATTGTAACCTGTCTACAATCTCGCACTCTGCATTATACACTCTTATTTCAGATTCATGTTTACATAGAGCTCGATCACAGCACATTTAGCGAATCTAATAAAATAAGAAGTCTTTCGTTTTTTTCCCCTTTCAAAATACTCCAAAGTGCCGTGAGCAAATAATATGTAAGAAGGGCCAGCATACGGGGAAGTTGGCGCATATCTTCCACAGCTGATCTGTAACCCCCGTCAGCGAACACATCATTTCATATTTATTCTTTACCATTTCCTTAAATTGTGCATTATTAACCATGCTGTTCATTAATGTTAATCAAAGTCATTTTCCTTAATGGTGGCCATATTTCATTCCAATCCATTCTAAATCCTTCGTACATTGGCTATTATTTTTAGCTGCGAACGATTCCGCTAACTGAGTGGGAACACAATTCTTCCAATAGCATACGTAACATTACAGGCATGTTCTATTAACTAGGTACGCAATAATATCTCCTCTGTTACCTTTTACATGAAATTTATCCGAAATAACATATTTCTTATTCGCAATGCCATCGGTGAAATACGCAACGTGTTTTGTTGTTAGACGTCATTGATGCGATGCATGCGAACGGTTTGTATTTTTTTAAAGCGACTTTTATTAAAACTGATAAATGTCGCTACGCAATCGGTATGAGATCTCATCAAGGCCCTATTGTACATATATCGGTATGTTCGCGAAAGAGTGTGTGCTTCCCTCCGTTTTATACTTGATATTGCGCGAAGATCGTTTATCGCTTTTTCATGCCTGATCGATACACATAATTGACTTCTTCCAGAGCCAACTTCAAACATGGAGACAATTTTAAACAAAGTTACCGTCGATTTTAATTAACGGTGATATTAAGTTTCTTTTTCCGGCAAATATCGGTGCTTACGTTTTTTCAATATCTTTGACTAACGATAAATTACGCATTCTTCGAGCACGCCTTTTGCGCTATAATAATAACATTATTATTACCGCGGAAACATATACTGCTAAATTATCGGCATAACTAGTGAACACTCTTGTTTTGTATACTTTCTTATCTGTCTGTACGAATTGTGAATAATATGGGCGGCTTAATGACCTGTCGTTTTACTTAGCCGAGCTGTGTCTTACAATTTTTTGTGATTATATTTAACAAAATAAGTTCTCTATCGTCATAAATAATTACATATCCATTAGGAAATTACGACATCCCCAATTCCCCTAATCAATATTATATGAAAACTACAGTATTATTATTATTATTATTATTATTATTATTATTATTATATCGTGTCCGGTGGGCTTTTATCCATTCTTTATTCAATACCTCAAAAAGGATAATGTTTCTTCGTCAACATCCCCCTATATAGTTTGACGGAGTCGAAATTCCTAATTATACTGCAGTAAATAGGTGCATGCTATTTTGAATTTCGCGCCACATTCACACTGACCATCTTGGGCCCCCCTCCATCTATATAAGTTGAATTTTGTATGTACCGCTTCGAATTCAGTGTAAAGATTTCCACAAAGGTTTCAGATCACTGCATATTCACTGCACTGTTGTTTCCAACGGCATTTCAAACAGGAATCTTTTTTTTTTTTGGTACTGTCTGGATTCCTTGGCTCCTCAACTATCCTCAAAAAACTGCATCTAGATTCTCCTTCCGGCAAGTCCATGTAGCCCTACGGTAACGATAATTGCATAAAGATTTCTCTGGTTAATATTTCGCCATTATCAAGAGTGTCATTAGTGTCTCTAATGTCCCGCGGCTCATTTTCTGAAACCGTGTTCATGGGAATTTATTATTCTTAAATAGTCGCCGTGTGGTTCTTTCTTTTAATCTAATGTCTTTCTAACGCGGGACAATAATCGGTCTGTAGGAATTATAAACCTCAGGATATTTCTTTTGCTATTAGATATACATCTCTTTTCAAGGTGTAGGACAAAATCCTTCTCGTAATGGATGAGCCGTCTAGCCGAACACTGGTATTCTTATTAAGCACCAGACTACCGCCGTTTTATTATTCGTGTATTGTGTTATTTTTTTCCAAAAGAAATGTTCATTGTTATTCCGATTTTGCTTTAATATCGTGCAAATGTTTCAATCGGATTTTCAAGCCGCATGAAAAATTCATTCATCCAATTAGTATTTGCATCTCGAGATAATTTGTGCTGTTTTGTTGATTCTTTGCCACAGCTTAATTTCAGTCCGATTTTATTGCAATATTTTTGCCATTCTACTTTTTATCCCTTGTAAAAAAAAAAAAAAAAAATACATCAAAAACGTTATAAAGACCAATGGAGAAAGAAAAAAAATTCATCTATCGACTTACAATTTATTAGCGAAACCCACTAGGATGTACAATTTTATTAAAATTCTGTTAATGTCTAAACTACAGAAAACATCAAATTGAAATATTAAAAATTTAAGGAATCGCGCGCTTATAGAATTTGAACCAAAACTTTGAGATATCAAGAAATTTAACAAAATATACGAAACCTATTAACCCCAATAGAGATTTTTGTTCGTTAAAATTTGTTTAACGTATTTATAATTATTTAGAAAAAATAAATTAATAAATTAAAAAACATCAAAAAACAAAGAAAATTCCCATCGTAAATTCTGCAAAACAGTTTACCAGATCCAGTCCCCTTTAATGCGCACGATAGATTGGAGAGAGAAAAATATAAAACTTTCTTCAGAATACCACGATATATTGAAGGAACATCAGCACCTCCTTAGAGAAACACAATCGCTTAATCGCTATACGCGATGTAAACTGCTTTCAACCGCATTTAGAGAAGTTCGAAACAGCTCTAGATTTACTAAAATGATTTAATAATTTGTAAGTTTGTATCTCTATAGCAGCGTTCTTATCACGTATCTCGTGTTCGGTTACTTATATACGCATTCCCCGGTGTTCGTAATATCCAAAGAAAATACATATTGTTTAGATATCGTAATTTTCAAGCTCGCAATCTACATGTGTTTTGTATTTGCCCTTAACGATTGTTTTTCTATATGTAACAGATGCGAGTAAATAAACAAATACGAACATTATGGTTTTTGTTTATATTTCTACCTCTGCTGTGTAAACACGTGATTTCCACCCTTAAATAGGTCGCACAACTTTATTAAATTTTTAGATCTTCAGTCCACGCACACATTTACAAAAAAAGTTACCTTAACGTGTACACATTATTATTTCACCGACTGAAGACGGTTTCTCATATCCTCTTGCAGGCGTACTTCAAAAAAAAAAAAAAAAAAAAAAAAGGAGAAATTCTCAACTCACTACATTCCGCCCGATTCTAAGCTTCCCTGCCTTATTATAACTCTACCGTGGTCGGCGATAGGTACGGACGTGAACGCGTGCACGCGATAAATGGGAAAACAAACGAACAAACTGCAAAGCTGATGTTAATTTACTTCGAAAATGATACACTAAATTGTCACACTTTTGACGTTTGATTTATAGTGAAATAATAAGGATCCGTAAAACGGTCTAGGTAGCATTTCGAAACTACCATTCAGACGTATAAACGCAATATACAGAGTAACGCAGTACTGTCTGGGGGCGGGAAATTTGTAATTGTCTCGCGTTGACCGATGAAGCACCGTCAACAAATTGCTCAGTTCCTGGTAATTTAGATCAGCGGCGTATTTTTACAAGGTCTCCCCAAAATATTCGACATGCCATGATAAACGTTGAAGGTTAGTATTAAATGAAAGGTTTTTTAAAAAATGACGAATTAATATACAGTTACTTTAACCAACAACGAACAAAACTCGATAATATTCCAAAAAATAGGTAAATAAATATTAATTTAATTACCAAACATTTTTCGAGTCATATCACTAAAACTAGCCGGCAAAATTGTCCTATTTTTATGTTGTACGTTTATTTTATGTTAAATGTTTTATGATTCGCCCAAATATAGTTAACTATTAACCGGAAAAGCATAATTCGATAAATAAATATCGTCCGGAAAAAGATGGAACAAGTAGTGTTTTATTTCTGCTCTATCACAGCTGCGACTAGCTTCCGTAATATGTCTTAAAATAGTCTCCGCTTATATTTAAAAAATAAATGGAACAAATAAAAGAATACAATTTTCATCTGTCTTACGATTGTGCTCATATTTTAATACGCCACAGCTCCCGTATAAATCTCGTTTCAAATAAGAAATCTTTAACTGATCAAAAAGCTGTTTCCAAAAATTACCTTCAATGAACCGTATCTTAAGGTCAGTCATTCGTCCACAAATTAAGAATCGATAATAAATCTAATAATTTTTTTCCTTTATATATTTTTGAGAATTCGTTAAAATATCAGAGCATTTAAAAAGAAAACTCAATAAGACTAGATTTATTTAAAGAAAATAAATTTTGAATCCCACAACATCGTTTACATTCGTGTCTATGGAGCATTTCAAAAAACTGCCGATAGGGACTCCTCATCGCCATTAAGGCCGACTAAATGTTCAAAGACGCACCACCACCCATTTGCAAACCATAATATGAAAAAAATTAATTCCACTCGGTTTGCTCATTACCACCACTATTATTAGTGATCGCCAATAATCAACGTGAAATGCCTGAAAAAACAAAAATAATCTAAAGAAATCTATACCATCATTACACAAAGCTACATTTACAGACGATTTTAAAGTGGCACTGTGTGGTCTTCGCGGCGAGGCATATTCGACACGAAAAAAGAAATCGACAGTAATGGACATTTTTTTCGACAGAAATGTAAAACAGTAAACAAATACGGGGTTGTACGCGATGAATTTTTAATGGCTCCCGACCTGAACGATTAGAGAAGCGAGACGAATGGTAGAAAATTAATTCGAAGAAGGTAAGAACCGCATGCAAAACAAAACTAGAACAGGACGAAAATGCGAGCGGTCAATCGTGAATTAGTTTATCACGGAATAGAGAGAAGGATAAAAAATGGCAAATAGACCTCGTAGGACGGAAGAAAGGTCAATGTCGAAATAGGAGGAAAACGTTTAACCGCAACATTGAGCAAAACTGCGCGCTTCCACTCCGTCTGATCGAAATTTGTCCACCCCCGTCGTGGCCGCAGACGCTGCACTTGTCCCGGACTTGGGGCCACTATTACCCGGAGATTATTCGTCCGACACACGAAATTTAATTACCACAGCCAGGACGGACTAAGTTCCGGCCTGCACGAGAATTTTCTTTGCCGAACGACGGCGATCAAAACCGAAGAATAATTAAGCCGGGTAACCGCAAAAAAGCGTGGTCGTGATCGCAGACTAGCGGGGTCGGCAGTAGTGCTGAATTGTCCGCTTCCATCTTTACTTTTACGCACAGCCGATATTCACTTTTTCTGCGTCGTTACGCAACGTACAGCGATGAACACGGCATACGCCCTTTTCCGCGGACAGCGAAGGCCGCGGTACACCAGTTGGAAGGATGAGGAGAAAAAGCACGACCTCTTCCGCTACACGACAACGAATAGTTCTACATCTAGCAGTTACTCTCTCGGACGGTATGGAGTTAATTGCACGCAGACGGGCCAACTTCATCAGACAGATAAGCCAACAGAAAGACATAAGTGACACTTGCCCCAATTATTACTATCATCACCGGCGGTCAGTTCTCAATATTTTGAAAGTAGGATGTAAAAAAAGTAAATGAATGGAATCACTGAGTTCGATCAGTTTTCGTTGCATTTCCATCGAAAAACTCGTAGGCGGTTAGCCTCGAAGGCTGCAATCGACCGCTTCCTAAACTATCTCATCATAAACACCTGTCAACGAACCGTTAACATAGCGCTATAACGGTGAAATGTGTCTTGATGACTAGTCTACTGCGCTGACTAATTCTTAGCTACTGCGGGCATAAACGATTACGCGATTCAACCGGTGGCTGCTTCTGCGGTTTGTCCAGAATCCAGCAAATCTCCTTACGAACTACGGCAGGGCCATTAAAAATCGTTATTATATATTTTTTTTAATTCGCGATTTTAATTAACGATAAGCTATTAAATCTTCAGCCATGCCAATTTGATCGCTACTTGGTTCAAGTTCATGGCAACACCTAGACAATTATTCTTCACGATCCATGTTCTTCCTTCGGCATCTTAATCGGTGCCGATTTTATCTTAAATTTACTCGTGCATTCGATACGCAACTTTAAATTAATTTGCGCTAAACCTGATAATCTTCCCTTCGTTCACCATGCGGCGTCCGCAAAAGTTTATATCTACTACTTTTTTACCCCGCTCCTTATGGTTACTTCGCGTTTTAACATTTATTTCCAAACTTGACTATCAAGAGTACATCAAAGTAAACAACATTATACACCTGCTCACCAGAACAGCTTTAAAAAGGACAAAAATACCTCTCACACCACGAAATGATTTTTCAAACTTCATTTACCTTAATTTGTTTACACGAAAACACAGTACAGTTTTATTCGCTTAACACCAAAGCTTCCGATTAAGCTAGACACCACATGTTATAAACGAACTGAAACATATAGGGTATTACAGAATAACTTAAGTTATTGGTCAGACGTTTTTTAACTGCAATGAGGTCACCTTAGCAATTTAAATATAAAAATTCACAAAACGATACCTCTGTATCATACAAAATAAAGAAATATGTAACATTCAACAAAAACTAAAATAATGATGTTCCACGCACTCCGCCGATCACATTTGAACAACCATTAATTACTTTGACACAAGAAAAATAATGAAATTTATCTACTATTTACAAAAAACCATTATAAAAAATAACAGAAAAACTTTACATAGTGGATGGGAACCTAATAAAGAAATTTAGCATCCTTATAACATTCCAAATATTATATACTTACAATCTAACTATTATAAAATAGATAGATAAAAATTTAAACATAAAAAATAAGACACAAGATCAAAAAAATTCAACAACTTAAAAATCGTAAATATGTCAAACAAACATGGAGATAATAAACGAATAATAAATTTGCTGAGCAACTGTTTAACACATACTGCCAGAATACATTAAAAGAAATCTGTTAGTATTGAAATAAAAAGATGGTAATTAAAAAAAAAACATTCAAATTCAACAGAACAATCGCATTTACCACTATTGAATGATATACTAATTAGTTGACCTCGAGATGATAATTCGCATTTCATCGCGATGCGACAAAAATCGCAAACCAAATTATTAACAATATTGCTGGAATTTTATTTATGTAAAGTACTTATAAAAGAACATAAGTAAATATAATTTTTACTAATCAAAAAAAAAAAGAAATAAAACAGAACGAAATTAAAATAAATTTTACAATTGAACATAACAAAAACAAGGTCAAGTCATGCATTTGGCATTCTTTACGTTAAATTATAGATACATTTTTATAATACTGAATTCGAAATAAATATTTCTGATTTGAAAATTGCAACATTGTACATATTTTTCGCGCAGCATTCCCCGTAAATGTGTATATTTATGAATACCTAAAATTTTTTATCATTATCGCTTTTTTTTAAAATTTCTTTTACAGCTTGGAAAGTTTTCCCTTATTCATTATCAGGCACATTAAATTGTAGATCGTCCCCTTCTACGAAAAACACCCTTAGTCATATATATATTTAAAAAGAAAAGAAAAAATGACGTATAGAAACCGTTTATTTGTATTCGCACCGATCCTATATGGCATTATTTTAGTTTCCATAGGCCGCGTCTTATTTTATCTTTAGACTGTATAAAAAATAAAATAAAATTAACAATTACCAAATCTTACATTCGTTAACTATATATATATTTATATATATATATATATATATATATATATATATATATATATATATATATATATATATATATATATATATTTATATATATATATATCAGTATTTTACATCTGTTTTGAAGTTACTAATAGATAGTCACAATAAAATTTCAGAAATAAAAAAATTTTCCCCATTAACCACGAATTTTATATTAAAAGAAACTCTGATTTAAAAATAGGTTATTAAAAAATTAAACTAAAAATATCTGATTTTAAATGTGCTTGTATATAATTTACGTTTTCTTATTATTATTATTATTTTTTTAAAAAAAAAAAAAACATTAGGTAAAAATTTAAAAATAAAAAAAATATTGAAAAACCGATATTTTTGTTGCTTTCGTTATCTTCAAACAACTAGCTTTCTATCAATATGCATCATACGTTGAGGAAGGAAAAAGGCCCGAATTTTGGTTTTTATAAAACTCGTTAATTTCTAGACATAAAGGTGTTTAATTTCCCCGTAAAACTCTCGTTTTGTAATAAATAAGAGAGTGGAAAATTGTCCACTCCGTTCATATAGTATTTCTAGACTATCCGCGTATTTTTGATAAGAAATGTTAAAGTTGGTTCCAGTATTCCTTTTTGCGTTCTTTTTAAAGAAAGGCTTGTAGCTCCACTCATACTTTTATAAAACGGAAAAGGCGTTTAACAAAAGAGTCGGGATACCGAGCGATTGAAAACAGGTTTCCATTTTCAAACAAAACTGAAATTCGGTTAAATGTCGAAAATAATGCATAAATTAAAAATTTCAGGATGATAAACCAATCTCAGCAGTATAACTGCTTAGAACGCGTGCTAATAAATTATTCATTAATACAATATATTTATATGAAAAACGATAACTGTTAATACTGAATTCGATAATGAAAGGTAAAATGAAAAACCAATTATCTGTTAACAGATCACTTCGGTACGAATTAATAAAGTATCAATCCGATATTAATGTTAGATGAAAATACAACGAAGATCACACCGAATTATAATCCAGAACTGAATCCGTTTAGCATACTCATATCGGGGTTTCTATTAATGTCTATCAAAGCGTGTCCAATAATAATAATAATAACAGCAATAATAATAAAGAAACATATAGTAAAACTAGTTTTTATATTTTAAAGGCTTTAATACACTTTACACATTTATTATACATAAAACGTCGATGGGCAACAAAATACAGCCATAAATACATATATCACATTAGGTTACAAAATTATTTTTGTCACGTAAGGTTTTTTATTTGTTTTAATACGGTAGAGAAGGCTGACAATGAAGTTATTAATTTTTCCGATAGAGAATAAAATTTTTTAAACAGTCACAAATAATGTCAGTAAACTGCGAATAATAGCGCGCCTAGGATTTTTGTAATTTCGAACTTCCACCGCTGAGAGTATTTGATGTCATCGCTTTTCAACACTTTTTTTTTTTTTTTAATAATTATTTCTAGCAGTTTTTAAATAATTTTAAGTAGCTCTTTTATTTTTATATTTTCATTACTTAAGGATTTTTATATTTATGTGCGCTTTTGCCCGGGAATCATAACGACAATAATATAACGATCATCAAACTAAAACTAATAAAAACTAATTCATCGAACTAATCAAACGGACCGCTAACAACTGAGTCAGCCAACTACCGCGACGTAGATTATTAGAAATCGATTTTTTGTTTCGAGTAGGGCCTGGTTCAAATCCTACCGCCACAAATTGAAACTTACAACAATTTCACTAACGCTGGGTTAATGTCCGTAATTGACACGCCGAAAAAAACAAAAAAAAAAAACAAAACAATTAAGTCATTGAATTCTAATTCGATTTTAATCAACGTTATTAAGGTATTTTATGATATCGGCAAGATCCGTTCTAGCAATCTGCTACATTTCTGTTATGTTTCTATCTTATCGGTAAATAATTATTATTACGATTACGATTATGATTATTAATGCTAATTGTTTTCTTATCAGCAAGAGATAATCGTGTTTGATGATGCTATTTTCTTACGGAAGGTAGTGCACACCACGCAAACCAACTTCAATAAACAATATATCCATTAGAGTAAGTTTTTATTATAGGCAACGATAATATTAAATAAAACTACAAAAATGTATATACCGATAAACATAGCTTATTTCGGTACTTGATGTTTAAGTGTATTTAAACGAAACGAATATAATTTTGCATAATAAAGGATAAAAGTGTATGTTACTTTCTATAACCCTGCCGACAAAAACCGCTTAACTTGGCTGGATCGCCAAACGTAATCTAATTTCAAGTATTCAGATACATTTCATTTTTTATATTTACAAAAAATATACATATAGACGCATATAATACCCCCGCTTATATGATCTTCTGTCCTAGGCCTTGGACTTTCAGATTCCAGTTTTTTATGATTCCAGAGACGTGTTAATTTTACCCGACCATTGTTCAGAAAGCAAAATGTTATAACGGTGACGTTTGTTCGAAATTTTTTTGTTACTATCGGCATAAGAATAGCCGTTATTCAGCAGCATAATATATCTGTTACAAAAAAATTAGGCGGGGCTCTAATTTTATACTTTTAATTACATACAACAATCTCCAGAAGCAATGAAAGTATGCTTCTGAATAAATCTGTAAAGACAGTTAAAACTATTTATGGCTTAATAGTTGTCGATAAAATGAAAAAATGTTAACAAACATTTTTAGATAAAAAAAATCAATAATAACCACGAAATAAAACGGAATAAATTAAGATCTTTAAAAATACAACGCAGAAATTATTCATTTTTTTCAATTTGGAATTTTCTCATTTACTTTATTATTTTTTTTTCAATAGCTGGCACCGAGAAAAACGTACACATGTATTTTCCGTAAATTTCCATGACACAGTTTTGTTTGAGTGGAAATCTCGCTAACCCGCACCGAGAAATCACAATAAATTAAAAATTGTTACATTTTTTTTTTTTTTTTTTTTGGTCTGGCAAGAAACCATTTGGCTATTATTAAGTTAATATAAACACAAAACTAAACAAGATTGTTTACTCTTATTGTTATGGAAATAGTAAAGATTAGTGAATACTCATGGATAGGATCTATCCGCCACACCATCATCCAAATTATACTGAGTTAAGTTAATGTCCATAGCTGAGCGCCAAAATAAAAGAAGGAAAAAAAGGGAAAAAAAGGGGAAAAACGGATGTTTGTAACGAAAAACCATGTTCGGTATTGCGGAAGAGTAATACCGCTGAATCGGTTCCGATTAATTCATAGAAAATATTGGGATCTGTGGATGTGCAGTGGTTGGATAAAAGTGGAAAATTGTTTGGAGATATATTTAAAGCCTATAGGAAATTTTCCTGTAAAAATGCAATAAAAAACAAGTTCCAGCATTCCCGTGTAGTGATTACAGAGGTTAATATTACATAATGTATTCGGGGTTTTTAATTTTAACCGAGTACGTTATGTACTTTGCATATTGCAAAATCGTGTACTTTTTACCGTTACAAGAAATTCTATCTACGATATAGAAGCAGAATTTATGATTTTAATGTAATTACATCTGATGATGATAACTCGATTTCAACCTTGAAACAAACGAAACAGATACATGCAATAGATAATATTTTACATAAGGCGCACGGAACATCAAAACCACTAATTACAGACATCATAACAAAGAAAGAAAAAAAAGAAAAAAAAGAAAAAAAAAACGAAAAACAAAAAAAAAAGTGGTGAACTATCGTGTCTTAATACAATGTATAGGGGGATTAGCATTGACTTAATTTTCAACACTTCATTTGGGTAGCTACTGTAAATAATACAGAGTAAAAAACACACATTTTTTCGGTTCGCATAATCATAATATTTCATTTCATACATAGAATAATGGTCAGTTCTTCATCAATATCACAGCTGTCTTTCTTTTGCTTTTCTAATTCCTCATCTTAATTTGCCTAACAACCGAAAATCATCGATGTGTATATGTGTGTGTTTTTAACTGAAAGAAGTTTTTAAGATGAAAATATAATAAGTAATCAACGTTAACACGACGTAAATACATTTTCAAAAGTGTTACAATAATAACGCAGAACAGTAATATTTCAGCTAATAAACCTAGCAAGTAAGAGGAAACCCCATATTGTTCCCAGAACCAAGATCGTGTAAAATTTGCCCATTTTTATATTAACTTCCCATGTAATTAGCAGTAGTATCGGTCAAAATGGAAAGAAAGATAAAAAAAGAGCACATTCATCGGTTAATTCAACTGATTATTCGGGAAGTTTAAAAACTTGAAATCTCGGTGACACCTATTCTGAATCGATAAGCTCGGTTGTTATCATATTACGCTTACTAACATCGTGAACGATGAAATCTAAATCATCAATGTAAACTTTGTTACGGATTTTTATTTTTTCTTCAAAAAAATTTATACGTTTACATTCCGTATTTCACAGCTTAACTCTTTAACTACTTCGCGGGTAAAATTGACTTAAGATTTTACAACGGATCAAAAATATTGCATATCACGTTCAACAAGCGGAATTAAGCATCATAAAACGGTTGATCGAAGAGTACTAGATGAGGCTCTGTCCGCAAAATTCAGTTCGACAGATGTTAAAAGGAGTCAGATACAAAACCAAATAACAAACCAAAATAAAAAACGTACCGCAACCGCAGGAGGGTCAGAAAAATAACAATATCGAAAGCACTTTAGTAAATCGGTCCCCCACTTGTGAGGATTTAACATGTTCAATACTCCGTTTTTGAGTACGAATTTTCAAATTTCTTCGCAAACTATATATTATGATACCAACATATTCAACCAATGACCACATAAAAATAAACCATTCACGCATTTTCGAGGAAGTCATTCTACAAGAATCGATATAAATTTATCGCGCGATCCAAGCAGCGTGGTGAAAAGCATATTCGGATCAGAGCTTTTCCATACAATTCGCGTCGGGAAATTTAAAATATCTTTACAATCCTAAACATTCCCACTTTTTATACGAACGTCTACAACTTTATACTTTTAATTCCCTCACTGGAGCGTCACACGGCTTTCTTCGTTCAGTAAAGGTGATAACGTCATATTTATTCTATGAAATACAAAATTACATTTAAAAGTATTATATTTTAATATTTTATACATTGAAATGGCGGTTTATATAATAATACTAATATAATCTCAACAAAAACCAAAATATTATAAAAAATACAGCCAACCAAGTTTGTCGGCTTTAAATTCTACTTGTACGAAGGATAATTATGCAATTAGTCATTTTATCAGAAAAAAAAAATTACGATAAGAAAAATGAAGTGCCAAGTTACTTACGAATTACATGTTCATCATCAGCTTGTGTTTCCATTTTAATTTTAGATCCATATTACTTTTTACGCATTATAAAAATTAATAACTAAATTAAACGAATTATGGTGGCCACTCAAATATAATTTTTAAATTTCCAGTTTATTCCCGGTTTTCATGGTCCAAATACTCCCCCCGTTTTCGCGGTCCAAATCGAGATATTGTACAGAATGAAAATTAATAATTCAAATTATATAATTTTATTTAAAAATAGATTTTTTTTTTTTAAAACTGAAGCATTATTATTTGATATTTCAATACATAACAAAACAAATTCAAAAATAATATTCATTATTCATACAATTCGAAATATGCACAACATACAAAATATACTTGGAATAGGTATTACATTTACCTGAGAATCCATATTTGCAAATCGCATGCAATCTTAAAATTTCGTATTTTTAAATAAACGCGTAATTTTTTTCTGCATATCAAATTACGTATAAAAAGTGCATCCGGAATAGTTTTTAAGACTTTATAATTATATAAGTTTATATTAGTAGACTAAAATATAGTTAATTTCATAGAAAAACCTGATAGCGATCTTTTTAGAAATATCGAATATTTCATATGCACAATAATAAATATTACTCTACAAATATATAAATTTAATATACTTGATAAAAATTCATTATTTAATATTATTAATTAAGCAGTCATTTCAATATATATGAAATATTAAAATATGATATTTTAAATGTAATATTTCGTAGAATAAATATGACGTCATCATCTTTACTAAACGAAAAAAGCCGCGTGACGCACCAGTGAGGAAATTAAAATGTATAAAGTTGTAGACGCTCGTATTTCTGTAAATGCACGAACGACGGAGTATTCCCCGAAGAACCGGATCATCGGAGCTGGATCGTAACCCCTTCCACAATATACAATCACGACGTTGAATTGTACTCTGAATTAAAGCCCCACCCCCACCCACAATAGATTTCATACATGACCGTGAACAGTTCTAAAAATTTCCGTACACTCGACGTTTTATCAAAATGTGACCGGACCCCCCGATTGCCAAAACTACGCACACATCGGCCGTTTAGAATGAAAAATCGATTAGTTAGGTAGTGACAGAATACAAAATCAGATAAAACAACTTTTTTGCAAATGACATTTGAATTCGCCGAAGAATCTCTTTATATATTTTATTTTTGATGTTTTCGAGAAAAAATGCACGTTAACGCTTTGAAAAAATAAAACATAACATTTTAATAAAATAACCGTTGTAACTATTCACAGATGTTACACGTATTAATCGAAGTAAAACGGCGGCGGGATTCCGTTCATTCCACAAACAATAAAACTTCTACATCAAATCAACGAGTCATTTTGTAGGCTCTTTTAAACATTGACCGGACGACATGATACTCAAAAAAAAAAAAAAACGTAAGACCATCGAAGCACCTGACATAAGTATTTACTGAAAAAATGTAGTAATTATAATACTTTTCCTTTTTTCCTTTCTTTCAACTTTCATAATTTTGTAATTTCTTGCCGTGTCTCTAGCCTAAGTTGCTGTGTAAGACACGTAAAATAAATAAATAAATAAATAAATAAATAAATAATACTACTCTAAAATGAAAAAAAAAAAAAAAAATCAACTCCAGTAGTGCCAATAGCCACATTTATGACCACGGATCAGAAAATTTTTTTTGGAAATTTTATACAAGTCATATATCTTTAGAAGCAGCGGTAGACGCGTGCGCAGTTTCAATTTATCGAATTAAATCGATTTCGAATTTCAAGACATGCATAGAAGCGGAGACAAAACAAACAAAAAATGAACTTCGGTTGTTCTGAATTTAATGTGAAATAGAATATTTTTCATCAGTTTTAAAAAAATATGCATATTGCTATGAATTATTAAATCTGGTTCGTAATATGAATCCAATAATATATCCTCTTTTCCACAAAAAAAAAAAAAAAAAAAAAAAACTAAATGTACAATATAAATGATTCGAAAGTAAACTTTTGTAGATACATTTAGTCGAGAAGTGTGATATTGCATCTCACAGAACGGTGAGTTTCGAAGAGATTGTAGTTGATGGCACTATTTCTGATTTAGGTATTTCTGATAGTGAATTAATTAAATATGAAGTTTTTCTTTTAAAAAATCAGCGGTGTGTTTCAAATAAATAGAGGCGTGCTTTAAATTTCGGAAAAGAAAGTGTAGTTTACGAATCAAATTTAAATCCATTATTATAGAGGTAGATAATGTAAATGTTAGTGAAATATTCCATGAGGAAGGTGGCTGCTGAAAATGAGGAATTTAGAAATTTAAGCAAACGAAAAAATTAAATGGAAAAACAAAATTGAATTTAAGACATTTATCTCTTTTCGTGCTTTTCCAATGTATTAGTAACAGTTTTGTCACCTATCAATTACTCCAAACAGTACATATCAGATAAAACATTCGAATTTAAATACAAAATCCTATTTATTAACTTATTTTAGAAATATCCAGTTTTCGAATCAGTAAAAGTGGTCACAATTGTGTGTACAACCGGTAACTTTTAGTAGGAAGATTATTTTTAATAGATTAAATTGTATTTTACCTTCGTATTCCAAGTTGCAGATTTTTCGATCGCTGGAAACATAAAGGCCATTTGGAAGGATTGATTTACCGATTAAAACCTATTAAATAAGGCAATGAGAACTACCGCTGCCGAATCACATTTTCATTGTCAACCGTCATCTGATCACTTTCGCCTGCCCGCATTGAATAGTTTCAGATATAACATTTCCACGTCAATAGTATTCCCGGTTGTTTAGCTTAGTCGATCTTGTATGATATTTTTGTTTTTTTTGTTTTTCAAATAATTTCGCCTGCATTCGGCTAATTATATTTGTTGTAAACCTGTTTTCCTCTTTCCTTTAATTCATTATCCGAATTATTTTAGCCCACCCCGAACGGCAAGGAAAAAACTATAAATAAAAGAATATTAACCGCTTAGACTTTCAACTAGGTCTTCATTTTTTATTTAAAAAGAAAGAAATAATTTCTGTTTCAAACTAGCCCTGAACAGAATTTCATAAAGTTCTACCGTCGACGATTTAGTCCGCCAACCATTATATTTATCGAGCGTGCGCCATTTCCTAAACGAAATAATGGATTGAATTAAATCCCATTAATAACTTAGACCGTGCAATGGATACACTACATTTTTCTATAAAAACCTGCAGAAAATCGAAAACAAATTCGGTACGATAAATGTTTACAAACAAACTACTTACGCGTTTTCCTACTGTTCGTAATATAAGCAGTTTTTGATGAAAATTACAAAAATGTAAGCAAAATGAAGAACATTTTAAATGGCGTGAGACATTACCCTTCCTCATTTCACAAATTCATAGCTAAGCAAATACTTCCCTGAAAGCTTTTAGGTGTAATATTAGATAAACGTGCAGTCGTCGAGATTCCCAGGTTATCCCCCCCTATCATAAACTTTTATCGCTTACTCCAGGCATTGAAAAATATCATTTTGTTATTTTCCTCGACGGCTTTTATCGCTGAACTTAAATATACACATACATACGCGGAAGTTCATACGCATGCAATACAAATTTCATATACACATACCTAAAATCCGAATCACTTTCGATCGCAGCATATCAGTAAAATTTACAAAGTTTCCTTTTGCTTCCCGCCGAAGACAGTAATAGCGAGTTTAAGTTGAACGAAGCTTCAACGCATACGGCTTCGTACGTGAAAATCCGATTCTAAGAAAAGCCTTTAATATCGGCTCTCCAAAATGATTTATATACAACGTAGACGGAAAAACTCGAACTTTTCGTTATTTATGAAGAACATATCTCTCACTAACTTGGTGGATAGGAATTTCTGAAATATCATTTATATACATATATACTTATATATGTACGTATGTGTTTGTATAATAGAACAACTGCGCCGTTCTCTCAACGGAGGCACAAAGAAATCCTAAAACAATATTAATAACGCTTCTAATAAAAATGTCATTCTTAACTTGGGGATACTAAGAAAATCCTATCGAAATAACTATAACGTTCTAGCATCACGCTAATAAAATTTCATTAAAAATTAAAGATGCCAGGAGATCTCTCCCTAATCAAGACAAAAGGGCCTAGTTAGTTTATGTATATAATCGGTTAATAAACAAAGGAGAAAAGGGTACTGAACATACATACATACATATATACACTAACTATAATGTAATTCTTAGGCTACCCTCCATTAGAAAAAATGTCCCAATTTTATGTAACGAAATATGTAATGAAAAACATAACGAAAAAATGTCTTAATTTTATATAATGAAAGTTAAATGTTAGGATGGGATTTTTGTGATTATGTTATTTTTTTTTGTGTTGATGCCAGTAAGAATTACGTTGTAAATTTTGATCATTTTATACAAAATATAGAAGAGAAAGAGACAGAAATGAAAGCAAGAGGGGTCAAGGGGCACAGCTCTTTGCGAGGTCAAAATGGCCTAGTTATATATATATATATATATATATATGTGTGTGTATATGCCCGATTTTTTTCCCGGCACTTCCCTAAGATAGAAAAATGTGTTGAAATGGAATTAATGCGACGTACAATTGCACGCATTACTTCATAAATAAAAGCAAATTAAGAAGCAACTTCTTTTTTATTTTAAAAAATAAAAAATAAAATTTATGCAAAAGAAAATTTACATTTAAATTCCGACAGAAGAAACAAAAAAGGAAATAATACAAAATGAATTTCAAAAATAAATAAATAAATAAAAAGGATTATCAAGTAATATAACTTTATAAATAGAATCCATGTCGTATAATAGAAAAAATTGAAATATCTTATTTAGAAGAAAATTAAAATTACATTAAGAAATCTTTTTAAAAAGTAACTACTTCTGCTCACATTAACAAGCCTTTCTAAATTACCGATCTCCGTTTCTGTACCGCTTTTCGTTTGTCACAGTCGACAGATTTTCCGACACTGACGGGTGACTAGCGCCTTACGCAAGAATTTTTCTTCGCATTTTCAAACAGCGACTTCTCAGATTACTAAGCTAAAATCTGTTGAGCCAAATTAATCTCTGCTGTTAGACAAGTACTAGCAGAATTCTTTCTTTTTTAGTTTGCTTTAGTACTTTGTTGAGTGACTAGAACTTTATGTGTGTATATATATATAAGGATATATATATATGTGTGTGTGTGTAGGGGCTTTCAGAAAAAACGTTCACGCGATATACCTAAACAACTCCTTTCAAAGAGACTTTTGTGCTCCACCGATGATGGCACTGTATTTCCCATTCCATAGCAATACTAACAAACCGGTAGATGAGGCTTAATTGAATGTAGCCCAATTTTGAGTATAAGTTTACAGGGTTAGCAGTCGAACGCAATTTAACTACAGACATAAATATAACGCCATCAGTTGGCCATGATGAAAATTATATTTATGTTTACATTACGCTTAAAGTAGAAGTTAGTAATAATAATGTACACTAACTATCAGAGTTTTTAAAACAAAATATACATTTTTAATTTTACATTAAAAGATATGTACATCAGTTTTTTTTAGAAATTTACAAAAGTTAAATACTACGTATTTTTTACGTAAATCAAAAAATAATATAGGTTAGCCGTCCTACGATGCAATATTATATTTTCGTAAGATTAATAAAAAGTTAACTATGATGTTTTTATCGCTATAATAAAGAAATTATTAAATTGCCAGCTGATGGCGCTGTAATCGTACGGTACAAATGTTTACAGCTGTAAACTTATACTCAAAGCCGGGCTACAGTCGGTTAAGCGTAGAAAGGTCAGTTCGTACATTTGGCTGCGCCATAATGCGCTCGTCGAAGAAGGTTTTTCCCTACGTTAAATCGTGCTATGGTTCAAAACCGGATCATCGATTCATTTGGTTTAATGAAAAAGCGCTTTTTTGGTTACACGGTAATGACAACAAATAAAATTTCCACTCCCGGAGTACAGAAAACCCGAATGAATTCGACACACCGCTTTTTCCGTAACGCGTAACCACATACGTAAACAGTGCCGAATGTTCGCAGAATCGTTTATCGTCGGTACTGTTACAGCTAAATCGTATTGGGCGATGTTAAAGGACGAAATTGTTCCTGTTATGGAGCCGATGTAGAATATTAAATGTTTCATTTTACAACAAGACGGAGCAAAGCCATGGAACCGCTGTCTTCCTTACGCAAATATTTCAAGTCACGTGCCATCTCCTATCGCTTCCCTGATGCACTCAACTGTGGCTGCTCTTGACTACCGTATAGCCCAGATTTAAACTCTCTCGACTACTTCCGCTGAGACTATGTAAAGGATAGCTGCTACATAAACAGACCAACTCCGATCGACCAATTAAAAGAAGAAATATCGTGCGCCGTCGACAGTATCGAATTCGGAACGTTACAGCTTTGCAATAGGAATTTTGTCACTCGTTTGATGCAGTTGAAAGTGGCGCTGTTCACATTGAAAATTTTATTTAATGAGGAATGTAAAAAAAATGAATAAACTGATTAATTTTTATATGCGTTATTTACGTTTTTCGCGTGAACGTTTTTTCCTGAAAGACACTGCATATATATATATATATATATATATATATATATATATATATATATATATTAATTACAACGTAATTCTTAGGCTACCCCCCATTCGAAAAAATGTCCCAATTTTATGTAACGTTTGTTATATTTTGTAGGATTTTTATTATTATTTTAAAAATGTCACAATTTTATGTAATGAAATATGTAACGAAAAATGTAACGAAAAAATGTCTTAATTTTATATAACGGAAGTTAAATGTTAGAATAGGATTTTTGTGGTTATGTTATTTTTTGTGTGTGTTGATGCCAGTAAGAATTACGTTGTAAATTTTGATAATTTTATACAAAGTATAGAAGAGGAAGAGACAGAAATGAAAGCAAGAGGGGTCAAGGGGCACAGCCCCTTACGAGGCCAAAATGGCCGAGTTTATATATATATATAGTAGCGCAATAGGGGTTAGTGGTTACGCGACTATCGAACCGGAGGTCATGACTTAAAAACTCGTTTATTTCAAATTTAAGTCGCTTAAGGGTTTACTTAGCTTGAAATAATTGGCATCGGAAAAATCTAGGGAAGTACATGAAAACAAAACCAGTCTCATTCCATTTAACTAATTAAATTTTCAATAACCGTCCACTAGTATCGAATATAAATATCCATAATCAAAGCGTGAATACTAATTATCTCTTATCTAAATTCTGATACATTCCGAGTATTCATACCAATTAGCCTACTCTGTCTGTGCTTTACTCCGTATAACGCACCATCATTTACATCGATAAAATGTAATCTCACGGTGCTTTTTTTTTTCTTTCTCCTTTAAGAACTGGACTTTAGAATGACACTCGAACTAAACGTAAACAATCAATTTAACTATCCTTACTGCATTACTGTTTTTCTACTATAATGAAACTATCGGGTCATCCTCCACGGATAATAGTATCAACACGAGCTAGTTTTAAAATTTTCAAAATATTTCAGCCGTACAATATCTGTAACGTATGAAATATTTATTAACTTTTTCATCGGGAAAATTTTCAAATGAATATTTATCAATATTTACGGCTTGTTTCTCAGTATTGACACTCCCCATCAGGGACCGCTCTTTTAGTCGCTATCGTTTAGATGGATGTTTAGGCATCATCACGTGGAGCATTTCCATTTAGATTTCCGACCGGGCAAAAATATCTTTTATACCTGAAAAAATTAGCTCGCCAACAGGGAGCACCGAAATTACGTACCAGGCCCAGAACGCAATGGAAAGTATAACCGAAATTGTGCACTAGACCTTAAATAACTCATTCGCAACTATGCTCGAATTTTATGAAAAATCGGCGAAGTAATTAAGAACGAATAAAAGTTGCTCTTCGGGTGATTTCCAAATTTATCACTAATTACTTTCAATATACAACTGTGAATTGTACCAAATAGACAATGTACCGAATAATTCTATGAAGTTGTTTTAGAAATCGCATAAAAATTAAAACTATGTAATTCCAGAACAGTTTAACAAATAAACCTGAAATTATACACAAATTTAAAACACTCTTTAAGGACGTATACAACTTTTGGGTAGCCCCCGAATTGGAAAAAAACACCTCCTTAAAAAGTTTTACAACTTCTCCTCCAATAACCCATTAATATGAAATTTGAAATATGTAAAAAAAATTTTAAAAAATTCCATAACATAAAAACATTTAACGATATCCAATTACTTTAATTGCTTCTTCCCCGACATCGCTTCAGTCAAAATAGACAAAAAAAAAGTACGTCATCGTAACTGACGGCTCGGCTATTAGACTCAAAAAAAAAAAAGAAAAAAAAAAGAAAAACAAAACACATTTTAAACATGTACACACAAAAAGAAGCTTTAAAAAAAGAAATATATAGCCAAAATATTAATTAATCAACAAAAATAGTTCCGGGGTAATCGTAAACTGTTCAAAGCGGGAACATTTTAAAAAGTTTCTCATTTATAAATAAATTTTTTTTTTAAAAGCCCGAGCAACACATAATCCAGTACAAGCGTTCTTAATTTACATTATTATTTGCGTACACACCAGTTTCAGAAGTAAATTTAAAAAACCATAAACAACTAATCTATTCAATTTTCTAAATTGACACTATTCTCAACGCGAATGTTTCTTTTTAAAATAATTAAATCAGAACGAAAACTTTATTCTGAAAATATTTTATCACGAGTTTTTATTTTTTTTTTTTTTTTTTTTTTTTTTAAAGACTATTCAGTAAAATGATCAATAAAAAAAACTTTAATTTCCAAAAATGTTAAATGTAGACTTGGTCTGTTACTTAATTAACAGAAATAGCCGATACATGCATGTACCTTGGCACTGCAAGCACGCGCTAATAATATATGAAATTTTTTTCAACGGCACCTTGATATGGAAATTAAATACGATTAATTATTATTAATAAAATCTCCATGTCCTGCAGAAATGACCCATATAAATATCGGATAGGTTCTGATAGTTAGTTTTTAAATTTTTATTACGAGATATACGATTTTAGCTTAACTTTATGCTAATTTTTTCCTGACAAATTAACTAAGTGACCGACAGTATAGACGACTAGAGGCAATGACGCTTCAGACGAACAAATGAAAAGTTTGAAAGTCTAATGTTAAAACTAATTTATTACAATATTAACAAAAGCAGACTCGAAATATTGAGCAAATAAGAGTATTTTGTCCAAGTTACAAAAAGTATAAACCTGCCTCCTCTCACTAACAATATATACATACATACTCGTACATACATATATATAAATATATATATATGTTTATGTAAATTTCGTAGGTCCCTTCTTCAGCAAATTTATCACGGACAAGTGTAGAAAATGTTATTAATAAAATCGTTTTCTTTTTTTTTTAAATTACAGCAATCTCCCCCAACCACTGTGAATTTTTTGAATGTATCGCGCACAGTATGCAATGTCATACGATTAGACCTGTCCAGACCGTACAATAACATAATAGCTATTCTCGGACAATTACTGACACTGGCCCTCTCGCACATTACAAATATTTAAAAAAAAAAAAAAAAACTCGCGTCATCTCAATAAACAAGAAAAAACCCCAAACATAGCACGCGAAAAAATTCGGTCACGGTTCTAAATGTTAGCAAAACGGCATTGTATCATATGTTTAAGCATGTGTGGACCTTTTAAACGTATCATTGTGTAACACACAGGTTGCTACTATCGGTTACACCTCGATTCGAGTTGAAACTTCTAAGCTCTTTCACCACGGCGACGGCGAAACCAATATGGGCAAAATTACATATTAACGTTTACAGAAGTATTCTGCTCAAACAGAAAACGTATTTTTACGTCATAAACCGGAGTCGGAATGTTCGAAAGAATTCCAGGAGAATCAGAGAGCATAGAGTTAAGCTACAAGAGAGGTTGTTAACGAATAGAGGCGCACCAGATTAGACAGAAATTAGATGCGGTAAAGAATTGCAACATCGTCACTCGAAGATGGTAATGAGTAAAGATTAATCACGAAAGATAGACGTCAGGTTACGTCGAACGACGTCCATTTGACGACTTCCTAGAAGAAGCGCGCACGCTTTTTCAGTAAAGTCGAAGGTTGTCTAAGAATTCCGCTCGCTCGAATAATAAGCGGAAAAAATCTCTTCATTAGTTTCTCAATGCAATAAAACCGGCACAACTTGAAACATCATCCGCGCACAACTCTGCAACTTAGTAACTTCGTGTTGATCCTGCCTCGGATGCTACACAACGAACTCTTTTTCTCCCCGCCAAATTACGCAACCTTTATTCGTGCTATATTACACCGTTTAGTGTGAAAATTCAAAGAAGAAAATTTACTTAATTCTCCTTTCGTACACTTTCAATGGAAAAGCGAGAATCTCGTAAAACTTAAAACGGAGCGGGTCCTAAAATAAAATTCGAGGGGGAGGGGGAGTACACTTTTTTTTTTTAAATTAACGAAGTCGACGTGCACATACGGTCGTTGAACAAAGGAAAAGACGTAGATGATTAAATTAGCACTATCGGTAGTCTGGAAAATCATTTTTAATATTAACTTTTCTCAAAAGAAAGGAATTAAATTTACAAACATTCTTAAGCCGAACAGCAGTGTTCGTTACATTTGTGGCAACTCGAGCCTGTAGCAGTTAACCAATCGGTTCGGCAAAAGTATAAGTAAAACGGCATGTCGGAGCAGCTTACACAAGACACGTGTAAAACAATAACACAGTACGGCAATGCCATGCAGTGTTATACAGACGGAGCAAAAGCAGAACCCGTCAAAGAGATGACACGAACTGCTTGCGCCTTTGAAGTGAACGAAGCAATGACAATCATCCGTCTGAGCGATTAGTGCTCAATTTTAGATGCAGAATTATACGCATTACGCTTTCGTCTGGAAATGATTCTGGCCTTCACAGAGCCAATGCGTGACATACTATTGATGCTGCCCTACAATCGCAGACATGGATAAAAATACTTTTCTTTTTATGCTGGTCACATCGTGCATTTAGTTCAAATAGATATATAATATATTATAATCAGGTATAACGGCTAACAAGACATGAGAGCTTTCCTTTCCTTTAAGGTATCCTTTATATTTTTTCGTCTACACATTTATTTCTCTTCGGACTGCTAATTGCACGAGTTCTAGTACCAATCTTTTTTGACTAGTTCTGGCCGTCTCCATCATCCCCGAATAACTTTCTTAGTGTCCTCAGTTTCCTTTTGTTCTATGTTCTTCCTTCTTGATGGGTAATCGTCCGTAGCCGACAAGCCCAATAAAAAAGTGAAAAAAAAAAACAAAAAAAAAACAGACTCACTAGTGGCGGCTAGGATGTTAGAAAGTGGAACCCCGGGAAGGAGGTTAACAAACCAAATCCTAACACACTCATCATGGGACTACAGTCAAAGGGTCATAATTTAATTGTGCTGTGGGTCTCATGCCGGAAGCTCAAGGAATGAAAGGGCGGACACAGCAGCTCAACTCACTCAATCATTACAGCTCGCAGTCCACAGAACACCCTTGGGCCCCCTACAAAGTCAAATAATGGAACAGTGGAACCAAGAATACATCTCTACTCCGTCCCACCCCCAGAGTTTAAGGAGTCCGTAAAGCCATGGTGCCCCCCCCCCCCCGGAGGTGAGGGCTCTACGAGTATATTATTGTGCGCTCAACCGCTTACGCCTTGGTCACACGCGACTATCCCACGACCACTTGTTGGAAGGCGGTCACCAGAGCCACCGTCCGTTGATCATATATTCTCATAAACTACTCCACATTTCAAAGTTGTAGAACAATTTGCTGATCTTAGCTATGTCTTCTCGAATTCAGAAGGGAACCTGAGCGCAGTATTTCAATTCGTCAGGGACAATGACTTAAGGGCAGTCCTGTAACCGGAGACTCTTGGGCCGTAATAGCCTAGATATTGTACAAAGTCCGGAACCTAGCTAGGGTTGAAGGTATAAGAGAAAAAAAAAAAGGAAAAATCTTCTACGAGTTGCCGAAAAAGTGAAAATGTAAGAAATGTAAATTAACAAGAAAAAACCGAATTAACACAAAAATTTTACGATTATTTTTTATTTTGAAAATAGTAATAACTTGAAATCCGGCGCGACCAATGGAAATAGGGATGAAATAAAAACAAATCTAAAAAACAGGAAGATAACTTTGACAGAAAGTGCCGCCAAAAAGCACACAAATACGTTGAAATCGGCTGAAGGACGATAATATAAATAGAAAAGATATACCCCATATTGAACAGATGGTAAATGATGAGTGGCGAGCACAATATGAAAAAACTAGTAGAAATGTTGAGAAGAAATATTTCGAAATACAAAAAACCACATACGAAAGAAAACGTGGTTTACAAATAAAATGAGCGGAGAATATATACGTTATATATGCCGAATACGTACGGGCTACACAAGAACTCCGGAAATATTACATAGGCTGGGTATAATAACAAATAATTTGTGCGAATACAGAAAGATTGGCTCAATTGAACACATTATTTGGCAATGTGAAATATATGATGATCATAGAACAGATTTTTTAAAAAGAATATTACCATTCTATAAGACCATGCCAATAACCTTACTACAGATGACGCGAGAACCACATCAGGAACCTGCTTACATATTACACCAATACATAAAACTCAGTAACATAATTGTATAAAATATAATTTATTTTAATAATTTATAAATAATAATATAAACTTAATAAAACAATAAAAAATAAATAAATAAATAAATAACAAAAAAAAAAAATATTGAATGGCCAGATGGCGAAAGCTAGGCACAGAGAAAGGAGGGAGAAAAAAAAATCGGTATAACAATTTACCATTGAGAATGAAAAATTTGCAAAGAACACGACCCATACGACGAGATAGATGTAGACCAAATTCAGCTCGTTTCAACAATAACTGGTTGAATCACAAGTATACGGGAAGAGACTGATTCTTATTCTGTGGTAAGTCGGAAAGTTCTTTACTTTTTCCAGAGATAAATAATTAATATTTCATGGGATAACAAATGAATGGGAAAGGCTTATTATTTATTTATTTATTTATTTTTTCGCTTTAACATTCAGAATTATTACCAGTGCCATCAAGTGGAAAACAATACAATCGCCAGCTTATATCATAATCGATACTTTTCTTATTATTTTACCTTCACATCTACTAGTAGAAGAATCAGCACCACCGCAGATCTACTGCAGTAGGTCATCTGGGCATGAAATGGCTTATCCGCGTTAAGTTATACTTTTAATTTTATGGAAATGCAATAATTTTTTTTTTTTTTTTTTTTTTATTTTTGCGTACAATCTGTCCCTGAACGGGTCAATAAGTAGCACTAATGTTTTACGGTATTATCATTAGATGCTGCCCATTAGCAGCCATTCTCTGTATATATTAATTAATAACGATGTTGTAGATCCATTTGACCATATCTTTTTAAACGTTTGAATTCTGTGGGATTTCGCTTGAGGTTGGCAGCCAGTCGATTGACATGTTTCTGGAGTCGCTGCATATATCTACCACTGTGTGTTCTGACCGTTTCTTTTACATCAGGCATGTGGAGATCCTTATGTAAATCAGTATTACAGATATACCACGGTGCTCCAACGATGTTGCGCAATACCTTAGACTGGAAACGCTGGATAGTTTTCAGTCTGGAGTTGCTGGCGGTTCCCCAGATTTCTATTCCATATGTCCATATAGGCTTCAAAATAACTTTATATATTAACAGTTTGTTTTTAACTGATAAGAATGAATTTGTATGCATTAGCCAGTTCATACTCCGTAGTTTGAGCTCAAGTTGTTTCCTTTTGGCTAAAATATGGTTTTTCCAAGTTAGCCTTTGATCCAGGTGCAGTCCTAAATATTTTACGGAACAGGACTCAGGAATTATTTCGTCGTTAAAGCGGATTGGTGTATTTCCCTTAATTCTGTTTAGCGTAAACAAGACATGCGTAGATTTAGATTCGTTTACTCTGCAATAATAGACTCGACATCTTACGTATAAATAGCTAATTTAAATTCCTTTTTCGGCGATGAAAGAAATCGTAACAACAAATAACGTATCGATTCCGTAAGAAAACTGGCTGCTATCCATCAAACTCTTGCTGTCAAAAAACCAAAGCCAGAGCTACAGACCAGCGCACCTTGTCATTTTTTAATCTTCCATTTCTGTCCTTTGAGAAGCCGAGAGTGTTTCCATCGTCGCCGATTTATCAGCTTCTTCCATCTACAATCTTCTACTTCCTGTGATCTACAACATATTCGGCAGTCTCCTGTATAACGCCAGATGATAATAATGATCTAATTTACATGTATTGTCTTTTTCTTAATTTTTTTTCAACTCCAACTTTCAGAGTTTACTATGCCTTTTATATAATCAATTCGCTCGCTCCACCGTCTATCATTCCTTTCTTTACCTATTCGCTATCGTGTTAAAATCGAAATTTTCTTTTCTTTTCGCTAATAAACTTTAAAAAAAAAAACAAAGAAAAAACTCGAACGACCAGTAACTACTAAAAGGAAGAAAGCACAATGAAATCTTATTCATTTTAATAATACCAATCAATAAAACACCATTATTATTACTCGATAAATTTTGTGTTCTTCGAATACATCGATTACTTTTAGAAAGAAAACTACATGATTTATTTTTCTTTTTATTTATTTTACTATCGCGAGCGCTTATTTTATCATACTCACATTTTTAAATTCACTTAGCCGACGCAAAAAGAAAAATATTTTAAAAATATTTTCGTTAGCGCCAAGAGCATTTATTTTTTATTTTTTTATGGAGAAATGTTCAACCGTAAAATGAACGGAAAAAGAAATAATAAAAAATGAGAAAAAAAAAAACATCATCGACACGAATTCGTTAGAATAAATTCTACTCCAAAATATAATTTATGTTCCTGTTAATAACGAATTCAATCGTCACTCATAATTAGTTATTGTACGCTTTACCGCAAATGTAGAAAACAACACGCTCCGAACTACACGTATTTATCTCGTACGGTATATATTACATGTGAATTTAGTCGGACTATTTTTAATGTTTATTCGTATTCTTATTTTTCCCCGTTCACATTTCAAATTCGCTCTCCGTATTTCCTGACAACAGTCTTCTCCTTAATCTAACGGACTTTCAACATTGTTTTTGCCTTTCTGCAATCTAAAAAGTAGGAAAAATCGTTTAAAAACGGGAAAAAAAAAAAAAAATCTACTATATAGTCTTCGAGTTATTTAAGCTACGGAAAATTCGTTTCACTATAAAACGAATTAATTATCGCCTTTCAGACGCTCCAATGTTCTCCGACTTCATCTAGCCTCTTAACCAAAATATCGGTAATGGTAACTTTTAAATTTACAACGACATTCATAAAATCTGTTTACGAATATTACGAGTAATAAACGACAGTTTGCAACGCGGAGTCGTTTCAATTAACCGAAAAATCAACAGATACGATCAGAAAACAATTATTCCACGGAGCCTTAGTAGTATAGCTGTGAAAATGCGCTTACTAATCGTTTGAGATAAAAAAAAAAAAAAAAAAAATTATAATTAAAAACGTATTTAACAAGAAAATAAAGAGACGTTCGAAGAGGTTTTTAGCAGAAACGAAAGAAGAAAATGGGCAAAATGTGGACAGAAGAAAGAAAAGCACATCGGCAAAGGATGAAACCGAGAAAAAGGTGAGATGAATGGCGCAAAAATTATTTTGCCTAGTCCGTGGTTTAAAATTAAAAAAAAATATATGTGTACATATAGCCCCCCTCTCGTTATTGTCAGTATCGACACCTATCTTTAACTTCGTGCGGTGTGCTCTTCGCAAGTCTGATTACAGTAAATGTGTGAATCAAATCAGGAATTACGATAAACCAGAAAGGTTGAAGGTGGAACACTCTTCATCCTGTGATCATGAAGCGTTCACTTCGAAACGCGTTGGGTTTTTTATAAATACAAAATTAATTGTTTCATATTAGCGTCATTTATTTCATATAATTGTTAAAATAACTCCCTCCTTAGATAGCGCAGAAAATAATTTCATTTAGTGATTTTAGAACAAACAAAATTTTTTCGTGAAAATGAATTAACCGGACGGAATAAATTTAGAGAAGTAAAAACAAAAAACCGCTTTAGTAGTAAAGATAAAATGCACACTCACTCTATATGTGTATATAAGGAAGAGTAAACAAGAAGTAAATATAAAAAAAACCGCTCTCGGGTAATTTGGAACCAAATACAAAATATTTCCAAATAGAAATTGAAGAAAGATCACAATAATAATCATCCACTGCGGATAAAATGAAACAAGAAATGGTATCTCAGCAAAATAAACGGCTATACGATAATTTATGTGACAATGAAAATATACTGAGATAGACAAAACTAACCGTAATTAAACACAATTGTTCTGGAAAATAAAATATACATTATAATTGGTAATTTACTCTATATGTAAAATTAACGGAAAACAAGTGATGACTAATAATAAAATAAAATATGATGAAATGTAAGCCCATCCTAAAATAACCAAACCTACAAAATAAATATGTAAATACTGTCACATGTAAGGCCGTAAATAATGGATCAATGTTTAATATCGCAAAACATGGAAAATGTAACAATAGATTGATAGAACGTCACGCGTTAGGCGCAGCGTACATTTGTCGCTTGCAGTAAAAACTAGCATAAAAATAAAAATTAAAACAGAAAGGATTGTTTGACTTGCACAGGGTATCTCGACACAAGTTGACTTTTTAAGGAAAGAAATTGAAAGATTAAGACGGCTTACAAATAGGAATGTTTTTTTTTTTTTTGTTTTTTTTTACTTGAGGGGGCTGGTTAAACTTTTCACCGAAGAAACAATTAGAAAATCGAAGGAATATTAAAACACACGACCGGCAAAATAACAGGTAACAAAAATTAAATAAGCAATAAGTAAATGATTAAATTACAAGACCTTAAAAAAAATGTTTACAATAAAAGCTATATTATTTTACTAGTTTAGGTTGACATGTTAAAAGCCAAAAACAAACAGTAGAATACTTTCAATTTTCACTGGAAGTGAATAAACACGTTTTACAAAATCGAATAATTAGTAAGTACAAAGAATTGGGAAATTCTTCAAAAAGACAAAATCAAAAAGTTTCGAGTAAATGTGCGAGAAGAAGAAAAAGAAATTATAGCAAAAATAGGCACTGAATGGAAAAGAGAGAAGTCTACAAAAATTCGAGTTAACGCTGAGTACAAAGAGACTACAAAAAAAGTTCCCTATTCCTAGTATTATACACACATTTAAACATAAGCCGAAGTAAAACAAAAATCCTAATGACCGGAAAAGGTGAAAAGAAAACACAGATAATGTTAGATAATAAGACCTTAGACCAAGTGGAACAATTCACATACTTGGGAAGTACAATAACGAATACAGGAAGAAGTGACACAAAACAAGAATTGCAATAACTATAAACAAGCGTTTATGAAAAGAAGAGATTTATTCAATAGAAAAATTAAAATAGAGGCAAGGAAAAAATGATTAATATTACTGTATGGCTCGGAAACGTGGGTGTTGACGAAAAATCTAAAAGAACGTTTAGAGGACTTCGAAATGTCGGGATGTCGCTGCATTATGAATATATATAGTATGGAGGCAGAAGAAGAAGAATTCAGATGTGTTGGAAATGGTAAAGGAAAAAAGGAAACTGATGGAAACAATACAACAAAGACGAGAAAGGCTTCTAGGGCACACACTGCGACACAACGCCTTTATGAAGGTCATAATCGAGGGGAAATTGGAAGGAAAAAGAAAAAACGGGAAGACGTAGGATAACATGGATGGATCAAGTAAAAAGAAGAACGCAAATGACGTATAAAGAGATCAAGAACATAGCAGGCAACAGGAAGGAATGGAAGATGATTGGCTAGCTGCAAAGACGAGAACAAGGCTCTTAAATACATGGATGGATGGAGGTAAAAGAAAAAAAGAAAAAAACATGAACTCGGAACCCCCAAAAAAAAAAAACGAAATATTAACCTTCATCAGGAAGATTCGGCAGTTATTGGCCAGTAAAATGTTTTCTTTTTTACTTCCTTGTAAGTGGTAAAGGAAGTATTGTAATCATGAAAAATGTTTAATGCCATAATTCAACGGATATTTCGAACATCGCTGATTACTTCCCCTTACACACGGGGAAGTACTGTATTCGCGGAGTATTTTGAATCATACATGTCAACGACAAATATTCATTTGGACCACGTCTGAATCTACCTTCAAGTTTGTTTTTTTTGGTTTTTTTGTGACGTGTGTACGTAGGTATGTAAACGTGAATGTATCACACGTAACTCAAAAACGGCTGGCCGCAGAAAGCTCCTTTTTTGGTTACCATTGATTAGGCTAAAAAAGCATTTTTCTCACAGGATTTCGTGGAATTTTTCGCATAACTCAAGAAAGCCGTAGAAAGTCCGTCTTTTTTATATATTTTAACCGTGAGTTATTCACTCGTTTTAATATTTAGTAGTTGCACAAGGAAGTCATGCGCTGCCCACATCGGAGTTTTTAAATTTTATTTTATCGCGCCATGTACAGCAACTTCAGCTAGGAGCGCGAAAGTTTACGTCTCTTTTTAATTAGTCTGAACTTTTTCAGAAAAGTCAAAATGGATGCGATGGTTACAGGCTCATCTTGTAGTTGAGATTTGTGATTAACAGAGTAGTTTACGCTCTAGGTGCGTAGACTTTCAAGCAAAGGCCATTCGACAGATAATGGGTTACAGGGTTACATGGGGGACGACAAAGTGGAGAAAAGGGTCCAGACAAAACGTGACATACGCGTACGGTATGCCCTATAGGCGAGACACAGAGCAAGTTGGTCCTTACAACATAAGAGAATACGTTTCGAAGAACAAACGTTGTCTTTAATTAGCAGACGGTGCGATGGTGCCGAGTTAACCAATTTGTCTTGTCACAAGGTCCAGAAGAATCGCTTAATTAGATGTTTAATGTGAGGTGTTGGGGTTTGCTATATTACGAGCAGTTCGCATCGGTGCAACTTCTTTCGCTACTCCGCTAGCAATTGTGTTCCTTAGAATACCCGCGTATTCCGGTAGAGCCGATATAAAGAGCAGAGGGGGAATGCAAGAAATCAAATTTTTTGCAAGAACTACATACATGAAAGTTATTACGTGATTACACTTTTTGCTTTTTATATTTTGCATAGCCAGCGTGGAGAGTCAGTGCTCGGTTTATCTCGTCCTCTCGTATAAATTGTTCGCGACCTGCACTGCAAATAAAATGAAACACAGAACAAAAAATAGTATACATTCGGGAGAGCAGCGAAGACGCAGACAGGTTGTTTTATTTTGTTTTGCAAATTTTTAATCTGATTACCTGATTTGCGAATTCTCGGAATTTTCTTAAGATTCAGGTTTTGTCTGGTGAACTTATATAAGTGCTCTGTTCTTTCAACTTCGCCACGGGAACACAGATCCTGCAGACTTATCTGTGAAGCTCTATTAACCGAGTGATAATTTCCTATAGCCAGCTAACAACTGAGTTCTACAGAAATCAGACACAAGATTTGAAATGTAAGCACATCATCCTGCTGAGTAATTTTTCCAGATATTTGCCACATGTTAAAGAAGTGGTTCTTTATGATATTTTTTATATTAGTAATGCTAACTTTTAGTAATACTGAAATAACTTTTGTAAATGTAAACGATGTATTATACGTAATCTTTAAGAATCGAATGTAAATTTCGAGGTCGCTGAAGGCCAAGATGTCATATAGCGACCATAAATAAAAAAATATAATAAATAAATAAATGCTGACTTTTGTTTTTGAGATTTAATTGTTCCATGGCTGGTGTGCATTCCATTTCTGCAAACAAGCATGGGTTTATATATTCAAAGTGAGCGTTTCTGAGGATCCGCAAACGTTTATTAGAAATTTCCGCTGTACTGAGCGGACTTTCTTCTGTATTATTTGCGTTTTTATAATTTAATACAAAACTGAGCTGTTTTGAACTAAACTTTTACAGAGGACTTTTTCGACAAACTCGCGATGGATGCTGGCATTTTACGCTAACAGAATATTATTGATCTCAAAAAGTTCCTGAAAAGCTATTTTGAAATTTAACCACTACAACAACACCGTTCAATGTTTTTGGGCCAAATTATTTTCAAGGGTTTATTTCAGAGAACTAAATTTTATTTTTTAATATTTTTCTATATTCTATATATATAGTACTGTTCATATGTTTTTGTTATAAGAGCTTTTTGCTCTTTAGCATAGGCAGTGGTATTTTTTGGTCAATGGAGAGTAGACTATTTTATATCATCATTTCGCCGGTAATTTATTTTAATTACAGGTGCAATTTTTTAGTATTAGATTGTCTATGAAATTTGAGAAATTCGAGACCGATTTATCGCGGAATTCATAATCGTCAATTTTATTACAGTTTTCATTAAATGCAGCGATGTAATTTCTCAGTTGAATAAGGATATTTCATTGTAGTTAATGCGTTACCTTGCGCATCTGTGGATAAAAAGTATAATTATATGGTGCGATGCATTCATCATCGAATTGAGATTTTCCAGTGGGAATGCAGAGCTCATTCCCTATTTTTCCAGGAAGGATTAAATTAGGCCCTACTAAGATATTTTGAACGATTTTGAAATAATAACAATAATGATTAATGATAATAAGCGCGATAGAGCAGCACAGATTTTAGTAAGGGAAGGGGTTAAATTGTTCGCGATCAATTCGGATAGCATAAATTGATTATACATCTGATAATCTTTGAAAACAATCTGATTATATCGAGAAATCTTTAGCTTCATCAAAGAGGCTAAAGTGACTTTTTGCAATTGAAATTATAAACTCTGTAATGCGAGCATGTATCGTTCAGTGAATTTTTTTAATTTGCACTTTAATTTCGCCAAGTGTGTGAAAAAAGACACACGTTAACGTCTTACAACACTCGCTTTTGCCCGTTCAGAAGTGGTGACTATTTCAGAGATTTTCCACGAAACAGAGAAAGCGTATCCGCAAACCTGACCGAGCAGCGTTATTAATTGTACTAGTGAATTTAACAATAGCTAAATAAAAACACCTTTTAAGATGCTCGTAGCACTGTACGCCATTATTAAGAAACCAACAAAGGACAACCTACTACCGCACAGAAACCCCGCGGCGAAGTGCGAATAAAAGACTGTCCCAATATTCTATAAAGGTTTTCTAATGGAATAGATGGAGAGCAATCGGTGCAGGAGGAAATGCCGGAAAAAGGACCTTTTCAGAAACAAGCAGAACTGTCAACAATCCCTCTAAAATGTCCGAGTTCATTCGAAGTGATACACAGAAAGGTCAAACTCCGGTACGGCTTCGCAGAAATATTGCGACATTTTAGAATACGCCACGGAAACAATAGACGCCGGAATTTAAACGGGTGCGTTATTGTCCTCGATAAGGGTAAAAACCGCGAAAATAGAAACATTATCGGTTACATAATTAACAAATCTACTGCGGTAAAATAAAAACAGTTAAATTCACGATAATCGGTAACTAGTCGCAGCAGATTGACAATTTCACATAGAACCTAATATGCCGGTGAAAAAGTCAACACACAAAACCAGAGGTGAAAAAACCTCCCATAAAACACATTTCCGTGTGAACTGGAGTACGTAACCGGTAAATCGGACGAATATTTAGACGGAAAAATATTAGGAAATCGTACATTTTACACCTCAACTGGCTAATGCACGAAAAATTTTCGCCAGATTGCACGATTCGGAATTCCTGCATTACAATATTAACTTTGCACGCATTACTACTACTAGCCGTACATAAAGCGAAATACTACAGAATTTGCCGCAGCACGTATCAACGATATCAACGTTGTTCTAAAAAGGAAGACAAAAAAAAAAAAGAAAAAAAAAATCTATACTAAACTTGCGATTGGCGCCGCATTTGTAACGGCTAGAAATTTCAAAATCGGCGATATCAAACGATTTCACCGTTTTATATGCCCCGGTAAATATTGAATCTCACAACAGGTTTACATTTTTTATTAAAAACAAATGCTACGTGTATTTTACACGTTACCGGATAAATTTTACGCAGATACATAAAAACCTTTTAAACCGCGATTTTTAGACGTTTTCAGTTTACTTAACGGACGATATTCTAACTTAGTGGAATCTATTAAAGCAGATAACAACAACCTATGGAAAACGAAATAATCAAAACAACAATTTATTGACAAAAAACAATGAAATCTTCAACACGGCGCAAAGTCTAGAATTTCCCGTACCACTTCCTTTCTTTAGCAGCACCACAACATGTCCCTTTTTAGTTTTCACTTTTGCTATGTCATTTCGTTATGTTCTTTATTTTTCAATTGCCGCTCCTTCTTTCACCTGTGTCTATTCAATCATCTCACTCCCCGTTTACGATTTCCGAAATACTCCTCTACGACGTTTGACAATTTCGCTAATTTTTCCCTCGATTTAATCACAGTCTTCTCCTTCCCGCATCACCTTCTTATTTTCTTACCTGCATTCAATCCATCCCACTCTTTTCGCTTTATACCCACATCCTTTCATTTTCTCGGTGACGCTAATCACGTTTTATTTGAATGTTCGGCATTTCCAAATGACCAATCATCCTTCTATTTTACTGTCTCAAAATTTAGTATTCCCGCTTTCTTTATCGATGTTTTTCATATTGTTTTATTTTTTTTCTACTTTTCCTTATCCCGCCGTTGAATTATTTTTATTTTCTATCATTAAGCGGTTTAAGAACATCATTTTTTTTCTTTCCAAATTAAAAAAAATTAATAAAGTAAAGAATATCTCATAATTCGACCAAACTTATAGGGGGGGTAAGACTTGTTTAGAAAAAGAAAGGAAAAAAACTTCGCGTACTGTGTTTAAAAATTTTATAACCCTCGTTGTTTTCAGTGATGCAAATTGCCCCTCCCCCGGCTCCAAAAAAAAAAAAAACGGCGCAGAAATTATAATTATTTTTCAATAATTAATGCGCAGGATTGCGTCACTCGGTATATAAAGAATTATAGCTAGATCTTTATTTAATTTTAAAACAATCATTGACAAACAATCGAATAAATAACTCACCAATTTTCTATTATACGTATGTAAAAAAACTTCATCCTTCTGACTATCTCTCGGACTCTGATTACATTTTAATTGTCATTCTCCGCAAAATGAAGTTTTATAAGCGTGACGCAAAAACGTAACAGAAATTTTGTTACATGCTGTTTTTATTACTCTTACCGTAAAAATAACGTACACATTAATACATATTTAATTTATATTACTAGGCGCGTGCGTCAATCCACGACGGAAAAAATATTTTCACAAACAATTTAAGCCTAATAGAACTAAAAAAAAAAAAATGTTGAACTACCAGCAGCAATCGATAAAAAAACAAGCAAAAAGTAAAACAGACTTTTCGTCACACCATTTCTGCACGTAATGAACAAACTTATTTTGAAAAATTCTGTATCAGAAATGTGTATGTCCTTAGTATTTACGTATATAGCTTATGTGCCTTTGATATATTAATGAACAATCAGTGTACTCTGATATAACCTACAGATGAATTAGAGAAGAAATGTAAACGAATGTAAATGTAAGGATAATTACAGCGCGCTGAAGAAGGAGTATTTTTAGAAATATTTCGCAATAAAGAGAGGGGTAGGTAAGACGAGGGTGCTCGTTATCATCGGCTTTTGTTTGCGTTAGAAATAGATCTCTGAAGAGTTTTCTATTGTGAGAGGAAAAAGTATTTAACCGGAAAACCCCACTACTGAATAACTTAAGTCCCGTGATATAACAGAACCAAAAACAAACCGCGTAAAAAAATAAAGTAAAGAATAAATAAAATCCGTCGCGAGAAATATATGTATATGCAGATAACACGACTGAACGGAGAAATATGTATATATATATAAAAAAAAAAAAAAAAAAAACGACAATTGCGAGAAAAAAATATAAATCTCGGACAGACATTATTTTTAAAAATGTATATCTGAAAGAATGAAAAATCGATTATATTCTATAGCTGTGTTATTGATATTCGGATAGATACGTGAAAAGTTACAACAAAAACCGGAAAGTCGGCAAAACGGGAACCCAGTTGAATAAGCTTAGAACGGAAAAATAAAATTACAAAAATGCTAACAATAGTAAAAAACAGCCGTTGTCAAATACAGCGAATTTTTTTTGTGATGCAAAAAATCGAAAAAACAAACGAGCCATGTTGAAAATGCATGGACAAATTGTATATATAATAAAACACATTGATATGTGAGAGATATTAAGAAAATAAATCGGCGCGACTTAATAAGTAAGAATGATTTAGCGAAACTGCTACGTAACATGTACGATAGGCAGAATCGAAGAGAATGTGAGTAAGGTCGCGAAGTAGATCTCACGAGCTATATGTAGTTTAAACAATATATTATAAGAAGTGTACTCTTATATGGCTATAAAGCGGTAATAATAATAGTAAATAATATTTACTTAATAATTAAGTTAAGTTGTAAAATAAAATTTACACTCCATCTAACCGATAAATAAGCTCCTGGGAGGAGCGTTCGTCAGCCATGGATATTAACCGAGCCGAGAAAAATTTATATTTTCAATGTGCAGCAGCGGGGGTTCGAATTAAGGGTATTACCTGACTAAAATATCATCGTATAACCAATTTTGCTACGATAGCTGGCTGAACTTTAAACTCCAAACTCGTATCGACTAAATTAAAATGAATAGCAAAAATAATGAATACACATTGTTATTCTCATTTTAACATCGGACTGAACTAAATTAACTCAATGAAAATGGTAGAGCTTGTAGTAGAGCTCAGAAACTTTTGTCAGTTACACGATGCAAATTTTATTCAACAAATATTTTTGCTTAAGCCTTTTGTTTGACACAGGTAGTCGTAATTGTAATTATAAACCGTTGCAAAAAAATCAGTTAATCGAGAATTATTTGAAGAATTAACCGAGAAACTGATTTTATCTGTTTGCAATGGTCTCTATGGTTGTAAATTAACTATGGTACTCATTGTCAGTCAAATTATCATTAAATTTCAAATGCATTTACGGTCGAAATGCTGAATATAAAGAAGTGTTTTTATCGTTACTATTATTATTATTATTATTATTATTATTATTAATAATAATATTATTATTAATAATAATATTATTATTGTTATTATTATTATTATTGTTATTCTTATTATTATTTATAATCATAACACCTAGTTCGACATTAAAAGGATTGTTCCGACAAGAACAATACAAAGGCATTAATATATAATGTAATACATTTGTATAACTGAAATATTTCTTCAAAATGTTTAGCGGGAAATGAAAATTACTGAGAAGCCAAGTAGATTTTATCCGAAGTGAACAAGATCGAATAGTGCTTAAAACGAGAAACTTTAAATTCAAGAAACGAAAATCGGATTTTAACCTCCGCTCAAAATTGAAGGCGCAATTTTGTTTAATTTGAAAGAAGCATTGCTAAAATTCATCCATCTTATAAAATCTGTAGGGCCAAAAATCGTTCAGTACCTTCGGCAACAGCTAGAAAGTTGATTGTTTTTTAATCGACTTATGCTTATCATTAGATTATAAAAAAAAAACTATGAAGCCCGAAAAATTATAAAATTGAAGACCTACATTTTGAAAAAAGTAAAAATAAAGTTTTAGAAACAAACATTTAAAAATTCTACAGACTTTTCTGTAATAGCTGGGATTTTTTTCTTTTTTTAATTGACGTATTTTTGCCCGTGGAATACCGTGAAAATACAAAAATCCAAAAAAAAAAAAAAAAAAAAAATTAAATTTAGGAGCTGCTCAACTTTTTGAGAAGATATACATCTAAAACGATAAGACCGGAAACTAAAAAAAGTCCATAGCCCTTTCCGGACTCCAGTTGTGCACCACTCACACAAATCAGTATATAGTATATAAAATAAAATAAAATCAAAACCGTGTTAATGTTAAAAAGAGAAAAAAATAACCACGAGTTTTCCAATACAAAACTCCGCGCTTCGCATTATCCTGGGAGCACACCGTACTTCACCTTCATGCAGTTTGTGTTCATCAACGTGGACGCTACCCTCAAAATACAACCGCTCATTACATAATTATCGTAGTATATTAAAGTGGTCGGTAAAAAACGAAAATTATTTGCCCTTTCAAATCTGCTTTCCCCAACGATGTAGTCCCAAAAGTAAACAAAATGCTATGTAAGTATAATTTCTCCTTCAGTGCCTGACGGAAGCTAATAGGTTACCACTGCTCCCACCGCGGGACCAGTAACCAGTAAAGATAAACGTATCACTATTAGAGTATAATAATTTACAAACACCTGCGGAAGATCTCAAACAGAAGGCGATTAGGGTAATTAACAGATATGAAGATTTCACAAAGGTGTATTCAACAGGTGGATCTAAGGCTTCTACAGGTTAATTGTTCCCGGCAGCGTGCGCTTACGAAATTGATGGTGTATTGGTGGGGGTGCGTTTAAATGATGCATGTTGGGCACTAGATGCAGAAATGTTTGCCATTCTGTTGTCTCCAGCAGTACTACAATTACAAATCTCAACGGAAAAAAATATCGGTTATTACAGATTCTCTAACTACCACCATACAAAGTCTACAAAATAATAACGCAGAAGAATCAATCGTGCAAAAAATTCAAGGCACTCTGCTTATGTCTAGACTAGGACTACCCCGCATGTGCTCGCACATACTCAGATCCCACGGAATGAGCGCTCGAATTTAGAAGCTCGACCTGCTACGTTTAACCCCGATGCCGTATAAATCTCAAGGCCCAACAACGCTCGATACGTTTCTACGAGAAAGAATAACTGAGCAGTGGGACAAAGAATGGATGTCCAAGACCACGTTCTTACGCCAAATAAAGCCGATGATCGAACACCATGGTGACCGCAGATTAATAATACCCCGTGTGTCGAATACACAAAGATCAATCGGCTAAGACTAGGGCATATAGCTAAAAGTCATGACTACATACTGCAAAGGATAACTCCCCCTAACCCATGTCCATACTGTGCAGAATTAAAATATCCGTCGGTGCAACATACCCTAATTGAATGCCGTAGTTTTAATGCAGTTCGCCCAAGCTCTTTCATATCGTTAGCAAAAATATTAAACAACAAATAATCGTATGACACTTTGAAGACGTAAATTCAGGATGGTGGACTGCTGGGTAGTCTTTGAGTAGTCTAGGCAGCTCTCACCGTGAAATCCTTAGTAGTGAAAAAACGGTAATTCAATGTAAGAAAATAAAATAGTTACATCCAGAGCCCGTTTTGTAGTAGCTTGAGAGTTGATTTTTCTTTTTTCTAACTGATATTTTTTCATTATTAAAATATAAGAAAAAAACAAAACCACAAATTGTAAAATTTATGAGTACAAATTTTGAACTGATTGAAGCGCTGGTCTTCAGTAACCTAAAATATGCTTAAATTCTGAAAAAGAAAACGAATTTGACATTTACAAAGTAAATTTAATGAAATAGGTATTTTAAAGATCTCATTTTAAAAAGAACCGAACGTAACATATTCCGCTTGCATATACTACATCGTGTTAGCGTAGTTAATTAATATTTTAATCCAAATTTTACTTTTTTAAATAAACCTTATGAATACGTCCCAGTCCATTTAGAAAACTCACGGAGTAAAACAATTACAAATTCGCAGGTTTAGGCTGCAAAGGAGGCAGCGATTGCAGTCCCCCATTTTTTTTTTTTTTTTTTTTTTTTTTTTCGGTTATAGATTGTGTAAATTACATTATAGGCTTTATAGGATATTTAATTAGACCCGAAACGCTGATCAGTCGATCGATCCCAGCTACGAACTAGCCAATCTATTCGAGTCGTAAAGCCAATTAAATAGTAGGGTTGTGGAGACACTTTGACCACAGCGATTTCGAATTAAGCAAAGAGTACGGATATTGGACACTGCGATTTTTGTATTCTGAGCTAAACGAAAAAATAAGCTGGTCTCAAATGTAGCTATAACAGAAAGTAAATTTCCGACAAGTACACTGACAGCGCAGACCATCACAAGACAATTGATCTAAAAACTATTTCTTCATTACTTCCGCCTACAATAGTTATACGCATACAAATCGGCAAATTTCAATTAACAGAAACCAGATAAACTAAAAAGCGGTCGTATAAAATTTTTGCATATTTAACTGAATACCGGAACGAGTTTCATTTTTCACGCCAAACACACACTCGACGCACTGAACCAATCGATTTATTCACGCATGCCGTTAATTTAGTCTTATCAGCCATCCGAAAATAGTCGAGCAATTCAAAAAATGTACTAACATTTCGGGCAACAATTAACAGGCTAATACAACGAAGAGATAACTATAGTTCCCGCTACTACATGTGTCTGCAATATATACTGATGACAGTTTCCGGCTCAGTTTAATTAGCGCTTGGCTGATTAGGGTGCGAGGGTGTAATGACAAGCGTTGATAATTTCAACCCTGTTCTAAATTAATCAACGCGTCACTGTCTGACCAATTAAAAAAGAGGTGAAAAAAATCAACGACTAACGGCTCGATTGCTTCACGGGCCATGAAATAAAATTACTATACTTCCGATTCCAAAGTCAATAAAGACACAAATCTCGATTTTTCCCTTTTCCGGTTTTTTTCTTTTCTTTTTTTAAATAGCCAAAATAGAGGCCGAAACATTATAAATCCCGCTAAAAGGAAATCGTCAATCCTCTTGACATTGAAAACAATAAAACTGAAAAACAAACACAAAAAAAAATAGATAAATACTTATTTACTTTCCCGCTTAATGGGCTCGTTAACTAAGCATCACCGTCCGCAAATGATGGGAAAACAGTCAATTCGTTTTTATTTCGCTCTGTGAAAGGACTAATAGTCGAAATGATGGACAAGGAGGTAAGGATCACGATGTAAAAAAAGTTGAACAAAAAGTCTAAACTATCGAGAATCACTACAGAAGGAAACGGCCAAACGAAGAAACTCGATTAAAATCGCAAAAGTGAAAGACAGGAACCAGGAGGGGAAACGATAGCAAAAAGATAAAGTATCAGTGAAACGTAGGTGAGCCAACAGCGGAACAAAGTAGAAACAGTGAGAACAGAAGTTTAGACGGAATATTAGAATGAACCGTATAGTGGAAACGCAGCTAAATAGTCACCGTATCTGATATCCGCAACACGATTTTTGCATTTTTGTTTGGTTACGCTTCGGCTACGGTACCATGGCTATCTCGCGTAATTCAAATTAAAACGAAAAAACTGATAAAACAAGGACAAATAGGATTTTAATACGGACACACGCACGCTGTTAAAGCATTAACCGCCTTTAGCTTATGGTAGCGGCGGTAGCTTAGTGGTTAAGGCGCACAGCTACTAAACCAGAGATGTCATAGGTTTTCACGAGTTCTCTCGTTTCGGATTCAAGTCGTTCCCAGGTTTATACCTAACCCGAAGTTGACACGGGTACCAGAGAAATCTGGGAAAATAATGGCGGTCGAAAGAAAAAAGAATTGGTCCTCCTACTCTTCTATTAGTGTCATTAGGCTTATAGTACATTGTAAATCTCAACTTCGCAATTCTCGACGACCCTATCATTATTTTACTTAATCGGCATCGAAGGAATTCCTTTTGCCACATTCATGAAAAAAAAAAAAAAGTAAAAAAAAACAAACCATATACATATGTTATGTAGGACCCTCGCAGTTTTATGGAGTATCGTTTGTAAATTAAGCGTCTCAATGAGTTTTCCACATAACCAGTACGAACTACTTTTAGCTTCCTAAACTCTTAGTAGACCGCAACAGTGAGAACTATCCCAAAGAAATAAAAAAATCCGGTGTCATAGGAAAATCTTTGAAAATTAATAACAGATAATAGTATAAAACAAAAAACGACGAAAATATTCAAGAGAATAACAGACTATTTTGAAATTTGAAAAAGAACAAAAAAGCAAATAAAATAAAGTCGTAATCAACGGAAAGGACAAACAGATAATTTTTATTGAAAATTACACCCGTAAGGGGGCGAGTAGTTACAATGATACAAAGTAAAAATATTTCGGACAAACGAGCTTCGGCGAGGTGGAAGAATGACAGATTAAAATCGTAAGCCCCCCTTTTTCAGAAAAACAACGACGAAACGCGTTGAACGCGATCTGCCACACATTCGCCTGACGGGAACCTTGAAAAAATAATAAAAATGCGATTTATAAACAAATACCTGGCGCGAGAGCGTACACAAACACACAGACAACGCATTGCCGCCACTACTGATGGCAAAGAAAAAACAGAAAGCCGAAAAGGGAAAGCTATTGGACACGATTATGACACGCGGTAGCGCGCTTCACACCCTCGCAGAAGATACGTATTCATTAATAACAATAACAGTAATAATAATAATAATAATAATAATAATATAATAATGATGATAATAATAATAATAATAATAATAATAATAATAATAATAATAATAATAATAATAATAATAATAATAATAATAATAATAATAATAATGATAATAATAATAATAATAATAATAATGATAATAATGATAATGATAATAATGATAATAATGATAAAAACACAACAAGAAAAGGACAAAAAAAAAAAAAACACTTGGCCGCAGCGCACGCTGGGCTGTGTAAAGAGATGTGTAACTTTGTCATATTACACCGAAATGACCGAAAAAATTAAATCGCTCGGAGGATGTTGAGCGCGCGCATTCGCGTTCGCGCACGCTGCATCACTGTCCGGCGGGGCGTTGATGCACGATTGGCGGGAAGGCTCAATCGAAGGGCATTTGAAGGGCACCGGCGCACTCGCGGTCGAACAGCCGGGCACGAACCGCGGCGAGAACGAATGGCAATTGGCGGGAAACGAAGTACATCAACCGAACGGGCGGCCGGGAGAAGCAATCATGACCTTCACAATGTGTATCGAGTTGAGCCTCTTTTTACACATATTCGCAAACACGAGCACGTTCCCGCCTAAACCGCTCCGACCGCTGCCGTGACATTTTCACGCTCACATCGAACCGGTCCACGCACACGCCTATTTCGTTAATTTATATATAAGGTGCATTTTAATTTCGTTTTTGTATCGGGTCGGTGACAGGGGTGGTCGAACGATGCTAACTCCGCGAATCGGTGACGTGATACGGCGGCAGGGAGAAAAAATATATTAATAAGGTGGTACGCGCGTCGCTGACGACGATGATAATGCGGACAATGATGATAATGATGGCAACACTGATAATGATGATAACGCTGATAATACTGATAATGATAGGAAGTGAAGAATGAAAGGCGATAGGTAAAGATTATTTTACGAGCACGGCTCGTGAAATATGCAGAGCCGTTGCAAAATTAACCGTCGTCAGCAACGACGACGTAACATGTTGGAGTTGTGAATTATCGGTCGTTTGGCGCTTTTTTGTTTCGTACGCGTGTTGTTTTGTTTACACTTGGAGCGCGTCGAAAGAATGGCCAGGTCCCAACGAATTCGGCCGCATTCGAACTAACCAGCCATTTCGAAAACAGGTCATTTCCGATTTTCCGAATAAGCTCTACTTTGGCTTTACCGGTGTTCGCCACTGAAGAGTCTCCCTGTTATGCTAAAGTTAAAATTGCGAATTTACCTCTCCACAGCGGCTGCCGTTATTGTTTAAGAAAAGTCTGCCGAATTTCATTTCGGAAGACTATTGGGCACGAAAAACACAAAGGGCACAAGTACAACATTTTAATGTTTCCGTTTTTGGCTTTAAAATGTTTCTTCCGACTAGCGCGCTGCTGCCCTTTGGTACACTGAAAATATTATTGTTCTCCGATGCGGCGGCGCGTTAGTTTCTTTGCGTAACATTGAATAAATCGAGTTCGTTTTGCCTTTTCTGCATAATTAGACTTTTCGCGGTTTCCCACAGCATCGGCAAATACATATATAGAACCAAAAATCGCTGAAGATCATCGTGCAGAATTTTTCCGATATTTATGGGGAAATAACTTATCTACATGTCGAGGGAAACGATCTAATAATGATTTAATGATATTTAGCTACCGATCTTACGGTCATGCAGACTAGTCTACGCAGTTGAGTACAGGTGAAAATGCCGTTCTACCTTTTGATAAGGTGTCATTACCGAATTTAGCTTTTCATAATGTACTAAACTCAAGGACAACTGGGCGAGAACTCGAATTTTTTGAAACCCGATTTCAGACTAGATATCCAAGAGCGATACGCCACCCTGTTCAGTCATTAATGTCCATTCGGCTTATGTGCAGACGTTGAACCCTTTTTCGGTCGCAACCTCCTCTTCAGACTGTTTTGGCTCATTTTTATTGATAACGCCTGCAAATAATTATAATCGCCAATGAGACAGTGTATTAAAAATCAGTTCGAATCATTATTAGTCGTACGGTCTGCACATTTGCGAAAATTAAAAAAATATTGCCATCATTATTGAACTATCAGTTGCCGGTTCACCACTTCAAATGCGCACGTGAATAGAAAAATTAATCAGTGTAAATGGATGAATTAAAAAACTTGAAGGAACAAAAATCGCGAGGAAATCCACGCTGAATAGAGAAGGCTTTAAAACCGAAATTTAGCGATTTATTTATTTTCGAATTAGGAATTTTGTTGAAATACAGAAGCGCTAAGGAGAAATAGCCCGTGTTTTAAAATAATTCATTGGTTTCGATGATGCTCGTACGGGTAAGGAAATATGCATTAAGGAAATTCGGAAGACAAACAAAAGTGTATCCGCGAACAATACAGGAAGTATATGCAGGAATCAGAAACGAAAACTGAGAGGCCGATAGAGTGTTCGGAATAATCGAATAATTTCGAAAAAAGACGATTAGGAAAAGTAGATTGAGAGAGAGAGAGAGGTTTAGAGCAGGTGGAAGGACGACGAAAAAAACCGCGAAAAATTAAATAGAGCTGCAGCATCGCTCTCAGTCAACACGTAAGGAATTTGATTATGGAATTTGTATTCAGATTACGACAGCGGGGGGATCTGTGATTGATGCGGGAGAAAAAAAGAAATCGAAAAAGAAAAATAAGAATCAAACGGGGCAAACGGCATAAAGCGAGAACGAGATGTGAAAAGCGAAAACAGGGATCTTTCTGGTAAATTTTTGAAAAAGGTACGAACCGATTATTGTGCAGCCCGTAACATCTTTTCCTCGTAGACAGAGGCGTATTTTAAAATTAATGAAATTTATTGGAGGAAGTGAGTAGGTTTTAAGAGACCGACTAAAAGGTGTAGAGTTTAGAAAGGACAGATTTGTAAAAGCGCAAATCCGTAGGCAAAAGAGGAATCGGATTTGGAGCGCGTGTATAACGCTATATTTTGAAATTAGGTCCTACGACGATCAACAAATATTCGGAATTTGGTCCGAATTCGGAATTAACGCGCAATTAATAACAGGAAAGGCTAAACACATTGATAAAAACTCTCAATGCAAACATAGGGGAAAAAACCGCTTTCGTAGACCAGCCAACGGTAAAAAAAAAACATTCGTGGCAAAATTAATAACTTTTGGGATACGATGATCACTTTTTTATATCGAAAGAATCGCTTATTGCTATCCTACCTCGTTATAAGCTGTTGATAAATTTTTAATTTTGAAAACCGTATACTATTTTTAATATATTAATTGCCAAATGCTATTAATTAAAATCTAGTTCGTAACCGGCTCTGTTCAATATGATACACCGTCGCAAATGTGTTTGTGGGCAAATATTATAACTTTTTATCGTGGAAGAAATTACCGTAATTTAATACATTGAGGAAATTGTTATTTTTACAAAATCGTATTTATCAAAACCCGCTATAAACAGAGAAAAAAATCGTCGTTGCTAGAGATATTGAAAAATTTGTCTGTACAGAAATACCATACGATAACCAGTTAAAAGCAATTAACGTGTTAACGATTCTACTATTACAAACTAATTTTTTTTACTTCATTTTTTAGCGTAGTCACGGAAGGGGTAGATGACCAAAAAGGTAATTTTTAATTTTTGGGGGTGCAGGACACCCAATTATAGCCATATAACGGACGTTCACAGAGAAATGAAACTGTAGTTATCGATAGGGCTTTCAACATGGATCTTTCAACCGTAGAAGTTGCATTCGCACACGTTATTTAGTGTAAACGATAACGGACTTGATATATTTTTCTAGCAGAAGACCTCGGCTTGCGAGTTTCGCGTTTTTTTCTCTTTCTTCATACCGAACTGCCAGGTAACCCTGAAAGAAAGTTGAAAAATTAACCCCGAGATAATATATCATAACAAGCTCCACACCAGCGCGACCGTTGAGTTTATAGAAAATGTTTTATACGCTTTTACAATCTCTAGTCGAACCAGATATTCTGGTATTTAATATACCCGGGTAATTTTAATGAGCCCGATCCTGATTCGGCCTCTATTACTCTTCGCACACCAACAACTAAAAAATAAAAATAAATTTTTTTTGGTTTACTAATTAAAAAATTGTGCCTCTCTGCGGTCGCCTTAAAGTTTCTAAAATTATAGCACTAATCTAATTCAACAAATCCTGCAACCAAACACTAGTATTTTCTGAAAATAGTGTCAGTGTAAAAAGTTTACCTTAATTTTCAATGTCCCTGCATTTTGCTGACGGAAAAACATTTTACTTTGTTGTTGTTGTTAGGGGGGGGGGGGGGGGTCAACTTAATCTAGCGCGAGTGACAATTTTTCTATATTTTCAGCAATGAGAATGAAAGCAGATTTTACTCGAATGAAACACAGCTGCCTAAAACTACAATGTGGTCGTCTAAAAAAGTTTTCAGCTAAATCAGCAGAATATCGCGCCATAAACAGCTGATTTCTTCTTTTAATACAAAGATAGGATACCATAAATTCCTTTCTAACGGTATCCTTCTTAGCAACGTAATGGCGGACGATCGTTTCTTTTTCAAATTTGTCCGAGTGTTAATTTCGACATGATATCATTGTACAAAATGCCTGAAAAGCGTTTGTAAAGCTAGCTGTTATCGGTTTCGGAACAAATATATGTGTATATATTTTTCTTCTTCTTCTTCTCGTGTCATATCTAGATATGTGCGCATTAACGATTATTTGTTGGCGAAATATCATATCTCATGTTTGGCTGCTCCGTCCAACAATCCTCTTATTGTTATTTTATCGATCCATGCTCGTATGATGTGATTCTTCCTCGCCCTCTTTTTCCCATAATCTTTCCTTGTATAATTAGGCGTAATAATTTGGCGTATTGCTTCCCTCTGATAACGTGACCGAAATAGCTGGATTTTCTTCGTTTTATTTCATCACAGATTTGTCTCTCTGTGTTTGCCATTTGTCGTCATTCGTGATCTTCCTTGTCCATGATATCTTCATGCTGGTCGGTAAAAATAGTTCCCGGACTACCGCTATAAAATCCGTACTAGTGGCGCGATTTGTTTGAAATTCACAGTACTTTTCAATGTTGTGAGAATAGATGACGAAAGTTTCAGGTCGCTAACATTAGTTTACTCAGGAGACCGCCAGTTGTGTGTACTGTGTCGTGTTTGCGATAATGGAACAAAGAGCCGCGATTAAATTTTGTTTTTTGTGTGCATCAGAAACGTGTACAATTTAATGAAAAACGCATACAAGGATGTTATGCCGTACAAAGTGTTTTGTATCGCCGATTTAAAAGTGGATGGAGCTCGTTGGAAAACGGTCCACGCGAAGGACAACCGAGCAGGACGACTACCGACGAAAACGTGGCTCGTGAGCAAGCTGTGTACTTGCTGAAAATCGGCGAGTGACGTGTCGGTTCATCGCAAATGAACTAAACGTGAGTACCATGTCCGTTCATAATATTCTTATCAATGTTCTCGATAAAAAGAAGCTGTGAGCCAGGTTCGTACCACATTTCCTTATGCCGAACAAAAAGAACAGAGCCTGAAAGCGAGCGAGACTCTCATTGAAGCCGCCGATATGGACTCGATTTTTTTAAAGACGATCATTACCGCCGATGAGTCTTGATCCCAGCACAAAACGAATTACCACACAAAAAACAAAATTTAATCGCGGCTCTTTGTTCCATTATCGCAAACGTGACACAGTACACACAGATTTACTCACAACTGGCGGTCTCCTGAGTAAACTGATGCAGGTAGCGACCTGAAACTTTCGTCGTCTTTTCTCATAACACTGAAGTATAAATATCGTGAATTTCAAACAAATCTCGCCACTAGTACGGATTTTATAGCGGCAGTCCGGGAACTTTTTGTACCGACCTAAATTTAATAAATGAAATATTAAGCAAGTTTCGGGAGGGAAGATGTACGTATATGTGTGTGTACGCTGGGATGTCCGGTGAGAGGTAATTGGATCATCAGAACCGATGCGCGTCAAGGGACTTCTCGGGCATGTCCTGCTAGTTTTTCTCCTTCGGTAAAATGGGATTGAGATTTGACTGTTCATCCAGTTACCAGACAGCCGTTTTCATCGCTCGTAAATCCAACGGTTTGCCGTAGTCAGGAAAAAGGCCAGATTGTCTCGAGGAATGATTGCGGATTAACAGCTTTTGATGTTACAAAGTCCGAGTATCGGACGTATAATTCGTTTCCCCGAATCAAAATATAACGAAATCCCTCAGTGCTGCTGCTTTCGAATCATCTTGCTGGCACTACACTGACACGTAGCGATTTATTTTATGTTTATATTAATCTCTATCACTCGTGATATTCGTATATAAATCGATTATTTTTCAACGGTTCGTCGTTAAAGAAAAATTTACGTAGGTCGTTATTTGACATCCAAAAAAGCAACCAGTGGATTTAATCGAAATAATAATAACAATAATTATCAAAAAAAAATCGTGAAGCTCCAAATTCTGCGGTAGCATACACCTGAGGGCAAAATAAACTCTAACGTCAAACGTTGCAATAAAGGAAGATCAGAATGCAAGCCGTCAAAAGGGTATAGTTGGGCAACATGCGATAGATGTGTCTATGCATGCTATATAATTCCACAAAAAATAAATTAAAATAAATTGAAATGAATAAAATAAATTATTCCTCTGCATGTACGTAATTATCTAATTCTTACAAGAAAAATCAGTTATATTTAATTTAAAACGGCTGGCATAATTATTAATTTCTCTCGAACAAAGTACCCTGTGTAAAAGTGTCAGCAGTCTCCATTAATATATTTCAATGTTTCTTCATGCGCCGTTCACCGATTTCATATACACCAATTTCGTTTCATCAATCTGTATTCGAGCAGCAAAACGTTCCGTAAAGAGAAACAAAAAGCCCTGCTTCAAAATTCGACGCAATCTTTTATTCTTTCCCGTTCAAATCGATAATAATATAACACATCGACGAAGTCTGGCTTTAAAATTAAAACTCAACACCGCCGAAAAATTCCATCTTCTTATACCGCCAGACAAAAACACGAAGACAGATAATAAGTGTAAATAAATAGCCCTTCCTCCTACGGTATTACCCCCCCCCCCCCCAGTCGAAAAATGGCAACACTTTCCACGCATTTGTTTACAGTCAGGCTGGACGTGGTAACTCTAATCAGAGATGTGTTACAATCGTGTAACTATCAAAATTTTCCCCTTCAGATCCGGGAACAGTTGACACTGGAACACGCATGCTAAGAACGATGGTTTAGCGACCAGCATCTTATTTATTTTCAAAATAATAGCTCGAACGCGTTAGCGTGACCTTTAAAATCGTACATGTGTATAGATGCAAAATAACTACGCTTAATAAGAACAACCTGTAAAGTGTGTACAAAAAAAGCATAGAGTTGAGAGGCGGGACCAGACTTGTCATTGTGCCCTGCGATAAGGAATTTAGTGAAAATTCTGGGTTAGTACTGTGTAAAATCCGAAAATCGTGTCTACACTCTTCAACGTAACACATTGTTGTCCCATCAAGCAAGCCCGCCGACAGATATCGTAACGCAGACAGCACACTAAAAAAAACGTTACGATAATCGTCAACGTCAGTCACACTACTCCGAGCAACATTCTCCGCCGACGTCGAACAAGCTAGTAAAATAACGGCGCTTGTACCGCACCGTTCGCTCAGCCGAATAAACCAATCGGACGGTAAATATTGCGGAAGGACGCGGGCGCGCAGCGGTGTTGCGTCGAACGATACGCAAAGTCGTCTGCCGCGTTTCGCTATCATAGCGGCCGATTATTTCAAGGCCACACGCACGCCACCATACACCCATTATTCACATTCCGAATTACGCTACAACTACCAGCACAAGTTGTTTATTTTTTAGTTTCCGAACAATCAGCCGACTGAATAGTCTAGGAAGAAGAAGAACGATAAAAAAAAAAAAAAACGAAAAAAACGAAAAAAACGAAAAAAATACAAATATACATACACAATTCACTTCCCTAAATATGTTTTTGCAAAAGTTCTTTTGCGCTATCGCATCGTTAGCGGTAATCACCTTGGCCCGGCGGAACAGATACGATTTTCCAAGTGTAAACCACAACATCATCTCACTTGGCGTAATTTTAAATTTACAGCTAACGATTATACGTGGAAAAAATGGAATAACTTATAATAATTTTGATTTATTTGATTTTTAAAAAAACGAGGGGGGGGGGGGACCGAACGAATTGCAAAAAGCCTTCTGAACAAAAGGCTGGCAATGGAGTTTTGAAAATATTTAATTTCGATCGATCTTCAACTCCAGTAGCAAATCGTTTGAGTACTGAAGAATGTTATCCCCTTAATTTTCTACAGTAAACTTTTGCCAACTTTTCTTACATTTCTCACCCGAAAAAACTTAACTATCGCTTCCTTTACGAAAAACATTATTCTCATAATAAAAATGAGTTGTTCGCGTTTTAGAAAAGTAATTGAAGTTAAAAAGGGTTTACATTTTTATTAAATCATAAAAGTTATTTTGTTTTCATGATTTAGTCAATTATTCAGCTAAATGTTGATAAAATGTTCTCAGTTTTGGTTAATTCATAGTTTACTGTTTATTTTATTTTAAAAATAAATATATACATATATATATATGTGTGTGTGTGAATGTATATTAATGAACGCCATTCTTAACCCGAAGTACACTATGTTTCTTGTCTCATGATTATGTCCCGTTACTTGTTAAAATTTTTTAAAAAATAAAAGACGGGTAAGAATGATGTAGTCAATCAAAAACGATTTTTCTAACCGAAGTTTAAAAGAAAAAAAATTGGGGGTGAAGGGACTTGCTCCATTGCGAAGCCCAAAAGGACAGAGTTATATATAGGTACACACTCAAACATATATATAGTATGTATGTATGCATGTATGAAATTAAATTATCCGCAACAGTACGTATTTACTAATCACAAAAAATATAAAAAGGGGAATGAAAAATTAAAATCTAAATAAAATGATAAAAATCGTAGCCGTCATAAATTCGACTATCTTGTCATTTTGCTAAATCTTAGATGATGTGGGGGGACCAAAATTGCATCTAATTAAAACAATATTTTCTCGCCCCTAATTGATGCAAGTATCCCCGGTTAGGAACTCCTATTCAGGAGAATGAAATAATAAGGTGTCTTGTTGATGTCACCATTTCGGATTCGTATTATCCAGATTCAGTCTTGGTCATAGCGGCTCTAAAATTTTTCTCGCGCAAGAGACTGTGATGTGACTAAATGTTTCGTTTTAGTAAAACACTAATTGAATAAAATATTTACTGCGGAAAATTGACACTTTCCCAGCTACCGAGATTGGTTTGAAATGAAAATCGTTATAAAATTTCGTGGCATTTCTTCGTAACGAAAAAAATTTTAGACTTAGCCATAAGACGTATCCGTATCAAAAAGGAAGAAAAAAACAAACATCAGCGCACCTCTTACAAAAAACAGAAATATATTTATTTAGCGAGTCATTTTAATAGGAATTTTTAGAAAAATTGGTCGACTAAATAAAAATTTCCCTTTATAATTTTTAAAACAGCACACTTTTAATAGATTTTTACTAGATAAAAAAAAAACATAATTTCAGCTAAAAAAATTTAATAACTGCAAAAATTTTTAATGTAAAACTTACTACGATTACATAGAAAATTAACTGAAATTTTCCATCCCGCGTATTTTGTTTAGAAGATTTTTGTGTATTGCTACGCGTCAAAAATGGCGGTGTTCCGTTCGGCTAGAATTAAGTTGGACTCCCGCTGCCGCACACCGGCACTTTCAAAAATTTCACTTACGCTGGGTTAATGTTCGTAGTTGACGCGTCGCAAATTTAAAAAAAAATAAAACATGCGCGCTATAAAGTCAAGTTGGGATCTTGTGAAGTATCGATTTATGAGATACAACCGCTGAGGTCATTAAAATGAACGAATTACGCCCGCAAACACAGTTCTTCAGAGGGATAAATATTTTTACAATTTTTTAAACCAAATATTTTTCACATAAATACATTTTAACCAACTTCACCCCCCCTTTTTTTATTACTTTTGAAGCGTTCAAAATTTGTCCAGAAATCACAATCAATCGTTTATCTTTTAAGGGAAAAATTTATTTTTTATTTTTTTTTTTTTAAACAATATTCTCATTTATTTATTTAGTAATAAAACCTAAAAACACTTTATTCAAATAGAGTAAACAGTTACAGACTAAGACGATTAAACTGATAATTTTTTAGGCCTTTATTACGCTTTATACGTTAATATGACGTTCAGGATCAGATGGTCGAACTGCAGTTTGTATAGTGCCTTCGACTGGCGATGGAAAAAAAAAAAAAAAGAGAATTAAAATATATTTTGCCTACGAGAATGAGCCGTTTCGTTTTTTTTGGTTTACAGATATGAGGTTTTTTATTCTTTTATTGATATTAAATCGTTGTACTAGGACCTTCTGAGAGGAAGGAACTGCAAACGGACATTATGTTTAGCGGGCCCATACATTGCTTGCTCGTAAGCAATGGCACCGAATTATTGATATCACGTGATTTTTAAGGAATTAAAAGAAGAAAAACATTAGACCACCCCAAATGATTGCAGTTAATTAAAATTCTAGGGAAAACAACTCTAGTAACCCCGAAATTATAATAAAATCAAATTCAAATGGAATATTCCACGTAACGAAGTCGTCAAAAGCTGAACTTTTATTCTTTTTCTAACTCTAATGATCCTTGTAAATACGATATCAAACTTCCGCGCGACGCGAAGGCAATTAAAAAAGAAAAAAGAAGGCCAAAAGCAATTACAGAGAGCATATCAATTACATAATAAGAATGGAAATTTGAAATGGTGGAAGAAGAAGGGTAAAAAATGATAAGGAAAAAAGTTCTACTATAATGTATGAAAAATGAGCGAGCGAGAGAGAGAGAGAGAAAGATGCAAACTATAAAGAACAAAAAGCCAGTTCCGCAACTAAGAATATACGAAGAGATAACAAATTTGGGCTAACCTTCTGAAATTATATTTGAACAACCTCGAGCAGAGCGCTCAACGAAATCGCCGTTATTTTTCAAAAATAAACACATTCTTATGGGGGGGATGAAGAAAAGCTATTTCACATTTGAACCCGTGTGAAATGCAAGAAATTAAACGTGGGTTGTTATAGACCAGTTAAGAGTCTTTCGTTTTTTGTTCTTTTTCATTTAATTATTTTTTTGAAATACTTTGCAAAAAGTCGTAATTACTTTTTTTCGTCACTATTCAAAACAGCAATTACTCGCTTAGTACATAACATTAAAACCAGTCACCGTGGCAGACAGGTCATAAATTGTACGAAAACCATTTCATCAATGACTAAAGTGAAAACATTTAGCTACCTAGCAGGTAGAGACTTTCGTTAAAGTCTATTACGCGGCACAAAATTCACGTGGTTTAGCCTTCTTTTCTCTTCCTTCCATTTTTGACATTCTTTTATTACGGAATTTACGATAATTTTACGATTTAAAAAGAAAAGAAGAAACACAGTTAAGCAAGATAACGACGAATCCCTGATGAATAATTTGCGGAATAATAAAAAAATTCAAAAGCTATAGACGACACGTTTCCTGTACTGACCAATATACATCAAGGAAATAACGATCTCCGGCACTTACTGAATTCGAATATTTTGAGTTCCGTCAGATGTTTTCAAAAACCTCGCGTGCATTTAAAACTGCAATACTTGGAAATATGAAATATACATAAAAAGGAAATTCGGTTATCCGTTCTCTCTGTGTATCGTTGAGACACGAACTATATACAGTATTTGGAAAAGCACGCATCTCAGAACCGACTGAAAATGTACACTTTTTTTTATTTTTGAATTATTCAATAATGAAATTTCGATTATTTATTAAATGACGTAATCTCTCGTTTTTAATCGATATCTTGAGAAACACAATATCGGTTGTTCCCGTTCATCGTTACATACACTTTGAATGAAAGTAAGTCTCATCTTCAAACGTAAAAATAAACTAAAAGTTTTACTAAACACAACGATGTTGTATACACTTTCAGCGAAGGGTACAACAGGCAGACTGAAAATATCAAAAGAGAAAAAAGTGAAAATAAAAAAAACTTGAATATTTCGAAACGTTCGCGTTGAGAAATACGATCGTTGTTGTAATGTCTAGATGTACACAACAAATATGATGTGTAATAATGTTACACACGTTCACTTCACTCTTTCCTATTACGTAACGAATTACACATCTTTAATAACACCGCGACATGAAATAATTTTATTCACTTAGGCAAACTCCGTATTTCTGCACTTTCTGTACTTCATTCGGAGCTCTTCTGCGTGCATTACTAACATCGGCGTTTAATCAACTCGCTGTCTCGTAACCGCGACATCGGTGTTGCATTAAAAATTTAAGCTGCGCATACATTTGTAAAATATCTTTTAAAAATGTGCGCGTTTCCTACTTACGCGACGAAATATAAAATAGCCAGTTGACGAAAGACAGGTGACGGAAGAAGGTTCGGTGCGCGTTTTGAACATTTAAGATGATAAAAAACATTCTTCATCAGAATAACACTTACTATTTTATTATAAATATATCAAAACAACCGAAGTATTAAAAAATAGGAAGAGCCGATTCTTCTTTACACTTTTTATGCCATGCGCAATGCGATACATACAACTAAACACATTCAAGCTGTAAGAACCTCGCCAATATTTGCAAGTGCAAATTCAAATTTAAAAACAAATATTTCCTTATTATGGGATGTCGGAGACAACTAGATCGAAACATTCCGGCAATATTAACATTCACATGCCTGATATTTTCGTCCACTATTTTAATATACTTTCTCCAACAACATATTCTTACTTGTGTTTATTATTTGAACACATTGTTTGAGTATATTCACGACAATAATATATATATATATATATATATATATTTTTTTTACACTTAATTAAACTCACGGGAGTAATTATAAATATAAATAATGAAGACGATAACTACATTTAATTAATCCCGTGTACATGAAGTGTTAGCTTCGAAACACGTCGGGGATATAAAAATTATATATAATTGTTTAATTAAGTGTAAAAAAAAAAAAAAAAAATGTATTATTGTCACGAATATTCTTACATCTTCAACAAACCTCTTCTCCACAACTCTTCTTCCCCGTGTCACATGGTGGCCACTGAAATCTAATTTTTAAATTCCCAGTTTTCATGGTCCAAATATTCCCAGTTTTCCCGGTTCAAATCTTCACGATTTCCTGCTTACTAGAATTGTACAAATAGAAGAAAGGAATTTTTTTGTTACCATTGATAATATCTGACCGCCGCAACATACGCCGTTTCCGAACGAAGATCGGCGATCCACAAGATGTGATATTTAGGCATTGCTGCTCTGAACGTCGTTGGCTGCAACATCACACTGAGGAGATTTTCACGTAACTACACGGCACATGATCTCAATCCAACACTGGACCTTTAATTCAGAGTCTCTTTACCTGGCAGCCGAGGTATTAGAACTTTCGTACAACCAAAACGGCTTCTCCCTTTCTATTAATAATATCGGTTCCGAGATTTTCTTTTCCGTATGACCTCGTATAGTTGGTTTCGGTAATATTTATTATAAAATCCATTTCTTTATCTTATAAATTTTTCGACAAATTATCTATAATTGTGATACCACTGGTAAATCGTTATTTGTTTTGATGGTGAAGGACAATATAGTTCTCGACACCTCTACATTATACACAATAAACAGTACTGGCGATAAAATATATCCTCGCCTAATCCCCCGCCCGCTGTTCAATTGATATATGATCGGAATTTCTAGTTCCTAGGGGAATACTGATCTTTTATTTTAAACTATAAGTTCTTCGTGTATTTCAGATCTTACACATCAGCAACTGTTGACTGTTCCGGAGTATCTAAGACAGTTTTGTTCATAACGTAACTTACGTCAAAGGTATTTTCGTAATCAATGAAACATATGCGCACGATTCTGGACCTAACACCCCCCCCCCCCCCCCCCCCGATCGTTACTTAGATGCTCGAAACTACTTCGCTAACAATTTATTTAAATTAAATCTCACGTGTCAATCGTGCATATTCCCGTGATGCAATGAAATAAATGGTTTTCTAAATGAACTATTATTTATTAATAATTAAATCGACGGTAATCTTACTGAAATAAAACAATCACGCGAAACACGACTATTTTTCGATGTAGAAAAATAGGATTTTTTATTTTTTCACGACCCGAAAATCTCACGTCGTAATTAAATTATTTTTTACAAGAACAATAAAAATGAAAAGTTAATTAGATGAATTAATGAGGAACTTTTAATTTTTTGCATACGCACTAACCGTTGCATTAACAAGAAGGTTTAACTCGAAACAAATTTTTTTTTTTTTTTTTTTTTTACGAGTTGCTAATGCCTTTTAGGCTATTACTCGATTTTTGAATTATCTAAATATACTTAGAAATTTTTGTATTAATTATAAAGTCAGTAAGTTCTTGCAGGCAGTTTACATCCGGAATCTGTGTATTCAGCTGATTTCTGCGATGTTGGATGTATTTTTGGCAGGATACCACAATATGATGAACTGTTAGCGGCTCGCGGCACACCTCGCATATAGGCGGCGGCTGATCGTTCAGCAGGTACGAGTGAGTGATGACAGTGTGTCACAGGAATATTCTATTGACTGTTGTTTCCAGCCTCGGAGAGCAGGTATTGCCAATACTTGCTGGCCAGGCATCCAGGTTCTTCTTTATATTTCCAAGCATACTTGGGCGAGCTTGGAAGGACTGGTTCCACGAGTTTAAAATGCGCTGGATATAATGTTGAGCTATGTCCTCTCCAAGCATTACCGGCAGGGAGGCTTGGTTCTGTCCTCGCGCCGCATGGTGGACATCATCATGGCTTTCTATCCCTCGGTGGCTCGGTATCCAGACAAAGGTAACTGCAGTATTATGTTTGATTAACTCCAAGATGCAGTACCATATGTGGTCTACTATCGTAATAGCAGAGTTTCTTGTTTCGATGTACTGCAACGCCAGAGCTGAGTCGGTCATTATCATGTACTCGTCAGGAGGCCGGCCCGCGATCTGTATCAGACATTGGAGCAAAGTTATCATCTCAGCTGCAAGGACCGACAGCATACTCGGTAGACTGAAAGAGTAGGACCGATTTCCGATGGAAAAAGCACCTCTTACATGATTCGGAGTTTTAGATGCATCTGTGAAACAAATGACTGCGTTGGGCTGCTGTTGAAGAACGTCCTGAAGTCTTCTACGGATCTCCATGTTCGGTTGCGTTTTAACATCTGCTGAGAATAGGTCCCAACGAACTGCGGGTTTAAACTGGTTCCAAGGTGGTACAACTGTAGGAATTTTATTCAGGATACTGCGTATCGTCCCTAGTGGTCTTTGAAGTCCCATTTTTTGTAGCTCTTTTTGTATATGTATGCGGTTTAGGTGTTGTTGATGACTAGCAACCTTCATGACGTATTTAATGGATAGTATTTTCCTCCGGTAGCAAAGTGGAGGGATGCTACTAAGGTATTGGAGGCTCGCTGTTGGAGTGGTTAGGAAAGCTTTCAACGCAATCCTTAGTCCAGTATTTTGTACCACATCCAGTATGTTCAGCGGACGTTTACTAGCCGACGAGTATATCACCGATCCGTAGTCGATTCTTGAGCGGATGAGGGCATTGTATACCCGAAGCAATGTTGAGCTCCTTGGTCCAAAGGTCCTATTGCTCATCATCTTCATGATGTTGAGTAATGGCTGACACGTTTGGTTAAGTGAAAATATGTGATTACGCCACGTCAATTTAGGGTCAAAATGTACACCAAGAAATTTATAGTCCATCGAATGTTGTATGGTGGTTTTATTAATTGTTAAATTTAGTGAGGCTTGACTTCGTTTTCTTGTAAATACCATATATTTAGTTTTTTGGGGAGAGAAATGAAGGCCAGTAGTCCTGCTCCAGTCCTGTAAGTTATCCATGCATTTTTGCAATAGTGCTTGGGCGTAAACCAGGTCAGCTGTTCGTAACGTAATATTTATATCATCGGCAAATAGTCTGGTTGAGATGGGTGATGGGATTGAATTCGTAACAGTGTTTATCAGGATCAGAAAACAGTAGACACTCAATACGCTGCCTTGTGGCACCCCATTTTCGATTGAAAAGTCTTGTGAATATTTGTTTCCTACTCGACCTTTGATTGTGCGGTTTGACAGGAAGTTTCTAACGAAATGTACTAGTCTACCCTTCAATCCCATCCCTAAGAGTAGTTGAATAATTTTGTGTCTCCACGCTGTGTCATATGCTTTCTGTATGTCACAGAAAACCGATATTAAGTATTGCTTATCCTGAAAAGCCTTCAATATTTCCTGGTGTAAGTTATACAGGGAATCCAGAGCGCTCCTGTATTTCCGGAACCCCGTCTGATTTTCTGGTATGAGTCCGTTTTGTTCCACGTACCATAGTAATCGGTGTGCCACAAGTTTTTCCATCAACTTGCTTGTGGCACAAGTTAGAGATATCGGTCTATAGGACGCTGGACTGGTGCGGTCTTTATTAGACTTTAGTATAGGAATTATTACTGCCCTGCTCCATAGTTGAGGATAACAGTTTTCCGTCCAGATTCTATTAAACATACTCAGTAAGTACTTCTTGATTTCCGGGGCCAGCTTTCTGAGGAATAGGGAGGGAATTCCATCCGGGCCCGGTGCCGAGTTTTTACCTATTCTAGTAATCGCTTCATCTAGTTCGTTTTCTGTGAACAGCGTGTTGTAATCCTCCTGATTGTTCGAGTCGACTAGTAGTAATTTCTGCTCTTCTTTTATTTTATACGACAGGAATCGTTTGCTATACCATTAATTAGACGATGTTTCAGCATAGTAATTACCAAAGATATTAGCTACTTCCTCTAGATCTTGAGTAAGACCTGTTGGCCCCTGTAATGTTATAACTGGGAGAGATCCTCTAGTCCCATTTAAGATGTCGATTTTCCGCCAGATCTGTGAAGGGCTGGAGCTGGTATTTGTTTCAAAAAAAAAAAAAGTACAACGATTGCAAAATGCTCTTTATAAATTCAATGAAAAAAACGGTTCAAAACTTTACACAGCGCCGACCGGTACAGGGAATAAAATATAATTTCTTGGATTTAATAGCGATTTAATAGCGATTTAATAGCAATAAAGTTATTACAATACAGCACGAGTTCAGATATCCTCGTTTACATTTTCATGTCGCGTATTCGTCACTGAAAAAAAAACTTTCCTATCAATAAGTAAATTGATCCCTATCAACGATAGTGCAGGTAAAAAAATTGAGATCTTTTTGTAACTGTAGCAGCCTCTACGCGTGTCACATTACGCCACTACAAAACACGTTAAACACTTATCATGATCGACCGTAATAAAATGAAGGATTTAGGAGAAATCGACATCGCTCAGTCGGTCTCATTCATATAAATGCTCGTTCCTTAAAGTCTCCTATACATTAATTTTTTTTTGTACAAACAAAATATGAATTTCTTAAACAATTATTTCAAATGTAATTATTCCTCGCTTTTAAATTTCGATTATTAAATAAGCTATTTCGATTTAGATCCAACACAAAAAGATGAAAATATACATTTTCCCTCTTTAAAGCTGTAACTGATTAAACGGAAATTTTATTAGTGCAAATATGTAAGTACAATACAATAATAAAGTAACTGGTTCTAAAATTAAAGTAATGTTTTACACTTCATTAAAATATAGTCAACTTCGGGAAATCATACAATCGAAATAACAAAATTTTAACACAATAGTAGTTTAATAAACAGTTTATAATACTCTAATTTTATAAATTGCTTATTAACATGAAATCGCGGTAATCACGAGCCGAAGCGCACCTTTAGAAGTAAGAGAAGGGCCAATGTAAAATCATAAAATCTTTATTAACGTACACGTATAAATAAAATTTAATTCGATTAATAGAAACCGAAAATTAACAAATCATAAAATAATTAAAATAGGAAATGTACCAATTTTTACGTTCGTAATAGAAACAGTGTGTTTCCATCACTTCTATTGACGCCGCAGCGCTGGTAATAATAATAGTTAAATTTTGAATCGAAATTATCAATTAGCCGTTTTTTTTTTCTTCAGATTTTTAGCTATGCGAATACGTAAACACTTTAATACAATTTGTTTTGCCATTTGGAAATGTCCGAAATGTTCTAGTAGGCCTGCCAGTAACGTCTATCGGTGGGATAGGGTTAATTAAAATTTCAACGCGTATTAAAATATATTAATCGGTAAATTTTCTAAAAATATAATTAAAACTAGTAAAAACGTAGACGTACATTTATGAAAATCGTTTTATCGGTTAATGAAAAAAATTTAAACGGAATAAAAACAAAAATACGAAAAAGCGCGCATAGCAAATTAGTGAACCAAGAACAGATAATAAGTAGTGCATACCGGGGGGGAAAAAAACGAAAAGAAACACGTGCAACAACGGACGGAACAGAAATTTTGTCTGTAGTCGGTACTATTTTTAATAATCGTATTGCAGAAAAATAAATCCGTTCAGTGAAGAAAATAATTACGGTTAGTGGGATATTTAAAATTCTGATTCTAGGACCATGCGGAGGAATAAAAACGGCAATATCACGAGCGGTTACAGGCGATAAAATCGTTTTAACTATTTTAAATGTTCTCCGGATAAAACATCGATGTTTGGCAGAACAAATCAATTTACGGAACTTGAATTATTAAAGAAAGAAGAAAAATAGCGATATAATTGCTAAGTATTCGATGTAATTTTACTTCGACGTATTTAATTGTATATCATTCATCATTCCGTCAAATGGCAGGAAATTCGATATTTACCACCTGTAAAAATTAATTTAACAGCAATATCAATATCCGGCATATGTCTGGGAAAAAGTTGAGATAATTAAAACGATTTTACATACAAGCTCGCTCTCGCAAAAACCATTCGATTGGTAACGAAAAGGATTATATCGATAATGAGTATCAAACGGAGGACCAGTTGAACAAATTCAAATGGAAAGACTGATTAAAAATTCTAGTCCTCATTACAATGCGGTCACGACCGATGGAATAATCACTTTTGAAGTTTCGGTCGTGACTGGCTGAATACAACAACTTAGTTACCGGCTGCTGAACAACAACTTAGTTACCGCTGAACAACAACTTAGTTACCGCTGAACAACAACTTAGTTACCGGCTGCTGAACCACTTGATGACAATCTAAACGATTTAGTGATCAAATAAATGACATCATAATATACTTCAAACGTAATCGTTCTTTTTTTTTTTTTCTTTTCTTTTTTTTTTTAATTTGAAAATTGCGCGCTTTCAATACCACAATCGAAAACCGACGAATTGTGTAAATACTTAAAAAAGCAGTCGAAGGCTAGCTCGAGGAGGTTATTACGATTATTATCTATCCGGCTATTCGAAACTGCTTTTGAAATTTTGGACTTCCGTAGTCAGACTGTATTTTTCCTACGTTCGTTTTTTCATTCAATACACCGGGGACGACTCGTTTTTACTTTATATTTTCTAATTGAAGATGAGATAATCCAGAAAACGTTTTTAGAATTTGCTGTTCGCATTTATTACCCGCGTACAAGATTATTCGTTATTTTATTTTACTTGAAATTTTCCACTTTGTCTATAGAGGTGTTTCTTGCTCGTTTCCATAACGCAGATTATTATATGGATGCGATCGTTAAGCATCGAGTAATTTAAGTTTTTTTTTGGAAATCAAGTATGAGCTCATATTGCAAGCTATTTTTCAAGTTGCTAATCAAATATCAGTTAAATTTGAAAAGTATGAAAAAATAAGTGAATACACGAACTTTTATAATATATCTGTTATTACAAAAAATAAATGGAGTCATCCTTGTGACGGGACATCGGAGGTTGTAAACGGTAAGACCAACGGCGAATTTCATGTAAATAAAACATTTTACTATAATTATAATAAAACTTTGTGTTTTTCTCCAGTATTTTTTCGAACTTTTATGGACCTCCTGCGAAAACATCAGGGACCTGAAGGCGTCGCTGGTCTAAAGAAATCAGGTGGGTACTTCATAAAGAAACGAAAACGGGAAAAAATTAAATACTGCATTTTTTTTTTTTTTTTGTTGAGACCAGAAACGATATTGAAAATCCGCAGTATTCCTTCCATCAAAAGGTTACTTTTAAGCTTTTATGATAAGGGGGAAAAATAAAGCAAACAAAACGCATAAAGATAAAACTGAAAACGAAAACCAAGGAAATAAATTTACCGTCCAACACCTACCAAAACACGACAAAACCAATGTATTCCATGCATCTTTGTTCCAACACAAAAATATCTTAAGTTCGATCAACATCTGAATACGGGTATGCTAGACTCCTACATCTAAATCCCTCAATAGGGCAATCGCAAACTCTGTGGCAAAAGGAAATTGCATTATATAAACATTTCGCTATAAAAGTTAACGATGGTAGTGTGCGCGATCATTCTTTCACTATCAAAACAACTCTTGTTAGGAAGAAATATTTATAGCGTCAAACACATGGTCAAAAATATAGGATTTATGCGGTCAATTTCGCTTGACGGCCGATCCCGTTCCGAAATTAAGTCAAATTGAACCGGCGCGTACATTGACATTGTTGAGCATACGACACTGTAGCAGTTGAAACGTTTAACCGCTAAACCTGAAACGGTCCTAGATTTAAATCTTCACCCAAGTACTCACTCACAGAGCCGAATTGAATGGAGTGTTGAAAAATACCTGCTTCAAAGAGACTCGGTTTACTGAAGTAGACACACTGTAGACCGCGTTATTCACTTGATAGTGCTTCTCCACGAATCGTCGCCTCAATGAGCGCTCGAAACAACTGTCGATGTTTTTTTTTAGACTAACTTTCACGTTGCATTTTAAATTTTTGCGGAACGTCAAAAAAAAGAAGTCACCACGATCTTTACTGAATTAGTAGCATATAAATTGTTTACATCTTAGAGCGAAATTATTTCCATCTCATATTAGATGGTAATGTACACATGCCTTCGAAAACCTCATAGAGATTAACGAAATAATATACTTAACTGAAACCGGTTAAGGAAAAGAAAAAAAAAAAAAAAAAAAACAGAGAGAAAAAGTAAAGAATAATAATAATAATAGTAAAACAATTAATCGACTAAGAGAGATAAAAAAGCCCGCGGGTGTAATCTCTCTTCTATACGAGAATGATGACGTATATCTCAAGGGCGAAAAAATATGAGAATAAATTGTAAATAGTTCTATTCGAAAAGATTGAAAAAACAGCACATTACGGTATGTTAACATTTTAAATATAGCTACCTATATATAGTTTAGCATTTACTTAACTGACTCTCACCGACTTTCATTAATCATTTATCACTACTACATTATATATCGCTTCTGAACTATGTATTTCAATTGCTACGATGAATTACGTCATTACGAAACGTGTTGTAATTTTAATTTGCTCTTTCCGGCGCCGTCGCGATAGCCTAGTCGTTAGAGCAGTCGACTTCCGTTATTCCAGGCGACGACAAAAATTACAAAATAATTTAATTAAATTAATCGCTAACAGAATCAGACACAACGGCAAAGATGCGTAATGCTAGGCAGACCTTAAATCGGAATGCATTTGTGTTGTATATCGATAAATCACATCACAGTATCAGTTTCAAGTCTATTACGCGTATTGCATATAACAATTAACTACTCTACTATTACTATGCCTATGTCTGTTTAGCTAGAATGTGCGAACCGGTAGGTAGAGTCACCTACGCTCAGAAACCGAATATGGCGCTATACTTTCTGTGTTCGGTGATTTTTTATTAATAGCGATTTTTTAAACGGAAAAACAGGGATAAAATTATATTAATCACCTTAAAACGAACGTTTCTATTATTAAATCGTTTTAATTGAAGAGATGGCGAATTTGGTGATTTTTCGAACAATGACTTAATCGTTGAACTTTGCACTACACGTTTTCATACTACTGAAGCAAGCCGGCATACTACAGTTTAAATGTTTTCAGATTAGCGACTAGTCGGTAGCGGGGAAATCTCATTCGAGCTGCGAATTCGGTAACAGAGTTCCGTTTGCAATCGTCGGCCGTTATAAACGCTAAGAAAGGTCGAACGTAATTTTATAATTTTTCAGTCGATTTCCCAACGAAAAATTTCCCGACTGACGATAAATATAGGCCGGTTAAATTACAAGGAGACTCGCGGGTAGAACGACATTATAACAGCGCGCCGTTACTTCCGTGCATGGCCTACCTGAACCGTTTGCCGAGTTACGCTGGTCTCGATGATAAGAAACCCGCTTATTTAACGGGGAAAAAAAAAAAAAACAACACGCAGAAAGAAACGCATTTTTCCGCAGTCGTTGGTTGTTTGTTTTCGGGCGCACGTGCGCGCGGTGGTGGATCATCAAGAAACATAATTCATTTCCCTGGTCAACAACATGAAGAACGGGGGGGGGCAGGGATATGAAAAATTTAACCGGTACATCTGATTCGAGTTGTTTCGTATTTATATAATTGGACAATTATAAAAAATACGCGCCGCCGCCCGGACTAGAACCGCAGCGGTGAGGTGCGGTCAACGGCTAACTATGTATGGTCAGGACTGCGAACGGGCCGCCGGGAAGCGAATAATCGACCGGATTATTATCGCCATCTCGGTCAGGCTGCGATAAAATACCGCACCGCACGCACTTTGCGAGCACCGCACCGTGGAATCCCGATTATTTGCCGGCAAACAACGCAAACGTGGTAGTAATTTTTCGGCTTTCATTCCGCTTCTTTTTTTTCTCGCTGCTCGGCCCCACTCTAAATTTTATCTTATCAGTTTGCTCGTTAACTCAATTAACGAAAAAATTATCATTATCATTATTAACGCGTTGTTTTTATTTACGATCCAAATCTGACCTTGGATAATAGACCACGGCGATTACCACTACTGCGACAGCAACAACCGAAATAATATTTTACAATTAACCGAGCCCCCTACCCCGCCCGGGCTACTTTTAAAACACGCACGAAACAACTTTAAATATACAGACAAACGAGTGCGTTCCTCCTCTGTTATATTCTACACAAAAGCTGTCCCCCCAAACGAATTATTAATAACGAGAGAAAAAATTTCCGTCTATATCCTAGGCTCTCCACTGCTGCGTGTACACTTGACTTCACTACTATCCACAAACTCCACAGTGTTCTTTGTCTTTTTTTTTTTTTAATTCAGTTTAATTTTTGCCCTTTTTAAAAAAAAAACATTTTTTTTGTTTTTTGCTGTTTTTCTTTATCACCTGGAACATTTTTGCGCTCAAACTCCTTTACTAGGAATTCACAACGGGAAAACTTTGTCCCCAATATGCTCTATTCACGAACACAATCCGGGACTAACCCCCGCGGAACACGATTATATTTTGTTCGGGTGGAATATTAAAATTTTACATAAATTAACGTCGCTTGCGCGCTGGATTGATGCAATTATCGAAAAATTCCCCTAAAGAAATTTAAATTTAAAGAAAAACTCGAAAATCCATTAGAAATTTGGCGCATTTTACGAAACGGATAGGACGATATATTCCCTTTTAAAATAGTACATAGTTTAAAAAAATTCCCTTGAATTATCGATACAATTTGGCTAAAATTGTCTCCAAATTTGCCAAATTTTTATAATTCGGAAAAAAACAAAAAAAACATCAACTTTAAGCTGAAAGACTCATTTTGCAATTGTCAAATTAACAGTTTTTTAATGATTACCAGCTTACTCTGCATGGCAGACCTCGGCAGAGCCTTATCTTCTGGGATTCGTACTTTTATAAGCATCCTCTCAAACTAACTCGTTGTTCTACGCACCGTACAGTAGACAGTGCTTTACGTACAAGAGGGGAAAAAACGATATTTTACAATTATCGGGGCGTGGGAGGGGGGGGGGGATTTTTCAAAGATTGCCGACGTAACATTAGACGGGTCTCTTTAAATATTACGAAGGATTTGTAATATTATTTTTGGAGGCGCAACATTTTCATAACAATATGCCCGTGGTATTTCGTAGAACAGTGGATACACAAGTCGCTAACTAGCAAACTTTTTTCGGAAAACTTTGAAAATCGATATACATCACACTCACTGACTCACATTTCTCTGTGTCACATTAGATTTCGGCTCACTTTCACATCTCAAACAGATACGGAAATACAAAAACAGCGAGAGAAAGGAAAACTTTCGAATCACATGAGCTTCTATATTGCCTCCTCCAGATCCGTGTTGTGTTCCTCTGGACAGCAACGTTATCCTTTTCGTTGCTCTACGCCGTTACTATACCCATTCTGCTTCCGAAATTTCCCGGTCAAAAAAAGTAGTTTCTACTTCGTTGCTAAATTTATCTCATTTCCTAAATTTCACATTTCGTGTCGTTCCGGATACATGCCGTAGCACAGCGACTGGTACTTAAAAAAAAAACTCGATGGTGTTGCGTTCTAAAGATAAGAGAGGCGGATTAGCGACTGTAGCCGAGTCGGAAAGAAATGGCCTGGCAGCCAAAGCAACGTAAGAGAAGCGGCAAAAGGACATTTTACTGCCGCTAGAGCTACGCGGTGTGCTACCACTAACGATGATCAGCAGGTGTTTCACAGGTGAGTTCTTTCCGCGAGTGGAAATTACCGAGAAAAAAATGCGTAACAAAATACTGTCAGGCAAAGCGGATCCGGCCGACGGAGTAATGGCGCCGTTGCCATCAGTTCTGTTCCGGTGCGAGTTAGTTTTGCTACCCGACTTCACATTTCGACGTCGACGATCGTTCCAGAAGAGAAGGCAAACGATTTCATCGGCAATTACAAGAAAAGCTGACGATGTGACTATGACGACACCGACGGCCACGTCATCGCCGTTAAGAAGCGTGAAACAACAAGATGATACACGAAGGGACGCACGACGCTCTTCCTTCCTGCCAGCACGCGTAGTCACGGATCACGGATAACTCTTTAAAAGAATTAACCTTGAAACTTTGTCTTTTTCTTATTTCCCCGGACTAACCTTGAGAACTGCTACGTTCTTTCTCATCCGTCCCGAAGATTGGAGCAGTTTTCTCTTCTAGACGCGCTGTCCGATTTCCGTAATACGGCGAAAACGGAACTTTACCGCCTTTTTTATTTCGCCATCGTCTCTTTCGACCGTCATTTTCTTTCGCTTAATCAAACGTTGTCGCAAAGTCGCTGCCTGCGGTTTCTTTTGTGCGCACATTTAGCTCCCTTCTCCACCGCTTACCATTAGAAAACTACTTTAACCGTATTCTTAATTTCCCTATCGGTGTCGGAGATTACTTCGTCAGAAAACCGGAAAAATAGAAAAATCGAAGACTCACAAGACATTTCCAAAAACAGACCATAAAAACCGAATTCCCCATCGAATTCGGTATATTCAATTTGCTTTCGCTTCTTTCCCAAGCGGACGTCCATATAAATTTTACGACATCAGGATAGCCACCTTTTATTTTTTTTTGTTTTTTTATAAATTTTCCTAACTTTACCTAGTTTTCCAGACTTTTTCGGATTTTTGCCCGATTAGAATAGCCTTCAGAAGAAAAAACAAAAACCCCTTATTTTCAAAATAGTCCGCAAAGTCTATAACTTCAAACTAACCGATTACCCTAGGCGCTAAAAAAAAACTCAAAAACCGTCAAGAATATATAATATGGAATATAAAACGACCTCAAAAAACACCCTTAACATAACCGTTTAAGTTAATTGCCCAGAGATGCCACCACGGTCTCTTTTACACCGTGGACGTAAAAGTATTATTTTATTATTTAATTATTATTAATTTGTAACTATACAATTTAAAATAATTTTTTTTTTTTTTTTTTATTTTCCGATAACCTACAATAATCTTTCTTTACCGACCGGTCGTTGAAAATACACAATTATTATACATTCGACGCAAGAACAACGATTATATAATAATAAATAAAATTGTACGTAACACTGTCCGTCGGCGATGGTTCTGGAACGCTGCGATAGCGGATCTCGAGAATACAATCGGTGCTCTCTTCGTGCTGAACGATGGTGTGAACTCAATTTAATTCGGTGCCGCGTAATTTGGTAATTTAATAATCAATCTCCCCGTAATTTAAATTTTAATACAACGATTCTGACGGGCGATTATTAATCGCTAAACTACTTTTTTCGTTAACGGAGATCGTTTTCGCGACTGTTTACGGATAACGAACGGAACTGATATAAAAATCTCCGAAGAAAGTTCCTGCCTTTCATTTTCAATGTATGCCCTCATCATTTTAGTTGTTCTTTGTTCCAACGGGGACCACCATCGCCATTTCTTCAATCATCGATCTTTCTCCAGTCTGATCGCGTGGTAATCTTTTTACCCCCGACCGACAAACAGTTCGACAGTCGCACACACTTACGCTCGCAACACGTTCTTCTACATTACTTAGTTGTTTTTTGATTTATTTATTTTACTTCTAATGTACATATTACAAAATATAAAACTAAACGTAGAAATTCTTTCCAAATAATTACAGTTAAAAAATTATATAGGCCCTCCCTTTAGACCCACACGTAAGAAATAGCTCGAGTAAAAAAGTAGAGAAAATCAAAACGTATCTCAAACTTATGCACAAAGGACCGCTTTATAGGAAAAATATAGCTGATCTTACAACTTCATATTTTGGCTCCTAAACCGCTGAAAGCTCGAAAGTTTTGAAAAAAATATTTTTTTCTCCCGGCATATGATATATCGTTGGAAAGATCGCCATTTGTCGGGAACGAAACCGTATTTCATTTCCATAACGAAACTTTCGAAGTTGACCCGAAAGTTCAAAAATGCGCAAAAAATGACGTGTGTCCCCTCTAGAAAAATTTCGAATACGGTTAAAAATATGCGCATACCCGTATATTTCTCGGGTTTGGAATATCCTGTTGTCCAACTTTAAATCTGGACCCTCGGGGCATCAAAAGATCGACATTTTTGAGATTTTTTTTTTTTTTTACCGGGCATGTCATATGTTAGTGGAAAGATCGCTTTTTGCCGGAAATAAAATCGTATTTCATTTCCTTAACGAAACTTTCAAAGCTGGCGAAAAGTTCATAAAAACATGAAAAATGACACATCTCTGCCCCTTTGTAGCGCCAAAAATCTGATTTTTTTGTTTTGAATTTAGTATTATATAAATGTAAATTGTGGTTATTTAACTTAACGTACAGAATCCCCGCACATGAAACATCACATGCTTGACTGAACTTATTTTAAACACAATTTTGTAATATTTTATATATTTACGTCAAACTGTGCAATAAAATATCTATTCTACATCAATGAATATTATATTCTTATATATCATTGTTAGTTTACTTTTCTCCCTTATGTTCGCCACCATATTTTATATATATATATATATATATATATATATATATATATAAATATATAAAACTCAGTCATTTTAATCTCGCAAGGGGCTCTGTCCCTTGACCCCTCTTGCTTACATCAACATTTACGTCATTCTTACCGACATCGACACAAAAAAATAACATAATCACAAAAATCCTATATTTATTTAATGGGTGTATGATTAAAAATGACGTTTTCCTTTAATCTTTAACTTTCGTTACATAAAATTGGAACATTGTTTTCGTTACAAAATGTAATGGGGGCCGGCTTAAGAATTATGTTGTAATTAATATACATATATATATAAATGTGTGTGTGTGTGTGTGTAACATGTATGGGGGCGAATGTATAAATAGGGAAACTAAACTTACGAGAATAAAGTAATGTACCCTAAATAAAGGTTTACTGTGGTAAGTGATTGATTTCGGCAACTTATGCAAAGTTATTATACATACGTAACTGTTTTAATGCTTTAAATACTCTCAACCTTTAATGTTCCTTTACTCCAAACGTATGCTTTCCAGTCATATTCGAGCGTATATTCTACTTCGGACTTTCCTAATCATTCTATACAGGCATGTGCGGATAATATGTCACTATCACAGAAGAGTAATATAAATTTATTCAAGGAATCTCGAGGACCTCTTCATGAAAATAACGAGGCTGCTCCGCGCTCAATTGCAAAATCCTAATTGTTGTCTGCGATCATGGCGAGCGTCTTAAAACTTGGCGAAGTTGTGCATGAAATTTATAGTCGCGATTGATTCGATGAATTCAACTTCTGAAAACATCCGAGTGCTTTTCTCATCGTTTCAAACTTTTTGTGGCGGAAACATAAGCGAGGACGATAATATCGGTGAACCTCAAATCCGAACTCGCCTACGAATTTGCCTGCCGTTGTTATGATGTGGCTGCACAACGGCTTCATGTGCCAGTAACTTTGAGAAAACTGTTCGCGAATGAGAAAATTTATATGGGAACCGCTCTCACCATAGTCTCGTTCGGCTACGGAAAAAACATATTTCTACCCTCTGCCGGTCTCCCTGAAGCATCTCAACATTTCTTCACTCGAATAAACACCATGACTGTTATAACGGAGTATTTTATTAGCCACATTAAACTGAAACAGACAGAGTAATGATAACAGTATACTAGTAATACTAAAACTTACTGGGTTTTTTTGTGCTAACTATTATTTCAGTAATAGAAAAATACAGAAAAACACGCGACACACGTTAAATTTCACAACGTTTTATTCAAATAAAATATCACTGCGAATCGTCAAAATGAAATAAGAAGTTTTATCAGCAACGTTACATAAAGATAGACAAGAGCGATAACAATGGTATTAAAAACATAAAGAATTATCGACGTTGTTTGTAGTAAATAAAAGAACACAAAAACACCTGACCGCACGGTAAATCCCATGCCGCCAGTAAAGTACCCGCGTTTTATTCAAAACGGCGGAGAAGACATTTTACATTAAGCGAAAATGTTCATTTAAAAATTGTAAAACTTTAATAATAAATTTTAAATATTCTTCAGTCGAATTCTGACTTGTTTAGTCTCATTAAACTCTGACGGACATTTTAAGGTTGAAAACGAAGGTCTCCGGAAAAATGTTTCAAATGAAAAAAAAAAATTATTTTTCATTTCATCCATTTTATTTTTTAAAAATAACTTCCGGTAAAAGTAGGCGCCGCTTCCGACGGGAAGCGGAAATCGAAAATATTTCTATTTCGACATGGCACACTCAATTTACTAACGGAAGACTCGGAATTTTTCATTTTACTGAATGATATTTTGGACTTTTTTTTATAACGGATGGACGGATGTTCTGCACCGCCCTGTATACACATTTGAGCGCATGTATGTATGTACACATTAATGAACCTGCATATAAGACGTAAACAGAATTTTGTGACTCGATGACGATTGAAGAAATAGCTCTATTTACTTCCCGTCCGCATTATTCGATAAGTGTTGTAATGTGGAATCGAGATCTTTAGATTTTTAGAAAATTTAGTTTTGGGGAATTTTAAGTATTAAGAAAACGTGGATTTTTTTTTTTTTAACGATTTCGTTAATCTTAACTATAATACGAGATGTAGAGTTGTAGCGGGTTGATCATATCTCTCTGCGACACAATGAAAACGTAAAAATTAATACCATTGCGGAAAGCTAATACCTAAAGTTGACAAACCGGTGAAAAAGTTATTAAGTAGATTCTATTAACTAAAAACAAAAATTCAGCAGATTTAGCAGACCTGAACCTTGGAGTGGCCGAATTACTGCACCTACCACGGGAAAAGATTCGCCCCATCACTATGGACTGTGCATTACGGAAATGGAATGAAAGATGGATTAGCACTGATACGGCAAATAAATTGCGCATGGTTAAAAGCACCATTTATCCTCTAAGGACGACGGCACAGGAAAGTCGCATGTATGAAAAAGTACTTGCCCGGCTTAGAATCGGCCATACCCCGCTAACGCATGCGTATATCTTAGAAGATGGTGAACCTCCAATTTGCGAACTCTGTGAGGAAACTAGGACGGTTCATCACCTATTACTAAAATGTAAGAAATATGAAAATTGTAGAGTGCAGAGCGATATACCTACGGATGATTTGAAGGATGTTCTCCGAGATGATATACCTACAACTCGTAAACTACGCTTGTACCTTATTTATACGGATTTAATGCGTTATCTTTAGTTAAGTTAAATTAAGTGGTCATAGCCGAAAGGCAATAAGTACCGCTGTTAAATAAATAAAAAAAAAAAAAAAAAAAAAAAAAATTCAAATAAATAAAAAAAAAAAGAATGCACAAGAAAATTGATAGCGAATTTATTTCACATTCATTTATTAAAAGAAAATTCGACCTGTTTAGTGAATTTATTTGAGCAAGAAAACTATATAGTTATAAGGACAAAATCAAACAGTGAAAAAAAAAGAAAAAAAAAGTATCTATACGGTAACTCACGAAACAGGTTAACTAAAATAAAAATAAATTTAAAATAATCATATTCATCGTCCGGAATGGACCACTATTATAAAAAACTAACACGTCGATTAAATATTTTATTGACAATATTAATGATAGAAGGTAAATCGAGAATTTTAAATAATTGTTCAGTTATTTTTTGTTGCAATCTAAACCACTGAACCAAGCATGTACGCGTATTCAGTATTAGCATGCTAAAACTAGTTACGATTTTGTTAGCAGTTTACTAAATTAATGCAATTACTACCCACTAGTATCATCACTATTATCATTACTACGAATTTGTTATTTGGAATCGTCAACTATGCAGGGCGGTGAAAATGTTTTATATTTTTAATACGCGACAACGGGATTCGGACTGAGCTTCTCTTGAACGGAATGACGCTCCTAATCACCTATAGGCGGCAGTAGGCCAGACCGGGGGGTAAATGGTCAATTTTTTAATTTAAAGAATGTCGCGATAAATCTAAAGGTCGGTCAACATTACAACAGCCGGTGAGCGCTTTAAAATGAGAGAACCCGGGCAATCGGGGGAAAAAAGAGAGAACAATAATAAGCAAAACTTTATTAATCAACCTAAGTTTCGGCTAAACTTAAATGTACACACACACACACACACACGTTAACAAAGCTACAATAGGGAGAAAAAACAGTACGTAAAACTTGATCGTTGCAGGCAGTTGACCAATAAGTTTACCAGAGTAATTCTGTCGTTAGTAACTGAAAAGAAATTTTTGATATTGCCATCGTGTTTGTAGCAAAATTTTTATTAGCATTTCCAAACTTCCGAAATAGTTTTAATACATCCAATGCGGAACTGCGATCTACAGCAATCTTATCCGTCGCACCGCTTCGCTGGGAATGCTGTTCTCTTGTAGAGGCACGAATCTAAAAAACTGTATAACTCTAAAAGGCGTCCGTAACCACAAACGTATTGCATTCTTCTTCTACTGCTGCGCTATCAATGCGCGAAATTGCACCGTTTGTGACAGTCCGATGTAGGTTGAATTTCAGTACTCTATTAATGGTAACCGACTAGGGGGAAAAAAAAAAAAAAGTTGAAATAGACTGGGACACAGGCACTTTTGAGACGCCGAAAATGTGCACGTAGTATACCGAGGTAATAAATCGGATGAAAATATTTCATTACTTAGCAATATTTAGTAACAAAATTTTCCACATTTTTAAAATTCCCATGACGGAAAACTAAAGAACAGATGGATGCTGCGATAAAAAGCCAGCTATAGCGTTAACCCGAACGCAGCTAAAAATCAGACGAAAGCAACTCAGGCGGGAAAAGCCATCGTCGGGTAATTCCGACTTGCAGACAAAACTGAAAAGCAATTTTACCTAATATCGAATTACAAAAACAGAAAACAAGCCAACTCGAAAAATATGCCACTCCTTGATTACACAACGTGGTGGTGGTCTAATCAAATGCCAAATCGGTTTTCTGATACAACTATGGACATTTCTTACCTATCGTTTTTATTTTTTTTTTTTGTTTTTCCATTAGAAGGTTGCAATATTTTATATCACTGCTGGGCGAAATGAGGACAAAATTATTATCAGCATGAAAATAAAAAGAAAAGAAAAAACCCAACACAGTAATAAAATCTGCTTCGAAAAACATGCTGGTACATAATCCCCTACACGAGTATCACTAAAGTATTAGACGGCTCAGAGTCCGTAAACTTATCCCGAAGCTAAAAAATGGGAAAGAAGCGGAGGAAGACGTAAAAATAAACAATTTTTCTGTGACAGATGATTTCGAAATTTATTTTACCGTAATGCCCGAGAGAAGGCAAAATAGCTGCTTTCATCGTATCGGTATCGCCGGCGTGAATCAGCGTAAATTGAAGCAGCGATTAGAGCACGCCAGCGAAGTAAAAGTTTTTCTTTCGGAATTCAGTATCGAATTTAATCAATTTTTCACTTATCCATATTTCAACAGAGCAAAAGATCGTATCAGTTTTCCGCCGAAATTAATATTGAAAAATTTACTTCTTTTTCTACGTTATCGTCATTGCTTCAGCATTAGCTCACTCGATGCTTTGACTGCGTTCAAAATTAAACATCCCACCAGGTAGGATAAATATTGACGGTCTTGCTTTTGAAAAACACTCCCGCACACACGTACTTCAGTTAAAATCATTTATTTTCAATCAGTCTACAATAATAATAATAATCAAAAAAATAACAACAACAGTAATAGTAATAGTAGTAGTAGTAGTAGTAATAATAATAATAATAATAATAATAATAATAGAATAATTTCATGTGCTCTATACGCGCAAAACCTCACCACCGGGTGCTAGTTCTTCAACAATTATGTTGCCTATAGAAGAGTTGTTTCGATTGCCATCATTCTTTTTATTTTAGGTTCGTCAAAATTTGATTTAATTTTGATTTTTATTATACATTTATTTCGAAACATAGCAGACAACCCTCCGGTTTATTTGTATTACCGCCGGTGTAAAAATTATGACGTCATTATTGTCTCTATACATAAACACCAAAAATAATTTAAATGAGAGCCAGCTACACACATAGTTGGTTAGGCAATGGAACCGGGTTCGAATTTCACCGCCACACATTAAAACTTTTAAAAATTTCACTTGTACTAGGTCAATGTCCGTAGTAGACGTGCAAAAAAAAAAAAATAAAAAAAAATGAGAACATTCGAAATTTTTTTTTGAAAGATTAACGCGAACTTTAGAAAATATATGTGTATTTTTTTTCTGTTTTTAATTTTCCTATAATTTTGAATGTTGAGAGCGGTAATATATAAATCGTGGTTGTAGGGAAATGGAACGAGCACGGGCCGAATATTACTTATATATATATATATTTAAAAAATGGTACATTTTTTGAAAATCAAAAATTTTTATAATCGCGGGTACCATTAAATATTTCATACCCACAGAATCAAAACTAAAATAATGGAAAGAAAAAAGAAATAAACATTAAAATTTAGCAAAAAATAAAGTAAAGACAAAGCGAAAATTTGACGGTATATCAGTAAAACAGCTTAAATTAAAACACGACACATATATAGGGGCAAAATTTCAGCAGATATGGCGTTGGGCATCTAAAGTCAGGAATATTATATTATAATGTTGGTTTTTTTCAAAAATACAGACATTTGATAATCAGGTCTATATTCGCGGACCAGCTACTTTTCAGTAACACACGAATAATAATTGTGTTTTGGCAGGCAAAAAACACGCAACGTTCCGTACCGGAAGAACTAAAATTAAGCGAAAAAAATCGTTAAACAAATGACCAATATTTTTGGGTGCGCTCCTAGACCAGATGGTTTTTGAAGAAGATTTCACGACTTTACTTTTTTTTTCCCCTTTCACTTCATAAGATCGCAAATAAATATACGTCGAACGAGTCGAGAGAGCACAAAATGAAGATAATTTACCTGCGGAGGAAGAGAGATTATTCCTGTGCAGAGTTGTTTAGGCTCAAAATACTTATAGGAGGTAACTATTTCTTAAATGTATTGAAGAGGAAAAGGGGGCGTATTATAAAATTGGTGGCTTCATGCATCGAAAAAAGCAACTGCGCCACTTTGCTATTTTTTATTCATGTACGCAAACCCATTACCGATATCACAACCGCCACTTATCAAATTTTGCATCGAGAACAGATTAAAAACTGACAACACAGTTGGTGTAATCTGTGTATTCTAGCTGTGGGGTAGAACACGTTTGTATAAAGTGCCTAAAAAAAGTCGCACACTAAGCTGATGAAGTTAAACACGAGCCGTAAAAGATACAAAAGGACTGTTTGCGGAAGCCTACAGTTTACAAATGGAGTTATAAAATCTTGGTGCATATTAAATCGCTAAAATTTCACAGTACATGCAAAGATCTGAAATTGAATCCTGCTAACTTACCACGAAAAACTAGCACATCGTAAATTGGAACACATAGAAAGAACTAGTTCGATAACCTACGAGAAACCTAAGTAAGAGTTCATAAAAAAAAAGTTCATAAGCGTCGACGCAAAAAATGAACTATTTGAAGTGTGACGCAACAAATCACGCGTGATGTATGTGTATATATTCTTCATGAAAAGTGAAAAAAAAGGCAGCACTGAAAACGGCGCTGCTAGTTCACAAATTACACGACGCTGAAAAATATGAACGTACTTTTTATTATCGCTAAATAGTCGTACAGATAAAAGACCTGTTTGAGCGGCGAATTTCCTAATTACCGAAGTGAACCGATAAAAATTAACACGAAAAATGGTAAATCAAATAATGCCGTGTAGACTTTTTAGCCTTTCTTTTAGCCTGAAATTACACTGACCAGAGATCGCCTGCTGCCTTTTCGTAATGCGTATTTTTTACCGCGAACATTTCCGAATTGATGTCTGGAAGTTGTTTAGCAAACTTTCGCTATACACGTAATTCGAAAGCTCTCTTAATTCACAGAACATGCGGTAAAATTCAGCAGGCCGCTTATATTTAAAAAAAAACAACCTCCCCAACCACTTGGGCAACGTATGAAAAAAGGATCGCAATATCTAAATGCGAAAACACATACTATCAGAAATATAACTATCGTTTTAAAAATTAATACGATCTAATTAAAAATATTAATTTTTCCGGAAAAAATTGAATTAAACGTTTAAAAGTTCCATGGTGGATTATAAATTAAGAAAACAATTTAGGATAGAGAAGATACCATGTTTAGAAAATATAAACTTAAAACTTAGCGTTTCGGAAAGCTTACACTTATCATCATCAGGAGCACGTTTCTGACAATGGCAGGTGTAAGCTTTCCGAAATGTGTAAGTGTTTTAACTAGCGTAAATTGTTTTCCTAAAGTGAACAGTGTTGTTTGATCAACCAAATCATCAAGGTCTAAATGAACAGCAGCTATCGTTAACATTGGCGCAATCAAAGTCATTCGGCAACCTTATTATTATATTTCAAATTCGAGAACAATACATACTGTCCAACATAGAGAGCTCTCTACGTTACAGCTATACGTGTATTAGCTGGTTTTAACGTGGAACAATTATAAAAATGTGGAACTCCAACGACATCCTGTGTAATGTGTTCTCGTTAAACATCCGGAATTTTAATTAACTCCGTACATTATCATCGTCGAAAAATTATTATTTTAACGACTGATAAAAGCGAACAGCGTAAACTGATTTTCAGATTTTCCAAAAAGTATCCTTTAGAATAATGCTTGTATGTAGGATAAAATGTTTCTCCTTCGTATATCTCTTAGTCTGAAAAAAGCGGAACAGAAATTTTTCGGTCTTCACAAATAAGATTACTCCGTCAGAAACTGGAAAATTTACACTCCGAAAACTATGATTTTTTTTTTTTTAAATACTTCTTATCGTCTAATTATATGTATATTAGAGAGATTTAGAAATGGTACATCGACGAAAATCGGACTACCTGTTTAAATTATTGTGAAATTAGGCAATTATCTAAAATAATGTGATATTTTCATTACATTTAAACCACGTTGTTATCTACGAACAACGCGTCCAGTTACCTAATCTCTTTACTAAGCACTGGTGTGATCTCGACCGGAATGTGCTTTTTTCGAGGTTATTCTTGCGTTCCTCGTCATCATTTCATCGCATTGTCCCCCTTTTTTTTTAACGTTTTAATTGCGATCTTAAATTAAAAAGAAATAAAACCCGCGCGGCTACGTAGCAAATGTTAAATATACGCAGAATACAAATATGTAAAAATATATCGCAAAAACAGTTCTACTATTATTATTATATGTACGGCATCGTATTACTATTAAAAATAGTACATAAGAGGAAACAAACAAAATATGTATAATTACAAAAAGGGCGAAAATGGAATCCCTTTGATACGGGGTAGCGGGATGTTACCAAGCAGAGAAAGGCTTTGCTACTCTGATACAGGAGCGTAAGAAGAAAGGTTTGCAATTAGCATTGAGAAAGAAGTGCTGATAACAGTCCCTTTTTTGAATAAGACAAAATTACTTTATTTATGTAACTCCGAAACATGTCGGCTATATTTTATCTATTATATAACTATAATTTTCTGTAATGCGTGTTTATATATATATATATATATATATATATATATATATTTAATAAAGTGACTAAACAGAAAATGGATACGAACATTTATAATTCAAATTTTAAAGCAAAATGATAATAAAAAAAAAGATCATCTCGTTTAAACCCTTTCTAGCATTCTCGCCTGAATGTCCGAAAATCATTACTACGGTGGAAAGTATTTAAAACATGGTCAAAGCTTCGTTGACCTCCCGACAGAATCTTCCATCAAAGCAAAGCAATGCAACGAACTATCGTACACATTCCGTACGGTCTGTAACGCCAATTCATTTATCATTTATATTAAAAATCGTTTCTTAATCGATAGCTAGAATTTTTAACGCGTTCACATTTCTTAACGACCTTGTGCGTGAGAGGGTGGTGGTACACATAGTATAAAAAAACAAAAAAAAAACAAACATAAGTAAATTATTCCGAGTAACTTATATGATCGCGGTGGCATCCCCGGGTAAGTAAATTAAGTTTAAGGGAATAGGCAAGTTAAATTAAAGCTTCACTCGGCATTCCTAGTAACCACGTAATTAATAAAAACCGCTTTTCACAGGTACAATCAGCGGCAGTCTGCAGAGACAGGTCATGGACATGACACCGAAAAATTCGTACACATCGAGACAGCCTGAAGAGGAAGAAGAAGTTTTATTACGACGCATTTTGTGATATTTCATATTCATTGCTCCCTTCAGAGATTTTTTTTAGTATTTCTTCTCGCTCCCTATAGTCAGCGAGAAATGGTTTATTCATGCAAGTGGCTTCGCGCTAGATGTTTTCCGGTCATTTGGCGGAATTAGAGTATTACGAAAGACCTAAGATCATCATCAAGAAATCACGCAAGGACACAATCTGAAAAGTACTAAATAGAGTGGTTTCCGAGACTCTACCGGTATGTAGACTTCTTGAAAATCGATTTAGTCTGGGGTTGCCCGATAGGAAAACCGATTCGGTTTTGCTTACGTTATTTTAATTATATTACCATTATGTTTTAGCCATGTTATATTAACTGTCTAAACGGGCGAAATAGAAATTGTGTTACGCAAACGGTAAGCCATGAGAACACTTTTTGAATATGTAAAAACAACAGTAAAATGTTTTTATTTAGCCGGAAAGGGCTCGTGTATTCAACACAGTCGAAAGAGACAACTTTTCAAATTAAGTCATTGCACACAGATGAGACCAACAATTGCTGCGCATATTCATCTGCAAGCAGATGGAAAAACGGTTAAGATTCCATTATTTACTTATGTACAATAATAGTACATGACCTGTTCTCTAAACATCATTATGGAAAGAAAAAAAAACCCCGATATTTATGCTCAAGCATGGGGGGATGCGTGACAATCAGAGAACTTGATGGGGATTTTTAATTCGAGAGAAAAATTCTGAACGTTCTCAGTATGTAGAGCAAAGATCGCGATAATAGTTCTGAAAAGAATTAACAATTATTTCAACTCCGCAATTAATGAACATTCGCTTTTGAATAACTACGATTGTTATTACCTATTCGAATGAATTATACACGTTAACACTTTATTATGATCACTTTAAATTGCTCGTTTTATTTATTTATTTTTATATAGTCTTTACAGTACCATTTCGAATGAATTCGTAAATTGTTTTAAACTTTCAGTAACTATAGACTGGATTCGAGTGGCTATTCTAGATCCTGGAATTGTGTCTACAACATAATCAAACTTTATTGCCCTCTTTCTGCTATCACCTTTCTCCTTGGTTTCCTCTTCATTCTAACGAACCATCTGTGTTGCTAACCACAATTTCTTTGAGGGTTCTGCTCTTTCTGCGGAACGTTCTTTCCTTTATTTACTCCTAAAATTAAGGCTGCTCCTTATCGTGCCTCCTACATGCTGCCTATTCTCTCTCAGTCTGTGTATTGTCTCTACCATTGGTTCCCTTTTCCAGCTATTTCTGATCGAATTAAGTTTTAATTAGTTGACTTTTCGTCCGATCGTTTTTGGATGGGTCCCTGGTTGACGAGCTCTTCCAAAAAAAAAAAAAAAAAAAAAAAAAAACAACAACAACAACAAAAAAAAACTTTTTTTCTTTTTTCTCGTCGATAAGCGACATACGCGTACTTATTGAAAGCGGCAACAGCATACTTCAACGCGTTTCGAAAGCGTCTACCGGCTATAATCTCCGAATTCTATCTGGACCGGTCTCGCATGTTTCCGGTTACTTTGGTCAACGCTAAAAGAGAAGCTCAATAATAAATTGAATTAGCGTAATTACAGTCAACAAAGAAACGGGGGAAAAAAAAAAACAACAAAAAAACAAAAAAAACCTCATCGTAGCGCTTACATTCACATTCACTGGCTCGAGGCAATGCGGAAGAATGGTATTTTGAAAATAGGCCAGCAGCAGCAGCAGCAAGCGTGGTAGAAATGCCGATCGAGGATGAGCAAGGCGACGGTCAGGAGTAAGAACGTCGGCGAGTGTGTGTGTAGGGGCCGAGTGGAAATTTGTGCGTAATATTTCTATAATAAAACTTACCGGTGGTAGTAGTGTTGGTCTGGATAATGCTACTCATGGTTTTATTCTCGGGCAGCGCTATCGACGACTTATATCTAACATTTGCCGATGTCTCGCGTATTGCACCTATTTTTTCCGGAACATGCGATGGTCGTTTACAGGCCGGCAACGAAACGACGAACTGTGAATTTCGAACTGAAGACGTTGCTCACTAGTATTTTTAACGCGACAATTCCGGCTCTTTAACTGGAACAAAAACAAAACACAGGAAAAATTCGTAAAAATCATCAAATTAACAGACGGACCGCGGCGCACTCGGTTTAATTTTAATAATTCGCGCAAATTTCTAGAAGGCAATAACGGAGAAGAGCATCACAGTTGATAGTAGCCAGTTTGCGGGCAGAGTCGCGCCGATAACAGACGCTCTCGCTGCTGGATGTATGTCATCGAAATCGAAATAAAAGCGGACGCGAATAAGTTAATCGAACTCGTTTCAGAACGAGTATTACCACACCGCGTTGCGGCGGCGGCGGCGGCGGCGAAGAGACAGTAATTGGCCACGGAATTGTTATGAAAAGAAAATAATGAACCCGAGGAGAGTCCGGAGCGGCCGAGGACGGTGGGAAGAAAGTAAGCGGTGCAATCGGAATGAACAGGAGGAGCAAGAAGAGAGATCATTGGAGGATCTGCGGCCGGTTCAACGTCTTCTCTTTTCCAGCAGCAGCAGCAGCAGCAGCAGCAACAGCCTCGGCGGTGGCGGCGCAATTGGTTCTTCATCTGGAAGAACCAGAAAACGAAGAGGACAACACCGGTTACGGCACATTTAGATTCGAGTTAGTAGGCGGCGGGCGGACGAGGGAGATTAATTTCCCTTTCCGAGAATTCCAGTCTCTTCGCTGGATACTCCGACGCAGCCGTGTACTGGTGGAAAGTTGACGTCGAAGCGTTGAAAACTCTCCCGATACGTTCAGGTCGAGCCGTTCCAGCGCGATGAGTCAGACGTAGCGGTCGTTGGGAAAAATCTCCGCCGCCGGAAAACTGGTTCCAAAATAAAAAGCACGCAAAGCACCAACACCTCGTTGCAGCATGAAAAGGGGAATTCTTAACGACGCAATTAACCTCGCCTTACTCTACACAGTTTTCTTTTTCGCGCACTTCCTTGCTAACACTGCTGAAATATTACCGAGGATCAAGGAGCATGCGTAAAACTTTCGGGACGAATGAATATGAGAATTTCGCCGTTACCCTCGACCAGTACACTTTGTTGAAAAAGTAAATTTACGATTCCCATTCTTGATGGGAGCTTGGAAGTACTTGGAAGCATTCGGAAGCACTCAGAAGCACTCGGAAGTAATCGAAAGATATCTGGAAAATGAATAAAAACGAACGAAACCACCGGATTCCACTGATGAACGAAAATATAATAAAAAAAAAAACCTAAACAAGAGGATTAAAATTAGGAGGAAAGTGTTGTGTAATGACGCTTAATATTCCGAAAATAGAGCCATTTGTAAGTGCGGCAATGATCTATTTTGATGTTTCAAAAAAAAAGAAAACTTTTTTTCCTTTATTCTATCTATTTCTTTCTTTTTCTTTTTTTTTTGACTTTAAGCGTGTTGCATAAAAGTAACGAAAATCAAGAAGACAAATAGAACCGCAGATTATACAAGGTACGTCCGAAAGATCCGGAATTATTATTAATTAATTGCGCTACGAATCCGTTCCAATTTTTGTCGATTAAATTAATGACGGCGATGGTAGGAGAGGTTGTTTAATTTTCCACACTTCTAAATGGGTTTTAAAAATCAACATATTCTCGTTTTAAGAACCGGTCCGGTAAAAGACGATATTTTCCAGCGACTTCTAATGAAAGAGATTCGCGAATATTATTTTTAATTTCTTCATTCTAGAAAAGCGTCCCTACTAAAAGTTAACGGATATCGGCAACATTACACGTGCACAACTATCAGACAAATCTATCTTGAGCCCGCGCAAGACGACGCTTATTATTAAAAGGCGGTCGAAAGAAAAACACGCAATCCTAATCGCAACAAACCCGTTTTAAAATACTCTTACAAAAATTTGCCCGCTAACTGCTCTATCTACATAGACGAATATCGAACATGATCGGTTTATAACCGACTTCAAAAAAGGAAGAGGTATTCAATTCGACTGTATTTATTTTTTTTATTTATTTTTTTTTTTTTATGTGTGTTACCAAAGAACTTTTTTCTAGATAAACCGATTTTGATCATTCTTCTTTTATTTGAAAGGTGGTGTTTCTCATGTGGTCCCATTTAAATTTGATCAAGATCTGACCCCGGCAGTTTTTGAGTTATCCTTAATAGTAATGCGGGAAATTGAAGCTTTTTGGATGCTTTTCATTCGTGATTGTTTTCACCGTCGGATTAGATTTATTGACTTAAAATACTATAAATTTGCCAAATTACCATGGAAATGTAGCTTTTGATGCTTTTACCGTGGAAATATCTGTTCTTATTAAAATGTTTTAATTTAATTGAATAAAAATGCACTAAAAAGTAAAAAATAAAATGCTTTTTTACAAAAAATAAATACCGACTTCAAGGTTTATTATCAAAAATTTAAAAATGCACTAAAAAGTAAAAAATAATTACTCCCGATAAAAAATATATATCAGAGTGATATACCCTTAAAGGTGATATCGTAATTCTTATACATCATTACTAACTTAATTAGAGTTGAAATTAAATTCATGTTTACTACATCTAGGAACTATTTTATGAACATTTAACGCAGTTTTTAATTATTTTTTTAACATGAATTTGATGCCGACTCTAATTAAGGTATTAATGATGTATAAGAATTACGATATCACCTTTAAGGGTGGTATATCACTCTGATATATATTTTTTATCGGGAGTAATTATTTTTTACTTTTTAGTGCATTTTTAAATTTTTGATAATAAACCTTGAAGTCGGTATTTTTTTTTTGTAAAAAAGAATTTTATTTTTTGTATGTTTAACGATGATTCTAGAATGGCGTTATTGTCTCATCACGAAAACCCCTTGGTCGCTTTCGAAGATCACATCCGAACGACTAGGAAAATAGCCACAAGAGATCTCCTCTTCCGGAGCAGCCTAGCGGCCTAGAAAACATCATTGGACGAACGGCACGTGATTTAACCGAGCCACCACTAACTCCGGTCGTGCACCAATTGATTAATCGGATTGAAAAGTGTCTATTCGCATTTCCAGAGAAACACGTCATCAAGTGTTGTCGACTAGCGTGTTCCTCCGGCTGCTTTTGCAGTTGTTAACGACCGTTTTCGGTCTATTCGGCATTTTTCGGTGGCGGTTAAATTCATGTCGCGCATTTAACCGATCTCAGATTATTCTAAAAAATTTTTAACGTCCTTTTGTTTTTTCGTTGATTTCGATGATTATTTAATCGTTTCGCTCGAATTTCTTGAACGTATTTCATTCGTTCCTCGTAATTTGTGTTCCTGATACACACTTTGTTTCGTAAATACTGTGAACCCCTTTTTCCCTATTTCATTCGATCGAAATCGCGATCTACCACCGTGCATTTCAGAGACTCCAACGCACGCCTAGATCTCCTATCTTTCCTTTCATCGGACTCCATTCTAGACGATTGCTCGATGATATTCCTATTCCTCGGCGCAATTCTAGCCGCTTCCGTTTTATCACTCTATTCGAACGCCTTTATACACTGCGCCGATAGAGTCGCTTCCGTTAACTTTTTACATTCTCACCGAATTTTATCCTCCTCACTTTTCTTCTCCTCTTATTTACTTTACCGCGTTAATATTGCGCACTCTTCCGAATTCGTTTTCCTTTAAAGTTCTCGGTGCATTGCATTAAAAACCGTCTTCCTATTTCTATTTCTTGGACCAACGCGTGTGTGTCTGTGTCTGTGTCTGTGTGTGTGTGTGTGTCAATCTGCTAAAAAGAAGAACTCTTCTTTTTCAAATTTCTCACCTAAAGAAGCGAAAAGAGCAGCGGTTTCTTAAACAAATGTTACCGTTCGGCCCAAATTGCGTTTTTTTACGCAACATTAACAACTCCATAGCGGCATGAGATAATCCCCAGAACTTTTTTTTTTTTTTTTTTTTTTTTTTTGGCACTTCTAAATTGTAAGTAAACATCATTATTTTTGCGTGAAATAGGCGAACTCTCTGCCACAGCGCCTGGTCGGCATCGAAATCATAAAGCCGTTATAACAGGGACGATGAACTGTTTCAGGGTTTCTTAAAACGATTAAAAATCGTCTCAATTCTCAAACACTCTGTTCTGCACTCTCACCTTTTCCCCCGTAAGAGATAGAGAAGTATTCGCACAGTTTTATTATTATTTTCTTCATATCCGTAGAGTCACCGCCCCATCGGCAAGTACCGAAACGGACTGCTGCGACCATCCACGATCGGTTTATTTCTGGCAGGCGTCCTAAGAAAATGACGCTGGTACATAGCTAATTACGAATTATACGCGTTTTTCTAATAAAAACGTTTAAAATATGAAAAAGGAAAAATCTCGAAAGTTTTCTACTACTTCACTTCGGAAAACAGGAACAAAAACAATCGAGACGGAATAATATTTTTTTAAGAATTTTTTCATCGGTAATTTTAGTTTTTAAAAACTGCCGCCGATGCGTCGCCGCAGTAGTTAAAAATACGTGTGTGCCGCCGCAGTAGTTAAACAAAGTTTCACGGAGAATAGGACGACGAGCAGCAGGTAACGCGACATGCGGTGACCATCGGCCGTTTTGAACGGAGAATTTCGGCTTTGCGAGAAATATCTCGTGTTTTCGGTATAGCGAACAAGTAGGTTATTTATTATTCAGGTAATTGCAATTAGAACAACGATCATTCATTATTATCATTACTATGCAGCAAACGACCTCCGTAAGAATCGCACATTAGCAGTAGGCAAGCCGGACGAGCGCACTAAGTGAAAGGTCGTGCCAGCGCTGATGGTTTAATACTCGTTTTCGGCACGGCCAAATGTGTGGTGTACCCAGCCGCGGCGACCCGAGATTCGGATATTAGCCAGTCGCCGTCGATGCTGCTGCTGCTGCTACTATATTGCCAACGATTTAAGGTTATTCTATTGCAAAAATGAAGCGACATTCGCACACCGATCGGACGCCGACCGAAGCCGTCGCCGCCGCCGCCGTCGTGTATATATTTAGCACGCGGAAACGGAAGAGGGCACGCTAGGTTCCCTTCGACCTTGACCCATTTTCGCCAACGCGCGCCGAACGCACACACGCACACACGCGCGCAAAAAAATAAATAAATGCACGGCAGCAGACGGACGTACGAGTGGTGGTCGAGAAAAGCATTTATTCTTATCATTATCGCACATGGCCTACTGACTAATTTCCTGATAACGCAGCGAGTGAAGTAGTGGCGGGAGGGCCGGGCGACGCTATCCTAACAATTTCTTTCTCTTCGTTTATCCGAACGCGAACGAGCGCGCGACTCAGTACACCGACTAGTCCTTTTATCCTGTTTACTGCGTCAATGTGACGTTCGCAGTCGGTCGTAATTTGCGAAATTTACCCACCCGGGAAAAATCGTTCGCTGTCGAACCGATTTCGAGAATTGCTCTATCGATGAACTCGAGAAGTTTCGGTTAAATTTTATCGCGTGCGCTATTTCCTAAAGGTCATTTTCTTTTTCAAGCACCCGGGGAGATTCCGGGCAAAAATTAATTCGCCACGACGTTTCTCCGTTTTACCTTCCTACATATAATAGCTCACGCAGTTTGATTAAATCTGACCAGATCGCCGCAAACAATTCCTCTACCTTATAGCGCTCGCGACTGTGCAATGATATCAACAACAGCCATATCGTAAAGTTGGCTAGTAACGAAGTAACGTCCCGCTCTAAAAGCAATCGCCTAATGGTTTCGGTTTGAAGCAACGAATTTTACAGACGTACCTGACCGTTCTAGTGTAATGTTATATTTTCCCCCGGTATCGCGATTAACTTTGGACGAATCTAAAATGCCTTCTTTTTACCGATGATCCGTTTGGTACAAATAATAAAAAAAAAAACAACAAACCTGGGAGCCCTGAAAATTTAAAAAAAAAAGTGTCGTAACAGCGCAGCAAAGCGGAGAAAAGAAGATCAATTTTCAACATAAGACAAAAAGAGTAACGCTTACATAAATTTTAATTTGAATAGACGAGAAATTTTAATTAAATGTCCAGTAAAAGTTCGACGGGAGGCTGTCAATATATAACAAATTAAAAATACAGTTTCGGTCGTATTTAGCGATAGTCGGACCACGACTGATTGCATTCCGTCTATCCGATCGCGTACAATCGTCGAAACACATATCATCATCATCATCCCTCGTATTTCGAACAGCTCTACATTCTTATTAAAAAATTTTTATATCGCGCCATATCGTTAATAAAACGCGCGCTAATAAAGCAGAGAACTTCTTCTCGCGTACTCTAAGGTGAAAGAGAAAAATCTTTTTTTCCTGATTGTTTTTTTTTTCTTTTGTGAAATTTAAAATTTAAAGGAAACCCCGTTAAAAGATAAATCGAATCAATCGCCCGATTAAAAAAAAAAAAAAAAAAGGCCCGCTTTATATCAACGCTCAGATTTTATTCAGATGGAACTCGAGACACGATATTGCTACGAACTTTTTCTTATCGCTCCTTCAATGCCTCTTTTTATCTCGCACTTTTACAGATATTTCCTTTCCAATCGCAAATGCGAATAATTAAAACGCAAATGGCGAGATATCGGCAAGCACGAATTCTATTCATAAAAGCATCTGAAATTGGAACATTTACGCGATATTCGTCTAATTGCGATGTTTTGTCCCCCCGCGTATTCGTCTTTTTGTATTTCGGATTTTCGTTACTGCGCAGCAGTAAGAAATCCTCATTACGAGCTCGCCACCTTCCGCAAAACTCCGTCTAATTTATCGAAGACAAACTCCTCTCTATGGCTTCCGCTTTTCCTCGTGTATAACTCGTCTCGTTATGTTCCAAAAAAGAGGAAATCCTTCAAGTTCCTCTACATGAACAAAACGACGGCATAACTAATATTACATTTCTCCGCGTAATTTTCGACAAAAACCGAAAATGGATAGATGTGCCCCTTATTATATAAAGCTAGCCAAAGCAAAAATCTCAATACTCTGGCTACATACAAACGTGACCCTTTCAGATTACGGACGAAGGAGCATAAATATGTATATATATATATATATTAGCGATGTTACAAATGTTAGCATTCGCGTATGCGAATATTTTGCAAATGTGCAAGTCGCTACATATTCTTACGAATTTCTTATTTACAATTTCGACGTTTTTGGATCCACGGTACAAGCATAAATTTTTTTGTGATATTGTAAAGGATCTGCTGACGTTGTTGCACTCGCATTAAAACTGTGTAATCGAAATCGGGATTCTTCAGCTTCAACGTCTGGTACTAAAAGGCCGAGAGAATCAATACATAATATCAATGAGCCTTCTACAAGTTCTGATTGTTCTGCTAAAAGTCTCATTAGTAATCTAGCTGGAATTTTGGAGTCCTCAAGCGAAGACGAAGATTCCGATTTAGAATCTGGGGGTAGTAGAGACACACAAGAACATGAAATTAAAACACAATTGAAAGCATATCTCAAAGAAAAATGAGCCTCCCTCGATGAAAACCCTCTGGACTGATGGAAAACTAAATTTAAATGCGACAAGTTGTCAGATCTTGTTCGCAAGTATCTCAGCGCTCCTCCAGCCAGTGTTCCGAGTGAGCAATTATTTAGTACAGCCGGCCTTATATACGAGCCACTCAGAAATCGCCTCATGGGAGAAAAGACAGCTAAATTACGCTATGTATAAAATATAATTTGCCACTTTTAAAATTTGATTATTAAAACAAAACTATATAATATATCGATTCTATAATAGATCTTTCCTATGTTTCGAGTTATTAGTACTGTACTGTATCAATGTAATTATTAATAAAAATGATTAAATAAAATAATCTGTTTTAATGACTTTCCCAAACATTCGCATTCGCGAATATCGAAAATATAACATTCGTAACATCCCTAATATATATATATATATGTATGTATATATAAGTAAAGTGAGTCCAATACTCCTGACAAGGCATCGGAAGAGGGTCTTGTGGTTAAAGATCACAATGTACTAAGCCTAATGGATTTGAATACTAAGCGCTACTTTCTTCTCTCGGCGCCTTTATTTTCGCAGATTTCTCTGGTTCCCAACTATTTCAGGCTGGGTAAACCTGGAAACAACTTGGATCAGGAACGAGACAAGTCTCGAAACCGTGACCTCTGGTTTGGTAGCCAAGCATCTCAACTACTAGGCTACCACGCTACCATATATATATATATATATATATATATATATTATAGAATAGCCAATAATTTTATATTAAAAATTCTTGCTACCAGTTCACTCTGCATGTCCTCTGCTTAAGAGTTTTTTCGCTGAAGAAGGTATCCCCCCTTTGCACTTAGATGGCTTCACCTAACTGAAAATTTCCCATCATCTGTCGCTACGCACCCTAAACTTCTCATATTCAGTCGAATCCCTTGGAACGTACTCAAATAGTCCTCAATGATCAAGCAAATTGTACAAAATTTCGAGCAGAATATCTAAAATAAATTTGATCTCTTTCCAAACTATCCTATACATTCAGATATTGTTTCTTACTTTTTGTGATGTGACATAAATCTCGGCTTATCTACTCATTCTACATATCGTACTTATCATTTCCCGTGATAAAAGCTGGATGTACCCGTTAGTATTCTAAATTAATAAATCTATTTCTCCATAAATCGGTATACCTCAATATATGCAGTCGAGCTATCCGCAATCTTAACGTGTTCAGATTTCATCAGTAAAACTATTACCTAAACCATATCTAACAGCAACCGATTCATTATCAACACAAAAAACACTCCGGAATCCATGCAATTGCTCAATTCTTCTGCGCTTACACTGATATGCTGCATCGTATTTCTCACGGTACAGCAGTCAAAATTTCATCAGTCTGAAGTCATACGGGACGTAAACACAAGCTAAATTAGTCAATATTGTGTTGCGAAATACGTTCTTTCAACGAGCTCTCATTACTACTATCCCTCCTTCCAACAAACAGGATAATATTTCACATCAATATCATTAAATATTTAACAGCCTGCGTAGCGGGTATCAAAGTTAAGTTAATCATACAAATAAGGGAACCGCGGAAATCATCACACCGCCCTATCGGATGAAGCGAAGAAATCATTACAACAAGACCGCCTAAACTGACTCAATCGTACATATTCGTTCGTTCTGATGTCCCGGAATCTACCCGCTAAATCAAAAGCCCAATCATATCCGTAACTAATTGACCAGCTGTCTTTAGGGCTGCCGCAGCAGTTCCTTAATCCCTGTTATGACTTTGAAGACAACCGACCTCTTTAATCGAGTGTAAATCATTACGGACCGGAAAAATTCGATAAGAAAACTAAAAAGCTTTGAATAAACCGAGAATAATAATAGCAATTATAGGATTTTTTAATCCATAATTTCCGCGGTATTATTTTTTCAATGCGATTTCCGTATATTTCGTATTTCCCGTTATCCCGTGTTAGAGATAAAATTTTTTATAAATGGACTAAAAAATTGTATTGCACTACTAAACGCAATACAATTTTCATATGTAATTTTGTTCGCGGTATCGTCGAAAAAAGAAATAACAAAGTCGCAAGGTTTTAATGTTTCAAATTCAGCGAAAACTAGAGTCGTCCTCGCTGGAAACATCTTCGGAATCGTAAATGAAAAACGGTACGATTACGGTGATATTCTCGAAAATACTACTCCGGAATTGAACACTTCACATTTAAACACGTCTAATTCGTCGGTATTTATTCGAGACCGTCACTAGCGATGCTTCTTCGAAAATTTCACGGTACGGAACCATCGACACAAGAGCTTTTATTCTTTGTCCTCTTTTCCGTTTTCGGTAATATGTATTGTTCATGTTCATATGCAGGTCAGAACGGTGAGCTTACAGATCATAACGAAAATACTCGATACAATACTCTTACTTTCACACATTAATTCATAGCAGCCAAAAAAACTGAACTGTTCTGAACCGATTGCCTGCATTTTCCAGCGCACTCGTTGTCGCAGAAAAAATTAAATTGAAGCCACAGAATTGTTTCGTTCAATTGAACAGATTCTTTTCAATTTTTCTCTTCGCACTTACGGGCACTGTATTTTCAGTTGAGACATCATTTTTGTAACTTATTTCGCTTTTCAGAATATGGAAAAACTCTTGTACACTATTAAATGCCGCCTGAAATGTCTTAGTATATCTTAATCCTTCTTCCTGCGAGATTGAATGTGAATGAAGTAACGCACGAAATATATAAAACCATTCGATTAAATATCCCGAATTTTTACACTAACTTTTTTAATTTTCTATAAATCTGTCTGTGATTAATTGTCATTAGTCGAATTTTTGCTCTGCCGTACGCGAAATCACAGTTCTGCTTAAAGCTGTCCGCTTTCCCGGCTAAATTTTTTACAATCGCAAATCGTAGGCTACTTTTGAGACGACAATCGCGTGCATTTACTCACAACACCACACAGTTACTTTCTTCAAGTGTTACGAATTTTTCCGTTTTCTTTTTATTAACGGAAGGAGATAATGGGAAAGTCATCTTATGGACGCGCTGTTGCTTATGAAGTAACAAGTAGACAGAGGAATTCGAATTTATATTAATGACAACGTCATTTTTAGTCCGACCCTCAACATTTTTTTCTGTCACAAAAACTGTCGCGAAAATTTGCCACAAAATGTGACATGCTCTATTATATAAATGGACTGATAAGAAATGACAACTTCATTTTTATACATATAAGAAGTACCGACAAAATGGACTGCTTGACGTTGTTAACTTTCCTCGTTCTATACAAAGTATAGAAGCAATAGAGCTCAGGGTCCGGAGGTGACCCTAGGTGAGGTCAAGGGGCGGAACCCTTTAAGAGGCACGAAGGGCCGAGTTTTTTTATATATACATATACATACATACATATAATATATACATATACATACATACATATAATATATATATATATATATATATATATATATATATATACACACATATATATACGCACACGCATACATACAAAATATAACAGTATTATAGATGTTATTCGAAACAAATCAGTCAAAAATTTATTTAGATTTTGATTTCACTAATTTGAAAGCTCATTGCGCAAAATTTCTAATTGACAACAATAACATTTATTCGTTCGCTTTAATAGATCAAAATCTATATTCTCAATAATCAGGCTATAGCGTTCTGTTTATATTTTAGCGTTAATATTGTGGTACGTAATTGTCCTCGCGTTAGCCTAGTTGCTAGAGCGCTTGACTTCCGTTACAGAGGTTCGATCCCGAGCGACGACAGAACTTATTACAAGAATTAAATAAATAAACGCTAATAATCACGTGGAAGGCAATGGCTCACCACCACGTACAACATCATATGCGCGCTAGGTCAGTACACAGCAGACACACACGGGACTGCACTTGTATATTGATAAATCAAACGATTACTAATCAGTTCCGAATGTAGTCGTGCGCGTGTACACCTGCGTTGCATATAACAATTGCTATAAACACTATGCCTATGTCTGTCCAGCTGAGATGTACGAATAGGTAGTCGCCGACGCTCAGTAATTAAGTACGGCACTATAAAGATAAAGAATTGTCCGCGGACGTTCGACACGACAGAGATTCATTATTATACCTCTTACTTCCGCTGCATTATCTTTTACATCCGAGCTGAATTAAAACGTCCTTTATAGAGCTTATGTTCCAAAAAAAAAATTGTAACTTATTATAATTTAGCGCCGACCGGTGGTAAGTCTCAACGACACACCGAAAAAGTGCGTACAATTACATTTATCTTTATTTATCATTAAAACAGTTCTGATCAACGAAGAATAATTTTAAATTATTTTAAGACGTGTTTGCAATTTTTAAAGCTATCGTACGAAGATGTTGTTTCATCGTGATAACGGAGAATATTACGAACGGAATAAGCAGCCCCACCGAGTTCGTTTATAATTTTTTATTCTCTACCTTATTTAACGTAATAGACTTGTAACGGAATACTCGAAATTCGCCGCGGCTATTCTAGTTCTATATGAATTTCACAAAATAAACTTTATATATAATGTGTTATTAATGTTTTTTGATATTTCGTACAAATTGACGACGACGGTAATGAATAACAAAACTAATTTTTTAAATTTAAAATTGTACATCACATATGTTAATATAAAATTCGGAATGATTAACGGAACTCAATCGTAAAAAAATTATACGGAGAATTATAAAGTTTTGCAGAACTATAAAATCTCCTTTGAAAATGTAAAACTTTAGACAGTGTGACGATCGCATAAAATGGAATACTAGTTACTTCTTCTATGCACCCACATGTCAATAAGCCAAAATATCCTCATAATTAAAACTCACAACGAAATAACTCCGAGAAAAAACAACAGATGGTCATTAAAATAATCATCGCAATTGCAAGTTCGCATACTGTAACATCAAACGAGTGATTGCAAATCCTTTACGGTAAAATCGAAGTAAAGAAAAAAAAAAAAAAAAAAAATGCGAAGAATTATAAGGAAAATATTAAACGGCTCTTCTTCATAGAAAATAAGTCATGTTTGCCATTAAGTTAAAACGAATTCGATATTTTATTCTAAATGGGCAGCGTTTAACACAAAAATGATGTAAAGCTTTACTCGTACATGGAACTACATCCTAATTCTCGATTCTATTATTTCGTCGAAAGTTTAATTTGGTGTCAACTTGTTTTAAAGCATTTAATCTTTTTTTAAAAGAAAAAAACCTAATAATCGTAGTTGATTTTTTTTCCCATTTCTAAATGCTATCTAGAATTCGATCTTTTAAATAAACAGGATTTTATTATTCTATAATATTAATCATCGCCGCTATAATTGTATTAAATTAAATCAAACGGCTTTCACTTATCTTTTCCGAAATGAAAAATTTTTATTTATGTTCTACCATTAATTAATTACACTTCTGGTGTTTTTAAAGAATAAACTTATTTATTTAGTTAATCGAACTGATCTCTATACTTCTGCCATTATTATCGATTTATTTACTCAATTATCATCATAAAAATGTATTTCTTAACGATTAAAATGTACTACCGTTGTATGTATATTTTTTAAATTATACAATGTTAATCTACTTGTTTCAATTTTGTATTATTACAGATTTGTTCGCGGAACAGTCAGTAACTGATCAGATATACTAGCGTATGCGCAGTCCTACAAAGCGTTCAGCATATTATTTCCAAACCGCTAGCTAAAAATTTACTATTCACGGAAATTTTCAAGCCGATCCCAAATTGTTTGCAAACCGCCAGAATGTGAAATCTCCTGACTGCAATTTTCATTATTTTCTGATTTTTCGTTGCAAAAGTTACTACTCAGTGTACCTCAGAAACTATCGACAAAATATAAATAAACGCATAATATTCGAATAAAACTGAATTTAAAATTGGCTTTTTGCATGCCTTTCGTAACTTTTATAAAATACCGGCAGTATAACACATAAGACGAAAAAAGAAAAAAAAATTGTTTTTTATTCATCTAAAGAAGTTAATGAATTAAAATTTTCCATTTTTTTAAATGTTTCTTCGATATGCAAAATAAACCACCTTCATCTGCCAGCATTTCAAAATACATACAAAAAAACAATGTTTTAATTTTAGAAACTCTGTTTGTGTGTAAGTGATTTCATTCCATTTCTAATTGATATCTGTAACTGACCTTACATACGGTTATAAACATACAAAAAATAAATTCCTTAATAACAAACGAAAATAAGTATAAATTAATTTATACTTATTTTCGTTTTGTTATTAAAGAATTTATTTATTTTATATTTATACATTTTATCAAACAGATTATGAATTTATTTACGTACGTAAAGTTAATTTCGAAATGTATTAATTTAACCGATTATTTTTAATTCCAATATTTACCTTGACTTCAGATTTCTCATCCGATATTATCTATAAATTAAAATTATTTTAGGAAAATTTTAGGAAAAGTTGTTTATTTTCTTCTCTTAATTTCTATTTAACTTGTATCGCGGTAAACGCTATAATATTATTGTTATATTTATATTTGACGTTAAAATTAAAAATGAAATATAAGAGAGCATGCAGGACTTGCGACGCGCCTTATTTAAATTATTTCCTATATATATATTTATAATACCATTTCGCTCGGTATATGATTCATAATCTATTGTCTTTTCAGCGGTCGGTATAGGTTAAGAAAAATTAGTATAGGAAATCGAATAATGTAAAATTAAAAAATAAAAACATCTATTTTTCTTAAATAAAATAACAATAACAAATAATTAAATTCGTTCGCCCACGATAACTACAGGACCGTGGTGGCATCCCCGAGGGCAAATAAAACGACTAACAATGTTACATTTCGTATCCACGGTGGGAAAATAAAACGATTAATAATGTTACAGCAAATAAAATGTTGAATACGAAATAATCTATTAGAGGAATAGGAATGCGGTTGGACCATTGTCGAACAATTAAACATTTATAAGAGCTGGGTATCATCTAGGATTCGATATAAGAAAAAAACATTGAAACACTATCTTTGGTAATGTGAGAACCGTATAATAAAGGAAGGAAAAATATCCAACAACGACATAGAATGGTATTGATCTCACAGATGGTTGCAATGCCGAAGTCGATTATTACTAGCAAGTTATATAATTTTATCCAGCCTAGTGAAATAAATATATATAATTAGAAACATGAAAGAAAACTGGACGATGGCACGATTCAGAGCAAAAAAAAAAAAAAAAGAACAAAAACAAAACGCTATTACTTCAAAGTCGAAGGATAAAGTAAAAAATGTTTTCCTTTTCCTTTTTATATTCCAAATAAATAATTATTTAAATTAGATTTGTAGTTAATTTAAGAAAAAGCATGTGTAAATATGGCACAATTACAGTAGCGTATACACTTACGTATTTTATGCAACAACTACTGTTTTTTTTAAACAACTTTTTCAACTCCATTTGCGAAATACAGAATATGAAATGACTGCATTATAAATAATTCCGTAGATAAACACGCGTTTTATGCACTTTTAAGCCACTTAATGATAATCAAATTTAACTCGCAAATCATTAAAAATGATATGGAATAATTTATTATTTAAAGAACAAGGATAGAATGAAGTTCCACAAAGATCACTGAGAAAACAAATGGGTATCATTGACATAAACTTTAAGGGATGAAATATACGAAAATAAAGACAAATATCATGTTGTTCTTTGAAACTACATTTGGAAATGCCGCAGCTAGAGTGATAAAGAATGTCAGAAGTAAAGTAGTCAAATAAGTCGAGTGAACATAAACCCATTAAATCATGCTGATATAATCAAATGTAAGGTCAGTGAAGCGTGATATTTCATGCGCAACGTTTGTTTAGTTAAAGATAACAATGATTTACATGGACCTATTATTAGAACTCAAAACAAATATTTCCAATTTTTAAGGCATCATATCATGCAGCATAAAAGTGTATACACTAATAAGCACTTTAACAGTAATACACATTCATCATTGATTGTTTCCGTAAATTTCACGTTTAAATCTATAATGGCAACTCTTTTAAGTGAAGTTTTAGGTTATTTTAAATTTATTCTGAAGTATTTTCGAATTATGTTTTTTTTTTTACCATGTTTGTTTGACATCCAGAGTAATCAGTTGTTCTAAATTAAATACATTTTCTGCTAGAACGTCTTAATTATAATATTTACACATACAATTTCTCGAGATTATTAGTCAAGCCATTCCTGAGTTATAGAATTTTGATATTTTTGTTTTTTCTGAACTATTTTACTCGTACGAGCCCCCAAAAATACATACAAATAAAAAATAACGACAGTAAACAGTTAGTACGTTATGTATATTATTAAATAATTTACATTTTTGATTTTTAGTTCAGGAAAAAATTATGATAAGCAGGAATAATCCAAATTCTAAATGGTTTTATTGCGGTTGTTATTCTAGTGTTCTCTTTGAAATTATTTTTGATTTGAGAAAGTTTTTGACAACTTCCTGGAATTTTGAATTAACATATGAATTAATACGATTCAGGTTTTTTGTTTTAAAGTTTTTTTTTTTTCAGAACGTCTCTACGTCAAAAACTAAAAGTGAAAGAATCATCAGTTTAACTCCGATTCGGTCAAACACAGACTATTACCAATAATGGACCGAGACCGGATGTAGAGTAATAGGAAATTTATGTTTTATCGATAGTGCAGAACATAATGTTCAACGGAAAAAGGAAGAATATTCAATGAAAACATGATCAGTGTACACAGTAGAGAACTATTTCATTCGAATAGAGAGGGAAACATGAAGAAGAAGCTAGAGAAAAGCAAAAATAGAAGGAAGACGGGAAAAATAAAATTTTAAATACTTATCCGTCAAAAAAGATTTTTTTAATGTAAAAGTTGATATTTTCATTTGTACGGACGAAAGAAACCTTTCTCCCAGTCGCAGTCTTTCTATTCCATAATAATCTTTACGTGAGGTTACGCTCTACGCAGACGGTGCTTTCAGCTGTAATATACGCTACAAAGTGCACGCCACAGACGAACGAACAGCTTTAAACTTTATACAAATCGAAAAATATTTAAATCAGAAAAAATCGAGACAAACATATTGATAAGGGGGAAAAAATAGCGAGTAAATATGCTCGTAAGGCATTATTATTATATAGGGAATGCAAATGTCAGAACAAAATACCTTTTCATAGTAATAATACATAACAAATCATAACTCACACAATAATTAATTATAGCAATAATAACGTTAAAAATAATTATTATACTTCAAATCGTTTTAAATTTATTTCAACTAGTGACTAATTGCAAACATCACCATTGCAAAAATTATGAACTAATGGATATACTAAAATTTGATCTTAATATACAACTTACACCTATAAATGGATATTCACGTAATATATTTGCCTCTTCACAAAAGTCTAAACCGGACTCTCCCAAAAAAATACATCACAATATATATATAAAAACTCGGCCACTTTGGCCTCGCAAACGGCTCCGCTCCTTGACCCCGCCTACTTACATTTTTATTTCTTTCTCTTCTATACTTTGTATAAAATGATCAAAATGTACAACGTCATTCTTATCGGCATCGACAGAAGAAAAAAAAAAAAAACAATCACAAAAATCTTATTTTAACAATTAACTTTCGTTATATAAAATTAGGACCTTACAAAATCTAATGGGGGTTGACTTAAGAAGTACGTTGTAATTGATATATATAAATACTACCTTGATCAAAAAGTTTCAGGAATTTGTGCAGAAAATTAAAAATACCTGTTTATTCACCAAAACTGATTTTGTCTCCTTCAAAGTGCTCTCCACTGACGCCAGCGGCTGATCCAATCTCCAAATCATTTGTTATACTCGGTTTTCTGTATGGCCATCAAAGCCGTTTCCGATTTTTCTATTATTTCTTCTTGGCTGCTGAAACGCGCACCCCGGCGCGGTTTCTTGAGTTGATCAAACAGGAAGAAATCGTAGGGAGCTAAATTAGACGAATTCGGTGGCTGTTGAATAGTATTCGTTCTATTCTTTGCCAAAAAATCACGAATAACGATGGCATTGTGCGATCGCGCGATATCGACGTGCAAAATCCAGGAATTGTTTGCCCACAAATCCGGTCTTCTTTGGCGGATTGCTTCACACAAACGTCTCGTAACGCCCAAATAATAATCCTTGTTGACTGTCTGATGTTCTGGTAAGAATTCATGGTGCACAACGCCGCTGAAATCAATGAAACCCGTAAGCATCACATTCTTTTTCGACTGAAAACGACGTGGTTTTTTCGGTTTAGGCTCATTTAGCGTACGCCATTCACTCGCTTGATGTCTGGATTGCACCTTATACCCATAATACACCCACACCTCGTCGCCAGTAATGATGCGTCTGATGAATGTTGGGTCGGATTTGGATTGGGAAATCATATCTTTCGCGATGTTAACGCGGTTCCTTTAAATTCAGATCTTTCGGTATGAGCTTTGTAGCAACACGTTTCAAGCCTAAATCGTTAACTAAAATGTCTTGAACGGATCCGTAAACGATATTTATGCCCTCTGTCAGCTCTCTAATGGTCAACTTGCGATTTTCGGCCAACATTTCGTTGATTTTATCGATGTTTTTTTGATTTTTGATATCGATGGCCTGCCACTGCGTTCGTCATCTTCAACGGACTCAAGACCATTTCTGAAGCGTTCACGCCACACATAAACATTTGTTTTCGATAGAGTATCGTTGCCGAAACACTTCTCTAACATTTCCAAGGTTTTCGTTCCGTTCAATCCGTTTCGAACACAAAATTTAATGCAAACTCATTGATGCAAAAGTTAATTCCATTTTTAAAATCATAAAAAATCGACAACACGTACAAAACAGATGTATTCAAAACGGCATAACTTTTACAGATATCGAGCTGTTACAAAAATGAAATCGGGTGATTGGTAGCGCCACACGGTGGTCATTCCTGAAACTTTTTGATCAAGGTAATATATATATATATATATATATATATATACTAACTGTCCCGGCGAATTTCATACCGCCACAGAAACAATAAATTTTGTGTTAACTAAATTAGCTGAATTAAATTTAGTTTTTTATTAAGAAAAAAATAATACCCAAAATGAATTAAGTTCAATAAATGTGCAAAAACCAAAAAGACAAATATTTTAATTACATTGAAATGAATGGTAATTCACGTGGTAGCAAGGCATTATTCACCTTAATAACAAAAATCAGTATAAATTTATATTAGAAATTTAAAGTAAATTACTTTGGAAACGTATCATTAGCTAACAACACAGAGTGCACACTCAATTTATATAATTTTTAATAAAGTGTGTACTCTATGCAGTTAGCTGATGATGTCTAATTTCTTAAAGTAAATTTATACCGATTTTTAAGATTCCGTACACACTATAAAATACGGAATCCCAATAAGATAGTTCAGAAACGACAAAAATATTTATTTCTACAATAGTTCAGAAACGGTTTGAGGATCATAAATTACAATTAAACTTCTATCTGTGACAATTTACAACTTTAAACTGAGCGATTATCCTGGGCGGCAAAAAACCGTCTAGAATAAATAATATGGAATTTAGAACGACCTCAAAAATACACAAAAAGAAATCGTAATTCGTCATCAGATAACTCTTTAAAAGCGAAATTCAAAATATAAAACAAAACACAGGAGCCCTTTCATGAAATTCAAAAATTACGGATAAAAAATTATTTAAATCCTCCTTTTGAACCAAAAATGGCAAAAAAAATGAACTTTCTTCATAAATTCGTAAAAACATTTTGTAGAGGACCGAATTGTGAATCTAAACCATTCTCGAATCCACTTGAACACACACTAAAAATTTCATCAAAATTGGTCCAGCCGTTTAGGAGGAATTCAGTCACATACACACGCACAGAAGAATTATATATATAAAAATAAAAGGGGTAGGTTTCATCCAAATTTGACCATATAAGCGAATTATAATTATCTGAACATACTCATTTACTGCTTAATAATCAATACTTTCACCACGGTTTCTTCTGAATCCAGGACATTTACATTATCAAATGTGCATCCTGATACTCACAATAAAAGGAACAATATGATCTCTGCTTTTAAACATTCATTACGAAGAGTATATAAACTGTGTAAAATATTAGCACGCAACTTTTTGATTTATGCGAGAAATTTAAATTTCTAGAAGCCGCATTTAACGGATAATATTACATATAGCCGTTTTGACAGAAATACGCCATAAATTCCAGATTATGTTTATCTTGTGCAAATGGTTCGGAAGACTGATTATTCCAAAATGAAGTATATTAAACAAAAATACTATTAAAAATCAATAAAATAATTTTAAAAAAAACAATTTTTAATTTAATAAAAATTGAAATACATCATTCATTATACTGATATAGTATAAAAACATAAGTTGTAATGAACTTGTTTTGTGGTGCAGTACTAAAAGTGATATCTATTTGTATAAGTTGAAAACAAGGTCTAGGTTCGAATACCCCAATGTCACGTCAAATTTTTGATCTTTTATTTTAATTATTAATTCGTATTATCTAATTATTTGAATTCTTCATGCATAACTATATAAATATAATAACAATTTTTAAACATTTAAATTATTTAATGACTGTTTTTTAATTTTTTTTATTAATTACATGTGTAAGTATATAGGCGAACACGCAATAATATAAAACATTATTAATAAACATTAAATTCAACTGTGCCATTAATATGTCTAATGATTGGTTTGCAGCAAAATCTTATTGCAGAAAAAAAATTAATTGTAATTTCGGCAGAAGTAAAATTAATAGGGAAGAATCTTTTCAACTAATCCATTCTCTTGAATACCATCAATAATTATCATGATCAACTCTCCCTGTGCGTGGTTTTTCTCTAAACTTTCAGATAAAAGTGAAATATTTTCAGACTTAAACAAAATTTGTTTTTCAAATAAAAAATTAAAAAAACTTTGCATTTGTGGTACTAATTCATTCATGTGTTGCAGTAAATGTCGCAGGAATTGCGGTTTTATTTGTTTTTATATAACCTCAAATTATGAAAGTAAAAATTAAGTTTGTAGCACTTTAATTATAATTAATATTCATCAAATGAGTATATTTGTTTATATATATATTTTTTTTATTTATATATATATATATATATATACACATCTACACACCCACACCACATGTTTATTGTTTATACAAATGTAAATAATAAAAAATTGAAAATATTTATTGCGTTTGCATTTTTATTTTATTGACCTTGCTGTCGCCTTATTGGATAATAAGAATTAATAATTAAAATAAAAGATCAAAAATTTGAAGTGACATTGGGGGATTCGAACCAAAACCTTTTTTCAACTTATACAAATAGATATCACTTTTACCACTGCACCACAAAAAAATTCAATAGAACTTATGTTTTTATGCTATACCAATATAATAAATAATGTATTTAAATTTTTATTAAATTAAAATTTGTTTTTTTTTTTAAATTATTTTATCGATTTTTAATAGTTTTTTTGTTTAATATACTTCATTTTGGAATAATCAGTCTTCCAAACCATTTGCTCAAGGTAAACATAATCTGGAATTTATGGCATATTTTTATCAAAACGGCTATATGTATATTATCCGTTAAATGCGGCTTCTAAAAATTTTAATTTCTCGCGTAAGTCAAAAAGTTGCATGCTAATATTTTACACAGTTCATATGGTCATGGTCTTCTATCGATTTGAAAAATTTCATCAAAATCGGTGACCCGCAGGTCGTGACCTCTCATTGTTAGTTTAAATTTTACTTAAGTTACGACAAGAAATAAATTAGTTATTAAAAAAGAATTAAAAAGGGAAAAAAATACGGATTTGAAAAAATTGCACGAGCTACTTTAGAAACTTGTAAATAATAACAATCAATTTTAAGATTTGTAAATGTTATGTTACTGTTTAACAAGTTTTAAATGAATCTGAGTGTTTTAAACACATTTTTAACACATTACAAATACGAGTAAATTAAAATACTTACAACACAAATTTTAATATTGTTCAATACTTTCAAACATTTTTTTTTACAATTATGGCACTTGTAAATAACTTCTTAGCTAACAATCAAAGTTGAATTTCAGTCGTCACAAACGAAATTACTTCATTCATTTTTTACAAGCAGGACCTTATTGTCATAAATTCCATGCCCCTATTTATAACATACCAATGTACTGAGTCCATTTTTCTCCATTTATGCCATTTTATAAACACATTCAAGATTGTTATCTTTATCAGTGGTCGTGTATTACTTTCACTGAAACGTCTCTATCTTGAGCTATTTTCGTGTACATATCCTGCTCCTTTCATCATTATTATTATTATTATTATTATTATTAATAATAATAATATTATTGGATGTAAACACTCGGAGAAGTTACGTAAACATTGGTTAAGCAAAATCGTACTATAAATTGAATTCAATAACACCTTTTTCGGTTAAAACATAGGTACAAGTTTGACCAGTATAATTTTTGATATCTATATTCTGTAGTTCGCGCGACCTTTGCGTATTCGCGGTTATACGAATTTGATTACAAATTTTCTATTTTAATTTATGCGTAAATAAAATTGAAATAAATAAATTGAAATTATTATTAATATTATTATTATTATTATTATTCAATAATTGCAGTCCTCATTTTGTTTTGATTCATATAAAAAAGCTCATTTTATTTTTGCTTCTCCTACTGATCCTTTTTTTATTACTTCGAAACAGTGCTTTTTTATCAGAATTTGCAATACTCTGATGGTGAACTGCCCACATTACCATCTAAAATCCAAAAAAGTTTATATTGTTTTTTAAAAAATGTAAATAAAAATTATAGCAAATATACCAGTTATACGTATGTTTGTTTTTCAGCGCACTAAAAGATACTATGGAAGATTTAAAAAAATATTTACTTATCTCGCCGTAACAGGTGAAATGTTATTCGTTCAATGATCGAAATATTTCGAGCGTATTAAAACAAACATGCTTTACTCTCGCAGGCGCTAATTTTCGTATGAAGGTATATAAACATATTGCGAACGCTTGCGAATGATAAAGAACATAACTATGGTATTCCTAAAATAATTTTTTTCTAAACGAGCAAAAATATCATGGTGGCTCACATTAGCCACCTTTATCCCTCATACATACATACATATATATATATATATATATATATATATATTATTTTTTTTTTTTTTTGAAATATATATATATATATATTTTTTTAAATTACATTGATTTCTTTTGTCAAACTAAACGTTTGACGACGAATTATATTTATACATTCTAACATATCTTAAATTGTACATACACATATCCTGGTGTAAAATCCACTACATATTATTCCATTTTTGTACTTAGCAATAACTATAATTTTTTTTCTGTTTTGTAATCTATACATTCATTTACTTTTGGTTGCGCATTCTCTTATTTTGTGTTTATTGCTTTTTGTTACATTTCCTTCTTCCTGAAGTCACTCCTTTATCTTTCTCTTCCTTTTTCCCTCCTCTATTATCATTTCCTTAGATATTTTATTTAACATTCGAGTTATAACATATTTGTCAGTTTATTCCCCCACATCTTTGTTCTTGCTAACGACAGTTGGTACGTAAATTTTTCCCTCAACGCGTATTCTATATTTTTTCCTTCAATTCAATTTTCCTTTCTGTTGTTATTTATGCCCATATCTTTTGACAAATAAATACATAGGCTTTGGCCTTGTGGGATCGATTGCAGTTATTTAATAAAAAAAAATATATATATATATATATATTATGCTCAGTATTTTTTTTTTTAATTACTTCACTTTCAAAAGGATTTGCTATTAATTTCAAGCATTTTATTTGCAGTTTATTTATTTCCCCGGGTATACTTTCCTCGCCATTATGCTTGAATTCCATATCTGATCCTCGAATTTACTAGCGCATAATAAACTACTTTTTATGTTTTATGTGTTGCGTATTTCTTTGATGTATATAAAGCTGAGATAATATTACCCCAGTTTTCTTTGCAATATGCTTCACCTATATGTCCCTTTTCTTGAGTGTTGGTCCACCACTACGACCAAAAATATTTATACTAAGTTACTAACTTCTGGCAGTTTTTCATTTCACATTCGTTTCTTTCTCCCATCGAGTGTACACATTCATTTAAGTGCATTATTATATTTAGACAATACGAATCTCACCTGTCTGCTTTTTTTCGTAATATTATTGCTTTAGCCTTTTCCACGCTAATTCTTAGATTTTTATCTTGTGCCTTTTGACTTATTGTTATTAAATCTTTTCATATGTTAAAGCAGTGCACGTCGAACAGTATCAAAAATTCTTTGAAAAATTAAGATTAAATACTAACCCGTACATAAATAGAATGTATACTAATACTCTTCCGGATAATCCAAGACGAAGGCTTAAGAGGAGAAAATGGTGCCGTGACGCCCTTCCTATCACTTAATAGCATTTATCACTTAAATCATTCCGTGATATAAAAACAATTAAACCGTTACCTTTATAAGGAGCATACTACCTTCTACCAGTGCTCTATAGGCAATGCATAACCGCATCTGTCGCCATAGTGTGAGGTATAAGCTTTATATATTCCTGGACTCCTATGGGCGGTGCTTGAGTGCATTTGCTGCCATGGTGTCCAGGTGCTATATGAAATACATTCTTTAGTCAGGGTCCTATGGGCAATGCCAAGTCGCACTGTAGCCATGGGGACCGGATATTGATATTATATATCTCCTAGCACATCCTCGCAGCAGAATTGATATCTCGGACCAAATTCTCTCGATGGAGGGATTGGCCTGAATTATTTGGTAGGTTAAAGTGGAAGTCACTGGCGCTGTTTATGGCCTCTTAAGCCGGCACAGTGAAAAAAAAAAAAAAAAATCTTTTCGTATTCTCATTGCTGTATCAACCGCGACGAGACTATTTTAATTCCCTACATAGACACCATTTGTATATACAAATCAACCGTATTGGCGCCAAGTTGCTAGGCTGCGGCACATTCGCCTTCTCTTTTACATTTTGTACATTTAAAACATTTACACTTGTATTTTCGTTTGATTTAAAATAATTTCGAAACAATTTTTTTAAACTATTCATTATGTCTATTTCCCCTGATATGTTTATGAGTATTTTATCATTAACTGCTTAAGATCTAAAAAGGTTATCAATGCCCTCTTTCCCTCTTCAAAACTACCTCTTATTTTTTTCAGTAAGCTCACCGATTGCTTCCGATGTGAATTTTCCGTTTTGAAAACGGTATTGTGTTCTGTCAATTATCCTATTTTCTTGTAAATACTTCGTTAAATTATTTGCTACATATTTTTGTAATACTGTTACAATCGCGTTGCTTACGGTAACTGGCCTATAATTTCCATATTCTCACTATGTTTACTTTTTCTATATATTTGTCTCGTTTATTTTTTTTGATTCATTTGGTATTTTTTCTTCTTTTAATGTCTCATTGAGTAACTTTGCAATTTCCTTTGCTATATACGTTTTTACTGTTTTCATATCTTTTATTCTCATTCCATCGATTCCGGTGGCCTTTGTTTCCTTCAATCCCTCAATTATTTTCCCCGCTTGTTCTAATTTTGCTTTCGGTATAACGTGTTTAATTTTAATTCATTCTCTTCTCTTTTTTCTAAAAGCACGTTATTACATTTGTGTTCTAGTATTTTTTGTTTTTTTTGTTTGCCTACATTCTTTATATACTTTTTCAAATTAAACACGAAAATACGCACTCAGCTGTGCAGACTGAGTTTTTCATGGTGACCACCAACTCCCTGAAAATAATATTACAAAACAAAAATTTAGGTAAGACTTCCTCTGTTGGTAAATTCAGTTTGTTAGAACGAAAAAAGAAAACTGACGGCGTGAAAGAATTTGCTCCTACCTACCATTAGTGCCGAGAACTCATTTTGCTAAAAATTAAAGCGAAAACGAGTTTTCAAAGAATATTGAAGACGCGGTACTAAATCGGATTACAAATCAAGTAAAGAAACACGGTCCCCTGTCGCAAATAATATTTTAATATTTAATCTGATTCAGGCAACTAGCATGGCTAAAGTCGGAACAAGGTCGATCCGGCACGAAATTCTTCAAATGAATATTACCGCGACTAAAAGTTGCCGTTCCGTTTACATTTTGCTGTGAAGAATAGGACGCTAAATGTTATCGACAAACGAGCATCCATTATTGTATGACGTAGCTGTATTTTTAAAAGGCTTCTCTCGAATGACATTTAAAATCACGCGCAGATGTCGCCAAAGTACTACAAAAAGTAATTTCCTTATACCACTTTTGCAATCAAGAACAGAAACATCGATCTACTTCCCAACAGCTATGTGTTGTATTAAAGGAAATTTCGGAGCTTCATGAAAACGACTTTTAAAAGGTAAAAAAAGGAAAGAAATACGCGAAATAGATTTATTTGTTGCTCGGATATAGCGGAATGCTAAATCGATGGTTGTGTGGCAGCCCCCCTGTTCAGTCGGTAGTTCGCACATAAACTTCTGCTCTTACCTAAACAATGTTTTCACTCACCGGAAGTATCTTCTACAATACTGTATCAATTATTTTATAATAATTTCTAACGTTTTTGATGAAAATCAAGAATTGGGCGTTTTCGAGGTTTCAAATAAATCGATTATTCGAGATTATATCGTCGAGAAAATTCTACGAAACGAGCAATTTTAAAACGGAGACAAGCATTGTTTAAGTGATAATAGTATTTTTAAGGTTTATTAAAAGGTAAATAATTCGCTTATTAGCGCCATGGTAAAAAGTGATAATTTTATTTTTTTTTTTTTTTTTTTTTTTTTTTATGTCATACCAGCACAACTTACTGCAAACAACGGCGATATTGTAGGAAGAGGAACTAATAATAATAAAATCTAATGACTCCAGCGAGACATTAGGTTGTGAGAAGGGAAAGGGAGTAACACAATAAGATAAGAATGTTCAGAGGATCAATTATAGGAATGAACGCGTGCCGTGATTAAGAATAAGTACATGTTATTATGCAAGTAACTTAAAGTGAGGAATTAAGTGATCGGGATAGCATCCCGACACCATTTCCTTCTAAAGCGCCTTGGAGGATTATCTGGAAGACTGTCCGTATGCATCCTACGGATGACAGGATTGCTGCTACACTCGAATTTGTCAAACAATCTTTTGTACTGTGCAATGTGTGCATCACTGACATATGGGACCCTGAGGTCATTATGTAACGTCAAATTGGACACGTAAGGTGGAGCAGACGTGATAGTGCGGAGTATCCTGGACTGCTGCTGTTGAATTCTTCGAAGGTTGCTTTTACAAGTACTTCCATACAATTCAATTCCATAGCGCCAAATGGGAGCGATTGCAGCAAGGTAAATGATTCGTTTGGTAGTTAAGTTGAGAGCAGACTTCCGTCCCAAAAGCGGATGTAGCGACTTCGCGCGAGCAGCAATGGCTCTTCTGATTTGTGCCACGTGTATTCGCCAAGTAAGTCTCCTATCCAGGTACATGCCGAGATACCGTACCGAGTTGGTTTGGGGAATTTGAGCGTTGCCAATTTTCACCGCTGGACAGCTAATTTTCCTGTTTGTAAACACGACGTGTTGACACTTGTTGGGGTTAAACATTATGCGCCAGCTCTGTGCCCATTCAGCCAGCTTGTCTAGGTGGTTTTGTACAGCAACGTTCGCGTACGTGACCACTGAGTTGGATGCAAGAATGGCGATATCATCAGCATACGTTGCTAGGATCGTCTGATTACTGATCGGTATGTCTGCCGTGTAGATTGAATACAAAAGAGGTCCGATCAGACTACCCTGCGGAACTGACGATAGAATCATACCTACTTTTGAAAGACAACCATTGATATTTACGACGAAAGTTCTGCTGTTCAAGTACGACTGAAGTAACGCGTATAAATCAGAAGTGAGAAACTGCCTCAATTTACAAAGTAATCCAGGATGCCACACTTTATCGAAGGCTTGTGCAACATCCAGGAAAACTGCAGAGCATACCTCCTTCCTCTCCAGAGTTGACGAAATCGCATCTACCAACCGATAACACTGTTGCACTGTAGAATGTTTCCTGCGAAACTCGAATTGATGACTCGGTATAATACCGTGACTGGTTATAAGCGGCTGAATACGATTTAGGATTAATCTCTCTAACACCTTGGATAAGGAGCAGAGCAAGCTGATAGGTCTATAAGAGGAAACGTCCATTTTCGGCTTACCCTGCTTGGGGATCATTACTATTACTGACTTCTTCCATGCTTCAGGGAAGTATCCAGTTCGTAATATTCCATTGAATATGTAACACAACAGGGTAGCTGCCTTCGGTGGGAGTCGTGAGATAATTTCGCCAGTGATGTTATCTGCTCCAGGGCTTTTCCGTAGCGTATTTACACTGCTAATTAGAAATAGATAAAATGTCTGTTTCGCGGCGAAATAGACATTAAGCTTTACGCAATGAATATTTAAATATTATGTCAATAGTACGCAGGACGTTATAGAGTTTTATAGATGTGATAATTTCTAATAATATTTCCAGTTTCTTACGAATGCTTGCGCTTTTATTTTACGCAACGCGAGAATATTTCAGTACAAAAACGTATAACGTGATGTATGTAAAAAAATATAGCTTTCGTGTTTTGTGACACTACTCCTAAATGTTTGTTTATTTGTAAAATTTAATAATTGATTTGCAAGTTCAGATCCGAGCATAACTTTAGGCTAATATATATATATGTTATTAAATGAGAGAAATTCTTGTATATACATACGCAGAATTGGCTTTGGTAATGACTTTGAAGATTTCTTTTGGAAAAATTCACGAATTAGTCTAGAAGTCGATTATTCGGCCGTACTCGAATTTCGCACCGTAGTTTACCTGTGCCGATGGTTAAAAAAAGATCCAGTAATCTCCACACTCGAATTGTGCACCAAACATTGGCAGGTATAAAATATAAAAAAAAAAAAAAAAACGAACGAAAACGGCACTCGGACCATGTGATATTTGTTGGACACAGTAGTTGAAAAACTGATGACGCAGGTACATTTTTAATGTTCGATAGTTTTCAAAATTTTTACGTATCGTATTTTTAAAATGAATTTTTAATCTGCCAACGAAAAATACTACACCTATTTACGTATGATTTCCTGGATAACAACGGTTTTTAAAAAAATATTTGAGAATACGCCAGGTTAATTTTAAAAATATAAAATTGTTTAAACTTCCAATTTCATTTCTCGTTTACGAAACAAATATTATAATTTTGATAAATAACATTATAATACATATTTATGTTCTCGTTTATTTTTTAATCATTAAAAATTGATTCCGGCTTTTGCAATTTGCCAGTTAGCTCAACTTTCAGTGTAATTTAACATACTCCTAATTGTCTACATTTGTGATCTTTTATCTTTCTAGTTTCAAAAGAATTATATTTGTGATTAAACGTGTGTATTTTACCTGTTGAGGCGGCGACAGCTAAAATTTTTCTTTATTTCCAAGTTACTACTTTTAGTTGAATGGTAAAAATATGGATATGAACCTAAAGAAAAGACTAATCAAATTGTACATATGGAGAATGTAATGTTGTACGGATGCGAAACCTGGGTGGATAAATGAAACTGAAAAGAAAAAGCTAAAGGGTGCAGAAATTTAGTTTTGGAGGAAACTCCTAAAATTAAAATGGACTGAAAAGGTTAAAAATGAAGATGTTCTTAACAGAGCGGCGGAAACTCACTTTGTTCATTGAGCACCATCAAGAAACGTAGAACCATACAATGATGGGGGACATGTATACTGAGAAATGATGAAATATTAACCAAAATTATAGAAGGAAAAACAAGGAGAACTAGATACAAAGGAAAACCGAGAAATAATTACACGTCGCAAATACATAAAGATATGAAGTGTACAACATAGAACAAATTAAAAGCAACAGCATGGAATAGGATCGAATGGAGAAACGAACCAAGCCGTTCAATGATTGATTGATTGATTTCGCTTTCATATATACTATTAATGTTAATTCCGTGTTACCCGATTAATGTTAAGCAATTATTCAACATTGACAGTTTTATTACAGAAATATTAATATTCCTGGAACAGTTGGAATTCTACAAAGCCGCTGTAAAATAAAAACTCTCAAACACATCTTTTTATTTTCTATGATTAGAAGTGGAGCACTTAAAAACAGTGTCGAATTACTGTTATGTACCACTGCAAGCCGGATGATAATTTTTGATGTTTTTTTATGAGGAAAAATTATGACGGTTACACATTTAAATGTAAAGTTATGTGCAAAAATAGTATTAAAATGCTCTTTCAGAAAATGCATAACGTTCGAACAGCTAATTATCTTCTAACTCCTGAGCACTGAAAATGGGGCAAAAAGTTAAGAATATGTAATATGACGACCTTAAAATTATCTAAAAATAACTTCAAAATGTATGACTCGCCAACCGCCGATATTTTTATTCCTGATATTTAAAATATGCAACAAACTTCGCATCGCATGAAATAAAAATTTCCAATAACCCCTTTAAATTTAAACCCGAATTGGGTCTAAAAACAGTAAACGAATGTAATTTTCGTAAATATATAAATTTGGATAAAAAAAAAAAAGATTTTAGCTTCAAATTTAAACTATCGGGGAGGGTGGTGCTGGAAATTTAGAAGTGCAAAAAAAGCATTTTTTTTCCGGGCGTGTTATGTATTAATGGAAAACACTAACTTTTTCAAACATAACACGCCGTGCGCTGAAAATTCTACATATTCAGTTAGAAATTATTGTAATTTACACATTATTTTATGTAATAATATTCGTGCAAAAAATTGTGTTCTATTTTATGCAACATTTCTTTAAATATGTGTAAGTTCCCTAGAGGTTGTTAGAAATATTTAGAATAAGAACCGCACTGCTAACCGGATGATGATAGCCGAGTTTTCGCAAACCGTTAAGGAGGTTTTTTTAAGCAAACTGAAATGTCATTCCAAATAGCAAACGTTCCCCATCGATATGACAAAACATTTTAGAGGTCACCGAAAGAGTGACTTTTACTCATTTTATTCCTTCATCAGTTTTATAAAATGAGAAGTATTTTTTTTAAATGCACGGCGCAATTCGAGTTCTCAGTGGGGCCTGGTGCGGAATTATCCTACCACTTGGCAAACGGTTCATGTTAGTGATCAAAATTATACTTAGGGTTGAATAAAAAGTAAATTTAACAATTCGCTAATGTACCGTGTTAAATAGAGAATTGAAATTTCGCGATGAAATAAATTTGCTCGCGATATTTCAAATATCACGTAAACTAAAACACACTATTTCAAAATTGAAAAAGAGATTTCGGAAACAACTAAAAAGAAATTTATTTATTATGAGTAGTCACTGTGAAAGCTTTAAATAGTTATTGAATTGTAACTCTCGCATTACGCGCGTATTATTGTTATGTTTTTAAATATTTGCGAAACTCGTGAATAATTTAACTGATCTACTATAATAATACATCGAACAAGTCCAAAATCTTATATGTTGTTTTCATAAACCATGAAACTGGACTAAATGATGTTGGTATGTGTGTAGTATTTCACATATTTCAGAACAAGTTTATACCGATAATTCGTCATCATTTCTATTAAAAAAAACAAAAAAAAAACTAATTTGTCAGTGTTAAGAATATATCTTTTTTTTTTTTTTTTTTTTTTTTATCGATATGTATATCTTTAATCTTTTTTATTAAACATGTGGTGACGTTTTTGTAGCTGAAAAAATATAACTATCAAACCAGTATACTAGCATAATTTTTTATTTCAATAATAATATCAACTTTGTTTAGCTTATTAACGTACTTTGCTTAAATTATAGTGATATATATATATATATATATATATATATTTTTTTTTTTCTGTTGGGTTCGTCGAAAAAGACACTGGCCCTGCGATTAGATACGGAGGATAGAAAAGACTCAAGTGCTGGAATGACCGAAGGTGATGGCAAGGAGAGAACAAAAGATGCACAGTACGGAGTTGGAAGACCAATTGATAGAAGAAAAGAGTAAAAGGAAGAACGTTCGAAAGCGATGTAGGTACACTCAAACAAAATGTGATTAGCAGTACCTATAAAGTTGTTGAGAAGAAGGGTGTAGGGGACAGAGAGGAAATAATTTCGACAAATTAATAAATTAATACACAACAGAACCTTAAAATGCACAAAACTTACCAAACGTAAAATTGTAAAAAAGATTGCATTAAATCAACAACCCCGTTTAAAATTGTCCATATTTACATTCTATTAAAAGCAACAATAAAATATTTAATCAACGGTTTAAACTTTTTGTAACAGCGGCACACGAAAATGACTCGTTTCCGAAATAACGAATATGATTTTATTTTAAATTTTTCGGTTAAAAACTCGCGAGTAATGTAATACAGTTTCGCTTTTCCAAAAATCAATTTCGAATACTTCTTATAAATCGGTTAGAAAGGAAATTTTACTTGTTGTTGTCTCGGTGCGTTTTATAACTGAAAAAAAATTGAAATTTACATAGAAATTTCAAATCCCTCGACAAAGTGTTGAAAAAAGTTCACAGTATTATTTACAATACACCTATTCCTTTTTTTTTCTTTTTTTTTTAATATTATTTTTTGGGATTGCCGGCCGAGAGTATTCATTAGATTATATTAATGAGAGAGAGGGAGAAACGAATTAGAATTGAACACTAGGAGTAGGCAAACCGAGATTCAGGAGTTGTCCATAAAAGTGGGAGCGTTCTACACAGACGCGCATTCGAAGAAGATGTGATTTGTATCGCAGAGTAAATCAGAATCATCTCCGGATGGAAAGAATAGAAAGGAGAAGAGGACATAGAAAAACGAAAAAAAGGATGCAGGAAGTCGACTATGGTTAAGGCGAAGCCTGCAGACAGAAGAGATAAGAAAGTGTGAAAGATAAGGGGGAAGTCGTAATACCAAGAATAAGGAGGAAGATGGGTTTGGATATTAAGATAAAAAGATTTAGGATTAGAGAATAAAAAGGAATAGATATCGTACTATCGTCTACGATGACAATTCTTGGAAAGAACGTTCAGATTACAAGAAAAAAATTTGGATAGAATTGACCAGTCTGAACGGCAGATCGAGCTAATGAATCCGGCCCTAGTTTAAATGTCGATACCCATTCCGTGTCAAAATCTCTTTCGTGCGAAATTGGTTAAATTTGATTATGAAATATTACGGAAACTGAAATTCTATTTAAAAAAAAAAAAAACAAAAAAAAACTGTTCATAAATGAATAAAAAAAGAGAAACACGGAAATGTTAATGAATTTATTCCATGACGACTGCGTTTTGCTCAAAGGTAATTGTCAAAGTTGTCGGCTTCGTGATTACAGAGAATTAGCGTTTATATACAAAAGCACAGTCGACGGCATAAATGCACTTAAAAAAACCGAAAAAAAAAAAAATTAACTTTTACACTTTTTTTAATATTCTTTCCTGGAATTCGAAAAAACTTTAAACCTTATCAGAAAAATATATTAAAATTATTTATACAATTACCGATATGTTTCGGGGAACATAATATAATCATAGTACATCAAAAATTCTTCGTTTTTTTAAAAAGCAAATCTTTAGTTATCAATCCCTGTCATCCCAGCGCCGTGGATCAAACCTCTTCTTATCAGCGCTCCGCGATCGTTTCATTAATTAGACTGCGATTTAATAACTCTCTTCTCCCCTCTACTAGTTTTCGTTTTTCCCTGCCGTCCTCTCGCGATTGTCCCCTTCGCAGTTCTATCGCCACTCCCATATGTGATGCAAACCACATCTTCTTCGAATGCCCCGCCCTTGTCTCTGAACGCCCTACTTTGTACTCCAAAATCGTAGCACTGGCTCTTCCTGCTCCTTATAATTTTTCCTTTATCCTTTCCTTCCCATCTCCAGCTATAATACCTGTACTTCAATCTTTCCCAGGCTCTATCTCTAATCATCTCCCGATTTAACCACTTATTTTACTTTTCTAGGTGTTGGGTCAAAGCCGCTGGCGCGCCCAAAAAGTAAAAAATAATGTATTATTATTATTTTTAAAGAAAAATCAAAAAAAAAAAAAAATCAATCTGTTGAAAGAAAAAAAAATTGCGCCTCAGCTTTTACCACCTAGGAATAACATATAAGAAAGCAGACTAAATCTTTATGACAAATTACGGACCGTACATCTGCAAATGTTAAAGGTTTATACTGTGTACATAAATATTGCAATAGTCCCTCAACATATCACTAGCGTTAATTCAGTTTTCATTTTTTTAAATTTAAATACGAATAAACTGAACTGAACAGTACGCTCAAAGGAATTTCATTTAGCTCGTTTTTCATTCGTGATTTATTTTAAATGTGTTTTGTATATAATATAACCATGAATCTATACATAAATATTTTTGAAAGTCGGAAAATTTTTCTATGTCTATCTGATCGTTTGTGCGCGCTAATCTCACGGATTACCCAATCAATTTTGTTCTGGATTTTACCAGTGAGCAGATTGATTCCCGTGGAAAGTTTTAGTGCATAATTTGTAAGTTTTTGGTACGATTTAACCGGGTTATGAGAGGGTTTTTGTTAATGAAGTATGGAAAATGGGCAAAATATACTCGGATAAAATAAAAAAACATCAAAAAAATATCAAATAAAATGCTTATACTATGGAAAATAGTTTAAATAAAATCATTATCATGGAAAACACAAATAAAACATAAAACTTAAAATAAAACGATTGCTATAGTAAATATAAATATAAAATAACGTTTTATTGGTACAAGCAAAAATACCGTGTTCCGCCTATTCCGCCTTTGCGTTATTCAAATCATTAAATCTTTATAACGGCACCTAAATATACAAGTTATGCTTCTATAGCTTAGCAGCTGTATAGAGCGTGCAAATTTAAAAAGAAAATAAAGTGTTTTCTATTAGTTTTTACAGAGAAATAAACTACCCGGCAACAGAATTTTTAAGAATTGCTACCCCCGGGGACGGGGGGGATGTTATTTATACTCGAATTTTAAATCCTTGCTCGACTATTTGTGGTTTGCATAAATTGATTTTTATAAAATGCTCGGCAGAGAGGTTGCAAAACAAAACGACTATTTCTTAAATATGTAATTCTGGCAGATTACTGCTGGCCAACGCGCAATCGATTTACAACGTAATATTCTATATATGTAAGATAAGTAGAGAACCACGTGTTGTCATTCGTTGATTTTCTATATTTCTAAAGTAATGGCTGCGTGCGATCTTTAGTAGGGAGAAACTTTTTCAAATTTAGGTAATTATAAATGTTTATATCTATTTTCTGCATTAACATTTATTTAATACACATAAATAGCACGTAGAACAGAAAATTAATATTTAAAACAATATAAAAAACACCGGAGACATGTTTCGGAGTTACTTACTCCATATTAATGTCAATATATTTACTTTAAAACTGATAAGAAGTCACTTTAGCGAACCCTGCGAAAAGGTAGATCGAGTGAAGTTCCGTGTCAGTAAATTTGCTTTGCTACAGAGATTGAGACTTCGACGAACTCTTTACCGTAAACAGTTCCATTAAACCGTATATTGTAACCATTACAAGTAACTGCAACACCGCGATAACGAGGTGTAGCAGTTTAGCACACCCATACTCAACATACAATTGTCAGATGTAAAGAACAGTACCGACAAATAAAAACAAGACTGATCAATCTTTCCCACGCTATACATAACTGACTTTTTCAATATTAATACGTTATATTTGACCCCTTGATGGGTAACAAACCGTTGAACCTGCGCCTGTTATTTTTACATACATACTTACATTCATACATACATACATACCCATACATAATATATTTTTTATACGGAAAATTATACTGACAGGACTGCAGAGATAATTTTCGTGTTCAGAATTGGAAAAGGTCCCCTTATTTTTAAGTTTGATAATTTTTAAAAATAGATTTATAATTTATTTAATGTAAATTTATTTAAAAAGAGAAAATTCAGTACGTTGGTATAAATTTAAGATGGGAAAAAAGCGGATTTTATTTCATTTTTTTAACATACGTTACTTATAAAATGTCCAATGCATATATTGAGGTTTTTTAAAACATATAAATCCAAACTCTTCGCATTGCAATTCAAGTTTGTTATTTCGAAAACGTTAAAAGAAATCCAAAAATGATTTTCTTTTATTAATCTTTTTCGAAGAGAGAGTTACTTCTCGCTTACAGATAACGTAACCGATCACCTTAAGATTCCAGACTTAAATAGGAACATTACACCCGGCTTACGTCAGTACAATAGCTAGTGGAAAATAAAGTGGTCAGAATTTAAACTTTGCGGAAAGTCGCAAGCATGGTACAGCAACCAAGATCGCATTTTCGCTAGTTTTTAAAATGCTGCGAGGAAATTTTAAAGATTTAAGTAGTGAAACGATGTATGTATAATCGAATTATTATTTTAACGGAATAATTTATAAATCCGCATAACTGGTAAACACCGGCTCGCGTTTCGATTCGGTATGCGTGTGTGTATACGTGTACATGTGTATGCGTGTGTGCGAGAGCGGCCGTTCACCCCAAACCCCAACTTACCCGAAAGCAAAAATACGTGAATTCCATTCCAACTCTACATACAATCGAAACAGAGTTTACAAAGTCAAACATGTTTCAATGTTTCGTATGTTTGAACTATATCGCATCGCACTGTACCGGTAGTATCTCGCTACCGTACGGTAACTCTAAATGCTTTATTCCAGAAACCAGCTTATATTCATCGGGCTTTTGATTGCTTTCACATTAAAACGTATTTTTACAATTAATCATTTCCGATGAAAACAATAAAGCTTAATAAAATTACCGAGAACGTTTTAATGGAAAAGGAAATAGGACGAAAATAGAGAAAATGAACACGATGAGACTCGCACCGGCTGTCGATTTTATCATATATTTAAGGAGAACCTCACCTCGTGTAAATCGAACATTTTTGGCATTTTTCTACCTTGAATTGTTAAAAAATTATTGCGAAAATATAGGAAGAAAATTGCCATGAGAGTCTTCTTCGTTTTACGGAGGCTAGAGCTAAGCAGATTGGAATAAAAGATCGCGCGATCAGAGGAAATAAAGGAATATTCAAATAGAACGTGATTCGGGCCACAAGTAAAATTTAAGGTAGCAGGATGAAAGGGACACAAGGGAGACTGAACAAGAGCGAAGAGAAAAGCTGGAAACAGGATTAAAACGTAGGCGAACTATAGAAGAAGTAACAGATGGACAAGTGAACGGAGGGGGAGCTCCTTCAAAGACGTAATTGTGTGACAGTGCAGTGTGCCCCAGACGCAGTCTCGATAGGATCGAGAAATCCCTACACGAGACTGGGAACAGCCGCCACCATGGGTCGTTGTCCGACTTTATGGACCTGAGCCAGGTCGTTTGTTCTGACCATAGTTTGTTCCACTCTTCAGCAAAGTGCATCAGAAAAACTGATGATCCCAATCGAGGCAGTACAGCGTTAAACGGCATCGGGCTAAATAGACTTGCCTTAGCGGCCAAGTCAACCCGTTCATTGCCGGGAACCTCAACATGACCAGGGACCCATAAGAATGTGACATATACCTCAGATCGTGAAAGTTGGAATAGGAGGTTTTTTATTTTAATTAGTAGAGAATTGCAACTGCCCGGGCTCTGGATGGCTTTGATAGATTGAAATGAGTCGGTAATAAGAAGGGCATTTTGAGACGCTGGGCTTGAAAAATATGTCTCAAGACAAAGAAGGATCCCAAAAATTTCTGCCTCTAAAGTAGAGCAGTAGTCGTTTAGGCGCTCGGTGTACATTACACCTCCAATTTCATAATCGCATGCAGTTGGTGAAGGAGAATTAGTAGGGCTCGCTTTAGCTACGTCTGTGTACATGTGAATGTAGTTAGGGAAGGAGGCGAGTTTATTTAATACTACTTGAGACATGGGTATAGAAAGGTTAGATGTTCTTAAGGGATCTGCCAAGGATATGTTTATAGATGTTGAGACATGATTACAGAGCGCTATAGTGGTCGGATTAACATGATGGTCGTTCCAATTTATGCCTACCTTAGAAAGAAAAGTTAAAGCCCTGACCAATGGATCGCCAGGAAAGGATGGAAATGGGATTTGGAAGTTACTGGTGGAAAATTGATCTGGTAAGGAATAACGAAAAAAATCTCGAAAGGTGAGATAATCGCGAATAATAGATAAAGGAGGAAGGCCCACCAAAGCACAAACGCCCAACGAAGGAGAAGTTCGGTGCGTCCCAAGTATTATACGTAAAGAAGTATTATGGATAGGATAAGGGCTTTGTATAGTCATAACAGCAATTTTGGATCTATATTGTACTTGTGGTTGGATAAACATTTCAAGATGGACAAGGATTTCATGCAACTACGCTTAAGGATAGACACGTGTGGAGCCCACGATAATCTTTCATCGAACGTTAGACCCAGAAACTTTATGGAAGGAACGGGATAGGTACATGTTTTAAGTAGAGGGTGACATTAGGATTGGAAATAGGACGACGCTTCTTTAGATATTGGACACGTGCAGTTTTTGAGGATGAAAAATCCAAGCCATTCTTTTCCGCCCAGTTTTGTAATCTATTGATCGTTGACTGTACGATAGACATTGCATTAGCCGGGAAGTTTGAGGGAAGAGATATGTTAAGGTCATCAATGAACAAACGGGCTGTCACCGGCAGCCTTATGCACTCTGCTATATCGTTTATATAAAGGATAAACAAGGTTAATTAAACTGGGGAGAAAGCAAAGATTTTAAAGAGGAAAAATATGGATCGATCACAATTGCGCCAGCCCAAAAAAAAAAAAAAAATGGCAAAAAAAATTAGCAGAAAAAGTTTAATTGATGTTTCGATAAAAAAAAAAATTAAACAAGTCGCTGTCCGAAGAAAAATGTTGAGCAAAAGAAAAAAAGCAATTATATCTGAAATTTAATCACTTATCGTAAAAGCAAACGAAAAATTCTCAGCATCAATATTGTCTGTAGGGCCGCAACTCATGGGGTAAATGGCAGCACAAATCTTATAACAAGATCATCGCCTCCTTTTTCATGACTATATACAGAAGATCATATTGTGTTTTTATAAATGTCTGGTAGGTCAGGGCGTTAAATAGGAACGCACCGAAACGAAAGGAAGAGGCCTATATCCTGCAGCGAGAAGATAAAAATTTATCCTGATAAAATCTGTTAGAAAAATGTTTGGGGGCCCGTAAAATTCAAACGAGAGCTGCTACCGTTTAGCGTTTAGTTACGAAGCCGCTTAAATTTCAGCATGAAAATCATTTAGATTGCATCTTACTTATTAAGAGTAGAACGTTTAACAATAAAGGATTCTCTTTGTTCTACAACTAATGCAGGATTTAAATATTACAATTAGACAGATGCGCGTTGTATTCAACAGGCAGGTCCTAGTCGTATCCGGGTGAAAGAATCTTGGAAGAGAAAACGGCTTTATTGCAGAATTTTAGGAAGAATAAAAAGTACTCGATAGAAAATCGATTTCAAAAAATTACAATTTTTCAAGGTTTTTTTTGTTACAAAAACCTTAATTTTGTCTTTTTCAAAATCCTAAACAATGTAACTCAAAAACTAAATACGGCCTAGATGTTAAATTTTTTTTCTTTTTTTTTTTTAGCCCGACGGTAAGCCATTTGGCCACTATCAAGTCGATTTAGGAATGACGCCGGTTAATGAAAATTGTTCAAAATGAAACAATAAATGGTGCAGACACACATGGCCGTAAATGTATAAATTAACCCACGAATGCCTATCTAGAATCATTAAGAAAAGCAAACTGTCCAAACCGAGTTCAAGATATGTTGGGCCCTTGCACTCGACTGAGCAGTAAGCACTAAGAAAATCAATTGACACAAAAAGAAACAGGAAAAAAGGAAAAAATGAAAAGAGAAAAAATAAACCAAAACAATTGAACTACTTCTCCGCACACAACTATTTTATTACATTAATCCTTGATTTAATGAAATAACTGTTTATCGTGCTGGGAAGAAAATGAATATATTTATATGTGGCGAATAGCGTTGTATTTATTTTTAATTATAGGGGAGATTGGTTTTGAACAGTTTAGAAATACCAATACAGGGCTGTACTAATATCGTACAGTATAATTTTGGCTGCTAAAAATGGTAATTTGGATTGTCCAATTCCTATTGATATTATAAATACCATCGAGTAAGTCTGGATAATTATAATTGCAATATTTTAATAAAAAACGGGCAGCTAGCAAATTTCTTCTAACAGAGAGAGAAGGAGAATATTCGTCTCCGCTCGAAGACTAGGAATGAGAGCAAATTTAATGTTCCCTGTCATGAGCCTTAGATTTATATTTTGCAGACTACCTCTGAGATTGAACTTTGAGGGCGAACCATAAAACATAGAACCATAACCCAGTCTAGAACTTTACAATAATTCCATATCTATCGGATCAAGATACATGTCCCAAGGCCTTTGGTTAACCCCATATTCATAATTTGACCGTGAAGCATCTGTATTTAAGTAAAACGCCGGTCCAAGTATAATCCTAAGTATCTCACTTTTAATAACTTCGGAATGGCTGCATTGTTTACCTTAATAGAATTTCCTTCTATACCGTATGGTCTTAAAGTAAAAATAACAGATGTGGATTTTTATTGGGTGAGATATTTAGCCCGATGCTATCAAAACTTTTATTGCATAGGTTAATTGCATGATAATTTTCTTGTACTACATCTGAAAATTTAATGTTTTTGCTGTAAACTACGAAATCATCGGCGTAGGATAGTATAGGCAAAACCGAATACTGAATAAATCATTGATATAAATGTTAAATAATATAGGACTTAGGATGGATCCTTGAGCCAATACTCTAAAGACAGTCCTCCCAGTTACTAATTCTCTGGTAACCGGATTTTTAATGTACAAAATTCTGTTGGTGAATAATTTATAAATATACTTTGCCAACGAAATCGGGATTCCAATGGTAACCAATTTACTACGTGACATATCGATTGCTACGTTGTCGAAAATATCCAAACAAGTGGCCATAAGGAACTCCTTATTTAAAAAGGAATCGTAGACGCCAGTTACTAAATAAGCAATACAATCGAGTGTTCCCACTCCTGGTCTAAAATCAAATATGGAGTTTGAAAGGATTTTTTTAAGCTTCCAGCCCACCAAACCAGCTAATTCCTAATCACCGTCGCAAAGGCCTTTTTAAGACACGAGACCGGAGAAATAGCAGGCCTATAAGATGTTTCGTTACATGGAGGCTTCGCAGGTTTTAACAACGATGAAATCATGAATTGATACCGATCACACGATATAATAAAACAGTTTTCATAAGCATATCGTTAAAAATTTTCACTAAGGTTTCTTTTCCGATATTACCTAAATTATTTAAGACCTCGTATGTGTAATACCATCCAAACCTGGGGAAGAGTAATTTTCTTTTGAATTTTATAAAAATACTTCATCTACCAATATAAGACTAGTTAGAAATGTGAGTTTGTTGACCTTGCCTATTTCCCCTGTTTCAGCTACTGAAGGCGCCTAAGTAGGACTGACTGAATTTGTAAATTCATCGAGCCATCTTTGAAAATGTATTATTATTATTTTTACTTTTAAAACACTTAGGAGTAAATTCTAGATTTTTGGTAAGATCACGATTGAACTGTAGACGAAACTCCGTCCGAGAAGCCTTTTTCGTTCCTTTCGACAATCTACGCGTTTCGGCAGATAGTTTTTTTATATTTCCGGTACGATTCCATAGTGACATTTGAATCGGAAAAGCCTTAACGCATCCCCCTTCGTTCTTCCACTTTATTCTCACAATCAGCATTCTATCACGCGGCCAGAAATTTCTTACCTCGATAGCGGGAACGAATTGGGAACGCCCGGTCTAAAGCTGAAATTATACACAGTTCAGAAATACCCTGTAGTTATCTAACGGGCAAGTAGTCATGCTTCGAGAATTTTTACATTTACTTGCATTTACATTGGTATTAGATTTAATATTCACCAATGGCACTTTTGTTGTTTCTGAATTTATAGGGAAATCGGGAGAGTCGGAATTTTTATTTCTTAAAACTGACCTTCTCTCGTTCCATTTTTTATCTTCATCTGGTGACAGGACGGAAATAGTTCTCTTTAAAGATGTGGGGCTGCGTTAACTTCAAGCGAATATAGCACATTTTACGGAACCTTTGAGCAGCAAAAAAAAATAATCAAGAATTAAGAATGCGTGTCTTATACTGTCAGTGAATACTAAAAAAACTCAACATACGTGTCATACGTTTCTGTTGTTTTTTTTGTTTTTTTTTGTTTTTTAAAAACAACAACAAACAGCGAAAATACCAGATAGATCGCAAATTAAAACTTCACTTAAAACGGTAATTTTAAAGTGCCGGTAAACGAGAAAATTACAAACAATGCGAAAAACGAAAAAAATGAAATGACGTTTAAAATTAATTAGTATCGCGCGTTAATTGTTAATTACGACAAACCAGTTTTAAAATTTGCCTGAAAAAATTATTTCCACGTCTAGTCGATTAGTAAATGAAAATTTTAAAACAACCTTGAAACATAAAAGTTTGTAACCTACATAAGTCCTCCTCGTGTTCAATTCGAAAAATAAAATTATTACACAGTTTATATCCTTCACTACTTTTCGTGCGATTTATATTGAATGTCAGAGAAGCAGTAGCTCAGATGTGAATCCAATATTACAGCTACGAGTACTTTTACATATAGCTTTCTACCGACAATAATGAGACATTGATCATCACCACATCTCCTTATTACGACACGACTAATGCGTGATCAATCGATGAAATACGAGTGAATTTTCGAATTTGAAGAAAGACATAGAGGATATCCCCCGACTATTATTAATTACTCCGATTTTGAAGAAATTTGGCATCGTGAGAATAGTTATCGCAAAATTTATATCACATTTCCTTCCAGCCGAGCGAAACTAATAATGTAGTTAAAAAAAAGATAACAGTTGTTCTCTATACTGAAATTGACAAGCTTATAATCGGATACTGACAAAAACCTGCGTTCTGGATCATTATACATGAACACAAGTGTTGTAGTAGTACATTCTAAAGTTTATTTAATATGGCCCACTCCACATATATATTTGCGTGCATATATGCAGTGTTTTAATGAAAATGGAATTAAATTTGTCTTCATAGGTCAATTGCAAATGTTACGGGATTTATTTATAACACATTTTTTAAAAAACTTTTAACCAATGATATCTCAACAAATCTTTCAATAACATCATTGTAAAAAGCAACAGCAGATGATGAAATAGGACATTTGACATTAATAAAATGCGACAAATAAATGCATCACTGAATTTTCTCCGAATACAGAAATGTAATTTTATTAAAAAACATAAATATTTGAAACAAAGTCCAAAAGAATCTCCCCTTTCCTTAACATTGATTTCAAAAAGGAAAAATAGAATTTAGGAAAGGTCTGGTTATAACTTCCATAATGTCAACAAGAATAGAGTAATATGACTTCGACAACGTCAGCAAGAATAGAGTAATATGACTTCGATAACGTCAATGAGAATAGAGTAAAATGACTTTGATAAAGTCAGCAAGAATAGATTAATATGACTTTGATAACGTCAGAAAGAACAGAGTAATATGACTTTGACAACATCAGCAAGAATAGAGTAACTGTGCGGTGATGACATATTAAAGACAGAAGAAAAGGATCGGCGACCAGCACCCATGAGTAATTTTTAGTTTTAGAACTCGGACCAAAATGTTCAAGTTTATCATTGAATTGTATACAATTTCAGGTATTTTCAATTGCAGCGTAAAACTGTAATAATACTAACCGTAGTAAATATAGAAGGCGCGTCAATGACGGACCAAAAATATCTGAAATTGGTTTTAAATTTTACAAATAAAACATCTTACATATTTCGTAGAAATTAACTATTTTGAAAATTCATTGACCAACAGAATTTTTCGTCTTGCATGCATCTTGGATTATGCTGAAACAGTTGCTATCGGCTCAATTGCAAATACAATTATTTCACAAGCATCGACAGCAAACCATTACAGAATATCGAAAGTAACGCCAAGCAACCCAACTTTCATCAAAACACGTTCATCTAATCAGTTGATTAAGCGTGAAAACAATTTAGTTACACGCTGATAATAAATTTGTTTTTTTTAATACACCCGCTCCGCCGCCATACAAACAAACAGAGTTCTGTCACGGCAAAAGTTTTCAGGTGTGAGGTCTATCTGAATTCTAACGAGTATGTATAATGACACCAAGGTGGTAATATATAATTTTTGCAATTCGACAACTACAATGAGAAAAAAATAAAAATCTTTTTAAAAGAAACAATGTTGTCTTCCTAAATTTGAAAATTATTAAAATGAGACCTCGCGCAGAACTGCAATTTCTACATTCAGCATGGAAAAACGTTCACTGCTCTAAAGGAATCGTAGAAAAATCAGAAAACATCGTCAATTTAAGAAAGCACTGAAAAAGCTTAGGAAAAAAATTAAAAATTTGCGAATGAATGAGGAGTATTTTACGAAGGATGATTTAACCGGGATTTATGTTAAGGATAACGCAAAAATATTTGGCAACAAAGAAAAATCAGCCACTGGAGGAAAAAACTCTTCTTAACCCTCACCACTACGACAGCGTGAATAGAGATATATATGTCATTGTAATTTCTGATAAGCTTCGACTGATAAAAGAAAACGCTAACTTCAATAAATCTAAAAAATATAAATCGCGTGTATGTGTTTTTTTTGTTTTTGTTTTTCCTTTTTGGGAGAAAGAGCATCCGACAAATATCGTCGAAGAGTTATAAATAACTTAATTCCTTTCAAATCTAGAGAATATAAATTACTTCCGCTTGTAACATCGTTCTTTAACTAGAGAGTCTGATTCCTAAATGCCCTCTAATACAGTTCTGAATAAAATAATTCAAATTTTAATGTACATGTGTAAATACAATGTTGTTCAACGATAGTGATAGAAGAAAGAAAAATATTTTGATGCTCCGAACGCGTTATTAATGAAATAAGGCCGCTTTACCGAAGAAACATATATGAAAAAAAAATCGATAACAAAACAGCGTGTCGCACGACTCTGGGTACACAACCACAGCACCCGTTAACGATGCAGCATATTTATGTATATACAACATTCTGTTCGATTTGGTCATGACCAGACATTGTACATTAGCGTCAGACAGCGTATTAAAATTAAACTTCTTCGCTTCCTCATCAGATATTTATCGACCATATTTTTAGCAGGTTGTAAAGTTATAAACGCGATAAGTGAAAACGAACGTAAAGTACAAAGTTTAACGAAGTTTCACGTAAAAAGTACGAGTGAAGGGGAAAAAAAGAAGGTTACACAGGTATATCGTGTTAATTGACACGTTTCTCTGCGAAATCGTCAGTCGAATTGAGGCGACGATCGCATTTTAATAACTCGCGAACGGTGCATAAGCAGGTTAAATGGTAAAAATAACGCACGTTTCTTAACTGTTTATTTTATTACATCTAGCGCGTTTATTCTAATCGTTTCAGCTGATATAATTTCCGTCGTCTAGCGAAGGAAATTTTGGCGGGAAATCTGACAAAATCGCGTCTGTAAATGGTCCCTGCACAACTTTCTTTCCAGCGGGGCCATAAAAAAAACCACGCACACGCTAAGCTCCTCGGTCGGTGTAAGCGCGACCTAATGCGAAATCCTAGACAGGCGGTGACAGCGATAACAAAAGGCCAATAGCTTAATAGGAGCGGAACATCGATTGCTGGCACGTGGAGACCACAGCGCACTGTCTGGCTATCAGTCTAAATAATAGATATAACACCGGCGCTCGACGACGGAAGATTATAATAATACAAACTACCCGTCGACAGACTTCGAACTATTCTCCACCGTCGTCTAGTTCGCATTCTAGAGCCAGTCTTCTCTCACACGGTTCTGGCTTTCCTTTTTTCGAACCATTTTCCGTAAAAAACACCCAACACACAGAGAGCACACAACGGCGCTGAAGCTTTTACATATAATAATAATCCGATTACATTAAGATCATCGAACTGGAATTTTATTTTAGCAGGACGTTAGCGTTCCTAGTCAGCGTTAGATAATTCGCCGCAATACAACAACCCTATCGGGAAATTTCTAGAACAATATAAACGTTTCGCCGAAAGAGAACCTCCCTCGTCCACACATTCCCTCCCGCAGGTACGGATGCCTGATCACTTCTAGCAATTGCTTAATGCTGTTGATAAGATTTACGAGGCGGAGAAAATTATTATAAGCGCCGGTAACGTTTTTTTTTTTAATCGTTTTCCCGGAATTTGCAAATTTATCGCTGTAAAACATGTCCGTTCCGCCGCCATGTTTATATTGCAATATAAAAATATACCGAGCAAAACCGATATACGTAATAAACATCGTAACAACTGCAGCGATCGGATTTTCAGCTACCATTTAGAGCAGTTTCAAGGGTTCCGCGTAAATTTGAAATACACGAAATTAATAGAGTGCACGACATTGTTGGACGTTTTTAGGTATTTTTAATAATTTTACTCGTGCGGGCGTAATTATATATTTGAAATTATCAATCAAAGCAAATGCTTTAATTTCTGTAGAAATCGATGAAAAGTTGTTTATTTTTTTATTTTTTTTTTTTTTGATACGAGTTTGTTATTGGATGTTTGCGGTATACTTATCGAACAACAAAAGGAGTCTATTTTATCTGATTAGAATTTATACATTTATTTATATTAATCGCGAAAATGAGGCTGCAAATTTTCCTGTTCAATTGCGTATTGAAAAATACTCGGTGAAAGCGTGAAATTGTCAAAAAAGCAGTTTTTATTTTTTTTTAAACCGTGTTCAACCAAAAAATCTGAAAAAAAAATACAAAACAATTTTTGCACATTATTATATAAATTTTTCCCGTGCTAAAAGCATTGAATATTTTTTTTCCCCGTTAACTTATAAGACTGAGATATCTTTAAAAACATAAAATTACCTAAGTGGACTTAGAGCATTCCCTGTATGTTTCACCGTGTACTCTAAAAAGAGATTTTTTATTTTGAGCATTGACATTTTCGCAACCTCACGCGATCTTCAATATGTAACAGATTATTTGCAAGTTTACCGCGTGATTTAGGTCAATCAATGGCATTACAACTAATAGCGAAAACTTTAGGGGAGTTTTAGATGAAAATAAAATCCATTATTGTACTCTAAAGTGACTGCATTTAAATATTTATCGGTTGTGTCTTGTGATGTGGAGGGGTCGTTTTCTATATCTCAGACACGAGACATAATTTTTACGTTGAAAATTTGAAAAAAATACTCCTATTGTTAAGTGCAACAATTTTTATTTTATTTTTTTTTTGCATTTATAATTTAATAATTTTTTAAAATTAATTTACTTAACAGAAGAAAATTCAGCGTATTATCATAAATTTAAGGCGGGAAATATAAAGTTTTATTTTATTCTTTTAATATAAGCTATCTATTGTGAAATTTTTAGTGTATATAAATCCGAAATTATATGTAATAAATTGTTGTTTTTTCTTTTTACGTTTTTGTAATGTATATTAAAATTCTTCAGAATAAGAAACAGCATCTCCAAAACACGCCTTGACTATACAATATATATATGTATATGTATACATATATATAAACGTAACTCATGATTATTTTTTATTAATTAAGACGCACATTTCAACCAAGTGAACTGCAAAGATAACAAGAAGGAATATTCTACCTCGATCTATATTCTGACTGTTTAACACTGTCGAAAGAGGAAAAAAATTCGATTTTCAAGAATTAAGTCAGTTAGAAATCGGAAATAGTCGATTGTTCAGCGGTTCCTTTTACTTAACAAATAGGAAAAATTAAGAACCTAGTAGTCAACGAGATTCTTATTGAAATACATCTGTTTTCAAATGTGTAGTTGAAAAGTGTACAATTAACGCGCGTATTTTATAGCTTTAAATTGATTGGAAAGGATTATAAATTCAAGTATTCACTTATAAACAAAATAAAAAAAATGCTCAACTTGTACAAAAATAATTAATTAATATTAATGAAACGTTATTTTTTATACGCACGGGCTCGACATATTAAATTAAAATTCAACAGGAAAACGAAAACATAACGTTTCTGCTGAAACTATTAATATATTTTGGTAGCGCTGCAGTCGTTGAAAATAACAATTAATGATTGGAACATTATATGACAGCACGCTAATTAAAAACAAAACAAGACTGATTTTATTATTTAAATGAAATATAATTTGTTTCGATAAAGTGAACTTTAAATACTATTTACCTTTCGCCTTTTTTAATTAAAAATATTCAGGACATAAAAAATTACGCAAATTTAAAAAGAAAATTAAATAATTATTTGAAGAGACTTTCTGTTAATTTCTTAACATCCTTCCTTACATATATAGATTAGTGTACGAAATCCTAATAAGATAGTCTTATTCTCAAATACATTATCTAAGCTACTCTGCAAATGACATACGCCCAGACTCCTATAAGCTCATTCAAGCTTCTCCAACTTACTAATTAATACACCACCTCCTCCAGAAAGATGTAAAAAAAGAAAAAGAAAAAAAAAGGATAAAATAAAGTATAATAAACTCCTATCCAATTTAGTTCCACTTGTTCGTCCGCCACAGTATTTCAGCAGTAATAAGTAATATATAAACACTATAATAATAATATTAATAATATTAATAACGCTACCCTTAAAAGCTAAGCATAAAGACAAAAGTACTAGGTGATAATAATACATAACAGTAACTGAATTTAGCAATATATTTCCTATTCATTGGACATGACTTCAACCAGTCTAAGAAGTTACCACGGAAACCATAAGAGTTCAATTTACTCAATAAATTTTTATGATCAACCAAATCAAATGCCTTTCGTAAATCAAAGTACACAGACACTGAAGATTTACCCAATTCTAAACTTTCAGTAATATAAGAAATATGTTGAAAAAGTGCATCACCAGTTCCTCTCCTTTTTAAGAACCCGTATTGATTTACACTAAAGAAATTTGTCTTTTAAGGATTTTTCAAGTATCTTGGCAATTGCGGAGAGAAGACATATAGGCCGATAGTTTGATGCCTCTACTTTACTACCATTTTTGTACACTGGTATAATAATACCTATTTTTAATATCTCTGAAAACTTACCTTTACTGACTCATTAAATAAATACTTTAAAGGTTTCAAAAAAGAAAATAGTTTTCTTTAATAAGAGTAACTGAGATCACCAAAAGAGGATTTATTAGGAAATATCATGATTTCCTTCTTAACATCTTCTTCAGAAAAATCTATAAACTTAAATGAATTCACTTATGTGTACTCACAATTATTTATCTGATTATCAAATTTTTCATTTTCTATTAAACCCCTTACTAATTCTAAGAAGCAAACTATTAAAGTGCGATGCAACTTCCTTTTCATGTCCATTTATATTTTGCCTCACTCCATTTAATACAATTTCATCCATTGATAGCTTCTTCCTACCCAGCACTTGAGTTAACCAATATTTATTATGATTATGGCCACATTTAGATAGTAGGTCTGAATAATATTCCTTTTTAGCTATTCTCGTTAGCCTCTGCGCTTCTCTCGACAGCTGCTTAAATCTGAGAAACCAAACGTTATTTGTACCGGCTGCTTTAGATAACTTATAAACTCTATTTTTTTCCTGTGATAATAAAATTATCTCATTCTTAACCCAGGGTGTCCGTTTCCGTTATGATTTCGAATTAGGTTTCAGTACTTTTGAACAATTTAAAATATACTTAATCATTCTGTTAATAAACCATTTGAATTTTGTATCAATATTTGCTTGACTATCATATAATCAATTCAAGTTGAGATTTAATAAATGATACTGAAATTTCGATTTATCTAAGCTGTAGAATGGTTACTTATATTTACGCTCTAGCCCAAACTCTAGCGCAACTGTAACTGCACAACGGTCTAATAAAGTATTCCGCAAAATTTCGCAATTAGTATGTAACGCTGGTCTACTTTTATTCCAAAACCGCTTAAAAATGCATGATCCAGGCAGGAATTGTAATTGCAAATAATGTAGTTTTATAAAAGTGGGTTCGTTAACTAAAAATAATAATAATAGGAATAGTACTACTAATAATACTGCTATTGGAGCTATTAAAAAATTAACATCGGTGGTTCACACGATAACACTAAAAATAGCGGCAATAGTGATAATAACAATAATAATTATAACAGTAGTAATTAATAATACTAATAGTAATAATAACAATAACAGCAACAACAACGAACGATAATGATAATATTAATAATAACCATAACAACAATAATAATGCTGCTATATCATACCACCACCCATTGTCGTACATTTTTTACGTCGAAAATACCTACGCCAATAAGAGTATAGGCAATAATCATCCTTTAGTCCTTGCGAAACTAATAAATTTCACCTCCCCTTTCTTTATCCGTGTTGTTTCTCAAGGCAAAAGTCGAATTCCTGACACTCTTCCTTCTACTCTTTCTGGTAATTTCTTTTTATTGTTCTTGAAAAGAGCATTTACATTCCTAATACTGCCTTATATAAAATGGACGTCATCTCAGGCGTATATTCAGCGTTTTCCGAAGACGACATTTCGGAGGGTATTGAGTCATCAATTTTCACACTATTCCTCCGTTGCATCTGAGAATGCCAAAATCCCTACAAAATCGGTAGAAATAAAAAAACCGTTCTTCCTGACTTTTTGTCCATTTGTAAACACCGTTTCCCTGTCTCTCCTGGTATTCGTACACCTATGCGGTGCTTGAAATGCTTCCTCCTTGGACATATTACCAAACATTGTCGTAGGCCCCTGTTGTTCTTTTAAACATCTCATCTCTGATTATAGCAATCTTCAAAAGCCCCCTCACCGCTGTAACTGTGAAGGTTCTCACTGCGCCTTTAATCGTTCTTGCCCCGTATGGGTTAGGCAAAGAGACATCAAGTGTATAATGGCGTTTGAAAATATTTCGTTTCGTGAGGCATCTAAATTCAAAAAAAAAAAAAAAATAGTTTAGTCTCTCAGGCGTTTTCATATGCCAACCGCGCTTCGACATCTATTCCTTCTTCCAACTTACCCTCCGAATCTTCTCCATTTTTGGCTCTGCTCTTTAAATCTACTTCTTGCGGTAAATCACCGACTTTCCACAAACATTCTAATTTCAAAACTTATTTCAATTCTTATCCAAATGTACGGGAAGTCGACGCCGGAGAATGAGCGAGCAGATTCGCCTGCTAGAGCAATGCTATCCATCCCTGTGAACATAAATGCTGCTGACCCTTCGTGTACTATATCCAAATTCCTGCATATGCATTATTCAAATAAGTGGAATTTAGCTGTCGCAGACAGTGTGGCTAAAGAGCAACAAACCAAACACAGAGCCGTAGTGGCTCCATTCGAAATAGCACGCAGGGAATTTTGGATTGTGAGCAGGCTGAGAATCGGACATACTTCCCTGTCATACGATTACCTTTTCGAACGTGCCTCTCCTCCAGCAGCATGTCCTCTTTGCTTGCAGCCCATTCCATCAGAAGTCAATCATATACTTGGACGTTGTTCACTCTTGAACATGGCTGCCTTACCTAATTACTCCGTTGAAGCAATGTTGTCCAATGACCCCGTCCAATTACAACGAACACTCAAATTTATCAAAACAAACAAACTATACAGGTTCATATAAACTAGATAGTGCATTGCCGTGATAGCCTTGCAGTTACAAACGGTAATATGGAGAAAATAAATAAGTAAATAAATAAAAAAATTTTCAGAATAGAAAATATCCATTTTGAATGTACTATTATGTGAATACGTCTACTATGATGCAATTCTTAACCGAACAAAAACAAAATCCTCATTATTCAAATCCGCTTTTTACTTTAATTTTTAATTTCTTTTTTATCTTACAACGAAATTAAATTCTAAAATACAGCCACATCTTCTATATAAAGCAATAATAAAATACTTAACGTTTCTTACACACAATTTTATTTCATAACAATTTTTTATACGACTATTCACCTGAAATATTTTTACAGAAATTGTTTAAAATATTCTTAATAATATTTCAACATTAGGAAATGTTATATTTTTTATTTTTTTCTTTCTGGTAAAAGTACCTAATTTATCTTAAATATTGTATAAGTGTGCTCCACTTTTTTAATTACCCAAATATATGTAAATTGCGCAAATTCTTTTCCGTTAACAAACCATACCCTGACACTCATCATGGAGTTGCAGTCAAAAGGTTACAATCTAATCGTGTTGTGGGTTCCAAGTCACGCTGGAATCCCAGGAAATGAAAGGGCGAACACAGCAGCTTACATAACCATTACAGCTCCCAGTCCGCAAAACGTCCTTGGGCCCGCTCAAATATCAGATGCAATACAAACTCAAATAATGGAACAGTGGAACCAAGAACACATCTCTACCCTGTCCCGCCTCCAGAGTATTAAGAAATCCGTAGAGCCATGGTGCCCCCCCCCCCTCAGGGGACCTTACGAGTTTATTATCGTGCGCTCAACCGCTTACGCCTAGGCCACACGCAACTATCCCACGACTATTTGTTGGAGGGCGGTCACCCTCCAACCACTTGCCCTTTCTGTCGCGCACAAGAGACACCGGCGGTTGATCACATTCTCATAAATTGCCATACATTCCAACCCTTCAGAACAAGACACGGATTTGATAATCTCAGTCATGTCCCCTCGAATTCAGAAGCGAACCAGAGCGCAGTATTTCAGTTGGTCAGGGACAATGGATTAAGGACACTCTTGTAATCTGAGACCCTTGAACCGTAATAGTCTAGATATTATACACGGCCCGGAGTCTAACCAAAGTTGAGAGGTAAATAAATAAATTTTCCAGTTTCCTTGTATTATTTTCACACAGGTTTTAAAATTGCTTGTGTATAACCGATAATATTATTTGAAATAATCTTTTTAGATTACAAATATGTGTCGCTGAATGCGTTATCCTATATCATTAAATAAATTTCATTTTTAAATCTTCTTTTCTACTAGAATTTGTATTCGCCAAATCCTTTGGTCTTTTCTCTTTTCCAAATCTTTATACTTTTCTTGATTGTTACAGAAATATATTTACCGTAATATCGTACTTCTTCCTTAAACCACTAATGTAATTGAAACTGCATCTAATACGGGGAGCACGACATTTGATTAATTATTAATTGGCTATAACATACATTATTACTAACACAGTGATGGAATATATTTTACATGAAATGGGGGTTGATATGTCCGACTGATGACCGCAGCAGAGTTTATTTCACCTTATTTAATCTATTTCAGATGGTCATCTAGTATCACAAACATTTTAACACTAAACCACGATTTTCAAAAACATTTCCTGTTGATAAGTTGGAAAACGGGGAAAAAATTGTAATACAAACCTTCAACATCGCGTTGAAGTAATTAGCGGTCTGTTACACGATTCGACAACACTTTTTTCAACCAGATTTAAAGAATTGGTATAATACGGAAAAACGCAACTGCACTGGAATTATATTATTTTAGTCTCACTTATTAGATGCTAATATATAATTTCTCAACATGTGGTACAATCCATAACCTTTGGGACCGCGGATAAAATATTTAACAATTATACAAATAATTAACCACGCAATTTCTTCTAAGGACTGCATTATGTGAGCAATTGATGTACAGTTTCGGTACTTTAATGGGGAAATATTAAAAACCACGAAAAAAAAATGAATACCGTACACGTATATGTGTATCAGGTATAGCATAGTTACCTGCTGGCCCTCGATTACTATGAACATCGAACAATTGTCTCCCCTTGGTCATCCGTCGCTGATTAAATACACTAATTCACGATATTAATCACATCCACTATATTATATTAAATTTCATTGCATTACGAGGCTTTACTATTTTTTTTAAAGGGAAAATTTTTAATTAGTTGTAATTCGTATGTATGTATCTTCAATTTGTTCATTTTTAGTTAATTTGCCTGATTTTTATTCCTTCAGTTTTTAAATTTATTTTTTTACTCAGTTAATGTTATTAAAATTTATGTTTTTTGTGCTTAACCAGTAGGAGCAGCTTTGCACGACGAACTAAAGCTATACCGAGATAACAACAAATCCGTGCCCTGATGACGGTGTCCCGAGTAGCAGTTTTAAAATTTACATTTGAAATACCTGCTTATACTTTATATGAAAATATCCCCACTTACCAGAATGGTAATATGTTAAAAATATCGGAAATATACGAACAGTCAAAAAATTTACAGCGAAAAATAAAGGAGACATAATGAACGTGTAACTCATTCTCTATTCGAAACTTTCACCAGCTAACATCGTTTTGTTCCCTGTTTAATAGGTAGACAAACCGGACGGTATACCGTTAGGTCAAAATAACTTGGCGCCTTCTAATTTTAAGCCTACATACCCAATCGCACCAAAATGTATGTATCAGTGCCTAACCACAGATCTTGTAGGCGAAATTTTCACCTTATAAATACGCCAACCAAATCTTTTAAACCAGACAATTCCATCAATAATGTATGTAATTTAGAGAACAAATTTTCATGCATTAATGAAAAAAATAGTGGCATGTACTTTACATGCTTAATATTGATAAATAGGCATACATTTTCGGTAAAAAATCGCGATACTTTAGTATTTTTTAAATCCACAATGATTTATTCAAAAACAGAACAATGTATAATTATTAAGCTAGTCCTGCAGTATTTGTGTATATTGAATATTACAGCTAATCAACCATTACGATCAGAAAAATTGAAATCATCACTAATCAATCAGATGTTAAAAAATTTCTCGACATTTAAAAATCGCTCTAAAAACTGCAAGCGGTAGTGACTCCGCGGTAAACCAACTCTAACGTCATTTCGCGTGCCATATGCAACTTTCCATCCTTCTACATAATCGTAAATTAGCAATCAATAAATGCATCGCGTTCCAAATACTTTAATTACTATACAAAATATAAACGGTCAAAATGAAATCGAATTAAAAAAATTCGAAAGTTAGCATACCCAGTGAAATCCACGACATCTTCATGAAAAATCATTTTAACAGTAAATCGTAATTCGTTTCAGTGTGTTAGTAAGAAAATTCTGTCGGTACAAAATGCAAATCCTATTCTTCAAGCACGGTACAAAACAGATATCGCCCGAGTATTTAGAAATACTTGCCGGGGCTACCGCATCTTGCTGAAACTTTTCTCGCAGCTACAGTGGTGGCCGTAGTCGTGCGAATGAAGTGAATAAAAATTTAGGTTATCCTCTTACGCAAGCAGTCCAAACTGACTACTCCTGCGACGATTAAAAAGACGATCAAATTATCAGCTAAAAACTTCCCGCATTTCATTATAACTGTCGAATAGTTCAAAGTATTCACGAGACATAGCTGTAACTAACATATATGTATATATATCGTAATTTTGTAGTCCAAATTGACTGCTATTAATTTGCAAACTTAATCGATATCATGAAATAGTCGATGTAAAATTAGAACGTCTCTCAACCAAAAAATATATTCATATTAATAATCCGAAATTTATTAATGTAATTTCCAAAAAAATTTAACTGTTTTCGATATATACATTATAACCAATTTAGAAATCATTGTTAATTTAAAAAAATGAAATGACGTTTTATTTTAATACGCACCGCATACTAATAACTTTTCAATGTACCTTTTCTTTACACGTTCTGAAATACGTATTAAATATATTGCAATAGTTTTATTTTATTTTAAAAATTTGACCGTTACTACATGGAGCACCGTTGTGCGATGGAGGGGTTTGTGCATGTCAGCAAAGTTGTCATGAGCAACATTAACGGTAACATAGCTACCAAAAAAAAAAAGAAAAAAAAAACACCCAAAAATCAGTCTAGGTTAAAGAACTACTCCTAGGGCTCCTTCATATTTCATCTGACAGTCTCGTATCCATAAATATCTAATAATCACTTCTATATTCCTTCACCATTCTATGCATTCTTTCACTACACGGTTACAAATAGCGGAACTAATATGTTCCCGCCATCATTCCTTTGCCTACTGAAATTCACATCAAACCCAGTAACCTACTGATTTCGGATGGGTAACGCAGAACGCGCTACAGATTCTAACCCTTCTGAAGTACTGCTATTCTTTCTTTAGTTATGGAATTCGAGATACAAATAAAAGAAGTTCCTGCCGACAAATAGAAGATTGCTCCAGTCAATAGGATCGGAAGTCATTGGAAACTTTTCACGCTTATGTGAAACAAGAAACAACGCCCGAAAGATTTTAAACAAGGTGACCACTTTTTATCTCCTAAATTTTCCTGACTTTTCACGGTTTTTCAAATTTTTTCAACTTTTTCCCCAACTTAGAATAGCCAAGCAGAAAAAATGACATAATTTCCTAATATTTCGCCAATAATTTTTTCTTTATTATACCCTAAATGCGGTTTAATTCCGATAAAATCTGAAATCCTATCTAGTCATGCATAAAATTCGTTATCAAGCTTAATCGCCTCCTATATTTTTTTATGATTACTGGAAAAATCCAGTGAAATTTTTCTCTTCTATATGGTGTAAAAATGTACGTTATGTCGTACTGGATTCACTAGACCGATTTTATGCCTGTCATAAAGAAAATTGTAATTCAGATCGAGCCCATGTTTCATCGCAGAGTTAATAGTGAAGTTCTGCGGGCAAAGCCGCGCCAGAAAGAAAATGCTTAACAGCAATAACCGTGTTCTAATAGCGAACAAAGAAGATCAATTACAACATGCACTTACCGTCCGTCAGAAGATTTTCTTCTTCCTTTGTACATTTGACTGTTCTATGAGATCGATAACAATACTAGTAACAATTTTTTAATATGCTTTTCTGTTCTTTGCCGTATGAAACAAATCTACAGGCCATTTTCATCGAGCCAAAAAATCGCTTCACCGCTAATTCTTCTTTCCTCTTTTACCTTAATGGTAATATATACTTCACAACTTTTAATATGTGCCTCAAAAAGTATGTCGAATTTCTTTGCTTGATATTCTTTAACAACTTTTCGTCCTCCCGCAATAGACTTCGATTTCGATGTTCAACTTTTTGCTGTCCACTGCATGTACACGAGAGCAACAGCATATCTTAAACGTTTCTATAGTGTTGTAATCTTTAATGTCTATGCTTCACGTAGCATTTTAAAAGTAAAATTCTTAATCCAAGAGATAATTCACGGATTTTCCTTATTTTCATAAATGTCCTGAATCTCCGGTGTTTTCAAAGACCTAAAAGTATTTTCCTACTTCTAATTCCCCATTTCGTGGTACAATCTTTGATTTAATTTGTCATTGCATTACTTTAGTTTTCTTAGTATTAATCGCGATACCGCATTTATAAAGATTCTTTCTCTATTGTTTTTTTAATAATACTTCTACATCGTTCGCGTTTTCTATTAAAATTATATTGTCTATGCATATTTGATATTATTTATAATAATTACATGAAGCGTAAATTAAGTATTGAAACTGACTGCTTTATTCGAATAGAAATTCAATATTGTCATCTTCAACATAACTTCCTTGGGAAAATAGACAGCGCTAGAAGCGGTTCTTCCAATCTTCATAGGAGCGCTGGAAATCGGATACTGGAAAATAGCCTTCAGCTGGTCGGTTACAGCCGTTTGAATGTTTTCAAAAAAGATCCCAAAATGACGTCACTTGGGATGAATTTTTAATCGCAAGATTAAACGAAAAAGTAGGCACAAGGACTAAAGACAGGCGAGTGGAAAGGCTAAGGAACAAGAGAAATGTTTTTTACTGGCTAAAAATTTGTTTGCTGAAACTGCTGTGTGACAAAGCGCATTGTCATCCAGTTGTGTTTGATGTCCTTTTGCGAAGTCATTCAAGAACTTCTCGGTAAAAGTGTTGACGTTGAAGCACAAACTACTTTGATCTTTAACTTGTTCATTCTTGCTTTTTCGGACTTTTGAAAGACTAAAGTGCGCCATTCTATGTTTCTGGCTCGTACGCAAACAACCAAGTCTTGTCACAAATAATGGCACATTCTAAAAAATTAGGATTATTTTCAATCAATTAAGTCAAGGCATCTTTTTCTCCTGATGTCCTTTTGTTCTTGCGAAAAGTTTAGAGTTTTCTCGACCATAATCCATTGGTCAAAGTTTGATGAACGGTAATGTGAATTCAACTGCTTCCCAATCATTCTGACCGTCAAGCGACAATCGGAACGAACAACACTCTGAGTTTTGTGCACATTTTCATCGATCCTTGAAGTTGAAGATCGTCCTTCGCTGCGTGGTTCTCTTTATCTTCCGTAAATTTTCTCCCTCCTGAAATTACTTTTGAAAAACTTGGACTCTTGACAAAACACTGTCTCCGGTAGGCCCTTGCAAAAACTTCTATTACACTATTCCCAAATCTAAAGCAAAACCTGATAGTACGCCGCTGCTCAAAATTGATGACACTCATTTTTCAAACGCGCAAAAAAAAACTGTTTCGCTAAAAAAAAAAAACAAAACAGTAGGGTTAACCAAATGACTCCAGCGAGTTTAAACTCGTACTAAAAGCGTATCGCATGTTTACCAGCTGCCCGTACCAGTACTAACTCCTCAATGTTACCAAACGATATGAGCGAGAAGAATCAATTAAATATGGACTCCTCGGGCAGATATTGATGAAATAAAAGACCTAAGGATTGAAACAATGGAAATCGACTGGAATAATAAGATGTAAGAAGCACAATAAAGGATTGGGAAGCTTAAGTGACAACAGATGAGAATGTAGAGTGGCACGCTCATTCAAGAAGGACGGACATTTAAAGAAGATATGGTTAGGATCGCAGATGGCTTCATAGTTAGGATGAAGAGGAAAATTAGGGAAAAGTGCGAAAAGAAACTGAAAACGTGAGAAAGGAATGATGGTATGAGTAAGACGTAAACAAATTATTACAATTCCGCGCAGAAGTCACAATCAGCACAATTCGGAGGATCAAACTAAGTGTGAGTCTAGAGTACTCATTTATTTGGTCCGAACAGAACTTATTAATCGCTTTTAGTACATTTAGTCCTTACAGCATAATTATATCTTTACAGATTCCTTTCCAACGTCACAGTATACGTTCATTGACGACGTCTTTTTACAAAATTCTTACTAACCTTTCAGATCTGCCATTTACTTCTTTTACAACATACCGAAATTTTGAATTTCAACAGAAACGGTTTGTAAAATGAAAAATTAGAATAAAACACGTTGCGAAAAATTACTAATCTGTCGATCATATTTGATGATGTTTTGCGTCTGTCAGTACTTGTTATAAGGAAGACATATTAGTCCAATTTTTAATATTTCGTAGACAATCTGTCCTCCTTCTTATACGACTTCCATCTGTCCGTGCATGATAATTTGGAATATTTCATATTTTATACCATTTACAATATGGCCAAAGTACGACACATTTCTTTTCGTAAAATGCAACTTTTATTAGCAGTCTGTCTATACCAGATTTTTTAAAAAAAAACATCTCTGTACCTTCAACATCTTCCGATGAAGCCGCACTTCCATAGCCTTGTATCGATCCAATTGCTTTTATTTCTAAGAGTGCTGGGCACTCACGCAACGGGCATACTTGCCCAGTGGGACCCACAACTTATTTATTTAAAAAAAAAAAAAAAAGAAAAAAAAAGCGCAACCTCAATGCCGTACAACAAAACTGATTGAATATAACATCGAAAAATATCTCGTCTTGTACTAAGGCTAAGCAATCGATCACACAATAGATGTTTCGTGTTTTTAAAGGAGCTACTGCTCGAGCATAATCACACCTTGCTTTAATTTCAGTATCCGCATTTAGATTGCCAGTGACAAGTAGCAACCAAGATATTATTAACCTTTTCAATATTTTCATTGTTTGCGGCTATAGCCTGATACTTGTTGTTCACTAATTACCATCCCTAGTTAGTTTTTTTACATTTATGTGCGGACCACCGTAAATCTTGCTAATTTCATCGAATTTCTGTAGCAGCCATTGTAGGTTTTGACGGTTTTTTTTTTTACTAATATGATCGTATCATCTTCATATTGATAGTTTTACCATTAATCTTAATAGATATGATTATGCTGTAAGGACTAAATGTACTAAAACCGATTAATAAGTTCTGTTCGGATTAAATAAATGAGTCATTTTAACAACTTGTTCAGCGTATAGGTGAAAAGTAATAGGGACGACCGGACATAACCTTGTCATACACCACACGTTTAACTTTAAAATTTATTTTTGACTCGATTCTATTTCATATCAGTTCAGCTTTTCGATTCCAATATAAATGTCTTATTATATTCGAGATGTTATTATCCATGTTTTTCAGAATTTCTATCAACTTACCTTGCCAACGGTTGCCAAACGCCTATTCGTAATCAATTAAACATATAAAAGCCCACTTTTGTTCACCGCCCTTTTAGGGTTTCTGTAAAATTATACGTAATGCCGCCAACGCTTTTCTAGAGAACGAAAACCAAACCGCGTTACGGATAGATCTTATTCGCATTTTATTTTAGCCCTTTGGTAAATGATTCTCAGAAAAATCTCCTCTTCAGTAAATCGTTCAGCAAGCTAGTTGTTCCGTAATCTCCGCATTTATTTAGATACTGTTTCTTAGGAATCAGAACAAATAAAGAGACTTCAACCATTCTGAACGGATCTCACTGGAATTATATAAATATTACCGACAAAAGGACTTTTTCTATCGCCCCTCCCTGAAATATATATATATTTATTTTTAATTACATTGATTTCATATTTATACATTGTAATATCATAACTTCAATTACACGTATATCCTGGTGTAATATATACTACCTACGTCTTAATCTATTTTTGTACTTATCGATAACAGTAATCTACTTTCTTTTATTTTGTAATCTATATATATTTCTTTACCTTTTTGTTATGTATTCTCTTTTATTTTATGTTTATTATCTTACATTCCCTTCGTTATTTTTGTCTTCCTTTGCCCTAGTTTTCCCTCATTTGTTATCATTATTTCCTTAGGTATTTTATTTAATATCTGAGTTATAATATAGTTGTCAGTTTGCTCCTCCACGTTTTTATTCTTGCTAGCGGCAGTTGGTACGTAAATTTTTTTCTTAACTCGTATTCTATATTTTTTCCTCCAATTCAACTTTTCCTTTCAGTTATTATGTATTTCCACGTCTTTACAGATAAGTACATTTCTGTTATGCTCAGTATATCTTCTTTTTTAATTACTTCATTTTCAGTTTCTCCCTTTAAGATTGTGTGTGTGTGAGATCCTGTTGTCCGTCGGAGATGAATAATAACACACAGTCCCGCCGAGTGAAAGACCCAACCCTCATTGAGAGAACCGATTATGATATTGGTCAAGGAGAAAGAAAGAAAGAAATGATCAAAAAAGGCACGGTTTCGAGTCTGCGGTCGGAGAGTCAGTCGCTGTTTTACCTTTCTCTTCCGTGTTTTTTTTTTTGGTTTCTTCCGATCGTTTTTATATCAGTAAAAATTAGGTCAGTCAGTGACATTACGGTTGTACATTGATCAATTGATTCGCTCTCGAAAATTCTGACGTGAACGTGAAGTTCGGAATACGATACATAGCGGAACTTCAGCAAAAGTAAAATCTGGACGCAAAATTAAAGGACTCCACCGATTATCGATTGCAGTCTCAGCCAGCCAAAGGATTTCGAAGCGTCAGTGCAACCGACTACGGATCACCACCGACAACAGTGATTACAATTCCGTATTATATTTTTCAATAATGACTTTTTATTCTTATACATTTGGGAATTTATTAATTGTGTATTTTCAATGGCCGGTCGGTTAAGAAAGTTTGATGTAGGCAAATATATAATAGTATATAGATTTTAAAGAACAACTATTACCATTTTTATCAAAAATTATAATAATAATAATAATAATAATAATAATAATAATAATTTAATAATATAATTTTACATCTGCGGTACTGGCGAAATTGTGGTGGCATCCTTGAGGGGCGTAACTAAATAATACCGTTTCGAAGTATAGATCCTGCGCGTACTTGAGCTGAGCGAAGAACAATTTAAACATTAATTAACTTAATAATTAACTCTGCGTTATATTCGCAATAAACATTTGTTATACGGCAGTAAAATTTTGTTTTTGAATGCTTAAATCGAAAATGTCGTAATCTCGTTGGTTTTCTAATACTGTCGCGATCGCCTTACAGATCTCACACTTATAATCCAAAAATTACTCAGCAGGATCCTTAAGGCGTTCTAACGGTCAAACTTCTCCCACCGAAGGTAATAAGTTTCCCGTGCAAAACGTGAATCTGAACGATAGAGTTCGATAAATCCGTCGCAAAAATTTTGTTTTCTTCAAAACGACTTTATTAAACAAATCAATTTAAAAAAATCCCATTAGATCATTTCAGAAACGATAACGAGTTCTCAAAAATCGAAAACAGTGTTAAGCCCGTTATTAATACAAAACAAAGAACTGCATTATGAGACTACGAAGATACGAGAAACACTTCGAATAATCAGGATAATTTTAGGACCATTTTAAATTATATCAATATAGCGACTAAAGCGTCGGCAATCGATCTTTACCTATGATTTAGAATTGAATTCGCTTCGATATTTTCCACTTAACCGTATTATCATTAAACGTCGCAATGTGTGTTGCTCATTGATATATGCAAATAGACCTGAGCAAGGCACGTGTTTTTTATTTTTTTACCGAGATAAACAAGTAAATGAAAATACAGTAACTCGCAAACAACAATTTTAACTATTTGCGCAAACTCCTGCAGCTCATTATTGCCGACTGTGCAAATATAAACAAATTTTTCAAATGCGTTCTCTTTTTAGATAATATTTATTTTATTTACTGAGAATTTAATTTAATAGTAACGTATTTAGCGAAATAATTAAATTATTGTAAAAGATAACGATGTTAAAAATTGAATTTAAATGTGCGATATTTCTTTTAAAAAGATACCGAAATAAACGGAAGACTGACAGCGTGCCGCCGTTGTTGTACAGCAGCATTTCAAATTAACTGAATCGTACACGCTTTCAACGATGTTGTAGCAATGACTATTTTTATTAACTTTTAAAATAGTATTCATCGACATGATCGGTAACAAAAAAATCTCGATCACCTAAAAACATTTACAACTTCAAAATACCGAACACAGTACATTATGAACAGGAAAGTGAAAAGTGCAATCGTCTAAACTCCCCCCGATCCGTTCTATTACTTTCGAGAATCCGTTAGCTGATGTAAAACATTTTTAATGTATTTTAATGCAAGTTGCATAATTGTTTGACGCAGTTTTTAAATTCCGTATCCACATTCTTCTTCCTCCTGCATACATTTGACTGTTCTCAGTGATGACGACGATTTCTTGATATAACAACCCTCGGTCTCTTACCGAATTCAACAAACTGCATAAACGACCATTTCTCGGGATGTTATCAAGCCCACCATCTTCTGCCAACTCTTCTTTTCCCTTCTACCGTTCCCGTCATTATGGTCTGTGGCAGTATTAGTATTGCGAAAAATTAAATACACACGGTGAAATATTATGCCGCAACTTCGCTTACACATACACACATATGCTGCATAAATAAAAATTAATATTTTCATTTTAATCAAATTACATTTATCGCATTAAGGATTTTAATATTATCTTTACCATAAAAGTCTCAAGAATTGTTCGTAAAATTAAACATTTACCCAGTAACGTATTCCGTTATTATTTTTTTAAAAAATACATTATAAAACCGGAATTTAATGTTAACGCTAAGTAACGAAATTTGTTAGAGTATTCGAAAAAATTGTGCTTTTTCCTATATATATATATATATAGAAGGAAAAAAGAAATTTAATTTACATTTTAAATTGAGTCGACATTTTTTAATTCGTATTGCAATACGCAATTCTTAAAAAAAACCAAAAAAAACAAACAAAACAATATTAACATTTAAAAAAGATTTACGGTATACCACCACGGTAAGTAATAATTCGTCTATGTGATCGGAGTCAAATCTATTCGCATAATGTAAAGGAATAAATTGGCGATTATTAAAGTGAACACAACCTATTACCGGAAATTTTTTTTTGGCAAGGAAACTTCAATCAGGAAAATTTGATAGACGTGATCGATTCTATTTGAAACGGGTTTTGCATGCTGCGCGACGAAAAATCGTGAAAATAGACGAACATCTGCTCACTCAACATATCAAAGAATTGCAAATACATATTGCTGCCACGTCGAAAAATAAATTACTTCTGTAGATGGGGGGGGGGGAGGAGAAAGAAAGAATTTTTTAACTTTACCGTTTTAAAAATCATACTTAACTAATTTGCGATATTTACGATATTTACACGGCGAAATCTACGTATTCCGTTCTACCGCAAAAGAAAATTTAGTTTCGCGTTCCAGTAACACTTATTTACTTCTTACACATCTGGCTAAAGAGTACAATACATTCACACGAAGAAACTGACATCAGCTATTGATGGTATTGCTACAAAAGCAGTATAGGTGTTTATTTTGATTAAAATACTATATTACCTTCTCGAATGATTATCAGTGACGTTTTGTGAGAACAGGTGTATATACTCTTACTCGCGAAATGTAAATAAATTAACAACCTAAATTTAAAGAGTACTTTTATTCTATAACAACGATATTATTACATCATTCTTAATTTGATAAAACCATACACACACCTGCACCGTGTGTGTGTGTGTGTGTGTGTGTACGTTGCGAGAAGTGTCGTTTCATATTTCGCATTAAATTATAAAATTGCGAATGTTTTTATTGCATGAACCAATAATTATTACCGACTAAAAATATTATAAGTAAATACAAATACAAAAATCACTAATGCATTAATCTAACCATCCGACGTAAACGAGAAATACCAAGTATTACAGTCGCCATTGTGAACCAGATATAAATATCAAAATTATTACATGTTTACATTTCTTCATGGAGTGCACACTCTCTTGTATATTTATAAGAATGAAAGATTACAAATACCGAAAATCATTGAAATATCATCTTTTTCTTCCCCTTCAGTTTTTCTACAATCTGCAACAACGCGATAAACTGATGTGCATGACATTGCGAAGTAAATTACAAATTAACACGAACTGTATTTGTAAGTTAATAACATAACGGATACAATCAGCATTAAATCCAAATTCTCTGGCGACGAAAAGAACTTTAATCTGCGAATATTTGACGAGTGCCGATAGTTTACAATCTCTGTGTTTAAAATTTATTTTCATTTCGGTTCATACCGTAGAGTGGTTTGTAAACTTGACAATCTCTCTTGGTAATTGGCGAAAGTCGAACATCTTGCCCGAAGGCTTCATTCGACATTAACCCGGGGGGGAGGCATTCACGCTTCTTCGTTATCATCTTCGCGATTCTTCTCTACAAAGTGGCCGCGAATAATCCAACCGGTTGTTCGTTTTCTATCGCTAATTCGAACGGTTATTAATTAATATCTGGACACGAAACAAAATCGTTGACGATTTTTCCTCGAATTTTAATAGATACGTGCCACCGCGCCAATATTATTCTCTTAGTGAATATCAAATTGCTGACCTGAGCAGAGATGTTCCCCATTTGAGTATAATACTAGTGACGATTTTATTCTCTTCGACGTGGTCACATTTATATGATCGTTTTTTTTGTTCATTTTAATCGCCTCGATTTTCAACTGTAATAATTGAAGTAACATGAGATGTCGCTGTAGTTAATTCGATGTAGAAGAATAATCATAATTCAACGACATTACGCAGGTAACATCGACAAAGGAGTACAAACTTTGCGTCCGGATTAGTTGGAATATCCGATGTAAAAGCCATATAATACAGGAAAGGAACTTCTTTTGCCGAGTATGGGTTTTATGGTGATTCCTTGTTTAACCTTCGAATATTGCATCTTCAAGATGCAATGCGACACGAAAATAGTATAAGCTAAAGGTAGAATTATACATTTTTCAGCTTACACAATTTAGTCCACATTGAGGCAAGGGTCGTCAAAAAAGACAACGTCCAATGCAATACTTCTTTTTTGTCTTTCGGACGCAAAAGATACACCAATTATCGAATGTGTCACACGGTTAATTGTATTGCAACTACTCTCCGTATAGAATATGGACGTTACCTAATAGACAAAAAAAACAAGTGAAACATAAAGTTCATTCTTTTTCCAACAGCAGAACAAGTGGAGAAGGAGCGCCATTATAGCAATACGAACATACAAATGTTTGAATGAAGTGTAGTTAGAGTTCGCATATAGACTATAATATACGAGTATTGCGCGCTTGTATTCCTGAAAGAAGAGTTTACTGCCACGATTCCGCATCCCTCCTTCAGCCCGGACCGCGCACCATGCGATTTTTGGCTCTTGCCGACCCTAAAACGCATGCTGCGAGATCGTAGATTTCAGACACGGGCGGAGATCGTGAGAGCTGTCGAGAACGCTTTGAAGGCTATTGCAACTGAGGAATTTCGGGAAATCATTTTCGAAAAGTGATTCGAAAGGATGCGCAAGTGTGTTGCGAAAAACGATACTTTGAGAAGAAGGCTGCGGATGCTGACAACGAATCAGTCAGCGAATAAACAATTTTTTGTAGGAAATTTCTTAAACTACACTTCGTTTACACAGCTGTACCTCGGTTCGTATTGTGCTATAACGGTGCTCGCTCTGCGCTTGTTCTGCTGTCGGAAAAAGAATGAACTTCATGTTTCACTCGTTTTTTGTCTATTAGATAACGTCCATACTCCGTACGAGAGTAGTTACAGTTGTTTTGGCCCAGCCCCTTTGTATACTAAGTTCACGAATCATTTTGATCATTAAAAATTTCTAAGCGATATCGAATAATAGTAGTCTGTTTGAAATACAAAATCACGATATATATATATATATAAATATATGTTACTTATAGCTATGTCTCATGAATACTTTGAACTCTATTCGACAGTTATAATGAAATGCGGGAAGTTTTTAGCTGGTAATTTGATCGTCTTTTTAATCGTCGCAAGAGTAATCAGTTTGGACTGCTTGCGTAAGAGGATAACCTGAATTTTTATTCACTTCATTTCATTAAATGTCGAAAAATTTTTTAACATCCGATTGATTAGCGATGATTGCAATTTTTGATTAGCTGTAATATTCAATATACAATGTCAAAGATTACAGAACCGTAAAGAAATCTAATGATCAGTCATTATTTTAAATACGGGAAAATCCGCAGAAGTAACGAAGAGACATCTAAATATATCTGAAAAACTGCGATGAGACGAGAAGTAGTTTGTTGCTCAAGTTGATGGCATCGCTTCATACTTGTTCAGGATGGTGTTCAATAAAGTATCACTGCGAGGCATAGTGAACTGACACGTCCATCGAGACGTTTGAAATTGTAGTCATGAAAATTTATGATGATGCAACATGCTAGTTAAGGAGGAAATATATTGTTGGTCCGATTTTATGAGCTGCCAATGGGTAGTGTGTATTGTCTTGACTGGATAGCGATATTAGAGATAAAAAGAAAAGAAAAAAAAATTAATATACTGTAATGTTTTAAAAATTGTGCTTCAGCCGCGATATGATCCATCCAGACAATCGGAAATGTGAAACTATACACTACTTTTATAATTTGCCGAAGGCGAACTTCCGTATAGGGCGCAGCACAAAAGTAAGTAGGTTTATTACAGTCTCCTCTTAATGTCACATTTGGCATACAATGAATCGTGCCTACAACAGTGGTTAGTGTTCCTACCGTAAACCCGATAGCGATAACAACTCGGCTCGTCCACTTTCACTGCAGTATGAAGGAAAAACTTTTTGTAAAAATATTCAAATTGTTTTGAGTTGTTGAGTTATTGGTTGAATTCGACAAAAAGTATTAGTGATCTATTCTGCGGTTCGTTGACCATTTGAGACTGCGTTAACTAAATAACTGAAATTAATTACAACTCGGCTGGTACTGAATGATAACAATTTCTCGTGATGATAAGTTTTGATTCGCATCGTTGATAGGGATGAAATCTGGTATTTACGATGAGCAATAAATTCAGTACAGGTAATGGTCGGAATTTTCGGTTTTAACCGTTACGTCCCTTCTTCTATGGCGGATTTAAATTTAAGTGTATCTTTTTTTTTGTTATCATTAACTACTTCGAGCAATTTAACATTATAAAGTCGATTACATAGCTGACACGAATAGTAACAGGTGCGGGTATAGGGAAATGCACTTCTTTCGGTTGACTATTAATGGAATAATGTTTCTACACCATTATTTTCAACTTCTTCGTCCATTGCAAGCATTGCAAATCTGTTGCGAGATTTAGACTCTTCTTTTTTTCTTCTGTTCAGCAGTGTATCCGTTTTCGGACTGGTGATTTGCTAGCGCTATATTAAATTCTCGCTGAACTAAAAAAAAAAAAAACGACGAAAAAAAAACAAAACATACTAGTCATTTCACTTGTTATCAGCGCATTCCTTATCGCATTGCGAATATGCGTAAGTTCAAGAACTGGAAATTTACAAAATTCACGAAACTTTTAAAAGATTATATTCACCTTTCAAATCCGGTTAAATGATCACTACTGACATTTGTTAAAATAGAATTGCGGGTTTAAGAAGTCTGCCGAAATCTAAAATCCGTATTCGATGTTCTATCGAAGAAACCGGTATTAAATTTTATTTCTAATTATTTTTCTAAATCTAACAAATGAAAATATATCGCTATTACCCGCGTCATTATCGACTCATTATAATCGTCAGATGATTACACATCGGTGCAATTAGTCAATTTCTCGCGCGAATATCCTAAAGAGTAAAAGTTTACATTCTAGAAAGCGAGAAAAAGTATATAAGAAAGCAATACAGAAGCTAGGGTTTAATTGAAAAAACGTATATGTGTACAATACTTTATTATAATTATTATTTTCTATTTTACTTTCAGAAAAAGTGTGAAGGTGGGGTGGGGGGATAATATCATGAAACGATAATAATCCCCGCCCTCGCTAATCTAATGATTTAGTACGAAAACTCAAAAAGAATTCTAACAGACTGATTAGACATCGCGTGTTCCATTCATCATTTAACACCAGCTATGTTACCACAACTTTCGACAGATGACCAAGACCCGTTAGACACTGATAAAATCAATTTAAATTAAATTAAAGTACAGTGTACCGTGACAAGGCGTCAGAGATTATGAAGCTAAAGTTTACACAATCTCCTTCCTACTCGTAATTGTTTCCAGGCAGAGGTCCATAATTCAAGCCCAAATCACCGGTGAAAAACACGGATTTCCAAAATTACTTTTCTTCAGCACCGTCAGTAATTTCACGCAAAATTACTATTAAACGTAGAAGACCGAAGATACAGAATTAAGTCGAAGATTTAACATATTCAGAAAAACCAGGAAGAAAATCGTTCGAGTTCGTTTCAAAATTAGAATAATTTTTGGAATCGTAGCCTAAAAGTACATCGTTATCTCAAAAAAAAAAAAAAAAATACAGCGGAGTGGGGATTTTTAAATATTGAGATTTGAGTCCTTCGTAACTGACACGTATTTATCCGCTGCTTCAGTTACAGCAGGTGAACGAATGTTCTTCTTTCTGTTAGGAGAACCAATTCACGTGAGGCGAAAACGTTGACAAACTTTTAATATACAATGTAAAATTGTTTAATTTTAATTATCAGCGATATTTCCTCCTCATTGGTTTTTAATTTTTATTTTTATGATTTTTGTAAATGAGTTTACTTTTTTAGAACGCTGTAAGCACCGTTTTTTTGTCGTTTCTTTTTAAATTTCACTTTTACTTTACTGTTTAAAATTGAAGTATCATTTATGTTGTATGCAGCAATTGAAGTGTTTATTTTTTTTAGATTATTTAATAAAAAGTTAACGAATTTTAAATACTGAATATAAAAAATAACATATTAAGAAGTAAATATCTAATCATATATTTTCAATCAGCAACCTTCGGCTTCAGCCTAAATTTTACGTTCGGTCCGGTACTAGTTCCCATTCTCACCGTTATCAGTTCATTTATTTCGATGTATTTATTATATATTTATACATTACATACACTTATACTGAATTTTTATTAAATTTATTTAGCTCGTTTTCGTAAACATTACAACGGGATATTGCAGATTTCGAACTCTGCATTTGTCAGTTGTCATACTTACGACTACTTAAGTCAGTAAGCTTATTCGTAATTTTTTTAAAGAGCCAGAAGGTTGTCAACTTTAACTGATTACAAGACCTTTTTCTATATTTTCAAAGTGCAGTAATCCTGTCCGAACGAACACTACTGCCCGATCTAATTTTAAAAACCAAAAAAAAAACAACAAAAAAGAACACCGATACAGACATAGGATTTCTGGATCAAAAAAAAAAAAAAAAAAAAACAGAAACAATTGTTACAATATGCATGCATACCGAAAAGTTGCACGAAGGGAGATCGTTTAATCAAGAACAAATTGCATTCATTTTCACTTCTTGTTGTTCATACTCCGATAAACTTGAAAAACGTTCTGTTACCTTCGGCGAACGCACCACCCACCGTTATCCTGTATTCGTTCTTGATCCGAAAATTACATAAACCGCAAATAACGTTCGTTCCTTCAAAAATTTAAATTGAATTGCGCGGCGCTAAGCTTATTACACAGTCAGAGACTTCTTTAAAAAAAAATATAATATATAAATGGCCAAAGTGGTTTTAAAACGAGAATAATTTTTTTTTCGCTATAAAGAAAGTTGAAATGATTTCGACAGTACACAATCTTTTTCCTACGAAGTACCAGTGCGACAGCTTAATTTAGTAACTTGCGAAGTTGTAAAATATGATCGAGATTTAGCCGAGATGATTCGGAACAGCAAAAAAACATTTTAATTACGCCCCTTACCCAGTTCTCCAGCGTTAATATAGACTGGACTATTCAGTTAAATTCGAATGAATGCTGAGTAGAGTTTCGAGTGACCGAATTTCACCTGGATAGAACGAACACACAAAGTATAATGGTTAAAAATGTAGCGCATATAACATGAAAGGTACACTCTCATATGCAGTGTTTTACGCTTTTTTTAAGTTGAAGTATGATATCGCGTTACATCGAGCAAAACCGTTCAAAAACCAGACTTATTATTAAAATAAAATTATACAACTCTACAATGTTCAACCGTCTATGCTTCAAATTAGACTAATACTCGAAACGGCGCGGTAGAAATATCCTAAATAAATATATATTTCAGCCTGTCTGTTTTCAATTTACTTCTTGTTACACGGTGTAAATAAAAGTATTATTTTTAAACAAACTTTATTCGCGCCCATTAAGAATTTCTTATTTAACAGAATTTTTTTCAAAGTTAACATCTTGAACGGTCAATTTAAAAACCCCCTACTACTAATCCGTGAACTTCGTCAAAATTATCGGAGCCGCCTCCAAAAAACCAATTACATATACAACACGCAAAAGAAATGCTCGTTTCCTATTTTCTTTTTTTAACATATATGTTTTAGCTTTGTGCAAAGAAAAAAGCATAAACAAAATTTCTTTAAATTATCTAGAAATTTTAACGCCGGAACTAAAAAATTTTGACTTTATTTTACACTTTTCAACGTAGAGCGATAACTTTTTTCTTCTTTTTCCCCTTCATCTATATACGTATATTGTAAAAAAGTTGACAGAAAACACAGTGTAGTATTTTAAATACAATTCGCAAAAAAACATATCCACGATTCGATGTTTCTGTGATTAGCGTAAAAAATGGCACTAAATTTCTCAGTTTCTACGTGTACAATCGAGTGTGTTTGCTATCTTAACAAATACTTCCGTTCCTCGTTGCTGCTACACATTCACACCGTATTTAGAAACCTTTGCAAAGTTCTTTAGCCGACAGGTGCGGATGTCAACGTGATTTATCACGTTGAACTTAACTCGCCAAATCGCGGCAGATATATGTGAGACGTTCAATAAATAACGTGACGTGGCTTCGAAAATAACCTTCCCGGCATCCAAAAATTATGAAAAAAAAAAAAATATCAAAGAAACTAGAAGAAATACTTTTTATTTTTCGACTTAATTTTCGAAAACATTAGGGCATTTATCATTGTACCGGGTCACGAGTTTATCGATACCATGGTAAAACTGGGCGGTGTATTTAGCGAAAAATTTCGTTACTCCCTCCGTGATCTTGTCTGTTACGAAACGTTTCCCACGCATTTCAGATGGGGAAAACGTGAAAATCCAAAGGTGCCACATCAGGCGAATAGTCATGGTGGATGTGAAAATTCGTTCCAATTTTAATAATTCACGTGCGAACGAGAACAGATGTGTGCGGTCGCGCATTATCATGCAAAAGCACTGCTCTCCAGACTACAGTTATGTCTCTTCCGATTAATCGCTCGATGAAGTGCCACACGAGTGTCACCGTAAGTGTAATCGGTTATCGCATCCTTCTGTGTATTGCGACAGTAGGAGTCCGTGTCGGTTCCAGAAGATAAACCTTCCTCGAGAGCATTCAGTTTTAGCTTTTGGCGGACCATCTAGTTGACCTTTCATTATTCACACTTTACCCGCTTCCTTACGGAAACTTCGACACAGTGATCAAATCAAACGATCGGATAAAAGCAAAGCTTCAATTTCGAAGCAAAATATTACAGTAATTTTATAAACAGACTTCTGTACGGAGTTGCCATGTGGTCTAGTGGTTAGGATATCACTCAGGAGGCCCGGGTTCGAATCCTAACACGGGAACCACAATTTATGTTGAATGGCCAGATGGGCGAAAGCTAAACACAGAGAAAGGAGAGAGAAAAAAAAAAGACTTCTGTAATTCAATGCAAAAGATGTTTAAGGTAGTGCGTCCAAGACACGTCTTTCCAAACTAGATGTAATTCAGAATTCTTGCCTTCGTCTCTGTCTTGGCGCTCTTAAATCCTCTCCAACCCCTGCTATTCTTGCTGAATCCAATTCGTCACCCCTATCCATTCGTAGATCTTATTTAGGCTATCGTTTCCTTGTTAAACGTCTTCCTCTCGCATGCTCTACTCTTCTTCAGTCTTACCTTTCGATTTATAACAGTTGGCGCTTCACTCCCAGCAAAACCCATGTTCTGGCTTTTATTTCACATCGTCTCGGTTCATTTTGGCCGTATATTATCTCTTTCAATAATCTCCCTTATTTTTCCTTCGACTTCGCTGATATCTATCATCCTCCTAAGGTATTTATCCTCCCCTCATTTGCACAAAATCTCCCCCAAGCCGTGATTAAACAGGTATTCTACAGCACTATCAATTCCCTATTTCCCTCTCATGTTACCATTTACACGAATGGTTCGAGGGGGCCTGGTGGTATTGGTGCTTCTTTCATCCTTCCTGATTTTAACCTCTCAGAATCTTTTCGCCTTCCTTATTTCTGTTCCATATTCATAAACGAATTATCGACTTATCCTTCGCTCTATTATTTTCATTTCCTCGAATCAATTTTCCTCTAAATTTTTAATTATCTCTGACTCTTTGAGCGCCCTTCAGGCCATACCCTCTCCCCTTCCTGATCATTCGTGTGACTTTGTTATCCTCCGTATACGTTCACTCATTCACAATCTCTCCTATCGCCATTCAGTCAATATTGATCTGCGGTGGGTACTTAGCCACTCGGGTATATTTGGTAATGAAGCGGCTCTGATTCCTTGGCTCGGGCTGCTGCTGTTTCGTCTCGTCTTTTTTTTTTTTTTAATTCCATCCGATAACCTTCTATCAATTTGTAGAAGCTTTCATATCTGATTTTGGCATCGGATATTTACGTTTCCTCCTTTTCTAATAATTATTCATTTCATCTGTCAGTTCAGCCTACTCTTCCTTCATATTCATGGTTTCTTTTGCATCCCTCCCTTCGGCGTTCTGATGTTGTTTCCATTGTTCGTATGCGTTTTGGCCATTCCTTGCTGTCATTATCTAAATTTCGTTTTTCCTTGATTTCTTCTCCACATTGTCCTCTCCATCTGGATGATGCAGTTATTTGCGACGCCGATCATGTGTTTTTCCACAGTGATTATCTTTTTCTGTGGAGCGTTCTGCCTTATATTCTTATTTGCTTAAGCTTGGTCTTCCTACCCCTTATTGTGCTTCCTATATCCTGTCCTTTCCTTCCCCACTAATTATTCCTGCTATTTGTTCCTTTTCGGATAAAATTTCTGATCGGATCAAAATATAACTGACTTCTTTCCTTACCTTTTGTTTCTGGGTAAAGATCCTTGGTTGACGAGCCCAAAAAAAAAAAAAAAAAGGTGCATTTTTTGTTATCTTTTTGTTGTTGCAGTTGAAATGATTTCGCTGCTTATTAAACATCGAAAAAGGAAAAGAATAAAGGGATCAAACTAAAACTATATAAACGAAAAAAAAAAAAAAAAAACATCTTTCAAATGTAATTAGCATGCCCGATAGTTGACGATACGTCATCTCTTTAATCTCGAAATAAATTAATTTCATATATCCCGAGGAGAAAATATTGTGTGCATAGGCACTTTTTATCATTCTTCGTGACGCTTATTTTTTTTCCCTAAAAAGTAGGTAACAATGGTATTTTTGATTTTAGTACGCAATAAAATTTAAGAAACGCAATATTATTAAATACTGTATCAGCGTATGGATACTATATTTTACATATCAGACGCTAGACTTGAAAAGTCTAGAGAACACCGAGAAAAGTCAATTTGCTTCGAAAAATTACGAATTTTTATTTGAGTTTTCTTTTTCAGCCAAAAAAATCCTTTTAATCATCGAATCTTTAAATCAATCCTCTCTATCGCGTGTCTAGATTTTATGACACAATTCAAGAAGAAGGACCACCGTGCAACGGGCAGACTCCCCAAACTCTCCTTTTGTCTTTCCCTTCATATTCTAGTACATTTGTTTCCATCCACGGGTTCTATACTTCACACTGCCGAAGAAGATCCGTTTCGTGTCAGCACACCATCCTGCCACTCCTGCGGCCATCTATATTTCAGAATCTAGTTTGTTGCATATGTGGCAGGTTGTCTTTTTCGTTTGCTACATCGCTGCCCCATTTATCTTCATTAACAGACCGTACGATGTTCTTTACCCTGATTTCCCCCTTTGCGCTTTATGTCACCCCTTACTCCGCGTTATATGGCACGCATAGACACGCGCATGCGGTATACTTTATTATTATATGACTCCGCGATATCTATTTATTAATATGATATCGTTGAACTTTCCGAAAATCAATCTCTAACCCGATTTTGCATTTTAATCCAGCTATATTTACTTATACGATTCATCATCTTTCAGACGACTGAATAGTACTTCTTCGTTGTAGTTATTAGGCTCTCGTGGCGAATATTGCCATTTACAGTATAATTACTGAACGTCGTCTTGGCATTTCACACATTTCTTCGTACACTTTTCCTAATTCGTCTCGCACTGACGACAACTTGTAACATGCTCTGAAGTAATCGCACAACTCGGACACTATTTGCACCTATTTCCATTCTTATATCGACTCCTTTTGTTCTCCACCGCGATCGCAGCAATTAAAACTGACTGCAACGTTGCGGTAAATAATTCATTATTATATCGCGTCCGAGAAGAGCTTTAGGATTCTAGAATGATAAAATTTTGTTAAAAAACAATGAAGTGATTCCGGGCCGAGGGTGTACCGATCATATATCTTCAGATTGTCTCATTTTTCCGTAGATCTTACTCAATAATGATCATTCAAGGTAAGAAACAGCCGCGGTCTAGATGTTTTCTAGATTTGCATTGAGTTGCTTCAGTAGCGAGCATAGTTTAAACTTATCCGAGAGACTCTGCCGACTTGGTGATCAACCTGCTTTTTTTTAACGGTTCCTTCACTGTATCCTTTCATAGTCGATCCCTTCTCTCTGCATTTCGGTACCCAAGTCAGTCACGACAGCTTCTCCTGTGATTTTGATTTTTTAGACTCGATTCACGATCCATGTCGGCCCTTTGTTAGTCAAATACCGGAGATACACCTTTATCTGTTGTTCATCTAACCTGGTCCTTTCACGCGCATCTGTTACAGTGTGATTCGTAGAATCTCTGATAAGGCTAGATTTCGGACTAGATATAACTTGTCGTCCACTCTGAAGGAAACGGTTTTCGCGTTAAAACTCCCCAGTAATAAATTCATTCTATTTCGAGTTATCTCCAGTTCATGGTGTAAAATATCGTTGTATTGCCCGGTATCTTTAGTCTAATATTTTCTAAACTATCGATTTTATCTGTTAATTCGGGTTAATATAACGGCAGTTTTTTCAAAAATTTTAAATAATTCTATTGAACCCCAATAAATATCCGATGAGTCTTAATCGTTGCACGTCACTTTTTACCATTATTGACCAAGATATTATTTCCGATTCTTACATTCGCGATTAATCTGGTCCACACAATTTCACACCATATCCGCCGCAGAATATTTTCCGCTGACGGCAAACTCTACAACTGTATTTTGCTTTTTTCCGAAACTTGTAAACTCGTGATATTTTAAAGATAATTTCGATTTTTGTTGGCCAAGATAGCTGTCACAGTATAATTTTATCCGTATCGGAGCTAATTATTATATTTATCTCTTATATCTATTACTACTTTGCCAAGTGACGTTTCGTCAGGGGAAAATCAGCCTAATACCTACATACAATGGTCAGATGTACAGAGCTCATCGTAATTGATGCCCGTACCCTATTTAATAGCGACACTCTGTTTGCCGAAATGTTACATTCCACGGAAAAAATAATTTTTAATAATTCAGGCTAAACTTGAATAGCGAAATTATGTGTTCCCAATTATTTAAAATTATAAAATAAATTTATTGCCGCAAAATTCGTAATATGTTTCATAAATCACGCATAGGATTCGATCCTTTTCAATTTTTTTCTCTCTTTTATCATTACAAATATTATCGCTTTCAATATATATTTCTAAAATTTCAAGGAAATACCGCCCGTACTATCTATCATCACCGCTTAGAACACACTGTAAGACGTGTAATAATGCGAGTAGGAAAAAAAATGAAAAATACTTACAGATGTCAAAAGCATTTCACTACAGCTAGACGTGACCACCTTTTTTTTTTTTTTTTTTTTTTTTATCTGCCTTCAATAGTGAAGGGAAGACAGCTACGGGGTAACGTTATACAGTGTTAGACAGCGGCGCTTCGTTCGAGTGCAACTCGATTCGAATCGCGCTATTGAAAAAAAATCGAGAATTATCATTTGCGCCGATTAAAAATGTTCATAATAAACCAGTCCAAAATAAATTTAAAAATTAAATAAATAATAACAGCTCTGCCAGAAGATATGAAAGTTTTGAATAGGCCACCAATGTGCCAGCTAGGCACAACGTCGAAATGTTGAATATAACACCGGAGAATCCGAAATGGAAACACTTAACGTTACTCTTTAAAAAAAGAACAAAAAAAAAAAAAAAACAAAAAAAACATTGCTTTATATAAAGAGACTACATAAAGAAACACCGATAAGATCAAAAGCATATTGATAATAATAAAAACGCGAAAATACATTGGTTTCTATTTAAATTGAAAAATCAACGCGCAAAGGTAATTTTCCCGTAATACCGCCAGCACTTAGGGAATTATTGCGGAGCACATCAATAAGCAGCTGAATAAGAATTCTGTAACAAAATAATTAGGCAAAAGATAATCTTCGAATATCGGGAATTATCGTTACTCGGTAAAAGCCGGTTTCAAGCACCGTTCTTATTAGCGGGTACATGTAAATTAGCATCTGACTAAATTTAACAGCAATCCAACTAAAGACGTTAGTATTTCTCGCAAAATATACGATCGGATAAATTTAAAACATAAACAGCTGACAAGCTTATCGCGCTGGAAAACTTAGATACAGGAGATGAAAAAAGTCCTATAATCTCTCTATACTCTCTAGATTACCGATGGTCACCTCGATACACAACATAGACTTTTTTATAAGACAAAATTAATATCAGAACGAAGCAATCGAACTAAAATCTGAAACTGCGCATTCTAATTCCGAAAGTACCCCCCCCCCCCGGTGGAGGCCGCGGTTACTGAAACTTTCAAAGAAAAATTAATTTTAAATAACGAAAGAAGGTTTCGCGAAAACAAGACGACGGTTGAAATTTAAGTCAAAGTGACAACAGCGTGATGTTTATATTATTATCATTATCAAGTTAACGGTACTGATATAGGATGAACAAAATTGTGTACCGTCGATAATTTTCCACAGTGTAATTTACTGTTCATCGATAAATTCTAAGAAGTACTCGACGTTCATTTAGCCTAATTAGGCGATAAATAAAATAGGTTACTCTGCTACCCCTCCAAGACGAAAGTACAGCGGCAAAGAGAGCGGTGGAATTTTTATAACTCCTTCAAAGCAGAACTGTGTGCTACATTCTGTACAAATAACTCATCGCAACGTATGATCTCTGGCGTATAACGACGATGCAGCCACTGTCATCACACACACGACAATATTACTATGCCAGGTGAGAACGCTTTCACTCCCGATTACCTAAAAATTACCACGTCTGCAATAAATTTTCATTCGGATAATCCCATTTCGCACATCCGAATTTGTTTATTCGAACTGAAATTAACTTAATAATACCGAAAATAAAATTACGCGGCAATTTATAGATCTCGTTACAAACACACTTCTACATCACAAATCAAATACGCCAAAACGCGATCACTTTCGATTATTTCTCCGATAAAAGTAAAACGAATTCTGTTTTTACAAAGAGATATAGTGCAATTTTCAAATAATAACCCCTCACTAAATTTGCCTGCTTCAATTTATATTTAACAACCCGAATTTTTAACTTACACTTCGAATTCTGTTCATACCTCTTTCACATTACACAATTCAAAAATAACAACTGCAGTTCATCACTGTGAAAATCATGCGGTAAAAATTAATATTTTTTAGTTTTTTCTTTTATTTATTTATTTTTTTTTTGCTTCATTTTTTTAACGAAGGCGTCAAAATCATAAATATAAATGATTCGCTCAGACAAGTATTTAGAGTGCCAAATGTAAACAAACGTGCTATCATTGTGTAAAAAAAATAAGCGTAATATAAAAAAAGTAAGAATCCGATAAATTTTAGCGACACTTAATATTCCACTAAAATTGTGGTTAAAGTCAAAATTTAAATAATCTGTTCATCCGAAATAAAATATATCATTAAAACGCATTCGCATGAAGAAATAAAAAGTTAAATACTTTCAAAGTGAAAAATCTACTTTACATTTTACATATCGTACAAAGAAGAAGAAAAAAACAACCCAATTTATCTCGTATTAAAAATGTCAAAAGACAAAAAATATACTTTATTATGAACATAACAAATTGCCATGTTCGAGGAATTTTTAAATTAAAGTTAATTTTTATTTACAAACTAATGTTATTTACTTCCAATAAGATAATTTTTCGATTGTCATATCTAATTTCGTTTACTATTTGCACATTATCAATGTGAAAAACAGACTTTGTAACATAAACCAACTAATAATGCGTATGTAAACTGAAAACAAATGTTACGCACGTTTAATACTTACTGATGTAAATTAATACAAGTTTATGCATAAGTTAGGAATGTATTTCCTGAATTTTACAACAAAGTTTAGAAAACTTCAAATATAATTAGCTCGCAAAAATTATAATTAAAATCAAAATTTCTATTACGTATAAATATATATATATATATATATATACATATATGTGCACTGAAAAAAAGGAAACTCACCACACTCATTTCCATCCATTTTCCGAGTAACATCGCCGTTTATAATATTCAGGAACATAAACTTAATAAATCATTACAAACCAAAATAAAAGCAATGCCCTCAAGGTTGAAGAATTAGGTCAATGTATTACTAACACCATTTATGCTCGTAATATGATAAGAGATTATACGGTATACAAAATCGAAATTTTTAACCACAACAAATATCGTAATTATCAATACCGTAATTAAAAAAAAAAATACTCAATGCAATTAAAACAAAAACTTTTTTTATCTTCTTCGCGCGATTCCCCAGTACGCTAATCGAAATCAAAACAAAACTCTAGCGAAAAGTCGATGGCCCTTCTGGTTATTCACACGGATGCTGGTAGAGTTGACTGACACATAAATAAATGTTAACCATGAATCACCACCATTTTAAATTTTTCGGCCAAGGCTAACAATTTAGAAAGTAATTCGTCAAACGTAAATTAATAAACTTAAAAAGATTAGTATAAAATGTACCTTTAATAATTCAAACTAATAACAAATTAAATTTTAATACCGGAATGTCAAACACCATTTAAAATAATACTAGCTTAATATATTATCGGTACTGTTTTTTTTATATACATATGTATGTATATATATATATATATATATACATGAACAGAAATTATATTTATTTCCCATATAATTTAATTGTTCACTTTGTGTTTTATTAAATGGTATTGTTTTTTAAAAAAATTTGCTACATGGATTTACTTTTTGTACAATACTTATTAGTGTAAGTGTTACTTAACAATTTCAAACTATTCCTACTTTATAGTGTATACACCTTTTTATTTGTCAGATATTTTTAAAGCTTATCTTAATAAATTTATAAAGCATTAAGCAGTGCGACAAAAGTATTGGAAAAAAAAAAAGAAGAAGAAAAAAGTGTAAAAAAAACGAAAAAAGGGATATCGTTTTAATCTTTTGATTAGGTCGTTATTTCGATGATATCGATAATCCTCAATGCGAATAATTATTTAATAGATTTTCCGAGCTTGACAAAGATAATAATGATAACAGCGTTTTGATTAATTCGGTGGGTGGGGTCCGCTATAACAGTTTAAAAAAACGTGATATAAATATCGCGTTTTTCTGTTTCCAATTATTGTAGCGTACATTAAAATCAGTATGAAAAACAATGCAACAGGTAAAACTATATTTTTTATAAACATCTTCGGTTTTCGTACGATAAGTAAATATAAAGGAACTATTCCGTTTAAAACTATCGGATTCATAGCCATTTGTGTGATACATTATTTGGGTACTTTTACGCATCTTTTCGAAACGGATTATTTTACCGGTTTCACCTATCCTTCGGATAATGTTAATATTGTTAATTGTATCGAAAATTTAAACAATTCTGAATGTAAAATTATCAATCAGTATAACTACGGTTACGTATTGAACAATGCGAATAAATGTAAAGTTTCCGACTCCTCTTCGATTAGATTAGTTATAGTAGTTAAATCGGCCGTGGAGAACATTCATCGACGACTAGCGATTAGGCAGACTTGGGGTTACGAACGGCGTTTTTCCGATGTAACTATTAAAACAGTTTTCTCGTTAGGTTTGTCTGCAAATAAAACAGTGAATCGTTTAGTGAACGAAGAGTACGTTAAATATGCGGATATAGTACAGTACGATTTTTTAGATGATTACTATAATAATACAATTAAAACTGTGATGAACATGAAATGGCTGATAACGTTTTGCAAAAACGCTAGATTCTACTTCTTTGTCGATGATGATATGTACGTGTCCGTCAGAAATATACTAATATTTCTAAGAAATCCTACCGAGTATCCGGACTATTTAGATCATAGAATACACAATCGAATTAGTAGTCGATACGTTTATAATTTCGATCTTCCGGAAAATGTCAAATTATACGCTGGCAATGTAATCGTTGCGTCTCCTCAGCGTCACTTTTGCGGTAAATGGTATGTTTCTATTAATGAATATCCTTTTCATCTGTATCCTCCGTACGTTAGTGCGGGGGCGATAATCTTGTCGCTCAAAGCACTGGAAAAGTTCTATTTTGCTAGTTACTTTACTGAACATTTCAAATTTGACGACATTTATTTGTCAATTTTGGCAAGAAAGGTAAATATCGAGCCGTTCCATTCTGATCATTTTAATATGTATAAAAAACCGTACCATAAATATAATTACAACTATACAATCGTTAATCACGGCTTCGGAAATCCGAATGAATTGTTGCGCGTATGGACCGAACAAAAAAGTCTCGGTCACGCTTGATTTGTATTTTGCATTCTTGTAAACGGTATATATGTAAAACGGATCATTCAGTAATTTGTTTATATTGTATTAGCTATATTAATTACAATGAAATCCGAGTACATGGGTGTAAATAGGAGTTCGAAAATTTTACCCAACAAATAATGTATCAAAATAATACTAAATTATTAAAACGAAACATAAATTATGTTCAATTTTCTGTAATGGAAAACTATGTAGTTTATTTCTGCTTTTTAACTAAAAGTTTAATAGTTAGTAGAGCGTATTAAATTATAATTTCTTTCTAATATATGATCTGTTAATATTACTTTAGAATAAACGTAAAGTAATTCCGTTCTACTTAATTTACCGAATATGTGAAAACGAAACCTTTTTTTTTTCTATATGTTAATTTAAACAATGAAAATAACATAAGTTAATTTTTGTAATTTATAACAAGGCTATTTCCAAAATCTTTTTCAATGCCTGTCAGAAATTTTTCACATAACTACAGCCAACATTTAATACGAAAAAACTTTGTATGCATCTTGCACAATAGAGCTGTTCTGATGAGAAAAAAAAATGGCAAAAATACTTTAATATCTATTTGCAAGTAACGTATTTTTAGTATCGCAAAACTTTTTAAACCGAAGAATCTCTGTTAAAAACATATCATATTCATAATAATAATAATTACCTAAACATTTTCTCTATTAATTTGTTATAAGCGACTTTTAGATAGTAATTTATCTTTCATTTAATATAAATTAACGTATATGTTTTTATATAAGTATCAATCGTTTTTTATAAAAATCTCTAGCAACATTGAACAAATAAATGTTGAATTTATGTATCTGTTCAATTTAAGTAGTAGCTTTATTTATTTATTTATTTATTTATATAAATTGGATAAATCTCGAAATGTGTCAGCGAGATATACATTTCCTTTGATATTTTTAATAGCAAAAAAAAAAAAAAACAGTTCTGTTTAATAATAACTTTAAAAACAGAATATATAATAAAAAATTTTGTTTTCCTTTTTTTTTATGTATATGTTTAATGTTTAGTAAACGTTATGTATATTGTTCATTTATAATATAAACCTAAAATCGATTATTAAATTAGTATACTCGCAGATTCATTGGATTTATTAAAACGTAATTTTTTTAAAATTAATGTATAATCTAACTGTATACAAAGTTCCTTTTATAATATCGAAACGTATAGTGTAATACTTCAAAATTAAAATAAGGCGTCGATTACTTAATTTTATAACTATATATTTTGTTAATATTTTAGCTGCGAAATTTATACTCATTATCTGATCTTCAGTAAATTTTAACTTTTTGTATGTGTACGAAACGTTTATGTACAGTAATTAACGTTAATATTCGGGCATTGGCAAATTCAATGAATTATGATCATTAAATGAAACAGTAAAATATAAATTTGAAAAAAAATGATATAAACTTTCTTAAAGACATATTTAAAAACTACATTAAAAAAAAAAAAAAAAAAAAAAAAAAAAACAACAAACAAATAAGAACAATAAAAATACAATAATTAAACAAAATAAACCGAATGATTTATTAGGATTTGGTGTGTAAACTTTCAGCTTTAATAACAGAGCAAATTGTCTTGACATTGATAAAACGTAAGTTTTTCAGATAATCTAATGGAATATTTTATTCCATTTTTTTTGTACACGATGTTTTAGTTGAGATAGCTTAAAAATTAAATTTTTTTGCGCAAATAATACGACAAATTTTCAAACGGATTGCAATCCAGTAACTGAAGTGTACTGTTTCCAATACTTTTGAAACGTTATAAAACAACATTAGTAAGTTGATATGTGCTTAGAAATTGCAACCTGCGAATTATAACCATTATTTTTGATAATTTTATGAATTGTTTTGTGCAAAAATTTCTTTCTGAACCCGTACGTATGTATAGCCCAAAAACTGATTTCAGGACACTCGCTACCATTCGCATCGAAAATCTTTTATCCTAAACGGAAACCTTTTCTGATTGCCTCTTTTTAACGAATAATTCGGATTCTGTTTTGCTTCTAAAAACGTTTCATTATATCATAAACTGTGTACTCGGTAAGTTCAACGAGGAAGTTGTTTTATCTCCTGACATGAGAGTCGTTCCCCTGGAGCCTTGAAACTTTTTAATCAACTAGTCATGATGAGTATTCGTAGGCGCGTAATTACGGACAATTTGGAAGACCTTTATAATAAAGTAGTAGAATAATTTGCCAAAAACCCACGAAAATTATGTTTTAATTAAGATTTCATTCTTGTTTAATAAAACATTAAGCCTTTATAACTTATAAATTGTATTTTTCCTATCACTCATATCCTCTTTCTATCATCTTGCCTCCCTGGCTCATCGGCTGGCGACGCCCTTGTCTCCTGACACAGATGCCTTTGTCACGATTCGAAATTATCGATTTTTTTTCGTTTCTCCCTCTTAAAAAATTCATTTCGCAATTTATGCAGCATCTTATTATTGATAGTATTAATAGTTCATTTATGCAGCACTGTTACAACTATTCACGTGATAGTATTATAATCATTGAAACTTCAATGTCGCTTAACGCATTGCGTAAATCATACTTTGGGACAAACCCAAGTAGCATTGTAATTACACGCTTTTACCATGTCCGAATATTAATGTTCCTCTGTATATTTAATATAAGGAAATGTCGCTATATCCGCTTATGTTCAAAATTAAACTTTTATTTTCGGAAAGAGTTTTTATCAACTCGTTATTGTGTACATTATTTATTAGATCATGAACATATCGAATGTAATGTAAATATTTAATAGTTAATTTTTATTTAATAATTAAGTCGTAGAAAAATCAATCAACTCTTAAAACGCACATTTGCACACTAAATAATTTGTCGCATAAGAATAAAAGAAATTACGTGACGCAATAATTTTATCGTTTTAATTGTTTTTCAGTTAACCGTTTCACTCTTTTTCCCAGATTTCTAGATATTCTGTTAATCATCGACTATTATATAAATTATCTGTTCAAATAAAAAATTATAACAATAATAAATTAAAATCGGTGATAGTTTAAAAACTTTATATTTAATGTCGAATTAACACGCATTTTGCAGTCTGTAAGTTAATGCTGATACTTTGTGTATGGTATTATATGTATAAAAGCACCGTGAAAATTAGTTTACATTCAGTACCTCCATGTAAATCTCATCGATTGGTTGTAAGTTCTATGATGAAATTTTTGCCGTTAGTAATTAGGTAACTTGAATATTCACTTTTGTAATCTGAAACGGTGATATATTTTCAGGAGATAAATTACCTATAAGGAAAGGAACTAGAAATCGCGTTTTAGATACAAAACTACCCGATAACAATTTTATAAGATTTACACATATCATCAGTCCATTTAAGCAGATAGGTGAGTGATCCATATTTCATGAAAATTTTTTAATTTTTTTTTTATTTTTCCGCCTAAGTCTCTAGGTAAACAATTGCCAAAGCGTAGAAAGGAATAGTATATGGAGATTTTGCAACTAACGCTTTTGAAATTTTTGAAATAATTTAAATTCGCATTAAAAATCTTCATGACTAACAGGATATTATTTTAAAAAGTTCCGTAATTAAATTTTCTTACACATATGCATCATATAATAAACATATGCTGCGATATTACTATAAAGTAAATTATATTTCGAGTTTTACATTCATTAATTTTCTATTCCCACGTAATTTATCAAAATTTTCCTGTTGCGTTACCGTATATTCTAAGAGTAAAAGTATAGCTTTGCCTGTAATAATTTTATATAAATAGGTAATTATTTTACGAACGAAATCTCACCACGAACGAACGTAGTAAAATTAGGCTTCGAAACGTACCCGCGCGGTTTATTATTAATTTTTTATGTAATTCTTTGAAATAGTGAAACATTTTTGTAAGTTAATATTTTAACATCATTTAATGATAATCTTCCTTTGGTTTCAATAAAATTCGTTTTGTTAAGATTTCTTTGCTTTATGTTAACCTATGGAATTTAACCTTAAATTATCATAAATTCAACTACATCTCAACATTGACATTACGAACCATGAAATTGTATATACTTTTACTGATTTATGCGTTTTATGTTTGAATATTATAAATTAAGCGGTAATATAATAAACACAGACTAGATGGAAAATTGTTTATAAAACATAACCAAAAAACGACAAAAAAAATATGTGAATTATACTTATAGCAAAATGACGTCAAATTCATTTACTTGACTGTAAAATAACATATATAGAAAACATCGGTTCATTTCAAAATAATAATTTTGCCTTTGACTGATGTGTTTAGATAACTTCGCTATTATTTCGTTACGTTATGATTGAATTAAAATAAGTGAATGCATTTTTGTCCGTTATAAATTTTATTTCAGTAACTTTATTTGTTGCTCATATTTTGTTTATATGTTCTGATTAGCGTTGATAGAATTAAATCTATTTTATAATTTACAATATTAAGTTCGTAGTTTCTTGCAATTTTTAAAGTGGATTTTTAATAATAATAAAAATTTGAAAGATAACTAATGTTATCTAATGAGGAAAAAAGTAATAATAATAACAAAAAAAAGTTACAGACTTCAATAGTCTATTTGCGCCCGATACTTAAAGAAACCTGTTTTGATATGCTGAACATCTAAAAGAATACCTGGGTCATCGCTGTTCTAAATATTTGACTCCCATAATCGTTTGATATTTAGACTTTAAATTTGACACATTGCTACAGAATAAGTGATTAAGTTAAATTATGCCCGATAAGTGAATGAAATATCTTTCATTTCGTTTATATACTTTTAAGTAATTTTGTAATCAGTGTATAAACATTATAAACATTATAAACATTATAAACATAAAATATAAATCGTTTACGTAGTACTACTTAAAATTTGTAAGGTTGTTGGAATTAAAGTTTAGAACTAGTATTTTTAGTATGAAGCATTCTGTTTCAGTTTAATTGAATTATTTAAACTTTCTGGTTACGGATGAAATTGTTAAAATTGAATTACTTCAAAAATTAATTCTAACATTTAAATGATTCAGTTTTTGTTATGATTTTACAATAAACATGTTCCCAATCTTTTGTTCCACTATATGCTAATATTATTTGTACTGATAGAAAAAAAAAAAAAAAACTAATTAAATACACCGGCAATGAACAGTACAATTTTTATTTTCAACAAAGAAAGAATATAGAATGCAGCGAGAATATTTTAAAAATTTATGCGACTCATTATGTGTGTTCTGTATTTAAACATTATGAACATTCATATTTACGAGATTTTTTCAAATAAATCGCGTTTACTGTAATTTCATATTTTTCAGTAATGAATCGTTAATTCATTAGGGCTTGTAACCAAATTTTTTTCTTATATTTTACGGCAACTAATTTATATTTCACATTCCCCGTACAATGTCCTTGTACATTTACAACTTCATCAGTAAGTATCCTATATTATGAGTTTAGATGCCAAGAAAAAAAAAAAAAATAAATAAAGTATCCTGTTGTTTTAAAATGTAAATTTATTGTAAAAAAGGGATTCTGCAGACTGCTAAAGCTTAAAAAATAATACTAAAAACTGGTAAACAATGTGTCGGCTGAAAAAAATATTATATATTAAGTGCGATCGTAGGAACGTAATAAAAAAACTATTTACTGAAAAATGTCAAATATGTTTTTTAATACAAAGTATACTTTCTATCAGTTAACTGCGGGAACGCTATATGCAGTACAGATAATTCCGAAACTTGATTTACGATTCGTGATAATTTTATTTGCGGAATTCTTATAAAAATAACAATTGGGAAATGGAGAACTATGATGCCTTCCTTTTTTGCCCGTGTATTAATCGAATAAAATTAGTTTAATAATATTTATTTCCCAAACGAAGTATGTAATTATTTTTCGGACTATAAAACAATTGTAGAAATATATTAAAATGAAACGCAAAGAATAAGTGTTTAATAACTAAAAATTTAATACGTAAAGAATTTTTTTTTTTTTACAAAAAATCTAATCTACTTCTTCTTTGTAATGGTATTTTCTACGGCTTCGTCATCAAAATCTGAAATACTGCGTATTAAGTTTTTATTTGCAAACATTGTCGCTACGGCATTAAATCAATTTTTATTCTTCAAATTGTTAAAAAAAAAATGGTTTTCTCTTCTTTTAAGTATGAAAAAAGATCGTTTTGACACTTCAAATGACATTCCGAGTCACTAGAATAATTATTGTAATTAGTTTTTTTCGGTTTCATTAATGTTTCGATAAATTTTTTTAACGTAATCAAGAGTATAATATTTAAGCGATCAACAATGTCTTGGAAATTTGATCTTGGATAAATAATTTCGGGTTCGGTTTTTAATTCGTACTTTTTTCAAACATCGGATGTATTTGTGTAATAAATTCAAAAGTAAACGTCGGAAACTGGTGAAATAATTTAAGAAATTATCAATGTTCGTTAACAATGCAGTTATTTTAAGTGATCCTTGTAAGAAAGTTTTTCTTCGTTTGAAAAATGATTATATCATATACTTCTTTAGCGATAGCTGAATTTTTATTTTCGTCATTTACATATGTATATTTTCATTACTAATTGTTTGAAATGTTCTGCCACACTAAAATTCGGACCAGAGGGCACACAAATTCTACGATATCTTTTAAAAATTGGCTACTATCTTTATTTTTATACTGAAATTGATTAAATAATATGTGTCTACACGAGGCATGATGGCACGAATCAAATTGCGCCAAAATATGAAATACAGATCTTCGAAATTTCTTCGTAAACTAATGTACGCGCGATAGCTAGAATTTTTTTGCGAACGGTAATTAGATTTTACTTGTAAACGATTTTAAACTGGTTTTAGAAAAACAAAATCGATTCTGAAATTAGTCGTACGGAATAGATTTCTTTTATTCTTTTGCTCAAATAGTTATTGTTATTATTAAAATTGATTAGAAAAAATGGAATTGAAGAAGAATTCTTATTTGTTCGCTGGATAATATTTTTTTTCGTGTTGGAACGACTGTATCTCTCATTCCCAGAACTATGCTACACTGAACAACATGATTCTTTATGAGTAATGTTTTTATTATATTTTTTTTTTTTCTCGTTCTTCAAAAAAACTCTGTTAAATTATAATTTCAACCAGGTGTTGAGACTTTGGATAATTGCTTTTCTGCTTTTTGATTTACATATTTCGCCTCATTAAATTTTAATCGTGACCATGTTTTATTCATTTCATATGAGGAAGAAAACGAAACAAACGGTGTTAACTACGTCACATCTTGTAACCTATTTAATTTTATTATAAATTTCTTTTCAAAGTAAGTATACTCTACCTTATCTTGTTTCTTAATTTCAACTTGTTCTACCAACAGAAGGGTTTTAATCAAAATGTTATTAGCGTTTATAACAGTATATCATAAAAAAAGTTAAAAATCACAAGACTCCATAAGCTAGCTCTGATTGCTGTTGCGTGGAATAACTTTTGTTTTATCAAAGTAATTAATACCTGGGTAACAAAATTTTCTAAAACCATATGTTATCTAATTCTGGACCATCCAGTTGAAGCCATAGAAGCTACATGATGACGTTTGGCAGTCGTTATTATTTTATCTTCAGTTCAAAAATTTCAATCTACAAGCAGTGTAGAATAATGACCGAAAAAAATTATTTACTGCTGAGTTTACAATTAATCATAATAGTAAAAATGTGTTTTATATCAACACCAAAAAGTTTGTAATTTTTCAATAAATAAATATTTTGTAAAAAAGTATTAAATGGTGTATGTAAAATATTACTAAAACATCAGAAAGAAATTTTACTGATGCAGGATTTAAAAAAGGGGTGATAAATAAAACATATATGAATACACATTATATATATACATACATATACATATATAAACTCGGCCATTTTGGCCTCGGAAAAGGCTGTGTCCCTTGACCCCTCTTGCTTTCATTTCTGTCTCTTTCTCTTCTATACTTTGTATAAAATGATCAAAATTTACAAAGTAATTCTTACTGGTATCAACACAAAAAAAATTAACTAAATCACAAAAATCCTATCCTAACATTTAACTTTCATTATATAAAATTAAGACATTTTTTCGTTACATTTTTCATTACACATTTCGTTACATAAAATTGGGACAATTTTTCTAATGGGGGGGGGGGAGCCTAAGAATTACGTTGTAATTAATATATACATATATATGACTCGGTATACTAGAAAGGAGCTATCGTCCGAAAAAACGATTTGTAACCTTTTTAACGATTCTCATAGCAAAAAATACGTTCTTTTCAGTGAAGCAATTTAGATTTAATATTTACTTTTCAAATTTATTTTAAAAGATAACATGAAAACTTGAAAAAACATAGAAAACAATGAAGATGGTCTACTAACGTATTCATTTTCTGTTTTCGTACTTGATTGGGACAATTTTTTAATTGGAAAATCACCAATGAGTTACCTGTACAAAAATTAATCAGCTGATTTAATAACCGTTTCCTTTTTAATCCGTAATCGTAACGCAAATATACACTCTGGTAATGTCTCTAACGTGCGAGCCGTTACCGATTTGTTTTGTTTAACTGCTGTTTTTTCGAAAACTTATTTTCGGACGATAGGCCTCTTTCAGTAGACTGGATCACATATATCGTGGTAAATTTAATATTTTGGGATTCCTGTTTGCGGAGTCAATTATATTGATGGAGTCTCTGTTCCAAAAAGCCAATGTTATGAATTAGCTGATTTTAACTCTTCTCGTTGACTAAAACCTGATATGAGTTTGATTGATTTTTTTTTTTTTTCGTAACTGGGTAACTTAGGAAAGTACCTGGTTAGATTAGCTTATCCTGATTTACTCCTTTTGATTTTATTAGAAAAATTTTAAGTCTCTAATCCGGCGCCTAAAAATCGCAGATTCCCTGGATTTTTTTCAACAACAAAAAATTGTAATTGCGACTAAATTTCTTCGAGCATTAGGTTTTTCTGGCGGTTTGATAGGTTAGTAAAAAATAAATAAAGTAAAATTTTCCGTAAATGTGAACGAGGCTCCTCTCGGAAAGTATCACATAGACATAGACACGAATGTTATTTTGAAATATTCGGTTACACACTGCCAAAAGCAGGGTACAAAATTAAACCTATGACCACGTGGAAGTAAGAATTAAGAAAAGTTTTACTAAATAACGTGTATATTCTTTTCTCGATCTACAAATACAATTTTATTGCCTAATTTGAAACAACAATGAAAAAACACGTTCGATAAGTAAAATTAAGAAATAATTTAAACACTATATTCCAAGTAACGTTTATTCCGATCCATTAATGTGTTATGAAAGTCTAGTTTTGAATAGTGTCGAATCTGCTTTAATACCATGAACTGAAAATAAATTGTAGTAATTTAATGATTATATGTAAGCTATTGTCTCAAAGGTATTTTGGTCTAAATTACATTGATAGTGTTGGGCATCTTCTTCTTCTTCCTTTCCCATGTCCGCTTAACGGACATCGGCGAACAAACGGGGTTACACATATCTCGATTTCTCGCCATATCCGTTAATTTTCTCATTTCATCAATTCCCGTCTAGCATTTTATATTCTGTATCCATGATGTCCTTGGTCTACCGCGTCTCCGTTTGCCTTCTATTTTTCCTTTGAAGTATCAGCTGGAGTATTTCGTATTTATTTCCCGTCATAGTATGTCCCAGGTACATTATTTTGGGTTTTTTTATAATTGTTAATAGTTCACATTCCTTTTGCAAGTGCCGCAGGATCTTCCTATTGCTTATTTTGTCCGTCCAACTGGCCTTCAACAATCGTCTACACACGCACATTTCGAACGCTGCAATTGTCTTTGATGCGACTGCTATTTAATCTAAATTAACCGTAAAAGGTTGTTTTTTTGATTTTCAATAGAAAAAAATATGAATTTGAAATTGTCATTTATTTATTTACTAATTAAAGTACTCAACATTAACCGATGTTTAACTATGTATAGTAATAATAATAATCACAAAAAAAAAAAAAAATAATAATAGTTAAAGCCAATAATGTTTGTATTTGTTGCGGACGACAACTAACGGTCGCGTCCATCGGTGTTGTTTTCGAATCTTGTGATCGTTTTCGAGTAATGAAGTTTTTGGCAAGTTTCTTTCCATATCTGGTATTCTCACCGTTTTCAAATGCGCATATAAAGTTGAAACTTTAACATTGATTAACAGCATTCTCAAGTAATAACATTTCGCATTATTTAAACCTACTAAATAAACGCAATGCCTCAGACCCGCTTACACGTTTTTATAGCCTTTAACTCGAGCACTTCATTTGCGTTGCTGACATTTTTTTGATGAAACATTTCGTGTATAGTAGTTCGGTACTTCTGTATACAGTAATGTAGTGGCAAATACATCTCCTTGACGTGTTGTAAAAAATGCTGTCGTTGTTGTTTGTGAAGGTGCAACAGCAACATTTTATACGTTCACCTCTGTGAACTAAAGTTTTTGTCCATTTCCAAAATGAACATTAACTCAAAATGCGCCCATAACTTTGTTACACTTGATATAACGGGCCATTTAAAATTGAGTCGCAACATCTGATGGCGCATTTGGAACAGTTAACACCAAACATAGTCGTATTGCTTCCTTTATTTATTTATTTTATTTTTCGTTCAAGTACGGAAACTGCATTATATAAATTTTAAAAAATTACAAAGAAAATCTATAATGCATTAGGAAAATTTCCAATCCATTCCACGACTTCTTTTTCGGCTTGACGGATTGTTTCCAGTGTGAAGTGTCCACCATATTGGTAACATTGGAATATTGTTGCCATATTTGCACATGTATTTGGTCGATTTGATGGAATTGTAATATTTTACATTAATATGCGTTTGGAATGCTTTCAACAGCAAGGGCGAATATAACACAATCCATCTGTTGTCGATTTTAATATCAGCATTTCTCATTCTGACTGCAGCTGTGTAACCGCTTCGTCTGCATCTATATTGTGGATAATCTTCGTTATTAGTGCAAGTTCTAGTAGTTAAATTTCTGTGTTACTTTTTTGTACATTTACCTTCTGTCTTGCTTACGACTGCAGGTTGAAAACATCATCTAGTTCATGCACCGTATTTTTTGTTGCAATATTAAACAGCAGTGGTTCTTCTTCAGAATTGAATATTTCTACACAAATGGCATCATCAATTAAATCTGAGTGTATTTTGGTTTTAAACCAAATGAGAATGTGTGCATAAGGAAGTCCTCTATTTTCTCCTTTAATGGAATTCAACCAGCAGCGAGTTTCAAAATTAAATTCATTGATTTTATGAGTTTTTGCTTGAAAATAGCTGCAGTCAAATTGTGACGATTGATGTGAGCTTGACTAGATAACAGACTCTGTTTTATTTCATTCCATGCTGAACTGCATGTAAATGTGATGAAAAAAGTGGGAGACTATGTATCGTTTTGGTTAATTTCTGTAACTTGCCTGTCATGTATAATAATAGAATAATTGACAACATTGCGAAATATAATGTTTCCATTTCAGCATACTATACAGCAGTGATGGCGAACCTTTTTTAGAAGTTGGTCAAATTTTGTTCGTTATTTTTTTTTTAGTATTATCCCGTGGGTCACATGTAAGGGGGGAGGGGTGATGACTAAAAATTAATTCATTTTTGATTCTAACTTTTAAAATTCTTAAAAAAATTACGTTCTCTTTTTGTTTTACAACTTTTACTTTTGCAAGTGAACGGCGAAAAATATAGATCGGCGTGAAAATATTAGGATAAATAGAATGATACTATAAATTACCGCACCAGGTGACATCATGCCCAGTCGACAGTCATCATACATTGAATACCGGAATGGACAAGGAATGAAGAAAATCACATGTATATTATGAAATATTATTTATTAATAGATATAGTTACAGGTATGTGTACGTATAAACATTAAAGTTGATGGTAAAGTTGAAGTATATTTAATGAGAAATTTGTTGTTTATTTTCAGATAGTTTCCTAATATTAGGTTCATATTCCATATTCATTAGTTTAACGCGTTGCGCAATCAATTCATATACAAGTTCATTCAAAAAGAACTTAATTTCTTCCAATAAAATGACAAACTGATTAAGAACTTAACCGCAACTAAGCCATCCAACATTATTGTATGTCAAAATACCTGAATATTGACACTCATAATAATTGTGCAAATTGTCGTTTATTAAGACCTCTTGTATTTATGAAGTTGATGACTTTTATTACAACTGACATTAGATTGGAAAATGTTTTTAAACCTTGCTTAGCACATAAAACTCGCTGGTGTATTATACAATGAAATTCAATCCAAGAATGTGTAATATTTTGCGTAAGATACTCGATAAAACCAATGTTTTTCCCACCATATTGGGTGCACCATTTATTGTCACGGAAATACTTTTCTGTAGGTTAATATCCATTTCTTTAAATGCAATATCAAATTATTTAAAAATATCAAGACCAATAGAACACTTCCCTTTCAACATTATTGTTGAAGCCAACTACCAGTATTTTGGGACTGGGGAATGTGTGCGATTACTTTTAGATTTTATTCTAGATATTCTTTTATTTTAACTTTTATTAATTTCTGCGGCTTTTTACTGATTTTTATTACTTCCTACTTGTTTCCTTGCTATTACTGACTTGTAAGTACTATAAGTTGTAAATTTTATCATTTAAGATTGTTTGTAAACATGGCCTACTAACATGTACTATGCAGTTTTCATTTTTGTTTTTGTATGTACCATATTCGTTAATTTTGAGATGTATTAGTTAAACCAGTACACAATAGTGGCCCACGTATAATAATTTCAACATGCATGTTTTTAGTTTAGCTTTCTTAAATCTTCATGTCAAACACAAATTGTATTCCAATTACATTCGCTATTCGCGCTAAAGGAGCGCATTTGCGACTTCAATTATTATTTAGTATATATAATTATCGTTGTACATATTCCAAATATATGATTATTAGATTCATTAGCTCTTCTTTTATTTCATTGCCTGATTTATATCGATCAAAAATTGCTAATTGTGCATAGCCATTTAAGTCATTACTCTCATCTAAAGCAATTCGATACATTTCTGTACAATTTAAGTCGTCACGTTGCGAACAAATATTTCCTTCTGATTCCATTGCTCGACCTTTAATTGCATTGCGACTTATTGAAAACTTATTTATATTCTTCGTAATCGAGTTTTTTTTTTTTCTTTTAAAAAGCCGAAAACAAAGTAGCATTACATTTTGAAAACACTTGCTTTATAAACTCTCCTTCTGAAAAAGATTGCAATACAGTGGGAAATTTGAAAACTGGCAGCTGTAATGTTATTTTTTGGAATTAAAAAAGTTTTTAAAACACTGGCTCGTGAATGATTATCCTTTTTTCTTTGGTAAAAAATATGCTCTTTCTTCATCTATTGAAAGCCGAGATTAGAATGCAACTTTTCAAAATGCCTTTTTACATTGTATGTACGTGAAGTGACTTTTTCGTTACATTATTACACACACAGTCGTTTTATTATTTTCAATCACACCATATTTATCGAACCATTCCGTTTGATATTGCCTGGAACTTGTATCGTTTGTTTTTATTAGTACATGACCACAACTACAAATCATTATATTTAGAATACAATAATTTGAGAAGAAATTTTTTATTAACGTACCTGATACACATGAATATATATACATAGATGAGAAACTTTAATATTTAAAAAAGTAATAATAATGTTGAATTATTAAACACTTCTAGATGCGTAAGAAAAGGCTGTCATTTAGTTCAGCACTGGTACACCTCTCCCTGTTCTACGATGCAACGAACATGCATACGCGTCAAATTTAACTAACTGTCATGTGTCATACACGCTTCGCGATAAAAAAATAACGGAACACGACGTTTCATGACCTTGTACATCGTACACAAATGCAGTAACCTGATGTCTACTTAGAAATATTTTTCTATAAATTCTACATTTGATTTATATACTTTTTTTGATTGTCCGTTCTCTCTTTTATTATATACGAAATAAGTTTATAGAAATCTACTCGTATCAAAAAGCCTGCGTGAGTCAATGTCTGACCCGCGGGTCATAGGTTCGCCATCACTGCTATATAGCATGTATAATAATTCATTGCCAATAATTTTTCAGTGAATTGTTCGCCTGTATTTGGAACAACTTGCATAATATTGAAGTGATATTCATCCTCTCCTGCCCCAAAAATTATTGGATACCAGAGCTTTAAAAGATCGATGTGTTTCGGCAACACGATAAATCATACCATTCCATCAATGAATAATGTCATTTGTATCAAACTCTTCTCCAACCATAATAATCACTTCATCCATGGTGGTGCATTAAAGCATCTGTCATGGTCTCTGATTAGTATTTGTTGATTCTAATAACAATTTCATAACTATCTCCATATATGTTATTAAATGCTGTTTTAAACAATTGTATCAAAGCGTTATTTTGGCAAAAAAACGCTTGCAAAATTAATGTAATATGTAGTTTGATATCCTAAATTAAATTGAACATTAGTTAGCTTCCAAATCAATATTGCTCATGATATAGATATGTAGAAATTTATGTTCTACATCAGGATAAAAGTAATCCTATGTGATAATGTACTTGACCTCGGATTTTTTTTTGGTTCTTATTCTCAAAAATACTAGGTAGAGATTGAAAATTACATAATATTGCCGTTAATGCAGTTCACATGACCTTTTAATTTAGTTTGTGTTGCGATATCAGTTCCATTTTACAATTTGTTTTACAAACCAATAAGTTTATAAATATTTATAATTATCAAATGGACAAATTCGATTTAAGTGTTTTATTAATATGCAACTTTTTTTTTTAATTTGATTTATTATTATTATTTATTTTTCTTAATTTTATCTCTTGTACACACCATTTCTTTAAAAATTCATAATTGATATACGCTTAGACTATTTCTTTCCAGTATCAACCAAATGTTTGGATTCGTTGTTCCCCTTAAAATTATTTTCTCATAAATCTTTAATACTAATATTTAATATGTTATCTTTATTTTTATTTAAAGCTGGATTCATGATATCCGGTAATTGCAAATGATGGCGATTCTGCCTCTGTCTGCCTGTACATGCATTGTCTATTACTAGTCCTCAATTTTTCTGATTTGTACTTCTTGCGCATCCCGTTCTGAGTCGGTTTAACGTTTTCCATACTATCCACTCGAGGCCTGCGCCTAACGCTAATCTCTGCCGGAGTAGTACCTATGTTATTACTGTTTTGTGCACTCAATTTTTGCTGCCGTGTTTCCTTTAACGTTTAATGGAACTATTCTGCATACTAAATATATATTCTCTACCATAGTTGCTTTTAAACAGTCAGTAATAAGACTACACGTTTCGTTTAGAGCTGTTTATACATTTTTTTTCGCGTGAGCTCTTTCCCACATGGAATAGCTAAATTCGGCAGTGGAGGAACTCAGTAACCGCTGTCCAAAATACTTTTGGACCTGATCCTTATTTGGAGTATATTAATTTTCTAGAAGTCCCCAAAAGATTTTCAATGCTCTAAGTTCGTTTTGAGTTTGCTATTTGCTGTCATATTTTTCATGTGAATGAGGCAAGTTTGCGTTTTCATTTGGGTTTAGGCCGTTTTCCTTATAATACTTTTATTCAGCATCACACTTAATTTACTTTCTATTTCTTCTGGGGTAATGTCTTGTACTGTTATTGCTAAATTTTCGACATAAATGAAATGATTAGATTCCTTACCTGTCGTCGATCATTTATAAAAATGTTAAAAAGTATCGACGAAAGTACGCTTTCCTGTGGAAATTCATTTGTATGTCTATGCCATCTGCTGTTCTTCTCTTGTGGAAGAAGAAAAATCGCCTTCAAAAATATTCTATAGAAGTTTTACAAACTTGAAGTTTTCTGTTATTTTATAAATCTTTTTTATTAATATTCAGAGGTTTATTATATCATATGCTACAATTAAATCTATAAATGCTGCTCCGATGATTTTATTAACGTCATATCCACCCTCAATATGTTGAACAAGGTATAAAATTTAGGTGATGCAGCATTTTCCTTTGTGAAAGCCGGCCTACTAGGATATTATCTTTCCTTCTACTGTTTCTGTAATTCTGTAAAGTATTCTTTCAAATATTTTGTACTAAGGAAATCGATCTATAATTTTGGGGTCATTTTATTCGTCCCCAGGTTATATATTTTTGTTACTTGCTCATGAACAAAGAATTCGGATTGGATTACTAACACAAATAAAAAAAAAAGAAAAAGTGAAATCTAATAAAAATACTATTGTTTTATTCTTTCGTGTAATTTACTATTCAAATTTTAAACTACTATTTTAACTACAATTTTATAATAAAACAAAATTTTAATTAAATTGTAATAATTATATATTTTTAAAACATTTTTAAATTTTTAAAAAGGTCATTATTTAATTTTCTTCATGAAACAAGGTATCTCAAATCTACTGCCTACCATATAAGATATTATATAATTAAATAATTTCTCTTCCCAAAATATCTCTCTCGATCCGCCCCTGATGTATATAACACAAAAAATTTGGCCATCTAACATGACATTTGACAAAAAATTGCTACAGCTCATACATAACCATTGTTTGATAGCGGATTTAACCTAAAACATTTGTTAGCACATCAGTAATAACTAACTTGATAAAGAGATTCATATCAGTTAGGTGAATGGTGTGTTTGTGTGTAAAATACAAATGAATACACAAATTCACATTTTTATGTATTATAAAAAACATTGTTTTGCTCTTTAATATCAAAATAAGTAAGATTTAAGAAAAAGTAAATAAAGAAATATTTAAAAAACGATTAGAATCCTAATTTTGTATTGAACAGTAATTTAAAATGATTAAAAATAATTTTGATAAATAACTAATAATTTTTGTTTAATTATTTTTTTGATAAAATAAACAAATGGAATTATTTTATTAAAATCATAAACAACGCGGCTAGTACGGAAAGTAAACAATTTGTAACACTTAGACCAGTTAGTGGTTATGTAACTTTAGATGTTCAATTTACTTAATGCTGGTGTAGTAAATAAGTGTAGAATGTAAATAAAAAAAAAAAAATGTTAATAGTGATATTGATTTATTTAAATAAGTAGGTGTATGAAAAGATGCAATTCAGTAGGTTAAAATATAATGTGTTTTCAAGGTAGTGAATACTATCTTTTTTTAAGATGTCATGGTTACAGTGTTTCGGTTTAAAATCTTCCGAGTCCAAAATCGTCAAAAAAATCGACGCAACTAGTTCGGATCTAATAGAGATTCCTTCAAACATATTCCTGTATGAAAGAACTCTAGAAGTGCTGTTATTAGCTTCTAACCATATTCAAGATTTGCCGCTTCCTTTATTTCACTGCCAGAATTTATTTACTCTTAATTTATGTGATAATGAATTATGTTATTTACCATCGTCGATTAGCTGCCTAGTGAATTTGCGTGAATTAGACGTAAGTAAAAATTACATTAAGTTCATAGACGACGCTATTAAAGGCTGCAAACGATTGACCACTTTGAATATTAGTTCGAATCCGTTGATGCGTGTACCGGAGGGAGTTACGCAAATAATTTCCCTGGAAGAACTATTTTTAAACAGCATATCAATTGATTTTCTTCCTGCGAATATAGGTCGTTTGACGAAATTGAAAGTTTTAGAATTACGCGATAATAGTTTATGTACCTTACCTAAAACCATCGGACGGCTCGTTTCTTTAAATAGATTGGATATCGGTGAAAATTCGTTTACTGGAATTCCGGAAGTGTTACATGGATTACGTAATCTGCAAGAATTATGGTGCGACTTGAACGAAGTGGATAGCATTCCTTCATTTATTGGAAACTTTTCCGAATTAACTAGTTTAGATTGTTCCGAAAACATAGTAAATACTATTCCAGATGAAATACAACGTTGTTTTAAACTGAATTTCGTTTCGTTTAATTACTGCAATTTGTCATACCTGCCAACTTCATTCAAAAATTTTAAACATTTAATCACTTTAAAATTGGAACATAACGATTTGGACTACTTGGACGATTCAATTGGAGGTTTAGTTAGTTTAGAAGAATTATTTTTATCGAATAATAAATTACGATATTTACCTGCAGCTATAGGTTTATTAAGGAATCTGATTATTTTACACTTGGATGAAAATAAGCTGCTCGAATTACCACCCGAAATCGGCAGCTGCATTAATTTAAAAGTACTCACGGTTCGATCTAACAGGTTATCATTCGTACCAGATGAAATTGGTCATTTGAGTAAGTTATCCGTGCTAACATTGACCGATAATAATTTAAAGTATCTTCCACTTTCGATTTTAAAATTGAAATGTTTATCCGCATTATGGCTGTCCCATAATCAAGGAAAACCTTTAGTGCCGTTGCAACATACTTTCGATCGTCATTTAGGAAGAAGAATACTAACATGTTATTTATTACCTCAGCAACAACAGTTTTTTGAAAATAAGTTACGCATTAATGAAATCGAAAATTCGCATGCAGACGAAAGGAAACCTCATATAACATTCAGCGTGGAATCTTCTGATTTCCCTAGTAAACTAACGCGAATACCCACACCACATCCAAGAAGATTGAAGCAACTAGCAAAAGTAGCGAAACACACTACCGTTAATAATACAGATAGTTCTAATGTTGTTTTACATTCGGAAAATTCATTCACAGATTGTTACCAACATACTGAGAAAGTTAACAATATTTATTTCAAGAACCATATAAAACCAGCCTATTCCGAATACACTGATATTCCGTCTAGTTCTGATAGTGGACTAAGTTTTCAAAAATTAAAAATCGAAGATGATGTTAGCTGAAACTATTATGTAAGTGTATATTTACTGACCCGTTGCATTTAATAAATAATAATAAGTCAATTATAGTTATAATGTTGATTAATCAAACTTTGATTAAAGTTCTTTTGACTTATATTAATTTAGACCAAATTACTTGTAAGTTATGTTTAACTAAGTATTACGTGTTTTTGCATTTATTAGGGGAAAAAACGTAGGCATTAGTTAAGTTACTGTAGTTTAATTTTTGTACGATTCAGATTTTTCATTACTGAAAGTTAAGAACTGAACAAATAATATTAACTGTAAAAATAAAAAGTTTATAATTATTAAATTATAACTTTATATAGTTCTGACTGGACGCGAGGAACCTTTTTAAAGTTTCAGAATATAAATGCATTTCTATTTCTCAAATACAATGAGATTAACATTTAAGTTTTTCAAAATATATTTCGAAAATAGCATGAATAATAATAAATGAACAGAATTAAAATTTCTCATAAATTACACTATACCGAAATAATTATGAAATTATCAAGTTATTTCTCTTAAACTATTATATATGTATTAAATATAAGTGTTTATTGTACTTTTCATTAATATTTTGTTTATAATTATCATTAATTTCATGTAGATCCCTCAGATAAGTTAATTTATTAGGTACAATCAGCTGCGAACATTTTAGTGTTTTAAAAATGATTACCGTAATATTTTTATAAACGATAGAATTGAAATAAAATTATCTAAGATGACCTTTTAATGATTAAGTCAATTTTTTGTCGTTAATTATTTTTTGTTTTATACGTTATTGTGAGGATTAATGTGTGGGTGGGTGGGTGGGCCTGTGTATGCATGTATGTATATATATATACACATGCTGTGTGTTTTTTTGTTTTTTAAATATTCAAATCAGTTGTTATTAACAGTAATATTTTTTAGTAATGTATGATTCTTTTGTTTATAACAAGTTACCTACAAACTTTAATAAGTTACTATATTACTGATAATAGTTGGGTGTCAGATATTTTTTTGGGGAAAAAATAACATTTAATTTATTAAATAAATAGAAGAGTTTTAAATGTAAGCAATATTAATATATATTTTACGCTTCATTCATGTCAATTTTTGAACTTTCAATATACATTTCTGCGACCGGACTATTGCATGTCATAATTTTAAACTTTTCTTAGGATATTTCGATATACTGTAAATGTTAATGATGAACAAATTTTTACCGATTTTTTTAAAACAATAAAAGAAGGAACAATCTTACGAATATTCTGAATCATATATATCCGTTACACCTATTTATTACTTTTTAAATATTTGTTTATACATTATATACATCGTTCATTGCAACAAATGATTTTTTATTTTCCAATTTTATTATCGCTTTGGGTTATTTTAAGATTTATGTAACTTTTTCTTTGTGTACTGTTATAATTGAACGATATGATTCTCATGAAATTTTTTAATTGCTAATACATCTTTTTCTTTTCTTTTCTAATTAACAATGCTATGTGAATATAGATAAATTAATGTTCCGCTCCGCGGCAATCGAGACAGACTACAGAAAAAGAGGATAGTAAAGTGACTTTGAAATATAGCTTAAAGTTAATAAATAAATCAACACTACATAACAAAAATTTATTTTTCGCCGATAATTTTTTACAAATTTGAACAAACCGTCTTAAAATTTTATCTACTTCATTTTAAATTTAAATGAGAAAAAAAAAATTTTAAATAAATAAGTGATATTAATAATGTTAGTAAACAAAGTGCGATCTGATACTGTCGTTTAGAACTAACGTTTCAAGAATGAAATTGAAACTATTTCCATCTTCTACCACTGCACACCAAAATGGAGTTAAACTACTTACGTGAAGAGTAGACCAAAATGATTCTAATCTGATCTTGGTTCCTTAGAATGTCGTCTGTCACTGTCATGCGGTGCGGAATTGTATCTTTCAGTTCGAATACAAAATTGAGTTTGAGATTATTAACTCAAATAATAATTAAATAATAGAGTTTTTAAGCTTTTAGATTTATGGTACTTACACTAAGACTGTCGCATTATTTTGAATAAGTCGATTATGAGCAGAAAATGTATATTTGTTAATATGCCGTTAAATAAATAACGGCTAAAATTCGTACGCAACCAAATGAGTTACTTAATTTTATTTGAAAAAAGAATAATAAAAAAATTTTTCTAATAAAACTTGTAAGACTGAAAATACTCGAGAACTGTGTATATATTATGATGCAAAAAATAACGTTTTTTTAATTTTGTAATTTGTTTTTTATCTTATATAAAAAGAGTTGTTATATCCCGGGGACCAAATTTTTAAATTTAACAGTGTAAAGGTTTATAAATTAAAATTAATTTTCTTTTATACGGTATATATAAATAATTTAACAAACTTACTACATATGTGTACTGTAGAGTGTTTCCTGGTAACGATCTTTTGATATAAATGTGTTCCTTAAATTATAAGATACGAAAATATATTTAGAGTAACATGTTTTGTTTAAAATTTCTTTTCCCGTAATTGTTACGTTTTTTTTTTATTATTATTATTATTATTTTCTATTGATATTTATCTAATTTGCTCAGTTTTTGTACAGATTTTGTTTTTCAATTTTGTAATTTTGTTCTAATAAAAAATTGTTTTTAATTTTATTCTTTTTTCTATTTATTTCAGTATAAAGAGAGAAGTCAACGTATAGTAAAATATAAATTTAAAAGATACTCCGAAATTAATAATTGATAAATCCCCACCATTGAAACGGCTAAGGTTATTTGTTTCGTTGCATGCAAATTTAATATTGCACGGCTATTTTGAAGTACATTAGTAATTCCGGTTTTTACGTATATTTAAAGAAAAATTTCTCCAAATTTTACCTTTTTTGTAAAATTGTGGCTGGATAATTTGCCCGTGAGGAAGATAATAAATCTTTAATGAAAAAAGTCTCATAATTAACCTGAGCTTTTTGTAAAAACTAATTTAAATATCTTTAATCTGTATTCACAATCGGATCACAAAACAAAAATTGTACGTAAATATAAGGGGGGTTGAAGGGATGAAATTTCTCCCGTTGAATTTAAAAAAAAAAAAATCCAAGAGCAAATGATGTTTCTCATGGAATTTTTTTTTCCCCGCTAATTAGTTGTTTAATTACTTTATAACAGTAGTTTACTAAATGAAAGAATAAAATGAATATCTGTTATAACTTTTTTGCAGAATAATTTTAATACGAGTTTAAAAATATGCTACATATATTTAAAAACCCTTGGCGAAAGTAACATTTAAAAGAAGGTGTGTATGGAGTTTCCGTATAGTTCTTAACTGTTCATCTTCAGTGAATAATAATGAACTTACAATATCGCGAGATAATTTTTCGAACAGATAGAGTAGGAAGTTGTTGATTTATCATTAATAGTTTTAGAGTTTATTCCGTTTCCTTTTTTCTCTATGCATTTTTGGCAATTTTAGATATGAATCCAGCTCAAACGTTTGTTTTTATATTTTGAGTATGCAACAGCGACATTTGAATTCAATTTCACTCGGACGAAATATGGTCTTATAAGCTGGCGTACGAGTTTATTTATTCAAGTTATATGAATATTGTTGATTTTTTTGTCGATTTAACATGTGTAAAATTTATTTTCTTAGTTCAGTTGTATACAGTGTAATAATAAGTATACGGTTTTCGAGATAAGGTAGTGATTGAATTTAAGAAAAGACTATGCACTTTATTAAGGTTCCTTTATGAATATAAATTCTTAATCTTCAATTTAGTAGTGTTAACTGGGTTTGTACGGTATTCGTAAAAATATCGTTCGAGTATATCGTAAAGTATTAATAATTGCAGTATATAAAAAGCGTGAAATAATTAGTACTATACTTTCGTGTAACGGTGATTTTAAAAATGATGTAAAAATGTTTTTAGTGAAAGGAAATCGAAAACTATTAATTCTGTCAGTATGTATCCTGTTGCGTTTATTAAACATCGTTTGTATTCGAACAAGTTTCGTAGCAGACGAGTATTGGCAGTCGTTGGAAGTGGCTCATAAGCATGTATTTCGGTATGTTGAACTATATATTAATTACAACGATTATTTATTACGTTTACCGGGAAAATAGCTCTCAATCCCCCGCTATTGCAATATTTCGATTTGATTAAAAAATCATGAATTTTAACCGCAGCACACATAGAGGTCCAATCTGGCCGGCCAAAATTATTTCTATATTTCATTCATTTTCAAAGAGATTTTTTTTATTTATCTGCAGCATTTGAAAAGCAAAATAACCTCTTTAGATTTCTTTAAACTCTTCTTTAAAATGAAATATTAAAAAATGAATATTTATATTATTGGCACATATCTGTTTATAAATTGTTACAAACATTTTTTTTTTTTTTTTTTTTCACGTTAAATATGGACATGAACTTAGTGTAAGTGAAATTTTTTGGAAATTTCAATGTGCACCGGCGGGGTTCGACTCACAAGTCTACCCAAACGAGACACCACTGGCGAATCAACTACGCCGCGATAAATGACTTTTCGCATCATCGGACCACTAGTGTACGTTATTTAAAAATTATATAAAATCATACCAAATTAATAGTCAAATACTTTTTTTTTTTTCTTTTTCTTTTTCGATGTGAAATTGTTTTATTTATCATTCTGGCTGGTTGAAAACTTGCTGCAAATAATTACGCTTATAAAGTTCCGAGTTTTTTTCATTTGTTTCAGAATAGTAAATATTTTTTCAACCTTTCTTTATTTAGTTTGAAAAATGCTTCATCTTTATAAAAAACAGCAGTTTTCCTTCGTTTTCAATTTGATAAGTGAAAAATCACCTTTAATAAATTTTTCAAAAAACTTTAATCTTTCGTTTATATTATTCAAATTTTTTTGTCGCGTTATATCATATAGCTCCTCTTCCTGGTCATCGTAAACGCTCATGTCGGATATCCCTGAAAAGATTTATTTTCTTCCATTAATATTTTCTGCGACCCGGTATTTTATAAAACTTGAGGACAAATCTTTCTAACTACTATGTGTAAACATTTTAATCTTATAAATAATAACGGCTTTTGAATTAATAGAAATAAATAATCGTTTTAAAAATCAACTCATATAAATTCATAAAGCAAATAGCTTAAAGAGAGTGATAATTGAATTTATTTTTCTATCGTCTTCGAATTGGCTTATTTCGGTAAATCAAACTATTTCGGGGTGGTATTTACGGTTATTTGGCGGAGAATACATCCTTATTATATTTTTTACGGTTAAAATCAATGCAGAGTAAGCGAAGCAATATACAACTTTATCCTGGAAATGAAAGTAAAGAAAAAATTGATTTAAAAAAAAATTGCACCTGCTTAATTTCATTCGATACGAAGATCAAACGATTACAGATCGATTAAAGTAATGCTTATTCGCCGTACCGAAATCTGTCGTTATTTACCTTAAAAAAAGAAAAAAAGAAAAGGGAACGATGAAAATTTTTAAAGCGATTCAGCACAACTACTTTTAAAAGGGATAATGTATTTAAAATTACGTGCCTTCTCTGATAGACGCAGCGCTAACCTTAATAAAGATACAAAAGTGGGCCTTTTAAAAAGATCAATCGTCCATACACTACCGCTAAATTGTACTTATAATCTCCTGTTTGTAAAATCGACTTAGGTGGGTTTTTTTTGGGGGGGGGATGCGTCAACTAATTTTAATGTGCGCCAGCGGGATTCGAACCAGGTTGAATGAGATGCCACTGTCGCCACGGTAACTGGCTTCAAATTTAGCTCGTGATCACCTAAAAATAAAACCCAATGAGTTATATATTTAAAAAAGCAAGTTTGCTATACTTGTACTTATATTGAAATAGCTTATAATTTTAGCAAAATGTATTTCTCTATAAATAAACGAATTTATCTACGTCTGACATACAGTGCTCCGCAAATGCACTTAAATAGTTAGACAGTGATGTTCCATTCGGTAGGACTTGATCCGAATCCCGCTGCCATGCAATGAAATATTTAAAAATTTCGGTTGGACTGGATTAATATTCATAGTTGACGCGCCTAAATATATATATATATGTATATAATATGAAAAAAATCTTTAGCTTGCATTAAATTGGAGGCAATAAAAAATTATTGGTTTTCTCGCTATTAGTAAATTACCTGGTTTCCTTTTCCTCTTTCAAAATTACATGTCAGTACGATCTAAAAGTTAAAAATTTATAATACATTTATAAAACTTTTCCGCTTTTTCCTCATTACCAATTTTTGATAATCGAATTATTGAAATATTCATGGTCTGAAAAAATAACACAAATCTTTAGATCGCAACGGTTAAACAATCTTCAAATAAAAGTGATCCAAAGTTTTTTGACATTTTTGATTCTTTACTGCCAGTTAATAAATTAAAATTTACGAAAAATTTGTAGATCTGCGCCGTTAAATCGAAAAGGACAGAAATTCTTTTTGATAGACATCATTAACAATAAAACCATTTTTGTTAAAAAAAAACAAAAAAAAACAGGTGGTGTCTGGGAACACTCGGTAGGAACGAAGTTCCTTTTGCTTTTTCATAGATATTAGCTATAAAATCATTGAAAAAGTAAACTATAAAATAACAGGTTAAAAGAAAAATCACATCACTTGTACTTCGCGAAGTTAAAGAAGCGGCAAAATTAAAAGAACAGAATTTTACTATTAGTTTTATTTATTTAATTTATAATGATTTATATAGTATACACATTAATTATATAAAAAACGGTTATAAACATAATAATTAAATCTAATCGTATCAATCGGAGAAACTATGGGCATAATATAGTAACTAAAATAAGACACACATATGTTTACGATTCAATTATTTCCAAATTTCTTGAAAAAACAACATCAATAGTAGTATGGTATCTCGCAGTAGATTCTGCTGAATTATTATTCGTACTTAAATTGAATTTATTCATAAGAAATGTTTTGAATGACTCTGATTTCTTGTCTTTAAAATTAATGTTAAAGTCATTCGCCAAAATAAGTGGTAATTGACCATAATTTTTACCATACTCTTTAAGTAATTCAGAATAGGCATGGGTAACTCTGGACACAGTTATATCCTCGAAAATATATCCGCGTTCGGACACAGCCGGATATATCTTCGACGATACGTGATTTAGCCTAGTAGCTTGAACTCTTGATTATTAAGATAGCGGTCATGAATTCGATTCCCAGCGACGGCCAAAAAAGTATAGACTGATTTACTGAAAAGGTTAATTAAATTATTTAATTGGGGGGGGGGGGGGGGCAAATGGTATTTAAAGCCAGGCCGAAAGAGAGAAAAAAAAATATCTCAACTCCGTAATACGTCACGCAACGAATAAATGTCATTCCGGTCATAGTCAGATTTAATTTTGGCGGAGTGACTTAATATATCTCAACTCCGAAAAGCGTTAGCAGGGAGCAAGCGCACTATGTTCAAAGGCGTTCTGTTGTTACTTTGTGTGTTTGGAGTGCTACGCGGAATTGAAGTTGAATACGTAGCCAAGATTGCGATTATACACTAGGTATGAGACACGTAACTCGATCGGAGTTAAAGTTGAGAAGCGGATATATATTCGCAGTCAGTCGGAAAGGACATATATATGTACCCAAAACTGCTCTAGCGCAGTTGATTTGCGCATCTCTAACTCAGAAGTTCCTTCTGTGTACTCCAGCAGTGCCCAATGAATAAATTCTTTGATATCGTTCATTTTTTTGATTTTGTGTAATGTAAATGGCTACCGTAAACTAATTCAACGCCATTATCCATCTTGCAGATAGCTGAACAAATGTCTCCAACAGATGTACGTTGAACACGTAAATTGTTAGTATTTCTCATGATTATGTCCATATTTGGCGTAGTAACATTAGCTTTATGCTCGTTATTATGATAAATTACAACTTCACCTGATCAAACATTTCCTCATTTGTATTGTACAATGCGGTTGTAATTTTGTATATCATACACATTGAGTTTTATTCATATTTGTCTTAGAAAGTATTAAAACATTTGTTTTTTTAATAATTGGATATGTTAAATCTAAGCTATGACTCTTTGAACTTTGAACGTTGAAGGTGAACGTTGAACAACCAATCTATAATGAGTTTTACTTTGGTCTGTAAAGTGTTTAAAGATAGTCTTCGGAATTCCTGTATATTTCGATACGCTTTATATTGTAAAAAATTTGGCTGTTGTAAAATGTCGTTAAAAAATAAAAAAAAAAAAAAAAAGGAAAATTATCATTAAAATTATTAACAATAATTTATAGCGATGAAATTAAATAGCACGCCAAAGCGTACAAATTGGACACACATGACACAGAAGAAAGAAATAGAAGAGTAAGAGAACTGGGACAAAAAGGGAGATTCTCCGTATTTTTTGTTTTTATTATTGTTTTGACTTCTCGTGACATTCATTTTTTCGGTACTAAAGTTAATTATAAAATTATTAATTTATTATATATTTTTTCGATAAAAAATGAATTAACTTAAAATACAGAATTCAAAAAACGTACCCGTTTCAATATCTATAAATACTTGATCTTAAAAAAGTGTTAACAAGATCATTTAACACTTAGCTATATTTAAATTTACGTAAATTATCAAACTTAAAGTGACAACAAAGTAATAAATATCATTTATCTTGCTTCTTTTTTTTTTTATATCTTTTGGCCGCTTTCAATACTCTTTTTGACGCTGGGCAGCTGTTTTTGGTATTTCAGTTGTTGCGCTATAATTTATTACAAAATTATTAATTATTTATGTAATATTTTTTTATAACAGAATAAAGCGAATAGAAGAGAAAAAGAAAATGATGGAACACTGTAAGGCTGAAGTGGAGAGCAGAGTTTACTTTTGCTTTATATTATATCTATATAAGTTTGATAGTGATTTGCACCGCCTCGCGTATCAGCGAAAGCTAATAAAAACATAAGGTACATTTTCACACTAAAACCTTAAAACACCAAAACAAGGTAGTGATCTGATGTTGAATATCTACACTTTGGATTTTTTTTTAGTCTGTGGTTTTATTATGTATCTATTGTTATCACATAATATATATATATATATATATATATATTATGTAATAAAAATAAATATTAACCATTGTGAATATTAAATTCAAATAATTACAAGAATCCAGGTTTTATATCAATTTGACATTAAAAAGTTCGATTTTTTTAACTTTGTAGGGTTAACGCTGAAATTGTAGCAAATATATATGACGCTTCAGCTGAGCGGTAAACCATATATTAAAAAATAAATAAAGCTGTGTTTTAAGGCTACAAGTACTTAATGAGGAGCTGATCCACAAGATAGGACCGATGTCGACATACCGTTTGATGCAATAAACGCATGGTAGATAAACAAAGAAAGAGTGAGAATGCAGTATATACAAAAAATTTCGTTAGATTTTTTATAGAAAAAAAAAGACATCCAAAAAAAATCTCTTTTTTACTTATTTGAAAGTATACTAATATTAAAATGCTGAAAATATTGAAAAGTGTATTTAAAATATAAAATTTTTTTATAACAAAAAATACACACCACACATTAAAAATACAGAAAACAATTATGTATAAACAATTTAATATTTATTTTATTTTGTTCACATAATTATACTAAAGAAATATTGCATAAATTTAAAAATAAAGAAAAAAATGAATAGCGGGATGCAGTGGGTCATGCATAAACAGCAGGAGAGAGAATGGCCGGAGTTATACTCTTTCCCTTACTCTCTCTTTCGTATATCTATGTATTTTACGTAACGGTTGGTTTTTTACTGCTTCGCTCCGGTTGCTGCAACCGGCGAAAAAAAACTGTTTCAAAAAAGAAAAAGAAAAAAACGAACAGATGTTTTGTAATTATATTTTAGGGGTAAAGGTCCCTGATTGACGAGCCCAAAAAATAAATACATAAAAAATACATACTTCGTTATTTTGTTCCAGATTTATTACTTGATGAAGAATGAGATCTACTACCCTTATGACCAGTGAAAGGTAATTACGTTTAAAATGAAGAAAAAAGTTGAAAATTTCTTCATAGGAAAATTAAGATAAAACTTAGTTACCTTCTCTCTAGTTGGTCGAATTAGTTGAAGAAAACTACCGGTTTTAAAATTTGTTCGATATCTCTTACACAGTTCAAGGGCTGATGATTGAAGATCGCTTCTACTCAATCAGTTAGATTTTTGTGTAAAGTTCTAGTATCTAATGGACTTCCTAGTTCATGGTTTGCCCATCACGCAATCTCTTACATCCGTATTTCATAGCGCTGCTTACTTCCATTATTTAAAAAGCATTTATTTTTCATTTGTTATTCTTTGCCCAAACAGATCGTACGAAATAATTAATATAGATGCACGCTGATAAAATAAAAAATATGATTAAAGTTAAAAATGGAAATATAATTTTAAATATTTAAGGGATGTAAAATCTGGTTTGCTACTGGCCACTTTACTATTCACTATTCTTGAACCATATCGGCCGTGGTTTATTGTTCCGTAATAGGTGTTTAATTTTAAAACCAGAATTTTTAGAATGTGATTAGAAAATTAAATAAAATTCAAATCAATCTTTTACACTAAGTATATAAAGAATCGAAATTAAGAAAGATTGTCATTTTTGTTTTAAATCGATATTAAGTACAACGTTATTGAAACGAAATAACTGTAGCCATCAGAGGGTTAAATGGAATTATTATTAAATTGGGGTGCTGCGGTATATTTTCGAAAATTTCACTTTAAGAAAAAATAGTATGCAGTTGTCGCAATATTTTCGTTTACTTAAAGTTGTTTATTTTTTGTAATCGATAATTTACAAACTGTACGTTTTAAAACATGTTAGTTGTAATTTCGTATTTTTAATTCAAAGTGATAAATATATTTTTCTTAGGTACGGGTCTTTGACGTGGGAATGGGTCTATTGTGTTAGAAATTACCTGTATGTCACGTGGATTATATGGCTGTATAAAATACTTCAAACGTTCGGTTGGGACACCGCTGAAAATGTAGTAAGTTTAAAATTATAAATAAATAGACGGAATTTTAGAAAGCTACTAGCAAAAAAAAAAAAAATATTTAATTTATAAATGGGACTGAAGTATTATTTTTTAATATAAAATGAATTGGTAACATATTGAGCGATCGTGAAATAAAAGCTGTAACGTTAAATCGAATGAATTCAAAAGAATCTACATTCTGAAACGTTCGGTTAATCATTCTCAGTGTAAATTTTGTTTTTTGACTATCAAAGCTTCCCGCGTCACCCTTTACAATTTTTTTCCATTATGCCTTTCCCGTTCTGTCCTGTTTGTCCTCAGAGCTCTTTTCTATGCAATGCAGATCATCTTTTCTTCCAGTGTACTTTGGCCCGCAAAACAATTACACAAAATTTCTCTCTGTCCGCATTTTCACTCCTTATCGTGCTCCCTAATAAATAAATCTCTTCCTCTTTCATTTACTCCCATTATCGCTTCATTTATTTGTTCATTATTTCCCCATATTAGGATTTAGTGTTTCTTTCTCCTCTCAAAAATTCATATCTTAAAAGTAATAATCTGAATAAAAAGGATTAAAATTATTTATTTCGATTCCTTTAATGATTTTTGTTTAGCCTGCCGTGGACCTTTTTTCATCCATTCGATTTTATTTGGGGCCATTAATCTTCCGTTTTTCCTCAAGTTTTCCTGCTCACTTTTTTGTTTTATATTTTCCTATGTTTAATGGATGAAATCATCCGATACTGACCAGATTAAATAATAATGGTAAAAAAAAAAAAACTTTCTTCAGCAAAATTATATATTATATACTTGAACGTTTTATATTGTCTAAACTCTCCTGAAGACTACGTTTTAATTATTTTGTCTTCTGCCGATGATGTACTTCATTTATACAATGTTCCCAAAATTACTTCAATGAAACGCTTATACGGTAAATCGGCATATAGTGTACGACTGATGGAATTATTACAGATATATGGGCCTCGAATCGTTCAAAGTGTGTTCTCCGCTATTTCCGATACTTATTACATATCATTTGTTTACAAATATTTTCGAACAGAAATAGCCAACTGGTGTGTAATTACGTATTTGTTGAACTTCATAATTATTTACTGCTCAACGAGAACAATTACAAATACTGCAGAAATGAACTTAGCTATAATCGCCATGTACTACGTGCCATGGAGAAAAAGGGATGGTAAATGCTTTTAGATTATAATTTTTCTTTTGATTTTTTCCGTTTGTGTTCGATATTTTAAAAAGCACTTGATTCATCAACGTATAATTTTCATCGTAAATTTGAACTTACGAGAAAAAAAATAAAAATCTTTCAAAAACCAGCTCTTTAATCGTGGCCTATTTTAATAGTACATTCGAATTTAAATATACTATGACTGCAAAATCGGTTTTCTAAAAGAAGAAAAAACCAAATAAATTTTTATTACAATATTGTGCTATATTTGTATTTATTTTGTAATTATGCATTTCTGAATAAAGTATATTATGAAAAAAAAGAAAAAAAAATCGTAAAACAGAAACGGTAATGGTAGCGTTTAGTATTCTGTATGCCGAATTAAATTAAATTTTTTATTTTCATATTTATGCAAACGAGTAATACCTTTTTTGGACTAAAACGTCAGCAGAAGGTATTGGTCGGCGACTAAAGATAATAATACTCGAAAAATGGAACCAATACAGAAAACCTCGGGCTATAATTAATTTCTCGAAGGCGAAAATTATTATAATTGGTTAAAACACCGAAATTTGGAAATTTATGATACATTTATGTTTTTGGAGTATGCAGAATTCCAAAATTAAAAATGAACACTTAAATGTCAGTATGCACATTGGGTTAATGTTTATATATATATATATATATATATATATATATATATATGTTTATATATATGTATATATATATATATATATGTATATATGTATATATGTATATATGTATATATGTATATGTGTGGGTTATAGATAAAATGTTCTGGCATTTTTACGCTTACCGTTAATTTTCGGTTCATGTCATTCGATATATATCGATGTAGAATCGTAACCATTAAATTATGAATACAAAAGATTTTAGGTCAGAAGAACAAAAATTGTTAAGAAAAAATTAATGAAACTTTTATTAAAAGAGGAAAATCCTTCAAATTGTAATGTTGATAAATTTATTTTATTTACATCGCGTTTACTTGAAAACTAAAGTCAGTTTTTCATTAATTTTTCTGCGATTATAATTTTTACCGAAATAATGTCTTACTACTACATAATATTAAAAACACGACCTCAAAAATCTGTTAAAGTTTTTTTCTAGTAATCTGTGTAGCGCTCGTTTATTTCACTCCGAAATCAGATTAAATTGTTTTGTATATGTGTTACTCGTTGCTTATTATTATTGTTATTACTATTATTATTATTCGTGTTCATATTATTGATTGTAATTTTAAAAATTTCTTGTTACAAAGAAAAAATATATATACATATACAATTTATTTGTATTCGTTTATTTTTAGGCAATGTTACCTACTTGTGGCTCGTTGGATTAATGTGCTTGATTAAACCGACTGCTTTTTTCATGTGGATAATTATTTCCCTCTATGTTTTATTTCAAAGCGCCAAGCCTATGCGAACTTTTTGTAAATACATTCTAGTAATGTAAGCTTAATCTAATTTAATAAAAAAATTTTCTTTTCTAAATATTATTGTTTACTAACCTAGATTGATAATACGTAGGAGATATCGGTCTTTGTAAATACCTTTTTTTTTACAATTGCACATTAATATTACGCGGTCTATCTTATCAAAAGATCGTTTGCTTTCGTACACTTTTTGAATTTTTTTAAGAAATATTAAACGAAATCTTTCACGTATAATTATAACAAAACATAAATGACATACTCGTTTAAAAATTTGATTTCTCTTTATACAATTTATTAAAATAAATATTTGAATGTTAAGTAAATTTTACTTAGTACTGAAACGTAAAAATATTTTATTACATTTACAGGACCGGTTTCGGCTAACTTATCTCTCTTGATAAATGACATATAAGTCATCTCGTAAATAATTAATTTATTATTAAATTTTTTACGCAATCAAATTAACTTGAATAAAATAGAAACGTTGTTTATATATATATATATATATATATATATATATATATATATATATATATATATATAAATTGTGATCTTACATATTTTTTTATTTACTTATGTTTTTGTTTTTTTAATATTGGAATTAATTTATATCTTGCAAGCAATATTTGAATAATTTCATTCTAAACAACATTACCTATAGTGATTTTTGTACTAAGTATTGTTTTCTATCATACAACCAAATTATTTATTGCATAATACCAGTAAATATTTTTACATCTTTTATTCATTTCCTTCCCCTTTGTAAGACGTGACTTTTATCAGTTTTAATTTCTTATCAGGCTAAGTTTGTAGCTTACTGAATATAAATGTAATAGGACTTCAACCGTTTTTACAGAATATACGAATGTATGTGAAAAAGAAACATTTTTTAGTTGGTAGCAGATGCTTAAAAGCGTTCCATAACAATGTTAGTGAAATATTTAACTCCTAAAAGTATATGTCCAAGCTGGTGAAAAAGGTTTCAAGTTATAGAAAACTCGGCGAAAGAGAAAAACAAATTAGACATTTCGGGAGTGTAGTCTGTACTCTGAAGTAACATATAACTCTAATTTTTACATAAAGTATAAACTAACGACTGTTTAAAAAATTAATAATGCTAGCCCATTCTATTTTTTCTACTTTCATTTATACATTATAAATAGTTGCGCATGATTTTTCAATTATGATTTGCCATTAAATTTATTTCCTATAAAAATAATGTTATTGAAATGCGGTATGTTTTGTTTTTTATTGACACCGAACGTTACGCTAAATGTCTGTCTAATTAACGAAACAAGTAATAAATAATTTTCAGAACAACTGTGTTTAAATCAAAACGTTAAGCGAATTAAATTTCTTTTTAAACACAGTTGTTTCCGAAAATTATTTATTATGAGTATTCACTGTGAAAGCTTTAAATATTTATTAACGAAACAAGGTTTAGTTTATTTTCGAAATAATTGGTATTTGTTAATTATCAACGCGATTAACCCTAAAATAGTTCCTTTTTTATTTAAAATTTATTCGAGGACCTGTAATATATTTTATCTTAGAATTTTAGCTTTTTTAATTTTTTCACATATTCTTTTTAAAAAAGAAACACCTAATTAGAATTACCGATGTTAATATTTTCCTATTTTTTACGGCATATTCACTAACCGTCTTGTGTTTTTAAACAGAATAGCGATTGTGATTTTTGGAATTGTTTTGGACTGGTATATGTATGGTAAATTCTGCGTTAGCTGGCTCTACTTTTATGTGTTTAATATACACTTTGACATCAGCTCGTTTTATTCAACTCACCCGTTTTGGTGGTACATTTTTATCGCATTTCCAATAGTACTTAACCTTCATATGTTGCCATTTTTAGTTTTTATTGCAAAATGGATTACAGGATTTTACCCGAAGCATACCATACGCGATTTGATGACGTATTCTATTTTATGTTATACTTTTGTGCTCAGGTAGAGAAAAAAGTTGAAATAGACTTTATTAAACTAGATATTTACATTAATGACTAATATTCGTATAGTATTTATATATTAAACATTTAAATATCAAAATCGGCAATAAATATGTGCGCACACTCGCCCGTAACTGTATTCAACATAAATGATAATACGCTGAAGCTATTGGATAAATTTTGCAAAAAAAGTTTACAATTTAATTCTTCTTTACAGACTCGCTTTGTTTAGCTGCAATTAGAATTATCATGATATTCCTCATAGAATTAAGATATTAAAGTATGTCCCCCCCCCCCCCCCCCACTAATAAAACGACCATTCTAAATTCAAATATTTTCTGGAAAAAAAAACAACTTTAAAGCAAATCGTATTGATATTACTAACGTTTTTTGTAGAGTGAATTTGATGAGTTCTCCGATGTTACGCATAGGGTCCGGCACGGAAGTGGATCGTATTTCAAAAAATCATATAGCAGCTATAAATTACTCTAACGCGACCATTTCAGCGTTTTCAGGTAGTTCGACGAGACTTTTTTTTTTTTTTAATATTCAGCAGTTCGACACAATGACTGAGTAGACGTGTGAGCAGCGTGTTTACGCGATAGAGCGTTTTATTTTCCATGGTGATCGGTATGTATCCACCGTGCGCGGTTTTCGAAATAAGTTTTCTATAGAATTCAAAAAATCGATTCCGAATGGATAAACTATGCGCTTACGTGGATGAAAAACTTCAGAGAATCTGGATCGATTTTCAAAAAAAAAGGCCAGGGTCCGTTAAAACAGTCAGAACTCCGGAAAGGTGCACACAACGAACGAAACGATGGCAGTTCTGCGACAGCTGTTTGAGAACCATTTAATTACGCGAGGCGCGGAAATTGTTTGGCCGAGTCGTTCGCCGGATTTATCGACGAACGACTATTTCTTATGAGGATATTTGAAGTCCAAAGTTTACGTCAACAAGCCGAAAGACCTGATAGACCTCAGAAACGCAGTGCGCGATGTCACGGCCGTGATATCGAGGAGTATGCTGAAAAATTTTTTTGAAAACTTCGTAAAAAGAATGCAAGAAAGCATCAAGCAAAACGGCCGCCATCTCGAATATATTATTTTTAAAAAATAAGTAAAAAAAGAAACAAGTAAGTTTATATTTAAAAAAAATAAAAATAAATTTTTCCTAAAACATTTTCTCTTTGTGTTATGATTTTTTGAAATCCGATCAACTTCGTTGCTGAACCCCTATACTTTCATCAATGTATTCCGATGACGCATGGTTTAAATAAAGCTTAACTATTTCATGCGTATTTGTTTCTGTATCGGTTAACATGGTAATTCGTAATCTTGTCAGTTGCGTATGATATTGTTTAAGAACCTAAATAAATTTCACATATGAAATTATGATCTTTCTAAAACTTAAATATAAACATCCGAAGCGGTCTTTTCTCCCTCGGTTATTGTGACACAGCTTTACTATTCGACTGGTTAAACGCTAGAATGGAAGCACAGTCCCAAACGCCGGGATTCGCGATGCGACACGATCGCATCGTTTGTACGCGTAATAAACAGTATTTCAGATCCGTTTAAGAAAGTGAGGTGATGGATAAGAGGTAACCGGTGTATTGTATTACTTATAGTATCTAGCACGGTACACAGAGTATATTAATCAATGCGAAATCTTTTTTTATACATTACATCTAACTTTAACCGGAAATCATTTAAAATTAATACGTGCGCAATAAAGATTGTAAAAAATATTTTAAAAAAAATAACCGATTCCTCTACCTTGCTAGATACTATAACTAATACAATACACCCGTTACCTCTAATCCACCACTTCACTTTCTTTTTATAGTATTATACGTACGATCGCACCGATCGTGTCGCGTCGCAAATCCTGACGTTTGGGCAGTGTGCTTCCATTATAGCTGTTCGAATTCACATTTAAAATGTAAAGTTTATAAACGCTATTTTCCCTTTTCTTCGTATTATTAACTTTTTTAAATTACAATTATTAATTAAAAATGTTTTCGGAACGCTACATTGAGAATAGACATAATTAAATTCCAAGTAGTGGAAATTATGCTAATGATGGCTTTTCGGTAGAATTATTAATATACATGTCTAAATTTTATATGAATAAAATCACCGGAGTTGTTTTATTTTACATTATAGTTAACAAAATCTGAATTACATAAATGAATTGAACCGGTTTAGCTTTTAATATTAATGATTTCTGTTTACTAGCTTGATTCCACATAAAGAATTTCGATTTCTGTTACCGATACTTCCTTTTATGTTGATTGTATCATCTTATGAAATCAATAAATTCGTGAGCGGTGACCGGGCAAAGTAAGTTCACTGTGCACTGTGAATATTTTATTAAAACTGAAAACTAGAAAAAAACTGCATATATTTGAAAAAGTTAATACTTACTGAAAATAACAAGAAATTTAATATAGGCTCAGTAACAAGTCAACAATCGAAAATTTACATAAACGATATGTATGTCATCAAAAATGGATTGCAGATTTGTCTAAAGATGAAACATAGTTCAGGATAAATAAAAATTATTTCGATAACATGCTCGGAAATTTAAACGGATAAAGTGACCTTTTTTAAAATTGATATTTGAAAATTACCGTGAACTGAGACGAGTAATAATCAGTTTCCTTAGTAAATTTTATTAATTTTCTGCGATGTTTTTTTTTTTTTTGGGCGTCGAAAATTCAACCCATCGACATTCTGCGATGTTCGTCAACAAAATGTAACCTACAGTCACGGGATATACCGTAGGTACTGATAAGAAATTTATTTCGCCGCAACTGTAACGATACGTACGTTTAAATAAACTCGTCCACCTTACTAGATATCGATATCTCGGTGTAGCTGCGTAGCCTTTGAAATTCTTCTAATTATCCGTTTTCAGCTTTTTTTATTACACATTTTTTTGGTTAAAAACTATTCTCACAATTCAAAGGATTGTTCTTTTTTTTTTCTCCTGGATTCTCAAGTTTTTAATATTGACGACCTCTGCTGCTTTCATTGCTTTAATAAGCTGTTTTTAGGAAAATTTGTTGTCAGCACATCAAATACTTTTAAATGTTCCACCTTTGTCGCCGTGTGAACTATAAACTCGGTTTCATGATTTGCCTACTTTCGCTTAACATTAACCTTTTGTCAAAGAAACTACCATTTTCACAAATACAATTGCTTTACTGTAATCTGCCTTGTGCAATTATTTTCGGCTCATCCGTGTCTAGTTAATATTAATTCGATATGTTAATTTTTCCAAACATACGCAAAACCGGAACCTTTCGCTCAAGACCGTAAAGTCTGTGCTACTTTCTTGGTCTTCGATTTTCGGCTAATTTTAAAAGTTAGAAGTACATATATGTTAATAAAAAAGTTCAACCTTTTTTTACAAAAATGTTTCAATTCCGAGTTCCTTTTAATGTCTCAATAGTTGTGATCAGTGACGTGATTCATTGTTATAAAACGGCTTGACGAGATCGCGCTTTTTTCTTAGTGTCTGGTAATTTGCCGAATCCTAATGTTAAAGCTTTTCGAAGGACTGGAAAACTCAACTCGTTCAGGAAGTAATTAAAACGAAATAAATAGTAAAATTTTGTAATGTGTTCTCTTAATTATATGACCAGTATATTAACACAGATTTCATACTAGAAATATTGAGTAATGAGTAGAATGTAACTAAAGTCATCTTTGATTTTTCTTTTCTTTTTTTTTCTGTTATACAGTCGTAAGCTGCATAAAACTTATTGATAGTAGTTCTTTCAAATACCAAACAGTCAGTGGTGTAGCCAGGGTTTTTTTTTTGAGAGGGGGTTTTATCTGTGTATTACAGATAAAATCAGTAATAAAAATATGAATATAAAATAGATCGGTAATTTTAAAGGCAGGTCTGTTATGTATTATTACGTTTCATTGGTGGGCATGCGTGAGATCATGCGACGTTTCCGAATCACGTTAACAATGGAATCAAGATCAGTTTTTCCTTTGCTTGTATTATGGGAGAATTTTTATAAGGAAGTTAGAAAATGCTCGGGAAAATGGAATTATTCATTTAATTGTAGTTAATTCTTACGGCTCCGTATCGAATAAAAATATATTAAAATAAATTTAATATTATCTACAAATTTAAGGAATTCCGAGATTTCCGATATGCAATATTATGTTAAGTAAATTATTAAAAGCGACAACAATTAAAAGACGAAAATTATTGAATATATTGAATTTCAACGTACGAATGTATAAATAACAATCATAAAATACGTACTACTGAACGATATATGCACCAGCAAGAAGGATATTCGCTGCTAGATAAATTATTTCGAACAAAGCATGTGACATGAAAATGATCACGCTATGAATTATCGAATAGCGCTAGAAGTACGCCACTGTCGTTGTATTAACTTTTTTTTTTAACATTTCACAGATCATATAAAAAATAGATTTTACACGCTGATACAGTGTTCTAATGACGAAGCGAATTCTGTAATGTGGCAGATATCGGTTTTGGTTATATGAAGGAATTAGTTAACGTCAAAATAACTCGTAACTATTACCGGTCGTAACGAAAAATAGCCAAGAACGGAACTATTTGCCCATTGTGGTATTTCGATTATAATAAAGCGTGTTGACAGATAATGCTTGCGTTATTCAACCATTTTATTTCTCAGAGTGGATAATCTAGAGCCCCAGGGAGCTTTTCCCTATGCTATGCCACTACAAAGGGAATTTAAAATTTTAAATAAAATATTAGAAACGGATAATGCTCGATTCAATAAGTTCTCTAATCTTTCTCGTCTTATTTTCACGAGGGTGGGTTTTTTTGTAAACTTATTTCTTTCACGATAGGACGGTTCCGAAAATATAGGTAATTTTCTTCTGTTATATACATATGTATTTCTCGAAAAATTATCCTCTTCTGTATTTTTCCATTATTTTACTTGATTTCATTAGCCGTATCCTTTGAGAAAAATTTATCCTACTACATTTTTGAATATTCTTGATACTTTTCATAAGAAAATGTTCTGAAAAATAATGACAACGGCAGAATCTTTAGTTATGGATCAAAAAAAAAAAAATTAATTCCTCTTTTTTCTATGTATATATATATTTTTTTTTTTTCTAACTTTGTATATTTCTTCTGAAACAATATGTCTGCCTATTAAAAATGAATGTTTTTTCCCCGTCATAATTTTGATTGTAAAGAAAATTTATCGCAATTATTCTCTCTCTTCGGGTTCGCAATTGTTTACTATTACGCGATTTTCAGATCTAATTCAATGATAACTCCAAAATAACCATTTATTCTCCGAGTATGTAATTGTTGATTAAAGGGGACATTTTAGAAAGGTTTGGTTAGTAGTTCTAGGAAGTGGGAAAATTCAGTTGCGAACGGGCCCCTATCACCATACAGTTCGTGAAAATTTCATGTTAATGCAATAATTAGCTGATTTATAAACGAGAAATACTAACGACATAATAATGTTCACTGTTTCAGGAACTATAAATTAATATACACGTGCGGTTTTGTAATCGTTAACGTAGCTCTGATTATCTATTTCGGTCTTTTTCATAAATCTGCTCCGTTAGCTGTTATGAAGTCCTTGAGAGCTTCTCCAGAGAATAAAATAGCATTTTTATTGCCGTGCCATATAACTCCGCTTTACAGGTAACGACTATTTTATTTTATTTTATTTTTCTTAATTTAAAAAATTAAATTTTTACAGAAATTCTGAAAATTTTGCGTGTTAGATTGCGCGGCACATAAATTACCAATTTAATGTGATGGTTTTCAACAAAAAATAAACAAAACATAAGTAATCCGCGTAATTGTCGTTATTATTTTAAGTCGATTTTCATCAAAATCACAGTAGGATGGAAAACACAGGTGTACTTGTGACGGTGAAAATAATGATAGCGACCCGTTTAAAAGCAAAAAAGGTATAATTTACGAAGTCGTAGTCGGCTGAAACGAGCGAGTTAAATTTTAATTTAATTTCTGGCGATGAACCGTGTAAACGTGTTCGAAACGTTAAACAGTTGTGTTAATGTTGACGTGGTGTCTACCAAAAATTGTGATTTTGATATTAATATGAACCACGTAAAACTACGTCTAGTTAAGTCGATTTTCTTTTTTCGTTAGTTTTCAAACATAATCAGTTTTAATATTACTCAGTTTCGCCCGTTTATCGTTTTTCGTGTGTAAATGATGATGTATTTTTAAAATTTCATTTGTAAATATATAACAGAGATTAAGGTGAAAAAGAGAAATTATTATATTTATGAATTATTCATTTTCTTTTTCTTCTGTTTTAGTCACCTTCATATGAATGTAAGTACTAAATTTGTAGCTTGTAATCCGCCGATGTTAAATTTATCGAACGTATACGAATTTCCGAATGAAGATCTCGAAAATAGTTCCGATATAGCCGACAAAATCGAAGGATGGACTCATATTGTAACAAATAGTCATTTACTACAAAAATTCGATAAACTGTTTCTTTCTCGCGGATTTCGATTGCACACTGTATTTCGTAATGCCCCGTTTAATTTTATTCCGGATTACGATGTAATCAACTTACTAGTTTATCAGACTGATGAACTTGTAAACAGTACAGCGCGTTGAAACAAAGCATCCTATTTTATTTGTAGCGCGGAAGTTACTGTTAAACATTTAATTATAAATGTTTTCAACTACTTAATTATAAACATGTTAAGTTTTTCAAATTTATGTATCTTAATCGCATTTGTGAAATTTACAATAACTTAGTGAAGTAAACGTTTTAATATTTTCCAATCGTGTAAGCATCGTATTTTCTATTAAGCAACATTTCTGCAACGTTTGTCATCTTTATCCTTCTATTTCTGCGTTTACTATTCTTTCCGATATCATCTTAAGCATATAGTTCCTCCTCCATACATGTGACATCCGCTTTCTCGTATTAGATTCATCATTTTCAGTGGTTGCTTATTCTTTCATCTTGTTGGAAAACTCGAAATTTCAAACCTGATCCGTATATATTTTATTTTCAATATCCCCCTACTCATATTTTGAAGTCCATTATGTTGTTCCGTTTCTCTTTTTGTCCAGTCCGTGCCCACTATTCTTCCTAACGTAGAGTTCTTCTTACTAGTCAAACCCATTTTTTTCTTATTAACAAAAATCTCTACTTTTCCTTTATAATTTTCAAATGACTACTTGTGATCTCAAAAATTACGATTTTTTTTTATAAATTTGTATATCTACATCAAATGTGTTTGATCAATAAAAGTGTTTTACCATAAACCAGTTTTTTAAAATCCGTAAAAATCGAATATTTACTGTTATACTAAAAATATCGTAACTTCATTATTAATTCCATTCCGCAAAATCTAGAATATACAAAGATATATTTTAAATAAAAAATTATTTGATTCGTAGATTGAACCGGTGCGCTATTTATATTTATGATTAGAGTTCAGATTTTACGCATAACACATATTTGTTTTACTCGTACTAACAATGCTCTTTTGGGAGTGGCTCGTCAACCATAAACATTTACCCAGCACAAGAGGATTTTATCTATAGAATGGAAAATAACTAACGAGGAAATTAAATTTTAACGTGACGAATTATAGAAGACCGGAATTTAACTGTAATTGGAATGATTAGCGCTAACTGTAAAAAGATAATAAAGGACACGCAGTAGGGAGTAAGAATATCACGTGAAAGCACCTCTGTAGTGCTGCCCTTTTAGATGAAAAAAGGAGCACTCAAATGGTCAGAGGCAATAGATAGAGCGGATGAACAGGAGAAAACACAATGGAGAGACGATACAATGAAACAGGAAGTCGACTGTGACCAAATCAGAAATAACAGGATGTATGTAGGCGTTTCAAAAGTTACGGAATTAAAATTATTTGAGAAATTAAATGATATATTATATTAAATTTTTAACTTTCTGCAAAAAAATACGGCATTTAAAAGGGATTATTATTTTTAATTTTTTGTGCAATCTATTGTTGGATACTAACCTTTTATGTTGACTGCAAAAAAGAATGTTATGAATTTTTCTTTGGCATTGCATTTTGGAAAATACAATATGAAACAACCACCGAAAAATAATTTTTTTTTATTTACCTTATAGCCATCATTGTTGTATCTCTCTATGGGCGTCGTCAGCGGGGGGCAGGGGGGCAGCTGCCCCCCCTGGAGCCTTGAAACTTTTTAATCAACTGGCCATAATGAGTATTCATAGGCGCGTAATCATGAATAATTTGCCAGAAACCCACGAAAATTATGTTTTAATTAAGATTTTATTCTTGTTTAATAAAATATTAAGCCTTTACAACTTATAAATTTTATTTTTTCTATAACTCATATCCTTTTTCTATCATCTTGCCCCCCCCCCCCCGCCCATCGGCTGGCGACGCCCTTGTATGTCTCTATGGGTAGAATATCTTTCTTCAAATAAAAATAACTCATTTTTTTAATATTTTTTTTTTTCTTCTTTGTAAATGAAAAGAACTAGAACAGAATATTTCCTATTCTTTTCGAAATTGTACGTTTTTACCGACTTCCAAAAACAAAGAGGTTATACGTTCGTCGCGTATGTTTTTTTTTTATGCCTGTTCGCGCATAACTCAATTCATATGAACCGATTTTACTGATTCTTTATCTATTAGAAAGTGTACCACTCAGACCATGTGAGTACTGATGAAAATCGGTGAATATAAACTGAGCATTTGTCAAAAAACGTGAAAAATGTGACCACTTTAGGTAATTTTTTTTTCTTCATATTTTTTATTAGTGTAGCAGAGACAATTGATTTAAAATATTATAATTTTACCAAATTACCATGGAAATGTAGCCTTTGATGTTTTTTCCGTGGAAAGGCAGTGTAAACTTTTTTTTTTCCCTTTGTAAACTAAAGAAATCGATTTTTTTTTTTTTTGTAAGCATAAAATATGGAGAATAACGTGACAAAAAAGTTGCTTTTTAGCAAGAAATAAATTCATGTACAATGCTAAAAATTGTAAAATGAAATATTTAAAAAAAAAATACCGACTTCCATATTTATTATAAAAATTTAATAAAATGCACTAAAAAGTAAAAAATCATTATTCCATAAAAGATATATTTCAGGGCGATATAACTTAGAGTAATATTATCGTAATTCTTATACAACATTAACCTTTTGTTCAATAAAAAATATATTTCAGAGTGATATACTTTAAAGTGATATTATCGTAATTCTTATATAACATTAACTTTTTGGAGTAATTTATATTACAATATCTAGGAACAATTTAATGAATATTTAATGCAGTTTTTAATTATTATTTTAGTATGAATTTGATGCCTACTCTAATTAAGGTATTAATGATGTATAAGAATTATCATAATATCACCTTAAGGCAGTGGTCGGCAAAGTGCGGCTCCAGAGCCGCATGTGGCTCTTTGGCTCCCTCAGTGAGGCTCTGGCACAAATATCCACGGAAGGCTCAATAATATTTTCATTTAAAAAAAACTTGGTAAGAAAAAAATTACATGTTATTTTGATAAATTAAAATTCTTCTATAAATCGAGAACATGTATAATTTTTTGTTTAAGTTAAAAGATAGATAGGTAATTAAAATTTTATATTGTTGTAAAAATACGTAACGAACATCGAGTTTAATTTTATTAGTTTTCGTAAACGTAAACACAAACCATGTACAAGCTACCGGCTGAAATTGTTCGTATGTTTTCGGCGTACTCCGGTGTGATACAGATGTACCACAAGCATGCGCGCGCATACTTTTTCTAAAGTAGTGGGGGTACAAATTGGCATCACAGACCAGCAGTTGCAGTGTGAACAGTTTTGTCTTATCTACCGGGTCTGCCGTTGTCCTGTCTTATTAAAAAGTTGTTATATTTTTCAATCTAGCTGCGCATCTTACAAGTATTTTTATACGATTTTATTACACCTGCTATGTATGTTTGTGGTTCCGGTACAAAATTTGTAATCGATTTTTCGATAACTTCTATTTGTCCAAATGTTGGAAGTTTTCTTCCATTTTTGGTCATATTAAAAGTTTTGTTATTCTGATGATGAAAAAAATTATTTTTTTCTTTTTAGTGCAGTTACATATATTAATAAAATTGTATTTTTTAAAAATATTTTTTTTAAATTTTTATTTTCATCAATTTAATAATGATAATAATTTTGTACCGGTGGCTTTAGAAAAAAATATTTTTGGAATATTTTTATAGGCACCCCAATTAACATGGCTACCAAAAAAAAGCAAACAAAAACGGAAGATGAAAACCGCGAATTTAAAGTTGAGTGGACCGAGAATTTTGCGTTTATTCAAAACTTGAATGGACTTCCGACATGTCTTATTTGTAAGAAGAAATTCGCGCATAACAAAAAGTCAAATTTAGAGAGACACTGTACAAGAAATCACGCATCATTTAGCACTAAATATCCTACCGGTGATGCAAGGAAGAAAGCAGTTGAGAAACTTCAAAAGAGTCAAGAGTCGTCAATTTCTATGTTTAATAACTGGATGCAATCTTCCAGCAATATTAATATGGCAAGTTTTGTTTTTAGCCAAGAGATTGCTAAGAGAGGGAAACCGTACACAGACGGCGAATACATAAAAAATTGTTTTATAAATGCATCCGAAGAGCTATTTCGGGATTTTAAGAACAAAGCAGATATTCTGAAAAGAATTAAAGAGTTACCATTGTCTGCCAAAACCATTAAAGATAGAAAAATTAAAATGTATTCGAATATAACCACCCAGCATATCGAAGATCTGAAATTGGTTTCGGCTTTATCAGTAGTAGTTGACGAGTCTTGTGACATAAATGATATAGCGCAAGTTTCACTTTTTGTAAGATTTATGTCTCATTCAGGACCTAAAGAAGAACTTTTAGGATTATTGCTACTCAAAGGTCAGACGCGTGGAGAAGATATCGCAAATGCTCTAATTAAGTGTATGGATAAACATCATATTCCCCTCGATAAAATTGTGTCGATTTCAACAGATGGGGCCAAACGTATGACCGGCTTATGAAAAGAGTTTGTTGCTATTTTGAAAGAAAAAAGTTAATCACGAGATACTTGTTTACCATTGTAACATTCACCAAGAAGCGCTTTGTGCGCAAACATTTCCGGATGAAATTTGTAAAGTTATGGAATTAATGATTACCATTATCAACTCCATTTTAGCTAACGCTCTTAATCATCGCCAATTCAAAGAATTTTTATTTGAAATAGAGAGTGAGTATGCTGATCTTCTGCTTCATAACAAGGTACGTTGGTTATCAAGAGGGAACGTTTTAAAACGTTTCGCGTCCCTTTTTTCGGAAATTAAAGCATTTCTCCTTGAGAAGGGCATTCACTATCCAGAACTAACAGACGATCAGCGGATCCAAAACTTTTATTTCATGGTAGACGTTACGTCTCATCTAAATCAGCTTAATCGTAAACTACAAGAGAAAGGAAACTTAATTTTTTTGATGTTAGAAGAAGTAACAACATTCGAAAACAAATTATCCATTTTTGCTCAGGATTTTGAAAGGGAAACATTGTTTCACTTTCCGAGCCTGCTGAAGCATCGCCAAGAAAATAATTCCTCTATTGATAAACACCATTTTAAAACAATAATTTTAAATATGAGGGAAGCATTTCTCAGCAGGTTTCAGAAATTTAAAAACAGCAGAGCAACTTTAGCATTTTTCAAAAATCCTCTTAATGCTACGATAACCGAGTTGAAATTTTCTCCTTTTGAAATTGACATTGGTAGCTTTGAAATACATTTGCTGGATTTAATAAACAAGGAGATATGGCGCTCTAAATTCGAACGTCTTTATGTTGAATTGTAAATATTGGAGAAGAAAAAATGTGATCTTAGTTCACAACACAAGTGGTCTGCTTTGAATGACCTGGAGAAGGAAGACATGATCATTTTCAACGCTTGGAATAGTATTCCTGACTCTTACGATCAGCTGAAAAAGCTCGCGTTTGCTGTTCTTTCCCCTTTCGTTTCTACATATATATATATATGCAAACAATCTTTTTCAAGCATGAACATTATCAAGAGTAAATTGAGAAGTCGTCTTATTGATGAGAACGTTGGAATCATGCCTAAAATTAAAAACAACATACAAACCTGACTTACTCAAACTTTCCAAGGAGATGCAAGCACATTGTTCGCATTAATAAATATTTATTAAGTATGAAATTTAGTTTTATTTAGTGTAATAAAAGTTTACTAAACAAGCAGATTTGGCTCCCAATTTTTTTTTAAATTGTTGTAATGTTCATATTTGGCTCTTTGGCTAATAAGTTTGCCGACCACTGCCTTAAGGTATATCACTTTGAAATATAGTTTCTTATCGGGAATAATTATTTTTCACTTTTTAGTACGTTTTTATTAAATTTTTATAGTAAATCTGGAAGTCGGTATTTAAAAAAAAAAAAAAACATTTTATTTTCTAGTGTTAATTGCGGGGACTGAACAAAACTATAGCGGCAAACAAAAATAAATATCATTAACTAAACTTTTTCATTCTAGAATATGACTGTTTTTTTTGTTTTTTTTTTTTGTTTGTTTGTTGATTATCAGTATTGCAATGTCTTCAATCTTACTACGAATAACGAGTTTCTGAATCATATACCGGATTTCTGCAACTATTCCTCGCACGGAGTATGGACGCTATGTAGCGAGCAAAAAACGATTGAAACATGAAGTTCATTCTTTTTCCAACAGAACAAGTGCAGAACGAGCGTCAGGGGAGCAATACGAATCGAGATACGGCTGTGTGAACGAAATGTAGTTAAAATTCACCTACAAACTATGGTGAACGTGAATGGTACGCTCATCAGTCGATAACATGGATATCAAAATCGAACAATGATGTGCAATTCGTTATTGTGTTTAAAGGAAATTATCACCGATGGTGGACACTGTTCGAGAAATCTCAGCTGCATTTGGTACGGAAAGTTTAAACAAGATCACAATATTGCGACGGCATAAAACGTTTACCAATAGTCGTGAATTTTCAAAAAATGGCCCGAAAGGATGCGCAAATGTATTGTGAGGAACAGCCGATACTTCGGGGAGGGGCCTGCGGATGCTGAAGACGAATCAGACAGCGAATAATGTCTATATTACAAAGCTGCTTCCTACGACTTCATCTTCTTTACTGAAATACTTATTGGAGTCAATTTAGTTCGATAACTGAAAATAAAATTACTTTCATCACTACAATCATTTGGTTTTTACTACTTCACTATTCCATTTTTCTTATACCATATTCACTTATTTTATAATCATATTCCCCCTTGATCCTTGGACTTCATATGTGAAAAACGTTTATTTTTTTATTTTTTGGATTTTAATCAGTGTATTTATATATGTTATGTAAAGATTCTTTCCCTCTTTGGAAAATATATTTATCACTTTCCAACAAAAAGTGGTTTTCACGTTTCATGTTCAGTCGAAAATACTTTTTTTTTAAAATCTCCGCGCTGGGTACAACACCTAGGCTAGGAGTGCGGACTTGTATGTTTAGATCCTGTCATGGAGGTTTAATGATTTCAGTAATGCAAAAAGAGAAGTAATGAAACGGGATGTATTTACTTATGCCAGAAATTAATAAAATGTTATCTAGAGCTTATTATTTACATCGCAATCATTTTATTTAAATTTTTACATTCAATTTATATTTACCATAGCAATCATTTCATTTAAAATATTTACCATAATAATTTTTAAATGAATGTTTGCTTATTTGTCTCGTATGCATTCCTATTCCGTGGTGGCATCATAATTCATTGTTTAACTATTTAAAATCTTATATTTCGTGAAAGATAGGGAATAGAAAACTCAGTCATACCTTAAAACATTCGTTAGAATAATACTGACTTTAACTTTTTTAAAGCATTTCGTCTATTTCTGATTGCACTTGTGCAGTCTTTAAACCACCGAGAAACTACTTTTACGCTACCAGTTTCTATAATAGTTTTAGTAGGTAGTGAGTATATTTTTGCATGCTCAATGAGTGCGTCTGTAAACGTCTGCACAGTAGTGTCAATATTATCTAATGTGGCGGTATAACACCGTAACGGTCACTGAGCTTTGTAATTTAATCATTTAGTTCTTTCGTACTTCGGTAACAGATTTACATTAATTCCGGCATAAATAGTGGTTTCCGGTTGTAACTGGCTTTTTATGATAATCGGAAAGTGATCGCGTCCACTAAGGTCATGATTTACATAAAATTGTATTTTACTGCTCGAGGGGAGCACAAGGCTAAGTCAGTATTGGACCATGTTCGATAAGAAAAGTTACAATGAGTTGCCTCTGTTAAGTTAAGCAATGTAAAGTTAAACGTGTTTATTACATTTTCTATGGTCCTATCTCTTGAATTTGACTTTTTGCTTGACCACATAGGACTACGCGCGTTCAGATCTCGTAATATAATGAACGGTTTAGGCAGATGTTTTATCAATGAAAAGAAATGCTCCGTACTGATTTCTTCGGAAAAGTACACGGTGCATATCGCAATCGGTAGTTTAAAGTAAACTTTGACTACTAGCGCTAGTATCCCAATATATTTAATACGACTGTTTCATAATGACATTTTGATTTAACGGCTATTAATATGCCGCTATGTTTGGTCTGCTGTATTTTAAGATACAAAATAAAAGCTAAAAATGAATAAAAATTAAATAAAATTAACTTAACAGAACAAAAAAATGAAATTATCATACAATTTACTGGCTAATGTACGTTTGGCTTTTTTCTCAAAGACAACTATCATAAATGTTTACCGTATGAAGTTGGTCTTCTTTCTTAAAAAGTAAAGTGATTTCCGTAAATATTTGTTTTTATTTTGATTTAATTGTAATAATTCCTATTTTAGGAGATGGTAATTGTTTATTTCGCGTAATTTCATATTGTTTATATAAAAGTGACAGCTATAATCGTCAAATTCGATTACAAGTAGATTATAAAATTAAGTGTGACTGGGAACATTATAAGGATTTCATTATAGGTAGGTAATTATTCGTATAGATTACTAATAAGCAGTGTAGTTGAATATGACAATTTGATATCTTTATATGGTGAATATGATGAGCACAGTGAGTTACACTGTATAATTCAATTATATCCTGACTATTCACTTACAGACCGAATGAATGATAATGACAATTTCGTCTATGGTGCAGGTAATGTCGTTTGCAATTTATTATTTTCTGGTAATGTTGATGCTGGACATTTTAACGTTTTAGAATTTGGTTCCTTCACATCAAATCATACTATTAATATTGACACTGGATGGTGATTATTCTTTCTGCTCATAGAGCTTTAAGGTGGTTTTTACTTTTGTTTTTCATCTGGGTATGGTGGGCGCTGTTAACTCCGGCGTGGCCATGATACTGCATGGTGATTAACTTCTCTTTCGCTATTATAAGCGCTGTCAATTGTAACCATAGTGCAACATGGTTACTCTTACTTTTGATTCTCATTAAGAATTGTGGGCGCTGCTAACTCAGGTGTGGTCATAGTGTTGTATAATGATTCTTTACTGAACTCCATCAGGCACTGTGAACGCTGTTAAATCAAATTTGGCCACGAAATAGCTTTTAGCACAATTATCATTTCGTCGAGTTTCGACAAGTTTCGGCTAGTTTATTGTTAATGTTAACTTCAGCTGCTAATAAAAGCTGTCTCATAAATATCTGTTATTGGTCTATATTTGTTAATTTTTTTCTTTGGTGGCTGAAGTATTTTTTAACTTTCTGCCTTGCTTTGATCTACTTGTGTATTACTGTCCTTTTCGGATATAGACGACTTGACATTTTAAATTAGTTGATCCAAATTACTTGAAATATTGCTTCATTAAGAACCTTTTTCGTATTCGAGAACCACTTCAGACTGATTTTCAATCTATCAAAATGTTGAAAGATTCTTTTCGTTAACCAGATATTACTCATTCTCCGGATATGTGCATAAAATACCGATCTTCTTTCTCTCATAACGTCGGATAGTTTTTCTTCTTTCTTATATAATTCTTCATTTTGATCTAACGATTCCCATCTTTTTTTGAGGTTGAAAATTTTTCTTATGATTTTCCTGTATTTTAATCTTTCCTATATCATTCAGCTCTAAGCACTCAGCTGCATATAAGCATTCCGGTTTAATCACTGCGCTGTAATGTCTTAGCTTAAAATTTATCGATATTGATTTTTTGTTACATGTATTTCGAGGTTAATTAAAAAGCATTTCCACTTTTCTTGCCCTTATTTTGAGTGCTTCCCCATCCAATCCGTTTTGCTGAATAACCTTACCTAGGTATCTAGAATTTCAGACTTTTTTAATTTTCCGATATCTGCTGCACATGTATCGAGGTGAGATTTTAATGTTTGTTATATATTCTGTCTTCTCAAAAAAGATCTGTAAACCAGTTTTTTCTACTACGTCTTTTAGAAGGTTAATCTGCTTTACCGTCGTTATTAAATATTCTGAGAAAATTGCCAAGTTGTCTGCAAAAGCTAAACAGTTAATGGCTAAATTTTCCTTTTTGTATCTCGGTCATACTTGTTTACTTATATTTTCTGCTTCTAGTAATTTTTCCCACTCTCTTATAATCTCTTCTAGGATACAATTGAATAAGATTGGTGATAGTCCATCTCCTCACATACACCCGTTTTAATCTCAAAAGCTTCGGAAGTTTAACCCAAAAATTTTAACTTTAGCTTTAGTACCTAATCGTGTTTGTTGTATTAATCTTTTTGGTTTATCGTCTACACCAAATTCTTTTAATATTTCCATTAAGTTTTCTCGATTGGCGGAATCATACACTTTTTTAAAGTCTCTCTCTCTCTCGCTCTCTTCAGTCGTATTGTTCGTTTGCGGACGTTGTAACCAACCATCATAGACCAATGGATCGAGCGACCACCTGTCGTCATTTTTCTCTGTTGTTGCTAGTTTTTATTACTTCTGACAGAGACAATTTTGTGACGGCTTTAATATAATCTAAGAACCTCATCGATGGCCGTCCCTGGTTCTAATTTCCATTGATTTTTCCTTGTACGATAGTTTGTTCTAAAAACTTCCGTCTCATCACATGTCCAAAGAACTTTAAATTTTCCCTTAGCAGGATATTTTGAAAAACCATTAAATTGTAATAACCCCCGAGCAGAGAAGAAATCAAACAGATAATATCCTCCTACTATTTGTCTAAACTTTTTTTCCTTTCCAGTTTGACCATTAACATCGCCCATCAATATTTTAAAATGTTTCTCTGGTATTTTATTCATTTCTTCTTCTAACATTTCTCAATACTGTTTGACTTATTCTAGATTCCGTTTATCTTCATTAATTGGGTCATGTATGTTAACTATTGTATACATTTTGTTACTACATTTTAGCGCCAAAATGGACAATCTTTCTGACTGAGATTTGAAATGTACTACTGAATCTAATATCTTTCAGTGGACACAGAATGCTGTTCCTAAATGTGGCATTCCTTTCATTATTTTCTTTCCTGGTTTTCCCTTAAATATTCTATAGTTTTTCACGTTGATTACATTTTCGTCTATAAACCTAGTTTCTTGTAGTGCTAAAACAGTATATTTTGCTTATTCAGTGTCTTTACTAGTTCTTTTAACTTCCCTACTTTTAATAACGAGTTAATGTATAGTGTTTCAAACATATTTGTTCTCACTTTTTTCTTTAACCGTGTTTTACATGGTTGTACAAGCTTCCAAAAAATATACGCTTGAATGCACTGTTGTTTCCACCAGTGGTGGATTCTTTTTTTAAATTATTACCTGGTGTAGTAGTCCTCTTTAACTGACTTTCCATCATATTTAACGTGCTAAAATTTACTGTTAATATATTTTCTTGGGGGGAACCGGTTAATATCAGTTCCAAAATTAAAACTAGAATTGCAAGTTCTAGAGTTGGTATAATGTATTTCATTTTATCAGTTTGTTTATCTGTATTACTGCCATTTTATGTGTAATTTATTTCCTGCTCATCCCATGTATTACTGACTGCTGTAGATTGTAGTTTAAGTTTAGGCTATGGCGAAGTTGTAATCCCACTTCCGCTTTCCTCGTTTGTCGCAATTCCTAATGCCACTACTATCGGATTAAAATCAATACGTTCATTCAGTCAAATTCACATGTTTCATTTACTTTATAAACAGCGCATTTACTTACGCACTAGGTGATCACTGCAATCATTTTTTTTTTACTACTTCTTCACTAATTCATCTTCATCATACCTTATCTACTTTTCCGCTTGCTTCCTTGGTCTTTAGATTGAATAATATTTATTGTATTTTTTGGAGTTTTTGATGAATATATTTATGTAAATATTCTTTCTCTTTCTAAGAAAAATGTTTATTATTATTTAACAAAAAATGTTCGTCACGTTCAGCTCGGCCTGTCGCGATCTAACAAAAAATCAACTAAAAATCGCACACAGCTATCATTTTAAAAATATATAAAATCAATAACTGACGCATAGTTTTCTTCTCTTTACCTTGCGCATGTAAAATACTCCGTTATAAACGGTAATCTCCCTTAATTACATATTTAAGAGAACATCTTCACTACTCACATGCCTGTTTTGTTCTGAGTAGAGCATTTCTTTAAAAATTCATTTATTATCACAACAGCAATTTGTGATATTTTCAGTTGCAACAATTGAAAATTATGTTGCAAGATTCTTTATTTCTCTGTAAAACCTAATGAAGAATCATCTTTTTTGCTGTGCACAGCCGCTAGGCTAGGATGCGGCTTATGTATTTTAATTTTATAGAGTTAATTCGGCTAACGCATAAAAGAAGAGATGGAACGCGATGTTTTCACTTGCGACAGAAATTAATAAAAAGTTAGCATAATATATTTTCATTTATCATAGTAATCATTTTATTTTTACCAATGACTTTACTTAAGACATTTAACTTAGTAAATGTTTTATCCAATTTTTATTTTTATTTTATCGATTGTATTTTACTTTTCTATTTGCACACCTTATTGACAAAAAAAACCCTACAGCTCAGCTAAATCACACAGAAACTTATAAATTATGCATTAAAATCTTCCATAAGAATCAGTCTATTTAACCGGTGAAAAAAGAAACGAAATTGGTTTGGTAGTTTTGAAATTAGTGCGCATAAATGTTTATACAGACAGATTTTTCGGCTTGCATTTATAGATATAAATATATGTATACAGTTTAAATGGATATCAAATGCTAAATTATACAGCAGTATGAAACCGTTGTCCATATCAATACGAAAAAGAAAATTATTATTCTACGGACATATTACCAGAATGCAGGATGATAATAGGTTAATCAAGAGATTTTGTAAATTTATGAAAATGAAGAAAATAAGACCCAAATGGTTCGATGAGTGCGAAAAGGATATGAAATTCAGAAATATTACTGAAATGCAAATGTTTGATAAAAACTGGTTCCATAAAGCAGTTATTAATTTAAACCTTAAAATAAACCAAGAAAGCCAGAAAAGATCATTTTCGGTAAACCATAAAATTACATTAATAGAAGGACTCAAGGAATATTGGTAAGATGTTAAGGAAAGAAAAAGGGCAAGATGGAAAATGGAAACTTAGTTGTTTTCTTAGAGGCTGAAATCGAGAAGAAGAAGAAAAAAAAAATATATATATATATATAAATTTTATTTTTAGGATTTATTTACAATTATTTAAGACAACGGTTCATCACGAACTTTGTATTGGCGGTTTATAATATTACACCAATTAAAAATGTCTGTTCATTTTAGTTATAAGATTGCAATTTTAATAACATTTCTGGCTTATGAATTATGAATTTGATTTTATCTTGTGAAGCTCGAGAATGTTTTGCTATAGAAAAGCACGTGCATATTATTGCTATATTTTTAACTGTGGGAAATTCATTAATACATTGATCGATTTATAAGTTTAGAACAAATCTAAGAAAAAGCCGGTCATCGGGTATATTATTAAATGGCAATTTTTGTACATACATACATGCAAGTAATTTTCAAAAATGATTTTAATGAAATCCATTGATTAGGAGGTTTTAAGATCCAGGAAAATTGTTTTGTGAAGGTTTTTTATAAAATTCTATTAGGCGACGAAATTCTTCACTCGAAGCGAATAATGCTTGTTATGTGATCACATTTGTATTTGAGATTTATTAAAAAAGTAAATAAAAATAACTGTTATTAATTACGATAAATAGTAAATTGAAAACAGACTGATATGTATATTTTTGTTTTGTAGTAAAATAAATTTATTCACAATTTACATAACCATTTTAAGTATAATTTTAATTCAAATGCATTGGTCATTGTAAAGTTGTACGGATGGCAATTTTAACACTTCTGGCTTATCAATTTTAAACTTTATTTCGTTTAACATCAATGCAAACCGAATCTGTTAAAAGACTAACAAATACGAACCACGATTGGCAGGAAGCAAGCAGTCGAAAACGACAAAGAAATTACTTGAGAAGTGTTTCTTCAGAGTTGATAGAAAATAAAATATTAAAACAAAATACTAACAGATTCGCTGTCTTAACTACAGACAATGATGATGAAGACGAAGATGTTATTGTGCAAAAAGAAACTAGGCCTCCCACTATAACAATTTATCGAGTAAAAGATTATACTAAGATGTTAACTGATATCTCACGCGTTATTCCGATAAATGATGTTCGGTGTAGATCTTTAACTGACAAGCGAGTTGAAGTTAAAACAAACAATATAGAAAATTATCGTTCTCTAGTTAAGTATTTACGCAACGAAAAAATTGAACATCATACCTATCAAATAAAATCAGAAAGAAGTTTTCGGGTAGTAATAAGACATCTACATCATTCTATAGAGATAGAGGACATCAAAGCAGCCCTCTCGGAATATGGACATACAGTTAGACATATAACTAACATCAGACATCGAGTGAGTAAAACACCTTTGCCGTTGTTCTTCGTTGACCTACAACCACAGGAAAATAATACAGAAATTTACAAATTACAATCACTGCTTAATATGAAAATTAAAATTGAAACTCCACGTAAGAAGAATACTATACCTCAGTGTTTTAGATGCCAGAGATATGGACACACCAAGGCTTATTGCAACAGAGAATATATCTGTGTCAGGTGTGGTGAAAATCACTCCTCAGAAAACTGTAATAAAAAGCAAGATCAAAGTCCTAAATGCGCAAATTGTCATGGTAGTCATCCATCCAATTATAAAGGATGCGATATTTATCAAAAACTTTTATTGATAAGACAAAACGAGAGACCCAAAAATAAAAGCAAAGACACAATATAAACTCGCTAAATATTCCAAATACAGTGCCCCAAACAGTGAGGCATGAAACTATAAATCAACAACCATCAAACACAGTTACTTACGCACAAATTGTACACCAGGGTCTAGAATAACAAAGAAATACGACTCCTAATATTAACTCCGAAAACATGCCTCCTAACAATGATATATCAGCCATGTTGAATACATTTCTAAATGAAATAAAAATACTTTTCTCAAACATGATGGAACAGCAAAACCAGCTGCTAAAAAGCGTTATACGAACAATTATGACTGCTTTAATAAATAAAAAATGAAAAATTTTAAAATTATAACCTGGAATGGAGATGCAATTATATTTAATTCAGGGAAATATTGACATACTTTTAATTTCTGAAACTCATTTAGCAAATACAAGATATACTACTTTCTCCGGTTACAACTCATACTTTACAAATCATCCTGATGGCACAGCACATGGGAGCACTGGTGTGATAATAAAGAGTAACATAAAACATTATGTATTAGGGAAATATGAATCACATCACTTACAGGCAACCAGCGTTGTAATTGAACTGAAATCAAACAAAAAGACTACTGTCTCAGTAGTCTACTGCCCACATCGCCATAATATAAGGGAAGAAATGTTTATACATTTTCTAAAAACTTTAGGCGATAGATATATCGTCGGCGGTGATTATAACGCAAAAAACATTTACTTTGACTTAAGACTTTCCGTTCCAAGAGGTAAAGAACTCAAATATCAGCTATTGGCGAAACGCATAACGGTGTCTGTTCCTCTGGAGTGCCAACTTATTGGCCTACAGATCCGAATAAAGTTCCAGATTTACTGGACTTTTTTATTATTAAAGGTATTCCAACAATATTCACTGATGTTAGAGCAGATAATGAGTTACCATCAGATTATTCGTCAGTTATACTGTCTATTAGTGACCAGATAGTAAAAAAAGTGTCCAAACCAAAATTATACAACAGATCTACAAACTGGGAACTATTTAGAGAATATCTCGGAAATGATATCAATTTAAGAATATCACTTAAGACTACCGATGATATCGATAATGCAATGGATTACTTCATTAAGGTCACTACTCAACAGTCGGCTTGGAAGGCTACAACAATAATTAACAAATGTCAACCGGTGCTTTATTATCCCCAACACATCAAAACAGAATCTACGAAGAAAATTGAGGAAGCAGTGGCAAATATTCAGAGACCCTGCGCATAAAACTGCATTGAACAAACAGACGAAACTCGTTAAACGTTTGTTGCAGGATTTAAAGAATAAATCACTCAATAAGCAACTGATCAATTTATCACCTCTAGCGCAACATAATTTCTCTTTGTGGAAAGCTGCCCGGAACCTTAAAGGACCAAAACCATCTGTTTGCCATATAAGGAAACCTGATCGTAGCTGGGCTCGTGCTGATGTTGAAAAAGCGGAACTGTTCGGCGAATATTTTTCCAATATATTTAAGTCACATCCTGTTGATACATCGTTAATTTCTGATTCCTGTTGTCAAGATGTCTCAAAACCTATGAAATTGACCTCACCAGGTGAAATTAACAGTATAATACGGACAATGAACCCTAACAAAGCACCAGGTTATGATTTAATAACAGCAAAAGTTTTAAAGGAATTGCCAAAAAAAGGACTGGTGTTACTAGCGTACACATTTAAATCAATGCTGCGATTAACATATTTTCCAATACAACTAAAATTGTCGCAAATTGTTGTAGTTCAAAAACCACAAAAACCTCCAACGGAACCATCATCGTATCGACCAATTCCAATTTTTCCGGTATTTTCTAAATTATACGAAAAATTACTGTTAAAAAGAATAATGCCAATAGTTGAATGCAAAGAGATAATACCTGAACACCAGTTTGGCTTCTGAGCAAAACATAGTACAATAGAGCAGGTGCATCGGATTGTTCATCAAATTGAAAAATCCCTGGATGGAAAAATGGTTTGCGATACCGTATTTTTAGATGTAAGCCAAGCATTCGATCGAGTTTGGCACGATGGTCTATTGCAAAAACTTCGACGTCATTTTCCCTATGAACTAGCTGAATTATTCCGGTCGTATTTAAACGAAAGATATTTCTACATTAAATATGGTGATGACGAATCAAGTATATATCCGGTTCGAGCAGGAGTTCCTTAGCGGAGTGTACTTGGACCGCTTCTTTACCTGATCTACACAGCGGATATTCCTATTACATCGCACGTTGATATAGCAACTTTCGCTGATGACACAGCGATCTTGTGTTCAAATAAATGTCCAAAAGTTGCGCGTAAAAACCTGCAGTCAATAAAGTAACATCTTGGTGCAAATTATGGAAAATAAAGATAAATGAAGGTAAATCATCTCGAGTAGTTTTCACTAACCGAAGAATCGATTCATCCGGAAATATAATGATGAATCGAGTGGAGATCCCTCAGAAAGAAGATGTAAAGTATCTTGGTATTCACCTCGACAAACGCTTGACTTGTAGGAAGTATATTACAACAAAGCGAAATGAGTTGAACATCAAGCTGCGGCAACTGTACTGGCTGTTGGGTAAGAGATCAATAGTATCTCTTGAAAACAAGTTGCTACTTTATAAGCAAATTCTTAAACCAGAGTCAGGCAATACGGCTGCCAATTATGAGGCTGTGCCAAAAACAGCAACATTTCAATTATGCAAAGAGTTCAGAATAAGATACTACGCACGATCATCTCTGCTCCATGGTACATAACCAACATCACGATCCATGAAGATCTTGGAGTTCAGTTTGTAAAAAATGAAATAGAAACTGCTGCCAGGTTGAAAGAACATCATAATAGTTCAGCAAAAGAACTGCTGAGCAACCCAGGCGAGGGACGTAGGCTGAATAGGAAACGACCTCAAGATCTCTTATAAATTAAAAATGTATAAATAATATGTGTGTGTGCTGATGTGTGAGGGTGTATGTGCGTGTGCGTGTGGGATGGTATGTATGTGTCCGTGAGAATGCAAAAATATGTGTATATGCATTTTGTATACACATATATAAGTTAATTTTAGCACCCTTCACTGGTTCAGGTTGGGTTGCTTATTCATGTTATTTTAACTTATTCCATAGATTACCAAATAGTTGATAAGACTAGGTGTAAAATAGCAAGATATATATAAATAAAAAAAAAAAAAAAAACATCAATACAGAAAAATGGCGCAATGTATACAAATGTAATGCTCACATTATAGTGTACAATGTACATTATTGCTTTGTTTTTTAAATATTTCCTCCCTGCCCCCCGCTGGCGACGCCCATGTATATATATATATATAATAAGAAATTAACATGAGAGAATTATTAAAATCTATAAACATGTATAACTACATAGAACAAATAATTTTTTTGTAATGGCTATAAATGGTTATTAAAAAAATGGAACTTATGGTCATGGATAATTAATGCTCAACTGAAATTCAAACTTTTAAATGTTATCGAAGTACTGTTATTTCTACCGACACGTTAAATAAACCGCTGCTATTTATTTAGTAAGCAGGTGCTAATATTTTTTAAATTTCGTTCTTCTACTTTAATTATGTGAATATGTTAGATTAATTACATTATTATTGCAGGAATGTTAGACAAAATAAAAACAAAACATCGATAAATAATTTAACAATTTTTTATTGAATGTAGGCAAAAAATAATTTTATTTATATTTTTATTATAAATACATAAAAAATTGCTTTAAAAACTGAGCAAATAAAAGTATGTTGTTTAATAGATAGAATTATTTATTTTAATGAAATACTAGGTCAATAATTTATGGTCAATAACAGTGATCGTATTCGATATTATTCTCATCAGTTTAGGTAGAAGTAGCGACTTTTATAAACTAACTTGTGTTGCGTATTTACTTATTGTTGGTAGTGCGTAACCTTTTGGTTTCGTTTATACAAGAAAATTCGGAATTGTTTTCGTTTGTTGGCGTTGGTGTAGTGTGTTTTAGTGATGGAATTGTCAACTGTGCTAACAATTTTTACCCAAAAAACAATTTAATTTGAAAAGTAAACTTGGTTGGTTGCGTTTAAATAGAAATCAAAATTTTAGAAATAATGTCGCGTGATTATGAAGATTTTGAAGTGGTTTGTATTAACAGTAGTAATTACTTAATTGATGTTAATATTTTGTTATATTTTTTTAATGTAATATTTATAAAGAGGGAAAGGAAAAAAAAAACTAGCATTAACATTTAATGAAGGGAATACATTTTTAACCATTACCGAACGTAATTAAAAATTCAAGGAGAATATTTAATTAAGAAAATTAAGTTTCATTAATTATGTGTTATTTGATTTTGAATTTACTTCATAGCTTTTACTTGGAAATGTAGATTATTGTGAATTTGTAAAATAGTCACTTTTTAAATAAAGGTATATGTATGTTTCAACTAAGTATATGAATAAGAAATTATATTAACCCTGTCGTTACTAATAGAATTTCTTCATTAATGATGTTTTTTTGATTATTTAAATTGCTTATGGTCCTAAAATTTCTGTACTGAATTTGTATTTATTTCATTTTCCGCATCAGCTATCAGAAATATGTACGTCCGATCTTAACAGTATTTATGTTTCTCTTTAAACATTTTAATTGACAAGAATATAAAAATCATTTAAAGCGACGCATGAAAATAAAGTGACAAACATTTATTTAAATTGACCTCATGCCGTTTTATCTTTTTGCGTTTTTGTGGAGACTCGACACATATATGGTTCACATAATACATATGTACGTAAATCATTCATAGGAAATTGATGTTATTAACAGCGTGCTTTCACAAAAATGTCTTTATTTTGTGAAAGTAATTTTTTTACTTGTAGAGAATATCGTAAAGGAAATTGGCTTACGTTATTTGCACGTGTCACGATTATTCTTTGCTACACTTTCCTTCAAAAACCATAATAGCTTTTACAAAATTTGACAGGTGTATGGTTTGTCCTGCTTCTATTACTGAATTTATTACCTCTTTTTTTTTTTTTTTTTTTTTATTTACTACTTATATACATAGGATGATTAATTTTCTTGATGGTATTCATACTTTTAATTGTTACCGTAATTACTTTTAGTACATTTCGGCGGAGTTAAGTTTTTATTTCCGTCGTTACTGTTCCTATTTTACGGCCATCAGGAAAACAAAGTTAATTTTATACTCAAAGGAAATTTGTTTCTTAGACGTTGACTACTTTATTTCATTCCTGTAACATTTCTTTTCTGCGCTCTTCCTGCACTTTCATATTCTATCTCATTGTTTCCTGGTTCAGCCATCACGAAAAAGGAGCTTTTTATGAATATTTATGTATTGCGCAAGATTTTCATAATGTACTGTATTGTTTTGTTTAAATAATTCAATTTTTAGAACGTTACATATTTTAATTATCACCAGATGAATGACTTTATCATATTTCGAATAGATATTTTATTGGCGATTTATCTATTGTGTCAAAAATTTTCCGTTAGATCTAATTGTTTTTAAATGTTTCCTATGGTACATATAGTCAGTGTTATTGTGCTAATATATTTATTTATATGGAAAGAAAAACAAACTACTGTTACGTTATTTCTGAATTTTCTAAACTAATTCTATAAAAGAAACACAAGTTTTACTATTATTTACTTATTATATTGTAATTTATAACAAGAAATTTTTTTAATTTTTGAAATTGTTCCGTGAGCGATTTTTCTATATTTGTAGATTCTTATTTTACTGACGTACATATATAGCCGTTACAAATATATTATAATAAATTTATTATATTTAATGAAGTTAATCTTGTGAATAATAATTATAATTTAACAAAATGTTAACGTGTTTCATGTATATTTATAGGAGCCTATTATAAGGGGTTATCAGCTTTTGGGTGATAGCCAATTTGTGCGATTTTCCGAACAGTTATTAGGCAAAAAAAGAAGATATAGAGATGGCCGTAAGTATTTATATTTGTTATTTACAATTTGCATAGATTTATTAAACATTTAAACATAAATTACGAAAATGGTCCTTTCCCTGATCATGGTCAGTTTATCAGGAAAATTGTTAAATGCGGTTAAGGATTGAACAATTTAATGTTTAAAAAAAATAATTATTTTCTTATAGTTCAATATGCACTATTTTTAAAGATGTCTTATAAACTTGAAATTACTGTTAAAATTTTTTTAGATTTGAAAAACAAAATTGCAATTTTCATACATTTTATAAAGGCTTTTTCACGAATATTCGACAAGTATGAATAATAAAAAAGAAATCAGAAAAATCAAATGTAAATTCTTATCCTATGAAAATAAAAGAAATTTACAAATCGAGAAATTCTCTACAACGTCGAATTTCATTTATTGCTAGTAGCACACTAAATTTTTCTCTGTACTTATTTTTAATATGTCTGGAAATGTAGAAAATCAAACGAATGAAAATCATTTTGAATTTTCAGTAATAAAACTAGAATTACTAGTTTGTTTTAGAATTTGTAGTAATTCAACGATTAGCAAATAACTAAATAGTTTCGGAAGCTTCTTTTGTATTGTGTATAATTTTCTGATAATGGTAGATTTCTGGGGCATGATGTTCAGTTTCTTGTTTTCTTTAATATAGATGATAGAACATTAGCTATAATAGTTACATGAAGAAACTTGTATTATTATCACTTCGTGTCTTTCTTATTTGACGTAATAATAATATTTGTATGATTCGCACCAGTAATAAATAAGGTATAAAATGTAACTATGTTTTTTGAATTTTAAAATTTCTGGATCGTGTTAAGCGTAATTATGGTATAGATGGTTTTCATTTATTTATTTTTTAGACAACTTTATATTTAACGATAAACATTGGCATAAGAACAGTGTAACAACGATATATGATTTATCACTTTGTTTGCCGAATATGCGTATATCAAATTTAGAATTTAAGAAAATATTGAAAATAAATGTATAACTTTTTTCCCTTTTATTCTTACAGTCGCATACATTGGTTTATGTGTAAGTGGACAAAAAATTTGTGATCTGTTATTTCGCGTCAGAAATAATTTCCAACCAACGAGTAATAAAGTAATCCTCATGATTGGAACGAATGATTTATTGAAGGTATTCTTTTTTACATTCAAATTTTTTAATTATTTACATTTCATGTATTTATGAATAAATAATTGTTACGAATGGCTGAAATTTTTTGACCAGCTTCTGATTCAGTTTTTGATTTGTGGCATCTTCTATAAGAATTCATTGCATTTTAAAAGCACCTCGCGCCTTTTCTAATCTATAAAAATGAAAAATATTAACTTTAAATTCCAGCGTTAATAACTAATGCCATAATTATTGCTATAAGATGTCGAGTGGAATAGTTCAATTATTCATTCTTTCATTGTAATTAGTACAATTCGATTGAATTACGGTCATTTGCTGTGGAAAAATTAATATGTTTTACTAAGGATTGTATTATATGAATTCCTACACGATATAAACATACGAAAACCGATCATGAACACCTCCAATTAACATGATATAATACGTTTGCTTACTGTATCTAAATTGTAGCATACGTTATTCCGATGCCAATTTCCGCTGTTCTTTGTACAGATTAAAGATAAAAGATGATTTACAAGTAGTAATGAAATAACATTAACAGATTTTTAGCAAAAAATTTTTTTTGAACAAACCGGAAATCTATATTGCAAGATATTGTTAATACTTTTAATCAGTACAGTAATGTTTTTTAAATTATTTAAATTTACATAAAAGCGTGTGAAAATTTATAATTAACATAATGAGAAGGACGTTTAAAACTTGAAATTAAATACAAAAAGGAAACTAGTGTCTTCTGTTGTAAAATTTAGTTTGGATAGATTTCAATGTTTATTCGTTTATGCCAGTGAGCATCGTAAACGAATGAATATTCGTTTAGCGCATAAGATACGGAAGCGATATTGTGTATATGTTGGTAATAACGTGGGAAAAAGTATAGGTATTTAAAAGTTACAAAATTTTGAAGTACCATCAAGACAAAAGTAGTAGTATTATGAAAATTTCGAAACATATATATTTTGCTAATACTATAAATAAAATGGCGCATTTCATAATCGCCTGCTAAGTAGGGAAAATATAATACAATAAGGAAATTCGCTAAATTTCGTAGTTGATATGAGTGTTAATTGAATAGATAGAAAGAAAAAATGTAAGCTGGTTTTGAATACACATTCAAAATATTTGCGGAATAACAGTGTATCTATCCTTATACAAATTTTATTTTTTCGTAAAAAAAGATCAAGAAACTATTTTTTGTTTCGTTTTTTTTTTTTATTTTTTTATTTTTTCCGTTAAATTACAAAAATCTTTCGGAGTTAAATTTGTGTCTTCTGGTTGTTATAAGCGATAATTATTTATTTGCGTACCTAAATTTTTTACACTCTGGAATAAAAGCTTCGGAATTAAAATAAAAATAGCAAATCCGTTACGCCGATTACACCGTTCTATTGGAAAATTCAGACAAAGAATTACAATAATTCGTAAATACTGTAGATTCGATAGACAAGGATTATGGACTTACAATCAATGTAAGAAAAGCGAGGATGATGATAATCAGTCGTAAAATACGTCAGAATGTAAATATAAAAATTAACGGGAAATCGGAAAAGTTTGTAGGTACAAATATCTCGACAGTCCCATCATAAAAATGCATTAAATCCAAATGTGGAAGTAAATAGGAGCTGTAGTTGTGCTAAAACAGGTTTTCGAATAATACGGTAATTACTGATAGACTCATCTTTAAGCCTGCGTACAAGATAAGAGTTTATAAAGTGTTACATCCAGCGGATTTTATTATACGGCGCAGAAGCGTCAGTATGTGCAAAAAGAACATTTGGATATTTAAAAGTATGCGAAATACATGAGAACCATGAAAATTTCGCGATCACAGAAGATCGATAACGACGAAATATTGCAAAAGGCAAACACCAAGACACAAATCTTTTACTATATATTTAAACAAAGAAAATCTAGCTACTTCGGCCGCGTTGTCAGGAGACAACTATGCGAATTGTTACGTTTAATTATAGAACGAAAGATTATTGGAAAAGGGGGACGGGGAAGGAGAAAGAAATCGTAGATCGACAGCATGCGATCACGGATCGGTAAAAGAACGACGAAGGACTTGGTGGATGCAGCGGCCAAACATGAAACATGATATTTAGTCAGCAAACGAACGTCGAAGTTCATATACCTGCTCATGACACAAAAAGAAGAAGACCAAAATTTTGGTCACAGTTAATTTGTTGCTATCATTGATGTCGTTATAATTCAGTGTTTAAAAATATTGGAATGGAAATAATAATTATTGAAGTGCAAGTCATCTTTTTAGATTGTGCAGCGGTTATTTTTTTAACTGTAGAATTTAATTTTTAACTATTTTTAAAACTGTTTCCACTGAAGTCGTTATTTTTATTTTAAAAAAATTTCAAGTTTTAAATTAATTTTAAGGAAATTGTTTTTTAACGGAGATATTACTTCAGTTTGCGTAAAATTTTTAATTAAAACTTCTTTTATGTTAATAATTAAAAATGCCGTTCGAAAAATTTCAACAAATTAATTAATAAGAATAATAAATTAGAATAATCATCATATTCTTTGTGCGGAAAGCGATAATTGTTTCAGAAAAGCTATATACCTTAAATTCCTTATGTATATCTATTATTTTCATGTAAATTTTAAATAAAACGTGAAACAAACTGTTCGACGTTATTGAAGGAAAAATATGTATTTAAAATTTTTTTTCTTATACTTAGGATACATCGTTAACAGATATGTGCAATACGTTGACTTCTTTAATAAATGAATTGACGAATAAAAACGTTCAAAAAATTGTCATATTGACTATACCTCCAGTTCCAAGGCTGTCCAGAAGCAAAAGTCATTGGGATCGACTGTGTGGTTACAATGATTTCATAAAAAGTTTGGATGACGGTATTTGAAATAAATACAAATAGTTTTATAATTTAAGATACTTTTAAAAGTTATTGTTAAAAGAATTTATGTAAGAACTAATTTCATTTAAAATTTCGGGAATGGTAAAATAAGTTCTTCTTAAAACGATATTAATGTTTTTTTGTTGTTTTTTTTTTTGTCCCGACGATAAGCCACTTAGCCAATATTAATAGTTACTTTGTTTTACTAATAATAAGTTTGCTGCTCTATTAGTAATGTGATCATCAGGCTTAACGCAGACGGACCACTTGTCGACCATATCAGTCACACGTTGCGACTGCCGTTAAACCTGGCGACAGAAAGTGGTCCGTTTGCGTAGCATTGCGTTTTTTTCCATTATTTCTATGTTAAAATAGTATTACCCACGACCGACTACTTTTTTGCGGTTCTGCTGTGGTCGAAAAGTGGTCCGGTCTGCGTTAATCTAGCGATCCAAAAATGACACAAATTTTTCGAATTTTTTTTTCACGGAAAGTAGTAAATAAAGAACTCAATTTTTTTGATACTTATTTAATAGGTCTTAAAGTATGTAGAAAAATGTTTGTTAGTAAAAAGTAATATAATAGTACTTGTTTATTTATGCTGAAACATGGCCACCTCAAAAAATAAATATCCAAGTGGGCGGCACTGTAGCACTTGTAAATATTATCTGAAATCAGAAATCCAAAAAATTTTATAAAATATATTACATTTGTTGGAGGTTGAACCTATAAAATCAACAAAAAGTCGAAAATTGGAAAAATGGCGGATATGCAAATTTTAGTTTCGTTTTTGGTCGGCTCTGATGAGAATCTCTCCTTAATGTATTGTAATAGTAAGTAATTAACAGTGCCGCTGTAGTCAATGAGATCTTTTGGTTGGAGGAAATAATATTCATTTTTTTCGATGCAAAACCGTGTATATTATTCGTCTCTTCTTTTCTGTTAAAATATATTAATCATGAATTTCAGAAATGGGAGAATTAGAGTTTGAAAAAACGTTTATTAACGTAAGAGCACGTTTTCGGCAACCACACTTTGAAACGTGATGGAAAAGGCGGCGTAAAAAAAATTGTTTTTAGGTATGAGATTAAGGGGGGGTATGGGATAACTACTTTGAAAAATCCGTTTTTCCAGAAAATTTTTCATATAAAAGTACAACTTCTTAGAAATATTTTCTCAAAACCTCAGGTCATTTGAAGTAAAACTCATTAAGATAGTAAGTTGTACACTCCACCTCTTTTGAACCGACCGAGAGCGGCAGGCAGGTAACTGGAGCAGCCGCTTCCTTGTCTTTCAAAGGGGCCTAACCGGTAATGGTCGAAAGTTAAGGCAGTGACATGTGTCTGCGATGTACGCGCAGTTGTGCTGTATGCCGTGCAACCTTGAGTTGAGGGAAGATTGTACACAATCCCGCTAAAATCAGGCAGGGCAGCTAGTGCAGTGATCTACGCACAGGTGTTCTAGAACATTCTGGGTAGCCTGTTGCTATTTTGTTACAGACACACATTGTTCTTGTAAAGAACAACAGTAGAGACAGAAACAAAAACCGGGAAAAAAAGGCAGGACAAACTAGAAGAAGCAGAAGTCTCTCTGGAAAAGGAGAAGTCACTAGTAAAATAACTGATAAATTAACATTGTATTATGGATTAGCAATCAGAGGAAATTGTTTTTTTTTTTAGACTCGTTATCTCACTTCCCCAACGTTTGCATAAATATCGTTGTTTTCTTTGTGTTGTTTTTTTTATTTATTTTTTTTTGTTGCTTAATTTCCTCTTAAAACAACCATTTTAATAATTGCAAAAACTGCATTAAAAAGTGTATTATGCGGTTATATGTTGTTCTTTGAGATAATGTAATTTGTACGCTGTGATAGATTTAATTTTTTTATGTATTATAAAAAACGCTGCAATTAAATGTGGCGGATGAAACAGTTTTATAATTAGTAGTTTCGTAATTTTCATTATTTCTGAATTGACTTGTATTATTCAAGAGTACCTTATTTTTGTCTTCAATAAAATGGAATGTAACGAAAACAATTATTTTTTATAATAAATATTCGATGAATATTTATTATATTGGAATGAAAAGCTAAAAGCGAATAAATGTTCGTTTCGATAATTTCTCTTCCGTTTATGATTATTATATTGTTTTTTTGTTTTTTTTTATGTGTGTTCAATTTATTTTAGGCATTAACGTCATAACTATTGACACTTGTTCGTTATTCCTTACGCCGGAAGAGAGATTAGAAAATAACAGTTCTTACGTTAGCTCGGAAGATTCGGCAAATGTTTCGCTGCATCATAGTCGCTCTAGTAAGACAAGCCACAGCAACAGTAAGCGCAGTCGTTACAGCGACCCAAGTAACGTTAGCGATCGCTCCAGCGATAGTGAAGAGACCGACAATAGCGACGAAAATGACGAGCGCGAATCCCATCAGCCGCGTAAAGCAGGAGCCAGAAACATCATTCTTTCGTCATCGAAGTATTTTCGTAGTAGAAGCATCGAACGAGAACCTAAAAGCGCTGGTAAACGATCACCGTCGACGCCTTTTCTTCTGAAAAATTACAATAATTTACGTATTTCCATTGGCGCTAAAAGGAAAGTAGTGGAAATAGTTCCTGAACAAACCGATTTGATTGCGCAAGATAGAAATTCGCCAGAAGTAAAACGACGTTCGTTCACGAGTTTAGGTAACAGTTGTTTTCAGTGATGTGTTACATAATAGTTGTTTTTTCTACCTTCGTTTTAGGTCGCCTATTGTGAAGATTAATTACTCAGGAAAATGGAATATTTTACTCTTACGCTTAAAAATGTACTAAATATAAAGCCGAACCAGTACGAAGACGATTAGGGGACGAATTACACTTCCCCCATCCGACAAATCCGCGTTAATTTAAGCTAGCGGTAAATTCAAACATTAGATAACGGCGGAGTGAGAAATGAAACTGATTAGAACGAAATAAAATAAAACAATAGAAATAGAAATAAAAATAAAAGGAGGATAAATAAATTAAACGATCTCACCGATGATCTCTTGAACGGATAATGAACGCAGCTCGAGTAAATTTTTTCGCAGAAGAATAGAGCGATTAATCCTCTAGCCTAAATTTCATAATACTGTCCTCTGATTTTGTCTCAATCTTGTGAATTTTGAATTTCTGTTTTCCATAGTGTTTATTTTCCTAAATAGTGTTGAATGTCTTATTTTTGAGCACATTGAAAAACAACGTCGTAGTCACTTAATTTGTTCACACGCGTCTCTAGACACTGTCACAAAATGCAGCATCCTTTAATCGTTCCCCCTTTGCCATAATTGAAAAAGCTCGCACTGTACCCTTGATTGATATTGTTTAGAATGGGTAAGACAAAAGTTCGTTAAACGCGTACTGGCCTTTGAAAACATCCCTTTTTAAGGTGCAAAAAAAGAAGTGTATTTAATTTTACTTATTAACGAAGTTGTAAGTTACATTTGTAACAAACGTAAACATGTAATAAAATTTGGCTAACCAGACTGCATTTTTACCGGTTCCTTGCATATGTTTTTCTCTTATTTTCTTTTTCGTTTGTTCACGCATAACTTGTGTTCATTTGCAACGATTTTAATGATTCTTTATTCACTCGAAAGTATTCCGGTCAGCAGTGATACTACGTAAGTATCGATGAATATCGGTGAGCAACAGACTGAGCAGTCGTCAGAAAGTGTGGAAAAATGAGGTCACTTTAGAGAAGTTTTTAATAATAGGAGCAAGTTAGATTGATCTAATATATTATCGGTATTAAGCATGGAATTGCTAGTTAGAAAGAAACGTAATTTTTAATAAGACAAAAAATTAAAATATCAATGTTAATAACCACGGATGCATATATAGAGCTTCGAATAAAGATAATGAATATTGGAAACCCCCAAAGCGCTATTTACAAATTCATCACGGATGTAAATATTGTTGCGTCGTTACTGCGTATAACTTTCGATCGTGTAGATTGTTTCGAATGATTCTTTGTTCATTAGAAATTCCATATTGGTCGGTGCTCGATATAACTATCGGTGAATACTGATACTTAGTAAATGTTGAAAAATCAAGTCTCTCCGGAGATATGCTTGCCTTTGTTTAATATAACCGGACAAAAATTAACCAAAAATATTTCATTAGAATACAGGGAAAATATAAGCATCTAAAATTTTAAAATTAAAGGAGCGATAAACACGAAGAGTCTAAAGTATTACCAATGTTAAAATTTCGAATAATAATAATGAATTTGAAACATTTAAAGCGCGGTTTACAAGCTCGTTAGAAGTATTAGTCCTGCATCCCAATACCTAATTTTATGGATCACCGAAAGTAGTTTTAGATTGATTTATTACCACTCAAAATTATTTACACTAAAAGTTATAAAATAGAATAGTTAAAACTAACTTCAAAATTTCGTCCAAAAAGTGTAATAAAAACGAACGTAAAAAGGAAAAACTAATTACTCGATAAAAAATTATATATTTCAAAGTAATATACATAAGAATATTTTGATAATTCTTAAACAGGATTAATTTTTTCGAATCGGCACCAAATTTAAGTTACAGCAATTTTTAGAAACAACCAGTACAACAAAACGCAGTCACCCATTTTATACAAGTCAAAAGTTGTGTTTACTTAAGCGCTATTTAATGTGGCTTTTAATTATTGTTGCAGTTTGAATTTAGTGCCGACTCTCATATAAGAATAATCACAATATCCTTATCCATATATATTTCTGAAATATATTATTTTGTTATTTTTTTACTGTTTAATGTGTTTTTATTAAACTTTTTATGGTAAATGTTGAATTTGTTTGTTTTTTTTGTTTTTTTTAAACTATTTTATATTAATTTCGTTTTTCACTTTCCTTTATTGGTTGCTAAAATAAATCGATACCGTTACTAAACAATATTAGATTAAAATTTTCTTAATGCATCGGTAGTATTTGTATTATATATGTACATTTATTTTTATCTATTTATTTTATTTAAGTGTAATGTGCTTACATATCGTAATTGATAACAAACATTACTGTTAGGGTCGATGTAGTTTCCATTTTGTGCAATTTATTCAGATCAAGTCGTTTTCAGTCTGAAATTTGCAAATTACGCAGCACCGCTACGTGTGTAATTTATCACACTGTTTAAAATTAGAACATCGGGTTTTTATTTTGCTTTTCAACGAATTGCTACGTTAATTTTAGGCACGACCCGTTTCGCGTTCTTCAATGCAACATTTTAATTAACGGTACATTTCTATTATAATTCTCTCAATTCGCGGATTATTTACGTAAGTTTACGTTGACGCGTACTCATAAAATGTTTTCGTTTAAACTTGGATTTTACGTAATGGAACCAACAGTTTAAAAACGTGCATTTTACTCGAAACACAGGCATTGTGCTTTTATGGTGCCTATCTATCGCGTAAGATTATAAAATGTTTAACGTATTTATTAACGTGTACTTTAATATTTCAGCCGTAGATGACCACAATGACACTTTTTTGGCGGAGGATAGTCTTTCCGAAGAACGGCCCAGGTATCACATAAAAAATGATTTTTTCGAGGAGTAAGTAGTGTTTGTTATTTTCGTTTATTGTTACGCTTATGATCTCTTCGTCGATATGTGTGTACGCGTGTAAACGTTTGTTTTTTTAATAAACTCCGCTCAGAAATTCGGTTCATTTCATTTGTTGATTGACGGTAAGCAAGTATATTTACAACATCGATTAAAGAAAGCTCAGAATACTGCTACCAGGCGATACTTAAATATTTCGAACGAACAGCCAAATGATACGAAACGTTCATTTCGATCGAGAACTTAATCTATTTCATAGTTAATCGAGTGCTTTATAGTAATTTGAGAAGCGAGGGTGCATTATATTTATTAAATCATAATCTCTGATAGTCTTTAGGTATTCTCCTCTTGTTATCTTTTTCCGGTACAAGAAGGAATATGAATATGTAGGACTTAATTAATTTCAGCAGAACCTCATTCGCGTTTTAAAACACGGATATAATCCTTCTTTGAGAAATTATCGACCACTTTTCATTATAGTTTTGCGCTCATTCTAACGATGGTTGAATTTCCGTACTTATATTATTATTCGTATTCTGTTCTCTAATTTCTGTACAACGGCGTTTTTTTATCTTAGAAATGAATCAAATCTCTGGGTTGCATAATTATTCTGATTATTACTGTCTCCATTTTGTACCATTTTGTATACTGTTTCACATATTCAAAGGGTGTAATTTGCACTTTCAATTTTGTCTTTCAGTAACTCGGCGTCATAATTTAAACTAGTTTGCAATTTTCGTTACTGTCTCATCCACTATAAAAGCGTTACCCTTGCGTTTTTCTTTATTTCTGACAGTTATTGTGGTGTTCGAGATTTAATCGGTATTTTTTTTTTTATAACTTCTGTATTATTTGTTTAAAGCCCTTTTTATAATCAAGATGGAATGATATTGCACGTTCCGCTTTTGGTTAAAATATTTTCAAAATGCGATAAAATTTTCATTTTTATCTGATATCGGATTACACAATCCAAGTTGAGCTATACAATGAACCAGTGTGTCCTAAAACAACCTACTTCATCTTTATTAGTATCAATCTGCCAAAAAACAACTTACTACTTTGTGCACGTAACCAGACAAAAAGCTGTTTGGTTGCTATTCCGTTTCTCTACTGGTAGCCGAAAAAAAAAAAAAAAAAAGGCGTAAAACTCGGATTGTTTTATGCGCGTGTAATTTCAACGAATATTTTCGCTCTACTAAACAAATGTTTTTTTTCTGTATTCTCCGCGGCTTAGACCTACTAGTGCATTTCGGTGAACGTCACCAATCGGTATTCCGTCGACGCTATTTTAAAATTAACATCCACATTGTACCTTTACGAAACTCGGTAGTTTAAAAACTATATATTAACGTAGGGTGTATTAAATCTCGTTCGAAAGAGAGTGGTAATTTTCAGTACATTTGTTAAAGAGAATTTAAAAATTTCACAGATGACTATGCTGGTCAAAGATTACAGATTACATGAGGCTTTTTGATGTTTGTTCGATGGTAGTATTGAATAAAGGCGCACAATTAGGATAAGTTGAAATGAGCGTACTTGAAGGAGCTGGTTTCGTTCTTTTGATCGGCCGCTTTTACTTTCCCAGATGTCTCTGGCGGTTAATTAATTTCTTTAAATAATAATGATTAAAAAAACAAAGGAGAAATGTTAACTTCACTATCCAGTAAATTAAGAGTATTTATTTTATTTGAACGAAAAAACAAATAAACGACCAAATTGTTAGAGTCAGTTAGATATGAAGTTTGTAGGATGATTAATTTAACTTATCGTAGTATTCTCTTAAAGTAGCAGGAAAAAAAAAAGAAAAAGAAGAAAAAAGATCAAATACAGATTTTAAGTAAACCAGAAATTTAAAAAAAATGAAGTTTATATGTCAAGCCGTTCGTGAATTATTGATTTTTATTTGATATTTTTGTCATTTGTGTACCATCTTATTAGAATTCCGTACATTATATGTATACGGAATCCTAAAAAAGAAGAAGAAAATGAAAATAATTGTTAATCAGACATTTATAAGTTTTTTACTTAACCACTTTTTTTTTGTTCTCATTGTCGACATTTCATTTGTTAATATTTTTGTTGAAGTTATATTTTTGAGGGAATAGACACTTGTTTATTTTGAATTCAAAAAACAGCGTTTTTAGCTTTGATATTTTCCCGATTATTTCTTGAATGGAGCTCATTCGAATCATGGTACGGTAATTCATATTTTCAATGACGCGTCTTTCCGATAAACGTTCTTATTGATAAAGTTAAACCAATTTTATTGGTTGCATGTACTCCTAAATACTTTTATTGATTCTTTTATATTACATTAAAACAATGTATTTTACTTGGTTGAATGATACTTTCCCTTCCATAATTTCCCCGTCTTTTCCTGAAGCTTAACATGATATATTTTTTTATTTTAACAGGAATTTAAGAGAGTACGGTTAAAAAACTCCTGTTTTTTCTGCTATAGTAGACGTAGTCTTACAATCTCTTAAAAAAAAAAGAAAAAAAACGTTCCATTTCCGATTTATTCATATCACAACAAGCGAGATCGGATTATTTTGTGATATAACCAAAAAATATTTAACTCCTATTTTACCAAAGTTAGTGTGTCCATACACATACACTTATATACTTGTCCGTGCTTATACGTATTTTTTCGAATAATTATTAAATTATTAAATCAATTTATAATAATTAGGTGAATCTAAATTCACGTCTAATTCGCCATAAAAGAACTCGTTAAATTAAGAACGTATTAATCGTTGTATCTCCGATTAATTTGAAAATATACGCTTTGTTATGTGGGGTATAAACATGTTAAATTATTTTGCCGAAAATTAACGCAAAAAGTATATTTTGTATAAAGAAATATGAAGGAAGATCGGTAAGCTCGTTAAAACTGCATAAGAAGGGGCTCTTTTTTTTATCCCTATTAGTCGTGATGTAATGAAGATTAAATCAAAGGGGCGTCGTTTATCAGGTGTATTGAAGATGGCCTACTATAATGACGTTCTGTACAGAAAAATACGATTATAAAGAAACGGATGGTACAATATAGCCTGTAAAATTTAAACCATTCTGTTTTTAAAATTAACAAAAATTTACCGAATTTTATCTTAAAAGTTGCATTATATAAACAACGCTTAACTTTTATCATAAATATTTTATGAACGTCGAATGAATAGCATATATTTAAATTCATTTCAATTTTAAAGTATGACCAAAATGTTTTATGAGAAATATAATTTGACAAAGGAAAAAGGAAGAAAACCTTGGAAAACAATATTACAACTTGCGCGTTAAACAACTAATATTTTTATTCGCTATACTTGCTGATGAAATAAAATACGATTAAATCATAACTCGGCTGTTACAATTGCTCCGCTCAATTTTAAAAAAAACAAAAGAACAATCAATTAGTGACTTTAAAATTATAAATCTATAAGTATCTACCGTATAAGCTTAAATTCTATTTTGAAATCTCTAAATTTTAATTTAGGGTATTTACGCAATGTTTAATTCGTCAGTTGAACTATGAACTTTTATTTCAGTTTTTTGATTATGAGACAACACTTAAAAATTCGGTTGCTTTAGATGTGAAATGATTATTGTACTAGTTGTTGTGCGAGGTTATAATCATATATAAACTCGCGACTATTCTTATAATTGTACGTATTTGTATAATTTTCCTTTCGTTCTAATTAAACATTTCAAGAAAGTATCCTAAAATAATTATGAAATAAAGAAAAAAAATATAAAATCTATTATTAAAGCAATTTTACTGAATATTAAATAAATAAATCAATTAAAATACGTATTCCGGATTAATTTTCTTACCAACGAGGACAGTATGAACAGAATTGAAGTAGATAAATAATCAGTATAAATATATTTAATACCGTACTAAGGGAAATTTTTAAATTGAAAGTAACAGATATTATGACTTTAATGTAAAAGGATAGTAATGCAAATTTTAGGACATTTAACAATTTGACGAATAATAAATTTACGGTTTACGGTAAAACATTACAAAAACAAAAAAAAAACGCATAAAACACTAACCATAGTTTTTATATAAAATTTAAATAAAAACCTGTTTGCTTAAATAATCGAAATTGATGTGCCTGTATGCGTTGTAAAAGTTTTAGAAAAGTATCAGTCATACGACCCCGAGCGCAGAATCTGTGCTTTAGCGCGAATATAGTTAATACTTTGAAATAGGGCGCTTGTTACAATTTTCAGAAAAATCCATGTGCTATCGTCAACTATATGGAAGAATTCTAGTGCATACTAGTTAAATATTAGAAGAATTAAGAATTTTCAGTAAAATATTTTCATTTTTAGATTGTTAAAAGATGTAAAAATTACTTTTATGTGTGATTCTTTTTGAAAGTAAAAAGTATTTATAATATTGTTTGTTGAAAAAAGGTGAGAATACATTTTGAATTCGTTATTGTTTCTTGCTTCTTTTTTTTTTTTCTGTGGCTCAAAACTAGTGTCAACGTGTATAGACCAGCGCAACGAGTTTTTTCCCTTCAAGGTACGTAGAATTTAAGAGAATCACATTTTCAACTGGAAATCCAGCTGGTCTATTTGTATAGCAAAAAAAAAATTAGTTTAATCGGTAATTTTTTATTTTATTTTTTAAATTTAATACGACCGACACCTATTTACTCACATGACGCCTTTCGGTTTAATAATCACCTGTACCGATTATTTGGAATACACGGCGATTGCCTTCACAATTCTACAAGTAAATATAGTTGACAGTTTAAATTGAAAAAAAAAAATTTTTATTGCGTCGTTTGCTGCACTATTTTGAACTGACAAGTTTAAAATAATTATACTATATTTTGTTTTGGCTCAATCTCGGTTTCGCCATTTTGTCAATTTGTACAGGAAAATTAGCTTTATCTAGAAATACTTTAATTGCTTTTAAAAGGCGTACGATTTACCACTGTAATTATTATTATTATTATTATTATTGTCCTCTTCTCCGCTTTTCGCAGGCTTAAGTTGTAGCTTCTCGGGCATGAACCAGGGAGAAGTACATTATATTTCTTTAAACATTCTGCATATATGAGTGGAATCAATGATGACTGATTTCTGAATATCGACTACTAGTTTTCCATAGTTTAGATGTAATTCGACAGCACTTTTCCTTAAAGTTACTGGTACAACCGCCATTGTTGATATAACGAATGGTATTATCCTGACCCTATTCATAGCCCAAAGTCTTTTAACCTCTACGACTAATTCCATGTATTTATTAATTTTCATAGAGTATCTATTTTGAATGTTTTCGTTGTTCACAACTGTAATATCAATAAGGGCCACATGTTTATTCTTCTTATCGACTAACGTAGTATCAGGTCGGTTCGCAGAGACTGTTTTATCTGTTATTATTTGTATATCCCAGTATATCTTATGCGTTTCATTTTCAGCGATATCAGGTGGTTTACACTTGTAATATGGTTCATTATTAATTCTTATACCATGTAATTTGCATATTTCTTTATATATAATCTTAGCAACATTATTATGTCTGTGTGTGTACTGCGTTTGTGCCAGCATGGGGCATCCTGCGAGTATATTCCAGGTTTCCGTTACACTTTCTACAGTTTTCGTTTTCTATCCTTTCTTTTAATATTCTCTTCCTGTATACACGTGTTTCCCATACACCATCTTGTAATGCTAACATGAAACCCTTTGCCTCTGGATAAATCGTACCAGCTGCTAGCCACTTGTGCGTGTTTACTCTATCAACTGAGTTTTTGTTTATCGCTACCCAGTATTTACCATGGAGGGGCTTTTCATTTAAGGCGTTGAGCATGTTCCTTTCGCTGTTATCGACTAATATCTGTATTTCATTTGTTACTTCCGGGTATGCCAGCTTTAATGGTGTATAATCATCATCACAGTCCCTGAGTATCTTGTATATCTTTTGTTCCACTGCCTTTGCATACCAATATTTTCTTAATCCTAGCAGTTGTTTATTGTGTAGGCTTTTAAGGCGCATTATTCCTCTCCCTCCATTCATTCAGGAGAGAGTCAGATGTTCCACCGCAGCGTGCGGGTGGTGCATTCGATGTTCTGTTAAAGAGGTTCTTATTTTTCGTTGCACCTCTTCTAGCTCAGTATTATTCCATTTGACCACTCCAAAAGAATATGTGATTGTTGGTACTACAAACGTGCTTATTGCTTTCACTATATACTTAGCCTGTATTCTAGTTGAAAGTATCAATTTTAATCGCTTTTGTAATACCTCTATTAACTCTATTAATTTCTGTTTCATCTTTTTATATTGGATACCATGTTTTTCGACCATTCCTAGGTACTTATAGTATGCATCCCGTTCAACATGCTCTAGCTGTATGTTATCCGATAGTACTGTTAGCGATGTTATTTCAATTTTCCCTTTAACTGTATTTATAATGGCGCATTTTTCTAATCCGAATTTCATGCTAACATCTTTGGACATCGAGCTGACAATTTCTAACAACGCCCTCAATTGCGTACTATTCTTAGCATAAAGTTTTAGGTCATCCATGTAAAAGAGGTGATTTAATAATATTCTTTCAGTTTTAACGCGTACTTCATAGCCATATTGTGTTTCTCTTAAAGCTGCGTATATAGGGTTCATAGCCATTACAAACCAAAGTGGGCTAAATGCATCTCCTTGAAATATTCCACAATGTATTGGTGTTGTATTCGTTGTTATATGTTTGTCTCCCTGAGCAACCTGTAGCCGCGTATTCCACTGTTTTATACATCTTTTAAGTATAGCGATGGCTACTGGCGATACTTTATATATTTCCAGCACTTCTTCCAGCCAGCTGTGAGGGATTAGATCATATGCTTCCCCGTAATCAATGTAGATGACGCTTAAATTTCTGTGATTTTTACGGGCTTGCTGGTGTATTATTGAATCAATCAGTAATTGTTCTTTGCACCCCATTGCTCCCTTGCGTACACCTTTCTGTTCCCAGTGTATTAGTTTATTGTGTTCCAGGTGGCTGTATACTCTGTTAGTTATTACTGCAGTAAATATTTTATAAATCGTTGGCAGACAGGTGATTGGTCTATATTTTGCCGGATCGTCTGCATGTTGATCATCCTTCAGTTTCAAGTATGTTATTCCACTTGTAAAGAATTGCGGTATAACACGTTCTTCTTATGTACTATGTTGTTGAATACCTCGGCCATCTTATCATATATTGCAGTAAACTTTTTATACCAGAAATTATGTATCCTGTCCAACCCTGGCGCTTTCCAGTTATTAGTTTTTCCTCACATACTGTAGTTCTGTAACTGTCGTCATCCCATCTCATGTTCTTTATTGTTTCGCACCTGGAACGTTCAGCTGTCAGCCAAGTATAGTTTTCATTATGCCTTTTCTCTTGACTCCACAGTGACTTCCAATATCGCTCAACTTTATCCCTATCAAGTAATCTTTGTTCATTTGGGCTACTTTATTTTTTACTGAGATTCCTGTAAAACATTTTTTCGTTGATCGCGAATTGTTTGTTTTGTTTTTTCCTTTCATATGACACTGTGTACCTTTTTAGTCTTCCTGCATAAGCTTGCAACCTTTGGATTTTTATCTCCAAGATACCAACCATTATTTCATTGTATTTTTGAATATGTTCCACTTTCGGCATCTTGCCTCTATTCATTTCTTTATATATTTTTTTTTGTTTCACTTAAGACTTTTTTACTTCTATTGGCTTTACGTACATATCGCGTTAATATATTGACCTCTTTCCTTAGTCGGTTTACTATATTCTGTAACCTTATTTTCCAGGCTGGATCACCATATCTCATTGGTGCAGCTCTGGGTTCTTGCCCATTTAACATTAATACTGTTATTATTATTATCATTATCATTATCAATCATTGTATTATGAGACAGTTTATCTTATAAATTTCATTATTCATTATTTAGCTCTGTTCTTTAGCGTATGTAACTCTGCATGAAAATATACCTCACAATCCTCAGAAATATGTTTCATCGTTTTATGGGATTGCCGCACAGGTAGTTGACCAACTGCGCTAGCCCCCATCTATACATTAGCGGATCACGTCTTCTTTATCCAGTATACAACCTGTTTAAAAGTTATTCATTCTCTCCTTAACAGCTCCATCTTCGGCGCTTCTGTTGCATAATCTTATTAATTTCGAATTAATTGTACTATTATTACCAAAAACCCTACATAGATCTTTACTAATCGTGGTATGATAGACGCAGAAATTATAACTAATATTTCCATAGTAATTTTCTTCACTATGGACGAGCGTCATTTATTATCCTCTGGTTTTGTATCGAAATAGGTTCTGTCACTTAGTAATGCTGATTTACTACTTATTTGAGGAGATGCAATATTTGTAAAAAAAAACTCTAACTAGTCAGATTTTATAAAAGCGATTTTTTGTTTAGAGTAATACCTATTTTTCCTGCGTGAGAGATTTATTTCATACAGAACAGCAACGACTAGCAGTAGCCAAACCTAGAATTTTTAATGCTTTTGATGCTGATCTCCGATTGGAATTGATGTGCTTTAAATAACGTTGATCTTTATCTTCAGTTTTTGTACCGGTTTAGTTAAATCTTCGTTAATAGTTGTGAGACAGCAGTCCAGAATAATTTACGACATTTAAGATAACTGAGAAGAAGGTAAATTTTTAGGCTGAATTTTAGATGTTGATAGTACGCAATAATGCGTTCTGCCGAACGAAGATATCTCACTAGGTCAACAGTGAACACCGCACTTTTGCATCACTTATTCAAGTTTTTTAAATTCATTGACAAGAGAGTTAAATTATGCGATAGCAGGTGACATTTATACGCTGCGTTTACAGTTTCCCCTCGACAATATTTAGCTGGAGCTGTATTGAACTATGTTCAGTTTTCCCGATTCAATGATTTCCTTTGAAGTAAACTTCCTTCGGGTATCGCTTTCATCTCTACGCTTAAAGTTTAGTCTATTTCAGCATAGGAGTAAATGGAAATATATACTACCCGACGGAAGTTTATTTTAAAATTATTAAATCACGAAGACTAAAATTATTCCGACGGTACTTGGTAACGCTTTTATTTATGAGTTGTATTTTTCCTGCAGTTTGTGTTCATTATAAAGGTACAATATTTAGAGTGTGAATAACTTTAAATAACGGAAATATTTTTATGTTTTTTTTTCTGCCAATTTTTTATTTGCCCTCGATGCACTTATTATGACATGAACGGAGAAAGCTTGTTGAAAGCTCTTGTATAATTCTACTGACCGAAAAATCGGTAACTTTTGACCTGCAAAACAAAGAATTCAAAATTATATTTGAGTGGCCACCCTCTATAAGAATGCACTTTCGTGTCTGGTATTTAATCCTGATAATTGTTGATTCGGTTAATTTTTCCACAAATCCTCTTAAAAATTAATAATAATGCCGTTATATTTAAGCTACTTGTTGTTATTTGTACTAAAGACGGTTTCGACCATCGCCGAGTCTACTTCAGATACGGTCGATAGAATTCAGTTTTAGTACTGTTTTCGTTTTTTCTTAAGTATTTTGTTCTTTAATTTCACTCTCCTAAACACAAAACAGATTAAAACAGAAAAATGCTAAATTTCTTCGAATAGTATTGCTGGTACATATTTTGAATAAAAACTAAATATAATATTACATTTCCAATGAAGTGTATTGAAAAATATAAATTTATATAAAATGGAAATTATACGGATATGCAGTAAGCATTACGGGTGTGCTCATTCGGCTGATTAGGAAATGATAAAATTAGAATTTATGAAAATATGAGCACGAGATTTAGATTTAAAAGCCAAAACAAGGTGATATAAACTTATATAAGTACAACGCTTCGGTTTTATTACTTTTAGGGAAAATAGAAAAAGTACTATATTTCTTTAGAAAAATTGTTATTAGCCGTATTTTCAATTTTTTCTTTTTTCATGGCCTTATTCGAAGCTTACTTCGCATTATTTTACGACGCAAGTATTTCGGTGTGTGATATTTTATTAATGTTATATTAATTTACTATTTTCGTAGGTATTTCGCTGGAAATAGACGACCGGATTTGATACATTTAAACTGGAAAGGTCTTTCTATGATAAGATACTATATGATAAAATGTATTACGTCTCCCCTTCGACAGCGTAAAACTTAAAAATGTTTCATCGATAATGGCTTAATTTTATTGTTCGATAATTACTACGTGAAATTAATTCCCTGTCCTTCCTTTGACTTTACAGTTATCGTTCTTTATTGTATATCCGTTTTTTAGCACTTTACTCTATTATGTGTATATATATATATATATATATAGTTTGCGTATCTGTAATAGTACAATTTTTGACACAAAGCATTTCTTAATGGAATTTTATAGATCTGTACAAAGATCGAATGGTGCGCTTGTGCTGGTGCATTAATTCTAAACTTTTCTATGTACAGAACTATAAGTATTTATTTTTAGTAAATAAATATTACACACCAATTGTACAAATTACATTAATCTGCGAATTAACGATCAAATTAATAATGTACCGCGGTTGAAGAGACGGAGCAACTGAAATCCGTTCTTGCGTACACGTTACTCTATTCACAAATAATTCTCCTCTTTTTGGATTTGCAAGTTTGATCGCTTGGTTTTCGGGAAAAGTGATTGACATTTGCGTGAAATCAAAATACTGCAAGGAGTGTGAGTATTGGGAGAAAAAGACAGATATGGCAGAATACGAGTAGTTCTTTACATGAAAAACAATGTAATGCAAATCACAGCGGAAGCGCAGGAAAAATGGAGCCCGACGCGGTGGTTGAAATGTTCTCGCGTTCTGAGGCCTCGTACAGTGTTCGATACGCTTATTATGTCGCAGATGGCGATAGCAAGACATATACGAGTATTCAAGATTCCAAGCCATATGGTGAGTTTGCTGTTACAAAAAAAGAGTACATAGGACACGTACAAAAGAGACTCAGAACAAAATTACGCAATTTAAAGAAGGAAGCTAAAAATCTTGGGAACCATGGTAAATTAACTGGAAAACTAATTGACGAGCTGAGTATATATTACGGACTGGCTGTAGGTCGAAATACTGATTCTGTGGAGAATGTGAAAGAAGAAATATATGCTACTCTTTATCAAAAAATTTCAACAGACGAAAAACCTCAGCATGACAGATGTCCCGTCGAAGAGGGTTCTTGATGCTCTGGGCAAAAAGCGAAAGCCTCATGTACTCTTGACGTATACACTCATAAACCAGCTATGCCTATGCAGGTATTCAATGCCGTTCAAAAAATTCATGAAGATTTAACGAAAGAAGATCTTTTCTCCCGTTGCCTCGGAGGATTTAGTCAGAATGCCAACAAAAGCTTGAATGCCGTCGTCTGGTCAATAGCAGCAAAAATGTCGTCGATATTGCAGCTAACAACGCAATAATATCATACAATAATGGATTCCGAGGATTGTTAAATGTTATGAGCACACTTCAGCTCAAGATTAACTCAGAATTATTTAATTATACCATGGAAGTCAATCAACGTCGAGTTACAGTCGCTAACCGATCAATATCGCGCCATCAGAAAAGCGCTCGGAAAAACCTTGCGGCGCTCAGAACACATTAGCGTCGTTAATAACAAACCGATTTACGATATATCGTCCGAATGTCACGTCTCATATAAAAAAAGATCCTTTCTGCAATAAAGATTGACTACTCAGGGTTGATAAATTGTGCACACGCCGCTTTAAAAATTTCAACACATTCATAGAATAAGTAAAGTAGAAAAAATGATCCAAGATAAATTTCAGTTAAACGGTATTATCTTTTAAAAAAATTAACATGGTAATTATTATATATATCCATTACCGATGCTAAATGTTACTTAATACATAATTTTAATTTTTGATGATTTATATAATTTCAATTATAGTAAAAGAAATGAACAGGATTGTGATTTTTTATTGGGTGGATAAGTGTATGCCACGTTAAGGGATTATAAATGAAAACTGTAAGCCTATTGAAGCACTGTCATGATTATTTACTACATCAGTCGGTTAATTCCCTACGTGAAACGTGGTAGCCTCGGACAGAGTGGTTGTGTCACTATAATGAGATAAAAATTTAAAAAAAAAAAGTAAAATTTGAGATTTTAAAATTAAAATTAACAAAAATTTTAAATATATATAAATACTGCGAGAAATTACTCCCAGAAATTTATACTTTGAAATTGCTTATAAAAAGATGCACTTGTTAAATCGTTTAAAAAGTAACAAAAATCAAGCTATACACGTCTAAATTAGGAAGAGGAACGATTTCAGCATCGACATTGTCAAATGATAAGATCACTTTTAAGAACGCTTCATCTACACCCAGAAAAAGAAGAAAAAAAAATCGAGACAGATGTCATTTTAATAAAGCATCGATGATACAAATACTATATAACTATCAATACTCGTGTTTGTAATATCTTTAGCATCTATTGTTTCATTGCCTATTTTCGCTTTTTATTTTACTCTAGTTTACAAAATAATAAAAGGGAAATATAAATACTGCGAAAATTTTATTATATAAATACGATATACACAATATAATCTACACATGTTTACGGAATTGTCTTTAAATCATAATAGTTATTTATTACTATATATAAATAAAATATATATTTATAAATATATTTACATGTTATTAATACAACATAGGGGTGGAGGGTAATGTATTATTCATTAATCAATTTGCAGAATTTACACTTACGAAAGCGACGAATACAATTTATTTATAAATCTTTCCGCTAATTGACACGATGTTCGATCATTAACTAACTATATATTATTAATAAATGGAACAAAAATAACGAAATGCAAAAAAAAAAAAAAAAGTAAAGTAAAAAAAATCCTATTTATAAATACGATCACATCACAGATATAGTAAAAAAAATAAAAAGAGGACATTACATATACATATATACATATATATATATATATATATATATATACACATATATGTATAAAATTAACATGTACATTACAATACACGCTATATAATATTATTAAATAAATATAATAAAGGGAAGGGAAATAAAAGACTAGCACGTTGTTTGGGTTACCATCTTCGTTTCGACCAATCTTTTGGCTTCCAGTACAAGCATTGGGCATCGATTTGCAGAGTACGTTTCTCCATCGATTTTATGTGATTTTTAATGGCCCCTTTGTGGATGGAAATTATGTATTGACCCTTATAATAACTGATCAGATTTAAATTTTGCAAAGTAAACATTACGTCTTCCTTTTTTATACTCGTCTTTTCGCAAATTTCGCTGCAATAAAAAAAAACAAAACATGTTCGTTTAGTCGATTTTATAATTTAAAAAACGACAATTAAAATAGAAATATCGGGAAATATTACGGATCTTGAATTAAATTACGTACATATTATTGTTGGATAATATTTTGCAACGGGGATATATTGAAAATCAAATTTCCCATCACGAACCGAGTAAATATTTAGCGATAAAATCACGTTAAAACCCGGATTACATAAATGCTGAACGTCAATAATTAAAGTAAAAAGTTTCTACATTGCAATTGTACGGAACATATATGTAATATTTTTTTCATCGAACAAAGAGAGTATAAGGAAAAAACGGAACACTTTTGAACTGTAACTGTAATATAAGATTTCATAGATTACGCGTGAATGAGTTAATCACAGCAATACAGATTAGCTGCTGCTTCGTGCTCCGTTCAACTAATATTTTGCATTATATTATGACTCATTGCGGTACGGCCGTCGCGATAACTTAGTGGCGTGAACTGTTGATTATTAAGATAGTAGTCATGAATTCGATTCCTAGCGACGGCCAAAAAAAAGGTACAGACTGATTTATTGAAAAGGTTAATTTAATGATTAGTTATTGGCCAAATGGTTTTTAAAGCCAGACCACAAGAGAAAAAAAATCATTTCGGTACTATTAACGCTAATATTTTAGATGAGATTATTAATATGAAAATAATGCATTTATATATCACACCAACGCGTTTCGAAGCTGGTTTCATGATCACCGAATATTATAAATATTAAATCAATTGAAAGCAAAACGTACACGTCACTAAATAAATCTCATTCTTTACTCTTTTCTGCCTAAAAGTTCCTTTATTATAAAATAAGCTTGATTTCGAATATTAAAAGCATAACGTAAAAATTGTAATTTTAGTTTTGAAAAATTATCATTGAAAACAGCAGCAGCACAAAAAGCTAGTGCTAGAATATAAAACAGCGAAGTCTCGAAATAAAAAATTAAAAAGACTATATAGCGGTATTATGTACGAATCGAAGATACTAAAGAACAGTCGAAAAACTGTTTCAAACATTTCGCCGTTTAATACACACATACACATAGTCATATAATAATCCACTTGTTTTACGAAATACTTTAAACATCGTTTAAAATTATTATGTTCCATAAGTGTGCGTTTACCTGCGTTTTTCGAACTTTTATTTGAAAAGGTGTTCAAATATCATTTATGTAATCTTTTATGGTAACTACTAATTTATGTCACCGAAATTTTATAGTTACAATCTTTTTTTTTTTTTTTAATAGCACAATATTTATAGATGAATGAAAAAAGCTTGTTAATCATTTAGATAATGTAATTTTATACAATTTTTTATTATTTCCCAGTATTGTAATCACTAGAGTTTTTGTCGACATAACATGTAAATTTTTTATATACAAGAAAATAAAAATAAATGCAAACTAATTTTTGATAGATTTAACGTGCAATTACCAACGTCATGAATATTTTTAAAGAATATCAAGATTAAACTATTAATCTCGTTACCTTTTTTATTTTTTTAATTTTCTTGCGAATTTTTATAACAAATGTAAAATTGTAATAATTTTTTCATGATATCAATTAAATTTATAATGTTATACGGCTATAAATGGAAACCGACATAAGTGGGTGGGTGGGGGGCTTACAATTGTATAGCGAAAAATTATAAAAGTAACCGCGTAACTTTTAGTGTAGTACATTCACGGTATTTTAATGGATACGTCAGAACATAAAATTATTGTTTGTCATTAATGTAACCCTCAACATTTCGAACATCGCATCATCTAGGTGTATACACTTGTAGTTTTAATACGGATATACCATGCCCATAAAACAAATTAATGCAGAATCGAGTTAAATGCATAAAATTAAGTAGATTCCAGTCGGTAAAACCAACGGTGCTCGAGTAAGTTATGGAGAAACAAATCATTACAAATACAATATATTTAAACGTATGTATATCCAATTGTTATTTATATTCTAAATGTTATATTTCATTATATTTAAATTTATTTGAAAATTGTGTGCAATAATTATACAGTTTAAATTTTCAGCTTTATGAAACAGAAATATTAACGCAGTGCCGTCAGATTGCTTTTACGCAGACTGTTTAAATGGAATTCTTTTCCCTAGTTAAATTTTATTCAACAGGGAAAAAAATAAACATGCATGCCTTAAAAAATATATTTTTACTAACTTGACGGTAATCTGAGGCCTTTCGTTCTCGTGTGCCGGTTTTACTGAAATTAATATGTCGAGAATAGTTTGCGCCCAATAGCTTCTATACGAGAGTAAGCCGAGATCTGAAAGTGGTTTTTCGGGGGAACCAATTTTCCCTTCGTACTTGGATAATTCGTAACCTATTATTATTATTGTAGAAAAAAAAATGGCCATATTTATAAATTGCTACCGATTAATTTTCGCATTACCAATTTAATTATCAAGAAAAATTAAAAGCGCACGACTTAATAAATAAATAAACCTCAGTTAGAAACAGCGAATTATATTTCAAATTTGCAAAAAAAAAAAAAAAAAAAAAAAGTACCGAACTTAATTTAAAGACGAAATTTTTAATCCGAATTTATGTTCTAGGTACAATTTTACAAAATTCAACATTTAAAATTAACGATTCGCAATATAAACAGCAATTAATCTAGTTTAAATTTTCCTATTTGATTTTCAATATACAGAGCAATTTCTCTCAAAGGTAGTATTGTAAACGGTAGAGTCAAAATTGAAAGGGGTTTAGGAGGAGGATATACACAAACGTGTATTCATTACAGTTATATAATATATGCCACCCACATTGCTGAACGTGGTTAGTCGTTAAAGGTATAGCCGGGTAAGCATGCCGAATCTATCCCACGGCATTTTCTATCGACCCTTGGGGGATTATTTTGGTATCAAATAAAAAGAAAAAATCACATCAAGGTTCAGCTCTTAATCTGAATTGCTTTTTCTTTTTTTTTTAGAAAAAAATTACTATATTTTAAGTTTTTATTTTAGTAAAATTGAAAATTAACGAATGGTGAGTTTCTTCCCCAAATACCGGCGAAGCAAGACGTAGAAATAAAATATTTTTACGATTCTCAAGTATAAACCAATTTTTCACAAAACAAAGCTATATATTTTTTAACTGCGTTTTTTAAACGTACAATCACTAAATTTTAAAAGTAAACATCTTTTATGCTCCTTTATAGTCAGGAATTTTTTTAACATTTTTAAATTTGGTGTGGCACTGTTTTTTTTTTTTTTTTTTTTTTGGAAAACTTTAAACATATAAATATTATTTTATTAATAAAAAATTATACATCCAGTTATTTTTTTGACAATGTGTATTATATCACAAAGATGTCAAGACTAATAAATGGTATAAAACTGATTAAATAAAATTAGTCTTCCCACACTGTTCTCATTGATTACAACACAGTTTATTGTATTATTGAAAATACGACTCAAAATTTCAATGTACATATTGTATCTGTAAGGAGTAGTGGTAAAATTTAAGCTAAAGAAATCGCTAACGTAAATTAGAAATAAAAAAATCTGTATCAGTCAAGAATATTGACCGGTTATAGCAGTTTTCGATATATGACTAGAAAAGTACAAGTAAAAAATATATATACAAAAAAAAAAAAAGAAAACGAAAAAATGGCAGAACCAAAAGCAACGTACAAAAAAAGAAAAATATTTATTGATGTATTTACTGAAACAAAAAAGTTCGTATTCACAACTATGTAAACCACAAATACTGCCTAACTCTGCTGATAGGTAGCATTTGTCGCCAAAACCGGCAATTAATTACTATTTTTGATTGCACTTAGATAGTTTAAAATTTATCCTAAATATTAATTATTAATTCATTTGAACATTTTCTGATAAAAATGAAAATTGAATTATCGGAAAAATCAGTTTAGTTTTTTACGATGTTGCATTAGTCAAAAAATTTGAAAAAACTTTCGAGTATATAAGAGCATAATAGATATTTACCGTTAACATTTGACGATTGCAAGTTTAAAAAAAAAAAAAAATATTGAAACTTGATATGAATTTTTTTACTTGGTACCAAAATGGTCCCTCAAATATCTATAGAAAATGCCGTGGAGCGAATTAGACACGCTCATCCGGCTATACTCTTTAACTTGATTTCGCGCCTTTTCTTATCGAGTTTGCTATTCAGTCAGTTTACTTACCTAATTCTGAAAAATACTTATTTCTATTTAAAGTTACTGAAATTATTTAACCAACATTACTTTCGAATATGGAACGTCTACGGTAACACGACTTTGTTGTATAATAAAAATTACAATGAAATGAGGGGGGGGGGGATCATAATTAAATCACGATATAAACGGGGTTTTGATTAATAATTCTCTCATATATAATTTTCGGTATAAATCGCTTTCGTTCTTTGAAAGACCTAATGTTCCACGTGTGTTTACGCAGGTTTTCTTACCCGTGGCAGTTGATCAACGTTTGTATCTCAAAATCGTTAAAAATTCATGATAACTACTTGAAAAAGGTGTAATTTACATTGAAACCCGTTAAAATGAATATTTCAAAATTAACTGTCGAAATATTTAGTGTCAAGTTAAAAGTAAGGCATAAATCAGTCAAAATATTTTTCGACAAAAGGCTTTTTTTTCGTTTTTTATTTTAGAAATTACTTGCGATAATTTAGTTGCAGTTTTTCTGTACCTGTATGATTGAATGAAAATAAAAACCAATTATTTTTCTGTAAACCAACGATATTATTTCAAACAAACTAATTTTTAACGGATCTATTTTACGATTACCATAGAAATATGCTGCAGCAACTATGTTATTTTTAAATAATTTCATTTTTGAAGACAACATAAAAAATACGATACTTACTAAATTCAATAAGTAATCGTCCGTAACCTTTTCGCTGATACGGAGGCATAGTTAGAATACAGGCTACGTTATAATCTTCGCTAGATTCTTTTTCTTTCGAAAAATAACCAACTATGTGGTATCCTCTATTATTACATTCGGTCATTATGTAAAACAAAAATGGCTCGGTATCGTAATATAAAGTTTTGTGATCTAAAAATAATTTTGCCAGCAAACATAAGTTCTGCGCGTACTTCTTATGTTTCCGACCGTCGATTTCAAAACACGAGATCGTACCCTTCCTATATATTTCTAAACCCGGAGGATGCATTAGCTTACATTTTCTCTGTAAATAAAAACGAAAAATTGCCAACGATTAAAGTTTGTATCATATTTTTAAAATTACCTGTTTATTCTTTTTAGACAATAATGCTAAAAAGAAAATGCTAATAGAATAACAAACAAAAAAAATCTCTTACTTTTGCGAGCCAAATTTAATACAATTTTAACTCATAACAATGAATATGGCAAAGTAGGTCTTGCATTAGTTATCACAGCAACATCTGTTTAATTAAGAACGGGCGATGGCATTTTAAAATGGCTTCAGATTATATTGTTCACACGGTTGCGGTAATGTTTATCATTGGAACGATTCTTTTAATGCGAGATATACCTATACACGTTTTAACCCGAAATGCAACTCGTTTGCGTTCACACGTATTGATTTAACACTTGGCTGTGAAAAACGTATGAATTACAGAAATCATTACACAGTTAGTCAGTATTACTATGTCAATGGTCAATAATTTGACCAAAGAGATGTTTTCGAACAGGGATAGAAATTTTAATTAAAAATTCAATTTTCTCTTAGGTTTTTTTAAAATTCAAAATCTTTTAAGACAATTAACTGTGGGTATTTGTTTTAGGTTATAAACAAAGATGGGTGAGGTTTTCCACGGATAAAGTTTCTTACGTACGCTTAACGTTTAACACAAAACGTTAAAGCATTAAAATTTTTGTCGATAAAGTTCTAAAATCTTTTTATTAAGAAAAAAAAAAGTTCCAGTAATTACATAAATGAAAATGTGTTTTACAGGCTACAACATCCACATTGTGTACAAATGTACGTTTCTATACAACATTAGGAAAAAACAAATTGATAGCTGTACTATGAAAGTGAATTCAAATGTTCTTTAAAATAATTTGCCTAGTTATACCAATGTTTTGATAATTACTCGTGTAAGGTTTAAAAGGTAACCCTCCCTTTTTTGTTGTTTAATTATAAACATATTTAAAGGAAAAAAATATTTCTTTCCATTTAATGTTGAAAATATGTTGCATAAAACATTGCTTTGATTCAGCGTAAACTAAATTAAAAATAATACCTTCCTATCACCAAACTAGTATTTTATTTTATCAAATTAACTTTTAATTGTAGTAATTGCATAATTAATGTTTTACATTCCACCTTATCCATATTTCAATCAGGCAATAAGAGAATTTAGCAAAATCGTTATAAACTTACCCGATGATTGCATAGCGATGTTTGGCTATGATGGAACCTTAAACAAAATTGACAAATATAAATGCATGGTCTCGAAGTTAATTCCTGTAATAAAAAGTTAAGTATAAGTTCGGACGAATAACACACAATCAGCGAATGAAATTACATTTTTTTTACAAGTACTACCTGTGGATATGGAGAAAAATACCATGGTCGTATTTTATATACACCTAGTTGTATCATCTCTATGTTTTTCATGCGAGTGACAACATCGTCAGTATGTATAGATGACATAGAACCAGTTTGCCTCGGGCCGCTGGAGACAACCACTTGCTCCGATATCTAAATAGATAAACAAAAAAACCTTATATAAGTTATTTATTAAACTTTAGTTTTTTTGTATCTTTCCAAAAACAACCGTAACTTCAGAATTCATTCGCAACTGACATAATTTGTGATAATATTGTCCTATTTTCCTAAAAAATTTCCTAATGAAATCACCTAAAAACTTATCCCCATAACATTTTTCTTTCCGTTTTAAATTTCCAGACAATTATTCATAAACTAACCGAATAATATTAAGCCACATTACTGCCATCTGAAATGCCTCTCGCTTTTTTTTTCGAAATTTTCAAAATTTAAGCAATTTTCCAAATAGTTAATTTTGATATATAAAAATTAAAATTAATATAAAAACAAATGAACGAATGTGTTGAACTAATCATCTGAATGGAAAATTTTCACAGCTTTTCCATATTTAATATAGAACTGAATTAGCTATTTTTAGAAAGGACTAGAAATTAGTAAAGAATAAAACCTCTTCAATAATGTCATAATTGGATATTGACTGTGGTTCAACCTTTTTCGCTTGTATCATATTGTATGTCAGTCACACATGATTAATGAAAATATGAAATACTATATTAAATAGATATAAATTCTTACGTCATCTTCTACAACTTGAGTCTTTTTTTTGCGTTTTTTTGGTAAAGAATTTGTTAGTATGTATGTTTCGTTAAAAAATTCATGCGCAAATTCCGGCGATGCCGGGCGACTCGGAGGTTGACTGCTGTTCGAGTTGGAACCCCTCTTGGGCGTACTAACTCCAGAGCTTGATGATACATCTCGTTTTGGATATTGTATCTGGCGTACATCTAAGCGATTTGCAGGTACCCACTCGTCTAATCTCTTATTAACTAGCGGAAAAAAAAAAAAAAAGAAGATTATTACGAATAATGTAGTTACAAAATTTATGCACATCAATATTAAAAATACAACGACTGAAAAAAATAATTTTAAACAAAGTAAATTTAATGTTAAAATTTCACGGCACGAAAAAACTTTTTAAACATAAACAATTTCCGAAATTTATTTAAATTTGTATGTGATATAAAATTCTAAAAATACATAACCATTTAAAATCAGTTAAACAAAGTATGTTTATATAAATATTTTTCCGGTAAATTTAAATTCTCTAGTTAATTCAAAATATATGATTTTATGTGAAAACATTTAGAATTTCTTGTATACCAGAAATGGTATCTTTGAAACAAAATCAGATCACTGATTAATAATGTAAAAACTAAAACCAATAAATAATTAAACATTGAATTTAAAAAAATCTATAAAAATATTTTCATTATCAGCATGCATTTAATGAAAAAATTATCAATGTCAAAAATTCAAAATTGTTAATATCGAAAAAAATGTCTGCGCCAATTGATGTAATAACAAAAATTTAAAAATCGTAATTATATAAAAATTTTATAAATGAACAATTTAAACACTTCAATAAAAATATGTATATTTATTCAGAAATTAAATTTCAACATGTTTACGTTAATGTACCAAAAAAAAAAAAAAAAAAAAACGAAAAAAAAAACGGACATCGAGATATATAATAATGATTAATAAAAATAATGTGAGCAAAGCTAAATGTGTATATTTCGATATATTAGAATGAAAAAATCGAAATACATTGATTTTAGCGCGATCTTTAGTAAATGGGCGCGTACTAAAGATCAATGAGCACGGCTCACGTTTATGAACGTCTTGTAAGATTTCGAAAAAAATAACTAGTCACGCTCTAAACGCTAACTAGGGAACTAAGTAATTCAATAACCAATACAAATGTAATACAAACACAAATGTAAATGTACGATAGCGAATAAAGCACCAATCGAGATGGTTCAAGTACACGAAAGATGCGTGCGCGGTAAATTTACGTGATGTAAAAACTTAATCCATATATACAGATGTATATATATAATCGAATGCACTCATTAAGAAAATAATCCGCGAAATGTGATTAGCAATATTTCATTACGATATAATTAAATGTTAAAAAGACTACTTTGAAATTTTAAAAACTATCTGACTGCAACCTTAAATATATTACCCGAAGAAAATACATAATAAAAATTACTATTTCATTATAATAATAAACCGATTTATGCAAACTAAAATGAATAATATTAAACGTATATTAATTGATGAAAAAGTAAAAATAATTGAAAAAATATCGGTAAACCCTGATAAAAAATATCACAAATTTTCAGTTAAACAGTTATTTTAAATTAGTTATTGTAAAGAATAAATAAGAAATAGAATGATTATAAAACTCAGCATACATCTTTAAATCTCACAACTATATATATATATATATATATATATATATATATATATATATATATATATATATATATATATATATATATATATACATATATTATATATATATATACACACATAAATGCGTGTGTATATATATATACAAACATATACTATATATGCACACACACACACACACACATATATATATATATAACAATCATATTTTATACCATATACATAAACAACTAAATATGTAAACATAAAAATTAAACAAAGTATACTTACAGTCTATATAATGAACGTAAAACTTTTTGGAACCATTTGATTCTTTAGCGCTAACTATTTCTGCTAAAGCTATTGTAAACATAATTAAAAACAAAAAATTAAATTATTATATGTAAAGTACACTATCCAAACGTTAAAATATATGAAATGTTAAATTGTTAAAAACATTTATAAAATCAGTACATTTACAGTAAAAACCTAATATTCAACTAGTTTTAATATTTTAGAGGTTAAAAAAATTTAACAAAGATCATAAATTCCTTCAAATCAAAAAAACATGTAAAATCTGTTTTAGATTAACATTTTGAAGTAACTTCAATTTTAACTTACGTCAAAAAAGCAACAATTTTGTTTATAATAATAAAAACACATATTGTAACAAAATGTTAAATATGTTTAAAATACAAAAATCTACTTTCAAATATATAAATCAAAATTGTTAAATATACAATTTTAAGGAACTAATGAATAATACTATCATATATTTACTATATAATATATATATACATGTATGTATATATATATATTTATATTTATATATATAAAAATAGATAGATTTAAATTCAAAATCATATATATCTATCAATAACTTACGCCAATCATCTGAAAATCTCATGCGAACAGGAAGGCGACACCCTTCGAGTAACATGATCTGAAAAAAATTGTTTTAATGATATATTGTGAAATGTTATTAGTTATTAGTTATAGTGTAATCATTAATATTTATTTAATTAAACATACATAAATGTTACATATATATATATACGAACTACAAAATATTTGACATTTAACAATATACAAAGATTAACATGTTAATTGTAATTTACACATTTATAATATTCAACGTATTTACCGTAAAATATCGTAATGAAAACTTTAAATAATTTAAATTATAAAAATTAAAAATTACAATACTTTATATAATAATTTAAATACTCCTATATTAAATATTTACACATAAAATATACAATGCACAAATCACGTTACACCAAAATATGTATAATGTATAATTGCAAATTATATTTATGTCACAGATTATTAAAAATAATAAACATATAATGCGGCAAACACCTAATTTACACTTAAATTCGAAACGTACTTTTAAAAAAATGAAAATTTATTACCGAAAGGTAATTTCATATCTTTATATAAAGTTTGTTACAAATACATAGAAATTTAATGTGGAATTATACTAAAACTTACGTCATAATTATAATTATCGGTCACGCCATTTTCAGTTTCCATTTTATTTCACACATAATCCATTTTAAACATTTCATTCATTTAAATAATGAATGAACATAACATCCGATAAGTAAAAACTAAAACTATCCCATGTACAGGGAGATGTAAACATGTACCATACTATTCTACCGGTAAACAATATTTGCAAACTGATTTTTATTTGCTTGCTGTTCCGAATGAACAACTGTAACTTGACAATGAAGAAACAAAAGTATCGATAGTGAGTTACGATACTCGAATAGAAATGTTTCCAGAAATACCTTCTAGGAGTTCATTATACCGTTGAAAATTATCATAATTATCTATTTCTTTGGTAAATTTTAATTATATTTAATTATTTTTATTGATGTTCTAAATATGAGTATTATATAAAATTGATTATAAAACTAAATCCCATCAAGTTCCTATTTGCTTAGTTTCAAATAAAGAAAGAAAGAAACAAAAACCGATGTATACAACGGTAAATAAGGAAAATCGTATTTAGTACGTTCAATAATAATAATAATAAATTATTTTATAAAAAAGCATGAAATATTACCTTAAATATTAATAATAAATGCTACGAAAAACAAGGAATTGAACACTATTTGTAGTCAAATAGACTAGAAGTTAACCGGTAATTTCGATCACACAATTTGTAATGTTGGAAATTTTGTATAAAATACTGCAAATAGGCGTTAAATAATTTTATCCAAGTGGTATCGTAGCAGTGACAAGTGTGGGCTCGCTGTCTAGTTGAAGTACATAGGTATTATATTTATATATAAAGAAATTTCCTACTATAAGATTATATTTTACATGTGTTTAAAATTTTACTTAAGTTTTAAGACCAGACGTTTTTCCCTAGCGCAAGCATTTATCTTTTTTAGTTTAGCCATTTGTAGGGAACAGTGAACTAAACTGAAATCAGTATTCATCATTTTTGAATTTGCAATGAAACACAATCCCACTTTTTTTTTCTTTTTTTCTTTTTTTTTTTTGTAAAATATAAACGCTTTATATAAACATATATGTTAAACAAATTCTAGAAGACAAATATATAATCTAGTGGTTATAAAAGTAAAGTAAGCCAAGTACCCTTGACAAGTTGTAAGTCGGGGTTTACAATATACTAAGCCTAATGAATCTGAAAAGAATATTGAGGTCTAGTTTCTTTCTCACAACCAGGGCTTGAAAGCCAGCCGAAAGCCAAAAGCTAAAAGCTGAAAGCCAATCATTTTTAGATGTCATAATCTTAATCCAAAAGCCATATTTAAATTTCCATAAGCTAAAAGCCTAAAGCTTAAGCTATATTCAAAATTTAAACAGTCGAAAGCTGAAAGCTTAAGCTGTATTTCTAGAAAAGCAAAATTAAGCTTGATATTTGGCTTAAGCTTTTTCTTTTAAATTTCTTGATTTTGCATTTTTGACATAATTATTCGCGTAAGAAATTGTTTTTAAAAACTTTTATTATTGTGCGTAAAGAGAAAAGTTGAAATTTTAATAGTAATACTAAATAGTTTGATGCATGGTAATTAGTAAATGATTTTAATTATCTTGTATTGAAATTCATTTCGTAAGCCGAAAGCTGAAAGCTTAAGCCGTATTTTAAATTTAAAGAGCCAAAAGCCGAAAGCCTAAGCCATATTTCAAATTCAAACAGCCAAAAGCCGAAAGCTTAAGCTGTATTTATCAAGGACATAAGCCGCATTAAGTTTAAGCCGTATTATTATTCAGCTTTCAAGCCCTGCTCACAACTGCCTTCACTTTCACAGATTTCTCTAGTACTCAATTATTTCGGGCTGGATAAATCTCGGAGTGACTTATATTTAGAATAAGACTAGTTTCGAACCTGTAACCTTTGGTTTAGCTTAACTGGCTATCGCGCTACCCTAGTGGTTATAGGTTCGATATATTTTGTCAGTATCTGATGTGTAAAAGGTATTAGTTCATATTTCATGCAATAATCGTAATTTTGAATTTTCATATTTCTGTCGAATATTATGTAGTTTATATGTTGCAAATTGCGATAAAATCGATTATAATAATTTTGCAACCATAAATGGATGGATTTTTGTTTTTCATCGATCTTCATAATTTGAATACAGTTACTAGAAATTAACGAAATTTTAACTTCAAAGTTATTAAAATAGATAGATATATATGAAATATAAATCTATGTAAGACCTAACAATTAAAAGAACTAAATACACAGATCACACGATAAGAAAGAGAAAAAACTAATAAATTAGTACGATCGTGTACTTTCGCAAATCTGGAAACATTGAATGCCGATTTCGGCCCAACAGTAAGTAGTAACCAAATTTTCTTTCGCAGCTGTGGAGAATTTCGTGATTTTTTCATATTGCTGAGTATACGGGAACGGCGGTATATTCTAAATTTTAGTTTGTATTAATTGAGTTTTGTTTTATATTTATTTATTTGGTTTTAATTTTTTCTTTGTTATGTTACGTAGTTTTAGAAGTTAATTTGAGTTGGATAAGTGTAAAGTGTAACTGAATTAAAATGAATCAGGCTGATTTATCAAAATTAATGTTTAAGCTGCGTTACAATGTTAAACCAAGGAGGACTTTAAAAAATCCGTTGGGATCTGAAGGGCGAATTCTTCGATTACGTAAAACTGTAACTGCATTATTTAAATATGAACGATTGGAAATGAATTACAACCATGCTGATGAAGCTAGAGGCTATGCGGAAAGGGTTAGTTATAAATAAGTGCTGAAGTTATAAAAGATTCTTTGTTAAAATAGTATTTTACTATAAAAGTGAAAAATATAAACATACTATCCGTCTATACTTTAAAGATTATATAAGTATGTTTATTTTTTAACTGGAATAATAAGTCTCTGAAAAATGAGATAAATTTCTGTACCATGTATACAATTTTTGTTGCAATTTGATGTTCCATAATGTTGAATACTCGTATCTGGTATTTCTATATTAATCCGTATAATGCATGTGTTCAGCATCGGGTATTTAAATAATTAGTAAAATATACATTTCCTTGGCATTTAAATTGTATTATAACGACACTTGATGGTAAGCTAGCTGCCGTGGTGATGTTGATTAGGCAGCGGGGTTTCATTAGGGTAGGAGCTGGTTCGAATTTTGCTGTCGTACATTGGAAATATATAAAAATTTCACTCGTGCTATATTAATGTCCAAAATCGATGCGCGCAAAAAAAAAAAATCGATGATAACGTCACTCGCGTTATTCAATGTTTATTTTTGTGTTGTTTAGTAAGTGTAAATAAAAATTTCGTATATTTCCCATCGTTCTGCAGATATTTAATCCCGATGTGTTACTTTCTTGTATTTTGTTGTAGTTGATAATTTTTATGAGCAGAACGCAATTTAATGGTAGTTATATCAATGTTACTCAATGATTGTTGCTTCAAATTTAATAAATTTGATTTGCAGCAGTACGGAACATTTAATGATTTTTGATTAGGACATATATGCGACTATTTTATTCAGTTCCCTTCGTGAATTACTAGTATTTATTGTTTGATTTTATAAAATCAAATCAAATCATTTATTCGCTGATTTTAATGTACAGTTGTGATTATTTTATCTAGTTTAAATTAATATAATTTAATGATGATCAATTTTTAATTATACGTATCAGTAATACATATTCTACATCACTAGTCCCTTAAGATTGCTTTATGCGAGAGAATTAATTTTGAATGATCGTATAATTATTAATGAAGCTGAATTTAAATAGCGAATTTATTCCGGAATGTTACAATTACATTTTCGTACAATGATGAATGATCTGCACTAGCAGTTGATATACCGTTAAAATATGAATTAAGTAAACAGTAAACATTACAATGTCTAATAAACCTTCATTTTGGGATAAAAATCCTTTAGAGGTTTTGACATTTCTATAGTTATCCGCTAAAAGTTTAGTACTATCAGTGGAAGAACAGATCATGATTATATTTTTGATATACTTGTGTGTATAATCTGCGAATTTTATTACTATATGTATGATAGGTACAGAAAGTTCATAGATATTCTAATTAAAACAATGATTTATAATTAATTACAATGCCGGTTGATCGGTTTGTGATCGAATTAATCATTTCGAGGGAAAGAGCAAAATGAGTCATTCTCTACATTGAATGTGGGAATTGCTATTGAAATTTAAGTACTCGATCGGTTTAATGAAGTTTTTCAGAATTCACATTATTTTGGAAAATGAGAAATAGCGAAAAAAGTATATTCAGTGTATTTTTTATTCTTTTATCAGCATACACTTATTAATATTTAAAGTCTAATATAAAAAAGGAAAAGTTTTTGAAAGTATAAGATTTTAATTATATCCGGCATCAATATTATCTGCAGACGCTTGCGCTCCGAATTCGTTGCAAATAATGTTCACACGGCTTAGAGATAAAAATTTATAATATATTTCACGAAAGTAATTTATTTTACTATTTCATTCGACAAAAATATTCATCACATCTTTCGTGTTTTCCCATCTTAGTAAACGCCCGCAGCCGTTAAAAAATAATTTCTACCGTTTTCCTACTCCTATTTCTAATTTAACCGGGGTTTTTTTTACGGTACTGTCATATATATTTCTGATAATCAATTACCACTTCGGGAGCTCTAACTGAATCAACCTGTGGGATTTTTGGCAGAAAGTATAATAATTTGTTTCCGATATATTCAATGTCGAAGGATAACTGCGCCCCGCTATTTTTTTATTCCGTACACTATTACAGTTATCTTTTTTTTTTTAATGGGTTCGTCAACATGGATATTGGTCCTAGAACAGCGGAACAGGGGGGAAAGAGAGACTTGATCCATACACGATCAGAGATAGCCGACAGAAAGGAATCAAGAGTTAGAATAACCGAAGGAGAAGGAAGGGAGAGAATGAATGAAGCCCACAGTATGGAGCGAGAAGACTGGTTTGCAAGAGGAAGAAATAAAAAGGAACTTGTTTAGTTGAAAGGGACGAAACACTGAACATTATAAGAGATCGGGATCACAAATACATTGATTGCTGGGAGGGTGCAATGGACAATAAGGAGAAGGCACGAGAGAATAACGGAACGATGAGGAAGGGAGTAATCTATGCCCAAAACGCAGGCGGCAAATCGCAGAGCGGTTAGAACGGCGCATAGAAGGAAAGTTAATAAACCAGGGGAAGCGTGGAAGGGAAGGTTGAATAGACAAGAAAAAGGAGTTCGGGTTGGAGAATGAGGAGGCGTAGGAGTCAAACCACAGTTTGGAATGAGCAGCTGAAGACAGAAGGGTAATATTAGAAGCTGAGAAGGCAGGAAGAAACCTACCAGAAGAGGAAGATAATCGGGCGAATGAGTCAACCAACTCATTTCCCTCGATTCTGGCATGGACAGGAATCCAAAGGAAATCCGTTTGGATTAAGTGGGAAAGGAAAAGATCATGAATCAAGAAACGAATAAGAAGAATGACGTAGTCGGTTGAGTGAGAAGGGAGAGGAGATGCGATAGTCTGCAGCACGCTTTGAGCATCCGACAGGATGAGGAGATTGCGAGAGACCGGTGAAAATTTGGTAAAAAGAAGGGCACGCAGAATAGCAGAAGACTCAGCATAAAATATTGAACAAAAGGAGGGAAGTTTAAAGGACTCGAAGTAATTGCGAGAAGGACAGAAGAAGTTATAATTATACCACTTCAGTTCCTGTTTTGTTTTTTTTGATAAAGTGTTACGAAAAATGGTTTCGTAATCTGATCCAGAATCAATTTTGTAATAATAGTGTACTAGTATCACGTTCTTTTATCTTTACGTTTTATATAAGAAATCAAAGGTTATTCTATTTTGGAAACCGAACATTTACTAGGCGGTATTTTGTATTTACGAACTTTAGGAATAATTATGTCTTAACTACGTCAGTTAGTTTTGATTTTGAAGAGGATCATCAACTAGTTCGAAGAAAACTTGTAGATCAGTTGTTTACAAAAATATTCCCCATATAACTTTGATATTAACTGGATTATTCTTTTAAACTTTTGTAGTCGTTGTTTATAAAGTCTCGGTTGTCGATTTTCACACACTTTTACGTTGAGGTTACAATATATTTTACGGGAATTTTAAATTGGTTGCAATGATTAATATTATCGGAAGCTGTATCGCTCTTTAAATGTTCCCAGTGTTTCATCAAAGGTTTTATGCTTAAATATTGTGTATTTTTCTTTTTTCCGGAAATGTAGAACTAAAAGAATCAAATATGTGTCCAGTTTATCGTATTTTAGACGATATTCCCTGATGACCTGATTAGTATTTCAGATTTTTCGAACAAGAAATCAAAATCTTCATAAAGACGTAGGCAATCAAAACAGATCGGTCCTAGTCTCGTTGCGACTTCAAATATTTTTCATGTTCAAACAATAATTCGCGTGTAGGCCGACTAAAAAGAGAACTCTTTTATATGGAAATATATCTGTTTATAAAATCTACTTGATATTCGGAATGTATATATCAGTTTTTATCGCGCCAAATACATGATTTTTCGTCATAAATGAATAATTTTAAATTCTGAATTAGTAAGCCGTTCCAATACGTACTTATAATACATATACAAATCCCAACTCGACGTCAAATAGATATTGGAAAAACCCATTAAACATTTTATATTACGCTGCGCCGCGTGTTGCATCAGCTGTCCGCCTTTATTTTGACGTTCAATATCTCGTAAAAGAAAAAAAAAAACCACTGAAAATTGGTATATCGGTGTAAAAAACCCTCCTCTTTCGATCTAGGGTGTTTAAAAGAGAATATTAAAAATGCCCTTTTAAAGATGTAACACGTTTTGTGATTTTTTGGGGTTAAAAAGGCACATTTTCAAAAAAGGGCGAATGATTTCATTAGAAAGCTGAGGAAAAAATACATCGAAACCGTGTTGTTGTTATTTTTTGTGTATGATTCTTAGTGGCGTAATCGTCAGTTGAAAAGTAAGCGTTTTGCCGCTCGAGCGACGCCCTGGGACATTTGACGTGAAATGCCTCATATGTAGATCATTAATGATCTGTAAAAACTAATTTTAGTGCTGGTTGTGTTTACCAAAGTAAAAAGAAATGTAATTTAAATGTTACATACACTAAACTAGCTGCAAAAACTGATAGCATTTAGGAGAAATATTTACAATACTGATAAAATCTTAAGCATTTTTTACGTTAACATTAAAAAATATTAAAATTTTAATTGTAAATATGGTTCAAAATTAACTTTATAATTCCAGATAATAAACAATATTCTGCAACTATAAAATTATTAACTGGTATTAATTTCATTGCAGTTAATAGGAGATGCTATCCGATATGGAGATTGCCATAAGCACACAATGGAAATGGCTGATTATTGGTTAGAAGAAAAACAGCTAATACATAAATTATTTAAAGTTTTTGTGCCGAGATATAAAGATTCTCCGTTATCTTACACGTCGCTTTTTAAAGCTCCAAAGCGTTATCCTGATAATGTTTTCCCGCGTTCAGTTCTTGAACTTCGCGGTAAGTAATAGTCAATGTTTATTAATTTTAATCTTGCGCTAAATCGTATAACTATATTTAGGCAGATGAGTATTTTCTATTTTTTAAATAATATTAAGTACAATTAATCGATCCGAGCAAAACTTATTTCTGTCTATTCGAGGTTTTGGAAGTTTTCGAGTATCATTTAAGAAATATTAAGATACATTTTTTTAAATTATCCTCAACTTTTAAATATAATAAATATAGATTATAATAAGAGAAGTATATTACAATAAGAGAGGTACGTACTTTTTAAACATATGTTTCTACACGGACTTGCATCTGTTGTGAGATAATAAAAGTACAATTCATTTCTGTATTGACAATAAACATAAATAAAATAAGCATAAAAAACTTAAATATATTAATTCATAAAATAAAATTAAACCAACATGTTTTGGTATCATTTACTTCATAATCGCGATTATTAATAATAAAGTTAAAGTATAGGTAATGATAAATAAAAATAGATTATACTTCGCGATTAAATAATGATAACAGGTTGATTATATATATGTACATATATACACAGTCTAGCCATAAATACTGATACTGCTTAAAACGAACGTACCGCGAAAAGGAAGCACGATGCAAATTCAGAAAAAATTTATTTCAAAAGTACAAACAATGCTCGTTAAAATCATGTCTTAGTTATTCAAAATGACCACCTTTATTAGCGAAACGCGACAACAAACGCTCCGGCCATTTTGCAATACATGTACGGTTCGTCTTGAGAGGAATTCTTGCTGCTGCCTCAACAACGCTTCGCTTGAGCGACTCCAAATTTCGGTGTGGTCTTCGACAGGCCATTTCCTCTAACCTATCCCATAGTTCGTAGTCCAGCGGATTTAAATCCGGGCTGCCGGACGGCCAATCACTAGCTGCTATATGAAGCCGGGCACATTCTCTGCGAGCCACTTCTGTGTCGTTTGAGCTTCGTGTGCCGGTGCTGAATCTTGTTGAAATACCCAATCGATTCCGGCAAACAAAGTATCGTTCAGAGGCTTAACCACTGGTTCCAGAACTGCGTTTTGGTACACTCTGGCACCTGTCTTAACCCCTGTTTCGCAAAAATGGATGGGAGTTACCCCATACCACGATACGTCCCACCACACCATCACAGAAGTGGAGTGGTGACCTCGTTGAACGCGTGGAAATTTGGTTTTAGCCTCAGCAGATGAACGGGCATAAATTCTATCATTTTGCTTGTTATATTTTTCCTCTACAGTAAAAATTTTCTCATCTGTGAAAAGGATCTTTTTGTACCCATTTTTCCCCGTACAAGCGTTTCAACTTTTTCGCTCTTTCGTATCTCATCGCCTTTAATTTTTCGGTTAAAAGATGACCTGTACTTCTCTTATAGGCTCGCATATGTAAATTATCGGTGAGGATGCGCGAGACCGTTCTCGGCGCGATTTTCATCTCCTGAGCGATGATTTTTTGTTTCCGAAGAGGGCACCTGTTAATTCGCGACCGAACTGCTTCAACTACCTTTTTTGTTCTCGCAACACGCGGCCGACCGGCTCGCGGTTGATCAACAACGTCTCCTGTGTCCATAAAACGTTGCAGTGTACGATAAACAAAACATTTGGTAACTTTGAGTGGTTTGAGGAGAGCGAGAATTCGAGACGCGTTATGCCCCGCCTTCATCAGTCCAATTATTGTAACGCGTACGTGATAATCTGTCCAATCCATCTTCGTAGCATGTACTGAACAGACTAAAGCGAAGTTATTTGCTCTTCTAGTGCGTTATGACGATGCGCTGACAGTGTTACTACTTTGTTCTGCGCAAAATTCCCCTCATGCAGTGACGGTATCAGTATTTATGGCTAGACTATGTATATATATTAATTTTAAATTTACCAATATAATAAACTTTAACGTAATTTAATTAGTTGTTTTCCTATTATATATTTTAAAATTCTCATATCAACTTTGATCTTAGAAGTTAATTGTTTTTTATCTTTTATTAAATGTTTAGCCACTGAGGATTTTTCGATACGCCCGTATATAGCAGAAAAAAGATATGCTCACTGTGATATATTTAGAAAGTTCTGAACGTTTATTTGATATTTATTTTATTACATGTTCTACAATTTATTGTTGCATAATATCGGATTTTTTACATTTATTTTTGTTATTAATTTATTGGGTAGGCTGTTTTTTTTTTTTTTTGTTTTTTGTGTACGAATATATTTATTTACATAAAGTCGAGAGTTTTTATAGTGTTGTCCAGATAGTTACCCATTCCGGTGCCTGAAAATATTTTAAATTTTCTTCGTTGAATTATTTCGATAATGTAATTTCGGGTATTTTCGTAAAGAGATCTCTGAAGTTTTAATTCGTTATTTGTTAAGTATACCCAGGTTTTATACAAGTTTTATATATGATATCCTAATCGCTCAAAGTAGATGAATTTAGTGAGTTCCTCAAAAAGTCCAGTCATCTTCCTTTACAGCTATAATTTTCAAGACATATGTGTTGTTCTCGCTAAACACCATATACGAACGTTAAAAACAATAATAGGATTAGCTAGGAAACTTTTCCGCGTCATGTCATTAATTATTTCATGGTTAATTAGAAACAGGATAGTTTTAAAACATTTTTTAATATGTAATTTCACTTTTCCTTTTAATCTTGACCAGTCTTGTTCATAAGAGATCATCATAAACGGTGTTGACAATCTGTAGAGCAATTGTTCAGTATTGAAACTCGGCCCAGGTTCGTATATCATTATCAAATTAATAGGAAGTGAATGAATGAAATATATTGATGTGTGTGTGTGCGTGTGTGTAAATATAAAGGATATTTTAATTCTCATTTTTAGCTGAAAAGGGGACAAATCGTTAAGTATCAATTTAATCATATGTAATTGCATTTATCTGAAATGCCTTGCAAAATTTTCTCTGTTCAGCCTAAAATTTATCAACGTTTTGCAAAATTGAAAACTATCGAACTAGACTTCAGTAAAATGTTGGCCATTTATAAACTATATAATAATAGTTTATTTATATGGTTATTTCGGCGAGAGTTGGCAGAATAAAAAATTAACAATATAGGAATGTGGTGAAATTTTGTGGAAAATAATATTAAGAGTAACATTTATAACGAAACTGGGTTTCAGATTCGGAGAGTACAGTCAGAGGAAAACGTTTAAGTAGGAAAATAATTATTTAGGAGTAGTTTCGATTGTTTTTGTTATTATTATTATTATTTTTTTTTTTAAATTTATTCGTAATGTATTATAATGAAAATTGTAAATTGTTGAAAACTACCTCTGAAAAATGTCACGTACTATTATGTATATTTCATCTTCTTTTATTTTTTTGCTCACTCTAATTTTTTTGCATATATTTAATATGACCCTATTGATGAACCGCTTCAAACGCGAGTCGCATTTTATTAATTACCATAACCTCTGTTAACATAGTAATAGATGTAAAATTGTATCGGATAATATTAGTAGAACTCTTTTTATTAATTGTTACTATTTTAACGCTTAAGACTGTTAGCTGTGATCAATCTGCAAAATCATATCTGTGTTTTAGGCTCGTGTAACATTTTATGAAATCGGTTGCTTTACTTTAAGTTAGAGTTTAGTACATCAATTTATAATAATGGTAAAAATTACATTTGTATGATTGATGAAATTTTCATTTCAAGTGAAATAATTTATTTTTAGTTAATTTTTAACCAATACACGCATGTAAAAAGTATCAATTTTGAGTTATAGTTGGAATGTTTCATTTTTTTTATTTCTTTTTTTTTTTTTTTTTTTTTTTTTATAGGAAATCCGTTTCCTCCTTTGGTGTTTGATTCGCGCAGAAATAAAAATTTAATACATAATATTTTACTAGACGAAGCTCGTAAGGATTATCGATTAGAGAAGTATAATGAAATTGTGAGACAAGTTGACCTAAGTGAAAATGCCCAGAATACGACTACCGACGAGATCGAAGTAAATGCGAAATCGGAAGCTGCTAAACAAATAGCCGAAGACGAACAGCTGCTGAAAGCTGTATCGGAATTAACGTTCGATGATGATACGGCCAACAAAGCTAACGTAACGAATGATGACGTTGCTTCGGGTGAACCGGTTATTAGTGCTGAAGCTAATAACAATGCACAGAAAGAAGTTACCGATGGCAACACAGGTGCTTCACCGAGCATTCTGTGAAAAGTCAAAGAAATATTTTTAAAATTTAAATTTAATCGTGTTCCAATTTTTCAGCGTGTCTTGTATTTTTTATCAAAATGTTCTACTCACGTGTATAATGGAACATTTATTATATATATAAATTACTATTTTAAAAATAATAGCAACCATGTTATTTTTTCCTTTCTTTCCTTTACTGCACCGGTTCTTAAATTCTAAACAGTACACCCGTGTACTTGTTGGGTAGTTAATCGTTATTATAATCTATCCAGCGGGGATTTGGTCAGTGATATGAAGGTAGTACGTTGGGAGTATAAAATGAATTCTGGATTTCGAAATAATCTTTGATTTAGATTACAGTATTGTTGAATTATAAATAGTATTTGCATTAAGTGATTTTTGGAAGGGTATCTCGGTTTCACTTTCTGATCTCGTAATTTATTGGTATGTATTGAAGTAAGGATTTTGTTTTAATTTGTCAAAAAATCTTTTATTATACAGATATCTCTTGGATGAGTTTTATTAAGTTGCTAACAGTTGTTGTTATATCGTTTCAATATTTTAACTGTACTGGATAGGTTTATGTTACCTTCTACTAAATCAGAGAACTGGAAGTTGAATTGCCTAGCTGCTATTATAATGGAATTTACATAAATAATGTTGTCATAACTGGAATGTGATCTGAAATAAAGTCCATTTTTTTTCATAATTATTATTTTGCAAACCCTGAATAATATAAAAATTATCAGACCGTATGCTTAAATGTTCTAACCAGTATATGGTGGACACGGGAGAAAGTTTAGAGCATCGGTTCCTTGTTAGGTTTAGTTGCACTTAAAGCGCGTCTCAGGTCATGTTCCGCATTGTCCAGTATGACAGTGTAAATTGTTACAAAGTTATATAGCGTCGGTTACTTTTTTTGATATTGGACACAACAAGCTGATAAACATGTGTGCTGTAGAATAAGTTTTTTATGTTCCCCGTAAGAAGAATTTGAAATTAAAATCATTGAACTAGAGAATTCTCCAGAACGAGTTTATTATGAGTTCAAACGCAATTATTGTACTTTTATTGCGGTGCGAAGACCTCATGAGTGACATGTGTGGGGTCTTTCAATAACGGCGCTCGAAATTTGTTACGTTATGGATAGCAGCCATATTGTTAAAGTAACATCTGTCAAATTCATTGTGAATTCTTCAGCATTGCATGGCAAATCACCATGGAAGGTTATAGTGTTGTGCAAATCATCAAATTTTATTTTCAAAATCAGTGCTCTGCTGAAAAAATGTTTCACGTAGTACGTTACTTTTATCCTCGTCACAACTGCCAAGTTGACTGTTTCACGTTTGATGGCCAAATTCGAGTCAACCGGTTTTTCAATAAATCATCAGCCAGTACGTCACCGAAACGCAAGGTCTGCTGAAAACATCGCTGCTGTGAAAATCCGAGGCAGTCAATTTCTCGTTGTTCACAAAAACTTGGTCTTTCTGCGACTTCGACTTGGTAAATTTTGTGGCCGGACTTGAGTCTGCACCCGTATAAAAGTCAAAACTGACTGAGGAGTTTAAAGTGAACGACCAAGGGCAGCGCCGTGTGTTCGTTGATTAGGTTCTGGGCCAGTTGGAGGTTGACCAAAATTTCGCAAAAAAAAAAAAACATTATCTTTAGCGACGAGGACCATTTGTGGATGAATATATGAACAAGCAAAATTGTCGGATTTGGGACGACGATACCAATCCACGCGAGATACACCGGCGGCACCAAATGCAACTCGAGAAAGTCACACTGTTTGATACGGATTTTGGTCTGGCGAAATTAACGGTCTGTACTTTTTTCACACTAAACTGGTATTGTTACAACCGTCAACGGCGAGCGTTACAGATCGATGATAAACGACCTATTGAGGCCTAAACTGGATGATATGGATACGGACGACATGTGGTCTCAACAGGACATAGCGTGCCATGCCATGCTGGACATTCTCGCGCGGCGGCGACATGAACTGGTCACCGAGATCGTACGATTTAACACGCCTTTCGACTTTTTCCTTTGGGGCTACGTTAAATCGCAGGTTTATGCGCATAAACCGCAAACAGTTGATGCCCTCAAAGTCAGCATAACGTACGCCATCCAGCAAGTTCAGCCAGCTTTGTGTGACAAAGTCATCGAAAATTGGACAGTCCGTACCATCAAGCAAAGCTGCAGCGGACATTTGAGCAACGTTTTGTTCCATGTAGATAAATCCATACCTGTTTGTTTTAACATTTACAAATACAAAATAAATAAATACCTCAATAACAAACAAAAATAAGTATTTAATTACTTTAATAAATTAAAATAAATACCTTAATTTAAAGAAACATTTTCGGGAATAATCCGTCATCAGCTAATAATACGGAGTGTACTTAAATAAAACTGAAAATAAACTATAGAGAAATATGTGGACTACTTGCGCAGGTATAGGAAAATAGTAGTAGGCGGAAGGCAGGAGAACTACAATCAAAGGTGTGAAATTGTTTGCAAATAAATTAGAGAAAATCAAAAGTCGGATTTTGTTTACAATATAACGAATTTAACGGACAAAATATTCAAATCAATATTAAGAATATATACAGAACAAATTTAAAAAGGAGTTAAATTTTTATTTTGAAAAAAGGGTTATTATTATTCAGTATGTGATCATTTAAGAGATTATTTTTATATTTATTTATATAATAATTTTCAGCTATATTCATTAAGTTTCCTTTATTATGGAAAGCCAAAACTGTTTTTGTATTTTCCAGTGAATTAAGTTTATGATTAATTTTTATTAGATGTTCAGCATATGTAGTTTCACAATTTCATTATTATTGAATGATTTTATGTTTCCTGTATCTGCATTTGATTTTACTACCTGTTTGACTAATATGTGACTTTTCTCAATCTGTGCAGTTTATTCCGCATATACCACTATTTTCATAAATATTATTTTTTGTATTTAAAGTATATATTTTATTTTTTAAATTATTTGTAGTTTTAGATGCTATATTTAGTCTTCGGTTTTTAATTATATTGGTTAATTTATCTATATTATTTATAACTGAAAATGTTATCCAATCTTTATTATTATTCCTATTTTGACTTTATTTTGTAGATTAATTTAGCTGTTGTAACCGTTATTTTTTGCCAAACTTTTTAATAATTTAATTTCTATTTATTTTTTATTTGAAGTCATTGGAGTGTTTAATAATCTATTTACTGCGGCTATGAAATATGCATATTTATGTTAGTTCGGGTGATTTGATGTTTTGTGAATTACGAGTATACTATCAGTGGGTTGTTTTTGATTTATATTGTATGTTAATTCATCTTTTACTTTAGTCATTGTTATATCTAAAAAGTTGACTTTGTTATTTCCTTCTTTTTCCGTAGTACATTAAATGTTTTTGTGTATTTCATTGAAATCGTTTAGAATATTATTTTTAGTCTTATTCTTTTCATTAAATATTATTAATGGTTATGATTTTATATATTTGCATTATATGTTCCATATACCTTTCTTTAAAATTTTTTAAAAATATTTCACTAAGAACGCTTGGTCGTCGCGATAGCCTAGTTGCTAGAGCGCTTGACTTCCGTTACGGAGGTAATCGATCCCGGACGGCGACAGAACTTCTTATTACAAAGAATTAAAATAAAAAATATTCGCTAATAATCACGTGGAAGGCAATGGAAACCCACCACGTACAACATCATATGCGTACACAGCGGACCTACACGGGACTGCACTTGTAGCGCGATAAATCAAACTATTACTAATCAGTTCCGAATGTAGTCTTACGTATTGTGTACACCTGCGTTGCATATAATAATTGCCTAGTTCACAACCTATATCGGTACAGCTAAAAAAGTACGAATAAGTTACGCCAACGCGCTATGTATCGTACGGTACCTTAAAAAGAAGAAGAACGCTTAACAAAGGTAACCCCCCCCCCCCCATAGCTAAACCATTATTTTGTATATGTATAGAATTGTTAAAATTAAAGTAATTTTGTTCAGTGTTTTAATAATGTAAACCAACTGATTGCAATAAATTGTGTAATTTAACCTTCTTAATGATCTTTAAATTAAATCTATCGTTTCATTTATAGGTACACAGATTTGTTATGTCATAAATTAATTTCCTGTTATTTCTTATTTTTATGCTTTTTAATTTTTCAAAGGCATCCTGCTTGTTTTTTAAGGCGTATTTGTTATTAATTAATACATTATTTTTTTTATAATTTTAGTTATTGATTTTGCTATTTTATAAGAAGGAGCACTTATAATTTATTAGCGGTCGTATTGGTTTATTATTTTTATGTATTTTTATTTAAGGGTTGAGTATTGGTGCTTTTGGATTCATATTAAATATTTAGCTTCAGTATTATTTCTTAGGATATATATGATTCTTTTATTAATTTTCTTATATTAGTTTAATATTTGTTTGTGCGGGATCTGCTTTTATTAATTTTATATTATTAAAAATAGATCATTACTTATTCCACACACTCTACATTTTGTTACTGTTATCGCATGTTTATCGCACCCTACCTTTTTACAATTAGCACAACTTTTTCTAGTTTTTCTGCGTTTTTTTATTGCTTGTTTATAACACAGATGATATGATCCAGTCACTCTCGCGCAGGTTGAGGCCTAGCTGGAAACTCAGTCAGAGGTAAAACTTGCTTGTCTAAGATATTCTCTGTGCCCAATTTCGACGAATGATTCCGCATAACTTGTCTATTTGAAGATCTATCTTCAACTAAAGGCATAGCGATCTCTTCACTCAGCTGTCTTATAAACAGCCGCCTTTCACGAGTTTTATTTATTTTTTTTTGTATCATTTCAAAAAAAAATCCAATGGTCAGCGGTTAGTGCGCTGGTGACACGTGCACCGATCAACCGTCTGATCCATCGCATCGACCCCAGCCTTATACTTATAAAATAAAATCATACCCGTTTTGTTTTTTTTTTAGCGCCATTGACCACTGCCTTATCTGAGTGCCTCGTAGACAATAGTACAACAGCTTTGTCTTTTTTTGGCACGTACGAACATAAAGTTACCTTTTTTAGTGGAATCCAAACAACTACGAAAATTCCTCTTTTGATTTTGAAGGTGCGAAAGCTTATATCGAATGTATAATTATTTTTTTCTCTCAATATGCCAACCATATGATTAAATTCCACAAGATTAGATGTTTATTAAGCGACAGAGAAGTAAAAAAAGGTTATCCCTCGAGAGATATTTCTCCCAGAGCCCTTGTACATTATCGCAAGATCCTTTACGACTCTTTCACCCTGATTTACTTCGTGAACATTTCCTGTTTTCCTCGTGTACAAAATACGTCGTAAAGGGTAGGCGTTCTCCATATCGCGTATCCACCATACTTTTATTCGATGGAATACACTGCGTGAGTTTGGTTCTACCACGAAAAGGAAAAAGCTACTCGTCGATCGTCAGATTTTCGGTGGGTTTGTACATTGACGAAAGATTTTTCGGTTAATCCTACCTCATATGCCTGGCCTAATTTTACTAATTTTTATACCTGAAAACGTGCTAATTACATTTATACTTATTTAATATAAAATACAGATGTGAATAAAACCTCTTATTGTTGTTGAGAAATTAAAAAAACAATAAAATACATAGGTGGGTACTCCCGGGTGTGTAATAGCGTAGGTAAATCCATAAGAGTTAATTTTGTTTTTTGAATAATTTAATTTTTATTGCTAATTATAAGACTTTTACAATAACTGCATTATTTTGCTCTAATCTATTATTACTCTTAATCGTTTTTTTTGTATTTTTAAACTTTCAGTATTTGTTTCATTTTTCTTTAAAATACTCCGAATAGCAAGAGCTGCCTCAATTCTCCTAATTGTTTGGTCATCAGTGGGTAATTTTTGAATAGCAGATTCAGTTTCAATAATTAAATTTTCATATTGTTTTTATTATGTGTGTTTAAATTGTATTTGTGGTTTAAATTTACAGTATTGATTTCCTTATATTGTATGTTAGTTAAATTTACGGTCCTAGGATAAAAATTAAATTTATTGTTGTCTGCTGTAGGTTTTGGTTTTTGCTACTTCATTAGATTGTTTAATTTTTAGAATTCAGAACACATGAAATGTACGGAATCTTAATAAGATAGTTCAGAATTGACAAAAATATTAAATAAAAATCAGTAACTCACGAATGGTTTCACTTATAAACTTCAAAATTGGATCACAAATTACAATCGAATTTTTTTTTTAAATTATATCTATAATTTCAAACTAACTGATCACTCTGGGCGGTAAAAAACCGTCAAGAACATATAGTATGGAATTTAAAGCGACCTCAAAAATCACCTTTAAAAAATTCATAACTCATCGCCAGATAACTCTTTAAAAGTGAAATTCGAAATATAAAACAAAACGCAGAAGCTCTTTCATAACATCAAAAAATTATATAGATCCCCCCATTCTTTGGGACCAAAAACAGAAAAAAATAGGATGTTCATGTAATTGCCCGAATGAAGAAGTTGAGGAAACCAAAACGTATCTCAAATATGTGCATAAAGAACCGCTTTATAGGAAAACTTTATCCGAGCTTACAACTTTATATTTGGACCATGGGGGCGCCGGAAACTCGAAATTTTTGAACAAAGTATTTTTTTTTTTCGATGCATGTGATATATCCATGGAAAGATTGCTATTTATCGGGAACGAAACCGTTTAACGAAACTTTCTAAGTTGATGAAAAGTTCAAAAAAGCGTGAAAATGACGTGTCTCTCCCTTTTTGCGGCGCGAAAAATCAGATTTCTTCGTTTTGGATTTAGTATTTTGTAAATGTAAATTATAGTTTTATCTTTAACTTAACATACGGAATCCTCAGTGCATGAAACATCATGTTTGACCAAACTTGTTTGTTTATGATTTGTTGTTTTTTATTGATAATCGCTTCAATTTTCAAATTTATTTCGTTTTTAATGTAGTATCAATATTTCTAAACTTAATTTTTTTAGCTATATATTTGTATAATTTCAAAATTCGTAAGTTAATTTTATTCTTGTTATATAGAAAATCAATTTCCGCTTTTGATTTTTTATATATTTTACCATCGCCTCTGATTTATTTGTAAACAATTTTCCACCTTTGATTTTAGTTTTACTGCTATCCACCTATTATTTTCTTATATCTATACATTCAGTCTATATTTATCTATAGTTTGTTTTCAGTTTTATTTGAGAACACTGCATTGTTAGCCGATGATGGTTTCTTTAAATTGAGGTATTTATTTTAACTTATTAAAGTAATTGAATACTCATTTTTGTTTATTATTGAGGTATTTGTATTTTATACTTAACACCATAAAATACTCTTTCAAATGAAAAAAAAAAATTGAATGCATATCTCGTACATAATTTGTTTTATTTACATTTAAAAATCCCGCGTCTTTATTGTTTCATTATTTTGTGATCAGTGTGCACTTTTTTAGGTGGAGACGCTTAAGCAGTTATCGCAGATTAGCTCACACAGTCGGTTGTGGTTATTGTATTGTCTGACTGGTTAATGTAAACTAATGTCACTGTCTTTTGCTGACGCTAAGCTGTGATGGGGTGCTGATTTTCTAGTTATCAAATATCCTTAAGGTGGTGATGTATATTTAGTCATTGGTGATAAAACTTCAGATCGTGGTAACATTGAGGGGGGCAGAGAAAACCTGTTCGTGAGGCTCGGTGTAGTTAAAAAAATTTATTTCTTACATTTTAGCGGATGAAGCTGTAAAATAAATAAATCAGTTTGATGTTTGCAGATAGGTCTAATGAAGATTTAAGGAGGCCAAAAGTCGGTGCTGTCTAAAGTGCAAGATGCGAGGACGCGATTGGCGAAGAGGCTTATGTGACTGAGTAAGAAATCGATCGGGTGTCAACCCCCTAAGGTAAGCAGTTTCTTCCGTGAATAAGGAAGTCCGTATATTCAGTACTAACAACAAGGCGTTTCACTCCTGCGATTCTGCCGAACTAATTTTAGTAGGACCATTCCCTTAAAGAGAATAGTGAAGTCATAGACGATAACCTGGCCACCATTTTGTTGCTAAAGGTTTTTCTGTGGATTAAGAATAGGGTCTATTCTATTTTATTCTAAGGTAAGGCGAAGGTCATCAAAGTGTTAATTAACAAAATGATAGGCGAGGTAGGTATACCTGATCGAATTAAGCGATGGAAAATTGACCCAGTCTGAAACCAGTTGCTTGCTAGGTCGTTCATGAAACCCCTGTTTAAAAGACTGGGCCGAAGGGACGTTAAGTGGTGAACTGAGTTTTGTTGTTGCGTCGGAAACAAAAGCATTTTTAATTGGTCAGAACAGGATTAGCTTGAAATAGTTGGCGTTATTGTTAAAAGTGTATTTAACAGAAATAACATAGTTTTGTAATTAAATTTAGGCGAAATTGCGATATTGCAGTTGAACTTTGAAACTGCGATAATTAAAACTATTATCAAGAAACAAGTTACTGATATCTAATGTAGAATATGCTGTTTTTCGACTACGAAAGTCATTCATTTACATTTAGTTGAATTTGAGAGCAGTTCTTTCTAATTGAAAATTTAAGAGCTTTCGAAATGTTAAAATATTTTCAGTCTCAGTATATAATAAAATGTGTAAACTGACGGTCGCGACAACTTAAACGGACGATTTTTAAAACGTTACAACGTGCGCAAAAAGAAGGAGGTGGTAGGTGAATGAATGAATCACATGTTTTGCCAAGTAGGGTGGTCTTTGCCTTAATACAAATATGTACATTTACCATGTTGGTGTTGTAACAATTATTTCGTTAGAGTAGTAGCGTATAACAGCTGTAGTATGTAATTAGTCTCTATAGATTTAATTTCATTTACTCGAGTTCTGTATAATTCATTAAAAAATTTCATCTTGGCGTAAATTATTTATTAAAAAAGAATAAAAAAGTGGGAATCTGTCATAGATAGATCGCGACATTATTCAGATTATCTATGCCGGGTTAAAAGAATATGTTTATTCCATTGCATTTATTTAAAAATATTTTAATATAAATTATTGTTATTTTTTATGTAAATAGTGGTGTAATTGTAGAGGTTGTCGATTTTTCAGGATATATTGTTAATGATAAAAGTGGAATTATAAGCGTTCTTTAATATTGACTTTGATTTTGGAATATATTTTTTTCACTACAATAAGTAATCGTAATCAGTCTGCAATGTAATAATTTCGTACATCTTCTCCGGGGGTCGTATATCGAATTTCTATGAATACTGCTACGCGTAGTAAATGACGACTATTACGATGCATGAAATTAAGCGGTATGACTATGAAGAAGAAACTGGCAGTAGTTTTAATTGATTCAAATGGTATTTTAAAGGTTCCGTTTATTTTTCCCAAAAATTCTTACAGACATCATTGTAACTGTTTACTTAAAGTTTCTTCTTGTTTAATCCATTCATTTAATTTTATTTTCACGTTTTTTGTCCATTTTATTTTGTAGAATATAGTTTTTGATTTAGTAGTATAATACGTGTTTTGTTGTCTTATTACTCTTTTACTAATTAAACGTATGCCTTAGGAAAAATGTATACGTAAACTAATGTAATCATTGACACAGTCTGTGTATTTGTCCGGAACAATATAAAAATGCAATATATGTAGCGTATACTGTGCATTAAAAATTATCCCAATTTTTCGCTATAAAAAACGAAAAAGAAGGATTATAATTTTTGACCATTAACTTTTTTTATTCGGATTTGTTGATTTGAATTTTACCGCGCTGTTTAACTATAATATTAAAATTTTTAATTTCAAAATTTTGCGTTTTCACAAATTAAATTCCTGCTATTTTACTTTAACTTAGTGTGCACTTCAGCGGGTCTCGTTTTCGCCGTATAAAGTCAGAAAACTGCCTTACTAATCAAGGTTAACTCCTGAAACGATGATTTGACTTGCTTGCCTATATTTGAATTTGAAATTGCATTTAAATAATTCTGCAAGCGTGTCTCCGACGTTAATCTGCTTTCAGTCTAGAAAATGCAATCAGTTTCGTTACTCTACGTGGATATACATATATGTGTGTGTGTGTGTGTGTGTGTGTGTGTGTGTGTGTGTGTGCGCGCGTAGAAATTGGTCAATTCGAGTTCACGTTTATCGATGACCATTGGCAATGGCTAAAATTTCGAAATCTAGACGTTTAATCACCGCCCAAACAGTTAAAGGATGTATGCGCATTAATAACATTGAATAACACGGACTCGTTCTTTTCGACAGATTTTTGTAGTCCAGCTGCTTGGAATTGCGGTTTTAGCGGACATATTTTCCTCTGGTAATATTAAATTAATGCATTTTTGTACATCGATGTACTACCAGTCGTGAGTAATCGGGGCGACCTTTTATACACAAGTGTTGTATACTTGTAATTCTTAGTGTAATGCGCGCACATCTTTAGACGTACAGTCTCAAATTTTGTTTGCAGCCCGATATTCTGACTACCAGATGAGATTACCATGCAACTGAACTGGTTATAGTGGAACGCAGTAACCGACCATTGTCGAACAGAGCCATTGCTTCCACTTAATTATCTTAGTAGGTATGCTCTACATTCGCAACATAGACGGTATTTCTCTACGGTATATGGCTGCTGAACATTCTCATTTATTTGCGTTCGCTTTGCCGCGTTTTCTCGATCTTACTCTGTTGCCTACAAGTGTCCACGATTTGTTCGGTAAATTAAGTTTGTCCCATTATTTGCTCCTAGAAACTGATAGTGCAATCAAATGCTGTATCGGCTTTGATCTTGGTATTTTCGATTTTCAGAGTTTCTAATTCTAAGTGTTCTAGAATCACCACCCGCCGTTTAATACCTACCTCAGCATCAGTACTGTGTTAATAAATACGTTGCTGTCTTCGATAATAATTTTCGAATCATTATCGGAATTATATGAGACGGAACTCGGGTGAATAACTTACCTAGTGCGGCTGTAAATTTGATCAGTCCGATTACTCGTGAACTGACCTTAGTGAGGCATTTTATTCTGTTCTTCATATGTAATTCGAATAACGATGTATGTAAACGAGAATAAATAAAATTCTATTTAAATTGTCGCTGCAACTTTAATAGTTCTAAATTCTACTTCCCCAAAAAATAGGGTTATTTTGTTGACAGATTAGGCCCCCCACCGCGTTCTGTCGAAATAAACACGGATTTTTTATGTTATTTACGCCGTATATTAACAATTAAACGGCCGATATTCATTTGATAGTAAACTGTTATAGTTCAATTCTCAGAAGAGGTAATGGCCCCACTGGCGGCCTCTTTCTGTAGCTGCCCGTGGAATTCGAAGCAATACGAAGCGTGTATTCTGTTGCGTTACGATAATGGTTGAGAACAAAACGTAACCTATCCGATAGGATTCGATGTGGCTAGTTTGGAATTATGCAACTACAGTTTGAATGAAGATTCGATTATTGAGTGTGTGGTTGTTAATTGTATAGCTTTCAGAGAGAAATTTTTTTCTTATAAATTAGCATACTTTACCTCAGTGCGCATTGATCAGTTAGTTTTGGGAACTCACATCGGAGAGAATTATATGATTTTATTAAAACATAAACTCGATCTAATATTATAAAAGAAAACACTTTATGTATTAATGATTACGTTTTTAATTTTTCATCCGAATAAAATGGTAATATATGGGAGTAAGAAAAAACTTTCCAAAACGGTGAAGTGTTGAAGCGGAGGAATACGAATTCTATTGTGACCTATTGAATTTATCACGTTTACCAATCGTGTGAAAATTATTTTCTAGAATTTTTTGAACTCTTAATTCTCGTAGAATAAGGCAGAACTTTTTTTGCAGTGTTTTTTAAATATGCGCTGGAGAGAATGCGCGGTCATTTAAAATCTTTCTTCCTGTAAAACCTGGTCCAACGCCATTATTTTCTACTAAAAATTTGTCCAATATTGATTCGCTCCGATCAGTAGGTATTTTCTCCTCTTTTGTTTATTAATTTTCTTTTTTTATATCTTTTTATTTAGAATAACAGTTACATCTCTTGGCCGTAATTACGTTTAAACTGCCGCTAAAAGTTTAATAGACGCAGGTGTGTAGATGAGAAAAGTTTGGTTTAACGCGTCGTAAACGAAACGCGCCAGATGTGGCCTTTCAGCGATACCCGCGAATTGCAACAGTGAACGGTATCGGAACATTTAATGAAAATTTTCCTATTTTCACTATCTTTTTACCGACTTCCAAAAAGAAGGAGGTTATAATACGTTCGTATGTGTTCTTTTTGTTTTTTTTTTAAATTGTTCGCGCGTAACTTATATATTCATATGTACCGATTTTATTGATTCTTTGTTCATTAGAAAGAGTACCATTCAACTTAGGTATCATGTGAGTAATTATGAAAATCAGTGAACATAAATTGAGTATTCGTCAAAAAAGGTGAAAAAATATGGTCTGTTTAGATAATTTCTTATTAGTAAATACTATCAATTTTTCAAATTACCATGGAAATGTAGCTTTGAATAAAGAAAGCGATTGTGTGTATTTTGATGTTTTTACCGTGGAAATGCATTTTAAAATAAAGATTTTTTTTCTTTTTTCTTTTTTCTTTTTTCTTTTTTTTTTAAACATAAAATACGGAGAATAATGTGACACAAAAGTTGATTTTTAGCAGGAAAAAAAATTATAAGTATAATGCTAAAAATTGTAAAATAAAATGTTTTTTTTTTTTAAAAAAAAATACCGATTTCAAGATTTATTGTAAAAATTTAATAAAAATGCACAAAAAAAATAAAAAATATATTTTAGAGTGATATAACTTAATGTGTTATTATCGTAATTCTTATACAACATATAAGCATTTTATTTTATAAAAAATATATTTCACAGTGATTTACCTTAAAGTGGTATTATTGCAATTCTTATATAACATTAATACTTTAATTAGAATAGGATTCATATTACATATTACAATAATAATTAAAAACTGCATTAAATATTCAATAAATTGTTTTTAGATATTGTAATTTTAGTTTAGTGTCTACTGTACCAACCGGGAATATGCCAGAAATTTTGTTGTAAAATCGGGAAAAAAAGATAAAAACAGCCAAAAACGATATTTTCAATAAGAAAAAATCATTTGAAATGAAAAATGAATGCCTTTTTAGTGTACTTTATTAAAAAGAAATTACTAAGTTCTATTTTATTCATATAAAATATACTACAGCAGTCAAATATTATCAATATTAACAAAAAAAATCCATCCTTCTTTTCATACAATTCTAGTAATCAGAAAATCGGCGGGGGGATTTGGACCACCGTGAAAACTGGGAGGAATCGGACCAGGAAAGCTGGGAATAAATCGGGAATTTAAAAATTACATTTGAATGGCCACCATGAATAAATATTAATGTTGTATAAGAATTACGATAACATCACACTAAATTATATTGTTGTGAAATATATTTTTCATCTGTGTAGGTAATAATTGTGTTTTTAGTTTTTAGTGTGTTTTTATTAAATTTTTATAATATATTTTTTTTTGTTTTTTTTTTTTTAAAAATTTTTCTACAGTTTCTATTGATATTTTCCTTCTACATTTTATTGTATAATGTTACTTTTGAATGAATTGCGTGAAACAACAAATACAAAAAATTTTAATTTTAAAATAAAAAAAGTACAAGAAAGTTCAGGAAAATCGCAGAATGAAAAGTTCGTAGTGTGCAAACGTACATTTTTTTTCACGATTCAGTTTCTTTGTAAGTTACAGAAGATACACTTAAATCTTTGCCATTTTTCTTGTTGCCGTGTCTTTAACATTGCGCGGTTCAGAGAGTAATAAACACCGAAGTATGTATTTCCATTAAAGGCAGTAATAAATTACAGAAAAAATTTGCATCTTCTTCCCCTATTCAAAAGACCTGCTTAGCGCAATGTAATAGCGAGCACATAGATTTATGCGAAATTAGTGTTACTACACTCTCCTTTATAATTTCACCTAGGACATGGCTGTTGTATAGGGAAATGTGATATGCAATCTAACAACTTCCCTAAAAAAATGTGTATAAATAAACACGGTATGTTAAGAAAAAAGAAAAAAACGATTTATAGTTTTATAGGCACAATGCCGGTTAAAGCGGCGGTCTTTTATTGAGATACAGTTTTGGATACAAACCTGATTATAGCAGTTTAATTTTTTTTAGCCTTATAAGAAGCTGTGAAAGTTCGACTGACTGGGCACAAGTTCTGTAATTTTGAAACACTTCGTAATTGGTTAATGTGGCGTACAATCAATGATTGTTATCGCATTTAATAAAGGTATATCCAAATCTTTTTCGCAATTATCCGAAACTTCCACCTGAATTTGTCGTAGTGTTGATAATGGTGCAGGATATTAATTTCTGTTTGAGGAATAGAGTATTTTTATGTGCTATTTGAACTTTTGACTTTTCTACAAACAGAAATAGTCTCTTAATAACGTGTGGTCTACGACAAGAAAAACAAAAATTTGCTTAACCGGCTCCTCACTGATGTAATAACCTAATCAGTATTCGAGGAGTAGATAATACAATTCGTTTCGAAAAGAAAGTACGGTTATGCCTCCAAGTCTCGTCTCTCTAAAATTGATGTGATCTAAAATTCTTGCCTTCGGTTATGTCTTGGTGCTATTAAATCCTCTCCAATTCCAGCAATTCCTGCTGAATACACCCCGCTATACTCGTATACTGTTTATTCGCAGATCTCATTTAAGATGTGCGTAAAATAAAAAGGAGACATCTATGTGTCAATTATTGATTTTATATATTGTGATTTTCAGAAATGAAGCTCAGGTGACCCTAACAAGTATTTTAGCAATGAAATCGCGGGAAGCACTTTATAACATTTCTTACCACAGCTGTATCTCAGTTAGTATTGCTATAATGCTCTCATTCTGCGCTTGTTATGCGGTCAGAAAAAGAATGAACTTCATATGTTTCACTGGTTTTTTGGCAGCTAGATAACGTCCATACTCCGAACGGGGAGAGTAGTTGCAGTTATTTTGGCCCATTCTTTGTATATTCTGTAAACGTCCTATCTACTTACCCGCTAGCCCTTACCGGCCAGTTCACCTCAGCATTAATACCTGTTTAATTGTTTTACTTTTTCTATTTGTTTATATAGTGAACTCTGTATTTCTACTAAAGATTTATTTCTTCTATTTAGTTTTCCTTTCCTTTGAGAATGTTACTAACATAATAATTAAAACAAACATTAAGCACATTCCACGTCAGCAATCTTTAAGATTTGAATTTAAATATTTCGAGTATAAAAAATATTTATATATATATATATATATATATATATATATATAGGTGTATATACATATATAATTCGGCCATTTTGGCCTCGCAAGGGGTTGTGTCCCTTGACCTCTCTTGCTTACATTTCTGTGTCTTTCTCTTCTATACTTTGTATAAAATTATCAAAATTTACATAGAAAATCTTAGGCCGGCCCTCATTAGATTTTATAACGAAAAAATGTTCCAATTTTATATAATAAAAAAAAAAAATACAACCAATAATTTATACCATAAGTTTTATTAAACTACCGAAACAACTTAACATACTACAACACATAAATAATAACTTTTTTTCGTTTCCATGGTGTTATTAAATTAGCAATATATTCTTTCCATGCTTCTCTTTGTGTTGGGACTTCTTATTCATCAACTTGCACAGTAATAAGAAGTATTTTCACTATGTTTCCAAAAACGGAAACCCCCACCAAACGCAAACGTGAATTGCGGAAACGAAAATGGAACGACGAACTGTGCAATAGCGAATAATTTGCCACATTTACATGATATGCCTTTTGGTTTGAAATTGACAAATGTAGAAAAGTTTGAAGCGTTAAAATATAACAAGCGTTACATAAAATTGGGACATTTTTTCTAAAGGGGCCCGACCTAAGAATTACGTTGTAATCAATATGTACATGTCATTTATTTTGCGATGCGTTATCAAGTCGTACACCTGAATATACAGACATATTTAGCTGGCATAGTATGGAAAACATCATTTTACCGAATATCGCGTACGCACTTTGTTTCGAATAAAAGTTACCATGTGCACAATCAGTAATCGGTAAATTCAACTTACAATTATTTTGATGTGAAATTTGAGAACAAAATTTATGTGGCATTTATCTTTACTGTTTAACTGTGTATAGTTTACGAACCACTAAGTGTAGATATTTTAAGTATGCTAATGTGTTCGCATACGGGAAATTTAGTTTAATTTTGTAATTTCCCAGAAAACTGGCTGCCGATTTCATTCCAAGTAATTTTGTCCAGTTATGTTTGTCATCGTTTTTCAACGTTCGCTTTAGTGAGTCCTTTTTCGCAATCATATTAGTTGTTATCGTCGTTTTTATCACAGCCGTTAATTTTTACGCCGTGTACGTTACTTAACAACTTTTTTTTTTTTTTTTTTTTGTTCAAATTATCGATATGACAAAGAATATAACATTTTTCTCTGATTTTATTAATTAAATTTAAAATTCATTTTTTTCTAGTCAAATTCGTGTATTTGCTTTATGGTCGAAAGCTGATAAATTTAAGTGATACGCTTTCAAGTAGCGGTTATTCATCTGGCATTATATATATTTTTTTTTTCGGAAGGGGGGTGTGCTATTATAGATTCAATTTTTTTTTTATTGTCTTATTGCGTTTAAATTTGATGAAAATTTGATTATTATCATAAAAGAAAAAAAGTATTTGTGTAGGCTTAAATTTAATAAATTATTGTATCTGCAATTGGAATCTGGTTAATTTGGAACTTAAAAAAGAATTAATAAAATAAGGAAAGTAAATATTTCAGAAAAGTAAATTTATTTTTTTAGTGAAAAAGTACTTTTTTAGTCATTAACACGCTATATTTAAATATCTTCAAACTATTCGGCTGTCGTTGTGTTAATCTAGTAGCGAAATTCGCTATATATTGCGTCGTAGGTCCAGTTGATTGTCTATCATGAGGAAGGTATTAAAACTTAAATTCAATTCGATTCGAAGAAATCGAATCGCCCCTACACCGGTTGTTACTGTGTTATTCAATTTGTCACGGTCGGTCGAGAACAGGATTGATAACGTTATCGAAGAAATTCGACAAAATACCCTTTTAGCGAACGGTCTCGTTTGGAAATACCCTACCACTTCTAAATTGTTGTAATGGGCTACTGCACACACACATACATACACCTACACCTTACAGTATCGATTTCATTATTTTTCAGCATAGCACTAGACGACACTGTATTACACCCCTCGTTAAACTTTTTTCCCTTAAAACTGCAACTTTTTTTCACGTTATATAATCGAAAAGCGAAAATAGTTCGAAGCGAGAGGATACTTTCATTCTTCAGTCCGATCATTCACTGAACGTCGAATTACAGCATTTTATGATTGTACCAAAGCCAAACAACAATGTACACGCAGACACGCGCTCTGTCCTCCTGTTCTAGTTTGTAATTCTGATAACTTTCGTCGGTCGAGTACTTTACCGTTTTTTCGATCGCCGCTCATTGACATTAGCTACTTTTAGTATACAGAACTATGCTGGGGCGGATCCAGTCTTCTACGGTGGGCAATAGATTTGAGAAATGTCTTGTTTCATAAAAAACAAGTTCAGTCAAGCATGAGGTTTCATGCGCTGAGGATTCCGTATGAAAGTTAACAATAACTATAATTATTTAGTATGTAAGAAAATTTGCTTGAATAAATTTCTATTTTTATTTTACTATTTTAATTTAATATCTTAATAAATTTCAAAGATATTTTCTAATAATAATTTAAAACAGTAAAGCAAAATACTAATTTGAATCGAAGACTTAGATTAATTTGAAGTGAAATGTAACGGTTATGAAGAAAAATTAATTAAATCCTTTTTTTATTTATTTTTTTAAATTATTGGTTTAGATTTAATAATACTAATATTAAGGTTTTATGATTTTTTAAAATGTGTAATTTTGTTAATTCCTACACCTATCTTTCTTGAATAGCCGGCCGTCAAAGATATTTAATAAATATATAAACGAAAACACGCAAAAAATATTAATTAGAAATAATATTGATGCTACGTATCACTCTGCTGCGGCTGCTAGAATGTTGGTGTTCCCTGCTGGCAGGTTGGTGTACGTTGGTGATTGCATCCTGGATTCTCGGCGCATGGGAGGGAGAGACACGGTAATCGAAATTATAGTTTACGAATTTTGTAAACGTCACTAATTGGAAAACCGAATTTCGAGGCAATTTGGTTACTTTGTTATTAAACTTCTTTCGGTTGCAAGACGAACTGGTTACTTTACCAAAAAAGGTCGATATAGTTTCGCGATGTGAAAAAGACTGTCGTTCTACTGTGATGATTTTTTAACAATTCGGTATTTTCTTTCGACTCTCTCAGTACGTTAGACCATTATTAAATTATTATTTTTTATTTTTTTACTAGCATAGGGCGTTAAATTGTTTAACAAATCGAAATACTATTCGCATCTGTTTTTCATCAGGCGGACGTACCACCTAAACAATGATGCGGTGAGTCCGTTCCTTTCATTACAGTTTACAACAACACTAACACACGCCGTAATGAAAATAACCAAACCAAAACCTGCGATCCTGTTCCGTTTCTTATCTCTCGTACTGACACTACTAACGCAAATTATAACAATCCGAACCAAATTCTAAAAACCGCTGCAATCTCGTATTCCGATAAAGCCAAAAGAAAAATAACACCGATTAACAAACCTGTTTATTTCGTGCATTCAAGAAACCCACTTAAAACAAAACCAACATTTAAAACTAAAAAACTATAAAGTTCTCGAATCAAATCCGGTGCTTGCTAGTTGTGCGCGTGGGGGAATAATATTATCTGTTCGTGCGGATATTAACTTTCAACAGATAATGTTACCATCCGACATTCAACCAGTAACAGTCGAAATTCGTACGCCAGTTCCACGGGAGTCTCTAAACATAATTTCGAATCGTATTTAGAAACTTTTAAAGTTGCCAAAAAATTCAAACAGTTCCTAGCCCCTCTAGCGCCGCGAGTATTACAGCTAAAAATTTTGAACACAGTTAAACATATGCGCTTCGACATATATTTCTCAAGTTTGGAACATCAAGGTTTGAAAGTTTCGTTAAGGAAATAACTTATGGTTTCGTTCTTGACAAATAACGATCTTTCCATCGATCATGACCGGAAAAAAAATATTATTTTTGAAACTTTCGAGCTTTCGGCGCTTAAGGTTCTGAATTTTAAGATGGAAACCTAGATGTTCCAAAGTAAATAAATAAACAGGGACGCACATTTTTTTAACCTTGTTCAAAATCTTGAACTAAAATACATAAATTACAAGCGGGGCTACACGTCATTTTTCAGAATTTTATGAACTTTTAGTAAATTTCAAACAGTTTCGTTAAGAAAACGAAATACGGGTCCGTTCCCAAAAAATAGCGCTCTTTCCAATAATAATACACTTGAAAAAAATTTTTTTTTTACAAAATTTCGAGCTTTCAGAGCCCCAAGCCACTAATTTTAAAATTGGAAACTTAGATGTTCCAAACCAGAGAAATATACATGGATGCCCATATTTACTACTTTCCTCAAAATTTTTAGCTATAATACTCGCGTCACAAATCAATTCTCGCGCTTTTTTGAACTTTTCAGCAAACTTTGAAAGTTCAATTAAGAAAATGAAATACGGTTTCTTTCCCGACAGATAGCGATCCTTCAAACGGTATATAACATGCGTCAGAAAAATAAAAATTTTTCTTCAAAATTTCGAACTTTCGGCGCCTTAAGGGTCCAATTTTAAAACTGAAAATCCAAATGTTATAAACTAGAGAAACATAAGGGGATCAGCACGTTTTTAGCCGCGTTCAAAATTTTCGGCTGTAATATTCGTGGAGCTAGTGGAGAGACACAGAATTATTTTTGTTTTTTTGAACTTTTCGGAACTTTGAAAATTTCGTTAAAAAAATGAAATACGGTTTCGTTCCCGACGAATAGCGATCTTTCTAATAATATATCACAACCCGAAGAAAAAAATATTTTATTTCAAAATTTTGAGCTTTCGGCGCCCCAAGGGTCTAATTTTAAAACTGGAAACCTGGATGTGTCGAATTAGAGAAATATACGTAGAAGCGCATATTTTTAACCGTCTTCAAAATATTTAGCTGTAATATTTGCTTCGCCATGGGGCTAAAAAGTCATTTTTCGCGCTATTTTGAACTTTTCGGCAACTTTCAAAGTTTCGTTAAGAAAATGAAATACGTTTTCGTTCTCAACAAACAGCGATATTTGTAGTGATATATCACAAATCTAAGAAAAAAAATTTTTTTTTTCAAAATTTTGAATTTTCGGTGCCCCACAGGTCTCATTCTAAAGTTGGGGTCCGATTGTCTTAAATCAGAGAAATATACGTAGAAGTATATATTTTTAATCATGTTTAAAATTTTTAGCTATAATACTCGCAGCGCTAGAGGACATGCAATTTTTCGAGCTTTTTTGAGCTTTACAGCAACTTTGAAAGTTTGGTTAAGAAAATGAAATTCGGTTTCGTTCCCGACTAATAGAGATCTTTCTAATGATATATCACAAGCCCAAGAAAAAAAATATTTTTTTCCAAAATCTCGAGCTTTCGGTGCCCCGAGGGTCTAATTTTAAAGCTGGAAACTCGAATGTTCCAAACTAGAGAAATATACGTGGAAGCGCATATTTTTAACCGTATTCAAAATTTTTATCGGTAATATTCGCGGCGCTAGGGGGGGGGTGCACGTCATTTTTCGCGCTTTTTTGAACTTTACGGCAACTTTGAAAGTTTCGTGAAGGAAATGAAATTCGGTTTCGTTCCCGACAAATAGCGATCTTTCCATCGATATATCGCATGCCTGTAAAAAAAAATATTTTTTTACAAAATTTCGAGCTTTCGTCGCCCCGAGAGTCCAGTTTTAAAGTTAGAAATCCGGATGTTTCAAACTAGAGAAATATACGGGTATGTGCGTATTTTTAGCCTCATTCAAAATTTTTAACTACAATACTCGAGGCGCTACTGGGGGGGGGGACATGTCATTTTTTGCGGTTTTTTGAACTTTTGGGCAACTTTACATAACTTTTGTACCGTAATTTTTTGATTTGATGAAAGTACTCCTGCATTGTAGTTTATATTTTGAATTTCAGCGTTATAGGTTTATCTAGTGACGAGTTATGATTTTTTGTGATTTTTGAGGTCGTTTTATGTACCATATTATACATATATTCTTGACGGTTTTTTGGGTTTTTTGCCGCCCAGGTTAATCGGTCAACTTCAAGTTATAGATCGTTTTAAAGATGATTTTAATTGTAATTTATGTTCCAAATTTGAAGTTTATAAGTCAAGCCGTTCGTGAATTATTGATTTTTATTTGATATTTTTGTCATTTGTGTACCATCTTATAAGGATTCCGTACATTATATGTATACGGCAGTGGCGGCTCATGACAAGTAAATCTGGGGGGCTCTAATGTAAAATTACAATAATTTAAAAAATGTAATGACATAAACTTATCTTGCTTTTTTGTCTGCATTTTAAACTAAATAAAACTGGTTTAATGCATTCAAGTTCTGATTTAATTTAAAAAAAGATGTGAATGCATTTTGTATTTAGATTGAAATTTATTAAATAATATTTTCTAATCTTTTCCTTATATAATGTACAATTCTTTGCGTTGAGTAAGTTTCACTGTTGACGTGTCCACAAAAAAAAAAAAAAAAAAAAAAAAAATTATATGTGGCATAATTTTGTGAAATAAGGTAGGCCAAAATATAAAATCCGGGTCTTCTAAGGTTCTTCGTAAACTATATATGCTTCCTTGCATGTAATATTTTTATTACATTTTTCTTCTAGTTCTTCAAAATATTCTATTAATTTTTCTCGATTTTCGAAAACAATATTCACTGTACGCATATTATAGTTCCAACGTGTATTCTAGGTAATTTACGATTTACAATTTCTTGCAGTAGATCACATCTATGAGCAGAATTTGAAAAAAAGCTTGCTACAGCGGACAAATTTGAAAAAAAGATTTTAATTTTAGAATCCTGGCTTGTTGCTTTTTGCATAATTAAATTCAACTGGTGCGCATAACAATGAATAAAATGGCGATATTTATATTTTTGTTTTATCTTCGCCTATACACCATTTGTAGAATCGCTCATTATGCTCCATCGTAAGTTTAAGTAATTAGCTTAAAAGGTTAGTCTCTCCAATTAATTTATCTAATTCAGTTTCTAAAATGTTGAACGTTTGAAAAATCATCGTGTAAAGCAAGTGTCGACAAAAAGCAGTGCTTCTTGCATTCAAAAGTAACAAAATCCAGATCACAAAATGTATTATTTAAAGAAGAAAAGTAACGATAGAAATAGAAAAACAGTGTGCTTCACCGGATAAACGGAGGACGCAGCGCGCGACGCGGATCTATTGTTAAAACCGGCTATAATCACGTGTAAAATTGACGAGGGCTCACTTTTCGAGAGCCCTCAGACGCCTTTAAGTTACGCTCGGGAAACTTCGGCTTTATTCGTTTTTCGTGTGTATTTTATATGCGGCTTGGAGGCTCAAATATTCTGAGCCCACGTACTATATTATTGGTTGTTTATATCATGTGATCAAAAAATCAGCTGTTAACGACCTTGACAGTATACTGCACTACGAGTAGATCGTACAGTTCCAGCGCAGTAAGCATGAACCCGACAAGTGACAACTGTTATCGGATGTTTCAGCTGTTCGTTTAACAAATCGCGCAAAATGCTTATTTTGCAATTATTTTTAAAATGCACTCTCGCAAAAAAAATTATTTTGAAATAAAAAATTCGCAACACTGATTTTTTTTCTTGAAGTAATTAAATATTACGTATTTTTTGAAAACACACAGGGAGGCTCGCGCCCTTGAGCCCCCTAGGACGAGCCGCCCCTGGTATACGGTATCCTAAAAATCAAATAGCGACCTCTCTAGACATTTAAAAAGGTTTTAAAAATACATAATTATTACAATTTTTAATTTAACTTTTGTTTTACTTTTAGGGGTGAAAAATAAAATGAAATTATAAAATTATACCTTAAATATGGTAGTTTAGAATTTAAATAGTAAGAAAGATAGTATTTTTTTTTTTTTTGTTAGTAATCCTACCTAAATTCTTTGTTCGCGAGTAAGTAAAAAATATATATACATATATATTTCTCATTGAACTATTTTCATTCGCATTACAAAATAAAAATTAAAAATAAATAAGAAAAGCAAAAGATCGATGACAGTTGCGTTTAAAATAAAATAAAAACGTACCGTCAATAGTTTTACTAGAAAACAGTATTTTAAATATTAATTATAATTAAATCCACAAGTAACATTTATACAAATCTTTTATAGTATAAATTAAGTTTCTCTGTTATAACAAATTTTTTCATAGAGGGTTTGTTTCTTGGAGGGGAGGGGGTGTCCCCTATCCATTTCCGCCCGTGGATCCACCATTGGAACTATGGCGGTTGGTTTCCGCGATTAGTCTGTATTCTGAAACGAAGCTAATTTTTTCTTGGTACTTCGGACTATAATTGAAGCCACAATTCGCTTAATTCTTTTTGGAAGGTCGATTTTAATTTACAGATCTACTGGAAGGAAAATTAAGCGGAGAAGACAGGCAAAGGCAAAGGCGTGGACCGGGCAAGGACAGCTATAAACGTGTCACTCGGGTTTAAAAGTTGAAATTTGTTTAGTTGGAAAGAGGTATGTAATGGGTTCGACTTTCACGACTATTAAAATTAATCGGACTTGCAACTGACTTTGTCATTTTTCAAATTCGACATTATTCATTTGCAAAATGGAATATGGTTTTTTGATAAAATTTCTTAAGTTTTCAATTTTTTTTTTTTTTTTTTTTCCAACATATATGTAAAGGAAATTTAACGAAGCTCTATAATGATACACCTCTATTACGCTTGTATAAAAATTCTCGCGTTCTTTTCGTTTCCTTTTTAAATTAGGAATTTTCAAGAATTTACACGGGAAAATTTAACGCTTCGTTGAAAAAGAAAAATTAAAATTGCTTCAAGAACGTAATTTTTTCACTATCGACGGAAAAGGAAAATTAAATAGAAATTATTTACAATTTTTTTGCCCTCAAAGAACTGTAAAAAGCTTACAGATAAATAAATTCCGTATAGCGATAGTGAAACAAGTAAAGCCGAGTATAGACGCATCCCTGATGTACGTAATATGTAACGGATAATATTGCGGAATTAAAAGCCCGTCCATAATTGTACCGAGTGTCAAATTAGGGGGGGGGGGGATTCAGAGGGAATGCGAGTTCCGTTCTCTTAGCCGCTTTCACGTTCGTAGATGATTTTTCTGGTATACTCAATCTCAAGGTACATATCACAGGGACGGCCACTTAACGAAGCAGCTCACGAAAACCTGCGGCATCGGTCTGGTAAGCACCTTTACCATACTACCGAGTTACCTACGAATAGATGAAATACGCGCGTATATCGAATGAGAATATTTTAGAAATCGATAAAGTATTTACCGCTGTGATGTTTTCCGTTTGGCTATTAAAGATTCAGATTTGTCGAGTAAATCATTCGATAACCGTTATAATTTTAACATGATTATTTAACCTTATCTGAATTGTAATTATGATATGATCACAGTAAAATATTCTTGCATTTTATTAATAAATAGCGTGTTTAAAAGTGAGCGCTTTTCTCCTGTACACCATTTTTTGTTTTTTCTAGGTTTCGTTTTCGATTACAAGGTTTACTAGTTAATTTATTTATTTTTTTTTTTTTTTGAATTCCAGCTTTCGCTATTTGTCCAGCATACTTGTAAAGTTTTCTATTTTATAGAAGTAATATTAACGCCGATACCAATCATAAATGTAAAAAAAAAAAAACATCGATAAAAGTATCGACTCACTAGAATCGGGTAGAAAATGCGAAATATGAGAAATAATAAAACGTCTTCAAAGTGCCTAAATTTCAAAACCGCAATCTTTAATAAATCTTTACAACTTTCCGCAACCATACAATAAGCCACTAACTGCATTACATGCAATGACAGTGTAACGATATGGCTAATGAATTTTTTACCTTGCATATCGTACTTTTTGCATTGCTACATGGAATAATGTAAAACCTAGTCTGCACGTACCGATCATTTGAAATTATGTTCAACCTCTTCAAATGTGGCGACAATGACTTATTTTCTTTCGTAAGTTATTTTTAAAAAGCAAAACAAAAAAAAAAAAAACGCAACGAATAATTTGTTACAACGTTTTATTATAAAGGCGGGAATCTTTTTTTCGGTTTCCTGCGTGCAACTTTTTAATTACTATAGAGCTAGTACGATACTGAAGAGGGTTGATGATAACTTAGATTCATGCTCGAGATAACTGTTTAACGTGATCCATTATCGCTGCAATTTGGGTTTTCTGCAATAGAAATTTTCTGTTGGTTAAGAAACGCGTTTTAGAATCCGAATTTACGGCGCCATTTCTCACCGAAAATGCTCATTGATAGCGGACGAATATCAACAGGAAATCGTGCGAAAAAGAGGGATCCTACTCGATCAATGGGTTTGCTAAAAAACACCTTCACTAAGGGACAACTAAATCTTCCTTAACGTCCCCGCCATCTACACAGTTGGTTTCTGGCGGATGCAGTCGTTCGAGCAAAACCGCGACACTGGCTCCGTTGATATTGGGGAGTTCACTGTCACGCAACCTGCTGCTCAATCCACCCACCTATTACCAACAACACCGACATAAGCAGTCTGGATAATTTTTATTCGTCCGATCATTATTACTCCGATGTTTACTGCCTAAGTAAAATAAGGGTCCACACCGCAGATGTCGAGGATTGCAAAGTTAAAGTTTCCAGTAAAGAAGAGATATTTAAGAGGGCTAACTTAACTATTCGAGCAGTCCCGACCGAATATTAACACAAATATGTCCGAGATTATTAAGCATAGAATTAAACCGATTATAATCGGAATTTATATTTCGCTGCTTGGCCAGTAATTTATTATTAAACATAAATAGATAAACATTAAAAACAGACAAAAGAATTCGAATAAAAAATCAATCGTCTTGTATCGGCGTCGCATTATTAATCGTGGTTGTTAATAATAATTTCAAAGTGAACGTGGTTAGCAATATATTTCTATAACGACTATTACCAACAATACGAACGGAGATATTGAAATTATTTCGACATATGGTTCGAGCAAATAAGATGAAAAATTCGTCCTCCAGGGAAAAGTCAGTGGTCGAAGGAAACAAGACAGACCGGAAAATTGATATTTAGACCAAATAAAAAAATACATTGGCTTATGGATCCCCCGGAACTGCTGAGGAAAACTGAGGATCGCCGGCAGTGGCAAACAGTCGTTATACAATCAGGTCTCGACGTCCAGAATCGGACCGCGATATAGAAAGAAAGAAAGAAAGAACATATATATGTATATATATGTATATATATATATCTATTCACAAGGGGGCAAGTTTCCTTGACTTCCGATATTTTTCCTTCTAAACTGTTTTTAGAGAAGAATCGTTTTCAGTTGACTATGCCATTCTTAATGGTCTGTATAAAAAAAAAATCTTTATTGTTCAATCACATTTATCTTATAGACACATTATGGTAGACACACTGTAATGGGACACTTTTTATAGTGTATCCCTGGCTGAGAATGATGTAATCATCACTAATACATACATATATAAATGCAACCATCGATTGTAGCTGATTATTAATAGCCCGTCAGTATATAATAAGCTTCAGCGTAATTTACTAGTTGTTTATTTTAATATACGTATTTTAAGATGCCCGTATTAGTGTGGGTTTATATTAAATAACGTTAAAGCCTGTTCTATTAATAAATTTCAAAATAGGTTATTAAAGTCACCGAGCGTAATCGATGTTTTTGCATTTATACGTTACCTATATTTAACTTTATTATTTCCCAAAATACGCGATGTCGGAAAATGTGTCGATTTTTTCTTCTGCGAATTAATATATTTTTGAATTTAATATTAATTTTTTTACATTTAATGCCAGTATAGAAATGGACTGCGTTTTTATTACGTAGAAGGCCGCTACCAAATATGATTTTTAAAGTCCCGAATTAATCCCGGTTTTCCCGGTCCAAATCCCCCCGCCGATTTTCTGATTACTAGAATTGTACGAAAAAAAGAATGGAATTTTTTTGTTAATATTGATAACATTCGACCATCGTAGCGTATTTTATTGGAATAGTACTGAATGTCGTAATTTTGTTATCGAGTAAGTAGAGTAAAAAATGCATTCACTTTTTAACGTTTCAAATGATTTTTTCTTATTAAAAATATCGCCGTTTTTGGCTATTTTTACTTCCTTTTTTTTTTTCTCGTTTTCCCGGTTTTACGACAAAATTTCCGGCATATTCTCGGTTGGGTAGCTCTACCCTGTTATTAATGTTAACAGAACGCGGTAATTTATGAAATTCCTTTTTTTCTTCCTCTATCCTGACAATCACTAGTACTTTAACTGTCCTTAATATCGAGCATTTTCCAAAAAGCCCCATCGTATACTCTATTAAAAATTACCAAAGCGTATTTCTGTGTATGATCATTCTTTAATATTTCCTTACAAATTCGAAAATAAACTACGAGTATGTTACAGCGCATTTCCGTTGTTGGCTGCAAAAAATCAAAGCAGTTAAGGAAAGTGATGAAAGGAAAAATAAGAAATATAGGGGAAACGGGGGGAGTGTTAATGACTAACGAGGATTATCGGCCATCTGTATTTCTCATAATCGGTAAATTATTGCATTATTATTATCGTCGTAGCCGGAGATTACTGTGTATTTTATAAATATTAGTTAAACGACAACTCGTATTATTTATTAAATGTTACTTATTTTTTAAATTCTAGCCGACTAATACCGAACAGGTGGTAGTATGTCTACTTCTCCGTTACCGGATGAAAGTTTACGCTCTCTTTTCTCATTCCTCGCGATTCCTAGCACCAGTTTAAATATAATCTTCCTATATAGCAAAAATGCCAAGAGCCCTTTACAGATGATTTGCCGATAAAAGGTTTCTTTTTTTTTTGTAATTTCTTACCGGCAGTTTTGTAAACGTGCGAATTAAATATAGAAAATAGTTTTAACAAAAAATACGGATGCTTGAAGATTCACTGTTAAGAATTTAATAAAAATGCACTAAAAAGTGAAAAATAATCGATGTTTACACGATCACATATTATGGAGGATAAAAAGCATTTCGGGGCCGGAATAACCGAAGAAGAAGGTAAGAAGAGAATGGAAAGACGCACAACAAAGAAGAGTTGGGAGGTCAATTGATAAAAGCGAATAGTAGAAAAAGAAACGTTCGGAAGCGGTGCAGGAGCAATCGAATAAAATGGTAAAGTTGTTAACGGAAAGTGTAGGGAACACAAAGTGGGAGGAAACAAAGATGTGGGAAATAAACAGTGTCTAAAGCGTAGACGACAGACTGCAGAGAAAATTGAACGCTGAGGGAAAATTGAAAATGATCACAGTATGGAGTGAGCAACTGTGGAGAGGTTAGCAATATTGTGAGATGAAGATACATCGAGTAATCAGTCTAGTGGCAAGAGAAACGAACTGGAATATCGGCTGAATCGTTCCCGTCGATTTTAGATTGTCCGGGAACCCGCTATAGATTAACAGAGTGAAAGAGGATGATGTCGAGCGTACGGGAATAATTACATAATCAGCAAAGGGAGAAGAAAAAGATGTACAACGCTATGGAAATATTTTGTAATTGAGGACTTTACGAGAAACTGTGGAAGAAGAAATAAAGGGGACGGCGTATAGGACAACAGTAGACTTGGCATAATGGGAAGTAGGGAAGTTTAAATGTTTCCGAATAGTTTACGGATGGACAGAAAAGAAGGATGATCCAACTCCGTCGGTCCTTTGGAACCCTTGCTGAAACCCGTAAAGCGGTTAGAGAAAATACAGTCCAAGGTGTATTTACAAATTCTGATTTAACAACATGTTGCGGAATGCGCTGGGATAGTTGTGTAAAGACAATTAATAGGATGTCGGAGGGTGGAAAAACTGAAAGAAAAACGTCGTGGATATATGTATACTACGGTGAACACACTAACAGAGGCGAATGGAAATGACAGAATTGCAGTTTTGCTGGCGGAAAAACGCTGTTGTCACGGAAGAGTAGATGTTAATAAGAGCGGAAGAAGAAACTTTCGGACGAAAATCGGAACAGATTCGGCGTATACAGCAGAGATTGGACTAGATTTTCTAGTTCCCAGATAAAGACGCAGGCGAGCGTATTTAGAGTGGAGGGATCTAGAGAAATTTCTACAGATGCAATAACAGTAATCAGAGTCATTTGTCAGATTGAGCCTTTTAAGAGAGAAGGAGATAACTATTATACTTGCTATCACGTATGCTTTTACACCTTAGTTTTAGGGCCATTCGTTAAAATGAGCGAAAATTTAACCTTTCTAAGATCGGTCTATTATAAAAAAAAAGAAGAAAAGAATAACTTTATCGAGAAATACGATAAATAAAACAAAATGCATTGACGATAGTTTTTATTTTTTCTTATCTTTCCCTTTTATTTCTTAAATAAATCTCTTAAAAAAGTCTAACCTCATACTGTTATTCCTACTACTCCCCGGAGAGTACTCAACCTGCTTATTACCTCCACTATCTGGTAGAATATTATTTATCGCTGCATTAAAAAATCAAAACCAACAATAGCAATAAAATAACGCTGTCCAGAAACAACTCTATATTTCTCCACCTACGGATTTAACAGTGTGAAATGTAAATATGTATAATAACAGCGGCTCCGCCACTGAACCTCGGGGCTTCGTTTGGGTCTCCAAGCGCAACGTTTACAAACGTAAAAATACTGTTCAAAAAACAACTTATAAATACACAAATTAACAAACTATTAATATATATAATTTAATCTAAAAAAAAAAAAAAAAATTCTGCTTCACACGGTAAAATGAACATTTTTTTCGATTCTTCCATTCACGAAAAACTATTTCATATATATATATATATTCTGTATGTATAAATATATTTATTTTTTAGAAAACTTATAATTATACTTTTATAATTACGCTATCGAAAATAATGGCGTCGATCGCAAAAGTTGACTAGAAAGCTTTACGCGGACTCTAAGAATGATGATGCGTTGAAATAATTACTGAGAAATTTTTTAAACATCCAGCACGTTATTCAGGAAGTCGATATAGCATATAGCCAGCCGTAGAATTTCGATCTTGGATAATTTCTTATCCGGAGGCAAAGTCGGTAATAATTCCCTGACTCGGCTGAAAGCGATATTGAAGGCTTCCACTCTGACTCTTTCACGGGTTGCGTGAGCTGCTCGGTACTTTTGCGTAGCCCGTCTTCGTCTTCTCCGCTCTTCTTTTGACAAACAGCTCGTTTCTTGATCCGACGAGCCTTTAACTCTGCGAATTAGAAAGTTTTTTTAAGAACAATTCCTCTTACGACTAACATTGTTAGAACCGATTGCTAACAAAATAGTTTTACTTAATGTGTTTCACTAGTGAAATTTCTTAAAATCTGAAATTTCCTTCGGTAATTCCTCTACTATACAGAAGTCAATTTTTTATTATAGCACAAGATCTTCAACAACCGTGTTATTAGCTGGAGAAGACAGGCATATACTGTGAGAATTGATCAACTTGTCAGACTTTTATATTTTGAAGTAAAACTTCTTCAAGCTTGTATTTCGAATATTTTCAACGTCGTGAGTTGATGAAATCTTATATTCATCGTTGACGAAGTGTTTTTTTCCCTTTTTTCCCTTGTTTGGGTTTTTCCCTGGGCTTTTCAACAACGGACGATTATCCATCAAGACGCGTGTAAATAGCAGCAATTAGGAGTAGTCACAAGGAATGGAATCTGACAACGAGTGTTGTTACCTGTTGTGCAGAGATGATGGGGTAGAGTGCGAGTGAACAAATATCTTACAGGTAGGAATTTATTCGGTAAACGAAGGAGATGAATAGGGAGTTCGCGCGGTAGTTGCACATTTTGCGAAATGCATCGTTAAACAACAATCGTAAACGAAAAATATTCCGTAGGTTTTACTACTCGTATTATTATTTGCACGATGAAAGCGCTCGCGATCGAATTTCGTTATTAAAGAGACTAAAACACGGAAGACGTCAGCCGATAAACCACTTTGATTTGTTTCAATTGTAAATGCGCTCGTAAAATTTTCATTCTTAATATGTAACTTGTAACATTTTGCTCGCGAGAGGTTATCCCCGTACAAAACCGAATCCGGCGAAAAAAAGTATATATAAAAAATATCTCTCTTAAGGCGGACAAAAAAAAAAGAGAAAAAAAAAGGCGGGCGAATGATCGTTGTGTCATTTATCACATATTCAGGATATTGGGAAAGATCCAAAGGAAGTGATGAAGATTGTAGTTCAATTTTCGGAGTCTCGCAAAGGATAATTTCTCCATTTCATGTCCGTATGCGTATGCGCACAGCTTTCTTCTAGAACCAGTCATTTTCCGGACCAGTTCATTTAATATCTCCCAGCGGAGCATATTCGAATAATGTGAATGAGCTACAGAACTGTGTAGCCTTCATGATAACACCTCTTCTCCAAGACTACTTTGAGAGAATAAAAAGTGCTACACACAGACGGCTCTTTCTATAACTGCACCGGATCAATAGCGCGGAAATTAACTCTGGGATAAATTTTATGTTGCACGTTAGCCTGTGTTTTATAAGATAGCCGCTATTTGATTTTATTGCAATTTATCCGTTGTAATATGTTAAGTGACCGAAAAAGAGCAGTGTGTCCTTATCGGTATAGAAATTCCCTTTTTTATTCTATATGTATGATACAAAAGTAAAACATCGGAATGATGCAAATTTTCAAAACTACTCTTGAAAAGAAACGAATACTTTACATTTTTCGGTATTATTGTTATTAGTCGTTTTATTAAAGTTCAGCTATCGACATTGAGAGCAAGAGCCGTTGCCCCCCCCCTTGGAGCCTCGAAACTTTAGTATTTATAGGCGCGTAATCACGGACAATTTGGAAGACTTTTATAATAAAGTAGTAGAACAATTTGCCAGAAACCCACGAAAATTATGTTTTAATTAAGATTTTATACTTGTTTAATAATTATACATTTTATTTTTCCTATAACTCATATCATCTTTCTGTTATCTTGTCCCCCCCCCCGGCTCATCGGTTGGCGACGTACTTGACTATCGAATTACGAAGTTTTTTTTTTTTTTTTTTTTTTGTTATTTTGCCACACCAGTCGAAGATGACTACTATTGGCACTGCTGACACTATGCTAAAAAGAAAAACAGACATTTAAGAATATCATCTCTTCTCCCAGCGGATCAGAGACAACAGCGAAACATACGATAGCTATTAACCAATGCTGTCTTATATAATTAAACGCGTAAGAAAAATTTATAAAGAACGACAGAGTGCAGAAATCAGAAATAAAAGAGAAGGTTAATATACAGCCTTCCCTTTCTGATACATAGTAGCGGACTTAAACAATAACTATATTAATAAATGATATCTTAGATTAATACGTAACGTTAAACGATTATGTGGAATGCTACATGATGACGTATATGCTGTTGTAAACGTTCCCTAGTCATCCGTTTGCCAAAACGTCTCTACATCGTGTCCTTCTCAGTCTCCGGTGTGTGCAACCCGGAAGGCTCATCTGCCTCATGCTGGCTATATTCGAGTTACCGTTAACTGCAAATTTATTGTAGAACTTATAAGGAACGTTTAGATCCTCATGGAGGGTTTTATTTAACACGTAATACGCGTTAACCATCTGCCTTAATATTCGTGACTGCAGTTAGTCTTCTGATGTTACTCACTGCTGAAGTTCCGTACACTTCAAGCCCATATCTCCAGCATGGGGCTACAACCGCCATGTATACACTAGCCTTTTACACCTTAGAGTGACCTTCTATTAAAAATACACCCTAGTGCCTTGATTCTGGCAATGACTTTTTGTCTGCAGTTTGCAACTTGAGCTCCTCCCCAAGTAAGTCGACGATCTAGTACCAATCCTAGGTATTAAACGGTGTTGCAATTAACCAGCGCTTGCCCATTTAAGTATTAAGTAGGGCAATTCCCTCTGTTCGGCGACCTGCTGTCTTTTTAAACGATTAACTTTAATTTTTCATTTACTCGCCCAGTCCTGAATTCTATTCAGGTGTTCTTGGACTAGAACCGAAGCGCAAGTCAGATCCTCATGCGCTCCCAGTGTACACGTGTCATCAGAAAATGTTGCGGCTACTGTTATTGTTAAAGCTGGAATATCCGATGTGTAGATCAGATACAGTTTTGCGCTTGCAAATTAAAAACTCCCGATTTTTGAACAATTACCATTTCTTCGTTTTACTGCAAAAATTTGAAATACTAAACAATTCCAATCGGAATGGTTTCGATTTCTCTATAAAGTATATAAAAAATTTGACGAAAAATAAGCGATTCCAACGTCATCAGTACAACGTATTAGAATAAGTTCTCGCATCTACATGTGCTTGAAAACTGAAAATTACAACTCGTTCCACTCTGATGCTGCGCACATCCCACTTCTCCGTTGAACAAGTTGCCTTTAATTAATAATAGTTTTCAATGTTTCTAATTGACCCCGGTGATTTTGTCCCGTTTTTAACACAGTAACCACGTGCCAGCAATATCAATATAACGAGACTAGGTGAGATCGTATTTCTTCGTTTTATAGAAATTTACATATGTTTCTCTGCTGATCATATTAAGTGTGTGCGCGAGTGTTATCCTTTCCACCTTGCCGCAGATTAGGATATACTCGACTAAAATGAAATAGTTATAATAATATATTCATCTCCATCTCGTTATAAATTTCTACCGTGTAAGATATTTGATCATTCGCAATCTATTACTTCGTCAACGGTGAATATAAGGTTTCATCAACTCACGACGTTGTCCTTTGGTAAAATATTCGAAATACGCTTGAAAAAGTTTTAATTCAGAAGAATCTGAAAGTCTGCCAAGTTGATAAGTCCCTACAGTATATGCCTGTCTTCTCCAGCTAATAACACGGTTGTTGAAGATCCTGTGCTACGAGTACATTAAGATTCACTTCTATATAGTAGAAGGATTACCGAAGGAAATTTCAGATTTCAAGGAATTTAACTAGTGAAATACATTAAGTAAAACTATTTTGTTAGCGATCGGTTTTAATCGTCCTACTTTGATTAGTACCGAGTGTATAAATCCATTATTGTTGCAGAAAAAAAGGCGTATCGCCGAGTACTCGAGAGAAATTTCTAACCTTAGAGGTCACAATAATGTTTTGCACCATTTATATATTTCATTGAGGCTAACAGAGATAGTTTTCTCTATTACATATCCTTCAGCAAGATCAAAAATCGGCCTTCGATTTTTAGTAGGATGCATGAAAGCGGTGTGCGCATAAACAGTTTTAATTTTTTCAGCGTACGTAGATGCATTTTCGGTGGTTTGACTGTTAAGTGCTAAAAGGGGTTTGAGTCGTTCGTTATTTAGGTTAATATCAGCTATGGCGATAAATAATTAATATTATAATATTGTAAAGGCATCACAGACTGTTGTAAACTATAACTGTTTTGGGAATAAAATAATCTGTTACTTCAATGTCACTGATTATACGCGCCGATTGAAAAGTAAATATGTGAAAGTATGCTGTTTGCAGTAAGAAAAATAATTCTGTGATAGTGTCGTAAATTTTGTGAAAGAACTAAACCGGCAATTTTGTACCGCTATTTTTGTAACTTGGGATTTTAAAGGATTTTTAACACATCGAGGGGCATTACTGATTTACACAGTTTCATCTTTTAATTGGCAGCTTATAGAGTTATTTTTCCGATTTGTATAATAGTTACTAACAAATTTCAGGCAAAATATACACGATGCGTGTCTTTATTCTTTTCGCGTATTTAAATAAAATAGTTCTTTCGCGATAGCCTAGTTTGCTAGAGCGCTTGACTAACCGTTGTGAAGGTCACGGGTTCGATCCCGGGCGATGACAGAACTTATTCCGAAAAATTAAAACTAAAATATTCGCTAATAATTACGTGGAAGGCAATGGAAAACCACCACGTACAACATCATATGCGCGCTAGGTCAGTATACAGCAGATATAAATAGAACTGCATTTATGTAAATCGGTAAAAATCAAACGATTACTATCAGTTCCGAATGTAGTCTTGCGTATGTATACATTCGTACTGCATATAAACACAATTGCTTGGTACACAACCTATATCTGTACAACTAAAAATGTACAAATAGGTTGCGCCAACGCGCTATGTAGTGTACGGCACCTGAAGAAGAATAATTCTTGTAGCAAGTGGACGTCAACATGTCGAATTAGTTTTTACGTACGGTGTTCAACAATGACGATAATAGCAATAAAAATCTTCGTCAGTTTTGTGTTCAGATAAGATAAATCTGGTAAAAAAATGGACTGGATATTACTAGGACGGCAACTGACAGACTCAAACCAAAATTGAAAATCTAATAATTTCGTGCGAGTCTATCTTTAATTACGTAAATTAGAAATACCGAGATTCGATTCTTGTAAATATTACAAACTAAATTCGTATAACCCCTATCCGGTAGTGTAACAACACGAAATCCTACAAGCTGTTAATGAATTTCCGCTATATTATTAATTGATGTACTTCCGTTACGTCTGAAATCAAGTAAGATTTTGCGTTTTAAATTACATTTAAAATTCGTTTCTTTTTTGTTTTTAACCCGTTGAAACCAAATGAGTTATTGAATTTTATACGAAGTCTCTTTTAACACAAAGCACGACCTTTTCCTTTTATGAATAGGACGTATTAAACATTAAGTCATTATCAAAAGTGATCATAGAGTTTCTTTTAATTTTAAAAGATTATCATTATTGAAAATGCGACTATTATTTTAGGTGATCTTCTAAAAGTGATTACCTGCACAGATACATGCTGGCAATTGAATATTATTTTAAATTATGGCGTATAAACACCCCGGCGAAAGATGGTTGCCCTCGACTGACCGATAGCGGAATATTGCGCTATCATAAAAGTTATTATTGGAAAGGAACAGTAAGACGCGGTTTAAATACGATTTGACGATTGGCAAAGCGAAAATGGAAATTAATCGAATTGCCACTGGAAATTTCATCGTGTAAATTGTAACTGCTAAATAGATATATTGTCTTTAAAGAAGTAAAAAAGCCGCCGATAAAAAAAGCTCTACACAACTAACACGTGTAGTCGTAGGAATAGCAGTTGCAGAGATACTTTTAGTTATTTCGAATCTATATTGGGAAGTAGCAGTCAGGCTGCTTGCGTCCCCATCCGACCAGATTAAACGATGCAATAGGATATTTTAAAAATAATACCGGCTTATGTGTTGCAGTATGCAATACGGCTAAGTTCACTTAAGACTAGTGGGGATTCGAAGTTTACTCGCTACGGGAAATGTATAGAGCGTAGTCGTTTAGACTCACATGAGATGTACGCTTGTAGCGGATATTAGTAAATATGTAGTATGGAGACGACATGGAATTGTGCATCATTCAAAAAACCGGAGACCGTAAACTGGGACTAGTGTAGAAGTTGGAGAAGAGGAGGAAAACTTTTTGCTACGATGTCGAAAATTACAGCTACTGCCAACATGTTATGGAAGCGTAGAATAGGAAAGAGTGCGAAATAAATGCTTACTGTATAGAGCTGCCTTTGATTTCAGTTTAACTACTTTCAGATCTTTTCGAACGCCCAGCAACTTTCTTTCTCATAAAAGAGCCAATGTTAGAGCCAGATTTATCCTCGAAATGGCGAAAAAAGTGCATAGGCTCGCCTTCTCGTGGTCTACTCTTATTTCTCTCAGATTTGTGGCCAAAGTTTATCGACGTTCCTTCTTAAGTTATGGTTTCCTTATCAAACGGTTGCCGATTTCTACTTCCTCCATTATTTCTTCTTATTCCTCCATTTTATGTAACTGGCGCTTTTCTGTCAACAAAACTCCAATTCTATCTCTTACTGTTAGCTGCCTCGTTCAGTTTTCTCTGTGCATCTACACTCACAATAAATTCCCATACTCTCCTTTCATTTTTCCTCTTTTCTTCATCCAATTAACTGTTTTTATTCTTCTATTCCTTCTAAACCTATTCTACACGAAAGCGCGGAACGGGAAGGTGGTAATGATTAATTCTTAATCTGATTAAAGAGATAATAATAGAACGGCAACTGAACGGAATGAAACGAAACCAAGGCCGGAGGGCTGGATGAGAAGATAGTGTGACGCGGAATTGGAGAATAAGGAGTGGTATTTATCCAACCAAAGTCTGGAATGATTGATGAAGGAAAGGAGGACTAAGTCGGACGCTGAAAGTGGTTACGGAGCATTGAGGGCGGTCGATCAAGCTAGACAATCTGCCATGCGTAGCCTTCGATGTCAGAATAACTGGGAACCCACAAAAGGTCTATAAGTATAGGACGGGATGATAATAAGTTGGAAATAAGGGAATAAACTGATCGAATAATACTGTTAGAAGAAGGAGAAGGAGAAGAAGAAACTGCTTGAAGGCGAACATTGAAAATATCGAGGAATTTGGAGATTCTATTAGTTGTATAAATGAAAGATATTGCACGCAAAATGGAGACTGACTTAGTTGTGAAGAAAGAGCTGAAGGAAGGAAGCCTGAAAGGTTCAGAATGATGAAGAGAGGAATAGGTAAACGCACCGCGTACACACCGTTCTCCATTTTAGTCATCAGTAAAAAGTAGTACATGAGAGATAAATGCGGATTCTACCCTATGGAGAAATTCGGATTTAATTACCAGGCGAGAAGTGGAGTTAGCACGAAGAGGAAGAAGAGAAAAATTAATTGGCCGCTATATGCACAATAATCAAGTTCAATACACATTATGAATTTGTAAAGGATCGGCAGTGTAGCAATTTTCGAGGAGATAAAGCTTTTAGAAGGTTCAGTCGTTTGAGAGAGGAATTGTAGAAATAGTTGATATACTAATGAAAAGAAAAGTGGCCATTCGGGAACAGACCAAGATAACAAATAGAATTTACGACAGGAATGGAAGAGATTGACAATGAGGGAAGAAGGAATGTTGAGCGAGAGAAGCTTGGTGCAAAGAATAGGAAGGTGTACATTATCAAACGCGGCCGAGACGTCAACAAAAGTAGCAGTAGTAAATTTCTTTTCTAGGAAAGATTTATAGATATCTGAGAGGAATAATCTTACACAGTCAACCGAGCCCAGCATCATACTTTATTTGTAATCCCGATCACATAATGTTCGATTGTTCGTCACTTTTCACTCAAACGGTATTCTCGCTCCACACGATGCTTCGTTTATTCTCTTCTTTCCTTCTTCTTGTGTTATCCAAGTTCTTAATGTTCCGTTTTGTCGGCTATCTTGGATCGTATAAAAATCTAAGTCTCCTTCCCCTCTTTACCACCATTCTCGGTCCAATGTCCATGTTGACGAACTCATTAAAAATAAAAAATAAAAATAAAAAAACAAATGTTTCTTCGTGCTATTAGAAGAGGTGAAGAAGTACATCGATTAGACACGGATATGGATACGATATACGTTCAGTCAAAACGTTCCCCATTAAATCATAAGAAATAGTTGGCACGAATTAATCTAAAGAACTTCAACAGTTTTTGTATAGAATGTACAACTCGTTACAGAATGATGACGGTAATAAGAATAACAGACAAAAAAGTAAAATTAAAAAAGCAATATCCATCATATTTCACTTCTGAACTTCAAAAGACAATACTCAAAAAATCGAACGATTTTTTTTTCCCCTTTTTTTTTAGTTCAGCATTAAATCGAAAAATTGTTTAATTTATTATCTACTACTTTTCAATTTATCGCAATACTTTCACTATGACTGAGAGGAAGAGTCGAACTGGTGAGACCACGACGATAATAGTCAATCATTCAAGGGGCCACTAGAGACCATTGCGACAGTTTAAATTGACAGGCATTAGTCCGGGGTATTATAATTCGTATATAGGGTGGTTGCAGTATGATATAATGATCGCGATAAACATTTAACAAAACATCGGGTATAAAATTGTAACACTCTATAGTAATTAGATAAAAAATTACATTTTCAGAGGGGTCTGCAATTCTTTCGAAAAATTCTAGAAAGCATAGCTTTGCTCTTTAATTTAGTCACGGAGTGATGGCATAAGCAAATGTTTCTTACAATTTTCCACAAAATAATGTCAGTGATTATCGTTGGAAAATGTTCTATTAAGTTACGATACCAATCGATAATAGTAGTACGGCTTTGTTCGCGGAATTGTCATAATTTATGATTACGAAAGGATTGCTGGCTTGAAACGCGGAGGTTAATTCCGCTTTATCGTCTTCATATTACTTCAGGCTCACTCCTACCATCAAGAACACCCTTTCTTTCAGGTAGACTATTCAGGTAACGGCAATATAAATTCGACGTTTCCGTAGTTTGCATAATAAAAAAAAAATCAAGTATCTACGAAAACTGCTTGGATTACTATAGAGACTCCGATCTGAGCGCATTTCCACGAGCAAAGTGAGACATGTGACAAAACTAAATGGAGACTAACAAAAATTTATGACGAACAGAATTTATGTTTGAAAATGTAATTTTACGCTTTTTGCTTATTTTAAACTAATGAATAAAAAATATCGACGGGTAATTACGGACTCATTATTTTATTAAAACGTCGAAATACACCAGTTGCGCGGCAATTTCCTAGATTGGTTTTCCAGTTTAGCAGATTAACGTCATACGATACGATTGAAATGTCTGCAATGAACTCGTTCACGCAGCCAGTATCTCAAATATAATATTTAATTAACGCGGTAAGAGGTCGCCGGAAAATACGGATGCAATATTTTTTCACCTTTTTAATTGATCATTTTCGTTTTTAAATTTCAGAATGGTCGAGTTCGGATATATCTGTTCCAAGAACTCCATCTTTACACGTTCATCCAGCTTGACAAATTCGTCAAATTCTTCCAGACTGCAAATAGTTGATCTACCCGTCGTGGTATTTCTGTAAGAAATATGTACAGTTATGTAAATAGTTACTCGTTATTTGTAATTATTAAATATAAAGGTGGGATAACGTTTAAATTATTACAAGTTCATCTGCAATCCTTTCAGTCAGTCTAACGTATCGTTCTTTACATTATGTATATCTTTTGAACGTAAATATCCTGAAGAAAAGACTGAACATTCTTCGACAATGTTCCGAATCCGGAAGTTTAGCTATTCCTTAAGACACACTTGGACATTGAGTATCCGCATTTGCCAAGCCCTGTCTGTATCCCGTCGAGGGACATTTATTTCAGCTGAAATAATGAGGCTTCGATCCCGGTTGAATTTTTTTTCGGTTTCTAGTTAGTGCACTTTGTCTTTTCGTATTATTCGGAAAAAGGAATTTTAGCTGAAAGCCCGAAAGCCATATTGAACAGGTGTTGATTTTATCAACTACTAGACAAAGATAGTCCTAGTTTCAGCGTTTGACGAGTAATCAATAGGAAAATATATCCAACATAGGGTGAGGAGGAAAAGGGTAATTTCCATCCCTTGGCTAATACGCAAAAAAACAATTTGTTATTTTAAATAGGGCGCGTGTTAGTTCAAAAAAATCATTAGGCATACGCACTCCTAACGGTTTTATTCGTACATTGTGCTTCCTAAACTAAACGAGAAAAAAAAAAAAGCGTATACATGTGTATTATACTGTAGAAACTTTATCTGCAAGACCTTAACTTCACCTGTGACAAGGAGATATCAATTTCAATAATAGAAAATTTATTTAAGATACAATTATTTTGTAAGAATTTTATTTATTATTTTCGTTTTTAATTAATAATTAAAATTATTTTCGTTTTTAATTAATTTGTACATGGTTAAATGACGATTTGATTTTTATTTAAATTTTAGACGCAGAACGCGATAAAGGGATTGTCAGTACGAAAACAAATTAGGTCTACTTTCTCCGAAACTTTGGCTCTGCGGTTATTTTTTAATTATCGAACATTACATTATTAATATATAGTTTTTAATTATTTTAATTAGTATTATTTTTCATCCAGTCACCCAACAGAGTTTATCACAGCACACACACACACACACACACACTTTACATTGATACATAATTTAAATCTCTGCTCGATAAATTATTTTCAATTCCCATTTCTACAAATGGTGATTTCTTAATTAATAAATGATCGTACTAACATCTGGTTCCGCTAGGCTACGTTGTTGTAACAGCCTGTGCCTATTTTTACACATACAAAATAAAGTAAAATATTTTTTCTCTTTATTCAATGCATTACCAACCACGTTCACTACTTCTGTCGGTCATACACGAATGATATTCTTTCACCCAACTACCATTCAAACCATATACACCATCGAGGACTCGCAATATCGCTGCAGTGTTCTAGCACACATTAGGAAATTATCAACGAGATTGACTTTAGATTAAATTTTATTTACTTTCTTTTTCTCTCTTTTTTAATATTCAACGAATATACTAATTATATTTTAATCTATATTGTACAGACAACAAAAACATAACACGCGTCACATTGTTTTGAATTCCAACTTTCGAGGCGGTCCCTCAGCTCTGTGCGCCAATGAAACCAACTGGGCTCCGTGATGGTTAAGTCGGCCTGTAGCACGCAACCACACGGGGTAGAATTTCGATTTTTTCAGATTTGGAATGGATAATTCCGAAAGATTTATTATTTTTTTTTATTTAACGAAAAAACTTTTCCGACCATAAAAGGAACAAGCCCACGGGCGCCAGCGATACCTATAGTGTCGCACGTAATAGCTTGCCTCGGCAGAGTCTCAGGCTTTAATCGCGGCTATTTCATAACGAATCTCTGACACCATTCGACTCGTATCTCAGATGAAACGAATAAAACGGTCTAACAAAACGGTATAGCGCTTAAAAACACACACACACATATATATATACGGCGATTAGATGAAGTAAAAAGCGACGTATGTAACGTTTCTATCGCTAATCGCAACGGTAACTCAACGGCGAGGCTCGATATCGAACTTAACAAAGCTAACGGTAAATTACCGAAATACTTATCAATTACAGTAACAGGCTAGACTGCGCACACACACACACACACACACATTTAAATACTATTTCTTAATTATTACGGCTCACGCGTCTGCCAGCAACGCTATCCTGCTGTCGTAGACGGCACACACTAGGACACTGATATAACCCCTTACACTTGCCCAAAAATTCGACAAAAATCGGAAATTACACATTCCGCCGTGTAAATATCCCGGCCGTATTCTCTGCCGACAACGAACAATGCGATGATGCCGAGAAATCGAAAATTAATGATTTTAACCGAAGAGAAATTTCTAGCTCGACATCATCGCGCCAGGTAAATACCGAATCCGTGTCAATATGTAAGATGTAATTCTCATAAAATTCTTCATCGTATCAGGATGACATGGTTCCGAAGGAAAAATGGATGATGATTATTTTTATTATTATTTAACATCGCTTTTTAATATTAAAAATATGCGTGAATAGATTTCAGATCTCTCGGCATACATAATTCTAAAAAAGAGTACATCTACAGTTCATCGTGAAAAAATAAACACTGTCAGCATTTTCTTTTTTTAGTTATTCACAATACACCTCCCGGTAATCACGCATATAATTATATATACATTTCCCGCGTTAGAAAATCATTGATTGTGTACATATGGGAAAAGTGTTGAAAGTATCGCAGTATAATCTGCGAGCATAAATCGAAAAATTTTACTTTTTTACCTTTTTTTCCAAATGAAAACCGCACGGCGGCCCTCTCTCAAGCATATGCAAGTATGAAGAAAGTAAAATTTCATTATTTCTGAGAAAGGATAAATATCTCGAGATCACTTTAAAAGCAATCGTAGCCCGATACTTTAACTAGTATTTTTGTAGCGTGTCCTGATTTTACATTTTATTTTTTAATCGTATCGCTCGAATAAACTGCTACACACTTCGCAAAAGCAGTAAAAACTCGATTTTCTAAAGAATGGATTTGCGGAATTATGCCATTAAACACTGAAAAGATGCCCGAAAAAATTCCAGGCTGTCCTAAATTAAAACCAAAAACCTTAATTCGATCGTGCAAGTGGTACGCCAATGCTCAATCGTTGGCAGTTCTGATGAAAATGCTGCCTGTCTTAGAACAACTGACTGCAGAATCTACTGCCACTGATAATACCAGACGTAATAAACGGTTACAGAGCCGGCAAAACTGTCATTGTGTTAAGCCAAAAAATTAGGAAAATGTAAATAATGTCGATGTCAGTAATGCCGCTGTTTTTGTTTTTTTTCAATATAAAATAATAATAATATTATTTTATATTTTATTTTATGGGCGCGCCAGAGTCTTTAATCCAACACAACTAAAAAAATTAAAAAAAAAAAAAAAGAGTTAAAACCAGTCCTAAATGCACTGAGGCTATAGGGGGGAAAAAAGACTATACTTCTAGACGAGTCATTGCTACAAGCAAACTTAATGGAAAAAAATCTTAGCCGTTTACAGACTGTCGCTTCTGAAGAGTACACAAGTCTTAAAATGGAATACATATTTTGAAGAAAGTTTTTGCACCATATTTCGTTCGAATATTTTTATTTTTACATTTTTAAATTTTCAACGCGTAAATATTACGAAATTTACGGAAGCGACCATGAGTAGTATTTGTCATTACGAAGAGGTCCGCGGAAATCATGTCCCCACATTGCATGTGTATGAACGACGTGTGAGAGTGCTGAAGATCTAATAAGAAACTACCGCTGAATCGCGGCGGCAGAATTCAGAATGAGATAGAGTGAGATAAAAATATGTATTTTATTGTGTAGCAGAATGTTCTTCGGTCCACGTACGATCGCTATCCTTCATAAATGGCGATTTTGTCTCCAATAAAACTCTATTTTTCAGTTCGTATGCTTCAATTTTCGCCATTTATTTATAGTCACGATAAACTTCCTACTTTTAGTTTTTCTAATTACTTTAATCTTACTAAAAATGCCATTTTTACCGACCTGTTCTAAATTTGTTCTTCAACATGGCGCCAGAATTGAATTTTTAAAAAATGCTTCGGGTTCTCCATTTCCTATACACGCGACTATCTGCACCGACGGTTCCAAACGGATTGGATTCTTTTTTTTTTTCATCCTGTCTTGAGTTATTCCGAATCTTTTAAAGGTCCTTCTTTTTGCTCAATTTTCTATGCGGAATCTATTACTGTTCTACGCGCGGTTCTCTTTGTCTCCGCATCACTGGTTTTCCATAAAGTGCTCATAATCTCGGATTCTAAAGGTACTTTACAGGCCATCACATCTAACCTTCCTTCTACCTCTTCCGATTACGTAATACTTCTCATAGACTTCCTCATTCATGATCTTTCCCTTCTTTACCCGATCGAGATCGATCTTCTGCGTATTCTCGGTCATTTAGTCATCGAACGTAATAGTCATTAGCTTGTTCTTCCATCTTCAGTGGCCGATTTTTGGGCACATTTTCAACTCATAATATTGCAATTCCGTTCTTTTTTTTTAAATTTCTAATTCTATAACCTTTTTTTTTTTTTACCACTTTACTCAACCATCTTTTTCTCCTCGTCAATGATTTCCTAGATACTTATCACCCTCTTAAACGCTCCACAATCTCGGCGATTTGTCGCCTTCGTTTTAATCATAGTCTCCTTTTTGTTTATCAATTTCTCTTTTATCATCTGCATCTACTTCATTTTGTCCTTTTCTTCCGCCTTATAATTACTTTCTTTATGACCCTGAGATCATGTTTTATCTGAATGTTCGGCCTTTTTTGCTGAACGGTGGTCTTTCTGCTCTACCAAAAACTCGATGTCGTTCCTCCTCTCATCGGTGTTTCTTACATTCTCTCAATTCTTTTTGATTCTGTTATTTTCGGCATTGAATTTGTTTTATTCGCTATTTTTACACACTTAAGAATTTTCATTTCTCCTTCTTTCCATATCTTGGGCTAATGTCCTCGTTGACAAATGCATCAGTAAAAAAAAGTAATCATTTTTTGTTTATTCGAAATTGTATGGTTCAGTGGTGATTCGATACGAGTATTACCGGTGGGGTTATTTACTACGTAGCCATTAAAATAATAAGCGTTAAAGAAATGAGTTTCTTTTTAGATGTACTTTCTTTGCCTAATTTAAACCGGACAAAAATTAGTCGAAATATTTCCACTAGAATATTATGAGATGAACGTGCAGAATTTTAAAATTAAACGGGCGATGAACAATTTAAACTATTATCAGCGACTAATTAATTTAAAACTTTCGCAGCATGATTTACAAAAGCTCATTATTGACGGAATTTGAATATTACGTGCTTAATACCCAGCTTTATACGGGGCATCGAAAGATTTTAGGCTTTCCATACTATGACTCGAAAATATATTTACATTAAAAGTGGCGGAATAAAATAGTTGAAAAAAAATTTCAAGTGTCGCTTGCGACCCTTGGAAGATGTAAAACCATACCCGTATGAGTCGAGCAACATAGATTTATTATGCAGTATTTTCAACAAAAATATTCGCAACTTTAGAAAACACATGCTTTCATACTATTTTTAGGATCGGTTTTTTAAAAATTTAAAAAAATCATATTTAGTGCCGATACTCAACGTTGATTAAAATAAACGTTGGAAAATGGTCTTAGGAGACCTACTTCATTTATTTAATCCTGCCAGATAAAAATTGTCTGAAAAATTTTCATTAAAATATAGGGGAAAAATACGAACACTCAAAATTTTAAAGTGAAGGGGGCCAATAAACTCGAGTCACTTAATATATTCAATATTATTGTTAAGTTTAAAATATTTCCGTTTTATAATAATAATGTTATATTGGCTTTACTTATGTATTATGTCCGTTTAAATTTGTCCTTGGAAATTAATAAAAAAATTGTTGTTTTATCTAGAATTATATTTATGTAAAAAGATTCTTTCTCTCTTTGAGGGAAACATGTTTATCATCGTCCAAAAAAAAAAAAGTAGTCTTCACGTTTCACGTACAGCAAACGACAGTAGTTGAGTAAGAATTTCAAATTTGAATATTTTAAACATTCCCGGTAGCAAATATTAAAAATACGCTGGTTTCCAGTCTTGTCAATCGAATGTCATTTCTAGAGGTTCCAAAGCTTTATCATTGTAATTGATTTGTTTCCTATCCCTTAATTTTTATTATGTCATTCATTAATATTCTATAAACGGCCTCCCATTTACCTACTCGCTAATTTTGCCCGTGGCTTCGCCCATGTATTATAATATCTGTTTAAATTTTTTCTCTTTTTTCATACAGGTGATTTCTGTATTTTCCCAAAAGTTTTATTTCCTATATTTAACCGGTAACGGTCGAAAAGTTTCATTGCTCAAGCGGAAAACTCCGTATAAGTAACGTTAAGATACGTACTATCTCCATTAGTGATAAACTTTTAAATGGTACTACGGCGATTTCAGTTTTCTTTATTCGAATTTACATTTCCACATGTGCTGTAATTAAAATTGATATTTTGATGTTTTATAAAAAGTTACGCTTTTTTTTCCAAATTATGTTTCCCCGTGGTAAAATAGTGATATTTTCAGTTAATCGCGTTTATTATGTTGCTAAATGCTCGAAAAAGGTATAACGGTCGAAAATTGTCGCTTCGCAAGCGAAAAACACCGTATAAGATGTTTTCAAATCGAAAATGAAATCCGACTTCAATATTTTCTGTTAAGAATTTAATAAAAAAAAACACACGAAAAAGTAAAAAATAACCCATTTCGAAGTAATGTGTACCGTAAGAATATTATGATTATTCTTGAGCAGCATTAATGCTTGCAGAGTTAGCGCCAAATTCAGTTGCAACGATAACTATTAAATAAGTATACACAATCAGTACTCATTTCCTATAAGCCATTGCAAAAATCGGGAATGTTTAACGGACATTTTAGTTATTATCGTAATTTGTGGTTTTCGCGTCGACTTTAATGTATATTAATGCTGTTTAAGAATCATCAATTAATATCCCCCTTTTATAAAGTAAAATTTAACTCTATAATTATCTTTCCATCGAGTAATTTTACTTTTTGATGTGTTTTTATTAAATTTTTAACAGTAAATCTCCCAATAATCGATATTTTATTTTTTTCAATAATGAGCTTTTGTAAATCACGCTACGAATGTTTTAAATTAATTAGTCGCTGATAATAGTTTAAATTGTTCATTGCTCGTTTAATTTTAAAATTCTGCACGTTCATCTCATAATATTCTAGTGGAAATATTTCGACTAATTTTTGTCCGGTTTAAATTAGGCAAAGAAAGTACATCTAAAAAGAAACTCATTTCTTTAACGCTTATTATTTTAATGGTTACGCAATAAATAACCCCACCGGTAATACTCGTATCGAATCACCACTGAACGATACAATTTCGAATAAACAAAAAATGATTACTTTTTTTTTTACTGATGGATTTATCAACGAGGACATTAGCCCAAGAAACCGGAAGAAGGAGAAATGAAAAATCTTAAACGTTTAAGGATAGAGGATAAAAATTTTGTTTTTCAACGGTTTTGGTAAGTTTAATGCAGTTATTGGAGATTAATTGAATTTCAGTTATTCGAAATGCATACCAGTCGTGCCAACTAAATACAGATATCGTATGGTAGTGAAGAAAAAGACAAAAAAAAAAAAAAGCAAACAGTGTGACCGAGTCATATCATAAATCATCAGCATTTGGAAGGCAAATGAGTTCTTCTAGCGCGTAAGTATGTACACATGTAATTATTAAAGCGATATAAAAGTAGTTTCGGATAGATTTCTACTCGCCTTAGCAGCCGACTGCGATGTAATGTTATTATTCGTACCGTTCGTGTTAAGATTAGAAAAACCGTATTGCACATCCAGTTAGCTGCTTGTAAACAGACGCGGAAAATAAGGATCGAATAGTGTCCCTTGCGGATAGCCGGACAGTAGGCCACGTGCGAACGCGTCTCCGTTACCGGTTGACGCAAGAGAGCAGCCATTTTAGGTATTTCGCGATAATTGTAATTGAAATTCGGAGGCAAACTTTGCCGTCGGTTTATTTCATTAAATTGTAATTTATCAACAGCTGGCGTGCGCCACGATGACAAGCTAATTTTCGACTGGGGAAAAATAACGATGCGGCACGTGTAAAATCGGACCCAGCGGGAAACCTAATGCGCATGCGTAACTTTACAGTATTCTCGTAACAACTAAAATCAGCGTTCATTGAGAAAAAATTTAAGTCCCGATTGATTTATTAATTCGTTTTCAGTTCTAAAACAGCATTTAAGAAATCGTTTTTCAATTCCCTACCGAAGGCAATACTGCAATCGGTTAAACTAAAGTTATCACACCGTATCGAACGACTGTTATTAATATTTTATATTATTTCTACAACGAATTGTTAATATTAATATTGGTGATGTGATATATTTTTTGCATAACTTTTTTTTTTAAATATTTCTTTGTTATTAATACCAGTCTTTACTACGGCGATTTAAAAAAAAAAAACCTTCCATTTTATTTTATTTTCTTTTATAATGGTAAATGTATATTGCAAATCATTTTTTACATATATATATATATATATATATATATATATATGTACACATATATAGGTACATATACAATTAAAGAAGCATAAAATATTTTTCATAAATAAGAAAAATTTATAAATTATATTCGATAATTCGTTGATTTTTTTTTCATTGGTTTAAAACTTAACTTTATTTAATGAAGTCATTCTATTTAAATTTTTACTCCTTTTCCGTTACTCGGAAGATTGAAAAATCGAATTTCCTCCCCCTAAAAAAATTCTGGTTATGTTTATGAACACACACTCGCACACACACATTAATATACATATAAAAACTCAGTTCATTGGACCTTATTATGACGGCACTCTTTCGACCGCCCGAAGATAGTTGTCAGTTTCACTTGAGTATGTAATTTTCTGAGAAAAAAAATTAAACGCCTATGATAAAAAAAAAACGATTACAGATTAAACGTTACTTTTATAAAGGATTAGATAGGCCCCAGTTGATGTTAGAGAGAAAATTGTTGTCAGTGTGGGGGATTATCGATGATATATTGAGATTTGACATTCAAGCAGGATGAGGTAGTTTATGTTGAACGCATGAGACAGGATCGTTTCTCAAGGAATGACCATGTGTAAAGCAAGAGTGACCTTGCGCTGTAATTTAATGATTACAACTTCTCTGCGTTACTTAATTTGTATTTTTGAGGGAGGGAGCTCGCCAACTGAGGGCATTAACCCAGCACTGCAGTTTAACATACTAAAAGAAAGAAAACAAACTAGACTTTAACGCGGGGTCACAAATTGAAGAGAGGGGGGAGACGATAATAGAGACTATGGAGCGTGAAGAAAGCGTTATAGGTTGTAGAAAGAGACAAGCCTAGAAGCTGGAGGTAGAAACACGAACATTCAGTGGAAAGAGTAGAACATTCAAAGAAAATTGGCGTATCAAATTGCTGCTGTTAGGATGGAAGTAACAGAAAGGAGAAGTTTCTAGAGAAAAACGAACAAAGAGGTGAATGAAGCAAGCTATGTCTAAAGTGAAGACGACAAATAGAAGAAATGAAAGAACGACTGAGATAAGGATAATCATAGGTAGAAAAACTGAAGATTGGAGGAATGGAAAAATATATCGCCAGAATTTAGAGCGAACTTTACTAGAGAGAAAATTAAACAGGAAAACGGGTAATAAATCGATCGGTATGTACACATTGGACCAATAAATCAGCCTGCTCACTGCTCCTAATCCTCGCATGACCCGACACCCACAGAAATTCAATGTGGATAGAGCGACAGGACGATAATTTAAAGATTAAAGCTCGATTGAAAAGGATAATTGAAAGTCTACTGGCGGCGTAGTATGAAGTAATGGTCAAAAAAGTACGCACTTTTTGCATCAAAAACAGTAACAAAGCTGTTCGAATAACAATTAGAATAAAAGATATAGAGGATGATACGCGGAATAGCAATTAAGTAATCATTAGATCGCGGCAAGGTTACTCCTACTCTTTACCAATCTCTTGAGAAGCGATCCTTAACGATGTGGCCGCACGGACTTGCCTCATTCCGATTTTGCTTCATAAAATATGGTAAAAATTACCTCTGCGGAATTTTAATCGTCTTACTGAATATCCAGTCTTTAGAAAGAAAGAAAAATGACAATAAGCAACTTTGGTGAAACATTTTAAAAGCGAACAATTACAATGGCCATCGGAAGCAAAGTGTGTAGCAGAGCCAAAATCTTTAAAAAGCAAACAAAAGTCAGTTTTTGTTTGATGATTTATTTTAAGAATGTAAATAAACGAATCTTTTTCAATGTTTGCGCTCAGTGCGTTAACGAAATTTCATTTACCCATCACTTTTTTCGAGAACAGCTATTATGATGTGGAAAAATTCAAAAAAAAAAGTCTTAATATTTTTCAATTATATTGTCCAAAAGATGAAAACCCGTTAGACATGTGCAGGCGAACCTGCGCGAAGTCCTATTCGTTCTGATCGCATATTACGTCAATTACAAAAAAAACAAAAACTAACGAAAACCACACAAGAAAAAACCTCGTCGTTTTTATAACTTGAACCATCTTCTCCTCAGCTTTAATAATTCAGTAAACTATAAAACTGCCACACTACAATTTAGTTTCAATTAAGAAAGAATTTTTCTATATATTTGTAAACTTTATAAATCAACAATGGTACTCCGGTTGCTTTTTTTTTATTATTCGAGAGAAAATAATAATAAACGAATAATGTAATAAACTACACAATACACTACTTGATTCCAAGAAATTTTATCCATTGTCGAAGGAAAACTAATGACAAAGACAATCTCTTCGAAATGCCGAAATAAGGTAAGGTGTTTACGTGGAATTTTTTAACCTGTTTAATAATTAAATTTTCGAAGCAATCTTTAAAGAGTAGTATTTAATTCGCGCGTACCTGTTAGCTTCCTGTGATTATGAGCTTATCGCAAGCAGAAAAAATTTGTAAAATTGATCGCTGCAAACCCGACTATAAGCAACCTCCGCTTTTCGGAACGTAAAATGCAAACATCCGTTTTCCAAATCTTCCTTTTTACAGCTTCCAGCCTTTATGCGAGGCCACACCCTTTGGCCAATCTGTAAAGCGGATAAAAATCAGTCGGTACTATATGGGTGGAGTCAAGAGTTGGGGCGATGAAAAGTACCTTTTTGCTATCTTTTTCATCCGCATTCATAAAAGCGTGATGGCTTTTGTGGAAGATGAATTCAATTTTATTTATACCGCCAGCATAAAGCGAGGAGCCCCGCTGATCTACTTTTAATGCTTTTTTAAAATTAAAAAAAAGTATACATAAAAAAAAAAAAAAAATTATACGAGAACGAAAAAATTATTTAAAAGGCTAAACAAATTAACGATTTAAATTTAACGAAATAGGATTTTCCCTTTTATAATTTCAAATAAAAATATCATTAAAATTTTCGCTCCCATATATATTAAACACATGATTCACCTAACTGATCAAAATTGGGAGATTTCAAATCAAAAAGGATGATGTTTTTTTTGGGGGGGGGGGGGGGTGCTCACCTCGGACACTACCGATGAGAGGCAAACGTATTTTGTATGATTCCTTACATATACAGGTATATGATAACAAAAATTAATGTGCTCCATCCAGTTAAGTTTATTAGATCACATTAATTCTGTTTTACAAAGTGTAAAGGTTAGTATAATTCTTAAAAGTAAACGGTGTCTTAATGTAAATTATAAATGAATATTATTATTATTAAGTATAATTCTTAAACGTATATAGTGTCTTCATATAGATTAATATTATTTTTAAGAACTTTTAATTTCTTGTATTGTAAAGTGATTGAAATGGTTGAAATTACCTGTTACCAGTTTTTCCGTAGCACCTTCAATAACTCTATTACTGCTATTTTGTAAAATATGATACACGCTGTCCTGAAAATTGCATCTAACACAATTTTCGGAACCCACAATTCCATACTTGTACAAGTACACTTTAAATATTCCATGTCCAATTATAAACTGCAGATTAAAAAAAAAATTTTGGGGTAAAAACTTAATTATTTAATCTTTCCCTAATATCATCCGGGAAATACTGATACGCAATACCGTTGTAATTATTCCAAATTTGCTGAAACTTATCTATAGGTATATAGTAATTTTCCAAAATAATTTTTAATTTTTTAACGTCAATTTGATGGTAAACCGGTTTTTATGAATATATTTTACGTTACTAAATTCATTATTCAGCTTGATATTATGTTTAATACTAAACAAAGTAATATGATTTTCAATTTTCATCTCCATCGGGGTTTAAGTCCTGCAATAATTAAAGCTGCTTGATAACTTATCTTTCTATACGATTTCATTAGCTTTATAATTATAAGTTGTTGACAGCTATGTAACATTTTCCTAAATCGTTGTATTTCTAACATGTCGGTATACGTGATACTGCCATACAATAATAATACATCGCTGAGTATTACTGACTTGTACAATATTATTCTCCTTTTTGTAATTTATAGCCTTTTGATTGTTGTATAATTTGTTAAATAGAAGTCAGAATTTATCGATTTTATTTTTAACGAAAATAAAATTATTATAAAATTTTAAATTGCTATCAATAATTATTGAGTAACATGTTTAATATCTAATCCATATTGACAAGGCACTATTATTCAATTTATTATTCAGGATCATATAATTCGATTTTGAGGCGTTAATTGAAAGTCCAAAATCTGCTAGAAATGTTTCTATTACATTATAAACTCTTGCGATTTTATCTTCAAGCTATGATTGCGTTTTTGCCGCAATTACTACTGCAATATCAGCAACATAGGTTATTACTTTAACATTTTCAGGAAATACTAAACTATACATTCTGGAAAAATAACGATATTCCATAGGTAAAACGTCTTAATACTGAGCCTTGCAGTATTCCCGTTACCACAGGATATTTATCTGTATAATTACCGATATTTATATATGTAAATCTATTGCTGAAATAATCTATTATTATATTTAGTAGATTGCCCGGCACTCGTAAGTTATACAATAGTTTTACGATATTTTAGCATTGCGAGCGAGTTTGTAATAGTTAAATTTAGATTATCTGGGCTTACTCCATACTATATGTCCTCTCATTAAATATAAAAAATTTATAACAATAAATATTTTTGTACGATTATATCGCGAATTTTTATAAAAGCATAGATGAAATTTGGTAAATTTCTTTTTGGCGGGTGGGGGAAGGAATGCTACTTATCAGAGTCACATGTACATATTGTCTTCCGACCGTTTACACACATTTAGGCGAAATAATTATTGTACAAAATTTTTTTTTGTATTTTGTTCAGGATTATTTAGCTAACTGATGAAAAAAGAGTGCAGGGAGTGGTAAAAATTGCGAGATTTTTTTAAAAGTATACTTAGAATAATCGGGCTGAATGGGATTTAAATTTTATCGCTTGAAATAACATAATTCAAATTTCGATAATGGTAATGCTAATGTTTTACATACTTACCCGCCGTTTATCTTCTGTCTGCAGAAGTTTTTACAATAAATTTGCACGCTGTAAATAAAGTCTTGTTTTGAAAAGCCGCAGTTTATGTTTTAAGTTTAAAAAAACTGCCGCTTTTTTTTTTTTTTTTGGTCTCTTTAACTTCATGCTATATACGAAAGTGAAAAGATAATTTCGTAATTTTTCTGATTAATTTTTTAAAAACGTCGAATTAAGTTTCGAAATTTAGAAAAAAAAGATGAAAAAGTAGTTGATAATAAAGTTTTAAATATTACCATAATATTAATTTTTACTCTTCAAATTTAAGAATCGACGAAGACGGCGATCATCCGTTAATAAATCTGTCCTAAATTTCGTTCATTTTTCCAAATTATACTGAATTCACATTTCTCCTCTATTTGCCTTCCGCTAAACAGACTTCACGGTATCGCTCATTATGGCATTATTTAATCATCGGTCATATAGTTTTATCCACGCGTGTTCTTCTGTGACAGAACTTTCATTATTAATATGTAAGTGTCTCTTGTTTAGAATTTTTGTTTATTGGATCTGCAATAAAACATTTAGAACGTATCGCCGGTATTGTGATTAAAAATAAATATTGTACTTAAAAGCACCGAGGCACTTTGAACCTATTTAATTTCCATCTGGGGGGTAAAAGTCGAGCAACAGACTCATTGCTAATTGTGTTTTCTGATGAAATATTTGACCCAATTCATATGTTGACCGTCACGAAACTATTCCGAGCTTTGAAACAACAACTGACACCGCGGTAACTTTTAATTATTATTGCGCAATGACTAATGAGAAACTTTACACGGAAATTTTGTAACGTTTTGAACGAAACTTTTGTCATCCCCGTCCATATAATCCTTTCCTATTGCACATTTTTCAAAAAGAAAACTCAACTGCGTGATAATTAAAAAGCTAATATCGAGTAAATTAATTTGGAAACAACGGTAATGCAGTCTATTGGGGTCATTTTGATTTTTATTATTATACATGCGAAATAAATAGACTCAATTCTTCTCTAAAGGACACTCTCGTACGGTGTGCAATATTGTTTAGCATAATTTTAATCCAGAAATGAGAGTATCGAAAAAACAGAAATTTAATTTGTAGCGTAAAAAAATGGAAAAAAAAAGAGATACTCACATATTGCAGAACTTTTTTTATCTGCCTCGGTCCACATATAGGTCTACCTCGCAAATATTGTGACCCTTCTTTGTGTGCAGAGAAAATAACGCAATGCTATATAATAAATATCGAAGTACGTAATTAATGCGCAACAAAAATATTGTAGCTCGCCTGATCGTTTATAATTGTTCGCTAGGTCGTTCATAATTGTTCGCTAGATTGTTCATAATTGTTCGCTAGGTCGTTCATAATTGTTCGCCAGGTTGTTCATAATTGTTCGCCAGGTCGTCGCCAGATCGTTCATACTTATTCGCTAAACGCAGTGCAATAATTTGAAGCAGAATCATCTTCAGAAGCGACAGTCTGTAAACGGCTAAGATTTTTTTCCATTAAGTTTGCTTGTAGCAATGACTCGTCTAGAAGTATAGTCTTTTTTTTTTCCCCTATAGCCTCAGTGCATTTAGGACTGGTTTTAACTCTTTTTTTTTTTTTAATTTTTTTAGTTGTGTTGGATTAAAGACTCTGGCGCGCCCATAAAATAAAATATAAAATAATATTATTATTATTTTATATTGAAAAAAAACAAAAACAGCGGCATTACTGACATCGACATTATTTACATTTTCCTAATTTTTTGGCTTAACACAATGACAGTTTTGCCGGCTCTGTAACCGTTTATTACGTCTGGTATTATCAGTGACGGTAGATTCTGCAGTCAGTTGTTCTAAGACAGGCAGTATTTTCGTCAGAACTGCCAACGATTGAGCATTGGCGTACCACTTGCACGATCGAATTAAGGTTTTTGGTTTTAATTTAGGACAGCCTGGAATTTTTTCGGGCATCTTTTCAGTGTTTAATGGCATAATTCCGCAAATCCATTCTTTAGAAAATCGAGTTTTTACTGCTCTTGCGAAGTGTGTAGCAGTTTATTCGAGCGATACGATTAAAAAATAAAATGTAAAATCAGGACACGCTACAAAAATTCTCGTTAAAGTTTGGAATCCAAGTATCGGGTTTCGATTGTTTTTTTAGTGATTTCGAGATATTTACTTTTTTCCAGAAATAATGACTTTTTTCATACTTGTATATGCGTGTGAGTACACACAGAGAGGCTACCGTGGCTTAATGTATGTATAATTATATGCGTGATTACCGGAAGGTGTATTGTAAATAACAAAAAAAATACTGACACTATTTATTTTTTCAAAATGTATAGTAGATGTACTTTTTTTAGAATTATATATGGCGTGAGACCCGTATTTTTTAATTAAAAAGCGATGTAAAATCAGTTTAACGTTTTCAGTAATAATGAATAATAAATATAATCTATCATCCATTTTTCGGATATCGCGAACTATGCCAAAATGAAACAGTAGAGATTGGGTGGAATAAAGCGCTTAAAAAAATGCAGTTATTTACGAGTTATTTTCTGAAAATAGAAGTTGATTGGCTGCTGGGGTAGAGGAGAGGTTGAGCTCAATCGAATTTTTTTTCGCGAGCGGTAATTGTCGATATACCGCTAACTCTTTGTAGAACATTTTAGCTAAAAACATCGAATGAAGCTAAAAGGTACAATTTTATTTTCGAAATTTTTAACTACTAAAACAACAATTTTTCCTTGAAAGTTATTCGGAAACAATTAATTTTTGAGCTGATTTATTTTTCCGTTCGTCAGGTTCAGGTCAAGTAAACAAAATTACTTTGAATAGTGCTTTCGCGTTCATTTCCACACTAAATAACCGGTAATTTTTATCAGAATGTTATTGTTCGAAGTTGCAACATCGTTAAGAGTAACATCAGAAGAAGACGGAAAACCAGATTATTGTAATGGTTTATTAGATTTATTTAATGATTTAGTTTGCAACTGGAGGCAGCCTCCGCCCTTAGACGTGTCTGCCATTTGTGGATTACACTAAAACTAAATAAAATAATTTCGAGGTAATAATAACACGACTACTAATAAGAAATAATAAAATGAATGATAAAATTAGAGAAATTAGACGATCTCGCCGATAATTACAAGTTCTAAAAAGGAGAGGGTTTTTTTCCGTTTTACAACTTGTGCCCATGTGAATGCATTTTTAGTAATTTTCTGTTTATTCGAAAATTTACTGACGGTACACTATATGTGGGAAATCGGTAAATACTCAGTAGTCGGAAAAAGACGTGAAAAAATCTGGTCTCTTTAAATAAGTTTTTAAGTAATATAACAAATAGCAGTTAAAATATTATCAGTATTGATCCCGGAAACGCACAAAAAATTAATTTTTACAAAAAATTAGAACATTATCAATGTTAATTATCACGGATAAATATATAGATTCGAATAAAAATAATGAATATTCGAGATTCCCAAAGCGTCCTTTATAAGTTCATCACCGACAGAAATATTACGTCTTTACATTATTATGTATAACTTTTGACCACCGGAATTCAATAATATCGTTTGTGTATTGGAAGTTGTACCAGTCAGTGGTGGTCCCATATGAATAGCATTGAGTATCACAGTGGAGTAGACGTTAAAATAAGCGTAAAAACAAAGAGTCTTCTTAGAGACATACTTTTATTAATTAATATGAACAAACGAAAATTGGCTAAGAAGTTTTCATTAGAATGTAGGGAAAATATGAATGAATTCCTAAAATTTTAAAATTAAAGATGCGATAAGTGACTCTTAAAGTATTATTAATGTTATTTACTATATGGGGAAATATAGGTTCGAATTAATTGAAAACCGCCAAAGCGAGCTTCGCAAGCTCATTACTGATGGAATTTAAACGAAATAGTTTTTTTTTTAAAGAAATTCTAAAAATGTGCCAAAAAGTAAAAAATAATTACTCGATAAAAAGATAATATATCTTATACAATAAAATATACCCTTGAAAGGAGGGATTTTATGTTTAAACAACATTCATGCTCCCCTTAATTGGAGTCTACACCAGATTCAGAGTGCAACAATATCAAGAAACCGCATTAAATATTCCTACTGTTTCCAGTATTTGGCTTGTAGAAAATGGATGATACTTATTTAAAATGATTTCTAATTATTATTGTAATCATTGATGCCGACTTCAAAAAGTTACTGTTTAAGAATATTCATCAAATGTTTATGTGTACTATTTTAAAATATCTTTCTATTAATTTTTTTTTTTGTTAGTGCGTTTTTATTCAATTTTTGGTGTAAATCTTGATGTTGACAATTTTTTCAAACTATATGATCATAACGCGAGTTCTAAAAACAATCCTATTATTCAGAAAATACTCAACTTATACAACATCTTATTCCAATCACAAATAAAAATCAGCTTCATGTATATCCCGAGTCACATTGGCATCTCCGGTAACGAAAATGTTGATAATCTTGCAAAAACCGCACACCGTTCTTCTCCTCTCCTTCCCTTTATACCACAAGACCTCCAGTCATATATATGTGTACAAACTCAAAACAAATGGCAATTAGAATGGTCCCAACAACACACCAACAAACTTCGTACTTTCAAAAAATCAATTGTCCCTTGGAAACATTTATCAAGCCTCAATAGGACCGACGAAATTATTATTACTAGAATTCGTATTGGTCACACTGAAATTACCCACGGTCACCTATATCAAGGAATTCGACAAAATCCCACTTGTACCTCTACTGCTCCTCAGATATCATGACAATAAAACACCTTCTTTTCTCCTGTCCAACGATTACAACATAAAATAACCCCTCAGTCAATATCTGATGACCCAGAACAACTAAATTCATTGATCACCTTTCCCAAAAAAATCCACCTTTACTCCCTAATCTAAAACCTATACGATGGGCGCAATAATCCTGGCAATTAAAAGCGTCCTCTACAACGCATGGACAAATGTTAATTTTAATTTGTTTCATTATTTCATCATACTTTAAATATGCTTTAAAAGTACAATAATTGATTTTTTTTTTTTTTTTTTTTTTAAAGTAAATATTAGTTTGAAAATTTACCCATATTATATATTAATCGACCATAGTTTTCAGTGTAAGTTTTTCTATTATGGTCTTTAAATTTAATTAATATGCGTCGTCAAATTTTTTGGTTTGAATCTGTTAAAACTTTTGCAGTCAATATTAGTATTATTAGCGATAGTAATATTCAATGTATATTGTTTAAAATCAGTCCAGTCAGAATTTTATTTAATATAAGACGATTCTTTTTATAAATGTACACCGAAAATGGTTGTTGGCAACCATAAATGTTGGGCGGTTATTTTATTAATATGTGAAAGCATTATAATCTTTATAAAACTTTAAAGGATAAAAATAATCACTTGTAATATACCCTTAACTGCACATTTATTTCAAAAATCATTGCACTTAAATATTATCGTCCAAAAGATTCATGAAACAAAGAGACATATTTTATGAAGGCGCACGCATTTCATAAATAATGTGTAATCTTAATATTTCTATGCCGAAATAAAATCTATAATTTTAAACAAAAAATTATATATGCTTACTGTCAGCTCGTACAGTACATTAGTTTAGGAGTCGCAGAGATATATTCTTTATTCTTATTCTCGGCCGTTTAACGATTTCCGTCTATTACGGAATTTTCTTTAACCCCTTCGCCATGTCAACTTCTTAAAACTAAGCATAAATGAACTCATATAGCATTGTTTTAATTATATACTTTGATTTTTTTTTCTACCAAACTTTCTATGCTACTCGATCGAATGCAGTATCCTCATCGTTACTAATATCGCTTTCCGTATCTTCAATATTTGATAAAGCTGAATTTAATAGTTGTATAATATCGCTATTTTTAAGCTTCTACATTTTATAACGAAATCTACACAGCCTTACCAATTGGTAACAACAAATCTTATATCTTATATATATATATATATATATATATATAATAATATATATATATAATAATATATATATAAATGAAATGCCGTTCATTGGTGAGCGTATCCCCTGTAGAACGGCTGGACTGATTTGGCTAATTTTTTTTTCTTCAAATGTTCGTAATAGTTCGAATAAAGTTTTTATGTCAAAAAATCTTGGGAAATTGGAAAATTCGGGAAAAACTGAAATTCCTTTCCGTGACAATTAATAGCTGATGACACCTGCATCTTAGCGGCTAATAGCGTTCCCTTACGTGCTTCACTACTGCTCCAGAAGCACTTGAACAAGATTGGACCATGGGGAGAGAAATGAAAGACTAAAATAAATCATTTAAAAAGCTTACAGGTGACTTTTACGTTAAATCAACAGTCCTTTCCCTAAGTTTCCGCGAAGCAACAGCGCTAAATATCTAGGACTAATTATGGACTGACATCTGACGTGGAGGACCCACGTCGCGCACACAAGGAAAACAAGTTTGCTCAAGATTTAAAATCTTAAATTGCCTTATCGGAAGGAAGTCCACTGTGAGCAGATCTTGAAAAGAGATTAATCTACCTATCCGTACTGGCACCAGTATGGAGATATGGCATCGAAGTACATATAGCGCAACGTCCAAGAGCAGCTTCAATAGAATTGAACAGCTTTAGTCTAAAATACTCAGACAAATCGCTAACACCCTTTATTTCGTGTTCAACAGAACACTTCGTCGCAATTTAAAGATCCCATTCGTGCAAGACTATCACAAACTTCGATATAGCAAGTTCTCTTTCGTAAACTAGAACTCAGTGAAAATAGCGTCCAGCATGTTCTCTTCGTCTTTCCCTGGGAAACCGCGGAAAATTTTAAAGAGATAGCGGTGTAGAGATGCATTAGCCGGGGATAACCACCTGAGAAAATTACAACATATTACCCGCTCGAAACTAATCTGAGTCAGAGTTCGTTGGAACAATGCGATAAAATGTGTTTATTTCGTGAAAGTTGTTTTTTTTACTGTGACTAATATTTTCTGTTATTTTTTATAACATAATTTGATTTTCTTAAAAGAAAGTTATTAGTGTAGTTGTTAAAAGTTATGTCTAGGTTCTAATGAGAAGAAACACGAGGAAGAGTATTAACTAAACGTAGATTAAGTCGAGATTTAGCTAAACATCAGCGCCAATTGTGGTCCTAAGACCGGAATAATGAGAAAAAAAAACTCACGATTTGAAAAATGGATTTGTGTATTTTTTTTTTTTTTTGTTTTCTTCGTTGTGAAAAATTTTTCAACAAAAAAAAAAAAATAATTTGGAAAAATTCACTGGAAAAGTCGGAAAGGCATATGATGCGACCAGCGGTACAGAAATGCATACGGGATGAATAAAAAAAAAATTAATTTTTATAAAATTTTAAATAAAATTATTACCACGGTAAATACGAGTATAAATTAAACGTGTAAATTTAGATAAAATAATTATCACGGTAAATAGTAAACTTTAGATAACATTTTATTAATTTCTGGCGTGAGTAAATAGATCCCACGTTCTCTGTTACTTCACTTTTTGCGTTACTGAAATCATCAAGCCTCCATGACAAAATCGCGCTCCTAGCCTAGCTGCCGTACTTATCGCAGGGAGTTAAAAAAAAGGATAGTGTTCTCTATTATTTTTTGCAGAGAGTGCAACAGAATTTTTAATATCTGCTACCGGAAATATTATTTATACTAATTTTGTTACTAAGTTAATTTTAATAGAATGCTCGAGACGGAGAGACTGAAAGATATGGGTGTAATTATGGGAGATCGTCGTGTGAATATAACTTGGTCTTCTTCAAAATGATGGCTGTGCGTGCTGATTAGTTGAGTGAAACTTTTTGTTAGATCACGACAAATAAGTTTTATAGAAAGACCTGATAATTTTCGACTGAACATGAAACGTGAAGCCCATTTTTTGTTACACGGCGATAAACATGTTTTTCCAAGAGAGAGAGAAAGAATCTTTTTACATAAATATAATTCTAGAAAAAACAAAAATTTTTTTATTAATTCCCAAGTGCAGATTTAAACGGGTATTAATACATAAGTAAAGCCGTGGGTAACAGGAATCAGGACAGTACGCACCGTTCAAGTCAGTTCGTCTGAAACAAACGAGCAACGGGGAGCAAGACTGGAAACTGTATTTTTAATATTTGCTATACTGGGAATGTTATTTATACTGAAATCTGAAATACTTACTCAATTATTGTAATTTGCTGTTGTAGTAATTAATAAATTTTAATAAAATAGGTGGAAAAAAATGAGTGAAGAAGATATTCTCTTAAATGTGTAATTATGAAAGATCACACCGTGCGAATAACTCAACCTTTTCAAAATAATGGTTGTGTGCACTGCTTAACATTTTAGACAAGTAACAGAAAGATCGATAATCTTCAGCTAAACGTGAAACGTGAAGACCATTTTTTGTTAGACGGTGATAAACATATTTTACCTAAAAGAGAGAGAGAGAGAAAGAATCTTTCCGCAGATATTATAATTCGAGATAAAACAAGTCTTTCAGACTTCCTTCTTTCTGCTCTATCTTCTCGGCCGAGTCGATCTCAATTCTTCGTGCAATCCAATTCATATCCTCTACGAGTGGGGTTCACATAATTGTTTCTGATTCCAAAGGCGTTCTTCAAACCATCTCCTCTCCTCCTTCTCATACTTCTGAAGGTATCATCCTCTCTATTCGATCTCTTGTCTCGTCTTTGTTCTCGTTCCGATCCATTCTCATAGATTTTCTATGGGTCCCTAGTCATTCCAATATCGAGGGCAATGACGCAGCTGACTAGCTCGCTCAGCCGCCCGCATTGGTCCTTTCTTCGACTCTTTCCCTTTCTCAGATATTCTTTCTCTATCACGCTCTAATCATTCTAGACTTTGGTCTGACATGTATCTATCTTTATTCTCAAATCGCTTTTCACAGTACCGTCTTATTCAACCGTTTTTTCCTGCCTTGGTTTCAATCTATTCCTATCTGTCGTCGTTCCACTGTTGTTTCCTTAATTAGGCTTAGAATCAATCATTCTCTACTCCCCTCGTCACGCTTCTGAGCCTTCTTGCATTTGTGATTCAAATCACATCCGATTCGAATGTTCCGCACTCTCTAACGAACGCTCCTTTCTTTACGCCCAACTTTTAGTTTTGGGTCTTTTCCTACTCCCTTTAATGCTACCTATATTCTTTCCTTCCCATTGCCTTCAGTTATTCCGTTGCTGCTGTCCTTTGTCTTTCCTATTTCTGACCGCCTGGCTATTTAGTTATAACTCTTAATTTTTCATGTTGTTGGGTCAAGGCCGCTGGCGCGCCCAGGGTAGGAAAAAAAAAAAGAAGATTAAACAAAATATATTTTATGAATTTCTAAGTACAGATTTAAACGGATATTAATACGTAACAAACGGATCATACTGAAATTTTCGGGGCACATTTGCGTTGTCTTAACGAAGGTTTTAAGGTATGGCTGAGTTTTCTACCCCCTCTCTTTCACAAAATATTAGGTTTTGAATGGTTAAACATTGAATTATGGTGTGACCAGCGGTACACGAATACAAACATTTATTTTTATGAAATTGTAAATAAAATGATTACCATGTTAAGTATAAATCAAACGTAAAAATTTAAATAAAACAATTACTATGGAGTAAAATAACGAACTCTAGATAACATTTAATTAATTTCTGGCCTAAGTAAATATAATTCATTAAACCCCCATGAATTCGGTTGATAAAATTTTTATTTTTATAATTTTACGGCATCTTCCTTTGAAAAACATACTGAATTTGGTAGATTAACATTATTTACTACCTAATTCTTCTATTTATTTTCATAATATTATAATTATAGTTAAAAATTTAATATATTTCTAATTGAAAAATTTTCATAACATGACGCAGTTAATTATCGAACTCCCCTTCGGCCATACTTCCTTTCCTGATCATTCTTATGACTTCGTTGTACACCGTTCACTCATTCATGGTCTTTCCCATCGCTTCATTCGATTAACATTGATTTGCTGTCGGTACCTGGCCACGGTAATGAAGCGACTGATTCCATGGCTCGGGTTGCTACTTCTTCCGGATTTTTTTAAAATTCATCCGCTAACCTCCTATCGATGTGTAAAAGTTTCCATATCAGATCTTGTCGGATATTTACGGTTCATTTTTTTCTAATAATTATTCATTTTATCCGTGTGTTCACCTACTCTTCCTCCCTATTCATGGTTTTTTCCGTATCCTTCACTTCGCAATTTTGATGTTGTTTCCGCTGTTCGTCTGCGTTGTGGCTATTCTCTGCTGCTTTTCTCCCGATTTCGCTTTTCCCTGATTTCCTCCCCACATTGTCCTTTTCATCCTAATAACGCAATTATTTGCAACGCCGATCATGCGTTCTACCAGTGTTCATCTCTTTCTGCAGAGCGTTCTACTTTGTATTCCTATCTGTTATGGCTTCCTACTCCTTATCGTTCACCTCTCATATATCCTGACTTTCCCCGTCCCCATTAATTATTCCTACTATTTGTTCCTTTATATCGAAGATTTCCGATCAGATTCCGACTTCTTTTCTTTCTATTTCTTGATTGACGAGTACAAAAAAAAAAGGAAATCGAACTCGATATTATTTCCATTCGGTAACCGTAGAGAAAAATCGTTTTCACTTTAAAATTTAAACGTAAAATACGTGTTCCTATCAAAAATACGAAGGATTTTTTGTTTTTGATTAGGGTCAACGGCGTAATTTAAAATTTTACATTTTTACAAAAATATTACAACTAGAAAGCTAATAAATTCAACATTTAGGGTGAACTTTAAAATTTATTTTACTCGAATAAATAAAAATATTTATTACGGAAAAACCTTTTTACGATTTTATACCCGTATAATAATGTACGGAATAATCCTAATAGGATGGTTTAGAAACGACAAAAATATCAAATAAAAATCAATAACTCGGGCAAACGGTTTGACTTATTAATTCCGAAATTGGATCGTAAATTACAATGAAAATTCTCTTTAAAACCATATCTATATAACTTCAAATTAACCAATGATCATTCTGGGCGACAAAAAACCCAAGAAACCGTCAAAAATATAATATAGTAGGAAATTTAAAGCTACTTCAAAAATCACCCTTAAAAAATTCATAACTCATCGTCGGATAATTCATTCGAAATATAAAACAAAACTTAGAAACTCATTCATAAAATCAAAAAATTACAGTTAAAAAATTATTTAAACTCTCCCGCGTTTTAGGCCAAAAACGGCAAAAAAAAAAAAAGTGATCTTCACGTCATCTTAAACATGTATAAAGAGGACCGTCCTAAGGGAAAATTATAGCCGAGCTTATATCTTTATACATATATTTAGAGTCCTTGGGAGTGCCGAAAGCTCGAAATTTTTTTCCGGGTGCATCGCTGGAAGGATACGAAAGCGTATTTCATTTCCTTAACGAAACTTTTGACGTTGGCCTGAATTTGTTCAAAAAATCGCGAGAAATGGCACGTTTCTCGCTCGTTGCGACGCGAAAAATCAGATTTCTTTAAATTTGCTATTGTTTAAATGTAAATTATAGTTATCTTCGAGTTAACATACGGAATTCTCAGTGCGTGAAACATTACGCTTGACTGATCTTGTTCATTTTTATTAATTATTTACTTGACGGAACGTTTTAAGGAAACATTATGCTAATCCGAGCAGTGGTCCGTTCGTGGTTTATTTTGTTAATTACGAAAAGAGATAACTGAAAAGAGTTAACTTTCGGTAAAACTTTCGTAGTTGAACTGTCATCGCGTACTTTCTAAAGGTTCGATTTAGAAAAGAAAAATGTCAAAAGTTAAAGTTTCCATAGAAACGAAGTTTGTTTATTGCCGATAAAGTTGCAACTTTCGCTGAAAAAGCCGATACAGCGACAATAAATCGGAAGTAAATTAAACGTTATCCCGTGCAAGCGAAAAATTCGTCTTCTTCAACATGGCATTTAACTACAGCGCTAATCAGGTAGTTTAGTTTAATTTAATAATGTTTAAAAAGAAGAATTATTACTTCGTTAAGTTTTATTTATTCGCATCGAGTTATTTAATATTGCAACGAACAAAACCGTCGAAATATTTTAATTAAAATAAAAAGCGGTCGACATATTTCATAGACTGGCTGTGTGTATTCGTGATTATATTAAATTAATGCTAAAATTCTGTTAAACTTAATCCGCTGTTTGGTTAGTTCGAAGCAGCTACAAAAAAATTTATTTATCTTTTTGCTCTAGAAATTTTGAAAAAAAAAAGAGTTAAACGGTAGTTTAGCCGAGATCGATCAATCACCGCGGAGAGATAATTAAATATGAAAGTATATAACACGCGCATACGAAATTACCGGAACACACTGCAACACGAATGACATTAATAATATCTTTAATTGTACAAATTTAATTTTATATGGAAATATGATGATCAAAGAAATATTAGAAATAATATTTTCAAATTTTTTAAATGATGTTGTAAAAAAAAAACATTTAAAGATCATAATGAAGAGGGGTTTTTTGCTATTCCCACAATCCTCCCCTGGGTACGGTACGATTTTAAAACATCGATAAAACATATGTTATTTTAAATTTGTCTTTTCATACAAATACACATAATATGTTTTCGCAGATATGTACAATGACATTTTTACAACGACGGTGAAAAACCCGTACGAAATATGCAACGTTTTTCTGTTACGCCTTGAAATAAATACGCGGAAAAACAAAAAAAAAAAAAAACAAATCTAAATAACATCGAAATTTAAAACTGGCTTTATTTTTAATTTTTGGCAAGAATCACGTAGTCAATTGAAGCAACTACAGAGTTATATAATATAATTTTACATGCATATACCGCTGAGAAAGTATTTTTTACGCGTAGTATTATTTAATTCGTAACTTTCGGATCATTGTAAGTCGAAAAAAACTTATTGAACAATGCGTCCCCGCAAGCTAAGAACTTTTGATTTCCGGTGAAAGTGCGAAATATGATGTAGACAACCAACAAGCCTGATCAAATTACAGTTTTTTTTTTAATATATTTATTACCTGCGTTTTTCTCTCTACAATTTAATTTAATTGTATTACATTACTCGGTTTTCAAAATTGTATATTGATTTATTTAAAAAAGATCGATGTTAAAAGAAATCAGAACCGAGTTATATTTACGCTCCCTTAGCCGGGATATTTTACAGGGGGAGGCTCACATTGAGGACGCCTTATTATCGAATTACTCCCTTTCTCATGTTTGCAACTGAAATATCTGTACTCAGCTGCATCTACGTATTTATATACCTCCACGATTATATCATGGTGTAAATAACTCCGGAACATGTCGGTTTTTTAATTTATTACATTTCTGTTCTCTCTCGTGCTTGTTTATATTCATACTTAATCGCATACAGATATAATGAACTAATAATAATGTTAAAGACGTTTATAATCAGTTATAGTTCATTAAAAAATATTACAACTGAACTACCCTAAAAATTCCTAGTTTAGTAATGAATTACATTTTTTTCGAAGGCTAATACGATTATTTTAATTAATCTTCCAGTTGGCAGTTGGTCAACTTAAGTTAACGAAAAAAAAAATCAACTTCACAAACAGCAGCGCTGCGTCTAACTATGTCGGTGACCCCACATTAATATTGCACATAGGCTTCTTCGCAGGTTGCAATAATTTCATTATCGTCAATTTACAGATTCCGCATTAAGCATTTTAGATTTTTTCTTGACGTCACTTCGAGCCGTAGAGTTATCTCTTTTTGCGGAGGTAACGCGCTATTTTCATTTTATAAAAAAAAGATCGTATTTTTCCTGTATAGTCAGACTTTGAGTAATATTAAGTACAGAACTGATGATTCTCAGAGAGTCCGACTTGAAATTCTTCAAAAATATCGTCCGGTATGTGGGTATGAATTTTTTTCAATTTTATAATAGAGGCATTTTGTTTACTTCCTCCCTAATCTGTCAATACGTACATCCGACTCATTTACATATATATTCGGATACATAATGACCATGTAATAAGGAGTTGGCTGACATTTTTTGTATTGAGACAGTTTAACCGCTCCTCCTGATGGTCTGTCAAGCTGTGGACTACCGTTCGAATGACGTATTACACGGTGTTCTTCTAAATTTTTTCAAGGTTAACCAAGTCGACCATATTATTACATTTAAGTACATACCTCGCTTCTGTAGAATAACATAACGAAAAAGAAAATGATTCAGAAAACATCTCGAGACGTATGTACAAACCAACACATTTAGTTGCAATCGGAGTATCGGATTTAACTGTGATTTTGTGTTCTATCTGTTTTAGCAGAATTTATTACGATTACAAAATTTCCTTTAGATATGAAACAATTTTTTTGAGGAGAATTTTCAAAACCACAAGAATGTTCAAAATTCTTCGTTAGGCCAAGCCTTCAACACAGTTTCCTGCTAGTTTTAATTCTAGTCGCACTTGATGGTACTTTTTTGCGACTTCTTATTGTGTCCGCCTCGTCCTTTTCCCAACTAGATCTAGTTTAGTGCTAGTAGGTTTTTAATTTTGTTTTTTTCTTTAATTAATAAAACGCATAATCCGGCAAATTAGTAATTAATTTGCGTAGAAAATGAATCAGCGGTTTTCAATGTTTTTTTTTTTTTTTTTTTTTTTTTTTTTTTTTCGTTCATATATCGCTTAAAAAATGACTTCCCCTTATAAAGACGTAGAATGCTGATTATATATTTTATTTCGATAAAAATTTTCGTTGATCTCAGCAATAATTTCCTACTATGACAGATTTTTTGATTTAAAAAAAAGACCACGTGTCTTATAATAAATTTTTACGTTCACACAAAGGGGAAAATAATTTTTTAAGCGATATGCGAACGAAAAAAAAAAAACAACCAAAAAACATTGAAAACCGCTGATTCATTTTCCACGCAAATTAATTACTAATTTCCCGGATTATGTGTTTTAGATTCAACGATTGTTTTACGCGTTAAATATGATATTAATTAAAGAAAAAAACAAAATTAAAAACCGACTGACACTAAACTAGATCTAGTTAGGAAAAGGACCCGAGGCTAAAACGTAACGAGGCCGAAATGATGACAAAACGTGTCAGGTACGAAACGTTGAGGCCGAATCGTTGAAATGGAATCGTTGAAGCCGAAAAGCCTAATGTTGTAGTTTCAACAGAGTCAACCTCAATTTCTTCATTTTCCGAATATTCCCATAAATAGTTTTCTACAATGGCTTCCCCGACATGAGGGACCTTATTAATTCATTAGCTTTTTTCCAATGCTGATGATTCTAATCATATTCGTATTTGTTTCATTGCGGGGTCGTAATAAAAGGTTTTTATAGTAATTCGGAATTAACGTTAAATGTCTAATATTTATGTAATAGGTGCAAGCATATGTATTCGTCTCAGTTTTTCTACCTTTTTTTAGCTTTATTTTAGAATATATCGGGATCCTGGTTGTGTGGGTGCACTTTTAAACGTGGAACTTACGCAACGAGGAAGTAATTCTATAATATAACGAGCAGTTATACAGTTTTTCCCATTTCTTCGGTTCGTTTTTTTGTTCGAGTTTTATCGACATATATTTTTTCGATAAAGCACAATTCTAAGATGTCGGATGGTGCATTTGCGTCTCCTTGTCATTCCCCGGCTGCGGGCCGGTACATTTACGTCATAAAGTTATTCCGTTTTAGCTAATAGACATTTTGTTAAGAAGAAAAATTCTGGTTACTGTTAATTTTCACGGAATAGCTATTCATCGCGAATAGTTAAATAATTACAATTCCAGCAGCATCTTGTCGTAACATTACACTGACAAAGAATGTACGTGAGTTGTCAATCGCAGATTTTCATGATATTTTGATATGTTGTAAAGAATTTAAACATATTAAACGCCTATTCTTTTTTTATCGGCTCAAATGTAGTTTAAAGAGGTAAAAACCACCACTAAACTTTACCCTCCAAAAAACAATTTTTTCCACATATCTCGGCTCCAAGTCGTCCATAAGGAACAAAACGGAGTTTGTTTCTTATAAAAGAGGTGAGTAATCCATAATGATTTAAGCAGAAAGGGTTACATCCACTGGGGTAAAAACACGTATTTCTCAGCTTAATTCGGAAAAAGAAAACTTATAAAATAGCCTAAAAAACTTTAAAAAATTGTTCCAAAACGTAAAACAAAAAAAACAGAGTTGGCCTATTTTGTCATTTTAATATATACTGCCCCCAACGAGGGGTGGTAATCCATACCTAATGCAAAGTAACACATGTGTTTCCAGCGAACAAAATTCCTTTAAAATTCGTTTCGAGGTCGCTCATCACGAATCTGATATTACATTTTGGTAATTCGAAATGGCGGATCCGATATGGTGGACGAAAATGTCACAAAAAATTTAATTTACATAAAAGCTTTTATTTTATATGGTAGTTTTTGAGGTCGCTGGTAACGAATTTGCAATTAGACATTGGAGATTTTTAATAGCGGATCTGATAAGACAAAAAAAAAATGCCAAACATATTTTACTTGTCATTAAAAAACTTGTCTACAAAAGTGTCCAATGGACCAAATTACGAATACGAGGCATGACAATGGTCCATACCTGAATAACCCTAGACAGGCCAAAACTCTGCGTGCACTTAACCGTAAACCTTTAGACCCTTGACGATTCGTAAGTTTGTTAATTTTATAATAAGGCTATATTTTTGAATTACACAGCTTAAAATTTTTCCTTTAAAACTAAGCATTGTAGTGTTAAAAGATATTTTGAAATTTTTGACAATAAATCATTGGGGTCATGATGCAGATGCTCTAATTCTACCATCATTAGTAACAGTGGTTCTTAAGTGGTTTATTGGTTTGTTATTATACAAACCTGGCTTACGAATCGTCTGTGGTCTAGGGGTTTCGTATACATTTTTGGCCTGTATAGGGTTATGCAGGTATAGATCACTGGTTTATTAGGATATAAAACTCATGCCTCGTATTCGTAATTTGGTCCATTGGACACTTTTGTAGACAAGTTTTTTAATGACAAGTAAAATATGTTTGGCATTTTTTTTTTGTCTTATCAGATCCGCTATTAAAAATCTCCAATGTCTAATTGCAAATTCGTTACCAGCGACCTCAAAAACTACCATATAAAATAAAAGCTTTTATGTAAGTTAAATTTTTTGTGACATTTTCGTCCACCATATCGGATCCGCCATTTCGAATTACCAAAATGTAATATCAGATTCGTGATGAGCGACCTCGAAACGAATTTTAAAGGAATTTTGTTCGCTGGAAACACATGTGTTACTTTGCATTAGGTATGGATTACCACCCCTCGTTGGGGGCAGTATATATTAAAATGACAAAATAGGCCAACTCTGTTTTTTTTGTTTTACGTTTTGGAACAATTTTTTAAAGTTTTTTAGGCTATTTTATAAGTTTTCTTTTTCCGAATTAAGCTGAGAAATACGTGTTTTTACCCCAGGGGATGTAACCCTTTCTGCTTAAATCATTATGGATTACTCACCTCTTTTATAAGAAACAAACTCCGTTTTGTTCCTTATGGAGGACTTGGAGCCGAGATATGTGGAAAAAATTGTTTTTTGGAGGGTAAAGTTTAGTGGTGGTTTTTACCTCTTTAAACTACATTTGAGCCGATAAAAAAAGAATAGGCGTTTAATATTTTTAAATTCTTTACAAAATATCAAAATTTCATCAAAATCTGTGATTATTGACCGCGTACTTTTCTTGTGAGTATAACTTTCGGCCACGTGGACTGAGCCAGCTACCGTAACCTCGTTGATTAGGCAGTGTGATGTTTTGTTCGGTAGGACCTGATATGCCGATTCTGTAAATTAAAAATATTGAAAAAAGTAATCGCTCCCTTCCACCAAGGAAAACGACAAAACACGTGCGGACTGATTACAACCATACTGTTTGTTCATTAGAAATTATTATCAGAAGACTTGAAAGATTTCAGTAAATGGAAAACGATATGGGAAAAGAACCTAGAATAATAAAAAAAATTCTCATTTAGTAGTCGACCCAAGGAAAGCAGTTGCAGGAATGGATTTACCTAGAAAAGAGTGGAAGACTCTTAACAGAATTAGAACCGGACAGGGAAGATGCGGTTTTTTAAATGCAGAAATAGGGTATGATGACGACAGCTGCATGCCAGTGCGGAAATTCCAAACAGATCATGTAACATATACTGGGGATGATCGTAATGAATTTGCATCCTCACATTTAACGTTAGAGGATATAAATGAACTTAAAGACGGAGCCGTAGACTGGTTAATTGAAACTAGAATTATGATTAAGAATTACACGTATTATTATTTACCACATTTCTTATATAACCGACTATTACACGATAAGAAGAAGATTAGAAATTGTATACTGGTTAGTTCCATATTAGTACCAGTGAGTATCTGTGAGGTAGTCATTAAAATAAGCGTACAAAAAGGAGGAGGAGACATACTTTTATTAATTAATATAACCGGGCAAGAATTAGTTAAAAAGTTTTCATTAAATTAAGGAAAAATATGAATGAGTTCCTAAAATTTTTAAATTAATGATACGATAAATGTTTTGAAGTATTCTTTTTTTTCTTTACATGTCATACCCTATAAGGGCGTAGGCGATCACAATTGCAGTACCAATGTTATTAACCACATTGGGAAACGTAGATTCGACATTAACTGAAAACCGCCAAAGCGCGATTTGCATTAGTGATGGAATTTAAACATTATATTAAACCAATTAGCTTCATGTAACAGCGAAAGCCGTATCATTTTAGAGAGGTTGGTGTTTATTCGTATCATTACTCTAATTTATAGTGAAAATTTTGAAATAAAAATAATTTTTCAAAGAAAAAAAAAAAAAAACTCCGAAAATGTGCCAAAAAGTAAAAAATAATTACTCGATAAAAAGATAATATATCTTATACAGTAAAATATACCCTTGAAAGGATATGCTTCAACAACATTCATGCCCCTTAATTGGAGGCTACACCAGATTCAGAGTGCAACAATATTCAGAAATCGCATTAAATATTCCTGCTGTTTCCAGTATTTGGCTTGTAGAAAATGGGTGATACTTATTTAATATGATTTCTAATTATTACTGTAATTATTGATGCCGACTTCAAAAAGTTACTGTTTAAGAATATTCATTAAATCTTTTTGTGTACTATTTTAAAATATATTATCTTTCTATTACTTTTTTTTTTTTTTTTTATATTAGTGCGTTATTACATTAAAAAAAAAAAACAAAAAAACGAAACAAATGATATTACAAAAAAAGTGTCAATAATTATGTACAGATTTATCACTTGGAAGCTACAGTTTATATGTAAGCGCATTTGAATTTATTTTTAAGTAAGGAGCACTGCGATATAATTTTCCTTCACCCTAAATAAAAATTGAAAGGGCAACAACAACCAGGGAACTATCGTTTTGCATTTATTCACCTTTCTTTAGTCGGCTAATTTTATGCACCTAAAGGTTATTTTTTCTTTAACTTGTTCTTTTCGTTATTCCGAACTGGAATAAAAGCACATTATAAACCAGTTTTTGAGAAACAAAGTGACACCGGAGATTTCGCTACAATGCCGGTATCGTTTATCTGGAATAACGCGAGGGTAGAGCGAAATATATTCTCGAGGGAGTCGACGTATGCGAGCACAGCGTTTACAAATAGACGATGCGCTTATAAGGGGTGATCGATAGAATTTAAAGAGCGGCATATATAGCCGTGTGCGGGACTTGTTTACTTGTCATTAATCACTGCGAAAACGACTTCTGTTTGTAAATATACATTGCCGTTCGGCTAGCGCCAATTATAACAAGCTCCACTATTATCATGCAGAAGCCTTTGCCACACTAATCAGTTCCATTAATGACCGACTCGTATTTTCTTTTTTTCTTTTTTCGTTTCTGCGAATGCACGTCTTCCAGTTAGCTTTTTCAGCTGTTTCGCTACTTAATCATGTGATGATACTAGGTAAAAAGTTTCGTAGCGATTAGTGGTGAATGTGCGATTTGCACGATATAGCGGCACTACCATTGGTAGAAAAAAAAAAAAAAATGAATGAAGCGAGGTAACCTCGCCAGAATGTCGAGCACTGTAAAGTTGAGATTTTGAGGTTCGCAATGTAATCGGAGCCTAATGAATCAGATGATAATTAATATGGGAGTGTGAATTTCCTTTACACCGTATCCATTCGCTTTTATAATAGTTCTAGAACATTCTACTAGTTCTGATAAAACTCGATTTAGCTCAGATCTGGGAAAAAAAGAAGCTGATCAAGAAAGAAATTTCGAATACATAAATTCTGCTTTTTACGGCTATTTGCGTTGATTAAAATTTACACCCGTTTAATGTGATGAGCCGAAAGTGGTTAAAAAAGGTAAAAGCTGTAAATTTTATCTTTAGCCGCAGTTTATGATGCTTTTTTGATCCCGAGAAGAACAAGTTCTTTCACCGAAACACCCGTATACAAAGGGATGCGAAAAAAATTAAAATAAAAGACTTCACCTTTACGAAAAAAAAGGGTAGAGGGCACAATTTTCTTCGGCTGGTTAGTAGATGTTAATCATGTGTTGTTAAGTAAAATCGCCTTCCGTTTAGTTCGTTTAAAATGGTATCCGTTTATCAGTCGATTTTAGCAATAAAAGCGTATTCGTGAGTTTAGTTTTCACTTATTTCACTCCATTATTTTATATAGTTTACTTTTAATCCAACTTTAGTTAACTTTTTAGCTCATTGACCGCTGGATTTAGTTCATTTCGACTTATCTGCGGTCGAGTCTGGTTTATTTTTGAACTACAAGCGTCACCAATGCCGGCCCGCTGTGCTCCGAAAACGCCCTTTCGGCAATCGCCTGGATTGTATTTTCGAGGCTGCCGATCACAAGCATACACACTGCGACAGCCGCGAACATACCGTGCATGTGTACGTCACGTTATCTGTATACCGCTGTCGCGTGTTTAGTGTTTATCCCTTTTCCCGGCATTTTTAAACACGGTAATTCATCTCCCTTAAACGCGTCTTTCTTCACGTAAGCAACGGCTTTCATAACTTCGCGCCATTGTTGTCGTCTATTTTATCCATCGCGTATCTTTAAGGGCGACTCTCCTGCAATTTCTTGATAGCAATATTCATTTCTGTATTCCCGTTCGTCAAAACAATTTCTTTTCCAAATGATCAGTCAAGGATCGTTTTGATCAAAAAACCTATTTTAATCGGTTCCTTAACATAGCCAAATTAAAAACGGCGAACTGTAAACTTTCTTTGTTGAAATTATTTTTTTTTGACTTTTTTTCCGTAGTAAGCTTGTATGATAGTCCTGCAGATAATTCAACTCAATTTAGACGTTTAGTTTACTCTTTACGCTACTTCGTATGAAAAAGGTGTTTTAATGTAAATATTATTTTCGCGTGCGGCACTGCTTCGAAACGATCTCATTCAGACTGAGGATATATGTATAAAAATGGGGAGATTCGAGAAAATCCAACTCAACTTTAGATTTAATCGAGTGAAATAATAACGACATTTAAGATCCGTAAGAAGGGTAACCCCTCAAACTGCAAAAATTGTTAATACCCTGAATTTCCAGAAACGACAATAAAGAGCTCTACATATTAAGTAAATAGAATCTCAAATTTTCAGAGTTGCGACATAAACTCTTTCACAGTGGCTAAAGTGGATTTTTAAATCGAATAAAAACAAAATTAAATCAGCATTGTCTATTAAAAATCCTGTAGCATTGCAGCTCGGCGTACTATTTAAAATAAAAAAAATTTAAAATAAAAAAAATAAATAAAAAACAAGAGTAATGCCTAAGTAATTAAATATTTTTCGGACTTTGAAAAATTTATCAGATATGAAATGACTTTTTACCCGATTTGAAAGACCTTTCACGTATGGCGAGTAATTGTTTTCGACTTTATGTATAATTGTTAGTTATCGTGTCGATCAATTTGCATTTTATTTATTTTTTTTTAAATAACAGAAACGATAATTATTCAAACGGATAGGGTAATTAATGATCGTAAGAACGTCAAGAATTAGGGTTTAGGATTCTGTACACGCACAATGTATTTTTTTTGCTTTTTATTTTAGGCTGCTCAGCGTCGGACGTTTAGCCATCATCATGAGGAAAATATCTTGAAAGGGCAAAGCAAATAGTTAACCCAGGGGGATGGGGAGGGAGTGAAATATAAAAGGGAAGAAAGCATTCGGTACAAGGATGAATGGAACAAGAAGATATCGGTTACAAATAGGATAGACGGAAGTAACATATAAAGGAAAGAGAAAATAAGATCCGAAAAAAGAGATCGATGTTATAATTGTCCATGGTAGCGCGTGGTTCCCATATCTACCGCGATTTTCAGAAAAATAGTCCGATATAAAAATGTAACGAACTATGAAGTAAATTTTATCGCAACTGCCAAGAGCCTACAGCGCCACTGGATGACTGAAAGATCATCAGGCATTCTCTCTTGCAAATGTGGAGTCAGTCGATGGCAGAGAAAGAATTTACTATTCAACTCTTTGGCCACAAATGCGCAAGCAAAGTCTACAATTCTGACGGAAAAGAAGTACAAATCCATTTTAACCAACATGACAGCTACCGCTGCAAAAGCAGAGCCTAGAGAAAAAAAGTTCTCCACCTTGACTGCGGAAGCAGAATCTTATATATAGAAAAAAGAGTGGAGCAGCTAGATGCGGTAGAGTTGCAGTACCACAGAGAAGAATGATGTAGAAAATATTAATAAGGGGCTGTTTATTTATTACGTAAGATGTTTCGGGGGGTCTAACATTTTTTTTGCGGAGGGTGTAATAATTTATTACATAATATTTTCGTAATTGCGAATTGCATTCCTGAGATTGACTTTCCAACCTACAGGCAGTTTATACTTTTTTTTTTTTTTGTTATTTAGTTTTTATAACTTGCTTTTCTTATACTATAATATTTATATAATTGAAGCTCTTATATTTTTAAATGTAAATTCCCTTTCCAGATATAAAAAAAATCACTGATTTTTACGGTGTAAAGGCATTTAAAACATTGCGTTATAAGTTGATTAGATTATATTTGGAATACACTGTTTTTATTTGGGATTCATGGGCTACCCAGATAAAGGTCTAATTTAATGTTCTAGTGTCTCTTCAGTACTAAACACCTTTCTCTCAATATTCCTTCTGTTTACATTACCGTTATTCTTAACCTTTTCGAAAATAGATGGGTTTTTTTTTCTGTTCCTTCGTTTTTGACAGTCGGGCGCAGTTATTGCGGCCTCCCCTCGGGCTCCTGTCTTAGTCCTACTCTTCGTAATATTCATTCTCTCGATATCGCTATTCTCCTTACTCGTTCTTTCTTTTCCTTTTTACAGATGATGTCCTTATTTATTACATTCCAGACGCTCTAGCTTCTGCCCGTGAAAAGATAAATAACTAGCCCTTCTCAGAAGTTCCCTCTCCAGTCTTTTCGTTTCCCCTTCGAAGTATTCTTCTATTGTTTTTTCCTTCTGGTAGGCATTATTTCCTCCAACGATCCTATTCCTATTGTTAATTCCGTATGCCTTGGTTTCTTTTTAAACAGCCGAATCTTTTTCCAAAAACATATTAATTATCTTTACAACAGACTGAATCTGCTAAAAGCGTTATATCCTCTCAAGTGGGACACTTTTTATTCTCATAATTCTTTACAAAACCATAATTTGTTCTAAACTTGACTACTATTCCTTCTTATATGGCAATGCCTCAAAATTTTTTTCCCTCCAAACTTGATAGAATCCAAAACGTTTACCTTCGGCCTCTGTATCGGGGCCTTAAAATTTTTTCTCGCTATTCCACGCGAATATTTTTATCCGTAGATCTCTGCTTCGCTACCGTTTTAACGTCCTGCGATCTTCTCATACAAACTTATTTCTTCCTATCTGTGTATTAATAACCAATAACGTTTCGTTCCTTATAAAATTCCGGTTCTAGCTCAGATAGCTGCTCGGGTTTCTAAATTTTCTCCTTCTGTTTTTTCCCTCATTAAGCATCCTTATTTTTCTCCCAACTTTAACAATAGCGCAGCCCTCAATTTCTCTCTCTAATTTTACTTCCCATAGATTAGTGATTAACGAGCATGCCTATATGTTAAATTCTTCATTTTCTTTTTATGTAAACATTTTTACCAATGGTTCCAAGAATGATAACGGGGTGGATAGTGCTTTTACGGCCCTCTCACTTAATGACTCGAAATCGTTTAGACTCCCTATCTTCAGATCTATTCAACTAAGGTAATCTCTTTATTTTCCCTGCTGCCAACCTTTATTTCCTGTACAAGGGGGCTTTGCGAATTGCTCATTGTTTCCGACTTCAAAACTGTTTTTCAAGTTATTTTTTCACTTCCCTTCCATTCCTTTAATGGTATTATTAAAGAATAATACCATTAGTGGAATGGAAGGGAAGCGAAAAAATAGCTTGAAAGACAGTTTTGAAATCGGAAACAATGAGCAATTTGCAAATCCCGCTTCTATTTTCAATTTGCATTTATCGGGCTTATTAAATTTTTGCGAGTTCTGAACCACTCTGACAGCAGACGCCTCCCTCAATGGTGTCCACTCCTCGACAATTTTGCTGCCTCAAACATAGTTTTTCTATCCGCAAATAACCATTTCAGACTTTGGTTAGACATCTACTGCTCCCTCTTCTCCAACCGTTGTTCTTCTTATTACCTTCTTCTATAGCCCATTACCAATTTTACCAGCCTTGCTAGTCTTTCGCTTTTCTCCTATTACTTCCTTAATTAAACTGAAACTAAAATTTTCTCTTTGAATGCTCCGCTCTTTGTACAGAATATGTCCTCTTCCATACTCTCAACTTTTGGCTCTTGACCTTTCTACTCCTTTTAATGCTTCCTTTATCCTTTCTTTCTCAACTCCAGCTGTTATTCCCTTTTTTTTTTGTTTTTTTTTTTTTATTTTATTTTAAAATAAACTGCGGGTCCCACAAGGAATACTCTTCTGTTGGTTCCCGATACTCTTATCATCGTTTATTAATATATAAAGTTACAACATTACTTAAGAATTAATTAAAATAACAACTAAAAACGCAAAAAAAAACAACAGAAAACAATACACATAAGTTCTTAATACAATTGGGGAGCATCGTCTTAATTTTACATACATATGATGGATTACCAGCCAGAAGACCATATAGAAATTTAGTTCTGCCTTACATATCATCCATTTATTATATATTGCGAAACCATTGTTTAATTTGTAATTTCCACCATCCTAACTCTCTATTCATCATAATATCTTCAGGAATTCGCTGCAGCAATTTAATTAAGATTATTTCATTAGTATTATCTATCCTACTATTTTTCCCTTTCGGCCATACGCAATAAAGTTGCCGCCTTTGATTCCTACTTACCCTGCCTTTCTCCGTCGACAGAATTAACAGAATTTTTAGTGTCTTACATTCAATAAGCGGTAACTGTAGTGAAACATTTTCCGAGACATTTCTTTTAGCGTTTCCCCCACACGCTAATGTTCTTATTTTCTTTTGTAATTTCCATTTCACATCGTATAACGATTCAACCTTTTCGGTAGTAGTTGTTCTTGCTGTTAGGTTAAAGCCGCTGGCGTGCCAAAAAGAAGAAAAAACAAAGACTCCTCGACTAAACAGTGCTTAATATTAGATCAAAAATTTAAAAAAACACATTTCTAACTCGTATTTTAAGACTTATCATAAGGGGTAAGTGATTAGTTTTTTCGTATCACTTATACGGTAACATTGTAAAACGTCCACGTTTGTTAAGAGTGAAATATCAGTTTCAATAATAGAAGATTGTTTTACCATAATTAAAATCCACCGTCACCATTTATAATAATCTCTTAATCACTGCTCCTTGAAGTTGATTCAATTATCTCGTAAAAAATTTAGAAACACGTTAAATACTAGAGTCCTAAAGAATGTTCCGAAGGAATTTACTGCTTACATTGTGATACCAACGTTTTCAACTAATCCTTTCGCGTGTCTCTTAGTTGTTTTTTTTTTTTTTATTTAAGCTGCGTTTCATATTTTAATTTCCTCCTAATTGGGTTCGCCAAAATAGACATTGGCTCAAGAAAAGGGAAAAGGAAGAGAGCTATAATCAGATGTTTACACGATCAGATATAGAGAGGATAGAAAAAATTCAAGTGCCGGAATAACCAAAGGAAAAAACAGCAAGGAGCGAACGAATGATGCACAATAAGAAGTTGGAAGACCGATTAATAGAAGCAAAGAGTATATAAAAAGTTCGGAAGCGAATTCAGGTGCAATCAGATAACATGTGATTAACGTTACATATAAAGTTGTCAGAGGAAGGGTGTCCCCTTGCGAGAGGCATAATATGTTAACATTTATTACCAAATAAGTAAATATATCTTAGCTTCATTTTACAGAGATTTTATGTAATTCGCCGATGATATTTCAAAAGTAAATAGCGTTTTCGTGAAAAAAGTAATTACGGCTAAAAAATACGGGACAAAAAAAAGCGATAGTTATAACTGACCGACGAAAAACGAAAAAAATACTTGGTCCGAAAGGAAATTTACCCCCCCAATAATAAGCTTTTTCAGTAGCAACATCGAGTTTCTAAAAAACGAAACTGGTCCTGTTTAGGTTGTAGTTTTAATTAAAAATCGAAAATTACTTTAGAAGTTACGTTGTCGAATAAAATTGTTTTTTGACGGCACAGCAAGATGTTCAGGAAAACAGGCTACGCATCCTGAGCCCTAACCAGTCGTAACTTCTGTCCGATTTAAAAACTCCGTCCATTCGTCTGTTCTGTTACAAATTAAAAACGTTAAAGTAGCCTCCCGGTTAGAACTTTAGTAGTTAGATGTTATACGGACTGTTGAAACTATCGAAAATAGTTTTCATTTCGGACGGGCTTCAACGAGCCGCCGAAATTAGTTGAAAAGAAAAATAAAGAAACGCGAAGTCGAAAATCGCAGTCTTTTATTCGAACGTTGTTTCTATTCTTATACGTTCTCATTCCTAAAAATCGATTGTTCAATTCGTCAACGCGCATCTAATTGTTGTCGCATGTTACGCAAAAGAGTGAATCTTAATTTTACAATGCGTCAATGTATCGTGTGAAGTAAGACGTAACTTAGCAAACAAAACGGACACGTACAATCGACTTGTTGGGCACGTGGCCGGCGTGCGTTCTTTACCCTGCAAAACCACAACATCAACCCTTTTAGCTGATGATCGCGTATTCATCTTTCAATCATCTCCCTCCCGTCACGAAGCGTGCGCCATTTCGATCACCAACAACATCGGTATTCGGTACGTTCAATGGTATATCTCGATGGGGCAATTCTCACAAATAGAGCGGCCTGTTTATCAATGCTTTATTTCGAAATGTAAACAGTATCCCGAGTTAGGCTACGCAGTCAATGAGTTATCTTAACCATTTACAACTAAGCAGTATACATAGCAGTTGGAAATAAAATTTAAAAAAAAAGGGTATAAACGATATTATATACTCTAATCAGAGGCATTTTTATTGGGCATAGCCTACCTATCACCAGATAGAAATTAACGTTCAATAAAAAATTAACATAAATCAAATTCACTAGAAAAAGCTGTAATAGTCTTAGCTACATATAACAAAGGAAAAATACCATGTATATGTATATTTCAGCCGACAATATCTGATAATAACCCTCTTTTTAATATCAAAAAAAAGTGTTAATATTACCTTCGAATTTTTTAATTGTTTCATATTTATTCGTTTAATGTTTCTGCCTATAGTAACGACGAATATTGGGATCAGCAAAATATATGACGTAATAAATGCAGCCAGATGTAGGAAAATATGAGATGGTCAATAGTTCTTGACGTGCAACCTTGTGAAAAGAGATGCAACAAAATGATGATACATATATGTGTATATATATATATATATATATATATATATATTATATGACCAAATCCTAAATAATATTAATAACAATAATCCTCTTTTTAATTTTAAAAAAAATTTAATATTAACTTCAAATTTTTTAATTGTGTTTCATACTTATTCGTCTAATGTTTTAGCGTATTTTATATCGTTCGTACTATTATTCTTGATAAAGGCCCGTTTATTTATTTTGTAAACAATCAAAATACTGTAGACATCTGCTCGCCTTTGATGTAAACAACTTGCCGTCTACATTGAAATTTCTCTATACCGCCATCAAACTGATAATTTTAAGTACATAAATACTCCGCTATTTTTCATATTGACTTCGGTGTGTTTTTAGAATTTCTTCTGATCGCGCATTTTATATGATTTTATTTGCATTATTAATTTTCAGCTGATGATCGGCTAAGCCTGATAGAAAGGTTTCCCTACTTAGCGTTGAATATCGTTTGTACATTATTAAATATTTGTTTGTCCTATTTGAATTTCATTTCGAATTATGTACTATAATTAACATTTAACAACAAACAGTGTCTGTGTAAAATTATTCTATATTAAGCCGTATATTATGCCGTATATTAAGCCGTATATTAAGCCATAAACATAGCCAAGTTCTCATCTCTTAGGCATTAAACAATTATTGTTTGATGCAGATTTTTTTCGATTTCATATTTATATTTTACATGAATTTTCGTTTAATTGTTATTTCACGCCAACGTATTTTCTACTTACAGGCAATTCTGAATGCTGTAATTTTTCTATTCCACAAAATCATCCTCGATAGTACATTAACACCATTTTATTCAGTAGATATCCCCTAACAATGTGATCAGCATTTTTAAGATAAACCAGTTGTAAATGTGTATATACGTACATAGGGGAAAGGGGGGCATAACGGGGATGCGGGGCACGACGGGGCCAGCAACATTCACAAGCAACCACAGGCACTAGACGTATGTTGTTGTTGCTAATAGGCGACCATTTTGCATCAGTATTCAGTCTGACAGTGACCGGCGACTAAACTGCTTGCATTTGTTTTTTACGATAAAAAGTATTTTTCAACGCCATTTCATCTAATTTTGAATGATTACGAAAACGCATATAAGAAGTTAAGTGTTTAGATTACTACTACCGTTTTTTTATTGTGTTTTTCTAGCGACATTACTTATTGATATGTTTTGAACAAAATCACTCTAAATCACTTCGTTTTTTTTTTTATTCATTATTTAAAATAATGTTAGACATGGGGCATAACGGGGACATGGCTATGGGGCACGATGGGGTACCCCATTATGCCCCTGTTACGTAAGTAGTCTGAAAGAATGGTCCGTTATATTTATATAGTATAATAACTCCCGCAGAAAGAGGACAGACGGTTACGGTTGAGGTATGTTTTAATGCAGCCGGAATTTACATGCCTCCAATGCTAATATTCCCTCGACAGAGAATGAAGCCAGAGTTATTGGATCGAGCTCCTCCAGGGACGACCGCAGAGTGCAACGCTCGAGGCTGGATGACTATAGAAACGTTTATAACCTGGTTCCAACGGTTCGTCAAGTTTTCTGGTGCGTCAATAACTAACCCAATCTTGTTTCTTCTAGATGGACATGTAACGCACACACAAAACGTAGAGGTTATTGAATATGCGCGCAAGAATGGTGTTGTAATGCTTTGCTTTCCCTCGCACTGCACCCACAGGCTCCAGCCCTTGGATGTTGGCTTTAAGAAACCTTTGAGTGTATACTATGACCAAGCCTGCTCTAACTGGTTAAGGTCGCACCCGGGGCGAATAACAACAACTTTTCAAATAAGCGAAATATTTGCACATGCTTATGTTCAAGCTGCGACAATGTTTACAGCAATCAATGCATTCAAAAAATGTGTCATATGGACATTCAATCGAAATAACTTTACAGATTCAGATGTTTTAGTTGCATCAACAACAGACATACCAGTAACAAATGATGAGCCTAAAACAGCTTCTTTAACTGCCGAAATCCAGCAACAACTGCCGCCTTCCCTTGAAGAGGACCCAATTGAACCATTTTTGCCTGCAACTACGTCAACTTTACATCAAAGAACTCTTATCTCAAAGCCTCAGCCCGGACCATCGATACAAAACGAAGATAGCCTAATTCGATCTCCGATTCGAAAAGTACATATGTCGTAACTTAACAACTTCCTTCGAAATAGCTTCTCCCAAGGACATTCTCGCGATACCAACAGTCGAACAAAGAAACCAAACAAGGAAAAAATATCGCAGAGGGGAAACTGTTGTTCCTACTTCAACCCCCTACAAAAACGAGTTAGAAGAACGAGAACAATTTAAACGAACGAAGAAGTGTTTAAATCCATATGATCCCAGGTTGAAGAAAAACTTTGAGAAACAGAAGACCCAAAAAGTTCACTATGATGTAGAAAATGTAGACAAGAATACCTTATGCCTGGATTGCGTTGACGTGAACCACACTTATTTGAAGTCTTCGGAGCATTGGGTGGCCTGCCAGCTATGTGGACGTTGGGCTCATACAGCCTGTGCTGGTGTTGACGATAAAAATACAGAAGAAATCCAAATCTGCTTTTTCTGTAACGAGAAATAATCATGTACCCCATACTGCCCCTACTCTGGGGCACGATTGGGTTTTCATGAGAGTTTCGTAAAATTAAAATTAAAACATTATTTGATTAGTTACTTTACCAAATTCTATGCCAAATAATAATTTAATATATAACCAAAGTGTTGTGATTAGTTTTAATTAATAAATATATTCTGTTTATGCTTTTATTGTTTATTTTCCTTAACGTCCCCGTTATGCCTCCCTTTCCCCTATCTATCTATCTATCTATCTATATATATATATATATATATATATATATATATATATATATGTATATATAAAAGAAAGTCGTGTTAGTTACACTACTTATAATTCAAGAACGGCTGGACAGATTTTTATAATATTTGATTTGGTGGATTTGTCTCCACCCCGAATAGCAGAATACGAAATTTAAAACAAAATTTATGAAGAAAATTCATTTTCTTTTTTGCTGTTTTTGGCCCAAAAGGAAGGTTTACACAATTATTTAATCGTAATTCTTGGATTTTATGAAAGGGATTCTGTGTTTTGCTTTATATTTCGAATTTCGATTTTAAAGGGTCATTTGGTGATGAGTTATGAATTTTTTAAAGGTGATTTATCAGGTCGTTCTAAATTTATATTCGAGACAATTTCTTGCCGCCCAGGGTAATCTTTCTGCTTTAAATTATCATAGATGGAAGTTTAATTGTAATTTACGATCCAATTCTGATAAGTCAAACCGTTTCCGAGCTCTATTTTATAATTGAATATTTTTGTCGTTTGTGAACCGTCTTATTGGGTTATACTGATTTTTGTTATTAAGGAGAATAATGCCTTGCTGCGACGTGAATTAGTACATTCATTTTAATGTAATTAAAATACTCTTTTCATTTTGATTATTTGTACATTTATTGAACTTAATTCATTTCGAGTATTAATTATATCTTAAACAAAAAACTGAATTTAATTCGGCTAATAAGTTAACACAACATTTATTTTTTAAGGCGGTACGAAGTTCGCTGGGTCAGCTAGTATCTATATATATATATATATATATATATATACACATACATATATATATATATCGGTGAACTTGAAATTTACGGGTTAATATGAAGCGATTTTGAAATTACGAGAAAAAGCTCGGTGCCAATTTAGAAGACATTAAAAAAAGGTAACCCCGAAAAACACTTGGTGCCCCTTAAGTTTTTCTGAAATCGGATAAATAGCGCGCGAAAATGAACTACAAATTATACCCTCGTGTGTGGTGAAACTACATGAAATCATTAATCTCTATAAAATTTTATTTCTAACTGTTCCGAAGGCCATTGTTGATATTCTTGGTTAATTCTATGCGTAAGTTTTTTTTCGTCATTAAAAAATTAGAAAAATAACAATAACGGTGATAATGACAGCAATGATGATTATAATAAAAGGGCCATAATTCAAGGAGGATTACGCAGCCAAAATAACATTTCCGTCCGGATATTATTTTTAATAAAGGGCCAACGCGCTCGGGTCCCTGTGTTAGACTTTTTTAATCCCGGTATTAACATTTTTTAAAGGGGCCAACACAATGTTTACAAACAATTACACTTGGCTCAAATACCGGCCGCGTTACCAGACGCAGTGCTACCGCCAGACGAACAGGATGATCGGAAAAACAATAAATAGAAATAGGCGTTCTGCTTCACTACAAAAAAAAAAAAACAAAACAAAACAAAACAAAACGAAACACTGTAACTCTACCCTCTCGATGGGCGGTTACGCGTTGTTTATTTCTCTCTTTTTAGTACCGCTTTTTTCTGCATTCATTAACCGCCGCCGCCTCTATCTTGTTAACAGAGAGAGAGAAAGAAAACACGCAACACCTGATACGAACTGCGCATGCTATACGATAGAGGACGTTGCATGGCGTTCAAAACGACTATTATCATTTTCCTTTCAACTGATTATCTATATCGCCGGTACGTCATCGGTACTCTTTGAAAATATGATAAATCGATGTCCAGATTTAATTATGCGACGATAAATTTTCTCAATCAGACGTGGAATAAATTTGAAAATAAATTTTGTTAGCCGGTGACACAAACGATGAGGCTTGAATCCGGAGTTCTGAATCAATCATAAGTGATCTCTCATTTTTCAACTACTAATGATCGTTATAAAATCACAGAGCTCCCGGATTTTTTTTTTTTTTTTAGGCAGAGAAGTAAAGGTAGAAAACTCAATCAGTATTACGCGCAGTAAAAATTTCGGAATAGAGCGCGATCGTCTTAAAAATAATCGAGGATTACTCAGGGTGAGCAGTTTCTGTACCAGAACGTTGTGACCAGTGTCTTCGAACTGGGAGCCAAAGACTGCGTTCATTCTGAGACGGCGAAGATGTGTGATTTTTTAATATTTTCTTTGCCTTCTTTGAATGTTGCCTTTTACTTTTTACGCGCGAACTTTTTTGTTGGTGATCCGTATTAATGTGTGCGTGTCGTGGCTCGGGAGAGAATAATACGATTGTTGACGAATTTAATTACCTCTGCGGATATTATTAGACGGCATAGTGTTTGGCATATGCGCTATATGTACCTGAAATAATCAGCACGATCGGAGTTTGTATCCTATTTCGACTTTTTTAGAAGCTCTATATGTCTGCACTATGAGTGGCGAGTGTAAACAAAATAGAATTCACAATTAACAGGTGCCTATGGATCACTTTTTAAACTTCATTTTCTTTTGTTAACCAATTTTCGGGATTTGCGGTACGTAAACAAGAGAATCGCAAGAGTTATTCTTTTAAATTACAATGGAAAATTCAGAAGTTTTTTTGAAGTTGAAATTTTCAATTCGAATTTAATTTCTGAAGGAGACGACATTACAAATTTTGTTCGAGGTCGTCGGAGCGGCCAAGAAGGCCGGCACTGCATTATCGAAGGGGAAAAATAAAATAGTGGCTGCATTATTTTTCTTTCTAAATAAAACAAATATACAACAACTTTTTCTTAATTAAAATCAAATCAGAAAAAACCGGGTAAGTAAATAATTTAAAAATACGTATATATAATTAAATATTTAATACGCAAGACATTTTCTTTGAACGTCTCGTTAGCAACCTTAATTGACTAATTTGAATTATTATTACTTTTTTTTACCCTTTTTTTTAACGTAAGTGCCATCAGTAGTGTGATTCGAAAATACTAAAAAAATTCCATTTTTGTTATTACTTTACAATAGGTGTGAATTGTGTTGTATTTAAATTTTACAATTTTTGTGGATTTTATTAAAAATTATAAATTACACGCGTTGTATGTAGGCGGTATCAGTAAATTTTTGGCTTAAAATAAGGCGAAATATTTTAGCTTTAGAATAAAGATCGGTTGCAGATTTACATTTGATACTCTATATCGCGAGGTGTTACTTTAATTAGCATTAAAGTTACACCGTCTTGAATAGTCCACAAACTTAAAGATTCCTTGCCCAACTGCATTTATATATTAATAAAATTGCATCTTCCAAATAGAAGTTTTTTGAAACGAAAATTAACACCATCAGAAAAATACTTCAATAACACACATCCATTTTTCGACAAAGTATGCACTCTTATCCAGCGTCAAAAACTACCGCGATCGCTGCTTTTTTCGACACGCGACCGCATCTGCATCCCGAAGGTGCATCATTGTTATAACGGGAGCGCGTGAACAAGATTGAAACATAAAAACAGGAAAATGAAAATTAAAGTCGCATTAAAAAGTCTGCAGTTTTATTACACTAAATAAATTGATCTGCTCACGGTTAAAAATAAATCGTAATCTTCTTTCGTAAAACACTGGCGCGTTAGATAGCTAGGAAAGAACTCATACCGCTTGCGTAATAAACAAAAGATTTGTTTCGGATTCAAAACTTTCAAAATTAAGTTATGGACAAATAATTCGCTTTGAGCTGCTGCCGTGTGAAAAATACTAGCTTGCTTGTCTCTATTAGCGCCGGAAATAACAATAATAAAATTCAGCAGTTTCAATTCAAAGACTTACAATCAAATAGACCACCACCATCCGTATTTTGTATTAGATAACACATTCTCTCGCGGTTTTATCATTCTTCTTTTTTCAAGATCATTGCCAATAAATTTTTTAATAAACTAGAATTTTATTTGAGAATATCAAAGTGCTCATAGCATTCTCGCCCCGGAAATGAGTGGAAAAGACTTAAGCGGAATTAGTGCAGTGATACATTTTACCCGAATAATCTAATATTAATAATAACAGCGTTCCACGAATAAAATTTTTTATTCGATCTTCAAACACAACCAAATTAGTTAATGGTATCGCAGAGATTTTGTTTTTATAATTATAGTTTCTTTAATTTTATCTTTACAAATATATACATATATACCTATATAAATATATATATATATATATATGTATATAGTTTTTCTTCATTTTACCTTCATTTGCGTGTTTTCCTGAACGGTTTTACAGTTTTCATTTATTCATTTTCACCTCTCAGTATGTTTTATTCTATTGAAAAATATGGAAATTATTGCATTTATTAAAAATCAAAAATTAAATAATAATACCTAAAAGTTTCTCTAAATTCTGAATACATTTACACAGCAGTGCCTACGCGTTAATGTAGTATTTTCTACCTTTCGACATGAAGCCTAAAATTTACTTAAACGTGTCCACCACATTCGTCGTCACCGACAAATTGTTCCGTCTCCTCGTTGTAATCCGCCAATTTAAAAAGTCGAAATTTTCGAAGACGAAAATAGTCACTTTCATTTAATTTTTAACTATAAAAAATTGCGGTTTATTTACTTCATTACCAAACAAAATTTTTTTTTCATAACTATTAAATAATTCACAATTTGTAAGATGATTACTTTACATATTCATTAAAAGTACCTTTGATACATAATGCAAACGTACTTTTTTAAAAAAATTAAACCAAAAATGCAATAAAAATTATAAAGAAAGTGCCCTAAAAATTAATAAATTATTTCGATGGTACACCTCCCTAAGCAGAAACATGTTGAACTGAAATTTACTATACAACCGCGCGTACTACAACGTAAGCCAAACTAAATTAAAACGATCCTTTTTCTTTTTAATTTTATTAACAAAAAAAATTTAATTTATATAAAAGAAAACTAATATTTAAATTTCGATGAAGGAAATAATTTCAAAAAGAAATAATGCAAAACAAATTCAAAAAATAAATAAATAAATAAATAAAAAGGATTATTCTTGTTCTTTAATTGTTTGCAACATGCGGTGGTGCAGTCATGCCTAATTAATAGACTGATTTCCCTTGGTCATCGGCCCCCGTTTACCTTACGATCCTACTTTACTACTCGGTTGACGCGAAAATGTATTCCTGCCTGTAAAGTTTATTATAGACTGTAGAATTAGTTTATACGTTTGCAATTTTGTTATTTTGTCTTGGACTGATTGGTTTCGCCAAAGTTCAATGAATTAATGAATAAAAGGAAAATAAGTAAATAAAAAGGATTATTAAGTAACTTTAATTTAATAGTGTAATATATATATATATATATATATATATAGCGCCTTCGTCGTTTAATACAAAAAAAAAAAAAATTGAAATATCTTATTTAGAAGAGAATTACATTACGAAAATTTATGTTAAAGTGAATACGTCTCGACTGGTGCTTCGCGCATTATGCATTTTATTCCGCATCGACTTCCCGCGTTTCTGCCGGAAAGTTGAGAAGTGTCCTCTTTAACTAATTTCATCTCTACTGGCAGAGAAGTAGTGGTAGATTTCTTTCTTTTTCAATTTGTTTTGGTACTTTGATGTTTGGTTAAAATTGCCTGAAGATTCGCCGCTGGTTTCAGAGTAACGTACTTTTCAAAAAATTATTATTATCCTTGAACGAGATTAACTTGTTTGAATCGGTTCAAATTTCGATGTTTCATTTGACGTTCATTTTGTAGCGCACATTACTGTAATTACTTCTTTCCTACCAGCTAAGTACTGAAAATATCAGAAATTTTCAACTAAAGTACTCATGGACCACACTACTTATCGTTGAAATTTTAATTTGGCGCCCACTTCAAAAAGTTGAATGTTAATTAAGATTACAAAAATAACTTTCTGAAGAATATTCCTCTGAAGTATGTTCTAATTATTTCTTAATTTTTAATGCATGTTGATCGTTATTTTTATTTGAAATATTGAGAACAAATTTTTTTTTTTTTTTCGAAATTCAATTTATAACTTTTAATGCGGAAACTTTTTAGCCATAATACCGAGAGGGGGGAGTGTGTTGCTTTTTGTACGAGAAACAATCGAAATAAATAAAAGCCTTCATTTATAATTCACGTACAGAGAAACATTATTAGAAAATAATCTACTCAAAGTTGTTCTCGCGTTAATGCTTCACGAAAAAAAAATTAAATCAACAATTATCAATCGAAATTTAAAAAATACGTATTTAATAACATTTATAAAACCGAAACAAGCTGTGCATTATTGATAATTTCTGAATCGTTTTATACAGCCCGGATTTATGGCTGACGATGTCTTAAAGAATAGTAAAACTGACAATTTTATTCGGATGATGCTAGAGAGTGTTGTAATGGAGAAGTTTGTTAAATAATTTGCTCGGAGTTAAACACATTTTTCGTGGTTGATGTGTTATCAACTCGATTCAACTCCTTCATTAGCGATTAATAAAATTGCACGTTTAACGTGTATCGAAATTTCCCACAGATGCATTCAACTCAGCTTTCTCTCTTTATAGTTAGTAAAAAGTACTTAGCAAAATCGATAGTTTAAATATCGAGATTATTATCTAAATTTAATATAGTTCTATTATAACTAGTGGCCAATCTTATGCTCTTTCAAAGCTTTTTCATCCGGTGTAAATTCTCGCGATAACACATACCCTTTTAGGTTTAAACGAATAAAACACGCGCGAACGCTTCGAAGAAATAAAGCAATATAATATGTTTCGCGCTATCACTTAAATCTTCAGATTCATTATTTTCCGCGTTTTTTGTACGAATTACATTGCTTTTTTATATTGTTTAATGATGAATCCCTTAAAAAAAAGAAACGTTTAAAAGAAGAAACTTAGCAAAACCAAAAAACAAAAAAAAAAAAAAACACAAATCACACGGCGGCCAGCGACAGATTTAGCGTTGCTAGAGCTGGAAATAAATCAGGTAACTCGTGCGAGCTTCCCATTACAACCGTTGTGCACTAGCCCCCATTTGTAATACATATTGGTGACGTTTACTGTGCTGTACGATTGCAGTGTCTTTTCTATTTCCCTCGTTATTGTATGATTTTTTAATTAGTTGTCTTATGCAGATTATTATTTGTGTTATATTCGTATTAATAGCTTCGAGGATAAAATTAATTTCTAGAAAGTACATTGAAATAGTGCGATGGAAAACAAAAATCCTTCTACAAAACCGTACATTATAAATAGTTAATGCAACGAAACACCTCGTGATTTGTTACATGTAAAATACGTAACACATTCAACTAAAATCGTAAACATTTCATAACCGCGACAATAATGAAACATACCAAACAATAATCCTACTCGAGGCTATACACACATTGCTTTGCTAGAACTTCTGCTAAGTCTTTTTATGTTTATAATATTTTCTCTAGAGGGTGGGGGGGGGGGGTGCATACCAATATGTGTACGGCAGAGATTAGTGCGGTATATATGTATTTTACGCGAACATTTTTTTTTCTTATCGCGGCGAAAAATTATGTGTAATCGGCCTTTGACGCCTTCATATTAGTAATATTACTACTCGGTTTAAATTTTTTTAATCATCCGATTCGGTCGGTGATCTTTCTCGTACTTTTCGCACCGATCACGGTGATTAAGTTAATTCATGCCAGAATTAAAAATATATATATTTCCGACCGATTATTATACATTATTGTAAATCAATTTGTTGCGCACTACTTTTACTAAAATACACGTATCTAAATAAGAAAGATGCAAAACCATTTTTTTACAAAGTCGCGAATCGTTAAATAGTTTTAACGTGTTTACTAATAAAGTGAATACACTTTAACTGTTTTTTTATAGGTAAAAATAACATTTACCGTTATCAGAAATTTCGCGATCCGCATGGCGGAAGTATTCCAATGAAAAGCCATTCTTAACATCGCGTTGTCCCTTATGCAGCCACACAAGTGTACCGACAGCTTCGCACATACTCCTTATCTGCTCAAAATTCACTGCGTTACAAAAACAACTCGGCCTAACATAGAGGAGATCCTTTCAAATATGTATGCTGCAACTTCCATCACCCGGGTTATTGCCATCGTTAGAACGAGCGGTTTAACCAAGCACGTTTAAATTACCGCCATGTATTATAGCTAAGAGGGTGGGGTGGGGGAAATCGTATTTGTTTTCTACTCTTTCTAAATGTGTAAAACAATTCAGACTGAGTTATAACGTTGCAAAATTATGGTTTTTTGTTGTTTTTTTTTTTTTTTTTATAACTTTTATAATTAAATTTAAAGCGGATTTCGAACTAAAAAATAATAATTCGTGTTTCAGACTTGTGTTACTTAAAAATCTAAAAAATAGTTCAGACTCACTTTTAATGGATTTGACGTGTAATTTTATTTTTATTTTCTTTCGTAGATTTTAATTCTGTTTAAGCTGATTTTAAATGTTTTCATTTTTGTTAGATCTGTTCCGCCGTTTGAAAACATCTGAAAAAATTCACATCTACAAAAAACATAAAATACGTAACACATTTTCGTGATTCCTATCCCTTTTTTTCTGCTTTTTAATAACTTTTTTGAAGAGTTATAAACGCTGTAAAAAATCGAAATTGGCGAAAAAATATACACGTGCGGGGTGGTACACTTTTTACGTGTTTTAACTTTTAAGAAGAAATTTTTATAAAAGTTTACAAACGGCTGAGTTAAAAAATCTCGCCAAATCAGACGTACCAAAGAGCCCTCACCGGGTTGGCGACTAGGAAGCTGAAATTTGATGAAAATGGTTCGTCTTCGCGACTTATAATAGAGTACCCCGTACGGACACACAGGAGTAGTGTGGCTGAAAGACACTTCTACTCGGACTTTTTTTTTTCTTTTCTTAGATAAAGAAAAATAATTTAGCCACAATTTCGTTTTCCCATAATAATTTTCAACTATCCTCTACTATCATCAAATAAAACAGAAAAAAAAAAAAAAAAATCGAAATTATAAATTCGACCCATTTTACTTTCATCTACTGTTATTATATTTACCGGGAAAACAATTTAACGACAGTTTTCAACTAACTACGCCACGGTTGCTAGGGGAAAAAAAGTGAAATGAAAAACAAAGGACGACCCAATGTCGCGGACAAGTGTATTAAAGATGCGCTAATTTTTGTTAATAATGCTGAATTCGTCTGAAAGAGGGCGCGCATGTTAAGGAAAGCTTATATAACGCCATCGGGAGATATGGAGAAGTAAACATTTGTTCTGGAAAGCGACCGTTGTCGAAATACGTGCATTTTTGCAGCGGCTTTGTGTTGCCGCTGAAAGTAATAGACGGAAGGGGGGGGGGGTTCTTTTTCCCCTTTTTCGTCAAATTTTAAATGTCATCGATACGGCGAAAACGACAGCGTTGATGTGACAAAAAGTAAGGTCTAGTATAAATTTATATGTTAATGTATATATATATGCGCCTGTCGTTAGTTTGCCTAACAGACACTGTTTGACAAACGTTTGCAGTTTGAAAGATCGTTCGATCCGAAAAAGCTAGGTAACTGGGAAGTCAACACAAATCCGGCAATACTGCCTAAACCTAAGCTGACTACTACTAAAGTGATAGTTAACGAAAACGGTCATCTATTACCCGGAGTTCCCAGACGGAATACAAATTCGTGGATTACGTTCTTTCAGCCTCCGCCGTCGTCGTCGAAAAGAATGCTTAAACGCGATGATGGTAACTTTAATTATTGTGAACTTTATTTGATTTCTTTAAATTAACTTTTACCGTCTGAGAAAAAAAGAAAATAGACGACGCAACACCCGATAAGAATACGTAGCTTATAGATTAGTACTGTTTAAAAAATTCCAGTGCCCAGCACACTGATAAAACCGCGACGCGATCAGGTGAAAATAATAAAAGACCGCAATTTTATACACGCGACATGCAATAAGAACGACTGGAAAATTTCAACGTAATTTCACGATACACAACTATGTAAGATATAGCGCGCATAATTTTGAGAAATCGATACACTGACGAGGTAGAGGATTAAGGTATCCGCTTGAAAAACTGAATGTCGTAGAAAGTACTCGAGCCTTGGAAAAAACGACTCAACTGCTAACTGCGGATAACTTTATTAGAAATTACACATTGAAAATTGCTGACACAAATAATTACCCAAAAAACTGCACAGTAAGAACTACTTGCTTTTGAATTTGTCGATTGTACGATCATATAAATGCAATACGGCTTAATACTAATTTCGATCATAATTGGCACTACCCTTGTAGCGAGGAATGTAAAAACAGCATAAAAACAGCATCTAGCACAGAGTAAACTGTTTAATTGTAAAAATACAATATTGATGGTGTTACGTGCGAAACTGTAAAAGGTGTCGAAATTGCTGAAATATTTCCGCAATAATTAAAGAGGGAACATTCCAGTTGGACTATACCGAATCAGTTTATTCGTGATTCTCGCGCTTGGAATTATTGACGCTGCAATAAAAATATGGAAAAATTCCGTTGAGGAAGTCTCGAAATAAATAAAAATTCTATAAATTCTTTAACGTATTAATTGGCCGAATATTTTTAATTTAACCAATATGTTTAGAGTTGTTTCGTTGTTAATAAAAGGATTTCGACGATTAGATAGGTGAAAATATGTCGAAATGATTCGACATTATAAATATGCTTTCGCTTTCAGATAATCTAAAAAAAAAAAAAAAGTATATATATACATATATATATATATATATATATATACATACATATATATATATATACATATATATATACATATATATATATATATATATATATATATATATATATATATATATATATATATATATACATACATATATATATATATACATATATATATACATATATATATATATATATATATATATATATATATATATACACATATATATATATAGTGAAACTTCTATTAACGAATACTTCTAAATAGCGGTCATTTCCTAATAGCGGACAATTTCAAAATCCCCGGCATTTTCCGATAAGACACAATATAAAAATATTTCCCAATTACGGACGCGGACACTTTAATAAGTATTATTTTGGAAATACGATTTATGTTAAACGGACAAAGTTTGTCAAAAAAAGTTCAATTAGTGCCCTAGATTATTGTTTAACAGGCGGGGGATATCCATCCGATGATACAGTAGGCTGTGATTACAATAATGTATATGATGGCGAAGAAGACACAACTACTGAAGTTGACGGTGAAACTTTAAATAATGTTAACTCGTTAGTCGTTATGGGAAAACTAAAAAAATCGTATTTCATTCATAAAGCTGATGCTGAAGGTTTAAAAATGATATCCGAACTGCAAGTGCATGTCGAATCGCGGATTTTAAATGAAACAAACGAAGTAAAATTACCGATTTTTTGATACAAAACTGAAATATGTTCGATGCACGCTAGGATTTACAGTATGTGTTAAAATAAAAAAATATTTTGAACATAAGTGATTAAAATTATAAATTATCTTGCGTTCTTAAAAACAAAAAGTGATTTATAGTCAATTTTCTAACTTGTTTATCAACTAATTCTGAAATACAAACATAAGTAAGTACTTTAGTAGTACTGTACATACATACATATATTTTTATATTATACGAACATGTTTTTTTTATATTTTAGACGCATGTATGTCTTGAGTAAATATGTACTGTATTTATTATATTACATATTACCTTCTATATTCTTGTTAAATACGTTACACAATAATGTAAATTTTAGTAAACTGTACATACATTATTATTTTCCATTAGCGGACACTTCTTAATACCGGACAAATTTTTTGGTCCTGCGACTGTCCGTTATTCAGAAGTTTCACTGCATATATATATATATATATATATATTTATATTTATATATAACTATAATAACTGTTTACATTCCGCTTAAGTGTTGTTACCCCTGTTTAACACTCTCTTCTCATTGCAATGTAATGCAGTCAACGTGAAATTCTTTGACGATTCTGAAATTGCCTTCTCTTTCTCGAAATTGATCGATCCGATTTAACAGGCACCGTTGAATTAGCGTAATAAGGAATAAATCAAGAACAGTTTTATCGGAATATTTTCCAGAATTGATTGAACGGCAGCCCCTCCCCCCTATTAAGTATTATCAGCATGATTACTAATTATCACATGCCAATGAGGACTACTATTTCATTCGAAAAAAACATTTTATTTCTTAATAAACTTGGATTACCTTGTTTTTTTCCTTTTACAATTACTCTCTGAAACGAACGCTGTGTTCGTATGTTCGTATTTTTTTTTTTTGATAATCAGGAATTAAAATCTTTTCCGGAACTGGAATTAACTATGAAAACTGCATCAAGATCTGTAGTTTTATACGATAGGCATACATCGATTTTTAACACGCAGATTTTCTGTTAGCGGCAATGTTAAATATTCCAACACCGCCGCTAATCTTATCTAAAATCCGCATATTTAGAAAAACGTTATCATCAAACAAATCGCGACGCTAGGGGCTTACGAAAAACGATTAGTTTAATATATTAAATTAGGATTTGCAATAAATTAACCGGTTTTACCAATTCTTCGATTTCGTAGATAAATTAAGTCGGAATCGTTGCATCGAAAACACTGACGATTCTCCTCCACCTTCGGACTCGAGTCGATTATTCAAAGGCACCAACGACGATAAAGAAAGTATAGGCGAGAATAACGATCGAGTAAGTCCACAGTGCTCATAATTTTCGTTAATTTTGCGTTTACGAGGGCGGATCTCGAGAAACATAGAGGAAAAGGAAATTACGGAATTCAAAATTCTACAATAATTTCACATGACACCCGCGTGTCTATTTTTACCTTAAAATCTAGTACACATTTACATCAGCGCCGTGAAATAAATTCGAAAGCGAGTTAAAATGTGTCGATAAAGCGAAGTAAATGAAATAAATTTTAAATTATATCGATGAGTATTTAGTTTTACTTTAATTATTTTATAACGATCAGATAGGTTCGAAAATTAACTAACCTATAACACAAACTCGTAAGTGTCAGACCCCTCCCGAAATAAAAAACAAAAAACATGTTTCTCTTTTTCCTTTTATTTTCTTCAAAACGATTACCGAAATAATTCCTTAATTTCGAGTTTGACATGTTTCCTCGAGAATCCCCGGGTTACGAAGAGATGAGTTTTACTAAAAAATTAAAAGTTACATTTTCGGTTTTTAGGACCGCGATGGGAACAACGACAGTGCGCATTTCACCGCTGAAAAACCGACAACAAATTTGCCGATTCGTGCGCCATCTTCAGAGTTATCATTTCCGACGGTAAACGGTAGTGCCACTTCTAAACGAGAGCCGATTCTGGCCGAAGCTTATTCGCATAGCGTGGTAGCGAATAATCTGAAACGGAACGATCAACATCATAACGCGCTGCCGGACATGGCACCGTCCGCCGTGGAACAGAATAGGTGTACGGCCGACCTCGCATCTCCGATAATAAGTTTCAAGGGATTCGGTCCGCCCGGACCTACGCAATGCACTAAACTGAAAGTATATCGACCGAAGACAGCTATCGACTGTAGCCGCCAGCGGAAAGAGAATAGCGGCGAACAGTGTAAACGAGCCAAAACCTGTACTAAAAAACGACCGATCGGTAAACCGATAACGGAGATGGACTTGGCGATTTACTGGGACATTACGCCGACCTATCCGGAATGCTTGCCCGGCGCGGACGTCAACAACAACGCTAACACGGTTCCGGCTCTGTTTACGACTGTTCAACACGACGACTATCAGAAAGACGTAAACAGTATGGACATACCGTTGAACTGTTCGTCATCTTCTAACAACGGTAGCGAAGGAAATTCCGCGCGACTAGGGCACGACCGGCCGTTGCCAACAAATCCATCCGCCGTCATGGACGTCATTCCGAATGCACATCCGATTAAGGAACGCGACGATGTTCCGAACGAAAAATCTAAACTTGATCGGCACGCTTTGTCGTCCAAATCGTGTTCCGCAGTCAGCGCTCGACTGTCGTCGTCGTCGTCAATGTCGTCGTCGCGGCTCAGTTTAAAGTCCGAAACGATAATTCGAAAGCGCAATGACGAGAATGCGCGACAACGGCTGATCGCCGAAAGACCGAATAGCGAGGATCAACAACAGCAAGAACGGAAGGAAAAGATTATCAAAAGCGACGAAAAATTCACGCTGAAGAAACATCGAAGACGATACGAAAGCACTCCGAATTTAGGTGAGAATCGCCGCGATATTAAAGACTGCATCGTACGAAAAGCACCTTCGTCGCGACCGGAACCCGCGACGAAGAAACTGCTAAATCGTCCGTGCGTGGCTTGCGAAATGAGACAAATACCGTCGCAAAGTGAAAATCCCGACAAAGGCAGCAAATTTAAGTTGGCATTTAAGGCCGGCAAACCGAATAATGCGAATAGCGCCGAGGCAGCGGTCGAAAAAGTGCAACGGCTGAAGACGTTACGAATTCCGAAACCGAAAATGCCGTATTCGAAGAAAAGTTACTCAATCGCTAGCCTAATTCCGCCGTTTTCGGTCTGGCCCACTGTTACCGGACAAGATTATCCGGACCACTGGAGACTGGCATCCATATACCAGCACTCGTACAAACCGATAGAGTCGCGAAGAACGCAGTTGATAAAGACCGTTTTCTTGTGAACGACATCCGGATAAAGACGAATGCAATTACATGTTTTCGTTGCTTAATCAATCAAACTTATGAAAAAATGGGACTGCAAAATTGATTTACGATCGGCATACCATTTATCATCAAAACTGATGTTGCTACGACGCATCGTTTGAAATGCAATAATCAAATAAAAGACGATTACTGTTATTCTTTAATATATTATACGGCTTATTTATAAAATTGCATTTCGATCATTTAAATTTTACAAAAAAAGGTGTAAAGAACTCGCGCGATTTGCCTTCATTAAAATTACGTTTACATGAACTTCTCGGTTCACATGTTACAATATCATTTTTCTTTAAAACAAGTTTATATCAGTTCAGCTGTCTGTTCCCAATGGGAATTTTGTTACGAATCGTTAGCGATCTTCCGCTCACCCTTTTTTTCTTTTACGTAATTCGGAAGTGTGTTACTCTGATGACGCTGATCGCGTGATCAACAATTTATATTCATGATTCTAATCAAAAGAAATGTCCACGCGTCGTATTCTCGGTGTACACTGGTTTGGATCTCTCACCAGCATAAAACTTTTTCTATTTTATCTATAATCCTTCCGATGTAAATCGTAGAACCATCATTATCAGACCACTTTATTACTATTACTTAATTTTTAAGAAAATTATTCGATGAATGATCGGTTAACGGCCCCCAACTTGTTTCCTACGGGGTTATAATATCGCTAGACATCTAAGACCGACAACAATGTGTTGGCAACATAACAAAATTGAACAGTAAACATAGCTCTAGTTATCACGGAAAATGATCTAGTGATCATTTTTGACATAGAAAATCACACAATTAAAACACGACTAATATTATTTAAAAAAACAAAGAAAAAAGAGGAGCATTAGCATTGGGCAGCCCCCCTATTATTCACTGATGCCGATACAAGAACTAATAATATATTTTCACTTAACGGCGTTTTACAAAAAAAAAAAACAAGAGTATTATATACGGTGTTCTTTTCTGTCGTTTTTTTTTTTTTTTTTTTATAGAAATTACTAGTCGAACCGAAATCGGGGTTTCGATATGTTGATGGTTCACCTACGCAGTGTTGTGTTATTATTACAGTACGATTAAGCTACAATAATTTCTGCACAACCTAAATGGATTCTACAAAAGTATGAAGTTCACTTCGAAACGAGAGAAAAAGCAGGCAATTACGGCATCTTTAGAAATTTTAGCGAAACAGAATGTTTCTTGGAAAAGTGCCTACTTCAGTTTAACGGGGAAATACCGCATTGACGGTCTTTGTAACTCATCAGACAACACTAAAAAAAAGTGAACCGGTATCGCCGGGAAGAGCGTTTCAATTCAACTATTTTCACGTGCAGTTTGGCTAACCGGTCGTGAGTGACAGTGGTTTAAGTGTTTTTCACGTAAATATCGCTTGTACACTCGTTATGGCGGACGAATTAAAAGCACAGAGGGATGCAATTTAACTTTCTTTCAAGCTGAGTAAAACGCTTAAAAAACAAAAAAAAAACGCCGGAATTATTTCGGCCACGTATAGGTTAGCTCAAAGTCAACGCGTTACGAGTGGTAATGGCAGTTCAAGTAGTCTGAGAACTGAAAGACGGGTCACTCGGGCTGATGACGAAATTAACAGAGGCCAATGTCGATACTAGTGCTGCTATCATGTAAGAAGATGCTCGATTAACCACCAGACAATTCGCTGCAATTCCAGATAATATCCACGAATACCGCTCACTAGTTGTTAACCAATATTTTGCATTTATCGCGTGTCTTCTGGTGCTGGATACCGCGTTCACTGGAGCAAAAGGTGAATTCAGTTGCTCGTTAACAGGCCAGATTAAACCCTTACACGTATCTCGATAATGTAATAACAGTTGACGAAGTATGCAAATACGTGCGTGATCCAGAAACAACGAAGCAATTAATACGGGGGGTGAAAAAAAAATGGACTGCATTCCAAAAAAAGCGAGAAGAAGCAAGTCGGCGTCGAAAGTTATCATCATAACTTTTTTCGTTAAATGTGGAATGACACTAACATCGTTCCAGAGGGCCAAATAGTGAATTTTTAATACTATATCGATGTTCCGTGCAAATTAAATGGTCCACACGTCCAAGTAAAGCAACTATGATAAGAGGAGATGGAAGTTTCATCATGAGAACGCGCGCATTCTCATGCCTTACACATGTATCTCAATTTCTGCACAAACGAGGTATTCAGAAGTTTCTCTTTCCATAAGGACTTGCGCTCTGCGACTTCTCCCTATTCTCCACAGCCAATTTGATTCAGCAACGAATGCTGTAGTTACTGTATAGACGATTTTCAGTAGGATGTCCGAGAAGAGGTTCCAGCAAGCGTTCAAGAAGTTACGGGAAAGGTGGGACAAGTGCATTCGATTAGGAATCAATGTACTGAATGGAAAATAATCCGGAATTATAAATATTAAACTAAGTCGCATACCTTTGACAGGGTGCCGGGGATTGTGAATTAAGCTTCTCGAGTTCCTTCCTTTCAGCTGTTTTCAATTTCTCCGGTACCTAATTATTTCAGGCCGAATAAACCTGAGAACGACTTGGACTCGGAACGAGACGATTTCCGAAAACTCATGATACTTCCCCGGTTTGGTAGCCTAGCACTTTTACTAGGTTACCGCGCTATCATCAGTGGCGAATTTGATGGTGAAGGCGCCCTAGACCAGTGCTGATATATCGTTTTTCTTGTAATGAAATATATATATACATATATACACACTTAACACACACACACACACACACACACACACACATATATACATATATACACACTTAACACACACACACACACACACACACACACACACACACACACACACATATATATATATATATATATATATATATATATATACACCCTTGGCCAAAAGTATTAGGCACCCCCAAAAATTACGTGAAACTGATAAGATATTTAAACCGAAGGCAAATTGCTTTAACAATATTGTAGGAAGCATTATTAGAAACGAAGTTGAACAATAGACAACCTTATCTACACGTAGATAATCGCATAGATAAGCGCGTTGTGATAATGCATGTATTTTGAGAAAACAGTGTCAGTGCGTTATCAGAATATTCCTACGTCTCTTAGTGTCAAGAACCTTCCATGCATATCTTATTTACTAAAAGTAAGTTAGAAATGCCTAAATCGAGTGAGCTTGATGTCGAAAAACGGGTTAAAATTCAAACGCTACACAAACAAGGCAAGTCCCAAGTGGAGATAGCCAAATTAGTAAATTGCTCTCGGTGTGCAGTCCAAAACGCTATTAAACGGTTTGTGGAGACTGGCTCCCATGCAAACAAAGTGAGAACAGGCCGAAAACGCAAAACTACTCCGCGACAGGACAGAAAACTTGTCCGCGACTCTCTCAAAAATCGGATGAAAACATCATCAGAGCTCGCTACTCCTTGGTCAGAAGAGATTGAGATTCCGATTAGCGCTCGAACAGTAAGGAGAAGACTGGGACAAGCTGGATTACGAGGCTGTAAAGCTAGAAAGAAGCCCTGGCTCTCCGAGACCAACAGGAAGAAGCGCTTACAGTGGGCTCGGGAACACCAACATTTCAGCGAACAGGATTGGTCTAATGTTCTATTTTCTGATGAATCCAATTTTGAGGTTAGTTTTTATATGATTTATTTTAACAAATGGCAACAGCAACTCCCGATTTAATTCACTGCAGTTGAAATAATAACTAATTTTGTAAGTATTTATTTTTTCAATTTTTGCAGTTGTTTGGAACCCCAGGTACACCTTTCGTGAGACGATGTGTAGGCGAGGAATATAGCTCAAATTGCGTGGTACTTACTGTAAAATATGGAGGCGGTAGCATTATGGTCTGGGGTTGTATGGCTGCTAATGGCTTGGGCGAAATGTTTGTTTGTGAAGGCCGTATGAACAGTCGAAAGTACATAAATGTACTGGAAACTACACTGTTGCCTTCGATAACGCGAATTTTTGGTGATAATAATTTAGGCGACGTCAAATTCCAACAAGATAATGCACCCTGCCAGTCTCCACAAACCGTTTAATAGCGTTTTGGACTGCACACCGAGAGCAATTTACTAATTTGGCTATCTCCACTTGGGACTTGCCTTGTTTGTGTAGCGTTTGAATTTTAACCCGTTTTTCGACATCAAGCTCACTCGATTTAGGCATTTCTAACTTACTTTTAGTAAATAAGATATGCATGGAAGGTTCTTGACACTAAGAGACGTAGGAATATTCTGATAACGCACTGACACTGTTTTCTCAAAATACATGCATTATCACAACGCGCTTATCTATGCGATTATCTACGTGTAGATAAGGTTGTCTATTGTTCAACTTCGTTTCTAATAATGCTTCCTACAATATTGTTAAAGCAATTTGCCTTCGGTTTAAATATCTTATCAGTTTCACGTAATTTTTGGGGGTGCCTAATACTTTTGGCCAAGGCTGTATATGTAAATATATAAACATACACATACATATGTATGTATGTACATATTCGACAGGTTTCGAAAGCAATTTTAAAATTCATTATTCTTACATATAAATGATAAACTTACTTTAATTACGATAAAAATAAATTATTCTTTGATACGTGCAATCACAATATGGTAATGATTGTTATCAGACTGGTAAAATGCGAATTGTCTCCTTCAATTTCTATGTTGAAAATTGACAAGAATTGTTCCGATGATAACGATTACCATAAAATTCTTACCGTGTAGAAAATATAAAAATTATTTAGTGTCACAAATAGAAAACATTCCGCAACATAATTACGAAATTTTATTGAATTAACTCTGGACTTAATCGAATTCTTTTCACAGTTGAACAGTGAGAGAAGAAATAGTAAAATTCAATCTCACAGTTGACGGAAAATTTCATCAACTCCGACTTTTAAGCGACCGCAAAACAATGTTCGGGTTCAGGCGCTCCTTAAATGTGCCCGTCCTAGGCTTAATCCGCCACTGGCTATCATCGAAAATATTAGTAAGTAAAATTATTATAAAAATCGCTCAAGTCTTTATTAAACACCTGCGTATTTACATAAGTTCATAACCGGTGAAGACCACAGGAAGACCTATCCGTCCATTTTTTCCCCATATCAAACATGTGCATAAAAGCGCATCGATTATCATCGTACTTTATAACATGATTAATTTTTAGTTATCACTAATTTTTTTTTTTTTACATTTTAAATTATTTTTAAAAACACTACAAATTTGTTCAACATCAAATGACCAAGATTCTACATCAATACGTATCGAAATGAACCGAGAGTAAATCACATTTATTTGCGTGCTAAAGTGTCAAAAACTCTTAGAACGCGCTTAGACATTTATTCAAAAAATACTTTCTGAATTTTCAAAGCTCGGAAATGTAACACTTAATTTTCATATTTCAATTGACTGCAATAATTCCATTAAAATCTCGCACTCCTTCTTGGGTCAAAAATTGGATAAACCAGTTTGAAATAGATACATGTTTTGGATAGTTATTCTATTTTAGCAAAATTTAAAGAAAAGATGATTACAAACCGGTACAAGAATTTATAACTTACGATTACATCGTAATTTTAATATGCATAAAATTATTATACATATCTATGGTTGACGTTATGTAGCAGGTTCATGAGCCGGGTAGTGGGTACGTGAATTAAGCACAATTCGCATTGGTAATGTTTTAAAACTTAACGAAACAAAAATATGAAATAACTTGATTGTTTTAAAAACAAATGTCATGAAAACTGAAATAAATAAAAATTTTAATACGAAAGGCGATGTTTAAATTTAATTTTTAATAAAAAAAAAAAAACTATAAAAAGGCAGCCTTTACAATATGTAGTAAAAGTAATTCGCATAGTAAACAAAAAAAGGTCGCGAATTATCGATTTGGTAACCGAAAAATTCCGTTATCATTTAAGAAGTCGACCAAGAACTTAATCGAGGGTAGTTTGATCTCTTGATAATAAAAGACTATCAAGTTCATTTTTGAATTATGGCGTCATTTAAAACCCGATTTAAAAGAAAAATATCAGTTGTACACACGGTTATATTCGATTAATTTAATTATCGAATTAATTTATAATATAAATTCTGTTCTACCTATCAAAGCGATAATAAATTTCATGACCAATTATTGGCACATTTGAAGTTAAAAAGATAATGTTGAATTTATTTTTTATACACATTATTAACATTCAGTGTGTTCATTTAAAATAGTTTTGTAGGATTATTTTTACAGTTGGATGTATCTCGAGATGCGAACCTTCCCATTGTTATCTAAGCGCTTGAAATTATAGCTTCCCCTGTTCACTGATAATTCGGTGTTCGAATGAAAAAAAGTACTAAAAAAATAAAAATAAAAATCGGTAAAATGAAGCGGAGTATAAAAATACCAGGAAGAAAGACCCGAAAAAGTATATTAAGATAATTGAGTATACTGAACAAAGAAACGAGTATAAAACATTTGAGGAACTCAAGGTTGCTTCGTTTGGGTAGAATTGGTTCAAATCCTACTGCCACACACTGATACAAAAATTTTACTTCTACTGGATTAATGACCATAGTTGACGCACCAGAAAAAAAAAAAAAACACTGACCAAGATTTACTTTAAAAATTAAATAAAAACAAAAATTATATATAAGCATATTATAATTAGTAAACAGTTCTTTATAGTTGACCCCGGATTCAAACCACAATATCTGGGAACAGTTTAATAAGTACAATAATAATAATACACAAAAATAAATCATCTTTAACGCCGTTCAACAATTTATAAATTATTAATTTTTACACATGTATTGAACATCGGTCTAATATTATTTTTCCTGCGAATTCTTCCAATCCTGTTTGTCACTCCTTTTTTATGTAAGATAAACAAACTGAACCATTAATTCTTTGATCCGTTTTAATTTTTCCTTTCGTGATTTTTGCTGAACTTTTTTATATAGTAAGTAGCCTCCTTTTTACTGTAACCATTGACTGAATTTTTTCAATTCCTTTGGTAAATCCTATCCACAAGACATACGCTTAGTTCTAGTTATCAATATTTTAAAAATTCTTAATTTTTGGCTTGGGCAATGATGAGACCTTCTATATAGATATTTACTCGAATGTGATGGTTTACGAAACATCGCAGTGGTCCATCCTCCCCCATTGTTTCTTTTAACTAAAATATCTAAAAATGCCAACTGTCCATCTTTTTTCTTTCCTATCGCGGATTTAATATTCTCGTGAAAATGATTTAAATCATTCCAAAAATCTTGTAACCGAACTTCACCAAAGGGCCACATTACCAACGTGTCATCCACATACCTTAACCAATATTACGGTTTCCATTTGTTTAGCACATGTTTATTAATCTTTTGCATAAAAATATTCGAAAACACCGAAGCCGACCGGGAACTCCCAATTTAAATGAACCGTGCTCGACTGATCCGTTTTTTTTTCTCTTCTCTTAAATTGGCAGCTGCTATGCTAACATTTGTGCCAAATTTGCGTGAGATCGGATCATTAATGTTTGCAAGCTGTTTACAACAGACAAGTTCTTGTGTTTCGTCGCATTTTAACATGAATAATTTTATTTAGCAAAGAAAGAGTTTGTTTAAAATTTTGTGTTTTCAACGAAATTTCTTGTGCCAATTACATAAAAATATAGCAGAAAACCTTTGAAGAATCGGCTCTATCGAAAACCAGAGCATACGAGTAATATAAATAGTTCCAAAATAGTCGCATCGAAATTGTGAAGAAAACTGTGTTCGAAAATCATAATATGAGCCTTAGATGGATGGCTAGTGATCTCAAGATCTCATACGAAACTGTTCAGTACATTGTTGTGGATGTTTTAGGCATGCGACTTGTGGCAAAGGAGCTGAATTTCCTGCAAAAAAAAACCATCGAAAGTTACTGAAAAGATGATTTCCAAGACCCAAAGTGATCCAGACTTCACAAAACGGATAATTATGGGAGACGAGACATGGATCTATGAATACTACGTGCGAACTACCCAACAATCATCCGAATAGCGCCACAAGGGCGAGCAGAAACCGAAAAAAACGCACCAAAGTCGCTCGAAAATCAAGGTTATGCTCTCTTCGATCATCGAGATGTTGTCCATTACGAGTTCTTGCCACCGGGTAAAACGGTCGCCAAGGAGTATTACCTTGCCGTTTTGAAACGTTTGAGATGCTGTACGCCGCAAACGGCTGGATTTATGAGCCGACAGCAGTTGGATTTTGCAACACGGTAATGCGCCGCCACACAAAGCACGAATTGTAATAGATTTTTTGACCAAACGTAGCATAAATAATCCTCCAGCAGGCACCATATTTTTCCAGATATGGCTCCGTATAACTCTTTTCCTTTTCATCGGCTTAAACTACTACTTCGTGGAAAAAGGTACGAGTCTCTGGAAGATATAAAACAGAATGTGACGAAGGTGCTGAAAGACATCCCTGTTTTGGCCTACGAAAAATGTATGGATGATTGGGTCAAACGTTGGCGCATGTGTGTTGCTTTAGATGAAAGTTATTTTGAAGGAGATAAAATAAATTTGCCCGAAAGGTAATACAGACTTGTTTTATTTACAAATTCTCGGTACTTATTGATCTACCTAGTATGTTCGTTTTTGTAACCAAATCAATGAAACTTATTTGTTATGGAGAAAAACTTGGATTGCGTAAATGAATCGTCATATTTTTCATATTTACGTTCATGGAAACATATTAGGCGTTTACTGAACATTGCGTAAACGTTTTATTCCCCTATCGTATTCTTTTTTTTTTCTAGGCAGTGCGCAAAAATTGATTGTATCGTCTTACCCGAATTAATTAAGCCAATTTAATAATTTATAATATATATTATTGATTCATATTTATGTACTAGGGGATTTGTTTTGCTGGCCGTTTCGCGGCCCGTTCTTTCGGACTTTAAACTATAATACTTTGTAAATTTTCATAAAGTCTGCAGCGTTCACATATACTAATTTTTTTTTTGAAAAAAGATGTACACCAATACAATTAAAAGAGTAGGATTTAGATTAAAATATCAGAAAAACTGAAACCGCTAGCAGTGTAATATATGTGAGAGGAATATATTACAATTAATTCTTTTTGGAGACTTCAGTATGCAGGTTAAAAAGAATGAAATATATATATATATATATATATATATATATATATATATATATATATATATATATATATACGTTATTTTAAATTTGATATTCTAATTACAATTTAAAGCACTTTCTTGTCAGTCGACCGCTAAAGAACAACACAATAATAATAATAATATACAAAGTTTTGTGGATAGTATAAAGGCAATATTTAAAACGATACGTATCCCTGTTATCGGCTGGAATGCGATAATGGTTAACTTGGTATCAGTTCACTACGTTTCTAATCTTCGAGATCAATTTCAAATCACTCGACAAAATAATTATTATAGCTTACTTATGCATAATTTCGGTGAAATATAATGACGAAATTAGCCATGCAGTATTAACAAAAAAGAAACTGATGTCTCATTAATAAAAGATAATTTCTTCGCAATAGCTAGATATTTTTTCATAAATTTATAAACTGTATATGTTCATAGATTTCAATAATAAATTTTTTATATTTAGCACACTGATTCAGTATACATAAATAAATAAATGTTGCCAGAAATAACGGACACAATGTTCTATAATCATAGTTTAAATATTTAAATTTCAGGAACTGCTACGTTTCCATTGTAACTAACATTGATAATTTTTTTTAAATTTTAGATATTTCATGTTTTTCTTATGTTTTAATGAAACGACGTTGATTAAAAAAAAAAAAACTGTAGCTGTTATGAGGGCTGTTGACTTTTTTCTTATTTTTCTCCCACGACTGTAATACTTCGGGTGCATTAGATATAAAGCAACAAATAGAGAAAATATCCCTAGTTCCATTCTATAGCAGCTGGAGATATTTTTTATTTTTTGAATTGACGCATTTTCGCTTTTATAATGTAGAAATAAATAAATGGGCAAAAATTTTAGAACTTAAAATATCAAATTTTAAAAATTCGGATTGTGGCTTGAACAAAATTATTAATCTCTTCATTAGTTACGGACGAATTTTTTACTCTTAAAACAATATGAGCATGAGGAAGACATCTTTTTTGGAATTCGATTACGTATAAAATATAAACCTTTTCTCTGAAAATTTTACCTGATTTTCAAACTTTTAATAAATCATTTAATTTTAATTGGAATATCCTTCAAAATAAATCTAGACAATCGACATGATATTGCTTTTCATTTAAATTTAATTTTATTTCTATCCAATTAGGATTATACACCATCTTAATAAAAAAACATTAGTTTACCTAATTTGGCAACAACTGCCATACCATCCTGATATTTTAATTGCATATAACGCGGACTGTGCGTACATGAGCTTGGAAGGCAAATTTTTCCTGATTTTGGACCTGCGACGATCAGTTTTTCGAAGTTTTTTCAAATGCCAAATGCGATCGATTTCCCTTTCCTTCTCATTAATTCTATTCTCTTCGTCAAACTTTCCCTCTAAATTTACATTTTTTTCCTCTGTTAGTCCCCTCTATCTTCTCTACCAAGTCGGCTACCTTATTTTGACCGTTTAATGGAGCATGGTTTTAAAATTATCGATGTTTAGATTTATATTATTATTTATTTTTTCTTTCTTTGGTTGTTCGAATTTTTTATTTAGAAATTCCATCAAACTGTTCAGATCCATTTAACTTTTAAATTTTGGGCCTCCCGTATTTTCCATATATTCTAGCGATTCTATTAAATTATTTAAAAAAGGGAATGATCCTCCAGCTACCATGGAAAGGGCTGTGGAATTTTTTTTAGTTTGTAGTCTTACCACTTTCAGAGTGTATCTTCCCAAATTTTGATCCTTAAATATCAAAATTTTCGAATTTTTTATCTTTCCTATATTTTGGAGACCTTAGCGTGCAGGTTAAAAAGAAAATCAATACTGTAACTTATACAGAATCGGTTGTAGAACTTTTTTTAAAAATTTTTCTCAAAACTTGATTTTCACATTTTTCAAAATTTGAGCCCTTTAATATAAAAATTTTTGTGGTTTCGTATTTTTCCTACATTCTAGCGGTTGAAATACATGATTTAAAAAAAAGAATCACCGTCCAGCTACCATGGAAAGAGCTGTGTACTTTTTTTTAGTTTCCAGTCTTACTGCTTTAAGCGTGTATTTTCACAAATTTTGTTCTCTAAATATCAAAATTTTTTAAATTTTATTATTTTCCTGTATTCTTTGGTATGCAGGTTTAAAAGAAAAGCAATAGCGCAACTTATATAAAACCGGCTGTGGAATTTTTTAAAAATTTTTTGCATAAAACTTAATTTTCACATTTTCCATAATTTGGGCCCTTTAATTTTAAAATTTTGAGGATCTCGTATTTTTCCTATGTTGAGTGATTGATACACATCATTTTTTACTATGTAAAGGCCTGCGGACTTTTTTTTACCGTTGTATGTATTTTTCCAAATTTTGGTCCCTAAATATCAAAATTTTTCGAATTTTTTATTTTTCCTGTATTCTGGAAACCTTAGTGTACAGGTTAAAAAGAAAATTAATACCATAACTCATATAGATCTGGCTGTGAAATTTTTTAAAACTGCTTTTCTTAAAACTTGATTTTTACATTTTTTGAAATTTGGAGCCTTTAATTTTAATATTTTGAGTATCTTGTAATTTCCTTGTGATCTGCCGAAGAAAATACGCCAATTGAAAAAAAAATTAACTCTCTAGTTACTATAGAACGGTCTGTACGATAATTTTTTTTGCAGCTTTATATAATAGATACAAAAAAAAACGCAGTGTAAATTTCGACGACAGACTCTTAGTCGTGAGTCATGTACATGTCAAAAAGAAATAAAAAACAATATGCACAAACGGATCACGCTCAGTTTATATGCAGGTCTCCATAACGTACAGTTGAAAGATAGGTGAACAAAATTCATATCCCTCTCGCTTATATCAAAATTAGCATAATTTACAATTTCTAAACAAGAATGACGCGAATCCATGAAAATATTAATAGGCGTTAGCAAAAAGCAGAAAAACATATTCCATATGGAAAATTGAAATCGAACACAAAACTACTTTAAGTTGAACATCGCCCGACTATTTGAAAAAGTTTTCACATATTTTCCTAATTAATCACATTATTTTTACTATTTATCCTTTTTTTGAATAAAAATCGTACATACTGTACAAAGTATCGAAGAACAAATCAACAGTTCAATAATAATATAAATACGAGGGGAAAAAAAAAAGTTAACATCGCTTGTTTTTAATTATTAATAAAGTAAATTTTTTGTATTTAATTTCCACATCGTTATTTAATAATAAGATACTAATATTTCTCCGCAATATCACTAATATTGACTTTCGAACGTTTAATTAAATAACGGACAACATCGCGTATGAATTCTTACAAATTAAAAATCCTGCAAATTATCCCATCTCACCAACTCGGAGTCAGAACGAAATACTCTACAGTTCAGCAGGAGCATCGCACGGTGCAAAAAGTTGAATCCAACTTGGAGGAGAGGGTCTGTGATGCGGTTTTCCTGGATATAGGTCAGGCGTTCGACAAGGTCCGGCATGATGGTTTGTTATGGAAAATCAGAAAATATTTTCCATATCAGTAAAGCAAGTTATTCTCATCATATCAAAATGAAAGATTCTATCAGGTCAAACATGGAGATGAAGTTTCTAATATATATATCCAATCTCTCCGGGGTAGCATATAGGGACCATTGTTATACGGTACTTACACCGCAGATCTTCCTGTTGATGATAATGCTTTAGCCGCTACTGTTGCAAATGATACAGCTGTTCTATGCTCAGATATAAAATCCAGCTTACTTTGCAGACTGCAGTTAGTAAAATAACATCATGGTGTCAAAAATGGCGAATAAAAATAAATGAAAATAAATCATCTCATATATTATTTATTAACCGACATGTAGAGCCACAAAGTGTAATTGCTGGTAATAAGATAGTTCTAACCAAAAAGCATTTAGACTGAAGATTGACTTGGCGTAAACACATTGGAAAAAAAAGACAGAACTTAAACTGAAAACTAAAAAACTATACTGGTTAATAGGGAAAAAATCCCAACTTGCTGTCTGCAATAAAATACTATTATACAGGGTGACCAAACTTAGATGCCCATATTTAAAAAATGTATAATTCAAAAACGAAAGGAGCTACAATGATGAAACAAAATTTATTTGAAAATACAGTTTGTACAAATTACTTATGAAAAATTACATCGGTCAAATGACGTCCCTCAACGCTCACGCAGTCATTTAAACGTGTAACAAAATTTTCGAAAACTTTCTTCAACATTTCTGGCGAAATCGCGGCTATTTCTTGACGAATTCTCGTCTTTAAATCTTCCAAATCACGGGGACGGGTGGTATACACACGCGCCTTTAAGTATCCCCACAAAAAAAAATCTGGAGCTGACATATCGGGCGATCGAGGCGGCCATGCGAAATCTGTCGACCGCGAGAGCAAACGAGTTCCAAATGCTTTTCTCAACAAAGTTAGCGTTTCTCTTGCAGTGTGGCAGGTCGCACCGTCTTGATGGAATATTGTTCGCCCGAGACGACGTCTGCGACGCAGTTCGGGTAGGAGAAACTGGTTTATCATGTTTCGGTACCGCTGGCCGTTCACTGTGCCATCAAAAAAATAAGGACCGACCACGCCCCACTGCGCTACGGCACACCACACAGTTACACGTTGAGTGTGTAGCGACTTTTGTTGAATCCAGGACGGGTTCTCGCTTGCCCAATATCGGCAGTTCTGTTTATTTACACATCCGGAGAGTTCAAAATGAGCTTCGTCACTCATTAACAAATTGCTTAGCAAAATTTCACGATTTTCCAATTTTTGAAGCATTGTCTGAGCAAAGATTAAACGCTGTCGGTAGTCAGTTTCTTTCAATTCTTGGGTTATGACGAGCCTATACGGATGGAAATTTAAATCATTAATCAATATTTTACGTACCGATTCCCTTTTTAGGCGTAAACCAGCTGCGTGTCGTCGTGCAGATCGCGTCGGACTAATCTGAATTGCCTCACGAACTCTCTGGATGTTTTCGGGCGTTCGAGCCCACCTCTTTGGACCTGGACGCTTCCGATCGCTCGCTTTACCCGTCTCGCGAAAATTCTGAACCCATCTGTTGACAGATTTCCATGATGGCACCGATTTGTGACGAGGAACTTTAAAATCTCTGCGAAACTGGCGAATAACTGTCGTATAGGACGAAGTGCGAAAATATGCCTCAACACAAAACGCGCGTTCCTTATCTGTATAACGATCCATGACGACTGATGAAATATCCTAACAACTTTGTCTGACCTGCACTCTCTCTTGCGCGCGCATTCGTCACTATAGCAGTGTTACCACCGGAGTAATAAAAAGATGTAATATGGGCATCTAAGTTTGGTCACCCTATACAACCAAAATAGTTGCGCTAATATGGAAATATGGTTGTGAGCTGTGGGGTTTTAGTGCAAGAAGCAATACTGAAATAATACAAAGATACCAAAACGTAACATTGCGAACAATAATCGGTGCCCCATGGTATGTAAAAAATAAAACGATACACATTGATCTAAATATGGATTATGTGAACGAAGCGATTAAAAAATCTGCAGCAAAACATAAGGAAAGATAAGAAAATCATACGAACTGATGACAGTTAGTCTATTGAAAAAGGACGCGGATACCCCCAAAGGTGTAGATTAAAAATAACTAAACTGCTAGATTTAGCAGAACTTATTAACCGGTAATGGGACTTCGTCACTGGATGAAGAGCCCGCATATAATTTAATTGTATTTATACATCTATTGATAGCTCGCAAGCTAGGAGCAGATAAGAATAAAAAAAAAAAGAAATTTTTTTTTAGTTCGAAACGTTTTTGTCAAAATACCATCACTGTTCATTTACACACTTATCTTTTCTAGCAAATAATGCATTTTTCTTGCGAAGCTCGACCAGCTTAATGCAAATTAAATTTAACAATCAGTACAACATAAAATATATTTTATCTTTATACTCTTGTATTAATTATAATTTAGAATTTACATAAATACATGCGCCTCTACATTTACATTTAAAGAAGCATAAATATCTTTTTGTGTTAATTATGACTATTGTTAATAAATAAATAAATAAATTTATAATACTCATATTGATAAATCCCGGTATTTACCTAAGAAATGTAATCAAAACAGAACTGTTCGATGCACCATCAGTTTTCTTTTACAAAATCTCCGTAAAAAAAAACAAAAAAAAAAAAAAAAAAACAAACAAACAAACAAAAGACTGCTCAATTTTTATGTAAACTAAATCAATTGTGCGGAAAAAACTGATTATTTTCAAGATACAACAAATATTAAACGAAATCCTTTCATTTATTTTTCACATTTCATTCTGAAATATCATTTTCTTTAATAGCGTGACGTAATGATTACAAAATAGGGAACAAGAATTAGCAGCGAAAAAAAAGTCAATGAAATTTTGATGTACTTTTTTTAATCGAAAGATAATTGAAAATAAAACAAAAATATAAAAAACCCAACCTGTACCTAATCAGACGTATACACTTTTTTAATTATATACTTTATCAAAAATGGGAGGGAAAAAAATAACAACAAAATACATGCATACACACCCGCACTTGTAATTCGATTATCACCAGAATTATATACTACTCTGATAAACATATTAAAAACAGAGTTACACAATTAACCAAGCCAAAAATATTTACTTTTACGAAAAATGAAAAGTTTTATATAAATCTCATTTTAGAATTTCTATATATTTATATGGCAGATGATAATCATTACACCATAGAAATTTTCTACCAGCAACAAGTGTTGAAAATCTAAAAGCTAAAATTTAAAGTTAAAACTGAATTTGTATACCTTAAAACACTATCGTGACTTTGTGTCAAGACTAAAAAAATTACTTTCTTCACTTAATATAATTCGAAATACAAGAAAACTATAAACAGTTATTAAAGTATTAGCAGATCTTTTTAAAATAACCCATCTATCCTGTAATAATTAAAGCACACCACCGCCGACTTTTTAAACAGCCTTATCGCCGTGAAACACTGTGATTAACTGTAAAATTAAACCGAATCAAAAAATACGTCAACAGGGATTGTCCAGGCTGCTTAATTCAAACGTACGCATTACGCATACTTTACCTTAAATAATTCCTTATTTATTGTTCAAACATAATTCGCCTATATTATATACAAATTCATTAGTATTATTATCAGACGATAATAAATCGTGATGATGTAACAAAGCAAAAAAACACCACCGCTTCTGATGCGGCCGTCTGAAAAAGTAGTTTGTTTCTTACAAACCTACATACGCTTATACTAGAGATATAGATGTGGTATGCAGCACTTGCTGTCAGACGATATATCAGCCGGTAAAACATCTGCATCGAATACGCAATAGACGTTGAAAACAATGAGTTTTATGTATGGAAACCACTTTAGATGTCAACACCGCATTATTGTGCGCACATATGTATATATAATAAACACTATTATTGTATATTAACTACATCGACGTTTGCTCCAGTCAGACTCGTTCTAAGCAATCACGGTTTAATTCAACGTAGCAAGTCTGATCTTTATGTTTTGCTTGTTAACCAAATGATATAACCTACAAAAAGAAAAAAGAAAGAAAATCAAACAATATTACACGTTGTAATCACCGAATAGAATGATGTTCGCCCTACGAATTTATGCGATAAAAAATTATACGCCGTAAACAGTAAAAATTAAAATTTTCCATACATAAAACACGAATTTTTACTTTAATAATTTATTGAAGCAGATACGTTCCTTTCCGAAATTATCTAACCTACAATCCGTTCAATAAAGCCGGTTGACGACGGTAAGGAAATGACTACTCTACACCATCCCATTTTTACAGGACACCACAATCATTACGAGAGTCGTTTACAGAAAGTAAGTTCAACGATACTGTTCTCGGTGGAAAGGTAGAACTACGAAATTTTAGGTGGACGTTCTCTGATCTATTCTGATCAGTTTCACGTATCGTGGAGTCTGATCGAACCATTTCTGCGTGTTTCACATTATGGAGCAGCTGCCATTTAAATTTGCGTCCAAATGTAAACTGAACGTCGCTCGTTCCTTTCTGAATGCGTATGAGGGGAGTTACCGCTGCTCCTGAATGGAAAGGGTCATCGATGGAAAAAGGGGACCGACCTCCAAAAAAGTGTAAAACGACGTCCTCTTCCTGCAAGGTTTGGGATTATCTCTCCATCATGTTTTGTTAATGGATTACCTCGAAAAAGGCAAGACTATCAACACAGCATGCGACGTCCTGAACCGCTTCGATTTAACGACAAAGTACCTCGAAAAAATGCATTTCAACTTCGAAATTAAAAAACTTGATACCTGTTATAAGAAATATCTAGAAAGAAGCGGCGATTATGCGGAAAAATAGAAAATTGCCTTTAGATTTCAAAAATGTTTTTGTATTTCAACCACTCTTTCATGGCGAAATTAGGCCGTTAAACTTATTTTTTAAGCAATTCTCGTAAATTATCCCTCGCTTTATCGAATCTGTTTTTTTTTAAATTTTTTACCATTCTTTACGCGTTTGTGCTCGAAAAATATTATTATCTTTATCGATAAAATATTTTGAGAAACCAAGTACGTTTGTGATTTTAATGCCAGACGCCGTTTTATTTTCAAGATAATTTTTCTGCTTATTATACAGGGTTCGGCAACGAAGTGGATCGTATTTCAAAAAATCATATCCCAGCGATAGATTACTCTAACGCGACCATTCCAGCGTTTTCAGGTAGTTCGACGAGACTTGTTTTTTTTTTTTTTTTTTAATATTCAGCAATTCGACACAATGACTGAGTAGATGTGTAAGCAGCGTGTTTACGCAGTAGAGCGTTTTATTTTGCACGGTGATTCGTATGTGTCTAACGCGCGTGATTTTCGAAATAAGTTTTCTGTAGCATTCAAAAAATCGTTTCCGACTGAAAAAACTGTGCGTACGTGGGTGAAAAACTTCAAAGAATCCGGATCAATTAAAAAAAAAAAAAAAAAAGGCCAGGGTCCGTTAAAACAGTCAGAACTCTGGAAAATGTGGAATGAGTTCGGAAGTCGATTCAGAAAAGTCCATTGTGTTCTGTTCGTTTACACGCAGACAATTTGAAAATACCCGAATGAACGGTTCGCCGAATACTTCACGGGGATTTTATCATCCTTATAAAATTTTGTGTACCCATCAGCTTTTACCCGGCGATTAAAGCCCACGATTAACGTTTATTGATGAAGTGATGCCTGGAAAAATACAGGGCGGTGAAATTCCACTGGATTTTATTATGATTACGGATGAAGCTCACTTTTACCTCAATGGCGACATTAACAAGCAAAATCTTCGTTACTGGAGTGATTCGAATGATAACATCATCAATGAGAAGCCGTTATACACTCACCGAAGGTAACGGTTTGGATGGGGATCCGGGCATAGGGAGTGATTGGCCCATACTTTTTCGACGAGACGATGAACGGGGAAAGGTACCGCAAAATACTGTTAGAATTCGTCGGAGCGGCCTTGAGATGTAAGAAAAAGCTGTCAAGAACTTGGTTCCAGCACGATGGTGCCACAGTGCACATAGCGAGCAAAATGATGGCAGTTCCGCGACAGCTGTTTGGGGGAACCGTTTAATTACGCGAGGCGCGGAAATCGATTGGCCGAGTCGTTCGCCAGATTTATCGGCGGCCGACTATTTCTTATGGGTGTATTTGAAGTCCAAAGTTTATGTCAACAAGCCAAAAGACCTAGCAGACTCAAAAAAGCAATACGCGACGTCACGGCCGCGATACCGAGGAGTATGCTGAAAAAAAGTGTTTGAAAACTTCGTAAAACGAATGCAAGAATGCATCAAGCAAAAAGGCAGCCATCTTGAAGTTATTATTTTTAAAGAATAAGTAAAAATACAAGTAAGTTTATATTTTTAAAAAATTAAAAGAATTTTTCCTACAGCATTTTCTCTTTGTGTTATGATTTTTTAAAATCCGATCCACTTCGTTGCCGGACCCTGTATCAATAATCTAGAGTTAAAAATTATTTATAAAAAAATAATGGCAAAATCTGGATTATGTAAAACATTTTGCCGCAGACTTGGAAGAAAAATAAATATATTACAAAAAAAATCGAAACAAAATTAATCGTTTTAAAAATTTTATACCACTTGTAATTAAAAATCATTCGAGAAAAAGGGTTAAAGAGATTTTTTATTCTTCGTGTTTAATTTTACGCACCTACGTCAATTTTCAGTTACAATGATACTCTCATCGTCTTGGTTGAAATTTAGCATAAGTTTGAAATTTCAGCAGGTTCAGCACGATCAACACATGCGATTCAGAAGGTAGCGTAAAAAACTCACACGCAGTTACTAATTAGATAACTGGTTCATTTTAATAATGTGAATTTAAGAAATTCTTAAATTTTGAATTTAACCGAAAAAGGTAAGAGTAGTAAATACGAATGATTTCTTTTAAAAGCTCTGAAGTATCAACTATTTCATTATTTACAGTAATTTCATTTATTCATTTTTATCAAAAAACGAAAGAAAGAAAAAATAAATAAACGTTTCTAATATGTTTCAAATACCTCGCATGACGTCGCATTTACAAATTGATTTTTCTCGAAATAATTTTTGAATCGAACAAACAGTTATGGGAATTCTCCAATAAAACCATTAGGACTGTTTTATTTTCTTGTTTTTAAATTCCACGCATTATGGATATAATAATTTATTATACTCCAAGAAGAAGTTACTGTTTTTTATTGTTTCCCATACCGTATTACTGTAATGGAACCTGTTGGGGAAAAAGAAGAATTAATAAAAAGAATAGGAAATTATTTAAAAACGATCGTAGTAACATTGCACAATAAATAAAAATTGAATTATAATGACAGAAAATAAGTTTTTTAGGATCTGTTTAAATAGTCATTATCAATTTTGGCATCGGTTATGGCGAATCGCAATAATGAGATTTTCTCGGACGGATATTTTTTTTAATTAAATTTCTGTACAGCACATCTACTTTGAAGAATTAAAATCAATCGCAGGCGTATGATAGGAAAAGTATAAAAAAAATAAACATGTGTGTATGATATAGAGTTTGTACAAAAATATTTCAACTGAATGCACTCGTACGCCCACATCTCCGGAAATTTCGTGAAACTAACGCGCGTTAAAAAAAATAAATTTCATGAAATTTATAGTTTATTTTATATTATATGTTAATTTTTAAAAATGGCCGCAAACACAATTGGAATTTTCTTTTAAAAACATAAGTTGTATATAAAACATGCGTTCAAACGGGACATTAACGAATTATCAAGGCATCTTGGTATAAATATCAACAGATTGCAGGCGGAATCCGTTTTTTCGTTTACGTTTACACGTAGATTATTAAAGCAGATAAATCGGAAGAATTGAAAGCACTAATAAGACATTTAAAATTTTACTTTAATCAACAACTTATACGATAGAACAGTTTACAAAATGTCATCGCGTCAAACAGTGCCGTATTTATTAAATCCAATGAAATATGTTTAAAAAAAAAAAAAAAAAAAAAAAAATAACTGTCACGAATAAATATCGTACTTGTACTTTTAATCAATGTTGAAAAAAGTATCCGCGTCTAAAAAAAAGGTACTAATAATCTGTAAACATGAAATCGATTTGTACGAGACCGATTTCGGTTCTCAAGGGTTAACTACTATAGCTTGAAAATAGATCGGAAAAAAGTTAGCATAAATGCAGTCGACCGTGAATTCTAAAAAAGATAGCGATAGTTCCATCACAGTGTTTAGAACAATCGGCGCCTATTTTTGTCAGATAGCAGACTTTTTATTACGTTAAAACAAAATGTCAACAAACTTTACTGCCTTCATATTTGCAAGCCTATATTGCTTCTTCTAACGTTTGCTTGTGTATCGATTAGTTTAAGTGCATAATTTCTCACGCGCGTAAGTAACGGCAGCTATTCTTATTTTTTGTTACCATTTGTCTTCGTTCATACTACATTCGTTTCACAATGAGACTATTGTATTTTACTTATTTTTTGCGTTTTTATTTTTATTTCTCAGTATATCGATAACTGAAAAAGAACAATGTAACATTTTAGCAGTGTTCGTGTTTTGGCGATGTTAATGTTGAGTAATATAAAGGGATTTCCAGCTCTATACTATTTTAAGAATAAATCAGTAACAGACGATAAAAAAATACACAGTGATTAGCATAACATTTAATTAAATTCGAGGTGAATGGATACGTGCATTAAAAATCAGAATCGCATATCTCTATAATTGGGCCTCATAGAATTTCAAAATAAAAGATCTAAACATTTCGCGAAACAGTCATAAAAAAACAAAACAACAACATATATAGTAATATTTTAAAAGTACGACTGAAATTGCTCTGCGTATCTTGCACGTTAAATTTAACTTTCAATAATTTTAAAAAGACAACACGCGTTCCGAACACCATGCTAATTACATTTCCTTCTAGAGGCAACGAAATAAATAAAATCGATCAATCAGTGTGCAGTAAATTTCTAATTTTTTTTCTACACTCCATCGAATGGGAAAATTATTACGAACGATTTTCAAAAATGTTCCTTATTAGTTAACTAAAAAATAAAGCAACGTATAAAAATTTCGCGTTGAAGTGAAAATATTTATCTGATTTTCGTAGATGCATATATATCAGTTATTAAGCGCCGTAGTGTTTCGAAATTAAATTTTTCACATTACTTTTGGTGGTTAAAAATCACGAAAATTAAACTAAAAAACCATTCCCTGCGTAAAACTATAGAGCAATCTCGTAACGACAATGTCATCCTAATGTAACGATGAATTTATATTCGAAAAAATTTCAACGTACCAGTTTTTTTCTGTTAATGTAGTATGTGTCAGCGGATATTTCGTTATACCGTATAGATCTCTTTTCAATTTATTCACCAAATACAAGTAACCCGGATGATTTTTTAATGGAAATTCTTTATCATCTATAAAACAAAATAAAAAATGCTTTAAACAGACCACTCCAACTGCTTATATATTAAAGCCCTGCAACAAGCCGAGGTATTTGAAACAGGTTTCAAGTGCTTTGTTTTCGATACACTTAGTTCGTTGCCTTGGCTATATTTGTATGTCGCACTCGAAATAATCGGTCGTTCCTTTTTTTTGTCGTTTTTTTTTTTTTTTTTTCATACACGAACTGAAAACTAAAAGTTCGTAGCTCCAGAATGTAACGAAATGTAGAACTATATATCTCAATATTGCTATAATCAAATGATAAACAACTGAAATATTATATGCAGTAAATACTTAATTCTAGAAACATTTTTACAATTATCTCATCGTCAATTAAAGGGGACATACGAATGTGACGAAAGACTGAAAACAAAAAGTGAGAAAAACTTTTCCAAGACAGTCTCATACCGCTATTTAAAATAAAATTTTAAAATCGTCTTTAATACTCTTTTACAAATAGCGCAATAGTCATTGTAATTCACAACATGTTTTACTCATTTTTTATCTTCACTACATTAGTAATTTTTTGGTTCATAAATTATATTCTTTCACTCGTTCCTTCGAAAAAATTTTCTAAATTTATTTCACCTCTTTGTTGTGTTCTTTGGCTGATGAGATAATTTCCTGTGAACGTTTCCAAAACTAAGGAAGTATTATATATTTCAGATTTTTTGTTGTCAAGCTAAAATATTATTAATTATTCAACAAACAAAATATGCAGAAGTTAAATATATTTACTTAATACTACACTTTTTTAAAATTTATTTCCTTACCTCGTTATCATATTTAATTTTAATTTCTTTCAACGCTTCTAGCAGAACGGCTATATTATACACAATTTAACGCTAATGTGATACTATGCGCCCGCAACACGCGTTCCTCTTTAGGAATCTACTGAAAAAGAATGGACGCCGTGTTCAAGGGTATTCTGTTTAATGTATGCATCTGGGCAATTTGCATTAGTCGATAAACGGCGTAATTCACAACGAAAAGGGAGTTAATACTCTCATTTCAAGTTCATCGTAAAAACTGCTTGAAAATTAAACTCAAAGTATTGTTTAACGTGAATACTAGTTAAACGAGTATTAAGCAGTTTGGAGAACGAAGAAACCTCAAACTTAGTGGATTCTTCGCATTTTCGTTTGCAATATATATATATATATATATATATATATATAACAGTGGCGAATCTTCAGGTAATTTTAACCATACATTATGGTACCAAAGCAAATTAAAAAAAAATAAAATCTATCACTATTTCTCTGGCAGCAAAGATTAACCTGGCTAAAGAGGGCATTTCTTAGCTTGCCAGTTAAAAATGCGAGAAGTCGATGGGAAAAAAATGCCTAATGCGCAAAGTGTCAGTCGTGTTAACTTTTAGTCTTTCGTATTTTGTTCGCCAGACTCTATGAATATTCCTTCTGATATTAATGAGTTGCTAAGACCGCATAGAGGAGCATACGTACATATTTAAAACGAACAGCGTACACAGGCAAATAGGTCGAAGCGTATTACGAGAACCGGGTACTTCGCTACTTTGAGCAAGCAACAAGTGGATTCTACACTGCACAATTTTCACTGTGAAACTGTGTTACCGCTACTTTATCACGGCTAAATGACGTACACATGTCTAATTTATAAATACGCTGGGCAAAATATGCCGCTAACGAACAAACGAGAAGTGGTAGTGCATCGAACCAGTGATTATTAGATCGACAAATTAGAAAAGTTTGTTAATGGGATCAGACGAATTCACTTTTAAATAAATTTCTTAATGTGATTCTTTTCTAAATAATATATTTAATTTTTTTTTTTTTGTATTAAACGAGGAAGGCGCCGTATATATATATTAAACTTTATAGTTCTTAAATTAAAGTTACTTAATAATCATTTTTATTTACTTATTTATTTATCTATTTTTTAAATTTGTTTTGCATTATTTCTTTTTGTTCTTCAAATACAATGAAGTACCGATTATCCGAAATGGATGTTTTAACGTATTTTAATTATTTTTAATACATATTTAAGGTATTTAAGATTTTTAATATGTACGTACGTAATTACATATACGTACCATAGGCCTACATGATACGACATTCGAGTTTTTATTTTTCATTACAACATATTATATTACTGTAGTTTATTAAATTTCGTAATTTTCAATGTTTTTCTTTTATATGTTAAATACGTATAATGTTTCTATAAATACATGTAATGCTTCTATAACGATTATCGATTATCCGAAAAAATCGTTTTTCCGAAATTATCAATCCCCGATTATTTCGGATAATCGGTACTTCACTGTAAATTATTTTCTTTATCAAAATTTAAATATCATTTTTCTTTTACATAGATTTTTTTCCCTGAAATTAAAAGAAACCGGCTTTTTAATTTATTTTTTATGTAGTAAAGTTCGTGCTATTGTATGTCGAGTCAATTCTATTTCAACATTCTTCTGTCATAAGTACCGACGGGGGGGGGATCAGGATTTGCTTCTGCTACACGCACACACACATCTACATGTTTATCTATTTACTATTAAAGAAATGATGAGCGCCAAAAAAATTCTGCAATGTTAATTTACGTCATTTAATTATGTAAAATCTATTCTATACGTTAATTTTAAAGACTGAAACATTAGTCGATAACGTCAATAACAACCCATTAGTTCGCTGATTATAATGCTTAAGAATTTTTATCTTGAACCATAAAAGCAATTTTTAGTAAAATAGCTGAAAATTTTATAGTTATAAACCGCGCATTTTAATCTTTTGCAACTTAAAAGAAATTCTATTTATTATGTTGAAAATATGGCTAGTGAAATTGAAAAGAAATATACTGCGTGTATATAATAGTCCAGTAAAATTACCTTTATTATTGATGTCCGGTAGTATATAAAGGTTAATAAGATCGCCGCACGTGATTTGATTTAAATCTTCAATAACAAATCCACTAGCTATACCAATGTTGCTTTGGATTCGAAGTCTCGAACGAAGCAGAACTTGATTATACACATCCTGTGTGAAATTTAATAATCGAATCTCAAAGAAAAAAAATGATCGTAATACTAGCAATTTTTAATATTATGAAAATAAAGGAATCTAATTTTTCCCTTCTACACCATCACAACTATTTGCAGAAGTTCATTCTAATACTCCATAAATGACAAAATTAACATAGCAATCGTACCTGCATCATTGAAACCGAAGCAGGAGTATAATCCGAAAATTGCGCTTTGTTTTGTAAAAGTACTAGGTGAGGAAAATATTCTTCTAGTAAATTATCTTCTTTACTAGAGGTTGTCATATGCGGTTTTAACATTTCCGCCGACTGAATAAACCTGTTCAAAAATTAAAGTTATCTAAAAAATTCCTTCATTTTTTTTTAAACCGTAAACACTTTAGCTTTCCGTAAAGGCTACGCGAAATTTCATACGTCATAGCGAAATGTAACAAATGGTGATTTAATGCATTCATTTTTTTATCAGGGAATACATATGTACACATATACAAACAGGTAACTCGTGTCACCGTGAAAAAGAGTTTTGCTAATATATACATATACAAAGGAGGCCAGAACAACTCTGCTATAAAAAGTTATAAATAATATTAGTTATATGGTAAATTTGTGATTAGCTTACTTTATTAATCAATTTTAACATTCTAGTACAATCATTTTTTATTAAACGTAATATTTTTTTCTTTCTGATTTTCATCTTGTAATAATAAAACACAATTGAGTCAGCAGCCACATAGTCGTATTACTTCCTAACACATATTCATATTAACACTTCGTGGCATTGAAACTTGAATTAATTATCCATCGAGCAATGTAGTTAATTTAAGTTACATATCCTCTACCTTTTAGCATATTTGTAAAATTACAATTTTCCCGCATCGAATTCTGTCCAGTTCGAATATTAACACATCAAATTTTGTTTCACGCAACTCATTTTTTTTTTTTATATATATATACTTTGATAGGCGAGTAACAAAATACACGAATCCATATAGAAAATTTTATAAAAAGAAAACAAGAAAAATTTCAAAGCGCTACATCCTTAAATTCAAATGTTCGTGAAAACCTAAGATTTTTATTACTTTTCTTTAAATGCGGACAATAACATGTTTTGATGCAAATTCATTTTCTTATTTTCATCAACCATTTTTTAACTACAGGGATAAAGACGCTCAAAAGCAACTGTTCATAGATTTTTATCGTATTCTTTCTATTCGAACGAGTTTTTGAAAAGTAAGAACACAGGCTATTCCTAAATACTAGATTAGATTAATGTTTTCAACTGTTCCGACTTCCTCTGTATTCACCAGCTTTTTTTTTTTAATAATTCTATACATTTACATAATGTTGCTTTAAAATTCGTAACTTTTATAAATTCAATCAAAATAACAAACAGCTTCAACAAGGACTTCTGTAACACACTACCGTACAGTGACTCTAATAAAAGAATGAAATTCAGTTTTGGATCAAAGGCAACTAATTACACAAATCATCAAAATAATCGAATATTATTCAAATACTAATTATATTGGCACATGATAAATATATAAAGTGAAATAAATGTAAAATTATTATTTTTTATTTCGCCAATTAGTTCTAGTTAAAAATTAATAAAAAATGTTAAATTCCAACTTTATCCGCATATTAAATTTCTTTTTGTACAGCTCGATTCCGAGCGTTGTGACTACCTATTTGTACATTCTAATTATACAGATCTAGTGCTCATGGCAATTGTTATCGGATTGGTGGTGATAATTGAATGTATACCAGTTTAAGTAAAATCTAACATATTCACTTTAAATTATTCAGAAACTAACATTAATTTAATACATACCGTAATATGTTTGGATCGTAAAACCAATCTTGTACTAATATTACAACATGGCAAACGGACAGTATAAATGAAGCTAACTGTAAGGAATATATTTCCATTGCAGCTTCTCCGGTCGACAAATCGGTCGCAACGTGCGTTCCAGTGGACGAAGATATAAAAGACGAGTTCACTACATTCAATTTCTTCGCTTCTGAATCCATAAATGACGGTGATAACAACGGCGGCGTATCCAAGAAAAAAACGCGGTCTTCGGTAATGTATAAATCAACATTTGATGTACAATGGGTACAGGTTACAATGTTATCAAACGTCTGTACGTTAAAAACTTCTTTCCTATAAAACATTTAAAACGTATTTTGTAAAAAGTTATTTCAATTTCTTAATAATAAAATACCACATCAAAATTGGATCAAAAGCATAGTAAATAATAGATTCTGAAAATTTCACCGCTTGGTTTTTCAAACAATACTGCTATCCACTGTACATTTCTAGTCAAAGCAGGATATCACACTGAAAAGTTGTTCAAAGCGGATTATATTTGGTGTATAAAATTTCATCGAAAGGAAATAATATTTATCAATCAATTTATCATTTATCCAATTTAAAATTACTTAATTTTTTAATTTTAGCTTGCAGTTTTTTAACGTACTCGTATATGTATGTCGTTTAATTTTCTGCTTTCAGAAAGTAGCAACAGTGTCAATGCTAAACCGTGTTTAACGTGACGACCATGCGATGCATATGCGCGTTGCGGAAGTTTTTTTGAAACTAATGCAATCCGTGCAGCAACCCCAATTCAAAACACTCACGCGTGATTACGCTTAAAAAACATGCTGAATTGGTTTGATTTTCTCCGATACCATGCAGATTTGAAATGGTTAGTTTACAAGAATGAATTATTTGCTGTGATTTCATTTAATGTCAACTTATAATACAACAGTTTTAATTTCAGAAACGGAAAATGTTCTACTTTATGAAATAGAACGCATAAAGATTATAAAAGGTAACTTTAGGAATAAGCCGTTGATAATATTGGTTAATCAAGTATTTTTTAATTATATAAAATTTTATAATTAAATTTTTTTGGTGTAATATTTTAATTTTTTAGAATATGCATCAATATGCATAGAAATACAATAATTTTATAAATAGTAAATAAATCGCTGACACATGGTTATATTTCATTACCATTCTTTTATTTATTTATTTATTTTTGTTCCATATAATAATAATAAGTTATTACCAACAAAAAAAATTGATATCCAGAATATAAAAATTATATATTTGGCAAAATAAAAATACAACAGCGATGTAAATAAACAATAATTAATGCGCGTGTCGTTCGCATCGGACACAGAATTGGATAGGCACACACACGCACCGCACCCTCATGTTTAGTTACCGACTTAACTGTTGTTCTTGTTTTGTCGTTCAACAGTGCGACGACTAAAGTCTGTATGAGTACTGAATGTAATTTGGCATCAATACACAGAACACATCAAAACACAACTTATTTTCGGTTCTGTTTTAATTTATAAAAAAAAAAAAAAAAAAAATGCTTGACTTTTAAAATTATAATCAATTTATTTTGTTAATCTTAATTTTTGAGTTATTGAAAGACAAATTTTTCAGCCATCGTGTACCGAATCTATACTTTAAGCTATTAACAGAGCAAGAAATAGAGCGATTGCGTAAAGTAATGTAAAAACATTGCATATGTTACATCGAATCAAACTATGAACAATTTGAACGTTTTTTGCAATCGAACATCTTTATAAGTATTGATTTTGTATTTGTAAATTGTAACAAATTGGGTTTATAAAAGAGAAAAGAATACAAAAGTTATAGTGGCTTTGAAGCTTATATTGAAAGTAAGACTAGATGTACGTAAAGAGGCGCATACAACTTTTATAGATCCAGAAAAAAAAACGTTTCGATTGGAAAATGTTATTTAAAACGTCGTCTCTTCATCCAATTTCCAGTTGTCTTAATGAATCCAATATAATTTTTTTGATGTTTTAGTCATCGCTGCATCACCACCTATATCAAATTTTACGATATTTGTCCCTAAATCTAAATCCTCGAATTTATAAAGCAATCATTATTTTTGTACGTCAGTTTTTAAAATCAAATAGGTTTTTTTTTTTTTTTTTGCTTCTTGTATATCAGTTATTCAGTACATTGCATGGGCCTTTGAACCAACCTATTTAATATAAATTGTTTCTTTCGATACAGGAACTCGATAGACTTCGCAGTGAGTACATTGCAATATTTTATGAAAACTAATTTATCACGGGGGGGGGGGGGGGGGGGGGGAATACAATATAAGAAAGCAGGAGCAATTCAAAAATTATAATACACGAGAAGTATTTACGTAAACATAAAATGTAATGTCAAAATTTATGAATATATATATAAAAAGTTTTAGATGCGGTTATTATGGACAGTAAGCAGTAAAGATTAGGAAAAATAATTAACGTAAAACAAAATGGATGAGAAACAGAGATAAAGTAGTTCTGTGCTGAATATGATATACTAGCACGACAAGCAATAAAAATAAATTTATAAAGGGTTAAAATTATTTATGTAAAGAAATAAAATTAACCTTCCGCAAAATATGGAAATATATTTGAAGAGCAAGATTGCACCAATATCATCAGTATTTAACCTTATTGGAATGACATTGAAAAAAAAAAAGCCAATTAAAAAGAAAGAAGAAACCCAAAAAAGTGGCAGATCAAAAAATTTAAATCTCTTAATGGTGAACTAAATAATAAATAAACAGATAATAAAAAAGAAAAATGAACTATAACAGAGTTTGGAAAATATACACCTAAATAAACATAATAATGTTATATCTAAAATATAAAATTTTATTAGAAGTTTTAAAAACAAAAATCAAAATAAAGTATAGTTTATTCACGTGTTCCGTATTACTGATGCAGCGATACGCATTACATCTAAAACACGTTTCGAGTCAAATACGCAATAGTAACTTTAAACTGTAATGGCAAAGACGACTGATACATTATAACCGTATGAACGAACCACTATTTCGGCTAATCGCCGAAACGTATAAAAAAAAAAAAAAAAAAAATTATTGTTTTATTGAAAAGATAAATTGTCGCACAACAAATTTTATAACGTATAAAAACAACGTTACTATTCAGGTTCGTTCTTAAAAACAAACATATATACGGAACCAACACACAAAAATTTAATTTAATTTAAATTTAAAAATTATAAATTTCAACTAACTCGTTAGCAGATTTACCAATCAACTGTGACATTAACATAGATTTTCCAACACCTTGTAAACCTAAACAACCGATAACTAAAAACTCATTTTGTTCGGTTAAGTAATCAAGTATCCCATCGGATACAAACTGGCCATCCTCGATCAAGCACATGCTTTTTTCTAGCTGCGGTATTGTAAGAGATACATCACAATTGCTAACTATGAAACACAAAAAAGAAAATTAAAAAATTTTAAGTTGGCGTAAACAAATTCAAAAAGAAAGAGAACATTTAACGTTGTATATTTACCTGCGTTGGTCTTCTGAACAATACTTGATGGTATTTTGACATTTGCATCTGGGATTTCTTCTTCTTTCGGTCTATATTTAAATTCAATGAATATTCAACCGAATTAAAAAGTTATCAAATACTTTTCAATAATTAAAAATGTGATATTAAACAAATGTTTGTCATGGGAAGGAGAAAAAATTTGAACAATTACTATTACTACGATTCGCGTTGAAAAACAAATAGTACATACTTCTCAACTGGTGGCGGTATTTTTGGAGTTAAATTATGCATATCTCCATCCTCTTTCTGACGCAACATAATGGTAGCCGGGCGACTAACTGATTCCTCATTTTCCGGTAAACATAATTTGACGTAGCGAATTTCTCCATCTTTTTCCGATGAAAATTTTTTAAAATTATAAACAGTTTCATCTTTATCCTAATTTCGAAAATATACCATGCTAATATTACCGAGATTTGACAATTTATTATATTTTTGATAATAAATTTAAAATTTTTCATTTTTTTTTTTTTTATAAATTATGCAATAAATCTTTCTTGAATAACGTAATAAACTGACTTAAAAAAGAAATATACATTACATCACCGAACAAAATAGTAACTTTATTTCTGTAAATTAAACTGTACATTATAATTACAAAGGACAAAACATTCAAAGTAATTTATATATACTGATATAGTGATAAATAAATTTCTAAAATAAAACATTACAATGAAACTAACATATTTACCAGTTATTATACGATACAAAATTAAGGGTGCACAAGTAATTAGCATTATGAATAATATTAATTGGCGTTGTCGAATAGAGAACGATACGTAGAAATTTGACTTAAAATTTTCACGCACTACAAATTATATCAAGTACAAAATTATTTTCAATTTGAAATGAAGAATTTCAAAAATAAAGCCTCAAAGAGACATACATTGATATAGTAAATTAACTACTGTATGGTTTTTCTTTATCACATATATAAATTCTGTTATTTCAATTACTTTTTGAAATCACAACATCGTCGCATCTTAACATATACTATGAAGTACTTAATATTAAAAATACTCAATGCAACACACTTTTTTAATCGTGTCACTATTTTACTTTTTTTTTCTTGTTTATTGCGTAAAATTCCTATAAAAAAAAAGTTGTCTAATTTTGTGTTTAAACATCAGGATTCCTTTCTCACTTTATTATTATTTGATGTCTTCTGCTTTTATTTCTCCGAATATCGCATGTTCTATTATGTAGGCATATATGCCCAATTTGAACTTTTCATAAAATTGGAGATTAATTTATTAAACGCGTAACAATTTTAAATATAATTTTAAATCTAAATATGAATTTTAATTATGATAACTCGTCATTATTGCATCACTTTCTTTAACAAAAGAAAAAATTGAATCATTAGTAATATGCTTTTCTAAGAATAGATTCCAAAGATATACAAATATTAATTTCATATCTAAATTATAATCACTGATGTCTTCAGGCAATATAAATATAAGTATATATATATATATATATATGTGTGTGTGTTTTTAATGTTAATTTTATCATTATATTTATATTAAATTAATCAATTAACCTGATTTACATTTTTTACATCTTTGAAATTAATGATCATAAGAATATATAAGATCTTGTAATTTAAACCAAAAGCACAAAAGCAGATGCATGATAAATAAAGAAAGTCGGACTCAAAGGACCATGATTTCACGGGTTACTAAATGGAAAAGAGAATATAAACATTATTAAATAATCGTAAAAGCTTTTATCATTGCTTAATATTTTAATAAATAGGCCAATTTGAAAAAAAAACATTCCTTAAAGAAATGTCATTTTACAGTTAATCTACGTATGATTTTTTTTTTTATTTATTTCACTCATTAGGTTTACAACAGATGACTAAATCAAAATGTTCCTTTAAAAATTGAAGTAAACCCTTTTCAGAAAAGGATCTATTTTTACATTTAAATCTAAAATAAAAATACTTTTTGATTTTAAATGTGAAATTAACATTATAAGTTTTAATCAATCAAACGATTACAATTTCTATTTGGTGGTTTAAATTTTCAGATAATTTACTTTCATTAAATTACTTAATTTAATAACAAAATTTTGGAATAATTTATTGCCGTTAGAATTTAGAATTGCATTTGTTTTAATTAAACTTTTGGCAACTTGAAAATTTAAAATACACGAATATCATAAATTTCTTGAATGACAATAGGTTATCCTAATCTTATAATTCTGCTTAAACGTAATATAGATTATTCACATTTTAAAAATCAATATTTAAAAAATAAAAGCTTAGTTCAATACCAAAGTAAATGCGTTTATAATTTAATTTTTAATTCTGTAAATTAACAGAAGCTACGGTACTCTCATTAAGTAAAATGAAAAAAGTAAAACTAATCTTATTATAAATATTTTATTTTTGTTTAAAAATAAGAACAGATCGAGTACCCTATTTTATGGATAAATACGTTTTCTACAAGACCTACTTTTTGTTGTAAATTTCATTGCAACACGACTAAATTAAAGACGTTAATCATCATTTTGCAAAAACAAAATTATGTTAATTCGTGTTTCTTTCAGTTAAGTTATAAAAAATAATATAGCAATATTTTAAAATATGTTCATAATATACCTTAGAATACATAAATTTTTTTCTTCGAGTATTCCTTTTATCTATATCAGTCATGGTAAAACCAAAGATTATAAACTGTATGGAATATTTGTAAACCATAACCTAAATTGTATCTCACAATTTAACAATATCACTACAACAAATTTTCTTATTGATAATTTACATATCAAACCAGTAATTTTCAGTTTCATGTACAACTAACATCTTTTCAATATAAAAAACCGTAAACCACAATCTCACAACCAGCAAGTTCACAGATAATGCAACTTTTACATGCGCTTCAGTTCCGTAATGAATCGGCGAGTACACGATTAATAGTATCGACTTTTTTAAACACAATATTTATTTTAGAATACATTTATTTTTAAATTTTGAATAAAAAAATAATACTTGTAAGATATTTGGTTAATAAAATCAATGCCTAATTTAGCTTTTTACTAAATTTTAATTTAAAGGAATGTTTTTTTATTGAACTCTGCAAAGGTAAAAATTGACAAAACAAATATTTAACAACAGAGTATCAAAACAATGGCAAAGGAGAAGCATCTTATTTTTTTTTAAAGTCATTTTGGAAAAAAAATTTATAATTTAAGGCGTGAAATTCAATAAAGTGTCTTGACATTACTAATTAATTATATGTAAAGGTAATACAAAACAAAATATAAAGCAATAACTCATAGCAATTTATTTAAATTATGAAAATATAATAAAATACTAACTAGTTTCAGATCATGCTCCATATTGAGTTAAAGTTTTATATTTCGTTTTGTATTAATATTCATATAGAACTGTATGAAAAAGTATGACGTGATTCATGCGTAAAGTTATTTAAAACAACTCTTTAATACGTTAATTTTTATTTAATAAATTTGTTCTGACTTTATTCAAAACTTTTTTTTAGCGGTTCATAAACTGCAGTACATTATAATAATATAAAATTGTCAAAAACTACTAAAAACTTAATTTTATATTAACTTCCACAAAAATCAAAATGTTTATTATTTATTGTTTACATTTCTATATAAAATATCTGCGTGTATTAGTATTATACTTTTTTTTTTATAGGGACAGTTAATTAATAGCAGTAGCATAGTTAAAAATACTTGATTTCTTTTTAAATCTTGACATTACTGATCAGGAATAATAACACGGGCTGATACTTGTACAATTTTGTAATGTTATTAAATTTTATTTCAACATTTGCAAAATTTTATTTTTTGAATGACATATACAAAAATATTAAGCGCTAGTTTAGTAATATCAAATATTTTCTGACCTTTAGATATGTTTATACCTTCCAAAGCTCTTAACTTCACCACTGAAATTAGTTAGCTTCTTGTAAAAGGTGGAACAAAATAAAATAAAAAATTAAGAGATAAAAAACATCTATTATAAAAAATACTTAGATTTTTCATTATAGTCAAAATTTTTACATTAAATATACAGAACCGGGCGTAATATAAATTAATAGATATTAATCTGAGCTGATAATGATAGAACAATTTTTGCCTTTCCCTGTATTAATGGTAAAAAGAATTCATATTAAAATGCCTTTTCTCAAATGCCACGTTCTTAATAAACTTATGGTTCACTTGCAGTTATTATGACCTCACATAATTTTATTTTTATTACTATCATCGCATTTTTACCATGACAACCGCGGCTTTTCAACTATTTTTTTTTTGTTATAAATTTCTTTGATGAAATCGTCTACTGTATTGTATAATTATTACCTAATTACCGATATATTCAAAGAACCCTAATTTAAATGTAAATGTTTGATTAAAAATTTAATTTCCTTTCTCTATACATTTCACGACAATTTCAATTTTTATTTGTAATAACATTCAAAGGTAGATCCAAAAAATATTCATGAATAAAATTTAAAGAATATGATTATTTTGTATTAACTTATCAACCTGAAGACATACGAATGTAATACGGATAATATATTTATATTTTTAAAATTTTATTTTTAATCAATTACATTTTTAAGAGAGAACGGTCACTAGTATTCTTTCTTTTTTAGTCAGGCCATGGTCTCTGATTCTAAAAAGTAAGGTCCTTTGCAGACTTACAAGGGAGCAAAAATTAAATTCGAAATTTTAATATTAAAAATTTGCATTTAGAGGCATATATAGAGATACTTAAGAAACTATATCCATTTTTATAGCGGTTACAGGAATTAAAAATGTATTACACAATTTTCAACACAGACTGCTAAACTAATATCAAAAACTAAATATTTACGTTATGTGCAATTTAATTAAACAAGAAATTAATCAGAAAGATTTAATTAAAAGGTTTAGAAGGCAATCCAAATGGATGACTTTAACTGCAAAAATTGTTAGTTAATTTCAAATATAGACGGTTTATTTTAAACATTTTGTTATAAAATGAGCAGAAATTTTTTTGTAATTGTTTCAGGACGAAAACTTATTGGGATGATGTTTACTGACAAGTGACCCCGGAATCGATTACTCCACCCCTCGTTAACGAAAATATGTTTCCGTCAGAAATTGTACGTAAAGGATGCACTCATTCACTCAACGTTTTTCGATAACAATTGTTACTGTTTCTAGAACCATAACGTAGCGGACGGTCGTTTTTGTACGAGAGCGTACGCAGAAGCAGCGGAACACGTTTGTCGTTTTGAACATTTCTTTTACATAATTGTAGAATGATAAACAGTCGGATGAATGTAGTTGGGTTAACTTTGAAAATGCAGTCGACAAACCACGTCCTACTCTTGCACAACAGTTATAGGTTCCGCTTAGGCGTGATTAGTACTCTACCGGATACCTCATCATCTTCAATTTCATCTTCTTGCTCGCACATCCGGATTTGAAAATCAAAAATTTTTCTTCCTAGAAAGTACGTCGAAACTCTTTCAGTATATCCAGCATTTGCTCATTTTATGGCGCCCCAATAATTCTTCCTTAATAGCATTTGCGATTGGAAGTAAATGTACCTTCAGTTCCAAACATACTTTTCAAAAAGCTTATTTTTGTGAACATATTTGAAAAAGTGTCCGTTTGGGAAACTTAATTTGCTATATTGATAACGAAACAAAGCCATTGTTTCCTATTAGAAACTGAATGTTCGTTTATTATGAAACAAACCGTGCATTTAAAATATTTAACGGTTTTTCCCGTTAATTTGCAATGAAAAAAAAAACTGTAAATTAAAATTAAAAAGTTCCGCTAAAAATAACAAACTACAATGATTTCACTTTTTTTAGGAGCAGCTCTTTTATAAAACGAAAGAACTTACTTAAAGTACTCAAATCACCTACGCTCTTTAACTGTAACTATAATGATGCTACCTTATATTGCAGAAGAAAAAGATGAATAAATATAATATCACAATATTTTTCAACGTCATTGTGCCTCTTTTCCTAAAAATATTTTAGTCAAACTTCATAATTTCAAAATACTAACACATTTAATAAAAAGTTAACAGTATTTATATTCGTTGTAGAAAAATAGTACTACCGGTTTTTTTAAAATTTTGTGGATAAACGAATTTCCTGATTCTTAAATAGCTCAAGGATATGATAAATAAGTAATTAACCGCTTTGTAGTTGCCGCAGCATCAATCATTTTTCTGATTACTGATGCTAAACTTCATTTGTAAAAAAAAAAAAAAAGGAACGTTAAACGAACTTTAAACAACAATAATTGTTTTTGTAAATATTTTTGAATACTATTAAATATAATTTTTTTTTTTTTTTTTTTTTGTAAATCCGCTGTTATTTATCCAAATGATCTTGCGGGCCACTTTGGAAATGCATCATAACTCCGCAGGTCGTATATAAAATCATATACCCCCATATTAGATTTAGACCCATTATACACATTTTTTTACAGTGAAAAATTGAAACATAATGAGTTATTATTATTGTATTTACTATTATTCTTACATGTAAACATAGATTGTTATATTAAATATTCCAACATGCGCGCGCATTACGTGTTCGCAGAACATAATTTTTTACTATTTTGGCCATCTCGCGGGCCACGGGTTGGCCACCCTTGCTCTAAAAAGTACAAAATAACTTTATTAATGTGCGACTACCAGATATACGCATCTTAACATTAAAATCTGAAACTAGAAAATATTCTGAAAAATAAACGCACCGCTGCAGTTACAAAAATATTCGGTGTGTGTAGTATTGTGATGCACAGCAATAGAACAACGTAATAGTGATTGTAGTTTTGGCTTAGGATGTATTATAATATTAATATTTAATTTTTTTTTTTTTTTTATTGTGAGCGCGCCAAAACTAAGCTAAAGAACTAAACAGCTAGGCGGTCCGAAATGGACGCCACAAAGGACAGCAGTGCAGACACCACAGAAGATGAAGGAAAGGAGAGGATAAAGGAAGAGTTATAGGGAGTAGGGAGACCTAATGGCAGGAGCTGACTGTATAAAAGGGAGCGTTCGTTGCGAAGAGCAAGACATTCAAAGAAAATGTGATCAGCATCACATGTACGAGGAGGATCACAATTGTGAAGAGAACAATCAGGAGAAGTCGATAGCGCAAATCAAAAGAGAGAGGAGAGGAGGAGAGAATGATTGGTCCTGAGACGAATTAGGGAGACAATAGAAGAGCGACGACCGAAAGGAATAGATACTAATCTGCGGCCCTGCTTTTATTTTTCAGAATATTTTGTAGTTTCAGATTTTAATGTTAAGATGCGTATCCGGTAGTCGCATACTAATAAAGTTATTTTGTACTTTTTAGTGCATAAATAAAAGGGTATGTTTAAAAAAAATATTTTTTTTATTTTTTAGTCTGGACTTTTTACTATCTATTTCAATAAAAAGCAATAAATTTAAAATTTTATTTTATTTTGCTTTATTTTATTAGGACATTTACAGAAATTTATTATTTTTTCTCCTTCTTCCACTCGCTCTCTCTCGTATACCTACATCTTTGCTGTACAGCATGTACAGTCTATCAAGCGAATGGAGTCCGTTCGAGTTTTGTTGCCAAGTATGATACTCAAAGTAGTGTACTAGGAACAGGGCACGTATTAATGCTTGACGCGTATATCAATATCTACGAAAAAAATCATATTGCCACCTTCTCCTGTTATTCCTCCCCTATATAAAGAAATCAAATATGGTTTTGTTCTCGACAAATAGCAGCGACCTTTGTAACGATATTTTTTCCTCAAAATTCCGAGCTTTCGGCGCCCCGAGGGTCTAATTTTAAAGCTGGAAACCCGGATGTTGCATAATATTGTATCATCGGGAAGTTGGTGAAAAATTGTTCGCAAGATTCCCCCCGAGAAAAGCGATTTAAATAAAAGCCTATAAAAAAGTTAAGATTGTATAGTCGTTATAAATAACATATATGAGAAAATAGAACCCGCGTAAATAAATAACGAAGAAAACAACAATTAACAATAAAAAATTTAACATACAGAATAATGTATACTTAAACAATAAACAAAATCAAAAAATATTTTCTAAGAAGCCTTAAATCAATAATATTTGATTAGTTCTATTTAGTCAACAGATTTTACGTTTTAAGTTAATTTGTTTTGATGACCAAAAACATACTTTAAACAATAGTCAACGTAGAACTATTTACCACCTCACAAACACCAACTAAATATTTCATAATATATTCTTTGATTAACAGTGCCAATTAATTTGCATTCTCGGTATTTACTGTTTGAAATTCCCCTGTTAGCCAACGCTTGCTTAATATGCAATGCACTTAATTTTTAAAATCCATAGGGGAGCAAGCAATATACAGAAATCAAAATCTGTACAGGGTCTCTGTTAAGTTTTGCAATTTCTTTGTGATATATGGTTGCAATAAAAAGTAGGCTCTGTGTGTATTATAGTATTATACTGCTTCTAATTATTGCATATTTATTATTCATCATATAGTCGCTGCTTAATGTTCAATAACCAAATATATTATAGAAAAAACTTTAATAATTCAATAAACCTCTCTTAATAATTACAAACTAAATTTTTTAAAAATTGATTTTAAAATACTAAAAAAATTTATAATAAATTTATTCGTACACGTATTTATTAAACTTCATTCTTCATATATACATACAGTCGTGAACTGAACTACATCTTTTTCCTTAAATTAGATAATGAACAATATTCAGATATAACATCACAAAATTTCCTTTTTAAAAGCCTTATATTCAAACAATGGATGAAATCTGGGTCATCACTTGTCGTTTTATTACTGTTGGTAACATACGCGGCGAAGTCACTTCCGTATACCATCCATATCAGTAAAAAGTAAATTTAAACATCATATGTGTGCAGTGCACGCGTGCGAGCGTACACACATAAAATTATGTAAATCTGTCGTCGTAGTCTTTCTAAAACACTTCATTCGAATTTAAATCCTTTTAGCAAGATAAAAATAAAAGTAAAAAATGTTTGATTTTGGTAAAATCATACATAATTCTTGCAATAAGAAAGATTGTGGTTATAATGTTGTAAATTTTTGACTTGGCTAAATTTACATTAGATGTATAATCTCACCCAATCAGACTTTATTCCAAGTGAACACAAAAATTAGTTTTAAGTGGCCATGGTTCAGCCACTAATTACAGATATTTGCCAGGCATGATCCGTCACCAATCTATTTCTCTATCGTGCTAAAATGATGTTTTTTCAATGTTATTTTTAGCCACGAAATAAAAAAAAATGTTAGGATGAGATCTAGTGAATAAAGCAGTTGGAAAACAATAGAAAAAAGAGTAGTCAGAATGTAGTCCTTGTAGTACTTCAAAACAGTACTTAGACCGATAATTAGTTTCCATAATACAAATTAGCATGAATATTTAATTAACATAACTTTTTTTTTGTAATTGACAGATTTGAGCTTTCTTTTCAGCTTGCCTTTTTTTTTTGTCCGTTAACCAGACCATTGCTACTAATAAACTTATAGTCTATCTCCAGTTCCACTAGATTTCAAAAAGTTGTCATTTTCTTTCTTTTGTTATAGAAATTCCTCAGTGATCAATTGTCTGGAAATAACATGTTCAGATTTCATGATACAAATTTTGAACAGCATTGTTCTGGTTACTATACTTTGGCTCGATTCGAAGCAAATCTTCATTTATATTCATTGATCAAAATCGACGATCGGAATATAACACGCTGTTTATTCTGTCTTAGCTTTTTCCACTGATAATGTTACATTTCTTTTGTTTGCACAATTTCTGAATCTGCTATAAGACACGATTGCACCACTTTTTTTTTTTTTGTCATATATATTTTACAGAAGAAAAAAAATAATTAGGTGCGGATACATATATAAAAATATATATACAAATATAGATGGATATATATAAATATATATAGATATATGTGACCTGGTCTATGAAAACCGGGCTAATGTGTCAAAAAATCATTTTTCACTTTTTTGGCAATTCTTATAGAAAAAAGCACGCTCTTTTCAATGAGACAAGCCCCAGATTTCTATCTTTATTACATTATTCACAAATCGTGTTTTAAAAGAAATCAAGAACTTCAAAAAAAAAAACAAAAAAACATACAAGATGTGAAAAACTACAATAGAAAAAAAATAATCAATTTTTTAAAAAAAATTAGTACAAACTACTTCTTGTGAGTTCTTTTCTTCGGTGTTGAGGTTTCTGGATAGGGTTTATCGTATTTTTCATCAGTTTTCTTCCTTTTCTTTGCAACGGCCACTGCAGTCTTATTTTTTTTTTGATTTTGCCAAATTTTTATCTTGTTTCGGTTGTTTTGGTTTTTTTTCATCTTCGATTCTGATTTCGGCAAATTTTCATCCACTTCCCATTTCGGTTCTTTAATTAAGGGGTTTTCAGGTAATGGCGCTACAATATCAGCTTTAGCGATATCAAAAACTAAACTTCTTATATTATTGTAAAGGCACCATTGGCGTTCTAAATCGAAACCTTTTGGAGTGATTTTCTCAGGCATCTTATCATCAATAAGTTGTAGCAGTAATTGAAATTTGTTTATATCGTCACTGTTCGCATAAATTTTTGCTGCTACGCCATCCGAAGAAATTTTGAAGTGGTGGAAACTTGTGATTCCTACTAAAGGTTTATAAAACTGCTTCAGGTAGGTGGTCCAATCATACCAGGTTTCGACCTCTTTTCTTTTTCCATATTTTTTTCATCCACAGATCTCCTCATAAATCTTATCTAAAACACTACTTGTTCACCTGATTCAATTTGGCTTAATATGACTAAATCTTGCTGTTCTTTATCTAATTCTAAAATATTATCTCACGATTTCTCAATTATATCTCGTGGTATTGAAACATTACATTTTCGATTACAACAAGGTTCTTCAAAAAATTTCGAAACTATTGTTTCTTCCTCTGCATCTAGGAGAGATAATTCCAAATTATTCGAAGAGTTGAGAATACGAATTTCATCTGGATTTTCTTCAGAGCAAGTTGATGTTGACCATCCAAGTTGTCAAAGTAGAGTTTTTCTGCATTACTAAGCTCTTCTTCAACTTCTTCCGAATACATTTTTCATTTTATTGAAATTAAAATAGCTTTATCAGGACAGTTAATTAATATTCACGATGCAAAACCATTTCGCGTAATTAAAAACATCGCGATTCCAAAATGATTTGATAACGAAGTACAAATAATATCATTATATCTCTTTCATGGATAAAGAAACTAGCAACTGCAGGGAAATTTGTTCGATTTAGCTGTGGTAATATTTCTTTTAAAAGCATCACTGCATACAGAAGGTCACAAAACATCTGGCAGATGTGCTGAAGAAGTGGAAGAATAGTGTTGTCGTAGCAACACGTAACACCGCGCTTCCAGCCACAACTTTAAACGCGTTTATCTCGAAAAAATTTTTTCGCACATCAGCCCGGTTTTCGTAGACCAGGTCACATGTATAAATATAGATAGTTATATATAGATATACACAGGTTGTTCAAAAAAAGACCGAAGTTCCGTCATAAAATCTTTTTTGTAATACTTACGATTTTACACATGTTTGTCTCCTTCAAAGTACTCCCCCTTGCTTGCTATGCACCGGTCCGATCGTTTCTTCCACTGTCCGTGAACTCGTTTGGTGTGATGTCTCGTAGCTGTGCCAGCGATTTCTCTTGAATTTCTTCTATATTTCGAAAACGACGTCCTTTCAAGGTGGATTTTAGTTTCGGAAATAGGAAAAAGTCTGCTGGAGCCATATCTGGAGAGTAGGGATGATGGGGAAGTATGGATGTTCCATTATTAGCCAAAAATTGGCCAACAAGCAGAGACAAATGACTTTGTGCGTTGTCATGATTTTTGCTGAGACACGATGCATGCCAAGCTTTTCTGTCAAAATTTCGTGACACAACCTAATTCTGACCCCGACTTCTTCTGCAACCTCCCGCACAGTTAAACGACAATTTCTACGAATCGCAGATAGAACGGCATCAGTGTTTTTATTATTTGTTGACGTCGAGGGGCATTTTCGTCGGTCGATAATCCGCCCGATTTGAAACGCGTAAACCACTCGTAACACCCTGTACGGCTCACATAGTGCTCCTTATGGGCTTACTGAAGCAATGCCCATGTTTCAGAAAAAAATTTGCCGATGTTAAAACAAAATTTAATGTTGCAACGTTGCTCTACAAAGTCCTTCATTTCCGCTTTCTCACTATTTCGCAGAGCACTGACTGCACGTGTTCACTTGATCATTCTATTCGCCAACTGATCACACTACCGTAATGCGATAAGCGTCTCATTTTGTTTGGAAAGAATGTCGCCAAGTGTAGCATGACACGCGAATTTAAATTTTACACCGTTCGGACACAATTTAAAAAGTTCGGTCTTTTTTTGAACAGCCCATGTATATAAATATATATATATATATATATATATATATATATATAAATATATGGAGTGAAAAATAATAGTCGTTGCGTTGCGCGATCTCGTTTCACGAGCAATTTTCAAGACGTTTTACGTCAAAAAAAGAAACGAAGTAGGTAACCGTGTAATATCGCAAATTTAGAAATTGTACCCAATGTTGAAAGTTTACCGCTAATAATAATTTTCCTAATATTGGAAACCTACTGAATCATCTATCTATAACATTTATAATGGATTTTGATTTAGTTACGATAACATCCTTTAAACCTTTTGTTAATATTTTAAAAGTCACTGTTTTTTTTCCTCGTTTAATCAAAATTTAATGTTTTTTCTTAGTTTGAGTCAATTTACCACCTTATAAAATAGAAAATGTATAAAACAAAGCTTTACAAAAAAAAAAACGTTATAAACTGCTATTGTATATAGTGCATCCGTCGATGCAGTTCGCGTTTTATTTTATGTATTATAACATATTATACAGCACTATCCCAATTTTTTGATAGCTCTTGGAGTATTAAATTAACGGTTTTGTAAATTCTCTTCATTGTTTTAACTTTTTCAACGCTTTTGCCGTAATTAACTGCCTAATCTTTATATTATCTGCAGTCGCAATATATTTCAATTAACCGGGTAATATTTCTAATTAAACCGGTCATAATTCAAATTAATCTGAAGTCAAAACATGTTAAATTCATAAATATATTTTGATCCGTATAAGTTTTATATTTTAAAAAAAAATTGTTTTTAAAAATACGTCTTTCCTTATAATGCAATACTTTCTACTCTTTTGCAGTAAATTCATCATATAATTCCCATATTATTATACTTTAACATAACGTTTAATTTTATAATTTTTCGAATTTTGTAATTTCAATTTCGATTATTTTTGAATATTTTATTTTTAGTAATATTCTTTCGGTATTTTAAAATTAAGTTAGGTTTTGAATTTTAATTCAATTTAAAAATAAACAATGAACGTTACATTCGAATAATTACGGTGTAATCGTGCATTTTTTTTATTGTAAAAAACAATCGCAGTTTTCATTTCTCTTTTTTCTTCTTTAGAACGCTTGAACACATCCTCGGTTTATAAAATATAAATTAATATTCGGTTAAAAGGTTGCCAAATAATTTCAAAGTAGGTAATTTGATTTCAAAACCGTAAAGAACATGCTGCTAGTTTTTTATCATTTACAACTTTCTCCTTTAGACTTGATTTTTAGATTTGAGCAAAACAAAGTTTAAAAAAAAAACATTAAATATAAAAAAGTATCACAATTTTTTAATAAACTTTTTTTTTTTTTTTTTTTGATTTCTCCTTTTCCATAAAAAAACTGCAATTAAACAGCAAAAATGTGCTCCTTTTTTTTATTTCTAAAGAAATTATAATTTTTTCACGATTATTTTACACGTAACACACTCGAATACCGTAATGAATTTACTCTATTTTATGGAGTTACTTAGTATATGATGATTTTTTATCTTTAAACTAAAACCAATAATTTCATTTAATTTATTAGCAGATTACAGTAAAGTGTCTACCATTTCAAATGGAAACTTACATTTTAAATGTTATTGAAACTTAATAGTGAAAATTATGATTATAATTTTAGCATTATCCCTAATTATCAACTCTAATTAGTATCCTTACTAATTTTATCGATGATTTTCACTAACTTCTATATTTCTTAACTTGACAATTCTGGCTCTTTATAAAAATCAACTATTCTACTACAAGACAAACTTGTATATGTAGGTTATTTCATATAATCTACATATTTATAAGTATCAACAGTGAATTACTTAAAATTTAATACGTACGGATATAATTAAAAAGCTAAACTGAAGAGTAAACAAATATTGTAGTTTTAATATATACAATTAAATTACACGAAGTATTCATTTTTATATTATTTTGTAATAATAAAAACTTAATTTTAAATCTACTATCAATACATCAAAATTTTTTTACGTATAGTGCAAAAAATAATGTATTTATAAAAGCAAAATTAAATGATTAATGGTTGGGGAACAACAGAAATAATTATTTAAATTGACAGAAAATACAATTTCAGTTGGGATAACATTAAAATAGCGACAATCTTATGAATCTAAAACGACTTTTAGACGTGTTAGTTAATCAGTTTCCTTCGACACCTTCACTATATTGGATTCTTTTAATAATTTTACTCGTTCTTGAATAAGCATGTCGTGTATTTTACTTTGCAATTCAAGGGCAATATCTAAAGGAAGTTGTTTCATTTGGTAACTTATATTCCTACCAAATATATCGAACTCATGCTCTCCATCATTAATAAAACTGGCATATTGTACACATCTTGGTTTAATACGATCTTTAGAATTATTTAACATTTTACCGAATTTTTCAACCGGCGTATGCCGTTGAATGTCAACGAGATCATTAAGAGATTCTTCATTAAATGATGTTACATATTCTTTATCTATACAATCAGGATCAGTTGTGTTATATTCGGATTCATCATTTAACGCTGAAACGTCAATTGTAGCCAGTTCTGTAGATTCTATTATTCCATCTTCGGTGATTATATGAGTTGCGGTTTGCTGTTTATCAGAAACCTAAAAAAAAATTGAAAAAATCACATATATAAAGCTATTATTTTTTTTTGATAATTTTTATTTTCAACGCCCGTTTCTAATTATTATTTAATAATTTTTACCTATTCTTCTTATTTAAAATAGCGCCCATATTAAAAACTGAACTACTACAATTCGTTTTTTCGATGCATTCGTTATTTTTATGTAATAGCATATTCGAAATAAACATATATTGAAAAATTTTATCTGGAATTTACATTACTCAGGCGTAATAAGTTTGCGAAAAGATCTAAACTTAATTTTTGTATAAAATAAACGCATTACTATTGAATTATCAGTATTATATTGATTAAGTAAATTACATCAGTCGCTTGTTTAAAAGTAAACACATATATTTTAACATCACAGTCCAAACTTTCTTAAAACCGTCAACCTTTAACTATATATTACTTTTAGTATAAGAAATTTTCCGACTTACACCATCCGACCAGTTTTTCAAGACATTCGGATGTTTTTTGTCTATATGCTTTTTCAAATTAGATATGCTGGTAGCAAATGACAATTTACGTTTACAAAATTTACATATCGCACTTCTATTATCTGCGTTTGGTTTAAAATAACACCACACTTTACTAGTACGTCTACACTTTGTCATTGTTATTAATTAAACCTGTTACAACGTGAAAAAGGAACAATTCAAAATAAATACTCCATGTTATTTAAACGGTGCCGTTACTTTACAAAAATACAGTGATTTCATTGGTTGGTAGAACTATGACATTGCGTAGTATATTGAAAAATATCGAAATCACAGAACATTTGTAAATATGGGTGTTCTTTAATTTAATAATAATTCTATTTCAGTTGCATTTTAAGAGCATTACTGTTAAAATGCAACAAATTTATCTCCTTTATTTATACATGAGTGTAGAAAATAAAAAATATTGTTGCAAGAAATTTAAGTGCACATTACCGTACCTGTTGTTTATTAACGACGGCTGCGACACTATATAACCGGGTATAGAAATTTTAATTCAGTTTAGAAAGTAACATTTAGTTAAAAATTTTAATAGATATATCCCGAATAATGCGTATTTAATCTAGTTATTTTTGAAATTTTTATATTAATAATACATAAAGAAGTGTACGTCAAATAAAATTTACCTTTGTAATTTTGTATTGTGGAGTTATTTCAAAGTTTCAAATGAAAGAGTATGTCAAATAATTCACAGTAATAAATATAATTTAAAATAGTGGAATAAAATGAATCAACGAATTGAATTTTTAAAAAAGTACAATAAAGTTGAACAGCATTACTTAGCAATCAACTAAATATAATTTTTATCACACACAGTTTTGTTTACAGGTTATTTAATACAAACTTTTTGTGTAAATTTAAACAAATATTCGCGCAATTATTTTTTAACAATTATGCACAAGAGAAATTATAAATACTAAAGATGTATAAAGTATTAATTTGAATCACATCACTAATTCGAATGATTCGAAGTAATAATGCCTATAAAAGTAACTCAGTAATCCATTTAAACCATCGAAACAGTTTTTCTAAATTAAAACTATACGGAGATACATAGAGTACGGAAATCAAATGGAAAATATCCCACAAAAAAACAGAAAGAAAAGATAAGAAAACTGTACCGTCCCTTTCTAAGTATGTTAAACTGCTTGTTGGGGTTAGACATGTATCTAAGTAGCGCTAACTGTGCGTATACAAGAGATGGGTCGGATCTATTGATGTCTTTTGATGGGACATTTCCACTTATGGCGAAGCAGATAACTGGCCTACTCTACCTACATATATTTATGAATAAAACAAACTAGTTTCTTGTAAGTCGTGAGTGAGTATTATTATTGAAGTGGGTAGTTGTTTAATGAATTATTTGCAAAAGTTTCAATTAAAGCTGGAAATACAACTGTTCTTAATTTTAGAGTATAAGATTAAATATATTAAATTTACATTTTACGCTCAATTTATCAAATCTGTCAATTTTATGAAATGTTCTAAGCTTTATCGAATTCATGAAGTAGGAAAAGATTTGAACATCTTAGGATAAATGATATTACAGTGACAAATTATATGTAGCACTATAAAACAATTATCTTAGAGTTTAACAAAATTTACAGTACCATTTTAATACAAATATATATAATACAAATAATGTACATATAGTGAAAATTAATTTTCATAGGCAGATGAAAAATGGCCATTTATGACATGGCGAGACAAAAGTTAATTTCGAATGGACACACTTGATTTACAGTATCAACATCCATGGGCGTCGCCAGCGGGTGGCAGGGGGAGGGCAGCTGTCCCCCTAGAGCCTTGAAACTTTTTAATCAACTGGCCATGATGAGTATTCATAGGCGCGTAATCATGGACAGTTTGCAAGGAACCCACAAAAATTATGTTTTAATTAAGACTTTATTCTTGTTTAATAAAATATTAAGCCTTTACAATTTATAAATTTTATTTTTCCTATAACTTATATTCTTTTTCTATCATCTTGCCCCAACCTGGCGGCTGGCAACTCATCTTGCTATTTTTTCTAAGAGTTATACCTTTTTTTAGGAGATCATCGGCTAAATCAAAACTAGTATACCAATTGTCTATTGTCAAATTACGATTTGATCCTTTCAGAGTGGATACTAAACGATGTACAATCGCGCTAGAACTATTTTCTTATTGAAAAGGTCCATCAGGTTGTTTTCCTACATACACTTCCATAGTACCTATAAGTATAAAATGTTTTCGAATCAGCCAAAGCAAAAATTTTAATTCCATACTTACATGGTTTGTGTGGTATATATTGTATAAACGAACATCGTTCTCTAAATGTGATTCCAATTTTTCATCAATGGTAATGAACTGGCCAAGATTATAACAATTTTAACTATTTATGATAAATTTATCAAGAATTGTGCGTATAGCCGCTAGTTCATCTTTTTTTTTCGTATACTTCTGGTTGACAATTTGTCAAACTTTATCATTCTCAACAGGAAAGAAATCTTCTATAATACATACAAGCACGACATTTCATCATTCCGGTCCCATCTGGTGTCCATATGTCTTCAAAATTAGTGTGATTAGCTCTGTTCATACCGGTTAGAAATAACAGACCGATGATAACCGCTAAAATTACGATTTTATTTGCACATTTTACATTATGTTCCCTGGAATATTTTACTCATTTGCTCGTTATATGCATATTAGTATATAAAATAATTTCATTTATCATATCATTATCAGATAGGAGGCTAAATGCTGTTTCTTCATCATCTATATTTTGGGCAATCTTCGGCCTAGCAACAAATTGTTTCATAATATTTTTTTAGCTAGTTTTAGCGTACTTACTACGAACGGGTATTTTTTCCCACCTTGTCATAGCTTTGTAAATAAAATAATTTTCATCACTCGAATGTCCATCTTCCTGGTATTCATAATCAACATCTTCACTTAACTCGCTTTCAGTATTATGCTCACTTGCTGTAATTTGTTCTTCCTCCGAGTCAGACAAATCAATATTGTCAGTAGAATTCAAACATTCCAATAATTCGCCGTCATTTTTAAATTTGTTCTACTTATTGGATGACATCCTAAATATAAATGAAAGGCAAGTTATGGCTTAAGATAAATTGTATAATGTAAGCCTGCTTACACATTTTTAAATAAATCTAATTATTACGATAAGAAAACCATATTTAAACATAAATGGAATAAAAGAAATTTAGTATTTAGTAATAAATATATATATATATATATATATATATATTACGACAATAAAATATATTTACATGTACAACAGGTTCGATTATTTAATTTTTTATTAAAAGTAAAAACCATACTGATAGTCTACATGCTAGGTCATTTCTCTTAGATGCACAGAGCGCGCTGATGGTGATGTAATTCGTCTCAGCGCGATTAGTTAAGGGTTAATATTAGGGCGTTGTGTAAATTACAATAAAAACGTTCATAAAAACATTTAGTATGATAAGTATTGTATTTTTTCCTTTACAAAAAATAATGAGTGAGATTTTTTACACATACACACATTTATATTTATTGTTTATTATAGAAGCATAAATAATGCAAACGTCAAAAGTAAATTTTATAGGCAGGTTGCACCTTTTTGTCATTATTTTATAGTGTTCCACCAGAAACGGTTTCATCTTTTCCATTTAATATTAATCTCACACTTATGAAATCGAAACACATTGACAAAATAAACACGCTGTTTAGACGAAAATGGTAGGTGCAATGGGGCATCTTATTTCACTGATCCAGGCCGTTGTTTGCTTTACGGTAAAATTTAATTAACATAGTAACAAAAACATTTGTATTCATACAAAATAACATAAATTTAAAAAAAAATTGTTTATTGCCAGATTGAATCAGGTACCTTCATGACATCAGTTAGATTTTCTACCATTACACTAATGCACGTAATTAATTAATAATGAATAACAAATAATGGCTAATATGTGGTTGACAAATAATGATTAATGTTGATTAACAAAGAACAAATAAATTAACCGTTATTCGTTTGTACATTATTCAAATAATTTAATCATTAGAGTTATCTGATTAAGAAATACCAAACTTTGATCCAAGAAAACTATACTTTATATTTTTACCGATTGCAATTTTTAACAATAATAAAGTAAACGTTAATATAAAAAATGAAACGCGGTATTTGTTAACTTTACTTGAAAGATATATTTAATTATAGTGTGGTGAGAGATATTAATAAATTAATTTTTAATCAATATATGAGAGCATAGATTGATAAAGAGAAAAAATAATAAAAGAAGTATTTAACATAGTTAGAAAACGTCAAATGTAACAAAAAAAAATCCAGAGTATTGAGAAAAAGAACTGTCAAAGTATTTAATCTATATGATTTAGAATTATACAATTACATTGACTTCAAGTGGCTACTAAATCAGAGGACATGGGTTCAGGGATGAATTCAGGAATCTGTTTCTGGGAGGGGAATTTATGTTCTTGAAGAGGCAGAGATTTTTTTTATATTTTTACTGAGAAAATTTTTTTGTGATTTTCTTGAATAAAACCAAATATGTAAAAAATGATTTATTATGTAATTTAAAATAATGAAAAAGTAAGTGTGAATAATAAATTTCAAGTAAAATAACCGATTATAAACAACAATGTTTTCTCAGTTGGTTTTAAAATTTTTAATTCTAATTGTAGCATTAAAGAACATATTGCAAAAACATTCTAACGGGTTCATTATCTTCTTATAATAAACAAATACGCCGTGGTTTAAGCTATTTTAAATGGACTTTTTTTGGAAATCCAAAGCAAGAAAAAAAAAAACGAAGACTGAAATGAAGTTGTCTATAGATCATGTCGCTTTAAAAAACAAAAAAAAAGAATAAATGAAAACCGAAAAGGAACGTTTAAACAATTTATTGATATTAATGATAATGTGATAGTTCCCGTTTACGCTGATAAAAAATACAAACTGCAGTGAATATTTTTTTTGGCTCGTTAGTATTTTACATCTTTCGCACATTTGCAATAAAAGCATATCAGTTTTCATAAAATACAAGCAAACGTCAAAGTCAAATTTTAAATGATCATTTTTTTTATTCCTGTTTTATGAAGTTTCATTTTTCTGTCAGAAATAAATCTGGCAATTTTGAAATTTAAAAATAAACGACTAACTGAACCTTTTCAAAAAGTTTTGGCAGCAACTTTTCACATAACTGTAAACAAAGCGAATAAAAAGAATTTTATTTCCTATTAAGTTGTTGCATTCTTAAACAACTTGTATTAAGTTCTGGGGGGCATTGCTCCTCTCCCAAACCACCACTGAATTTATCCCTGCATGGGTTCGAGAATTGTCTCGTTTCAGATCCAAATTGCTTCTAGGTTTACCCAGCCTGAAATAATTGGGTACCAGAGAAATGTGGGAAAGTAAAGACGACCGAGAGAAAGAAACTGGTTTTCTTACTCGCATTAGTATACTGTGAGACCTTAACTTCACAATCCCCGACGCTCTGCTAAGGGTATGTGACTCACTTTGAATATTTCAGAGATTTCAAAGTAGGTAAAATGGAAAACTTCTCTTCGAAGCTCTGAGGAAAATTTTCAAAGTATATACTTTGTCTATTGCTGTAACATTCAATGCACACACTTTTTATACACTTGGGACGGCAAAGAACAAATACATGGCAGTTTTGAAGCAGTTAAACACTTTATTCTATATATCAACAAAAAGTCTGGAAATGTTAAAAACATATTGTATAAAAGGGTAGGCTTGAAAAATGTACTTTATGTGGATGGATATAGAAGAAAAAATATCTAAATACAAGAGAAAAGTGCATAAACTGGAAATTAAGCACATAGAAAACCAAAAACTTAATTGAATGGTGCTTCGAATGAGCATTATAATAAAAATTGTGAATTAAATAAATAAACAACCCTACCGAAAGTTTTCGGGAATGGAGGGCAAAAAAGCGACAGAAAGTAGCTAAAACAGAAATCAATGAAGAAAAATTATACAAGACATATTAAGATAAGAGGTTATGATGCTAGAAAACAGTTGTGACGCCCCACCATAATTTATAATTGAAATAACTTAGGGTTTCCTAATATTTCCATTTCTTTTTCACTTTTTTTTTTTTTTTTTTTTGTTATTGTCAGATGTTTTCTTCACTGTTTACTGTCCAACTGGACAGATTGTATATATATAAAAAAAAGAAAAAAGTATGAAATGATGTGTAAATTATAATGTTTTATGGTAGTAGACTTATGAAAAACAAGAAATATAATGGGACGGTGCTCCCAAAACATGTTGGCTATTTAGTTTTAAAAATTTATAAATTTTCTGAATACAAAGTTGTTTTTACATGTTTCTTTAATATTGAATTTTTCGGAAAAAGATAGAAAAATATTTTGATATAGAACCTTACAAAAACAGGAAATATATTATTTAAAAATAAAAGACCGATGTTTTGGAAGCAAGAGCTAAAAAATTGCGCTTCCAAACGTGAAAACTACAATTCTAGATTGTGCCACTACGACGGCATTATGTGCAAGGTAGATGAACGGAGTGGGGTGACAGTGGGTGTAGTAACTGCACTATAGATAACTGAACCAGATGGCGGTTGCAAGTAAAACTATGCAGAAGTAAATTAAAGAAGTGTAGAAAGTATAGCTGTGTTTTTTTGATTAAATGTAAAAATTGACAATAAAAATTTCTGTCAAAATGAAGAGGAAAATGTAGACAAACACTGTTATGTATTGAAAATGGAAAAATAAGACGTTTTTGGCGAATTCAGAGTGAGTTAAAAGAAAGGTATGTATTAGAAGCGGTAATTTATTTGAAAGTGTTTTATACAAAGGATTTCTGTCGTAAAAATATTTTATCATGGTTCGGACAAAACCCCGTTGCTACTTCAGTTTAATTTTTGAAGGACGAAAGTATAATACGAGAATATATTGTGTTATAAACGTGAGGAACTAGTAACTAATAGAAAAGATAGAAAAAAATGAAGCGTTGAAAAAAAGAAAAACAAGTGAGAAAAACAAATTTCAGCGCCGTGCTTAAACTGAAAGCAGATAGTAACCGTTCTTAAACTGAAAGCAGATAGTAACCGTTCTTAACCGTTATCTAAGTAACAACAAGAACAAAAACAAAACAATCGAGTTTCGGCATTGAATTCGCACACCGATCGGATGTACTATCGTAGATGAATGAAGATAATCACAGTAAAGCTTAACGCTTCTTCATTTAGTTGAAGTTCGAATTTATTGAACGCTGGTGTTATGAATCTTAAAAAAATTCGGTTCATTTAAAAACGTCCATTAACCGCTGCATACGTGTGAAGTGGAAAAGTCGCATTTGACATACAAAATAATCATAATGAGGTGTTATAATATCAGTCAGGATGGTATATATAAATATATATATCTTATTCAGTACATAAACGTTTTTTTACTGTCTTGCTGACTTTCCCGCTATTCTTGTTCTTGTCTATTGCATAATATTAATGTTTAATTTTCTTAAATTTTAATGGAAATTATTATTTATTTTTGCGTCATTGTCTTTGCCGATAAAACTAGTAAAAAAATAACTTTAAGTTATTACAGCGAGGAAATTATCTATAGTGCTATGTTATAGTTACCTCACGTTTTACAATTTTGCAAATTCAACGAAATTACTTTTCTACCGTATTCATTAATGCAACCACACACTCATGATTAGAGTCGGCATTGGTGTGGCAGTTGATCTATTGTATTGATAGAATTTCGAATGAATAAATAAACAACGGAATAGCTTGATACTAGCGCAATGGTGAAATGCGTTACCTTAACACGAGAAAAAACAGAAATAGCTGAAAAATTAATTAATTTTTAAGCAAATAAAATGAAAAAGCCGAGTTCAGTTTTGGTTTCCGTTTCGAGCAAAATCATGGTTTTATTCAGTTTTCGGATTGGTTCCGAAAACCCCTGGTTTATTGTTGAACTAACTTTTTAACTTTTATTTATAATTTTAACTCGGTTAAAACGAATTTAGGAAACGATTAAAATAAAAAGAAAATACTTATATTATTAACAGCTGAAGAATATTAAGTAAATATACACAAGTTTTGAAATAATTGTCTAAACTAACCTGTAAATTTCTTCCGCAGTAAAAAATGATGAATTATCAGAAATAAAGATATTAAAATAGAAACTAAAAACAGCAGATTCTTTTAGAAAGCTGAGAACAATAATAAATAAAACATAATCTTTTAGCTGTCTCACTTCCCTGCGGCTTATTAAGTTGAGTTAACGAAATGACACAAATAGCAGTGCTGTATCCACATGTCTCTCTGCTACCGCTAATAATGCATATTTATGCGGGAAATCTCCTTTCACGTGCGATGCAATAATTGTATTATCGGTACCTTACACAATTTGATTTATCTCTTCCGTTCGGAAGGTACCGATGTCTTATTTTACGGAAGAAAGTGGATTTAGTCGTATCTGTATAATTCGATTTTGAATAAGAATGAAGCCAACGTTTCTTACGCCGAGACGGTTCAATAACTTCTCCTGCTGGTCCATCAAACTGTTTAGATTGTTCAAACAACGTATTGGAATTTTCTTTCAATTCTTTCGAGATTTTAATAATTGAGTCGACATATAATTACATTTTAGCAGTGGTATGTATCTCGCTTCTGTAGAACGATGTATGCAAATCGTATTGTGTAGAAAATTGTTTTCATTAAAAATACCGGGGGGGGGGGGATGATGCGAACATTTCAAGGTAGTATATATCACATCTGGTCACAAAAATTTTCGAGCAGAATTCTTAACAGCAATTAGGTTGTTCAAAATTTCTCGATTCCGTTCGAGAATAATTACCAAAACATCGCAGTGATTTGACGATTGTTGCTGGTCGAGTCGAGTTGTGTTTATTTTTGTAAATATTTTACAAGTTTCCATACTGGAAAATTCCTTTACAGTTGGTTCACTTCCTTTACTGGCGCGGACTGTATTTCTAACAAATGTAAAAACGCGATGGTTATAACGACGAATGTACGGAATTATACACGGCCTAACAATTTTTATAAGAAAAGAAAAGAAGACGAAAGCAATAGAATGAACATTTATTAATACAATAACATCGCTAAAATTTGGTATTTTAATATTACTTTATCTCCCCATCTTTTCAAGATATCATACTACCACCGTCGTCGTAATCCTTAACAGATAATCGGTATTTAAATCACATTCACGAAACAATATCAAACCTAAATGAACGAGAAACTTGGCATTATATTTTTCAGATTTTTTTAGAAAATCATAATGTATGTTCTCGAATGCTTTTTTGGACCTGTTTGTAATACAGTGTCAGAAAAATTCCTTCCTCCTCTGAGATTTCGTCGTTATAAGATCCACGGCACGGAAGTTGATGGTGTCGCTAAAATTTGAATAATTTCAAGCGCAGTTGTTAAGTAATGTAATATCGATTTTCTTCCAAAAACCTCACTAGCTACCACTATGTTGACACCTATTTCGATTAATTCTTTCGATTAATTCTTTCGATTAATTCTTTCGATTAATTCTTTCGATTAATTCTTTCGGAGCGTAAATTATTTTTGGTTCGTCATTGCAGTAATACGACCTATTAAATATTAATTGTTCGGAAAACGCACTTTTCGCTGAAGCCAGTTTTGGTAAAAATTGTAGCTCTTTTTTTAAATCTGTTTGCACTTTTATACGCAATTTACAAAATACACGCGATTTTCTCGTGAGAAAAATGTAGCCACAGGAATTTCGTAAACTAATCCGGTTGAAAACTTCCTCCATTCTTATTCCTCGGATATACAGTTGTTGATAAATTCTTTGCGTTTTTTGTTTCGATTTAGTATGAATATCGACATCACGACCTAAAAGTAGAATGTAAATGCAACGACGATTGACAGACTAATTTTTCTTTTAATAAAAATAAGAATTAAAGAAATAATTACAAAGCGAGTAGTCAGACGAGAAATCTTAATTTTTGGTTTTTGGAATTTTAAACCTACTACCGGATAGCCTTTCATTAAGTTGATAACAGAATGAAATATCAGAAAACAGTCACTGTCAATTGTGTATGCTTACTATTGGAATTTGTTGAATTTTCTTCAGATTTATGTATTATCGGATGATTTATATTGCCGATTATTCGATCGATAGCGGTATTGAATGTTTATCGGCAAGAGCACCCTTGTTAGACGACTGCGAATCGGATTTATACCGTGCCCTCCTCTCAACTTAATAAAATAGTCCTTTATAATTTTTTATTCACACTCGAAAATCAACAACGCGACATTCAAATCGACGTTTCGATCAACCGAAACAAAATGAACGTTAAAGTATAATTTCACATTAAACTAAACATAAATGAATCAATGACAAAACTGCACGTATGAGTCAAATAACGTAAGAACCTCGTAACTTGCAGAAAATTATACGTTGCGACGAATTAGAGCCGGTGACGTTAAAGGACGGCATATCTTAACGTTATTTCGTTTATTTTACAACGATTCGTGTTTCTTTTGAATCGCCCAGTCTACATTTGCCCACAAGATGTATGTGATGATTGCGGATTTAATTTCGGTCTCGAACTGGAGAATTTCGCTGTTTCGGCAGTTTTGACTGGATCGTGTTTTCTATACGTCTTTGTGTCAGTACGCATTACAGATCTCTTGTTCCATTTCTGCTTTTCGGATTGTATCGGAAATCCTGACACGTACCGAGCTAATAGCCGCACAGAACTTCTTGCTCACGCACGTATGTAGATAGATAAGCAGTGCATCTCTTTTTTTTCTTCTCCTCTAATGACTGTAGCCAATACGGAAGGGCGACCATCCAAACTCAGAGCTATAAGTTAGGTAGAGGTTTTAAATTTTAATTCGATTGTTGGACACTGACATAAGAAAAGAAGAAAGAATTCGGATAACTGGTACAGAAGAAAAGGTTAAAATATAGTTAGAGTTATAGTAGGAAGTCTAAGCTTCAACAGGCAGGTATAAAAAATATTCCAATCGGCTTATCAAAGAAAATATGCTCGGGATTGGCAATGAACGAAGAATCAGAAGAATACAGTGGACAGTGCCGAACTGGAACAAGAGACAAACGGCGGTAGCAGGAAGATGGGAGCAAACTGCCTGGCTTCTCAATACTCAACAGTCTAGTCTAACCTGCCAATCTCTCCATGGTTCTATGGCTTTCTTTTTCTCAGACGCTGTTCAATTCAGCGCTATGTCGTCTGCGCTTCAGCAGTGCATCTGCGGCGCGTCCTGCTGTTAATTTTAATTCTAGTCGTATTTCCTACTTTTCTTTTATTCATCCGCTAATTGTCACAGCTAGCGATCCGTTACAATCGTTAATTCGTAGAAAATTATTTCTTTTTCTAATTGTTATGTCAGTCGCGAACAAAGTTTTTCCCTTTTCATGATTTCAGAAATATATTAAACGAATTCGATTTTCTTCACTTTCTGCGTTCTGTTTACTGCCTGTGAGCGGCATGCGGCGTTTATCCACCGTATGGTGAGGGTTTTCATGGAGGACACTGTGTGGTTTGCATCGGTTTAACCGGTTTTTTTTTCCGTCTAAAATTTCAAGAAGCGCTTCAGTTTCTGTAAGGTCAACCTCAATTTCCTCATCTTTAGAATATCCTCAGATGTAGCTTTGGGATTTCTAAGATGGCTACTGAACTGAAGAACCTTAGTACACACTATCAGTTTCTTCTACTTCGATAAGTCCAGTTGTGCTCGTATTTATTTTACTATAGAGTCGGTCTATTGGTTTTTATTTATTACATCTAATATTTCACGAATAATGTAGAACGTGCAAGGGGGTATGCAAGATGTGTTTGAACGCGTGGATGGCTGCTTGCGGCTTGCAAACCATGTCAACTCATCCTTTCTTTTCATTTTTCCTTCTCTTTATTTTCTAACATACCGGGATCCTAATTATGTGGATGCACCCTTTAATGAGGAATCTAAGTAACGAGGAAATAATTATAAACGTTTTATGTAGTCTTTCTCATTTGTTCGATTCGTCTTTTTGACTTATTTCGATATATTTTTTTTTAGATTGGGCAAAATTTCAAGGGGCGCGACTTGAGCAAAGGGGTGGATCAGCACTTTCTTCACTTCCCCTCCCCTGTACTTTGGGCACAAAAATAGAAAAAGCAGATCCTCTCGGCAATGTTCAATTTTTTCGGAAAAAATTTTCGTTACTTCAAGGTTTTAAAATACCAGTTGCGTTTTTTTTTCCACATATTTCTTCCGGTCATTATTTCATCTATAAGTGTGCACTTAAAGTAATATTTGCCTTTCCTTTCTTAACAATTACAAATATATATATATATCTTATCTATTTAAAATCGATTAAATGTGCCAACAGATGAAACTTAAATAGTGTTAAATTTTTTCGAAATATACGGAATACATATAAACAATAGTTACTATTGGAAATCGAACACCAGACTTGGTAATTATTTTATATGGTAGTAATTTGTTGCTAGAATTTAATTCAGATTTATGACAGAAAATCGGTTGAAAGAAATTGTCTTAATCCTTTGACTCCGATGCATCCCTTAAATGTTTACTAAAAGTCAGTCGTCCAGCATAAATGCTGCGTATCGAGCTTGATTAGACCAGTTAATAGTTAAGCCGTAGTAGATGTAATACAGCTTCTGTTTTCGGGGAATTAATTCCGATAATAACTGATTCCGTGCTAATTTTCAACTTCATATGTAGTATGACACTTGCTCTCTGTATAGTATAACGTGGTAATGTCGTCAGCACATAATGCAATTTATATACAACTTTTAAACTGGAAAAATTGCTTAAATAAATGTTAAATACGAATAGGCACGCTGCCCTGAGGTCACCAGAAAGGTTGATCTTATAAAAGTAGATTTTACATTTTCTACTGATACGTAAAAGTTTCTGTTTGTAAGATAATTTTAAGAAACGAATCAAGAAAATGTGATAAAGTAAACGAGGAAAATCACGAAGATAATAATTTCATTATTCTGTGTTTTTTTTTGATTGTTTCTATTTTTAATCTTATCTCGTCAATAATTCGATAACGGTGTCATCGACGAAACCCTCGCGTTATTTATTTAACGACTCTCTTATCTTCGTCGGCTGCATTCAAATTCGATCAATTTTTTAAGCAAAATGTAATTACACACTTATTACCATAATCGATATCGATAATTTGAATGGTCACGTTTAAAAGGTAATTTTTTGGAAATTAATCAATCAAAATATTAATTTGACATTTTAATTAGTCCTACCTTAAAAACAAGTTTTTGAATACATTAACGCATTATTACCGAAAAATTAATCACCTTTTCCTCGTTAGTCTGAAAGAAAGAAAAATACAACTCTTCATTCATGAAAAACATTTATTTTCACGTTTTATCCGTTGATCGTTTTAAATGTATCATCGTGTACAATGTCCTAAAATATGTTGAACATGTTAAACTTGCTCTGGCGAAGTTGAATTTATGAATGTGTTAAAAAAGTACCGCTGCTTTTTGATGTCTGCCCTTTTGATAGCTGATTTTCCATGGTTTCCCGATACGTCGCATTTGTTAGCGATTAGATAGATGACCACATCGTTCCCATTCATTTTCCATTCTCTCCGGATTATTGATTTAATCGGGTTTTTTTTTTTCTCTGTTATATCGTTGAAGATGCCCGCTGCTAGTCTCTGTAGCCATAGTTTTAAGTTTTATCTTTTTTGAAATTTCATTTCTGGTACCTATGGAAAATTTATGCTCTTGTTCCCCGAAATTCGGACTGTTTTTTTCACAATCGGACGATCAAGTTTTTTTATGCCTGTGTACTGCGCACAGAGATCCTAAAAGGATTATCTTGGTTCCCATAAAATAAAATAAAAAAAAAAAAAAAACGTATCTTGGTTATTTCGCTTATGATTATTATGTGTTGCATTGTTCTCCGCAAAGCTGTTAGTTTTGCGAAGGTGTCCCCGGTAGCCAATTATGTATGATAACTTATTTATCTCGTGAACAATATGGCGCCCAGGTCCTGACGATGATTTTGGGACATCCGTATAGAAGCGTAAAAAATTCAAATACATGTTTACGAAAGACCTTATTTTCTTTTTTCCAATATTTCCGGTTTTCTTTAATTCTCTAAAATCGAGACTCCGCAATCGAGTTGAACTATGAAAGCAAAATAGAAAATGGTTGCCTTTTTTATTTTCAAAGTATTTTGTAGTGAGTAACTTATTTTTTTAAGCACTGAAATATCCTTTGTGAATAGAGTTCCGTTGTTTATTTTGAATTATACTGGCCAAATCGACGGATTATCTTTGCATGTATAAGTTTGTTTATTACGAGTTGCTACCTCCGCTATTCATCTGTTTTTTCCGAATCAGACCGGTGAATGGGTTTGTGTAGAAAACTCCTGCGACAATTCATAATGCTACATGTTATATGGCGAGATTGGAATTCGTACAAAAAAGTGGCTCAATTTATGCTATAGTTCTTACGAATTCGTCCGAAATGAACAAAAGCATTGCTAAATGTGTGCACGGTTACGCTGCGTACATTTTTTGTATACAGATTCTTACGAGTTCGCACGAAGTTTTCGTATAAGCAAATTAATTTATTTTTCACCAAACTGAAAAAAAAAAAGTTTTCCACCTGCCAGACGTATTACACCCATACTCACAGATTAGACGGACTATTTGTGTTTTACTTATCTTCAGTATATCTCTTACTATTACAACGATTTTTATCACTGAAAAAAAAAGTTCAGTAGATTTGTGTACATTCTAACGCATTTTCCGCCTAAACTCATCGGAAAACCCCTCTTTATATATACATATATATGAATTTTACTTAGAATTATTAACCGAATAATTCTATCGATGTTTGCTGACTGCAAAAATTAGTACCGAAAAAATTCACTGCCTCCTCTGGACTATAACTTTCGTTGCGTGTGTTTACTTTAAGACATCTCTTGTTCGTTTTTTGTTTTACACATTTACGTCGTCAGTGTGAAATACATTTTGGAAAGTTTCGAACGTTTTACAAGTTTCTCTTTAACAGCCTTTAAAATAAACTCTAATATAGATTCAGTCATACGCTTGTATTTAAAAACCATTTGTTTAACTCTTCATATGATCTTTCAGATTCCCCGTTAGAATTTCCGGTTTTAAACGTCGTACATTTTTTCCGTTCGAATTTCCAATCGGAGGGTCGGATTGCCTGGTAAGTATTCTCATTCACAAATGTATGCATCAATTTCCTAAAGTGACGAAAATATTACGAAGAAGATTGTCTGTAAATTCACTACATTTATGACGCAAGCAGTGTGTCGCAAGTAAGCTAATCAGCGTCTATTCGTACGATCAGATTTCGGTACGAATTCCGATCCAGTGTAGCCGTTGTCCTGGTGTGTTTTGTTTTGCTGCTTTACGAATTTATTTTTGATCTCATTTTCGAATAATAATAGCGTTTGTCGAACTGTTCCACGAATGCTAGATTTAACAGTTTTCGGTCAATGTGATTTTCGGGATAATTTTTAATCCCGAGAGAGGTATTTTACAAATTTGAAAATGATTAATGTTTACATTTAAGCGTTGCTGATTAGATGTTTCTTTTATCGCTGTGAATTTGAACCTTTCGGAAGGATTCGCCTTTTTTTATTTAAATTAAACGGATTATTTTACGTAATGGTAATTGCATTTTAAAACACAGTCAGTCGCGTATGGACGTAAAATTTTTTCTTACGCGGTTAATAACGTGAACTTTCACTATTTTCCGACGCGAAAAAGTATGCATAATATTGGATATTCAACATTAGAAGAACAGTCTTCAAGATCGAGTTCTTAGACCCGTTAATTTGATGTACAATAACAGATATTCGTCAGGGATTCGTTTTTAACGATCTTCGTTTGCAACTGTACACCGTCGAGGACAATGACGTATTACATAAAAACTGGTTTTGGGCGAGAGACCTAAAATAAAAAATTCGAAAAATATCTGTTCGTATTTGCGTCAGCAAAAAATAACATATCACGCTGTACCCGTATTTTACCGACGTTAATTAAAGACTTCGTAAATTCGGCTGCAAGACTTTTAGATGAAAGTATCGTATCTTCTGAACAAGTTTCTATGCGCTGGTTTTGATGCTCCGGTCAGTCGACGGCCGTGCCCATTTCTTTAGTTGTGCAAAAAAAAAAAAAATGAAATGAAATTCGGTAGCGTGAAGTCCGCTCAATAATTATAAATCGGCCGATGTGTATTACCTGATTTTTAAGAAATTTTAGTGATGAACGGAAAAGCGGGAACACTGAAAATCCTCTCATTTTGCACGATTTCTTTTTAACTCTGAATAGTTACATTACAAAGACTAAAACGCTAAAGGAATTGATTTTTTTTTCTTCCCCCCTTGGGCTCGTCAATTAAGGACCTTAACCTAGAAACGAATAGAAAGGAAAGAAGCAAGAACACAACTACCTAAAAAAGTTAAAATGCTATGCGATATCAGATATGGAAAGCACAAAGGAAAGTAACAGGGGAGAATAACAGCAGGAGTTGGGAAGGAAAGAAGAAGCACTGGAACGAGAAGGAAGGCCCAGCGCCAGGAGTTGAAAGCCATTCGGTAGAAGATTACACTTAAAGTAAATAATAATGCTTCATTTCTTGAAAATAACTCTTTTTTTTTTTTTTTTTTTTTTTTTTTTGGGCTTGGTCGACTAAGGGCAACTACCCAGAAAAATAACTCATTTACATACTACTCTTTCAATATGTTTTCATTTTGGAGAGAAAATAAACTTTTGCCACGTTTTATCCTTTTTAAGATTAAATCTTCAAATTAATCTCTACACTCCCAACCGTCCACCAGGATTTTGATTGCTCATCTTTATATATTAAAACATTTTCTAACATTCGCTAAACACTTCCTCCTTCGTGTATATTCGAGACAATTTGGAAGTTTGGTGCTATTCGAAAACCGTTAAAATCAGCCACCATTTGCTCGAAGACTCCAAAAAAAAATATATATGAACTATTTTCCCGCAGGAGAAAGGTTAAAGGCTTAAATTATTGTCAAGCGTGTCTTCCTTTCAACACGGAAGAAGATGCTTGACAGACGTCTCTTATTCTTCTTAAAATGATTTACGCACTCCGAATCAAGTCGGCTGCCACAAGGAAAGGTACATATAGTCATTTATTTCGTCTATAAAGGTTGGTTTTACATCATACTACTGTTGAAAGCAATTTACCACTAAATTGTTTTGATTCGAAGTGAGCTCTGAATTGCTGGTAGCGGTACAATTTAAATGATGCACATTGCAGACAGAAATAGAGACAATAGAATGACGGAAATTAAGCTGGCTCGTCAATGTTTACAGAATTTTCAGCTGGAACACAACATTTTGCACTTATCAACGTAAGAACAAGCCGACTGTAGATTCCAACGAGAAGGTGAAGGGACCCGACTTACAGTAGATGAAGGAAATTAAAAGAGAAGTTATTGAAACGGAAGCAGAAATCGTCACGGGTTCTCTAGATATAGTTTATTATTATTTTTTTTAAAAATAAGTTGTGGGTCTCACAGGGCAAGTATGCCCGTTGTGTGAGTGCCCGACACTCTTATAAACGTTTATTCAGTTTATACACATTACAAAATTATTCATACTTATTGAACGAAATCGAAATAAATACGCCTTAATTAATATATGTCTTATAAATATTTATAATAATATACGCTTTCACTCTAGGTATGCATACACACCAAACATAAAGGTTGTTTATGTATTCAATACGCATTCTTATTCTTCTTTAAGTAATACAGCAGAAAAGTATCGGAAAAGGAAAGACGCAAGAATCACAGAATAAAATATATATTCAAATAGTTGCGTAACTGAATTATCTGAATGGAAAGAATTATGACCTAGTTTGGTTTCTTTATTCCTTACACCATTCCTTCAGCCATTTCACTACTTCCTTTTTCCATACACCAATACTGTTTTCGTTTAAAATTTGATTGGGAATATTATTACTCATTATTTTAATTAAGACCGAATCATCTATGTTATCGATTCGTAGATTAGACCCTCTAGAGGATAAATGTGATATATGTTTTATTTTGATTTCTTGTTATTCCGAGTTTTTTGCCTAATTGGTAACTTTATATTGTTGCTATTATATTCAAGTAACCTAGTAGTACATCTTAGGAGACATTTCATTATTTTCCTTCGATACATAATTGATCTTGAGTCGCTTCGTTTCCAGTGGGGTAATATAAGTTTCAGACACCTTTTTTAAATTTTACCGATTTTATTGATTTCCGTTTTCTTAATATAGAATTCTAGACATAATTATTGAATTGTAGTATATACGTAGTGTTTTAGAAGACAGCATTTGCTTTAATTTATATAAAACTGGAATTGTCTGTCTTATTTTCGAATTTAAAACTTGTATTTGCTTTTTCCAGTTCAGTGATCTATCGATGTATATTCCTAAATATTTGAAATCGTTTACGTTTTCAAGAGGTAGGCATAATAAACATGAAGGAGAGTTTTTAGTTTCATGAATTTCGTGTAAGCATTCGTTATTGTAAAGTATGATTTGCAGGTCGCGACTTTCTTGTACTATTTCGGATATGTAAAGTAATTAAGATTTATTTGTATTTACACATAACCTCCTATCGTGTGCCCATTTACTAAAATTATCTATATCCTCTTGCAGTAGTTTTTCTGCCGTCCCTAGAGCTTTTTATGTTCAATCAATAGAGCAATGTCATCAGCAAAAACATATACCTTTGCATTTTTAATGTGCCTGTATAATGAGTTAGTGTATATTAGATAGAGGATGGGTGCAAGTATAATTCCCTGACCTAACCCAAACTGAATAATTTGTTCATTACTATTCGTCCCTGCAATTTTTACTGTGCTTTTCCTATTCGTTATATAATTCCTAAACCACATTCGTTGATTATTTAATATACTCAGATTTTTTAAGTCATTAATCAATAGATCATGGTCAACTAAGTCAAAAGCTTTGGATAGATCGAAAAGACGAAAAGAAGAAGAAAAGAATGTTAAATCAGGGGAGCTAAAGATGAAAGGCACCTCTGAAGTAGTTGGTTTAGTAGTTGGCGATAGAACGTAAAATCGACCAAATTTCGAAACTCCGAATTGATCATTGTCTGACTAGGCGGAGTAGTGCGCCTTGTCTATGCCTGATTTATCAAAAGCAAAAGGTAGCCAAAATTGTATACGTTGATCATGTGAAAAGGCTGCAGAAGGTCAACTTGTGAAGAAGTAATAATCGCAGACAAGCTATGCGAAGAATGCGCTTATAATAATACGGTGATTTAGTTGACACGATATTACTGATGTTAATAGCTTTTACTGTTTGCCTATGTAATAACCTGTATGATACGAGTACGATGGCCATTCCAGTTTGGTCACATATGGCTGCTGATTCAAAGACACACGCACACCTACCAACTGTATTGGATACAATGGTCGGACCTTATATTCTTTTTTTTACCGCTAAACTGGTATTATGTATATCGAAAATAACTACACCGATAATAACTGGATAACGAGGAAAGCTAACCCAGCTTAGGCATGTAAGAAAGTGTACTCGTTGCTGATAGGTTGAATTGTTGTAGATTTTCGATAGGTTGTTCATTCCTTCTTTTCACACCCTGAATATTATTTACGAATTAACTGTGAAAAATGTATTATTTTAATGTATCCGAACCGGCACCACTACCGCGATTCAGCGAAATAGTCTTTAAAAAATAGTTGACCGATTTTATAATTTATCCACACGACGTAAGACGATGATAGAAAAAGGAACCAACGTCTGACAGTCTGACAACAGTTATTAAGAAAGAGGCATTGCAACGTGAAAGTAGTCTGTTGAATTAGTGAGACATTTAATCATCCAATATAAGAAGTAATAAAACTCAGCCAAACAGTAGAAGATAGTTTTAAATGCAAAATAGCAATCCCTCTATGCACCAGTCTTTAGTTACGGATTAATGCACTACAGAAACCCGGCGAACTATAATTTTATAAAACAACTAAATTACAGAATAGAATATTCAATCAAGATGAACGATAATATAGATTCTGAATACACTAGATATAAGTACGTTCATAAAATCCAAGTATCGCTTTTCTCGCTTAAAAAATATGAATTTGAACTTATAATTTAGGACGGGTAACAAAAAGAAGTTATGATAAAGAATTAGTGATAGTATATCATTCTAGAATACAGATGCTTTATATGACTCACCTAATCTATAATCTGATTATATAAAATGTAACCTAAAAATCTATTAAAAAAAAAAAAAAAAAGACGAAAATATTTAATAAACTGTTATTGTTTTAGTGATTCTTAACGATATATGTCGAATTCTTCATTTATAAACTATATTTAAATATAAATATAATTCAAGTTACTGTTTTCTTTGTTTTGGCCTGGCAAGAAACCATTTGGCAACGATTAGGTTAATATAAACACAAAACTAAATAGGATTGTTTACTCTTATTATTACAGGGATAGTAAAGATCAGTGAACACGCATGGTTAGGATCTATCTAAATTATTCAATTAAAATTAATATTACTCCTTACAAAATAAAAAATGTCAAGCGAACACGGCCGTGGTAAATGTGTTAGCATCCTCACGGATGTCAGCATAAGTTACTGTTAAAACCATATCCGTACTATTTTATATTTTACTTTAAACTATAAACCGATATATTCTATTTTATGAAGAAGTAGATACTAAATTAGTAATGTAAGGAGTTCTACTCGTTGTGGTATGACTCCATATTTGTTCGTTTTTTCTTTTCTTTTATTAACAGATGTGCTTATTTAATAGAGTAATGTTAAGATTATATGTAATTATTTATAATAGTAAAAAAAAAAAAAAGAAAAATTAAAGTAGATCGTATATGCATTATTTGTTTAAAACCGGCGATTCTAAATTACATAGAATTAATTTAATGTTTATTAATCATATTGTAGAAAAATTATATTTATCTGTTATTTACGTCAATTCACTATAAACATTTTCTTTTTATTTCTTTTTCGTTAATTTAAATTGTAAAACGTGTTTATCTATATACGGATTACATACATATACACTATTCATGCAAAACCTACGCATTTACGGAGTTTTTATTCATTTTTTCTTTTTATTTTGTTTCGTTTTCTTTAAAAATATTTTTTGTTGTTTCATTGTAATATTAATATTATTTGATTGGATTTGATTATTATTATTACCATTATTGTTATTATTACTAATGTTTTATTATTATAAGTTTTTAATATATACGTATATATATATAAACTCGGCCATTTTGGCCTCGCAAGGGGCTGTCCCCCTTGACCCCTCTTGCTTTCATTTCTGTCTCTTTCTCTTCTATACTTTGTATAAAATGATCAAAATTTATAACGTAATTCTTACTGGCATCAACACACACAAAAAATAACATAACCACAAAAATTCTATTCTAACATTTAACTTCCGTTATATAAAATTAAGACATTTTTTCGTTACATATTTCATTACATAAAATTGTGACATTTTTTAAATAACAATAACAAAAATCCTACAAAATATAACAAACGTTACATAAAATTGGGACATTTTTCTGGGATATTTTTTTGAATGGAGGATAGCCTAAGAATTACGTTGTAATTAATATATATATATATACATATATATCATTTCTTTTTGTACCGCTCGATTTTTTATTATACTTTTTTGATCGAATTCAAGAAAAACATTTTTTTACTTATTTTTGGCTACACCTCGCGCAGCATTGCTACCGTCATTATATATAATAACAATAATAAAGAAGATTTGATTTGATTTGATTTGTTGTTATTATTACTATTATTGCCATTATACCATTACCTGTAATGGTTGCATCCTCCTTTGGATATTATTTTTAAGTAACTGTAACGCGAGCAAATTAAGTGAAGAATAGTATTTAGATTATGAAATTGTACTTGCTTGATTCAAGATATAAGTATCAAACGGGTTGGTCGGTTTATAATTTCATTACTCTGTCAGTAATTTATTGGTTCCTTGTTCGTTTCCTGTGGATAGCAACGATTTAAATATTTCATAAATTTTTATTTTTTTAAATTATTTTTATCCATAGTGATTTTTTCTTAGTAATTACAATTACCTTGTAAATGTTATGTGATATTAATATGAAAATATGTTTATGCTATTATTTTATTGCGTCTGTTAAACGAAATGTTTGTTCTTTTGTTTGTAAATAGTTATCTGCATGTTTCATTTCCAAATATTAGCATAACTGTTTGAATAATCCATCGCTCGCGTATCATTTGTGCATAAATGGAATTAATGTAATAATAATAATAATAATAATAATAATAATAAAAGCTATTTGATTGAATTTGATTTGATTGTTATTATTACTATTATTACCATCATTGTTATTATTACGATTAACGTAGTTAGTATTATGATTTGAGAAGTTCAGCCTGAGGGGTTCGATCGCTAATGGCTGAGTAGAGGGAATAGGCGAGAAAGGATTCGCTGATTTACGTTTCGGGTATTCGCATTCATATTTATGGACAAGTTGGGCGATGGTTTTGTAGGTTTTTAGTAGGACTAACGGCGGAGGTGGTCCCCCTTAAATAAAAAAATAAAATTATGGAAGAAGAGTAGGAATAAAAAAAAATTATAATAACAATAATATCTGGATGGAAATAAAACTAATAGTACATCTATAATTGCTAAAATAAGTATTAAATTTGACTAGCAGCGGGTAAGTTATCTAAATTAAATTTGTAGACTCAACTCTTACGTATTTTGTCAATTTTGATGGAAATGTAATCGTCGACCTCCTTGTTAAAGCTGCAGCGTCCAATGGAAATGTTATTAATAAGGTTCCAGTACACAATATACTCCGTCCAACTAAATCCTGCCATCCTAGGCACTCTGTTTATGTTTCTCTTTTCGCTAATCCTAATTCCTTTTATCTCTTGATTAACCCTGTTCCTTCTCCTCGTCCTTGGTTCTATGATTTGCCCAATTTGCGTCGGTCCATAATTACTAAAGTATCTCGCCTCCGTTTTCTTCCTTCTTCTCTAAATCGCTTTTCCTTGGCTGGATCGATACTGAAGGTTCCCAGTATGTTTATGATTCGAATCACGTGTTCTTCGAGTGTTCTAGTTTATCTCGCGAGCGTGAGTTACTTTATTATCAACTTTTACTGTGTCAAAGTTGAACCGGTTATTCGTAGACTTAAAACTATGACGTAATGGTCTTGGATTTGGCCATTACCGTTTTTCACATAAACCAAACCTATCTGCTCCTTTTGTTCTGATAGTCATTTCTTCTTCTGAATGCACTATACCCAACAAAATAACGCAAACAGTTTTTATTGCGTTCATTGTGGCGAAAATCGTTCTGCTCTTGACAAGAAGCAAATAAAATTACATAGGATTATAATTCTCCAAAATGTTCCATTCTCTAAGGCTAAAAATATCAGCCAAGACAAGCTGATCTTCCTAGTTTTTATCTTAGCTGATATTTCCAACCCAAACAACTGCCCTGTCTTCTCTTCTAATATCGCAAATAGGAAATGACAAAATTATTCCAGTAGTTCCTCCTTTCCGTAAAATTAGACTCTGCCGTCCCAAAAACATCATTCCCAACCGAAATCACCAAATTCTTTTAATAAATATTATTCCAATTTAACGATTAATGCCGGCAGTAGAGGTCTCCCGTCAGTAATCTCTGGCCATTCAAAAATTCTATTTGTGATTCTACCTTCCTCTAAGTCAATGAATAGAGACTTGTTTCCGACCGTTAATAATTCTTTTTTCACTCACCCCATATTCCTTCTTTATGAAAATAACTTAATTTCTACTTTATTATCTGCTCTAATAATTTCGGAATCCCTAATTTTGACATTAGTTTTAAGTCAAGTTTTGTAGTCTTAGAGATTTTGTTGGTCAACATTTTCTCTAATTGGCATTTTTATTTCTTCTTACATTAATATGTATTGTTCTATCATTTCTTTTGTATTTTCTATCCTTCGCCTCGATATTCCTTTTCTGCTTGTATGTTTTGGATTCTTGCCGCTCTCAACATTTTTGTTCGCTCTTTTCTACGCTTTTTCTTGGCTTCTATTTTAATCTGTAAGGATTTTTAAAAGTGGTTACATGAATTATCTATGCCAATCAACAGAATCTATTTCTTCAGTACTAACGTTGATTCCATGAAAGTTTTTACTTTTTCTCTCAGCATTTTCTCTTGGTATTGCTTGCGGTTGATTGATAACATACAGAGACCCGGACGCAACCAATTTTTATAGCCATTGGTGTTTCTGCTCCCGATTAAATCTTACTCGGGTTCGTTTTCCCCATTATTTTACAATTACCTTTCTGTCATTTAGTTACATATTTTCTATAAGACTAGGTTGGTTATTAGTATACCAAGGTCCATACGCAATGATTTAAGCGGTGGGAACTGGAATTTTAAAACTTTCTGTTAATCGTATTTTTCCTTCTTTACCTAATATTTGTGTAGTATGTATTCAGTTAAGACTGTACGGACAGCTACACCATAGTCTTCCAGATTCCTTATTTTTTATATTTCTCGTTTTTTCCTTCATCATGGCTTGTCAACTTAAAATATTACAGTGGAATGACCGTAACCTTACAGTAAACAGAAATTCACTTGAGAGCTTATTGGACCGATATAATATAAGTATAGCTTTGCTCTCAGAAATTTGGCTAAACGATTTCTCAAAAGTTAACTTTAGTGTTTTTCTTTAATTAGTCCTAATTACAGTAATGGATACAACGGTTCAGCTAATTTAATTGGAAATGATATCCATTTTCATCTATCCTCTCGTATTGCATCTAATCCGATTAATCTAAATTTTGCCCACATCTCAATAATCAACAATTGAAACCATTTAACCTCATCTTGGTTTACATTTCGTCTAACTATGATCTACGTATTTTCCCTTTTTAATCATTTGTTAATCTCTTTCGTTTTATTTTAGCCGGCGATTGGAATGCTCAGTCACCTTTTTGGGGCTGTAGTACGTACATGGTTTCATATTTGAAAATTTTATCTTACAAATTACTTAATCCTCCTTAATGATGACTCGTCTACTTGCGCCATTTCTATTAATCTGTTATTTTACTTTTAATCGAAGTCTCAAATGTTCGTGGTCAACTCTAAACGGCATCATATTCTTATCATTATTTCTTTTAACGATTTTGCTTCTTATGTTTCTTATAAACCTTTTCGTTCTCCAAAATCGATCCTCTCTACGGTAGACCGGGTCATCTTTCGTTTTCTTATTGAATCTATGCTCCCTTCAGTTCCTCTTAATTTAAATCCATCTCCCCAATATAACTTCTTTGTTGAATCAATTCCGTCTTAATTCATTGTTCTTCTCCTATCCAAACAACTCCCCACAAAAAACCCTGAATGTCCTCCTCATTATGGTAAAATGACGACTGTAAGACGGTCTTTAAATTATGCGTGTTCACTTATAGAACTTTTCACTTCTGTTCTTTCCTTTTCAACTTTCTGGCTCATAAGAAAGGCAATGCTAAAGCCACTTTTTTTTTTTTTTAAGCTTCTGCTCCTCTTTTTTTTTGATCCGCTCCTATTTCTCATGTATGGAAAATGGCTAAGGCTTTTAAAGACTCTCTTTTCCAACGTCCTTCGAATCATAATTTTCCTTCTGATAAACTAATCCCGTTTAGTGATTCTATAGTCCCTAGCTACGTCCTTAGCTTCCAGGAATTCTGTTCTTTTACGTCTACACATACTTCTTCGCATTTTTTTAACTCTCCTTTTACTTTATCAGAATTCCGTTCATCTTTAATCAATTCCTTTAATTCCTCTCCGGTTGTAGATAGGATCATTTTTTCTATTCTTAAAAATCTTTCTGATTTTTCTTTCCAGATGCTTTAAACTATTTTCAAACTTTCTTAGTTTCAGTTGCACTTCTCCTTCCTGGAATAGTTTTATTATTATTTCTATTTTAAGATTTTATTTTTCTTCGTTTCGTTCTATTTCTCTTGCTTTGTTTGTTAGAAGCTTTTTAAAAGTTTAATTAACAGTCTAAATAAACCGATGAAACCGCTCATTATTTTACATTTTACGTTTTATATATATTTATATATATATATATAATATATGTATAATATATATGTTGTCGCGATAGTCTAGTTGTTAGAGCGCTTTTCTTTGTTTACGGAAGTTGTGGATTCGTTCTCGGGCGACGATAGAAGTTACTACGAAAAATTAAATAAAATTACTCGTTATTTCACGTGGAAGGCAAATGGCAAACTACCACGTACAACATCATATGAGCGCTAGGTCAGTACACAGCAGACACACACGGGACTGCACTTGTATACCGATAAATCAAACGATTACCAATCAGTTCCGAATGTAGTCTTGCGTGTGAATACCCGCTTTGCGTATAACAATTGCCTGGTACACAATTTATATCTATACAGCTAAAATATACGAATAGGTTGCCCACCGATGGAATGGTTGAGGAGATAATGATGATGATATATTGTTTTTACAGTTTAATTTAATTAGTGTTATACGTCGCGAACTTTTATTTATAAATAATGTAACGGAAATATAATATTACGTAAGTGTATATACAGTGATTTAATTTATTTTACCAATTATTCGTAATAACAAACGTCTCGTTTGGTGGCTCGAGCACAAAAATCTGTTACCTAACAATATGTTCGGTTTTCATTCTGGTATCGGATTGTATCAGCATGTTTCTATGGGACCTTTATATGTTATTTATTAATAAAGAATTCTTAATTACTGCTTTCGTTGACATATTAATTACCTTTTATAACGTTCATCTTCCCACACTCTTTGACACAATGCTCTCAGTTAATGTTCCTGTCCACTGCTTCTCTTATTATTACTCTCTTTCAATACAGAACTGTAATTATTTTCTCTCCTTTCTAATTTACCGCAAGGTTAATCTTTCAGGACTGTTATAGTACGCTCTTTAGTATTTACTTTATCAAAATCGCTTTATTCCTCTTAATTCTACTTCACTTTTCTTTACTGACGGTACTCCTCCGATTGTAATATCTCGTTAGCTAATTCTCTTTTTCATAGTTCTTTAATGTTACTTGAAAATGCTCTTTCTAACATTCATCTCTTTATTTTTCTACCTAAATCGTCGTCTGTTGCCTTTACTTTTCATCCTTTTGACCCTTCTTTTATTAGTCTTCCTTAAATGATGTTTCAATTTCCCTTATAAACTCTTTTCGTTATTTAGAAATCTTTCTTAACAGTCGTCTCTTCTTTACAGGTGTATTAATCATCTGTATCTACCTTCTCTCAAAAGACTGAATATGTTAAGAGTGCACTGACTGGGGAGATGATCTTTGTATATCATTCATGTTCTATAAATCCGTTATCCGCTCTACTCTAGATTACTGTTTCTTTATTTATGGAAATTCCTCCAAGTCTCTTCATTCAAAATTAGATCACATTGAAAGTACCTGTCTTCGTCTCTGCCTTAGTGCCCTGGGATCTACACACCTATATACACATACGTTTGGATACATATGTGAAAAATCACTATTATCATCATTACCGCCGCACATATTCTTACACTTGCCTTATAAGTGGCCTTGAACTTGTCAATTAAGTAATGCCACATATCTTTAGGGTAGTGCGTGTGGTGATTGTACATTAATTACTATTATTCGGTACAAGAGGATTTTTCAGCGATTGCATACAGTCACACACATACTGGTACGTCACTAACATTATCATTGAACTTCATCCGTTATCATTCTTATCACTCGACTATTCCGCAGGAATTTTTGTGAAATGTATGTATTTTGGAGTATTAGTAAAATCTTTTACATACCTTTAAGTCAAGACTGAATCGCGTGTGTCTTATTTTCCGCACCACAAATCCGTTCCACCCACCTACCTATTACATCTGAGTTGCAGCAATTCGAAATTAGATCATATATCTGCATGCAGCTTTGTTGTTTTCAGGGATCGCGAAGATTTTTATTCAATCGGCTGCATAAAATTTTCTTTGCCCTATATATTATACAGGGGTAAATCTGTCTCACACACTTCGCTTACCATTCAGCTTATATGCATACCATCACTGTAAAAGCGCACTTCTCGCTTTTACCATATACAACCACCATCACGATTTTTCAAAAATTCCGAACATAAATATAAAAATTCCACAACTAGTCTAGTTGTGATAACTGGGACCTAGAAACTATTATCTTGGCTTGCCCCTCCAGTCACGATGTTTTCCAAATTCGGAGTCTATATACTCAAAATCTATCCGTGTATATTTTTATTTTTCCCGTTTCTCAAAAATTACTCTTCCTCATCCTCTCAGTCCAAATTTCCCGATCTTTAGTAATTTTCATTTTTCCCCAAATGTGCCACAGTCTCGATTGCTGCCGAAACGTACTAACCGCACACACGCAGTTCCCGCTACCAATGTCGATCGCACACTACCGCTGTAGCTACGATTTCTCTAATTTCTGAGCATAAGTATAATAATTTCAAAATTAGTCTCAGTATGATACCTCAGACCTGGAAACTAACCTTAGCCTCCGCCTGCTCCTCATAACCTAAAATCCCAATCTGTCATAATTTTTCTGGGTCTGCTGACGTCCTCAACCCCTCTCAGACCCACAGCGTGTTTTCAAACTCTGAGCGTAAGTATTTAAAAATTAATCCGAACATATTTTTATTTTTCCCAGTTTCATTTTTAGTCCCCACATCTGTTTTAGTCCAAATTTTCAATCTTTCGTAATTTTATTTTTTTCCAAGCACACTAAAATCTCACTCGCTGCGAAAGTGCATTGTCCGTTACCACGCATACAGCACCATTGCAACCGATCTTACAGTTTGTGTATTTCCGATTCCAACGAATACCTTTTGCAGTATCATACGTTGCATGCATATATATGCATTATCACAGACGTCCGGTACAGTCACTTCTTGCCTCGTTGCTATGCATATACCAGTGTACATTCAATATTATTATTATTATTATCACAACCCTGTTTTTCAGGGATCTGCAGAGAAATTTTCTTCACTCCATACTTATCCGTTGATATATTTCCAGAATTCCAATTGTGCATAAGTATTACAGTGACCCTCATACTGTGCTCATCTGATCATTCATTTTCAAATTTCCGAAGTAAGCATTAAAAATAAATCCAAGTATACTTTTCAAATACCAAGAAGTAACTTCAGGCCTTTCATCCTTCATTTTTTGCCTATGATGCATAATATTTTTTTCCAGAGTTCTGTGAATGATTTAGCCTGCTAAAAATTAATCCTTGTTCAAATGCACGACGATTCCAATCATTACGATTTTATTATAAAATACGTTTTTCGTAAATTATTTCTTTTCATCAAACGATTAATTATTGTTTAATTTTTTTTATTTTCCATGCATATTTCATAGTTATCGGAACTGTTACATTTAAGAAAGCCCATACCATACTCTACCAATAACCCCCATCATGAATTTTCGAAATTAGTCCAAGTATACTACCCGGCTACTGTAATGATAATAATTCCACCCTCTTTTCCCTTTACACCACATGTCTCCAATATCTGACAACCAGTATTTAAAGTTAATCCAAGTTGTACTATTACAATATCAAAAAAAATGAGTTCATTCCTTTCTCCTCCCTTTTTACCTATCACATGTAATATTTCTGCAATTTCATTAGTCCCATAGAATCATCCAAACGTGCCCTCTATGCTTCTGCACACATCATACATGTCAGGTAATAAATTATAAATTTTCGAAATTGATCTAAATATACTATCTTGCTATCAAAAATTAATATCACATATTATTATTTTACTTTTTTCCGTCCATCGTAGAATTTTGAAAACATTCTTCAGCATATTTCAAAATTAGTCCAAGTATATTACCTTGACGCCAAAAATTAACTAATATATCATATCATTTTTACCAATCGTACATAATTTGTCCACATCATCACTATTGCAAGATCTTACAGAAACGCTTCGTCCGTTTTTAATTCATCAAAATTTAATGTTATGATACAAAATTAGTCTAAACTACTGTTCTAGCAAAATTAATGTGCTCGTATCAACCTATTTTTTATATTCTGCTGTATGTTTTTGAAAAAATTCTATGGCAAATTTTCAAAATTAACTTTAGTACACTACGTCGATACCAAACATTAATTCTGACCCTCGTCACATTTTTATCGGCCGTTCATAATTTTCGCGGATCGGCAGTATTGCAAAACCCTACAAAATTCTGCCATCAGTTCCTGTACGCATTATTACTGTACCTGAGAGGTTGTCTAACACACTTCAAAGTCTACTAACGATCGTTTCAGATGTGAAGACAGACAACTTTTAGCGAAGTAATACAATTTTTTGTTACAATATCAATCGAACACACCCTTTTCCAAATAGCAAAGAGTTTTTCACATTGTGTCTAGTAAATATTACTCCTTTTGTTTTATCAATGGACAGAGTTAAGTTTAAAGAATTCATTATATTCATTATTTGATTCAGTATTTTTTGACTTTGTGTTATAGTTGTTCTTAATGTAGCAGCTGTGATGTAGAGAACTATACCGTCTGCAAATTGTAAAATTTTTGTTTTCTCCTGAAATTTAATTTCATCCAGGTGTATATTGTGCACAGAATTGAACTTAATATCGATCCCTGCGATATACCTTCACTACATATAACTGCTGTATACTTATATATGTTTCCCTGATAATATGCATACTTATACGAAAGAAATAGTAAGAAACAACCATTAAGTTGCGAGAGCAGGTATAAAACAGGATTCAAAATGAGATAAAGTGAGATACAAAATATGTATTTTGTTACAGTAGATCCTTACAGAATAACGATCAAAAATATCCGTCAACAATCCCCTTTGACATATAACAAAGAAATTATAAAATTAGTTCAGCTCTGTATTCCCACTTGCTTGGGCTGGGGCTTCCTGCTCCTTTTTGTGCTCGTTATATCCTGTCTTTTCCTTCTACACTTATTATCCCCTCCATTGTTTCATTCTTATTGGCGATAGTTGATCGCCTCACTATATAACTTTCGTTTTCCCTTAATTGTTTCTGGGTGAAGGTCCTCGGTTGACGAGCCTAATAAAAAAAGAAGGAAAAAAAAATAGTTTAAAACTGAACGAACGAGTTGGTTTACGAATTGTAGCTGCATGCACTAAAACGGTTGACAAAACAATGTGCTCTCCTACCATAGACATTGGTACACAGCATTATGGTGATCCAGATGTAAAAGCTATCCTATGCTACCAATGTTTTTTCTCAAGATTCACAAAGTTTTTTTTTCTTTTTGTTAATTTTCAAAACTTGTGTTAAATTCATATTCAACTGATCGTGTAAAAAAAGTTTTCTTTCAATAATGAACTATTAAACAAGTCCGTAAGACATATCTCTCTTATTCGATCAGTCTTGCCTAATATTCTATCGGCTTATCAACAGAAATATAGGCGATACCGCGAACGCATGATATTCATTACTACACCGACCCATTCAAACTTTTGCAAATATCAGATTCTGAAAATGTATAGTAATATAATTTGTTAAACATTAAACAACATACTATTTTTTTCTCTGTTATGTGAAGAACATCCCATTATACACGCTTCGCATTACCACACCCTTCAACTACATCAGAATGATATCCCTCGAAGAGAAAAAATCATCCCAATATATATTGTTTTATTATTTTTTTCTATTTTTTCTTATATTGTACCCATTGTTTTTCCAAATTTGAATTTAAATTGGCGACCAAATGCACATAGATTACCATTTTTTTTATCACGATTAATTTCAAAACTAAATCTACATCCTACTAGAAATGCACGATGTAAAAAAAAAATGGACAATGTAATTTTTTTCACACTACATATCCCTGCACTTGCAATAACCACGCATATCATTTTACGTATATCTCCGACACTGATAAATTAATTTAATACCTGCAATATTTTTTAAAATATTTTTATTTATTTATTTCTATTTTTATTTATAATGGGTACCGTAAAAAATTATGAATCGCATATATAGTAAATGTTTGAACGAAACATAAATTTATTTTGCGAATTTGCATCTAAGATTTTCCATTTTTACTTTTTTATTTTCAAAACATATTATCCTGATACGAAAATTAGTCTCAAGACCGTCCTTTCTCATTTGTCAGCTATACATGTTTTTTTTTTTCAAACACCGTAGGTGCAAGACTCTACAAAAACATACCAACACATGCGTAAATCAACTCCGCTAGAACAGTTTTGGGATGCCCTTTCCGACTGCTTCTCAACTCGAACTCCGATCTATCGAGTTACTAGTCGCAATCTTCGCTGCGTATTCAACTCCAACTCCGCATAGCACTCCAAACGTACAAGTAACAGAACGTCCTTGAACATAGTGCGCATGCGCGCAGCTAAAGATTTTCGGAGTTGGGATATATTAAATCACGCATCATCAGAGATATATCCGACTGTGTCCGAACGCAGATATGTTTCCGAGGATATGTCCGGAGTTATTCGTGTCTATTCGATATTATTTTTCTCGTAACCATTCCGCATTTTCCCAAATTGATGAGAATTTCTGTTCACGCTGTGCATGGTCGATATTTCATCGTTTAGTTTTTTCAAAATTTACCTTTGACATTTGTTTGCCCATTCGCCGTCACATTTCACTCCGCTACCGACCCATACACATATATTTATCATTACCATTTTAAACCGTCTCTCAATGAATCTATCTTGTAGTTCTATTTTCAAAAATAACCTGTCATGATTTTTAAAATTAATCTACTTATTCTACTTCGCTACCAAAATTAATGCCCCCTTTTCCGCCGCGTTGAATGTCTCCGAAATTTAGACAACGTATATTCAAAATCAATCCAAATATACTCTAACGGTAGAAAAAATAAATCCATTTCATCCATCCGCTTTTTTTTTCACTCTTCATTTGTAATATTTTTTCCAATCAAATATAATTTTTTTGATTTTCGTCACTGCATGCTTGACCATGTATGCGACTGCTAATAAGTTTTCCACTTTCAAATTAGTCCGAGTATACTCCACAGCCCGTTTTTAAACTAATAAAAATTAACTTATCCGTCCTACCATTTCTGCCGATTCTACATAATTTTTACGTGTATCATATTCTTGAAAAATGCTATGGAACGCTACAACCATTATCGCGTGCAATACTGTACCTAGGCTATTATGTACTTTCTATTTTACCACACACCCTCGTAAAATCATATCTCACGCACTTGAAAGACCATCGTCAATCATTCCAGATGTGGAGATGGATGGTATTCACCAAAATAATGCAATTTTGTTTGCACATATCCTTTTTTCCTTTTCCAAAAACATGGAATAGTGAACATTTTTTTTTTATTTTTAAAACGAAATGAAATATTTTTTCTCTTTATTTAATGCATTACGTAACTACCTTATTTTTTTTTCATCCAATTACCATTCACACTATACACAACACTGTAGACTTGCAACATGGTAACTGTGCATGATCACACATTTCGAAATATCCACCATAGGCTTAGGTATAAATTTTATTTTTGGATTATTAAAGAATATTAATATTTTAATTATTTTTCTCTATTATACACAATCAATATCACACTGTATACGCATTTTGATCTCATAGTTAACATGGAACCCTCCAATAAGATGAATTACTCTCGGGGGAGAAAATTTTCAGATGGTACGTTCTTTTTTATTATTTTTCATTAATTTCAGTATTAAACTTACGTATACAATACTTTTTAATTAAATTTTTAAAATTTTCCTTTAGCGTACTCTACCTATTTCACAATTTAAAATGAATACCCACCAACTTCCCTTCCGTTTGTACATTTCTGAAAAATTCTATTCTTTACCCTTTTTTTTTTTTCATTTTTTTATCTGTCATACATTTTTGTTTCTGTACCGTTACTGTTGCAAGATCAAATGCAATTGTACGAACAGTTCACATACACATCAATACTGTACTTAGCGTGGATGAAAGGGATTCTGATGGAAGATGCTATCATAGAAAAGATGGCGTTCAATATATTTCAGAATTGGATGGTGCGATTCGAGGTTCCGATAAATTGATGTCTGATAGGTTACACTCAGATTCATCATGCACATATAAGGACTACAGTCTACAATCCCGAAGCGAATGATAAAGTAGAACAAGTTCATCGAACCATCAAAAGTGCACTCTGGTGTCACGGTGAGCAGTGTCGCAGAAACTCTGCCTGCAGTTTTACTTGGCACGCATGCACTGTCACACATCCGTCTCTCGCTAAACTAGTAATAGCGTCAACAATTCGATCGTCCGGTGAATTTATAGTACCGGTTGAACAGTGCGAGGTACTTAAATAACTTCAAGAAGCGTCAGCCGAGACACGGCTTTAGCCGATATAACGCAACATTTTTGCATTTCCCGAATTAAATATGTATTCGCTGCAACCGGTAATAAGGGACCCTACGGAGCACAGATCGAACTGGTATGTAATCTATCCTCGATGTTTATGGACGGAAGGACACCATAAACGCCGATCACTTTAAACCCGTATACATAACAGGTAATCTCCGAAGTACGAATCATAACTTCAAACGAAGATGGAAATAAGACTCTCTCGGAAAATTCACTGAAACTATCAATAAATTCGCGCTCATCGATTCTATTAGCAACAGAAACACAGTACCTTCGAGTACCACAAGGTCTCACACGACCTAATCGGGACGGCTACTACAGCTTCCGGTGCTGTATCACGATTAAAGCAGCATCACTAGAGCTTATTCTTTAGTATCCCAAGTTGGATAACACGCTCCAGGTATTTGAAACGATATAAAATATAATAGTGATGTTCCGTGTTAATTGGATTCTATATTAATTTTAGTCCAGCAAAAGATACTTGTTTTCTTTTCTCGTCTTATTTTTCCCCTCGTTTACTGGTTATATATACTTTCTCTTATTTTTCGCTTCGGCGATTCGCTTTTCCCATTACGCCAATTACATAAATGTTAGCCGGAGGAAAAGGTATTACTCATTATTATTGAAGTACAGTGTTGCGCTTTAATCGCATGAGCCCTTGATGTGTGATGGCACTCAATTGTTTTCCAATACCCTACTTTGTCAATGTACATATATATATATATATATATATATATATATATATATATATATATATATATATGTATATAAATATGTTTGGTTGTGTTTCCCCTCGTCTTAGTTGATGATCATTTAAATGATAACCGATTTATCGCGACTTGTTAGCTTTAAATGATCATAAGGATCATGGATTGTTGTGTATTTTGTATCTGTTTGATTTTAATTTTCGTTATCACTGCTAATCATCATAAACGTAGCCTTATAATACGTGCAGGCTTGAATAAAAACAAGGCTCTATATCCATTCAATCCCCAATAGAACTCACACTGTGCTTATAATGACTTGCAGTCTAATTCATTTATGTTCAGTATTGTCGCGCATTACAAATAAGTTGAGTAGATTTATACTATTGTGATATATCGCTTCCTTTGCGTCATTCCAGAGGGGAAGAGTATTGTGGCGCCATCGTCAACAATTTTAAACAAATAATTTATACTGAAATGTTACTTTATTATCAAATTTTATATTTCTATTTCAGGGTTATGTTTTGTATTCGATGTTTTATATTTTATACTAAATAATAATTAAAATTATGATGCTTTTTAACAAATAAAAAAGTCGATTCGCACGCTGCGCTGTGATTAGCTAAGAAGCAGCCAAAGAGCGTTGTTTGCCTATTACTTTTAAGTAAATATACGAATATACGCATCTTGTTTTCTTTATATTTGTTTTGCGATTTCGGCATATTTGTTATTCAGATAATAAAATAGCGATTAATATTTTTTTTTTTTTTTTGGGCTTATATACGAGACAACCCATCGGCCATTATATTAGAGCAAGATTAAATTTGAATATGATATCCAAACGTTTTAAATACACACGTTAATCAGTTAGGAGTTCAGTTCCATTCGGATGTTATTTATATGTAACGTTTCCGGAGGCGATGCATAATAGGTAAATTTTGTATGTTGCAATAACTTCTTGACCTTTTCTGTTCCATAAACAAAAAATCATATAGTTACACAGATGGTACTCGAGCAAATCGCGGAAATACAGGTAGTTTCTTCGATCTGGCTAAATCAAAATTCAACTGACTCTTTCCCTTTTCAATTATTTCTAAGCCGAAGTTTCTGAGTTACAACTTCAGAAAGCCTTTTTCGTGGTACACATTTAATTTTTCCCTGATAAAATAATTTTAGCCACTACTACCAAGAGTAGAAACAAACAGAAAAAAAAAAAAAGTTATTAATACGCTTAACAGAAAACCTTTTTAAAGAATTACTGTTTAAATCAGCCGAAGACTCGATTCATTAACACCCCCCCCCCCCACGGGTAAGGAATCAGTATGTAAGATGAAAGAACTATACTGATAATTCTCAATCTTAGAGGAATAACTTTAAAATTGGATTCCTAATTAATTGACGTAAAATTTTTGTAGAACTACACTTCAAAAGAAATATTTGAAGAAGAATAGTTTAGTGGAATCTGGTTATATAAGTTACGGTGTTGTTATTTTCTTTCGAAATCTGCCACCATTATAATCAAAGAGGAAAATATGTACGTGACATGTAACACACACTTTTATTTGGAATTAATAACATTCTCGAAGAAGAATAAACAACGCACAAATCGCACGTGCTCATATCGACGCCTTAATAAATCGTGATATTGTCGCCATTTTATCGCTCTGGTTTACGTAGTCGTATTCAAAAGAAAACCTTATCATAAAACATCTAAATAATCTGCAGCGAATCGTGCATTTTATATTCCGTCAAATTTGAAAATCCGAAACATTTAAACAATAAGCAGACGAATTATCAAATTGCAAAATTGCCGATTGTATAGAAAAATTAAAAAATATTAGCAATTCAATTGAAATAATATAAAACAATTAGATACTATTGATCATTACTTGTAGCAACTACCTCTCATGCCATTAGGAATGGAAATAAGGAAATGGAAAAATTTATTTTTAATCAAAAATTAAATTACCGTTGCGCGTGATTTTATTAATGTAACATACGAAAATTCATATTTCAATTACGAAAATAAATTACTTAAATATATAATCGAAGTTTATTTATATAAATTTAACATTTCACATTTAGACAGATGCATTCTATATGAACTTTTAAGTTGACATCGGACACACTTTACAGCGGTGCAATAGTAGTAATTAAAATTTTATTGTAAAATAGATGAACTTGTAAATAGAAGTTGTAAAGAACTCAATAAATTTACAGTTAACGAAATTATGTATCGTAAAAGGAAAATGCGTTTATATTGAAAGTTTTTAACCCCGAGGAAATGTTACAGTTAAAGAAAGTATTGTATAGTAATATAGATTTACGTTAAATTAGCACTAGTGTAAATAGAATAAAATAATTCAAGTAAAGTGAAAAAAAAAAAAAGATTATAAAAATCGGATTAATGTGATAACGTAATTAAATTAATCAACGATTACGTATGCTGCTTATGTTAATATATTATATGGAAGAAAAACAAAAATATTTAATTTTTCACATTGAATTACCGTTTTTAACTACTAAGCCTATCACGATGAGAGCTGCCTCGACTACTTAAAGACCACCCAACAGTTCACTCACTTGAATGTAGGTACTTCTTTAAAGTGTTATACGATTTGTTGTCTAAAATCGTAATTTTTAACAGCAACAGGTTGAAGGCAAACAAAGGTATATTTTCTGAACAGTAAAAACGAATGTGTATAAAAATTGCAAATAATACCTTAAGAAGTAGCGACCATACAAAATAATGAGTAAATTTGTTATTTTATATAAACACCGTTTTCGTCTATTATCTTTATTTACCAATATTTAAAAATGATGATTTTTAATTCTTGAACAAATCTAAACCACTACTTTCGAGTTAGCCACGATCTAAAACTTTTAAAGCCGAAAACAAGTTTCCTGGCTAGATTTTGGTTATCGGTTGCTTTACACTGTCAGTATTTGACTCAAAATTTATCTGACATACTTTTCTCTTTTTTTTTGTTTCCGAATGTTCTAGCTAATCTGTTAAAAAAATTTATAAATACTAATTACCTTTTTTTTTTTTTACCCCTTAATTGTTAAAACTTAAATCCTATTTTCGCTTTTTAATGGTTCCTATAATCCGTCAAGTCACTTTTAGAGAACAAAGGAGGCTCCGAAGGTGAAACAAGACAGAGAATCGAAATTTCCAGAAGCACTATGATAAAGATGAACAAAATTTGGAATGACAACTCCGTTAGAAAAAAGGTCAAAATTAAACTTGTCCAAACGTTCGTATTTTCCATTGTGTTATATGCAGCGGAGACGTGGACTTTAAAAAATTTGGACAGAAGATAAATCGACAGTTTCGAAATATGGTGCTGGAGACGACTCCTTAGAATTCCATGGACAGCAAAGCGTACAAATGAATCGGTGTCGCAGGAAGTCGGTGTCACAAAAAGGTTGTCAACGATTGTCACAATGAGAGTGCTGAAATTCTTCGGACATATAATAAGAAACTAGGAGGAAATGGAACGCACGTTGGTCATGGGAAAGATTAATGGAAAACGACCACCGTCCCGACGCACACTTAAGAGATGGACAGATATTATAATACACATACAACAGAATTGTCATTCGCACAATGCGTACGTCAATCAGAGGATCGTGATAAACGGCGGAAAATCACAAAATCACTGGTGGATTAAATGTTAATCACGATACCCCACCTGGGGTGACGACTGTAGATGATGATAATCCGGATCTACTTTATCATGCATTTTATAATTTCAGTCTAATTTTTGATTTCCATTAGATATCAATTTTTTACAACCTTTCTACTTATTTGCATGCTCAATATAGTTTCATCGTGTTTTCGGAACTATATTGTGTCGTAAGTACGCACATGACAAGTTATTTTAGAAAAAAATAGTAAACAAACGAATGTGTAAAAAAATCGAATAAAATGTAAACATTGAAATTTTCAAAATTGATTACCTCGCAATTATTTTACGGATGACGTCACTATTTCTGGAATAAAAAATTTACCATTTAGGAGTATAAATAAGTTCGTGCGTTTTTTTTCTCGAAAAAAGTATTGTACGTCGCTAGTCACTACTTTTTTTTCGCATCTATTTGGCAATTGACAGATGCCATCGCGAAAAAGGCCGGCTCTTTGGCAGCTATCCATGCATCGATCCATTTTTTGACTTCATCGTAATTGGAGAAGTGCTGGTCAGCCAGGCCATGTTGAATTGATTGGAAGAGATAGTAATTGGAAGGAGCAATGTCTGGGCTATACGGCAGGTGGGGTAGGACTTCCCATTCGAGCGTTTCCAAGTAGGTTTTCACAACTTTTGCAACATGGGGCCGAGCACTATCATATTGCAAAATAACTTTGTCGTGTCTATCGGCGTATTGCGGTCGTCTTTCTGGCAATGCTCAGCTCAAACGCATCAATTGCCGTGTCGGTAGACCTCCCCCGTGATCGTTTCGTTCGGTTTCAGCAGCTCATAGTGCACCACACCCAGCTGGTCCCACCAAATACACAACATGATCTTCTCGCCATGAATATTTGGCTAGGCCGTCGATGATGAGGCATGGCCGGGGTATCCATACGTTGCCCAACGTTTTTGATTATCGTAATGGACCCACTTTTCATCGCCAGTCACAATACGTGATGCAAAAAACCCTTTCTTTTTTGGCGCTGAGCAGCTGTTCACAAGTGAAAAACGGTGTTTGACGTCTCTCGGCTTAAGTTCATATGGAACCCAATTTCCTACTTTTCGGATCATTCACATTGCTTTTAAACAATGGCAAATGGCTGGTTGAGTGACTTCAAGTGTTTTTGCGAGTTCCTCATGCGTTTGTGATGGATCTTCATCGAGTAATGCCTTCAATTCTTCATCTTCAAACTTTGGTGGCACTCCGGGTCGTTCTTCGTCTTCCAATTCAAAATTGCCACTTTTAAACCGTGCAAACCACTTCTGACACGTTCGTTCAGATACAGCATGGTCACTATAAACTTGCATTAAAATACGATGACTTTCGGCAGCCTTTTTCTTCATATTGAAGTAATGAAGTAAAACTCCCCGCAAAAACACATTATTATTCGGTACAAAAGTTGTCATTTTCAGAGCACACAGAAACTATGTTGTTTTCACTTCAGCAAAATGGCAGATATTGAAACAGAAAGCATAATGATGACAATTCAAAATGGGGGTATTCACAGATGAAACAACGAAATAACAAACTAGTTGCGACATCTGTTGTCAAAACCGCACGAACTTATTTATACTCCTAATATTTCTACTAACCTGTTACACAAATAGTTTGTATCTTGTTGTTTTTTTGTTTATTTTTTTCTTAGAGTAACCAATTTAAGACCATCCAAAATCCATTTTTTCCCCTATTAAACAACCCTTTCGCCATCCTAATTATTTTCACATTAATTACACTTTTCTGTAAACTTCATGCCCAGGTATTCTCGCTTTTTCATTTAATCGATAACTCGTTGTTTATGTTCGGTTTCCGTCCCTGTCTTGGTCCTCCTGATTGCATTAGTGTTTTCCTTTCTGACATTTATAATTCCTGTATAAACAAAAATTTTACTATCGCAGGCTTTATTGATGTTTCCAGTACATTTGACAATGTTCACCTCCCTACCTTCAGAAATCATCTTCCGGTCCATGTTATTTCCTTTATTATTAGTCTTTTCCAAAGCCGGACTGTACATCTATCCACTTCTTGTTATTCCATTTCAAGAAAAGTTTTCTGTGGTCTTCCTCAGGGTTCCTGTCTTAGTCCTACTCTCTTCAACATCTATACTTCTCATATTGCTCTTTCATTAAATTCATCGTCTCTATTCTATACTGATGATATCCTTATTTACTCTTCTTCTCACAACATAACAGATGCAGTTTTAGAACTAAACAAGTCATTAGCCACTACGGAAAATGATCTCTCGATATTCATCTTTTCGTCTCTCCTCATAAATCCGCGGCCATGGTTTTTACTTTTTCCGTTCATATAATCCTTCCTCAATCAATCTAACCTTAAGTCATTATGCCCCTCTTGTGGAGAGCTTCTATTCTTTGGGTGTGCTTCTTAACGGCCGTCTGTCCTTTCAGGAGCATATTAGTCGCCTGTATACTTCTTGTCTTAAAAGGATTAATCTTTTAAAATCACTCTCATCGTACAGGTGGGGTGATACATTCTTTCCTTATTGTATAAGTCTCTCATTCTTTCTAAGTTGCACTACTGTTCCTATATATACGGCAACGCTTCTAAGTCTCTTCTGTGAAAGCTTGACCGCATTCTAAATTCCCGTCTTCGTCTTTGTCCGAATATACACGTAACCCTACTCCATTTCCTGCCATCCTTTCCGAATCAAAATCACTCCCTTTGTTCATCCGCAGATCCTATCTAGGCTATCGTTTCCTAATCAAACGCCTTCTCTCTTTTTCCTCGAGGATTATAATTGCTCTATTTTTCACAAGTGGCGTTTTACTCTCAACAAAATTCTAATTTTATCTTTCATTTCTCTGTTCGTCTTACCAGTTTTTCTCCCTATATTTTCTCCTATGATAACTTTTCTCTGAATTATTTCAGTCTCTTACATCCCCCTCACGTATTTCATATGAATCAAGTTTTGTGAAATTCCTTCCTCATGCTATAGTTAGATCTAAATTTCAAATGGTTTTAAGCTCTTTATATCCCAATCATTCCGTTATTTTTACTGATGGGTCTTAGCGGGATAAATTGGTGCCGCCTTTTATTTTTCTCTTTTCTGAAATCCGAAATCCTTTTATCTTTCCTTTCAGCCCTTACCTTCTTCGACCAGATGGTTCGACATGTTTCCTTCCCTTTATCGTCCCCTGATCACCGCTATATGTCGTCTTCGTTTCGGTCATACCTTTCTCCCTTCGTCACTTTTCCGTTTTTCCCTCGTCTCTTCTCCGCGGAACCCTCTTCACCCAGAAGATTCCTTTTTTCTGTGTGATATCGATCACGGCTTCGTCTAATGTTCCTCACTTTCTTCGGAACGTTCTCTCTTCTGTTCTCAGCTTTTGGATTTTGGTCTTCCTACTCTATATAACGCCTCTTAAGAATTCTCTCATCTCCTTCCTTTGTCTGTTGTTCCTGCTCTAGCTTCTTCCATTCATTCTATCTCGCACTAGATTAAAATCTAATATGTTATTCTCCTTTTGAGCTATTATTTAGATTCCTTGGTTGATTGGCTGTTGCTCTTCGTTAGCGTACCTATAAAAAACAAAAAAAACAAAAAAAACTCGTTGTTGTTTCTCTATATTTTCGACGTCACCATATCAGCGCAAGGAATTTCCCTTACATTTTTACATTTATTTCACGAATCTCGATTTTCTCCTCCGATAATAAAGATAAAAATAATCATTGCAATGCGTTTTACATGTTTTTCCATTAGTCGTCAATGAATTTCGTACAATTAATTTTCTGCCTATTTGATAATTTTATACATTCTTCAATAACAAAATCCGAAATCCTTTTATCTTTCCGTTCAGCCCTTACCTTCTTTGACCAGATGGTTCGACATGTTTCCTTCCCTTTGTCGTCCCCTGATCACCGCTATATGCCGTCTTTGTTTCGGTCATACCTTTCTTCCTTCGTCACTTTATCGTTTTTCCCTCGTCTCTTCTCCGCGGTGCCCTCTTCACCCAGAGGACTCCTTTTTTCTGTGTGATATCAATCACGTCTTCTTCGAATGTTCCTCACTTTCTTCGGAACGTTCTCTCTTCTGTTCTCAGCTTTTGGATCTTGGTCTTCCTACTCTATATAACGCCTCTTAAGAATTCTCTCATCTCCTTCCTTGTCAGTTGTTCCTATTCTAGCTTCTTTTATTCATTCAATCTCGCACCAGATTGAAATCTAATATGTTATTCTCCTTTTGAACTATTACTTAGATTCCTTGGCTGATTGGGCTGTTGCTCTTCGTTAACGTACCCATAAAAAAAAAAAAAAAAACAATTAAACGGAGCCGGCAATAGATAGCAGCCTTGCCCCGAACCTGGTTACCATCTTTCTAGTTTACAGTATGTTCAGCGTGTTCTTTTGTTTTGTTTTGTTTTGTTTGAAATGTACGTCTTATTATTTCAAGTATTCATCTAAATCCTAGTTAATTCCGCCTGTTTCGATTCAAATTTGCGGCAAATTCTCTACATCACTTTAACTCACTTTTATCCCTATCCAATTTTCGCTTCTCTTCTTACAAAACTTTTATTCTAATTTTCTCTTTAAATTTAATACTCTCTCGCTCTTTGTTCGGCTCATTTCTTTCCATCGTGAATAGTGATCACAATGGTCGTCAAAGAATTCTACGTTGATTTGGATTATTAAAAATAAAGTACAAGCATAAAGTGGTTATCGATAGGTTGCATCGCTGTTGAGAAACACTTGTGACACGTGCCACTTAAAACAATTATCTGTGTTCGATATTTTCGACTTCACATGTTTACATCGATCAATATTAGTATGCAAATCAATATCACAATATGTAAAACTCAATGTGCTTATCCGTTTCAATGACCCTGACAGTTATAAACAATACGAGACGCTCGGAATCGAAATTGCCTGTTTCTCTTTCTTTCTTTTTCTTTTTCTTTTCTGGCTTTAATTAAAGCCGAACCATTATGTAATTTTGTATAATCATTCAAATATCAATTTTAATATTATATCACAGTCACAACGGGGCGGATTTGTTTATAGAAAATTAATAAGAACAACCAGCATTTCAGTGTGCTACTGAAATAATAGTAACTTTTCACAAATGTTTCAAGAACAGTGATAATATATCAAATTAATAAGTTCGTTGAATTATTTATCGGAATGGTTTTCGCTTTAAAAGGTTTTTGATTTCTTTCAATATGAATTATTTTTCCGCTTAAATTGATAGTTAATAAACACAATTGTTTGTAACCGTTAAATAACAGTTTTATAACACTCGTTTTTCATCTACATATATTTGCTACTGATAAACGAGCAACTTCGATCCCGA